>CM061550.1:239015205-240430830 GCA_030864225.1 Capsicum baccatum var. pendulum | reverse complement strand
TAAAGAGGAGTATATACTTGAAACCCCATGTGAAATTGAGTAGAAATTGGACCTCAAATCGAAGAAAACTCATTTAATAATTTACCAGGCAAAACCCTAAAAATACATTTAAAATCACGAATTTGAGATGTTTTAAAGATGAAATCATCGAAGAATGATAAAATAACAATTTGGAAACTTACCCATAAAAGAAATTGTGAAAATCCCTTTGAAATCACCTTAATCCGAACTCTAGAAATCCAAATATAGAGAAAATATGATTTGGGGCTGAAAAGAGGGTGTTTAATCCATCTAGGTCATTAGACTGCGGAAATGCGGGCCCTTGGTCACAATCGCGAGGTTGCCCGACCCGTACCTTTGCGAATGTAGGTTTTGGCAATAAACGTGAAGAAAAAATGGCATAATTTTTCGTGAACGTGAGCCTATGGCTGCGAACATAAAGGTAGGGATAATAGAGCTCGGCGAATGCGAAGAGGAAAGGGGCATGCACCAAATGACAATCGAAAACCAGCAAAGGCATAAGTCAAAATTCTTTGAATGGACCCTCAGGTATTGTTCAAGACTTCATAGAACTAAACCAATAATGCTACTAGGATAAATTCGACATTCTGGACTCAATAGCGGCGTCGGCTTTTCAAAAAAAGAATTGCTTTCACAAAATTAACTCCCGAAACCTCTTTTTACTATTTTTAAAACGGAGAATCGAAATGAGATATAAAAGTTCCAAAACTAATCAAACCCTGCTACTAACTGAAATTCGACATTTCAAATCTGTTAGTGCAATCCAAATTGACATTCGGCACCCGAATAAAGAAATATTGACCAAATTCAACTATTGGCTCTTAAAGCCTCAAAATAACCTCAAACCCTTCCAAAAACCTTGAGAGTCATGCCAACCATCCCCACACCCCAAAATTAATATGTAGAAACTACGGAGAAGGGTAGAATGATCAAAATATAGGAAATTCTAAATTTCAATGCAAGCATCATTACAGAAATTATTACTTCTTTTTTATATTTTGGGAATTTATTTTATTTTTCTTCTTCCACTTCTGATTTATTTAATTGTTTGAGTCCTGGATTGGGATAGGCTTACCTATAATAGGGTGTATAGGTGCCATCACGCACTCTATTTTGTATTGTGAAAAATAATAATGAACCCAAGTAATCCATAATTTCTCCTTGTGCTAGCTTAAAACCCTTTAACAACTTCTATATAATAACAGTGTTCCAGCTTTGCAAATTCAAAATATTTAGGCCTCCTGCATGTTTTAGCAAGCGTACCTTCTCTTATGCCACTAGTGTTTTTTTAGTAATACCCGCTTCTTCTGAACATAAGTAGCTCCTAAAACTTGTTTATATCATCTTGATTACTTTCTTAGGAATCAAGAACAATTGTGACCAAAGCTATAACACTTCAAATAAGACAAATATGATAAGCTGCAATCTACCAGCTTAAGTGAGACATTTAGCCATCCAGTTGGTTATTCTTGTTATGATATTTTCCACAAGAGGCTTACATTTTTTAAAAGTGAGCCTCTTGTAGATAATGGGACACCTAGGTACCTAAAAAGGTATTTCGCCCCTCCCATAGCCTGTAGCATGCAATATATTACTTTGAACGCGAATCTTCACCCCTCTAAAATATTTGACTCTTTGCCATATTTGTCCTTAAACTTAAAGCCTCAGAGAACATGTCAAATTTATATTTTAAAAGTAATAAAAATTCTAATTCACCCCTAGTAAAGATAAGAAAGTCATCAGTAACGCATAAATATCATGATTCGAGGCTACCTCCTAGTTGCAACACGGTACTTAAGGCCACAAGTGACGCCAAGCTAACCCATGTACTGGTACATGCTGAGAGCACTAATTAAAATGGATATTGAAATAGCATGTGCAAAAGATAAACTAATGAAACATAATTCAAAAATGGAATACAAATCTGAATATAAATAATATGTCTGAAAGAAAACTGATGACATCTGAAAAATAAATAGACTTTAACATCTAGTCTAAATATCTAAAAGCCTCTAACAAGAGGAGTTCATAGGACAGGCCCCCAACAACCTCCGATTGACTGACATAAAAGTAACTATTGTAAATAATTGAAATAAAAACATCATCCTCGATGGATGAGGGCTCACCACTGCTGCTAGGAGAATGCTAATCTGTCTAAGGATGCTTAGTGAATTGTACGTCCAAACTTATTATAATACAACATAGCACAAAGAAAAGTATGTGATCAGTACTTTGAATGTACTAGTACGTGAGGAAAGGACTACGGAAATACATGCAAAATCTGAACATGGGTGCATGAACATATAAAACTAAGAATGCAAAACCAAGTATAGTACACACTGATATGATCTAATAACTAGATAACTGTTATCTGAATAGCTGAAATAATCTGTAAAACTGACTAAATAAATTCTGAAATTTGTCTACTTGGTCAAGTAAACCTAAACTGAGATAAACTGGGTACTGACTGAAACTATGGGAGCTATCATGTAACCAAAATAAACCATGTTATCTATCAAGGATTCCAACGTCTGACCCATATTGAGGAGGGCTATTTTATCCTTGCCATCAGACCAGAATCGAAACTAGAGTAATCACTAAACTAAGCCCATATTAGGCAAAGGAAAACTCTTTCTGGAGAGTCCCATAAACCTACGGTGGCACGTAGTTTCTAGGAAGTGGGATGCACTTAACCCACACTTTTCTCTCGGTGATAAATCCTACCCCAACTGATAAACACTAAAATACTAACTGATACATACACTGGTAACTGATTTTCTCACATAAGGTATTTTAAAACTGACAGTGCATGCCTAATATGAAAATCATGTACATGTAAAACTGAAATTTTAACATGAAATAATATTGGGTATAACAATAAAATCATGAGTTGACTAGCTCATTACTTGAAAAGTCTGAAACGTAAGTAAACATATAGTATTGGGTGTTCATAACCCGCCAGCACTGAATGATTATAAAATTTGATAACCACACTTAAAACAATGATATAAAGTCATAATTCAAAGGCCCAAAACATGAGACATTTTAATAGCATGATAAATTACATGAACTTAAACGTAGGAATGAGTTAACCTTGGGAAAATATCATGGGTATACAGTTCAAAGCATAATTTGAGAATTTGACATGATATTGACTAAACATGACATGGGGTTTTAGAACTTCAAGAATATAGGAGCCTGATTAACATTGGATAAAACTATTAGCATTGCTTGAATGTAAACTAATGAGGAAACATGGGTGAATGTCATGATTTACATTGAACTTGATCATAAATTAGAGTATAGTTCATACTTGAACTAAAAAGAGGGTTTGGGGCTCAATGGGTGAAAGGAACTCATTGATGAATACCCCACATATCTGAAGTAGAAGCTTTGGGAAAATCCTTAAAATTGATCTTGTTCTTGAGAAACCCTAATTCCTTGAGGAAGAAGAGAAAATTGTCCCTCTTGACTTTCTTTGGTGAAATTGAGGATTATGTCATGATTTGGGGCTTTTGGGGTCTTTTATACCTCCTCTTGTGAAGCCATAAAAACATGGTTTTGGCTTTTATGAGAATGAAAAGGACATAAAAGCCCTTGAAAAAATGTGTAGGAAAACATTCCCCCAGTCGTTACAACTCAGCTTGTGACTCGTAACGACTGGTTATGACTCATGTTCTGAGTCATAGCTTAGGATTCTAGGATTCTGGGTGCATTATGGTTTGACTATAACTTGCCACCTAATGACTTATTATGGCTGTATCGAGTTGTGGGATGGAGTCGTAGTTAGAAGTTGAGGCCTCGGGTCACATACTGGTCAGGTTACAGGTCCATGCAAATATTCGTAAGGTTTGGTTACGAGTCATATACTGGACTGGTAACCACTGGAGAGGGTTCTTGGTGACACAAACTAATGTGACTCTGAGTCCCTCCATACGAATAGTAGGTATAGATTAGTCCTTTTAAGGTATCGTAGTCACTAGGCTCAATGCGAAGGGATTCACTGGAGTGGTTATGACTCACTCATGATGACTCATCACGAGCGGTAATGATTCGTTCCCCTGAGTCATAACCATGGAAGTCTTTTCAGGCTCTCAAATAAGAATTTAAACTACTTCTTGTCATGGCCTCGAACTGAGATAAGGCTTGATGCATTGGAAAGCTAACCTTATGTGCTATTTTTTGTGAGGTTTAGAATATGAAAACTCGGGCTATTACAATATCTCCACTAGGGATCATTCATCCTAAAATAAAACTAGTTAGGTTGATAATTCTAAGGAAACTGAGGTCATATACTAGATACTTATAAATAGAAATATGATTAAAACAACTGAGTCTGAGACATGATACATGGACTGAACTTAATTCATGAATACATGCAATGACATGAGGATGGTTATAAAGTTGAGATAGAAGACGAGAGAGAGTCAATTTAAGAGAAACTATTACCTCAAGCTGGATATGAATTCATGGAGAAAAGATGAGGATACTTGGATCACATATCTGCTTCAGCTTCCCAAGTAGCTCTCTGAACGGATTAATTTAGCCAAAGAACTTTAACCAAGAAAACTTCTTTATTCGTCAACCTACGAACCTGATGGTCAAGGATCTCAACTAGAACTTCTTCATATAAGAGACTATGTTTCACATCTACACTGCCAAAAGAAACCACAGAAGTTGAATCACCAGTACATTTCTTTAGCAAGGAGACATAAAACACCGAACACACTGATGCCTAATCTGCAGGCAGCTCTAACTCATGAGCTACCTTGCCAAAATGACTCAAAATCCTATATGGGCCAAAATAATGGGGACTAAGCTTCCTCTTCCTGCCAAATCTCATCACCCCTTTCATGGGAGAAATTTTTAAATAAACCAAGTCACCAAACTCAAAATCAAGGTCTCTTCTTCTCACATCAGCATAAGATTTTTGATGACTTTGGGTTGTATTTAGCCTTTCATGAATCAAATTAACTTTATCCATGCAACTTTACTAACTCCTTGAGATAGAGTCTATCATAATACTCAGCAAAATATGTAGTATGAACTGGCAAGAAATAACCTGACTTGGTCATTCTATGTACAATGACCCATATAGAGTCATGTTGGCAACGCGTACGAGACAATCCTATCACAAAATCTATGTTCACCACCTCCCACTTCCAAGTGGGGATGCTAAAATCCTGAAGTTCACCACTAGGCCTTTGGTGCTAAACCTTAATCTGCTGACAATTTGAACACTTAGTCACAAACTCTGCAATATCTTTCTTTATCCACCAATAGATTTCTCACAAATTCGGGTACATCTTGGCGGCTCCTAGTTGAATAGAGTATTGCATACCATGAATCTAAACTAATATACACTACCTTAAACCATCAATATACGAAACACATAATCTTCTCTGACAATAAAGCACCCCATCTCCCTCTTGGGAGAAAACCTCTACCTTCTGATCCTTGACTGCCTACTTTAATTTGACTAAACTAGGATCCCTATCTTGCTTTTCTTTTACTTCGACAACTAACAAAGATTCCAAACTATTCTGAACCCATTTACTACCCTCGATAGAATCACCAAACAAAGTCCTAATCTAGCAAGCCAATGAACCTCACAGACTAAATCCTTCTTATCATCCTCAACATGAGCAACACTACTCATAGACAATCTACTAAGGGCATCTGCCACCACGTTGGCCTTGCTCGAATGATACAACACGCTTATATCATAATCTTTCATTAATTTACGCCATCTTCTCTGATAAAGATTTAGGTCTTTCTGCGTAAACACATACTATAGACTTTTGTGATCCGTGAACACATCAACATAAACTTCATAAAGGTAATGCCTCCAAATCTTTAAGTCAAAGACAACAGTTGCCAACTCAAGATCATGGGTTGGATAATCTTTTCATGGGGTTTAAGTTGTCTAGAGGCATAGGTTATGACCTTACCCATCTATATTAATACACAACCAAGACTAACTCTAGAAGTATCACAATACACTACAAACCTATCTGTATCATCTGGAAAAGTCAAGACTGGAGCAAAAGTGAGTCATGTTTTTAACTCCTAAAAACTCCTCACAGAAATCTGACCACTAAAATTTGACTTTCTTCTGGGTTAGTTGGGACATTGGAGAAGAAATAGAAGAAAACCCTTCAACAAACCATCTGTAATAGCCGATTAAACCCAAGAAACTCCTGATATCTGGTGGAGAGATAGGTCTAGACTAATTTCTTACTACTTTGGTCTTTTGAGGATCAACTCAAATGCCATTATCGAAAATGATGTGACCAAGAAAAGCTACCGACCTCAACCAAAATTCACACTTACTGAACTTAGCGAATAGCTAATGATCTCTAAGGGTTTGCAACACAACCCTCAGATGACCTGCATGATCATTCTCACCACAGGAATAGACAAGGATGTCATTAATGAAAAGTATGACAAACATGTCCAAGTACTGCTTGAAAAGCCTGTTCATCAAGTCTATGAAAGTTGTAGGGTCATTCGTTAGTCCAAAATACATGACTAGGAATTTGAAGTTACCATGCCGAGTTTTGAAAGTTTCTTCAAAATGTCATATTCTTTGACTCTAAGCTGATGATAGCCGTATTTGAGGTCTATTTTAGAGAAATAACTTGCACCCTAAATTTAGTCGAACAAGTCATCAATCCCGAGGAGAGGATACTTATTCTTAATTGTGACTTTGTTCAACTGATGGTAGTCTATGGATATTCTAAGGGAATCATCTTTCTTTTGCATGAATTGAACGGAAGCACCCCACGGGGAAACACTAGGACTGATGAAACCTTTATCCAAGAGATCTTTCAAATACTCTTTTAATTTCTTAAGATCTGATGGATCCATTCTATAAGGTGGAATTGAGATAGGCTGGGTATCTAGAAGGAAATCTATTTCGTAGTTTATTCCCCTTTTAGGAAGAACTCCGAGAAGATCTTCTAGGAATACATCTAGAAATTATTTTACTACTGGAACTAACTCAAGACTCGAATTTTCAAAATTTAAGTCCTCGAATCAAATGAGATGTTAAACACACCTCTTAGATATCATTTTTCTTGCCTCGAGATAGGAAACAAACTGACCCTTAAGCACTAAAGTACTATCCTTCCATTCGATAATTGGTTCATTAGGAAACTGGAATTGGATAATTCTATTTCTACAGTCAACTGAGGTATAGCATGAGTGGATCAAATCCATGCCGAGAATGACATCAGAATCAGTCATTTCTAACTCCACAAGATCAATTAAAGTAACTTTCTGGGACACTGTGACCGGGTAATTTCTATATACCCGTCTTGCTATAATAGACTTATCCACTAGGGTAGACACTAAGGAAGGCTATACTAACATTTTGGGACTGAAATCAAAGTCTACGTCTATATAAAGAGTCACAAAAGAAAGTAAAGCTCTGGGGTCTAATAATGCATATACATGAAGATAGAAAACTTGCAACGCACCCATAACCACATCAGGAGAACTTTTTAGATCATGCAGAGTTTGGAGAGCATACAGTCTATTCTGCCACTGCTCGCTGGTAGCACTGAAGATGGGACCCTGTTGAGTAGGGCGACATACTAAAGCTGAAGAAAAATTAGATTGGCCCTGTTGGCGCAAATCATTTCCCTTCTAAGCAATCATTGGACACTTCTTGATCTTGTGGCCTGGCTTGCCAGACCCAAATCACGCATTACTGTCTGCTCTGCATTTACCCTGATAATTCCTACCATACTTTTTGCAGAGAAAATTGGTACAACCATTGTTTACACCACCCTAGGCGTTAGAGCCTAGTGCTCTATCCCTACTGTCCTACCTGAACTTAGGCAACGGTGCACTCGCTAAAGATAGGGTTGGAGCTAAAAATTTCTAGCAGAACTGAGAACGGTTACCACCTTCTGACTTTGGCTGGAAGAAGTTGAAGCTACTTGTTCTTTCTTTCTTATTCTCTCTTTCCTTCTCCTTAAGCTTTTCCTCTTTAGTCTTCTAAGCATAAAACATAAGCCTAGAAAGGTCCATCTCCTTAATCGACATGGTGGTCCTACACTCTTTGACCACACTATTAGATACACTAGATACAAACTTACTCATCCTAGACCTAGAGTTAGCCACCATAGTAGGACCATACCTCGCCAACTGAGTGAACTTGAATGAGTTCTCTTTCATACTCATTCTACCCTACTTTAAGTTAATAAACTCCTGAACCTTAGTTTCTCTCAACTCTAGTAGGAAGAACCGGTCCAAGAAATTTATGGCAAACTTCTCCCACTCAATAGGCCCTGCATCAACACCACTGTCTTTCATTCACTGCTTGAATTAGGTGTGCTCTACTCCCTATAAATGATACACATCTAGTCTGTACTCTCACTAGAAGTGATACCTATGATATCTATCACTTTCTCACAGCATCAAACAACTAATATGGATACTCCTTAGACTTAGATCCAGAAAATTAAGGGGGATTTATTCGAGTGAAATCTTGAATTCTAGCTGCAGTAGTATTCAACACTAGATTAGCTGGAGCAACGTCCTGCTGGTTGTTCTGGGAAGATACAGAGTGGGCTAAGGCTGTGAAAGTGGCCCTAAACTCAGTGAGAAATATGGTCGTTTAAGGGATATCCCTAACAGGTGGTGTGGGCTGATTCCCATTCCTTCTTCCATTATTCATTCTAAGAGGCATCATCTGTAAACGGAATACAGGATGAGTTAGCAAAAAAGGAATTCAATAGAGCTCATACTCTTTCGCACGACATAAACACTGAAAGAAGGGAAATTTTCCTAAAATATCTCATAGTATCTTTCCTATAAGAGTAGAGCACTTCACACCTATGAAAAAGACTCTACTCAATGCGGATTTCAGACTACCTAGGATATTTTAAAACTTTAGTATCTAATACCAAGTTTTTTCACAAACCGAGGCTACCCTCTAGTTGCGACACAGTGTTTAACGCTACAAGTGACCCCAAACTAACCCATGTACTGATACCTGTTGAGAGCATTGATTAAAATAGATACTGAAATAGATTTCGAGGATGATAAACTGATGAAACATGATCCAAAAATGGAATAATGATCTTAATATAAATAATATGTCTGAAAGACAACTGATAACATTTGAAAGATAAACTGATTGTCTGAATATCTAGTCTAAACATTTGAAGGAGTTGATAAAACAAACCCCCAACTAACTCCAACTGAATGACATAAAAGTAACTGTTGTAAATAACTAAAATTAAAATATCATCCTCTATGGATAAGGACTTACCATTGTTGTTTCTGGGAGAATGCTAATTTGTCAAAGGATGCTCAGTGAACTGCTTATCCGAGCCTATGTTATAAAACAACATAGTGCAGAGAAAAGTATGTGATCAGTACTTTGAATGTACTGGTACATGAGGCAAGGACTACTGAAATACATGTGAAATCTGAACATGAACATGTAAAACTGAGAATGCAAAACCAAGTATAGTACATACTGACATGATCTAATAACTAGATAACTATTATCTGAATAACTGAAATAATCAGTAAAACTGACTGAATAAATGTTGAAATCTATCTACTTGGCCAAGCAAACCTAAACTGAGATAAACTGAGTACTGACTGAAACTGTGGGAGCTATCATATAACCAAAATAAACCATGTTAGCTATCATGGAGTCCAACGTCTGACCCACATTGAGGAGGGCTATTCTATCCTTGTCATCAGAGTAGAACCTGAACTAGAGTGATCACTAAACTAAGCCCATATTGGGAAAAGGAAAACTCTCTATGGAAAGTCCCATAAACCTATGGTGGCACGTAATTTTTGGAAAGTGGGATACACTGAACCCACACTTCTCTCTCGGTGCTAAATCCTACTCCCAACTGAAATACTAACTGATGCATACACTGGTAACTAATTTTCTCACATAAGGTATTTTAAAACTAACAGTGCATGCCTAATATGAAGAAATCATGAACATATAAAATTAGTAATTTTAACATGAAATACTATTGGTATAACTATAAAATCATGAGTTGATTGATTCAGTACTTGAAAAGTCTAAAACATAAGTAAATATGTAGGTATCAGTTGTTCATAACCGCCACTGAATGATTATAAAATTTTATAACCAGACTTAAAACAATGATATAAAGTCATAATTCAAAGGCCCAAAACATGAGACATTTTAATAGCCTAATAAATTACATGAACTTAAACATGAGAATGAGTTAACCATGGGAATATATCATGTGTATACAGTTCAAAGCATAATTTGAGAATTTGACATGATATTGACTAAACATGACATAGGGTTTTGGAACTTCAAGCACATAGGAGATTGATTCACACTAGATAAAACTATTAGCATGGCTTGAATGTAAAACTAATAAGGGAACATGGATGAATTTCATGATTTATATTGAACTTGATCATAAATTAGAGTGTAATTCATACTTGAACCAAAAAGAGGGTTTTAGGCTCAATGGGTGAAAGGAACCCATTAATGAATACCCCACATACCTGAAGTAGAAGCTTTGGGAGAATCCTTGAAATTGATCTTGTTCTTGAGAAACCCCAATTGCTTGAGAAAAAAGAGAAAACCATCTCTCTTGACTCTCTTTGGTGAAATTGAGGATTATGTCGTGATTTGATGCTTTTAGGGTCTTTTATACCACCTTTTGTGAAGCCATAACGACATAGGTTTGCCTTTTAAGGGAGTGAAAAAATACATAAAGTCCATTGGAAAAGAGTACAGGAAAACATACCCCCAGTCGTTACGACTAGGTTTGCGACTCGTAATGATTGGTTACGACTCATAACGATTAGTTATGACTAGTGGTCTGAGTCGTAGCTTGGGATTCTGGGATTCTGGGTGCATTCTGGTTTGACTACGACTTGCCACCTAACAACTCATCATGACTGATTATGAGTCGTAAGATGAAGTCATAGTTAAAAATTAAGGCCTTGGGTCACTGGTTATGAGTCGTATACTGGACTTGTAACCACTGGAGAGGGTTCTTAGACAAACACACTGATGTGACTACGAGTCTCTCCATACCACTCATAGGTACTGATGATGAGTCGTGTTGAGTTGTCATAGTCACTGGAATCAAGGCGAAGGGATTCACTAGAGTGGTTATGACTCACTCGTGATGACTCGTCACGAGTGGCAATAATTCGTTACCCTGAGTCATAACTATGGCAGTCTTTCTAGGCTCTTAAGTAAGAACTTCCACTACTTCTTGCCATGGCCTCGAACTGAGAAGAGGCTTGATGCATTGGAAAGCTAACCTTATAGTCTATTTCTTGGGAGGTTTAGAACATGAAAACTCAAGGTATTACAATAAATGAGTCAGACTATGTTTCTTACCCCTTGGATGATAGTTAAAATCAATCTCCTTTTTCAAACTAGCCATAGAACTATTTAGATATTCCATAATTAACACAAAGATGTAGGGGGAAATGAGATCCTCTTCTCTAAACCCCTTTCTATCTTGAATTGTATCAAAAAGTGTACCATTCACAAGGAAAGTCTAGCTTATAGTTCTAATACATATCATAATCCAAGAGATCATCTATGCAAGAAACCCCGACTCCTTAAGAACTTGATCAACAAAAGGCCATTCCTCTATGTCATAAGCCTTCTGTAACTCCACCTTAATCATGCATCTAGGTGACTTGTTCTTTTGGGTAGATATTTTTACCCATTCATGACTCATATTAACGTTGTTTGATATAAGCCTTCCTGGTACAAAAAATGATTGATATTTCCCCATAATATCATCCAAAACACCTTGAATTCTACCTGTGATCACCTTAGATACGACTTTATAAAGAGTAGTGCAACAACCAATAGGTCTAAACGCTCTTATAGTCACATGCTTATAGGTTTTAGGCACTAAGTGATCGCTATATTGTTAGCAACTTTAAGGATCTTATGTGTAATAAAAAAGTCCCTCGTGGCTTCCTAAACATTATTCTTGACAATTCTCCAAGCTTTCTTAAAGAAGTAAGATGTGAAACCATCTATCCCATGGGTTTTATTACTATCAATACTAAGAAGTAGTACATCATGTATTTCCTACAGAGTAACATCTTGACACATAAATTGTTGTTGTTGCACATTAAATCTTAATCCCATTCTCATACTAGGAATGTCAATAGTATGTAGGTTGGTTGCAACTGATATTAATAGTTGTTTCTAAAATAGAGCACTTCTTCTTTAATCTCACGAGTTTTATCCAACATTATAACATTATTATAGTTTAATACAGAAATGGTATTTGTACTAGACCTGGATTTCATGTATTTAAAGAAATAGTTATTATTACCATCTCTAGCTTTAATCCAGTAAGCTTTAGACTTTTAAAAAATTGCTCTTTAATCCCAAGCCACTTTTGCACTTCCTAATAACCTCTAGTTTCTTACTCCACTAAATTAGGATTAATAGAGGTAGTTTGGAGAGATTGGATGGCATGTAGGCATTCTTTAGCTTTCTTAATCTTCCTCTAGGCTCCTTACATAGCTAGTCTTCATGTTTTCCAGAGGTTCCTTTACATAATTGTAACTTTCTTCATAATCTATACATACAAGTTTAGTCAGTATGTGTTCCAAACTTGCTCCATAATTTGCAAAGAGCTATCTTCATCTGCGAATGTATTGATAAACCTAAAAGGTCCTCTATTTAATGCTCTGCCAGTCATGATCTCATTTTTATGGGTGAGTGATAAGAGAAATAATTTTCAAGGAATTGAGATGTAATCCCTTCGAAATTATATCACCCACACATCATTGCAGATAACTCTATCTATTTTGATCCAGATGTGTTTATTTCTCCAAATGTAATGCCTCCCTGTAGCCTTTATATCCACTAGACTAATTATCCATAACAGCTTGAAAATCTTTTATCTCATTATCATGTACTATCTGACCTCATATCATGTCTTCACTAGTTAGAGTTGAGTTAATATCACCACATACTCACCAAGGTGTTAGGTTAATGTAAATAGCTTGTCCGCCGTGGAGGTTACCCACGGGTGTTACCATAAAATTACCTCTGTCTCTCTCTCTTCTCAAGAACTCTCTCTAGTTTTCTTCATCCTATCCATAGATTTAGTGTGTGTAAACTGCTAATCAATCCTAACAACTGGTATCATAACTTGGGAGATTCATCATGATCACTGAAGATGGAAGGATTGAAGTTTGGAATCGAGAAGTTTGATGGATCCGATTTTGATTTCTGGAAGATGCAGATCGAAGACTATCTGTACCAGAAATATCTTCATGAACCCTTAACCCGGGTGAAGCCAGAGTCCATGAAGGAGGAGGACTAGAAGCTCAAGGATCGGCAGGCTCTAGGGCTAATCCGGTTAACTTTGTCGAGAAATGTGGCGTTCAACATCGTCAAGGATAAAACCACATCCGATCTATTAAAGGCACTATCAAATATGTAAGAAAAGCCATCTGCGATAAACAAGGTATATTTAATGCGTAGATTGTTCAATTTACAGATGCCTGAGAATGGATCTGTTGCTGATCATATAAACGAGTTCAATATGATTATTAGTCAACTGTGTTCTGTGGATATTAATTTCAAAGATGAAATTAAAGCACTGATTTTGATGTCATCTCTTCTCGAGTCTTAGGATACTGTTGTTGCTGTGATTAGCAGTTCCCGTAGATCTAAGAAATTAAAGTTTGATGAAATCTGAGATATTATTCTTAGCAAAAGCATTTGCAAACGAGAAATTAGGGAATCATCTGGTAGTGCTCTCAGTGTTGACCGAAGGAGGAGAGACCAATTGAGGGGTCATAAAACACATGACAGATCAAAATCGAAGAATCATGGAAAATCTCCACAAAAATCTAACGTGACATGTTGGAATTGTGGAGAGAAAGGACACTTTCGAACAGAGTGCAAAAAATCCAAGAAGAAGAAGAATTGGAAATCTGGAGATGATAATGATTCTGTTAATTCAGCAGAAGACATTGGGGATGCTCTAATCCTTAGTGTGGACAGCCCGGTTGAATCCTGGATATTGGATTCTTGTGCATCTTTTCATTCATCTCCTAGCAAGGAATCATTCCAAAACTTCAGGTCTAGAAATTTTAGAAAGGTATATCTTGCTGACAACAAGCCATTAGCGATTGAAGGAAAGGGGGATATTTGCATAAAAACTCCAATAGGAAACTAGTGGACATTGGAGGATGTCAGATATATTCCTGGTCTCAAGAAGAATCTGATCTCTGTAGGTCAGTTGGATAGCACAGGCTACGCAGCAGAGTGTGGGAAAGTTTCGTGAAAGATTGTAAAGGGTGCTATGGTTGTAGCACGTGGCATGAAATTTAGAACTTTGTACACCACTGAAAGGTGTATAAACATGGATGTTGTTGCTGAGGGTGCTTCCGATTCATGTCTGTGGCACAACAGACTTGGACACATGAGTGCCAAAGGAATGAAGATGTTGGCTACAAAAGGAGCTTTAGAGGGGCTGAAATATGTTGATATGGGTCTTTGAGAGAGTTATGTTATGGGTAAATAGAAGCGAGTAAGCTTCACGAAGACTGCGAGAGAGCCGAAGCAAGTACGGCTAGAAATGGTCCATACAGACGTTTGGGGACCATCTCATATTTCATCACTTGGTGGATCCAGATTCTATGTCACCTTCATTGATGATTTAAGTAGGAAGGTATGGGTTTACTTCTTGAAAAATAAGTCAGATGTGTTTGCTACTTTCAAGAGGTGGAAAGCTGAAGTTGAAAATCAGACTGGCTTAAAAATCAAATGCCTGAGGTCTGATAATGGAGGATAATATGATAAGTTAGAATTCAAACAATTCTGTGCAGCTGAGGGAAACAGATTGATGAGGACAGTTCCCGGGAAGGCAAGGCAGAATGGAGTTGCTGAAAAGATGAACAGAACATTGAATGAGCGTGCAAAGAGCATGAGGATACACTGTGGGCTACCTAAGACGTTTTGGGCAGATGCTGTGAGCATATCTGCATACTTGATTAACAGGGGACCATCAGCTCCTCTAGGGTTCAAGATTCTTGAAGAAGAATAGACAGGTAAAGAGCTAAAGTATTCTCACTTGAGAACCTTTGGTTGCACTGCTTATTTTCATGTTGATCCAGAGAAAAGAGATAAGCTTGATGCTAAAGCTATAAAGTGCTACTTTATAGGTTATGGTCCTAACACGTTCGAGTATAGGTTTTGGGATAACAGGAATAAGAAAATCCTAAGACATTGTGATGTGACATTTGATGAAAACATTTGTACAAGGACAGAGAGCAAAAGGTTCAAGAAACTACAAAGCGAGTGGGAGTTGAGCTTGAGTTGCCGAATAGTACACCTAAATATGTTGCAGCAGATACTCAACAAACTTCAGAGACTGTCGTTGAGGAACCAGAGGTGGAATAAGTGACACTTGAGCAGGTTGAGAGGAGAACATCCAGGACCATTAGAGCACCATATAGGTATTCACCATCATTACATTATCTGTTGCTGACTGATTAAGGGGAACCAAAGTCTGTTGTTGAGGCCCTGCAGGTGGAGGATTCAATCAAGTGGGATCAAGCCATGAATGATGAGATGAGCTCACTTGAGAAGAATAAAATGTGTATGTTGATTGAGTTACCTGCAGGGACGAGAGCCTTGTTGAACAAGTGGGTGTTCAGAATCAAGGCAGAACCAGATGGCAAAAGAAGGTTCAAGGCTCGGTTGGTAGTTAAAGGATATTCATAAAAGAAAGGTATTGATTGTGCTGAAATATTTTCTCCTGTTATGAAATTAACTACTATCCAAATTTTATTGAGCATTGTTGCATCGAAGAATTTGCATCTTGAGCAAATGGATGTAAAGACTGCATTTTTACATGGAGATTTGGACAAGGAAATCTATATGCAACAGCCAGAGGGGTTTGTAGTTTCAGGCAAGGAACGCATGGTGTGCAATCCAACAGGAGCTTGTATGGGCTGAAGCAAGCACCTAGACAGTGGTACAAGAAGTTTGACTCCTTTATGAGCAAGAGTGGCTTCCGCAGGAGTAAAAAGGATTAGTGTTGCTACTTCAAGAAATACATTGATTCTTATGTATTTTTACTCTTGTATATGGATGATATGTTGATTACAGGATCCAGTATAAAGGAGATAAACTCTCTGAAGTCAAGCTTGTCTTCTGAGTTTGAGATGAAAAATTTAGGTGCAGCGAAGAAGATTCTTGGGATAAGGATTTCTCGGGATAGATCTACTGGCACTTTGAATCTATCCCAAGAGCAGTACGTTGAGAAGGTGCTGGCCAGATTCAGAGTTAATGATGCTAAACCCAGGACTACTCCATTGGCAAATCACATAAAATTATCAAAGGAGCAGTCACCGAAGACAGCTCAGGAGCGGGAGCACATGGCACTTGTTCCATATGCCTCTGCAGTTGGGAGTCTGATGTATGCTATGGTCTGCACTAGACCTGCTATAACACATGCAGTGGGAGTTGTTAGCAGGTACATGAAAAATCTCGGGAAAGAGCATTGGGAAGCTGTGAAGTGGCTTCTAAGATATCTGAAAGGTACATCCAGTACTTCACTTTGTTTTGGCAATGTTGAAGTGATTCTGCAAGGTTTTGTTGATGCTGATCTTAGTAGGGATGTGGACTCAAGCATGAGCACTTCCGGATATATTTACACCATAGGTGGTACAGCAATGAGTTGGATGTTCAGGCTTCAGAAGTGCGTTGCTCTTTCATCTACTGAGGCTGAGTATGTGGCAATAGCTGAAGCTGGAAAGGAGATGATATGGCTGGCGGATTATCTGGAAGAACTGGAAAAGAAGCAGCTTAAGAAGATTCTTTACACAGATAGCCAGAGTGCCATACAGTTGGTGAAGAACCCGGTCTATCATTCGAAGACGATGCGCATTAGAAGACGGTACCATTTCACTCGCAGGGCAGTGGAAGAAGGTGATATGTGTTTGGAAAAGATAGAGGGTGCAAAGAATCCAGCAGACATGTTGACTAAATGTGTTGATGTTGGTAAACTAAGGTTGTGCAAAACCTTAGTTGGCTTTCTGTAGTTGTGTCTACAAGTGTTGCGGTGGAGAGAACATATTGATGATGGAAGAATATTTTTTATTTTTTTTTAGAATGTAATTCTTGGATGACAGAATCAGTCTCCAAGTGGGAGAATTGTTAGGTTGTGGAACCTGATTAATATGTGACGTACTGTTATATATTAATGTTCATGCGCTTCAATCTCCAAGACATTAATATAAATAGTCTGTCCACCGTGGAGGTTACCCACGGGTGTTACCACAAAATTACCTCTCTCTCTCTCTCCTCAAGAACTCTCTCTAGTTTTCTTCCTCCTCTCCATAGATTTAGCGTGTGTGAACTGCTAATCGATCCTAACACAAGGCTTGGTAATGGTAGCTCCAATTTGAACAAGTCCCTCCCATAACTCCTTCCTTTCCTTTAAACTATTACTTCTATAAATGACAGTCATGGCACATCTAAAATCAGATCTTCTATCTTTAATAAGATAGTTTATACATTACCCATGAGTAACCTGATGTAACACACAGGCTTCTGCCTCCTACCTGATGACCCATATCCTACTATTAGCTACAACACCATAGTTATTTAGTGATTCCCATCCTTTTATCACATCTAACTAAACTCTTTTGGAACTTGCAGTGTTTTATTTTAGTTTCTAATAAGCCAGCTAGACATATTTGATTCTTTTTAATATAGTCCTTTAACTCTCTTTGTGTGAGAGGTTTAAAGGTTTATTTAAAACTCTCACATTCCATACTAACCACTTCATAGAGAAGATCGTTTAGTCTTCTTATCAGAAGGTCTATCCATATTCTGATCAGCCATACCTTTCATTGACAGAGGAGAGAAAGAATTCCGGATTTTCATAACAAGTCCTTTATTATCCCTAGCAGAATCATCCATAACAAGTTCAACATATGATATACTCCCCATTCCAGTAGTATGATTAGCGATTTTACCCCACTCCCACCCCCACCCTTTCGGCATTCTTTGGAGTAGTTGTCCCTGAATTCCTAAGAGTTGTAATTTCTGGTTGAGTAATAGTTTTTTCTTGTACAGATGATTGATTGGCCTGGTTGTTTACCATTTATGGACTTCCTTATCCACTTTTGAACGATGCTTTTATCTCCTTGGACTTCAACCTTCCCGGTTTGAGGCTTAGGCATTTGTCTTTGTTCAGCTGGCTTATTAGTAGCCATCTTTTCCATGACCATACATTGAACATGTTGCAAAAAATAGTGGTTTCCAATCATAGCTCACAGATAGAGTAAATGCCCACCCAGTAGAGTCTGTGACGTCAATCACTTTTGAGAGCTCCCGTGTAAGGTTCATATAAACCAAAACTCTAGCATATGAAATTCTAGATCGCTTTTTTAAGGCATTCATCTGCAAAAAATGGTTCACCCAATCTACTTGCGATCTTACTCGGAGTCTTATGGCCCCAACAGTTAACAGACAGATTGTACACACGAACCCACAGAGGTATTGTACTTGGAAATTCGGTTTGAAAATCAAATGTTGGGGACCATTTCTTCAACAGCAAAGGCATGCCACTAAAGTTCACTTAGCAATGAATATAAATTGATTTCTTTTTGACTTTTTTGAGAGAAGTTGAAGTTTTTCAATTATAATTTCATATTCTTATGACCAATACTATAATTTTTACTGATGTGAAATAATTTAAAAAAAAAAAAAAAGTGAGCTAATTTTGTTTATTTTGGTACTAGAATCTAGATTTGTTTATTTACTTTTTTTAAAGTTGCATTTCAATCAAAAACAAAAAAAACGTTTTTAATTGATTTTCTTAAAAAATTAATGACACGATCAATAAAATACAAACTTTAATGAAAATTCAATTTTTTATTCTATGCATTTGTTATTTAGAATTTATTAGCTCAGTCAATTTAAATTTTTCGACGTGGAAAATTCAGTAAGGGCCTATTTGGAAATCCTTCTGAAATTCAATTTGAGTGTAACCGGGTGCAATTACATATTTTGACATGTTCGTTTGACCAAATAATAACTTGGTTAACAGAGAATTTGATGTAATCATGAGGATTATTTACACTCGCTTCTTTTAAATTTTTATTTTTTTATTATTGAAATTTTTTTTTATTAAAAATTATTTTTATTTTTACATTGTTTATATTTTATTCCCTTCCCTATCGTTTCTCAACCTTTACTTCTTGTGATTCATTACAATTGCTTGTATTATTTATTTCTTATTTATTTTAATTTATTAATTGCTTCATTTAACATAACCGTGGCATTCTATTTTTTGAAATATATATATATATATATATATATATATATATATATATATATATATATATATATATATATATATATATATATATACTAGTTTAGTATACATGCGTTGCACGTGTATTATGCATTATCGATTAAAATCCAAACGAACCTAAATTGGGAAAAAAATTCTACTATTTTATGCTATTTGATGAATTTTTTTAATTGTATCTTGAGAGAAATTATTGATAAAAAAGCACTTGAGTCCCATTTTGACCCATGTACCAGCGAATTTGGTCGAGGGTAAAATCTTTTGTAATGTTATTTAAATTTTTGTGATTAATTTTGAGTGAAAGTAAAACTTTGGTATTTTTCAAAATTTAAATTTTTTATGGGCATATGTGTTTTTTAAAATTGAACCCCATAAAGAATTTAAAAAAATTTAATGTCCAAACGCCTAGTTATTACTCTATATCTAAGTAAGAGTCCGTTTGAATAGAATTAAAAAAAATAGTTTTTTAGCTTAGTGATTAAAAGCTTAAAATAAGTGTTTATAAATTAAGCAGATAAGTGTTTGGATAGAAGTGCTGAAACTAAAAAAAGTTGTTGATATGTTTGGTAAACAAATGATGTTCAACACGTTTTGATTGTTAAAATGACTTAAATGTCCTTAAAGTTGTTAACAACATAAATAAAGTGAATTATTTATAATTTGTAAATCTAAAATAATTTTTTTGAATAAATTTGATGTAATGAAGGATTCGATGAAGACAAAGAAGAAAGATGAAGAGGAAATTGGAGGGACGAGATGAAGCGAAGCGGCAAAGAGACAAAAAAATAGTATAAATAACATAAATACCAACCCTTTTTAAAGTAATTATACTCTCTCCCACTTTTTTAATTATTTTACTCTCTCTCCCTATTAATATACATAACATAGCCGACATATACATAACATTTTGTATATATGTTGAAATTTTTGTAATATTTTTAGGGAGTTGGGATTTTTTGTAATATTGGAAACATAAGTTGTGTATTTGTATAATTTTTAGAAAAAATTATATATCAAGGGCTACAAGTTTAGAATATTGTTGTAATTAGAGGAAAATATAAGAGATAAAAAGGTAAATATTTTGATCAAACCTAAAAGAATTTTAATCTTAAAAAGTAAAATGTTGGGGTACCCAACTTCTCACTTTTTGATTTTTTTAATCAGTTTTTAGCTTTTCTTAAGTATTTTTTTTTATTTTACCAAACACCTTAAAAAGCAAAAAATAAAAATTAAAAGTTAGTTCGACCAGATTTTAATCCTATTCAAACGGACTATTTTAGTTTTAGTTTTGATAAAACACTACTTTACTTTTATTTACGAAAAGAAAAAAAAAATAGAAAAAGACACATATCTATCAACACAAATCTAACTCATCTTTATCAACAAACAAACAAAAAAGTTTAGATTGTACCTAGTCATGCGTTACCAATCTATCAAATCATAAAAGTATAACACAAAAAATGAGAACAATATCAAGTTCACAAGATGCAAGTGATCACTTGAGTCTATGTCAACATATGTCAAAGTATTTAATGAACAAATAAAAATATCATTATAAATTTTTAAGCTTATATTAACTATTTCTTTGAAGAGGCATTCATATAACAATTCATTCCTAGTGGGAGGTGGAGAATGTCATATCATAGCACAAAGCTTCTGCAGTTCTGTTGAGAGCCATGAAATGACATGCAACACTTCTATTCTAACAAATAATCAACATATGGTATTTGCAATGGCTTTAATAAGTTTGAACATTCAACTTGCACACTTTTAAATCAATGGTTCTAACCAAATAAGTCAGAACAATAAGGTATCCACCACCACAAACTCCGCAAGGATACATGAAGATTAATTCAAACACACAAGTTTACTATTTTCTTCTTTTTTTATCTGAATTTACGATCATAAATTTAATTATATGATCGTGTCTTCGGAGGTTCAACATGTAGTTATGAGACTTGGGTTAATTGAATCATTTTTTCTCGGTGCTAAATAATCCTACAAAAACTTTAACATAATTGATCATATAACTTCTCGAGCGAAAAAAAAAATCCCTTCAATATGTGCCATTTACATGACTGATCTCTATCCTGCATCATTTTTCTTTGACAAAAACAAAGTGAAAACATAATAGTTAGAAGCTGCATTTACCAAATCATTAAAACGCTTAGCTATATGTCTCAACAAATTAAGCTTAGCGGTCGGTGCTCTTCCTTCACCTATCTAAAAATGTTAAAAAAGAAATTAATAATTTATTCAAATATTGATTGAAGACCGTCTAATAGCTTTCCAAAGATAAACTTTTTGATGAGTAAAAATAGAAAAAGAACACCATAGATAGTATAAGTTTAATGAAATATAATTTTTCATAGAATGATTGGCCGTCTGAGGTAGACACTGCAATCTGCCTGATTTTTCATTAGTTGCATGCATTTATATCATCACAAATTCTATAAATAAGCAAACAGGCACTTTGATAGTTTCATTATTTAGAGATATGTGGAAGCTCCATCACATGTATCTACCTTGAGCACATAAATTATTTGTACGATTTGGCCGGTTTTAGTCTATTTCTGTTAAGAGACAGGCGCTCGAAAAAAACAGAAGAAGAAAGAACTCACACGCACTCGTACACATGTTTGAAAGATGATTATTCATCAGGAGGTTAATGTTTGGAAGTCTTTTCTTATTTTGTCTGAATGGCAAACCTGTTCTTATCGATCACAGAGGAAAAAGTGATAGTTATGTCCGACTGTCCCAAGCTTCAGCTCCATATAATTAAATATCGATAGTTCATTCCCCTAGAAACATGAAATCCAAATTCAATCAGATTTTTTTCAGGAAATTGCAAACAATCTTGAACATGAAATGATAATTGCAGCCTGTGCCACTGCGAAATCAGCACCTGTCAATTTATACCACCCGTTCTGTCTGGTTGGAGATGTTCGATTCCTTGCCTACAAAGAGGCTTCTGACTTTATAAAGTGGTTGACCGCTGAAATATCGATCTCACTTTCATTATGTACATTACTAAGTTAATACACAAGAACACATAAAAAGTCAATAGCGCATTCAGTATTTAAATGACATTGAGAAGGACAAGAAAAAACTCAAAACCTGAAGAAATGGTTATGCATCAAAAGAAAAAGGAGTAACAGAAAATTCATTAATTGTCCATGAATGAAGAAAATATATACTACTTACTATTAAATAGGGTCAAAGACAAAATGTCATCTTGTCGGATAAGGCAGTTAGTCAAGGAATGACTCATTTCCCCACAATTGTAACATAAACTTCTTATTCACCACTTCATCATCATTGTTGGGAAGATTCTTCAAGTTGTGACTGCGTCGACGACAAAGCAATTATATCTTCATGATAATGATGGAGAAAGTGGAACAATACACGATTTAGCTCCCACATTAAATTAAGTTGATCAAAATATAATTTAGATAGAAAAGGAAAAAAAGAACCCCTATTAATCCTAATCGAACTTGGTACATAGAAGGTTTGCATGTTTACCTCCAAAGTAAACAAAATGTAATGTTTCCATGTTTAGGTTCCAAATGCTAATTAAATTTGTCCTGCACATAAAAATTTTCCATGTTAACATGGAACCAATTCATGTGTGTGTATAGAATATGACACAATTTTAATTAATTTTCAAACTCTAAATTTTAAGAATTGTAATATAGTAAAGTAAGGAAAGATTTAATATCTTAATTAAATTGTAACAAATTTTAAATTACTAAATATAACCCCCCCAAAAAAAAGTAAAAAGTTAATTTTGTAACACTTTTAATGAAGGGCAAAAAGTTTCTACTAAGAATACATGATAATTTATTTTGAAAAATTTAAGAACATATAAAAATTTTAGAAAACTTACCTCAAATCACAAATAAATTTATCTCTTTAATCACATTTAATGTCAAGATTGTAAGTATCAAGAACATGCTAAAACATTTGAAAACTTACCTCAAATCACAAATAAATTCATCCGTTTGATCATAAGATATATCGAGATTTAAAAAAAAAAACTTTAAATTAGCAATTGTTTATCAAGAATACATGATAATTAGGTTGTATTAATTATGATTCCTATATTATTCTCAATATGATAACTACTATAATTTCTGAAAAAAAGTAGTATAATTACCAACACAAATGTGTTTTTAAATTATGTAGTATAATTAACCTCCGATCCTTACTTTGTCGACAAGCATCTCAATCATGTCAAGAATGATCTGCATTCCCAAAATCTTTCATCGATTTTTGTCCTTTATTTATCATCGTCCGTTTAACTGGAGCAAGAGTTAGGAAGTATAGTTTGTAAAAACACAGACAAAGACACAAGAAAAAAGAGTGTACCTCTGGCCTTTCCAATGAATTTCTTCTTCTTCTTCTTCTGTTGACATTTGTTAAATATACAAGTAATAAGGATAGAATTTCTAAATACCAAAAGTACGCATAAAAAATTATACAGTTAGACAATCAAAACAACGTTTAAAAGCAGCGAACATCAACAAATTTGCTAGATTATAATCTTCTATAGGAATAAAATCGAGAATCAAATCAAAGCCACAAATTATAAAGAACTCTAGAAGAATGTAAACGAGAGAATATCATAATGGGTTTAAAGGTTCAACTTCAAACATGTTGCAAAATCGATTGAATTTTTTGAGTTGGAGTTTAACGTGTTGCTAGCCATTTTTTGTTAGATTTATAGTTTAGAAGTTGGGGATTAGGTTTTGTAAGGGATTAGAACATTTGTTTTGTAGAAATATTTTTTTGCCCTTTTTTTACACGTTTTTGCCAAAATTAATTTACATTATAAATGAAAAATATCCCATTAATATTATGCCTAAACTAATTCTATGCCTAATGAATTTTATGTTTAAAACAATTCTGCCCCTAAAATATGGAATAAAAATTAAATTACATTAACCTAAGTTTAAAAGGATTCTATTTAATTAAAATATGAAAGGAAAGTTAAATCACATTAACTCAATAAAGTTAAATAATAATTTAAAAAATAGTAAAAAGATGATTTTGTCTATTACGAACTCTTTTAATGAAGGACAAAAAGTTCAAATCACTTTTCTAAGGATCTTCACACTTTTAATGTATTATATAGATATAGATATAAATATAAAGAAGAGTTATAAAATGTTGATGTGACATGCTTCTCCTTTTTTTATTTTTTTTCATTATTCTTTTCAATTTTCCTCTTTTTTATTCTTTGATTACTAATTAATTTAATTAATCAACTCTTCACCTCCCATTATAATTATCTTCTTTATTAGATATCTTAATAAATGAAAGAAATGAAGGGTCATGGCAATTAGCATGTTTATTTATTTTTTCTCTTTTTTAAAAATTTTGTTTCAATTTTTACAATTTATCTTCGAGTATTTGTTAAGAATAAAAGTCACATTTATTATTCCAACTTTTCATATTCTTTATGATAGCAGAACTCATGCACGTATTGATCTATGATACCATTGATATTTCCTATTAATGGTCCCTTAAAGATCACATTAATTACAAATAACAGGCCAATAAAATGTACCAATCTATACAAAAAATATATATAAAGGGCAAACTTTTCCTCTGCAAATGACTCATGACTTGTTCTCCAACACAATTTTTACATATTATAAGGGCTTCCATTTTGTTGTTTATCATAATTTTTGTGAAGAAAAGAGATAAATATGTTGCTATATATGTTCCGAAAAAAATCCAATGTGAGCTCTTCAATTATCTGTCGTATTAAGATTACATAGTGTATTCATCATCTTCTATACAAAATTGACATTTGAGCTCAACTGTGTATTCATTACTTTTTATGTACCAAGAGAAGTGTATTCATTACTTTTTTGTTAGGAGAAAACAAGTTATTCATTTTTTGATCCCTTATTTGCTAATTGTTTTAATTCCACAAATTAACGAGAGATATATTAACTTTGAAAAGTCATATGTTATTCAACAAAGCGGTATTACATTTATCCTCTTTGGCAAGAGTCTTGATGTCTTCCGATAGACACAAGTACAATTATTATGGTATGTTCATTTGTTTATAATGTTTTTCAATATTTGGTGGCTAAAATATGAAATAAAGTTATAAAAAAAAATCAGAAATATCATTAATTACATCTAGAAGTGTATTATTTTAATCAATTCAATTAAATTTGTTGCTGGGTAGCAGTTGCTTTTGACCTTCAATTTCTAATCACAAGATATTTGGGGACTTCATTAGTTCATTTTTCTCCTCTTAACAAAATAAATGAACAGAGCAACAGCTACAAGCTGCTTCTTGATTTCGATAGAAAAATTTAACTGCAATCAATTTAACAATTAGTTCCAACTTCTAATATAATTAATAATTGAAATTATTAACAACTATTGGATTTCTTTAAAAGAAAGTGAGCTTTTAATTCACCGAAATTAAGAAAGGTATTATTCAAAAACTTTGTAATTATGAAACTATAAGAATATAGTCAATGATTTATTTACTAATTTGCAACGCTATTTGATTTTTTCGTTGTATATCTTTGCAATACATCAGAATTTAATTTTTTTTCTCATATGAGCTTCTTATAATACATGTACATATTTTTCATTTTGGGTATTGTAATTGTTTTTTATTTCTTTTATATCAACTAAATAGAGAGTCTTAAATACATGTGCATATTTTTCATTTTTGGCGTTGTAAATTTTTTATTTCTTTTATATCAACAAAATGGAGAAAAGGATTTATGACTTTGTTAGCTAGTTAAAATAGAATTTATTGTTAAATGAGGTTATACACTTATATTTAAAAAGAAAAAAATTATATATATTTAAGCTATGTTGAAATTTGATCTAAGACTATCATATTAATTTTTTTTTGAATTTTAAATTCATGTTATATTTTCAGCTTCAATTTATTATTTTAGTAGTATTAAATTGTTACTTCACATTGCAAAGAAAAATAATGCATGCATTAGTTGTGTATATTATCAGTATCTTGTTAGGTATATTTTTTCGATCTATGCATAACTAACACATATGTTACTAATACATTATATTCTACACTATTCTTGTACATCCTACCAAATGACCACTAAAAGTGTATACAACTAAAGTTTAACTAAGGGGTCGTTTGGTATAGTGTATTGCAAACTTAATATATGCATTAGTTTAATGTGTATTACTAATACCTTGTTTGGTATACTTTTTCACCCTATGTATAACTAATGCTTACACGAGGTGTGTATTACTAATACCTCAAAATTCATGGTATTAGTAATGCAATGGATCCAACATAATTAAAGACACTATTATCCCTCAAAAAATATTTTCAAATCATTTCCAACATATATATGGAGGATATTTTTGTAAAAAGAAAAAAATTAGAAATTATTTAATTCATGTTATTTGTAATACATCAAACCAAATACTGCATAAGAAAAATACAAGCATTACTAACACACCATATTTTACATTATTCTTATACACTCTACCAAACGACCCCTAAGAGTCTACTCATATGTCATCCCTAATAGAGTATTACTCTCTGTTCTCAAATATTTGTCATTTTTACTAAAATAAAATAGTGAATTGGTTCGCGCTTTGCGTGATCATAAAACTCTTATTTAATTATGACATATTTTTTATTGAATATATAAATTAAATTTTTTTAGTACTCAAATTTAAATGGATTAGATTTTTGTTACAAAAAAAGAAACAAAAAATAGAAATATTGCATCATACATAAACTCATTACTTATCTATTTTTGATCTACAAAATAATTTGAGTTATTTTGAAAGAATTATTTCAAATGTATGATGAAGGACGTTGTTGCTCGTAGCTGGTTCGGGTTTATGCAAAAATTATTTATGCTTATGTATTATATTTATTTTTGAGACTTCTATTAGTCCATAGGTTAGGATGAATAAAAAATTCAATTAAGCGAAAATTCTCAAAAAGAAGAATAGAAAAATAAGAAGAGCAAATATTAATCATAGAGAAATTATACACCATCTTAACGATTTCTGTATATATAATATTTTTGAAAATATATCTATAAATTCAAGGAAAGGATGTGACTCTGAGTGAATTAACATTTCTAATGAATCAGTTTAGCACTACTAATATAAGTTAAACGACATAATCCACTTCAATTCCATCTTCACGTTATACCAATTCTAAATAACTATTTGTGTTATTCACACATTTAATTCTTTATCATTTTTATTAAAGTGCATACATATTAATTTTTCATATGAAAAAAGCCTAACATATATCGAATATTATTAGTGATATCACTCCTTCTTTCCTTTGTTATTCTCATTCTTCCCTCCTCTCTTCCTCTTGCTCACACCATCATAGCCATATTTTTTTTAGGAATTTGTTGTATTGGCTAATCCTCACAAAATGTCATATATAATATTTCTACTTTTCATTTTTTAATTAAATTAAATTCTCAATCATTTGCTTTGTAAATGACTATTACATTTGTCATATATTGAATTAATCAAATAAATATTACATTTATTATATATTGAATTCCTTTAGCAGGTTATAAGAAAATATAAATAGTAGGTTGGCTAATGACTTTTGGAATTTTCAATGAAAATAGGTTTTTTTTTATTTCTCAACATTGTTAAGGAAATTAGAGAAAAGATTTTTTATTTTTTTTAAGTTTTTTTAAGTACATATGGCACATAAAATAGAATTAATGGAGGCCACAACCAATCATTCTTAGTATTTGTTATGTGCGTTTATTGCTATATTTATTTTTAGGCTTTTAGAGTGAAGTATGTAAAAGTGAATTTAAAATATAAAATAATATATAAAAAAAAAAATAGGGATGTTGATCATAAAGAGAATTCATATCACTTTATCTATATCAAACTTGATGCGTATATATAAATTTATTACTATACACTATATATATCGATACAATAGATAAATAAAAAGTTTAATAAAATGAACAAGTAAATACTAAATTCAGTAATTTTGATTCAAATCCTATTATCTTAAGAAATAAAATTTTGAACTCGTAAACTTCAAATCTTGATTCTGCTCTTTAATATCTCAAAAGATGACAGACATAATTACAACTGCAAAATGCCCATAAAATATCATATGGAAGAAATAATATATTCAATTGTTGGATCAATACAATTACAAATAAAAATGAAAAGCAGAAGAAAAAAATAAAATAAAAATAAAAATGAAAAGCAAAAGAAGAATAACATAAATGTTTATACCTTTCATTAATTTTCATTAGCTTCTTTCTTTTTTCACGGAAAATAGAACCTTTCTTCCATTTTGTGGGGGGGGGGGGGGGGAGGGGGGCACCTTAGCCGTCAACCTTACCATTGTGATTCTTGTTGGTACTCTCTTGGACATAATTTATATGAGGCAACACCACCCTGCTTATTCATTAACTATAGAAAATGAAAAGACAAGAGTTATAAAAAACTGTACAATTAAGAAATTAGAGTTTCTCATTTAATTAAGTAATTATCTAAGTAATTTTGAATTTATTTTTCAGATAAGATAAACAAAAAAAGAGAAGAAAAATTCAAAAAGAGGAGGAAAAAGATAATTAGAAATGGAGGCCATAGAGAGGTGTCACATTACTTTCTCTATATTTTTCCTTTATTATTATATACTAGTGGAATGGGCCGCGCTTCGCACGGTGATAAACTATTTTATTGAATAAAAATATAATTTTTACTATTATTCAAGTGCAATGAATGTGTTAAGATTTCTTTTAGTTTTCAAATTCAAAAAATTAAAGTTAATGCTTAAATTCATAACATTATTTATAATTAGTTGTGTAGTTTATTCAAAATTTTCACTATTTAAAAATTTATGATCTTTTAGGAATACTTGATTTTATCTATCTCTATGTAGATGATATAAATTTATATTTTTTTACTAAAAATTTTATTTAACATATATAAATAATATATCAAAACACAATAAATATAAGAATTGTAATTAAAAGTTCATAAATTAAAAATATTATTTCAATTTTATATTTGAGTATATATAATGTTTAAATGCTAAAGTAATAAAATTTTAAAATTAATTTTAAAAAATATTATAAAATAAATTATGAGGATCTTTAGTTATTATTAGGACTCACATTCTCTGAATTTCAAAAAATATATTAAATTTATATTTGGAAACTCAAACTTCCAATTCTCACCATCAAAATATATATGAAGTTAGGCATTAGAAAAGTGATGTGACACCTCTATTTGGTAAAAAAAAAATAATTTTTTTTTGGATAATTCCTTCAAATTTAATTTACTTATTATTATAATTTTATAAAAATAAATATGTCAATTACCATTTCCTCTATTCATTTACATTTCTCAGCTATTATACTAAAATCACGAGAATTGCATTATTTTGCATGGATAAGAAACTGTCATAATTGATATGTGAGAAGGTGGTAGCATTAATTTTTAATTAATTTGAAAACTGAAAAGTAATTAAAATTTTAAAATTTTATCAATTAACTAATAATGAAATTTAAGGTGTACAAAAATATATGCTTACACTAATGCTTTATCATAAAGAATTTGAAGGGATACACTACATGATCACAATATACATCAACTTAATTGTAAGTACACCTTTTAATGTTGAGTTATAACTACCAATAATCTATAATCTATATCTATATCTATATCTATAATATATTAAAAGTGTGAAGACCCTTAAAAAAGTGATTCAAATTTTTTATCCTTCATTAAAAGTCTCTTCTTTAGACAAAATCATTTTTTTACTTTTTTCTCTTTAATTATTATATCATTATTTATAATATTAAATATCAATTATAATAAATATAATAAAAACTTTTCCAAAAAAATTGGCTTGGGTTGACTTTTTTTTAAAGTACTTGATTTTGTTGATTTTTACGCTACTTCTCAAAAAAAGAAAAGGCAAAAAATTCGCCTAATATATATGGCAATATAAAAACCCTGGTGAAATATTAATTAGCGTCCTTTTTTATGTATGCTTTCTCTATTTCTATAAAAGTTAAAACTAATTAATTAATGTCTTTTTTTATATATGATTCCTCTACTTCTATTAAAACTATTCTAATTTCAAATTTTCTTACTCGACTTCTTTGTTTCAATTTTGTCTCTTTTTTAGGTATTTTTTGTCTCGCCTTTGCCTCTTCTTCTTTTTCAGTAAATAGCTATATCCCTTGATGATTGATGAATTTTAATTCAACTATATACATATATTTTGTGTTTTGCTTGTTAACCATGTTTGATTGATTGTATATGTTTATTTGTGAAAGGACAAACAAAAATTCTCTTTTTGTCACGTCATCATTAATGTGTAATGAGAATGTACGAGCAACGCATCAGTACTGTAACAATGGGGAAGAAAATTTAAAAATTCAGACGTTCACCCAAATTCTGCCGTCGGAGATATTCTATTCTAAATTTGAACACAAAAACGTTCCAACAGTAATTTCACCTTCTAAATTAGAAAATATGTAAACCAAATCTATAAACATATATACTCTATTTGGTTTAGGTATTCAAGGGATGTATAATAAATTGAAAGGCTTTCTCTAGATGGATATATACTGTTCTCTTACTTGCAGGTATTTTTGTCTTTGTTGTGTTGTCTGCAATTATTTATGTTATTTCCTCGCTCCCGTTTCTCTATTATGTATGAGAAAGACAAAAAAAATCTACTCTTTATGAAAGTGAGAATTATTACTGTATCATTCATTCTAGACTCGCATGTCAAAAAAAAATTCATGTCTTAAGATATCTTTGTCTTCATTGAATATGTACTCTATTTATGTATCATATTTTCATAATTGGGGCGTTTGTAATCTCCCAAAATATTCTCTTAAAATAATTACTTTAAGGGCCCGTTTGGCCATGAATTTTTTCTCTTTTATTAAAAAAAAACTTTTCGGAGTTGGAAATTGTGGTGTTTGGTCATGAAAATTTGAAAAATAATTCCGAAAAAAATTTGAAAAGGAAAAACAGGTTTTTGGTGTTTTCACAATTTTTCAACTCCAATTCCAACTTTTATTATTATTACATATAATCTCAATCTTTTAAATTTTTTAATAAAACTTTCCTTAGAACATTACTTTTTCAATATTACGTATATAACAGTTTTAAAGAATAAGATAATTATAATTTCAAACTTAATGGTATCCTAATTAATATATATCTCTTTTTTTCTCTCATCATTATTTTTCTGCATTATTTAATTTTCTTCATTATTTAAGATATTATTTTACTGCTAATGATCCTAATTACTATAATATAATAATAATAATAATAATATTTTTTCTGTTGTGATATGGACGTTTAAGGAATTATAGTCGTGTAATTAATAATGGATAATCGTTTTCTATATTTATGGAATTAATAAAGTTGTAGCAGATTAGTTTACCACTGCCACAAATTATTCTCATTTTTAATTTGATTATATATATTATATTGTGTACATCTTTATTATACTATTCAAATGTAAATAGTTTATACCATACATATGCTAAAAATATAAATTTGTGATACATATTTTTCATAAAAAAGTATGTCCAATTTAACAATTTTATACCTTAAAATGCAACTGCTACCTTTATATACCATAATACTTGCTATCTCTATACACAAAGTATTATATTTATACCCATAAATATATAAAGTATTATATTTATAACAGAAATATACAAAGTATGTTATATATAAAGTTTATACCATGTATATAACATATACATACATATATAAATATACAAAGTATTAAGAAACATACTAAGCATATTTATAACATAAATATACAAATTATGTTATATATAAAGTTTATGCCATGTATATACCATATACACACATATATAAATATACAAAGTATAAAGAAACATACTAAGTATATTTATATATTTATGGTATGTGATATAATATACCATAAATATGCAAAGTATGTTTAACATAGAAATAATTTATTCACACACAGTAAAATCTTTCATGTATAAGAAAATTAAAGAAATAAATTAGCGGCACCTTAAAATTTAATAGCAACTCATCATTTCCTATTTTTTAAGAACGGAAAATAAAGGAAATAAATTAAATAAATTCTTAAAAAAATAAATTTGTTTGAAAGATAATATTTGTTACCTAAAAAATAGGAAATAGTGATCTGTTGATATAACATCCATATTTAAAATTTTCAAATATGAGAAAACAGCTAATAATGTAAATATTAGATATGTCATAATTGAAATTCATTAAATATGGCCATGTATATGAATTATTTTTATAAAAGTGGTTAATTGTGTTCTTTTCACGTTAGTAGGTAAATTTTAGTTGGGTGATTTTAATAGTTTGTAAAAGTTGGGGCATAAAATCATATTTAAAAAAGTTTTTTCAAAAGTCAAAAAAAAAAAAAGACATGACCAAACACAAATCCAACTCCAACTTCAATTCCAACTCCAAAATTTTTTAATTTTCATGGCCAAACTGCTACTAAATTTCTTTAAGGACACATAATTTGAGGTAACTATTTGTAACAACCATGACAAATAATTTAAAACAGATGAAATATATTTTTTAAAAAGCACAACTGATAAATTGTGGTCTATAATTAATTATAGCTCTTGGTATACTAAACTTGAGTACAATATAACAATGAACTACAATGAAACAACTCAAATAAGGCTAAAAGAATCAAAACATGTATAAAGCTAACAGTTTATTCATAGTTTCTGGTGTGAATGCACTAGACCACAGTCTATTGTACCTATTCATTTTAATTTTTCTTTATTGACAAACTTTTGTTGAACTACTTATTTTAAACCACCCAATAGATAATTTTCACATTGTGTTACTTTTTGTTAGTTCTTAGTCTATATTAGAGATATATGAAGTTTTCGGTTAGAGAATATATGAAGTTTTAGGTTCACCTGTGAGATATTCTCTTCTTAAATTGAACCCAAAAACGTTTCATCAGTAACTTTTCTAACTTAGAAAATAGGGAATATGCAAATCACATGGAAGGCTTTTTTCTTCCTTCTCTTTGGAGATATTCTTTGCTCAATGTTGTTTATTTTTTCTTTTACGTTGTTTTCATATGGAATTATAGGTAGGTTTCTCTAATTATTTCCTTTGTCTTAATTTATGTGGCACAATTTGAATTTTAAAAATTAATTTTAGGCATAAAATAATTTAACACAAGATGTGCATAATAAATATATGCAAGAACCACTAATATTTAGGGCTTCAACGATTTTTTTACCTCTTTCCAAAGTAATAAATTAACAAAAGTATGTATATTATTCAATTGCATTATGAGTCACAGATATGTGCATATGAATTGTATTGTTCGCAAATCACAAAAGCCTCAGGGGTACACTTTGAGTCACATATGTGTGAGAATCACACTCTTCACGAATCACAAAAGCTTTAACGAGTACATTATGCGTCACGAATGAAGAGAAGAAGAAAAACAAAGAAGATGGGAGGATACATAGTGTTGCTTATTAGTACTAAAATATCTAAATTATTTCTCACATCATAAAACTAAATTATTTCCTATAATTTTTTAATGTTCATGCGTAAGATCGACTTATAGGCAATATTGATCTATTCAAAATAATAATTTTGTCTTAAACGTGTTTTAAAATTGATTCTAGATAATAATTTCTCAAAAAAAAAAAAAATAACATAAAACAATGAAAAACAGTCAAATTTGTGTCAATTTAGGCTCCTTCCAATTATTATCGAAAACATATGATACACGTGCAACGCACGTATACTAAACTAGTTATAATGAGAAATATGAAAAGGATAGTAAATTACTAATTGTGATAAATAAGGAATCAATTTTTACATTAATTACTTAGAAAATAGAAAAAAACAAAAAACAGAGGGAAAAATAAGTTAGATATTGTATTAAATGTAAAAGTAAATAATAATTATCTGAACTAAAAGAGATGATTTTTATATAATTTTAAAGAGGTTATATAATTACATAAATGTCACACCCCTTTTTACGTACTCCAAAAGATTTATATTTTAAGTTCGAAAGGGTTTTATTATTTAAATGACAAGAAATGAAAATTTATTTCGGAAAATGATTATTTACATTTTTTATTCAGAGTCGCCACTTGGCATAGTTTGGTGTGCCAAGTCACCATTGGAAAATCCTTTTCAAAACCATTTGACTCTTTAAACTGGTTTGCGAACAGAGACTCCGGCTAAGGAATTCTGTTGACCGAGGGGAAGGTGTTAGGCACCCCTCGAACCTGTGGTTCAACCACGGTCGCTTGGTAGAGTGTATCAACTATTTTCGCACTACGAAATGTATAAACCACACAAAAGCACGCAAAACAATCAAACAATAAACAAAAAAAAAAATCCAAAATGTAATGTCCAGTCCAATTATACAGTGCGGAGTATATAAAAATGCAAAAAATATAAACCTACGCTAAATTAATTCTAAACTAATGCACTACCCTACGCCTCGGGCCTTCACCACGAACGTCCTCCGGGTACATGATACCTCGGGGCATTCCCCGGTGAATAAATATATACAGATACTTCGGGGCATTCCCCGGCCAAATTATACAATTGAATTAAATGCGACAAAACAAAACCATTCCAACACATATTTCAAACATGTCATCAATCTACCATGCCTAAATTTGCCTACCCGAACCTACCATTTGCATATCCAATTAGCGATCTAAAACCGTGACACTATCGAGTTCACCAACATTATTCATGTTTATTCCAAGTTGAACAAAAAGTAACAATAAAACCATCATTAACCCAAATTCATCATTTTATCAATCTCGTAATTCCACCCCAATTTTTTCTTTTATCAACCCATTAAAACATGATCAAACTCATTCCTCAAACCAACATAGCCGAATCACAAATGTCATGTTCAACATCAACAAAAATCCAACAAGCATAATCACACCATACATAATCACAATCAATTCAATAAACCAAAATAACTAAAGAGAGCGGGTTAAGGAGATGGACCTCAATAGCACTTGTTTTCATTGATAATAAAGAAATTCGAAACAAATTGAAATCCTCGAATGAAATCCTCACGACAAATCGAGCTCCAAACCACGAATATTGAACCCAGTAGATTGCAAGAAATCCCTTAACGTACTATATCGAGCAGAATCAAGAAAATAGAAGAATCCGAAACCCCAAAATAGATTTTGGTTTTTGGCCCGATTTAGATATGAAATTTGCGAAAAGACAGACGAATATTCAAAAGCAATAACAGCGAAATGAACGAGATCCGCGCACCAATTGTCGCCAGAATCGATTCGAACCTTGTCGGATTCAACCCAAACAAACCGGAATCAACCCGAATGGATGGATAAATCAATGAGAAATTATGAACCAAAAATAGCCCGGAATCGAAACACCCACTACGATGCTAGAAACGAATCCCGAACAGACCAAATCTCTAAAATTAGAACGCAAACTAAAAAAAAATATACGAATCTAAGATTTGTGAGCTACAAAGAGCAGAAAATTGACGAACAGGGGAATCAGATTCCGACGAATCTGGAGGTTTCAGAGTCAGAATCAACTGAAGAATGATAAAAATGGACAGTTCTGGCTACGGGTTCACCGGAAACCTCGAACAACCCGGATTCACTATCGAGTTTCATTCCTCTCCCTTTGATTACACTCTCAGTCTTCTCTTTATTCTGGATCTGTGCGATTTAGAGTGTGGGTATATATGCGTGCGATAGTAGATGGTGAAAGAAAAAATAAAAAAATAAAAATGGAGTCCTTTTTGTAAAAATGAAGAGCAAATCGTGGGTCTCTTTTTTAAGGAGATGATTTTTTCCTTTTTTGATGGTCCCCCCGGTCAACTCCCTTTGTGTGTGTATATATGCTGTGAGGTGAGGGTGGGGTAGTGAGGTAGGGTAGGTGGGGTCACGTGGGGTAGGGTTAGGTGTCCTAATTTAATAGGTAGGATTGTTAATTAGTTATAACAAGAATAATTGGGGATTGGGTTTGTTAGGGGTTTGTTATTATTTTTTTTTTGTATTTTTGTGGGGTATAATTAAAATGGGTAAGACACATGGTAAGGTGAACTAAATGAATAAAATTAAACTTCGGGAAGGATAAAATTAGGTGTCTACATCATGCCCCCTTTGAATGCAAACACGAAGTGTTTTCAGACAAAGGAGTAGACAACGAGACCAAATTTTGACCCGACCATTATTCGAAGAAAGAAACAGGAGAAAAAAGGACAACTGGGTCCTGACTCAAGACATCATACCTACCCAAGTTATGAGAGAATCAAGTGACAAGTATCTCAAAGGATTGGAAGAAAATGGACTATACCGAGTTGGAGAGTCGAGTGAGGTTCCATCAAGGTTCCGGTCCGCGGCTCTATCATTACATAAAAAAATGAAAATTACAAGTTAAAACATAAATGAAATTACAAAAATCCTATATATACATCTTCTGTTGGCTCGTGACTCGACTTTTATCACCCTATTCTTCATGCAGGCTCCTGACTTGCAATTTCTTTCAACTTGTTGCTTTGGCTTTCAATTGCTTCACTTTGTTGCTTGGCTTTTCATTTCTTCACCCTATTCTCCAGGCGGGCTCCTGACTTGCTCTTTCCTCACCCTGTTCTTTAAGCGGGCTCCTGAAACCCAAAATTAAAACTAGAATGAAGATTATCCCAAACAAAAATTATAGTAAAGTAGTATTTTATTTTTGAAAGCGTTGTCCCATTTTTCAAGAGGGTCCTGAACGTAAAGTAAATTCTCATTTTTCAGGAGGGTCCTGAACATAAAGTAAATTCCCATTTTTCAGGAGGGTCCTGAGCATAAAGTAAATTCCCATTTTTCAAGAGGGTCCTGAACAGAAAGTAAAATCCCATTTTCCAGGAAGGTCCTGAACATAAAGTAAATTCCCATTTTCCAGGAGGGTCCTGAACATAAAGTAAAATTCCATTTTTCAGGAGGGTCCTAAACAGAAAGTAAAATCCCATTTTTCAGGAGGGTCCTGAACATAAAGTAAAATTCCATTTTTCAGGAGGGTCCTGAGCATAAAGTAAAATCCCATTTTTCAGGAGGGTCCTGAACATAAAGTAAATTCCCATTTTCCAGAAGGGTCCTGAGCAGAAAGTAAAATTCTATTTTTCAGGAGGGTCCTGAGCAGAAAGTAAAATCTCATTTTTCAGGAGGGTCCTGAACATAAAGTAAATTCCCATTTTCCAGGAGGATCCTGAACATAAATCAAATTCCCATTTTTCAGGAGGGTCCTGAACATAAAGTAAAATCCCATTTTTTAGGAGGGTCCTGAGCATAAAATAAATTCCCCACGGATGTGGACTTCCAATAGTAGTTGAATTAAGTGAAGCGAATTTGCCCCCTATTTCAACAAAGAAAATTTGTCAGTTAAAAATTTAGTGGCGGCTTGCAGCTCTTGGCTTCTCAGGTATCTGCCCCAGTACTCGTTCCTTTCATCTTTGTTCCAAATCGCTAACATTTGCCCTGTCTTGCCACATCATTGACCCGGATCCAGATTGAGGGAAATGAGTTCTGACTTGAACAATGGGTTTCTATTTTACCATGCCTCTGAGGTGCACCCTTTTCCCAAATCTGAATGCTTCCACTAATCCACAGCCTGTCAGTTGACAGACTTCCTTTGTTTCGTGTTGAGTTACGATCGTTTTTCTTTCTTATGTTGTTCCTTGGCTTTTCCTCATATAATTGGAAAGACTGGTAGTAAATTTTGAAATCCTTTTTCGCTTGTTTTGACACATACTTGATTTAAAATGTAAAGAAATGAGGGTGACTTTTATTTTGATAAATGACAATAAAAGACAAAAATCATGAATATGTAAATGAAAGAAAAGGGCAATGTCCCATATCCAAAAAAAAAACTTATCTGAATACGACAACCAACTCCAATGAGTATGACATGCATTTCGGATTCAGCTGCCTGATCTTCCTATCTAAACTCCCCATTTGTTGTTGAGTTCGTGTCTTTGCCGCTGAGCTGCTTCTTCAAATCCATTGGAATCATACATCACATTTGATTGACGGCATTTTAAAAGCCTTTTGCCATCAAATCTCTTTCTTTTCACTTTTCATTTTTCTCTTTAACTCGCCATCGCCTTACGGTGCCCGTGAGGGTTTTCACTAATACGATTCTCTCATTTTTATTTCTCTCCACTCACCATCGCCTTATGGTGCCTGTGAGGGTTTTCACCAATAAGACTCTCTCATTTTCATTTCTCTCAACTCATCATCGCCTTATGGTGCCTGCGAGGGTTTTCACCAATAAGACTCTCTCATTTTGTATTTCTTTCCTGATTTCTTATGCTGAGGGAGACAAGTGGTATCTCACAATGTATCATCATATCCATCACATGCTTGGCCTTAACATTATCAAAAATTGATCTAAAGGACTTTCTTTGGTTGTAACTTGGCTTTTGAATAAGGTTAGAAAAGGATGGCAATAGGTTCAAACGACCCTTGAAGTGGGGCTGGGACTTACAACTTTTGGAATCGACTCAAACAACATGGTAACTCATGCCCCAGTTTTTGTTGACTGGGTGACTCTTAAATCTTTATTTGGTTGGACCGATCCCCAAAAAAGGGCAGCCTACATATCTCACTCCGAGAGAGGAGAATCAGGTCGCACGTAGTTCCATCAGCTTGTTCTTTGTTTTGATTGGATTTTTTTCTTTTTATTTTCGAACTCTTTATTTTATTCTTATTTTCTTGATTTTTATCTTTGACTCTATTTTTATTCCAAAAGAGAGATATGAAAGAAAATTAAAACGAAGCTCAAACGGGTAAACAAAGGATGACACAATGTTTGGATAGAAGAATAAAATGCCTTCATCATATCAATATTTAAAATGCAAGTACTAAACATGCAATAAAATCAACAAAAGATAAAATATCATACATAATATCTTTTGATCGCATCAGCATTGATAGCCATTTCTGCCATTTTACCTTCAGTATCTGTCAAATATGAGGCTCCATTAGGCAACACTTTCTTCACAACGAAGGGACCTTGCCAGTTAGGGGAGAACTTGCCTTTCGCTTCAACCTGGTGAGAAAGGATACGTCTCAATACCAACTGACCGACTTCAAAATTCCTGGGACGGACCTTTTTGTTATACGCTCGAGCCATCCTTCTCTGATACAACTGTCCATGACACACAGATGTTAGTCTTTTTTCCTCAATTAAACTCAAATTTTCCAGTCGGGTTTTGACCCATTTGTCATCATCAATCTCTGCTTCTACAATGACTCGAAGATAGGGAATTTCAACTTCTGCAGGGATGACTGCTTCTGTTCCCTACACCAATAAATATGGAGTTGCCCCTATTGAAATGGGAACAGTGGTGCGATAACCTAGCAATGCAAACGGCAACTTTTCATGCCACTGTCTAGACCCTTGTACCATTTTTTGCAGTATCTTTTTTATATTCTTATTGGCGGCTTCTACAGCACCATTGGCCTTTGGGCGATATGGAGTAGAATTTCGATGTGCGATCTTAAACTGTTGACACACTTCTTGCATCAAATAACTATTGAGATTGGCAGCATTGTCTGTAATGATCATCTTAGGAATTCCAAATCTACAAATGATATTGGCATGAACAAAATCTACCACAGCCTTCTTTGTCACTGACTTGAAAGTTACTGCTTCTACCCACTTTGTGAAGTAGTCAATGGCTACCAAAATGAACCTATGTCTATTTGATGCCTTCGGCTCAATCGGTCTAATCACATCCATTCCCCAAGCCACGAACGGCCATGGAGTGGCCATTGCATGCAACTTAACGGGAGAAGAACGTATCAGATCATCGTGTACCTGACATTGATGACAATTTCGAACAAATTGAATAGAATCGTTTTCCATAGTAAGCCAGTAATAACCTGCTCGAAGAATCTTCTTTGACAAGACATGACCATTCATATGCAACCCGCATATTCCAGAGTGTATTTCAACCATGATTGCCGAGGCTTCTCTTGCATCTACACACCTCAAAAGTCCCAGATCTGGGGTTCTCTTATATAAGATTCCCCCACTTAAGAAAAATCCAGTAGCCAAATGCCCAATAGTCCACTTTTGATCGTTAGTGGCATATGCTAGGTATTCTCCTGACTGAATGTATCGCTTGATATCCAAGAACTAGGGTTCTCTATCGATCTCTTCTTCAACCGCATTACAGTAAGCATGCTGATCACGATTCTGTATATGCACTAGATCAATGTAGGCTTTATCAGGATGTTGGAGCATTGAAGACAGAGTGTCTAAAGCATCAACAATTTCATTATGGATCCTTGGAATATCCCTAAATTTTACTAACACAAACCGTTAACATAGCTCCTACAAGCATTGTCGATAAGGGATGAGCTTCAAATCTCGCGTCTCCCAATCGCCTTGAATTTGATGGACGAGCAAATCCAAATCTCCTAACACCAATAATTCTTGGACTCCCATATTAACAGATAACCTCAAACCAAGAATACAGGCTTCATACTCTGCCATATTATTAGTACAGCAGAATCGAAGTTGTGCTGTTACCGGGAAATATTGTCCCGATTCAAAGATTAGAACCGCACCTATTTCAACTCCTTTCATATTGACAGCTCTATCAAAGAACAACTTCCAACCTGGATCAGCATCTATAATGAATTCATTGACACACGACACTTCTTCGTCAGGAAAATATGTCTTCAATGGCTCGTACTCTTCATCGATGGGATTCTCAGCAAGATGATCTACCAAGGCTTGGGCTTTCATGGCGGTTCGAGTCACATATATGATGTCGAACTCAGTAAGCAATATTTGCCACTTTGCCAATCGACCTATCGACATAGGCTTCTGAAAGATATACTTCAAAGGATCCATGCGGGAGATGAGATAAGTAGTAAAGGATGATAGATAATGCTTCAACTTCTATGCTACCCAAGTTAGAGCAGAACACGTCCTTTCAAGAAGAGTATACCTGGCCTCATATGTGGTTAACTTCTTGCTAAGATAATAAATAGCCTGCTCCTTTTTGCTCGTGACATCATGTTGACCCAGGATACAACCGAAAGAATTGTCCATGACTGATAAATATAAGATCAAAGGCCTACCAGGCTCCGGAGGTACCAGCACGGGCGGATTTGACAAATATCTTTTGATTCGATCAAATGCTTCCTGACATTCTTCAGTCTATTTTACCGCAGCACTATTTTTCAGCAACTTGAATATGGGCTCACAAGTGGTTGTGGGTTGAGCAATAAACCTGCTAATGTAGTTCAGTCTACCAAGCAAACTCATCACCTTCATCCTATTCTTGGGCGGGGGAAAATCCTGAATGGCTTTGATTTTCGAGGGATCCAATTCAATTCTCCGACGGCTGACTACAAACCCCAACAACTTTCCAGACGAAACTCCAAATACACATTTTGCCGGGTTGAGTTTGAGATTATACCTGCAAAGCCTTTCAAAGAACTTTCTTAAATATTTAACATGGTCGGCCAGACTTTTTGACTTAATAATCACATCATCCACATATACCTCAATCTCTTTATGCATCATATCATGAAACATAGCGGTCATGGCTCTCATTTATTGTCACGCCCCAAAATCCCATCGGGCCGGACTGGCACCCGAAGCCGAGAAGGCCCAGGAGAACCCGTTCAAATACCTGTACTTTCACTTACATGTCACCAAAAATTTGGGCAGCACTTCGTTACATATAGAAGGGTCTAATTCCCTGTATCAGCATAACACGCACAACTACATATATATATAATACTTGGCCGTCGGGGCCACCACATATACAAATATAACATCACTATATAAACTTCCATGACTTTACCCTTCCTTATGTCTACAAAGCCTCTAGGATATACATGACATAACTAGGGTCGGGACAAACTCCCGCCCACACATGACTCCTGTACAATAACAAAACATAAAGAACCGACTCGGAAAGCTCCGAAGCAAACTGGAGCTCACCAACAATAGCTGTATGACCTGGCTCCTATCTATGCTGTGAATGAGCTGAAACACCTGTGCCTGCGGCATGAAATGCAGGTCCCCCGTGAGGGACGTCAGTACAAAATATGTACTGAGTATGTAAACCTGTCAATAATCATATGTGATATGGGGAATCAAGAAAATCAGACGCAAGTGAATAAATCATAACAGAAGTGAACCACACTTCGTAAACACTTTTAGGATCATGTACATTATCATTAATCTGAATTGGGTTCTTGAATTCAAACACATTTGTGGAACGGTATACATTCGTTCATTTCATTCTTTACAATTATCATTCGCCATTACCTCCTCCTCCCGAACCTCCAACCACCTAACAATAATCAATACTGTATCGTACTGTGACCATTAGGCTTCCCCCAGTACATATCAACTGGGATCGACCCATGCTAGGCTTATGCCCCTGGGATACCACCCATAAACACATAAATAGGGATCGACCCATGCTAGGCTTATGCCCCTAGGATACCACCCACACGTATATCAAGTAACACACATAAGAGATCTTTCCAATAACTTAGTTCAAAAGCTTCTGAGATTATTACATTAGTGTTCATGCCAATATAGTACCTTTGGAACAATGATACATCAATAGGAACCAAGTAATAGACCTTCTATACAATAACGATGTAATAAAGACTCATTGGTACATCAATAATGTGTTTCAAAATCATTAATATCACAACAATGAAATAGGAGCCTTTTGGTATATCAATGAAACATTTTGACACTTTATAGAATGGAAACAACTTCGTTCGTAATGTAGAACAATACATGTTTTTGGACAACCTCGGAATCTTACTTGATGGAACATTGGTGTTTTCATGCCAAAGAACATCGTTAGAGTATGCCTTACATACCTCGCTATAGATTCGGATACCAATTCAACACAACTTCCCGCCTTTACAAATCACTTATCTACAATGAAATGTTTGGCATCTAGTATTAGCAACCCAACACCACAATTCTCTTCCATAATTCCATACAACTAATATTTGCAAAACATTCCAAAAACCAACTTGAACAATAGGTTTATGTGTATATATATATAATCATCATTTCAATACCACATCATCACACCAAATCCCTTCACAATTCAACATAATCCAACATCATTTCCCAATCATCTTTCAACAACAATCAAATAACATACTTCTTATGCTCACATTCATATATATATATATATATATATATATATATATATATATATATACATATCCATATAAATAACACCAACATAATTTACATCCTTACCATAAAATGGCCCTTTTGATTTCGAAGTCCTGTTGGCCCAAATAAGGGGTGCTTCTCGAAGCCCTCAAAATGGTGAACACAACTACGGAATCAATTTGGATTTTCTACGGTTGAATCACAAGATAATTGGAGTTAAAATTAGGCTAGGGTTTCTTATTTTTAATAATTTGATGATAATTGATGGATATGAGGCTAATTATATGTATATAATGACCAATTTTCGTCCATGAGCAGATGGAAAATGACCATATTGCCCTTAAAAATTTAAGTAAATCCGAATCTGTCCATGGTGGACTGTTTTGATAGGATAAAGTAAATCGACGATAACTCTTTAATCTGATATCGGATTTAGGTGAAATTGGTATCTTTGGATAGATAATTCAAAGGGATTTCATTTCATATAAAGTAGGACACCCAGTTCGTCTTGTACAAGGAGTTATGATCATTTGAAGTTGACCCTAAACATCTGTTTTGAGAGGCTGAAGTAAAACGAGTATAACTCCCTACTCAGACGTTGGATTTGGATGAAACCAATTGCATTGGAAAGAAGACTCAAAGATCTTTCTTTTGATAGGTCTTAGCTCTCCCAGTTCATTATATTAAGGAAGTTAGGACCGTTTAAAGTTGACCCAAAAAACTGGCAGGCCTCAGTAGTTTGTGTGCAGGAAATTTTCTTGCACATTACCTATTCACAATATCCCGGCCACCGTTTTATAGTTTCGAACGTGCTTGATTATATCCGAAACTTATCCGCTTTTGGAAATATTTATATCGTTGGAAAGCTTATTCAATAACCTTCGTATGAAACCATCGACGGGCGAATTCCGGTATAAATAAAGTCGATTCCTATACATATATAATCAAACTATACACTTGAAACCATCTCAAAATAATCATTACTCATACTTAAACTCATATATACCTAACTTAGGATCAATACATATACTCCAACACATATAACCATGGCTAATGCATGTAATTAAGTACGGGGTGTTACATGTATGTTGCTCCAGCATTCTTCAAACCGAACGGCATCACTCGATAATAATAGTTCCCCCATGGTGTGATAAAAGACGTCTTTTCCGCGTCTTTATCATCCATAATGATCTGGTGATATTCGGCATAGCGATCCACAAAAGAGGCAACCTCGTGTTAGCACAGTTGTCTAACAAAATATGGATGTTGGGCAGTGGAAAATCATCTTTCGTACTTGCTCTGTTCAAATCACGGTAATCAACACACACTCGAATTTTGCCATCTTTCTTTGGTACGGGAACAACATTGGATAACCACATGGGATAACGAGCCACTCGAATTACTTTGGCTTCAAGTTGTTTCATGATTTTCTCTTTGATTTTAACACTTACATCAGTTTTAAACTTCCTCAACTTTTGTTTGACAGGAGGGAACGCGGGATCAGTTGGCAATTTGTGAGCCACTAATTCAGTGCTCAAACCAGGCATATCATCATAAGACCATGCAAAAACATCCTTATAATTAATTAATTCTTGAATCATTCCATCTTTTAGCTGTGGCAAATCATGTACATTGATTTTAGTTTCCCTAACTTCTTCTTGATCCCCTAGATTTATTGGCTCAGTCTCATTCAAATTAGGATTCAGTTTGTCTTCAAACTGTTTCAACTCTTTGCTTATTTCTTCCAGTGCTTCTTCTTCATAGTATTCCCCATCCTTCTTCATTACATCTTGATTAGTTTGGATGTTAAGATCAGACCAAAAATTTCGCATGCATGTCATGTCATTAGAATCAGCATAAAGAGAACTGTATAAAATAATATATTAGACACGAAACAAAAGGGACGTTGCATTTTGATTAAATAAAAAGATAGAAGGGTTTAAACATAGATTCCAACATAACATACAAGTTAAAATCTGGATTACAACCCTGAAATAACTCGGATAAACAAAAAGAAAAACAAAATAAACTACCAAAACTCCTTCCTGACACGGAGAGGAGTGACTTCCCAATTATTGAGCCGGACAGCTGGACCTATGAATTGCACGCCTGTCATACTGGTACCTTCTCCTAGTTCGACCATATCAACTTCAATAAAAAGGTTCTGAAAGTCATCAACCAATTCAACTTCACATTTCACATGCTTCGTGACATCGCTCTTAACAAATGATTCACTGAGTAGTGGCATTGGGCGAGGGAGTGACCATGTTTCCTTTTTCCTTCCCTTGTCTTTCTTTAAATCTTCAGCCGTAGGCTCAAATCCCAGACCAAACATGCCCACGTTCTCACTCAGACATATGGGATAAACTATACCGTGCAGAGACGCTCCCAAACCCTTTCCTGGCTCAAATCCATATTTTCAAAGTTCACTCACCATCATGATAGAAGCAGAAGACAATTGCGGTCCCGGTATAACCTGTCATTCAAGGTTACGATTCACTGGCACTGTATCAAAAATTTGATAGACGAATGTCTCCTCAACGTTATTTGCTTCAATAAGAGACAAAAGAGAATCTTCGCTGACAGACAAATCTTCTTCACCATGAATAACCACTTCTTGCCTGTCATGCTCAAACTTAATCATTTGGTGCAGTGTAGATGCAACCGTCTTGGCCTTATGGATCCACGGCCTTCCCAACAACAGATTGTAAGAGGAGTCTGTATTCAATACTTGAAACTCTATGGCGAACTCGACAGGCCCTACGAACAATATTAGTTTTATTTTGCCAATTGAGTTTTATTTTGAATCATCGAAAGCCCTAACACATACATTGTTGGGCCTGATCCTCTCAGCACCAATATTCAACTTTTGCAAAGTAGAAATAGGGTAGATATTTGCACCTGAACCTCCGTTAATCATAACATAAGTGACGTAGAACTCTTCGCACTTCACTATAATGTAAAGGCCCCGGTTATGCCCTGTACCTTCAACAGGCAATTCATCATCAAAATAGCTGATCCAATTAACCTCAAAGATTTTTCCAACCATTTTCTCAAGCTGATTTACTGTAATCTCCCTAGGAACATATGCTTCATTTAATACCTTCAGTAAAATATCACGATGCTCCTTGGAGTGCAAAAACAAAGATAAGAGGGAAATTTGAGCAGGGGTTTTCTTTAACTGGTCTATTATTGAATACTCTGGCAATTTCATCTTTTTTCAAAAATTCTTTGGCTTCTTCTTCGGTGATAGGCTTTTTGATAGATAACGGTCCACTCACAATTGGCTTGGACTTTCTTAAACTTTCAGGCACGAAGCATCTTCCTGACCGAGTCAAACCCCTACCTAATATACATCTTCCACTAATTTTTTTTCGTGATAGGTCATCACAGTCCGTCCATAATTCCAGGGAACCTTTTTTGTATCAACTATCGGAGGTTGTGTCACCGGTTTGAGGACAATAGGCGTTGCTAGTGCTCCTTTCACAGTCAAGATGGGCTGACTCGGAGCTCTTACCACTGTTAACTTAGGTTTATCCTGACTTAAATCAACATACCTTCTGGCGCCTTGTACTGTGATCAGGGGTTTCATTGTGCTTTCTTGGGCTTTATCTTCTCTCATTCCTTCTTGGCTCAATGACATTACTTTCAAAGACTCTGCTACATTCACGGATTTCTCCTCAATGGTCTGTATCTTGACAAAAGACTTATAACACCTTGAAGACTCTTTCCCATCATATATCAATTCTAACATATTAGCTTCATCATGGGTTGGCAGCGGATTCTGGTTAATGTTTGGACCCTCCGGGGCCTAGACCAGCATCTGATTGGTGTCAATTAAATCTTGGACAACTCTCTTTAAATACTAGCATTTCTCGATATCATAGCCTGGCATATCAGAACAGTACGCATACCTTAAAGAATAATTGAGATTCCTCGGCGGTGGATTTGAAAGCCTTCCTTGAATTGGGCTTAAGACCTTTAACTTTCTTAACCTATCAAACAATCTAGCATATGACTCCCCAAGAGGTGTGAATTGATTTTTGACCACCTTCTCTTTCTTATACTCGGGCATAGGTTGAAAACTACGTCTAGAGGGTTTTTTGTAATTTGGTAGAGCGAAGGGGCAATTTTGTGGAGCTTACGCGTGACACTCCGAGTAAGAAGGGGTTGGGGCATATGGCTGCGCGTTGTATACTGGGTACGGGGGTGGTGGAATGAAATATAAAGGGTTTTATGGAGGGTAGTAATGGTGGGGAGAAATATATAGAGCTTGGGTGTTGACTTGGGCTTGGGATTGGGGATAGGGGCGAGGTGGTCTTTTAGGATAAGAATGGGTTCCAGCTACGATAGTCGCCACATCCTCTTTCTTCTTTTTACCTTCGAATGCGCTAGATCCACCTTGAATCGCTTATGTGGTGGCTTTTAATGCGGCAAAACTCACTATTCAGCCGGTCTTGATTTTGTCCTCTATCATCTCCCCCATTTTGAGGACTTCAATAAAAGATTTTCCCATTGTCGGAAGTAAGTGTTGAAAATAAGTCTCATCCTGTGCCTGAATAAAAACTTCTACCAGCTTACTTTCTTTCATTGGAGGCTTTACCCTGGCGGCCTGTTCACGCCATCTTATCGCGTATTCCCTAAAACCTTCAGTGCTCATTTTTTTCATGTTGACCAAGGATTTTTTGTCCGAAATCAGGTCGATGTTATACTAAAAATGTTGAACAAATTCAGAAGCTAAGTCATCCCATCTATTCTATTTATCAATATCTCGATCGATAAACCATTCTGAGGCCAGATCAGAAAGACTCTCACCAAAGAAGGCCATGAGCAGCTCTTCCCTTCCTCCTGCAGCCCTCAACTGGTTGCAATAATGTCTCAAGTGTGCCACGGGATCACCGTGTCCTGCATACTTCTCGAACTTGGGCAGTTTAAAACCGAGGAGAAGGTTGATGTCTGGGAACATGCAAAGATCTTTATAGGAAACACTCCTATAGTCTCTAATTCCTTGCAAATTTCTCATAGCCTGTTCTAAACTTTTCAATTGATAGGTTTCTCCGTATCAAATGGAAATGCAGGCGGCTGAGTTTACCCATACGGTTCATTCATTTGCAAAGTAGGCTCTGGGGAATAATACTGACTATCTGGAACCTTCAGTATTGGCTCACTAGAAGACCTAGGAAACCTTATTGTGGGACGCACAGCATATATGGGAGTTTCATGTGGTGGCAGAGCCACGAATACCGGTGTGATCGATGGTGCTGGTTAAGCAGCGGGTCTTGATTGGGGAGGTGCCAAGGGCACCCCAGAAATGCCAGGATAATAATGTCGCGGAGTGAATCCTGGCGCGTACTCAGGTGACTCGGTAGGAGCAGAAAATTGTGCCTGAGAGAACGGTGGGCAATTAGAGATATTCCCAAGACCTTCAGGGAGTAGAGGAGGAGGCATTACGCTGGCCCATGCCCGGTGCAAATCTATCAATTGTTGCCTAAGCCTTACTACCTCATCATTGTGTTCTAAACTTTCTTCCCTGTGATCCTGATCCGGGTCAATGAGCGAATTTTCAATCTCCCTGCTAGCCATGGCGAGCTTTGTTCTGGATCTAGTGAAGTATGGGTGACTAGCCAGAGTGCTGCAAACCTACCACTGTTATCTAAATAACATGCTCATCAAAGACGACATCCGTTAGGATTAAGGCACACAACAAGCGTGGGAATGACATTGGTAAAATTGTCCTGAATTCATGTTCATTTCTACCAGCTTTTGAGGGTAGCGAGGTCATTTCAACATCATCCCGATTTTTATCTACACTCTTTTTTTTTCCGTATCCATCTCTATTCTTTCTACTTCTCTCGTTATCTATCTTTATTTTATCATTCTTTATGGGTTTTGTTTTTTTTTTCTTTAAAAGAGGAAAAATAATGAAAAACAACGAAACAAAATGATTAGATCAAACCCAAAAGTAGGTTGCCTACGTATCATGTTGTACATGAATTAGATCTTGCGTAGTTCGGCAATTGAAGGTTTTTTTTTTCACGAAAAACAAAAACAAGTAAACAAAAGAAAGACGTAACATCCTAACATTTCGATGAAAGACAGCAAAACATACAACGAATTTAGGACCACTTTAAAACTAAACAACAAATACAAAACTACATTCTAAACCCCTAACGACATGCGTGCAATAAGGACCCGAATATCAAAAACAACTTGACTCCGACTTAACACAGACACCAACCTACAATGACAGAAACATAAAAGACTCAAAACTACATAAAGATAAGACATACTTTTTCAAACTGGTGCTCTGTGTGACGTCCCCGGCTGAGATGAACCCATATGTGAAATCCCCACTTTTCCACTCAGACTTTGCAACATATCCTGCAATGACGTTTTGATACCCAGAAACAAATTTCTTGCCCGTATCCCCGCCTTTTGGAGAGTACACCCGCAAAGGTTTCTCTGATACCCATCCACAGTTGTGATCAAACGTGACAACTGAACTCTCAAAAACTCCACCTTGGCACCCGGATCTTCCTGCTCATCATCCTCTACCATGATTTCTTCTCGTATTCACCCTCTAAGTTGGGCTGGTAAGGGTCTACTAATGCCACGGGGCAGATATTGTAGCCAGATTTCACAGTTTTGAGTACATCCTGGATTTTCCTCGAGAGTATCGACACCTAGCTTTATCGCGTTATTCCAGAATTGCTCATATTTGCTTCCCCCCACAGCTTGGTCTTTAAAGTACTCTACATCCTTTAGAAGGTCCATTATTGGAGGGACGTCTTCCATCCTACCCAACTGACGCATCACCCTTCTTGGACTATAAGGCCTAGTGCAGTTAAGTCCTATCAAAACTAGAAAGAGTTGCATTTGAGATCCAATCGATTTTCTTAGGACGAAACCACATATAGCACCAAAGAATGTTGTTCGAAGTTCTTGATTCGAGAAATTTGATCCAAGAATTGACTACAATAGGAAAAGAAAATTTGTCAAAACGCATTCTTTCTTGCATGGCTTGCACTCGATCATTCAGACAATGGTCGATTACATCTTCTCTAATCAAATAAGGCATATGTAAGTGCTCCATCATCCACAACTGCAATATCAGATTACTCCTCTCAAAAAATCGTACCCCTTCTTTCACTTCAGTTAAAGCCTTATATATTTTTGTTAAGATCATTGGTACAATGGTGACCTCATCTTTTTTCTTGAATAAAGCTATCACCATTGATTATAGACGAGTATTGATACACCTCTCATCTAACGGGAACACTAAGATACCCAACAAAGCCAGAAAGAAAACCTCAAGACAACGTTGTTCCCAGATTTTTTTGGTAGTACAGAATTCATCCCAAAAGCAGTCAAAACCCTCTAAAGACCCAAATCTAGCAAACAAATAGTCCAAGGAAATCCAAGATTGTTTGAGACATCCCAGATGCTTGTTATCTTTTAATCCACAGAGTCGAAGGAATTTCTTACGAGTATGATTGCGGGCTAAAATCATCTGTTAACCCATGTAAGTCAATCGAAACAACCAAGACACTTCTGCTAGGGTAGGAGTCAATTCACAACTTCCTAACCTAAACACCAAATTATTTGGATCCCAGAAAGTCAACCCAGATTTTATTAGATCCGGACGAGGCGTGAGATCCATAAGTGCTACAAGATTGCCTAACACTTTCCTCACTTCGTGCTTTTCAGAGTAATTGAACGTGCCCCACTACTTGATCAACTTTTTGGGTACCTTGACAACCATAAGGACTCTAGACTTTGTGGACAGATCCATCCTGTAGTAGAAGATAAGAAATTATCTCAAAATTTGATAAGAGCAAAAGGATCCCAACTAATGGGAATTTGATGCGGACATACGTCGATGGGACAGACCGCTTCATGACTCCAAATCGCCGAACAGTAACGCTAAGTAAAATCAGCCTACTTGGCTAACAACTCTAGGTTACGGGGTAAAAGACCTAGCCTAAGACTAAGACAGAGGCCAAAATAAAGGTTACCGGACCCACCAAGGGTTGCCTACATATCCCGCCCCGAGGGACTGAAATCAAGTATGCGTAGTTCGTCCAGATTGGACACTTAATGATTAACTAATAAATTGACCCTAACTTAAGAGACAGCCAAAAACAAACGAATGAAAACTTTTGGATTTTCAACGAGACATTTCAACTAAGACTGACACCACCAATTATGAAAAAAAAAAATTGGTATTTTGTTTTTGACAAATAAGTAGAAAAGGCAAACAAAACCCTCTTTTTTTTTCATTCATTTTTTTTTTGTTGAACTTACGGTACTTTGAGAAGATAAATGCAAAACGTAAAAAAAATCTTTTTGAGTTTTGGATCGTGAAGAACAAAAGTCATAAAGAACTCTAAAATAAACTACGACACTCCTTTTGATTCATTCTTTTCAACTCACTTTTTTCTTTTTCTTTTTTTTTCACACTTTACTTCTAACACATGTTTTCCCCAAATCGGTCCGTCAAATGACCACGTTACTCTCAAAGATGCAATATTTAGCATGTAGGGATGCTTTAAAGGTGAGTCTCCTACAAAGGATCGTGTGGGCCCCGCTAGGTATCAATATAATGCACATAAGAATGACGTAAAGGTTGACCTACGTTTGTGGTTTACTAACAAGGCCGTTCGGGGGAGTAATGGTCGATAGTGGCTGCTTTACTTTCCACCTACTCTATACATCCAACGGCTCCCCCCTAAGATAAAGGTGACTCAACTAGAGTTCGTGCGCATGACGTGCGCTCCGAGACTTGTTGCGGAAAGAATGACTCGGGTTATGCACATGATGTCAAATATAAGAACGGTAACACATAGGATAAATATTGTAAACAAAGAGCACGACAATACACAAAACTGAAAACACAAACAAAAATCACAAACAACGCTTATACACACGTAATGCCAAACAAAGCCGATACGACTCCAAAAAAACAGCTCAGATTTTGAAACGTCCCCAGCAGAGTCGCCAGAGCTGTCACACCCCTTTTTACGTACTCCAAAAGATTTATATTTTAAGTTCAAAAGGGTTTTATTATTTAAGTGACAAGAAATGAAAATTTGTTTTGGAAAAGGATTATTTACATTTTTTATTCAGAGTCACCACTTGGCATAATCTGGTGTGCCAAGTCACCATTGGAAAATCCTTTTCAAAACCATTTGACTCTTTAAACTGGTTTGTGAACAGAGACTCCGGCTAAGGAATTCTGTTGACCGAGGGGAAGGTGTTAGTCACCCCTCGATCCCGTGGTTCAACCACTGTCGCTTGGTAGAGTGTATCAACTATTTTGGCACTACGAAATGTATAAACCACACAAAAGCACGCAAAACAATCAAACAATAAACAAAAAAAATAAAAACAATCCAAAATATAATGTCCAGTCCAATTATACAGTCCGGAGTATATAAAAAATGCAAAAAATATAAACCTGCGCTAAATTAATTCTAAACTAATGCTCTAACCGACGTCTCAGGCCTTCACCACGAACGTCCTCCAGGTATATGATACCTCGGGGCATTCCCCAGTGAATAAATATATACAGATACTTCGGGGCATTCCCCGGCCAAATTATACAATTGAATTAAATGCGACAAAACAAAACCATTCCAACACATATTTCAAACATGTCATCAATCTACCATGCCTAAATTTGCCTACCCGAACCTACCATTTGATTATCCAATTAGCGACCTAAAATCGTGACACTAATGAGTTCACCAACATTATTCATGTTTATTCCAAGTTGAACAAAAAGTAACAATAAAACCATCATTAACCCAAATTCATCATTTTATCAATCTCCTAATTCCACCCCAATTTTTTCTTTTATCAACCCATTAAAACATGATCAAACTCATTCCTCAAACCAACATAGCCGAATCACAAACGTCATGATCAACATCAACAAAAATCCAACAAGCATAATCACACCATACATAATCACAATCACTCAATAAACCAAAATAACTAAAGAGAGCGGGTTAAGGAGATGGACCTCAATAGCACTTGTTTTCGTTGATAATAAAGAAATTCGAAACAAACTGAAATCCTTGAATGAAATCCTCACGACAAACCGAGCTCCAAACCACGAATATTGAACCTAGTAGATTGCAAGAAAATCCCTAACGTACTATATCAAGCATGAATCAAAAAGTAGAAGAATCTGAAACCCCAAAACAGATTCCGGTGAAGCTCGCTATTTTCGGCCCGATTCAGATACAAAATTCGCGAAGAGAAAGACAAATATTCAAAAGCAAGAACAGTGAAACGAACGAAACGAACGAGATCCGCACACCAATTGTCGCCAGAATCGATTCGAACCTTGCCGGATTCAACCCAAACATACCGAAATCAACCCGAATGGATGGATAAATCAATGAGAAATTATGAATCAAAAACATACCGGAATCGAAACACCCACTACGATGCTAGAAATGAATCCCGAACAGACCAAATCTCCAAAATTAGAACGCAAACTAAAAAAAAATATACGAATCTAAGCTTCGTGAGCTACAAAGAGCAGAAAATTGACGAACAGGGGAATCAGATTCCGACGAATCTGGAGGTTTCAGAGCCGAAATCAATTGAAGAATGATAAAAATGGACAGTTCCGGCTATGGGTTCGCCGGAAACCTCGAACATCCTGGATTCACTATCGAGATTCATTTCTCTCCCTTTGATTACACTCTCAGTCTTCTCTTTATTCTGGGTCTGTGCGATTTAGAGCGTGGGTATATATGTGTGCGATAGTAGATGATGAAAGAAAAAAGAAAAAAAAATGGAGTCCTTTTTGTAAAAATGAAGAGCAAATCGTGGGTCTCTTTTTGAAGGAGATGATTTTTTCCTTTTTTGATGGTCCCCCCGATCAGCTCCCTTTGTGTGTGTATATATGCTGTGAGGTGAGGGTGGGGTAGTGAGGTAGGGTAGGTGGGGTCACGTGGGGTAGGGTTAGGTGTCCTAATTTAATAGGTAGGATTGTTAATTAATTATAACAAGAGTAATCGGGGATTGGGTTTGTTAGGGGTTTGTTATTATTATTTTTTATATTTTTGTGGGGAATAATTAAAATGGGTGAGACACGTGGTGAGATGAACTAAATGAATAAAATCAAACTTTAGGAAGGATAAAATTAGGTGTCTACAATAAATATAAAGTTATGACCTTATATGCTATTTGCCTTCTTCTTTTCTTTTCAAAACAAAAAATTGTGAATAGTATCTTAGTTTCTTTTATTTTTTCCACTCATATACTCTATTTTATTGTCAATTTTTTTTAATTTAATGCTTGAACAAAGAGGGTGTTGAAATTTTTTTTTAAAATAGCCATTAAGCTAAGTGCTAAAGTTATAAGTTGGACATATTCATTTTTTTTTTACTTTTAGCTTATTTTTATACTTTGCTGACCTAAAAGTAAATATTTAAAAATATTTTTTTCTTCAAACACCAAAAAAATAAAAACAAAAAAGGAGCTTAAAAGTTAAAAACATGTAAAATAAATTAATTCAAAAACTCTCGAAGTTCTTGAAATTATTAAATTTTTGTTCTTCAAATTGCTTCTAGTGATAATTTTTAACCTCAATATCAAATTTAGAAATTAGGAATGCACTAACATGCAAAAAACAATAACATCATGCACATAATGTTCATTTCAGAATGTTGCAAAAAATATCACAATAAAAATTTACAAAATCTAATCACAATTTAACATAATGAAATATGTGTGTACAACTATAGTTATGGAAGAAATCAAAAAATAAAAGAAGGTCATTTCTCTTTTTCGACATTCTATTTTGTCTTATCTATCATCCTATTCTTGTCGTCATTACGTTTCTAAAATACAACTTTAAGAAATAAGAGAAAAATGTATCACACTAAAAATTGACAAAATCTAATTATAACTTAATATAATGAATATGTGTGTACAACTATAGTCATATAAAGGAGGAAAAATAAAAGGAGGTCATTTCTTTTTTTCGTTACTACTCTAGTCATTCATTACTATTATTTATTCTTTATTGCCTTCACTTTTTTTTTTTCATTTTTCTCATTGATATTAATTTTACAGTTACAACTACATAATACATAAAAAGAAATTAATTATCATTAAGATTATGTTACATTAATTTCTCTTATGTGGATTGTCTCAAGCAAATGGTAAATTGAGTTCTATTGCAAAAGATCTATTTTAAGGATGATTTTGATTTATTTTATGAAATTTTTAATAATCTATTTATTTGGTAGATTATGTAAAAAAAATAAAAAATTAAGATCACATCATCTTATCTATATTTATTCTTTATATCTATTTAGTATAACGACAAATAAAAGTAAACAAATTATGTAGTAATCTAAACTATTTAGAGAAAGCAAAAAGAATATATATTATTTTAAAAAAAAAACATTCATCTCAAGTGGTTCTTATGTCCTTCTCCTCAAATCTTTACATAGTCATCATTTCATCTTTACTTCATTCATTCACTATTTGATCTTCTTCTTATCCCTTTAAAAAAAAAATACATCACAAAAATTAATATATTATGAAAAAATTATAAGAAAATAGATTTAATGCATGTTTTTGCTTAAAAGTTACAGACAATATAAGATAACAATAACAACAAATTTAATGTAATCTCATGTATGAGTTTAGCAAATCAATTAAAAGGTCAAAGGAACAATACATGTAGAAAAGGAAGAAGAAGCAATAGCATACCCAAAAGAAAACAATAAGGAGGACATTTTAGAAGGTACACACATGATTTTTTTTAAAAAGAATATACAAAAAATATATAGTGAATGAAATATCCTTAATTTTGATGAGGGAGGAAAGAAGACTTACAATACTTCTATTTATAAGACAACAATATGAAATATCAAAGACATCATGAACATAACTATTAATATAATTTAGGAGTTATGAACATCAAAGGTGGTAAAGAAATATTAAATTTTTATATTAAAGAATAAAAACAAATGAAGGAATAGTAATTGATCCATTCATTTTGATTATTAAAAAATTGATTGATTAATTAAAAAAAAAAGTTCAAAAAAACCACAAAAAAGATAAATAACATTGGAGTCCTCTAAGATATGTCACATAGGATTGGCTAAAGTTATCTTTTATATATATACGTTGATCGAAAAAGGGCCTAAAATGTCCTTCAACTATGTGAAATGGTGCAAAAATGCCCTCCGTCTACCTATTGGGCCTAAAATGCCCTTCATGTCTACCTATTGGGTCTAAAATGTCCTTTCTGTCTATCTATTGGGGCTATTTTATCCTTTTATTTGAGAAAAAAAATTATATAATACCACAATTTATCTTTATTAAACTAAATAAAATTTCTATCATTTTTATTAATATTAACCAAATAAATAATGCACAATATCAATTTTTCGTCATTCTAAATTGATCTGAAAATAGAAAGAAAAATAATATAAATAGCCCTTTTAAAAAATTATTACATATACATAGCCGTATTAGTTGGTTGTCAGATATAGCATATAAAATATTTACTTTTATAACAGATTCTAATATATAGAAAAATAATTATATATTAAATTTTCATATTTCTTATTTATTGTCTATTTTTATGGAAGCCTTTGTTCATTCATTTTTATATACTATAGCAAAATTTTATATTTTTCATTTTTATTGTCTTCTTTCACGATGCCTCCATAAAAATATATTATATATTTATATCATAAAAAATTATGATATATTCAAATATTATACAAATTATATTTATATCATAAAAACACATGATATATTTATACCATAAACATACATGGTATTTTAGATATAAGAAATTTATACCATGTAATACTGAAAATATATATTTATATTTAATAAATAACTTTTAACAAGAAAAGTACTTCCGACATAATGGATATAGCATGAATATTTATCCCATAAATTATATGGAAAAAAATATAATAATAATAATAATAATAATAATAATAATAATAATAATATGACTTTGACATTAGTAATATTTATACAACAAAAATACATGATATATATGTACTTCCAACATAATAATTTTTATTCCATAAATATTTATTCATAAAATATTATGATTAACCCGTAACATTAGAATTAAAAATACACGATAATAAAATAATACTAGATGATTAACACACATGAAAACAAAACAAAACATACACAAGCAAATAATGAAATACTTAATTTATTTAAAAATATTTGAATCTTGAATATAAGAGACAAAAATATTTGAAAGCAAGGATTATCTTTTCCAATTTTAATTTGAAGATTGAAAATATATCTCTTAAATTAAGGTGAATTTATAATTAGTTATTGAATTAAATTAAGAATTATAATTATCTTTTCTGATTTTTTAAATGGCTATATATGTAAAAAAAAAACTTTTTTTTAAGAGATAATACCCAGTTACCCCCCTGAACTATACCCAAAAAGGCTATGACATACCTCAACTTAAAGAGAGTCTTATTACCCTCCTGAACTATTTAAAAGTATAATTTTGACACCCTTAGTGCCTACGTGGCACAACACACTGAAGTGTCCACGTAGGCACACTTGTGTGCCACATAGGCACTAAGGGTGTCAAAATTACACTTTTAATTAGTTCAGGAGGTAATAGGACCCCCTTTAAGTTGAGGTGTATCATAGCCTTTTCGGTATAGTTCAGGGGGATAATTGGATATTTTCTCTTTTTTTAAGATCGAAAAAGTACTATTATATATGTAATTAAGTTTTAAGGATGGTCTTTCATATAATTTGCCTAAATAAAAGGATAAAATAGGGTCAGTAGGTAGATGAGAAAGGCGTTTTAGACCCAATATGCAAGCGAGAAGGCATTCTAGGCTCAATAGGTAGTCAAGAAGGACATTTTAGCTCCAATAGTTAGACGGAGAATATTTTTACACCATTTCACATAGTTGAAGGGCATTTTAGGTCCTTTTCCATATATTGATTGATTGATTAATACACAATACTTGTTATTTCAAAAAATCAAGAAATAATTAATTGTTTGTTTTTACTTTTATCCTTAATCATAATGTGGTACATAAAAGAGAAACATTAAATTTAAAAAAATAATAAATAAAAATAATTTAGTTAAAGTTTTATATAACTACTAGTTTAGTGTACGTGTTTTGTACGTGTGTCTTTCGTGCATCAAAACAATTATGTGAAAGAGCAAAATTATTAGAAAGTAATAATTGACTTAGAATAAATTTTATATCTATTTAAATAACATAGCTTATACAAAAAGAAAATAAGGATAACCATTATTAGAGACTACTAGTTTAAACATACGCGCTTTCCGCGTGTACCTATTCAATGAATACACAACTAAATATATAAATAAATATTATTAAATAATGTGTTTAAGTAATAAAATATAAAGATATGTTTTTTAAAAAAAAATAAATAATATTGATCGTATTTAGCTAGATAAATAAATAAAGGAATCATGTCATATAAAAATCCCTAGACAAATACTGCAAGCACTTAGAAGATAAATTATAAAAATCTAAATATTGATTACAAACATAAATTCATAGTATATTCATTACCATTAATACCATAGATGTATATTTAGATTTAGACGTTTTAACCTTAATTAAAACAAATTAGGCAAATTTGGCATGAAAGAAAGACAATGTTTCATCCATTGTGAGATGACCTTCAGAACCACCAATTGATTGAGAAGACCCGATGACACTATTTTCTTCAATGCTCTTAAACATTATAGAATCTATAATTGCTCTATGCTTGACAACTATCTATTTCGCTAAACCTTTACCTGTAACTCCAATTCCCTCCTCCAAGACCTTCCCATCACTCAACACAAATAATTTCATTATGTAATACTCCGTATCACTTATTCGAAAGATGTTTCTCCTCATTTATACAATGAAGTATATCATAAGGAGTTGTTTGCACACTAATTTGGATAAACAGGATGTCTCATGAGTTTGGATATTTCATGGGATTATTTTATATCATCCTTTATATGAGATTGTAATTTCACCATTCTAGTATATATGATAGGATAAGAAAGTCCCGAAATAGTTAATGTCTCATAACAAACATGGGATAAAGTTAATTTTAATCCTTACCTCGAAACCATTTTACCTATTTAGTGTACCAAACGACTCATAAATTCTTAGGCTTTCTGTTAGGTTCTTGATTCTCTTGTTGATTGCATATGTCAACGCCAATTATGTACATTATAACCACCACTTTCCACTACGTTAGTTAATGTACCAAACAATATCTTTTCCTTTTGTCGGTTTTACCTCCGCAACACAGATTTGTCAACTATGTCTTCAACAGCTTGTCCAAGTCCTTAATTTCATTAGCTCAATTTTTGACTTTTTCTTCTGTCTGTTTTCATGAATCAATGTCTTTCAAGAAAGCTCACATACATCTTAGCAGTTACTAAAAGTATTTTTTTTTCTCAAATAGGAATCCTTGTTTGATTCCTTTTTCGTAACTTGCAAACATTCTTAACGAATTGTCCACAAAAATAATAAGCTACTATGATCAGTAATAAAATTACTTAATAAATTCAAAATCACCTCCTACGAAAGTTTCTCATGAGGTTACTAACCTAGATGATCAAGAATGAGGCATTAGACATGAAGAAAACAACATAAACCTTAATTTTTCTTAATCACGACCCCTGACGAATTATAATTACATGAATTGAAAAATTAAATTTTACTTTATTTTCTGAATACAACAAAGCTTCAATCCTACTTGAAATTTTCAATTTTGCCACATTATTCTGGGTAAGGTCACAACCTAGCAAATATAAATTATGTTAATTAGAAAATAAGAATCAATTTAAATAAAAATTATGAATAAAATCTCAAAATATCACAAAGCACACCTAAAAGATTACAAAATTATATTATGAAAAACATCAAAACAACACTAAAAAAATTAATGAATTTAATGTGTGTGACTAATAAAAGAAACTCCAAAGTGCAAAAAGGACTCCTAGAATTACTTGAATCGTTTGTTTGAATAATAAAATTTTACCTTATATAGGACTTTTAGTTTATTTTGACTTTATGTCTAAGCTTGTTTAGCCTGCTATCGTTATTGCCATTGGTTTTGTCTTTTAATATTTAGATTTAGTTATGACACAAATAGAATTAATTTTGGAAAGAGTTTCCAAGTTTAATCAAAATTAGAAGCATATCAAAATATTAGGATTTCTTACCTAGTTCAAATAAGATAGTATATTTAGTTTTAGTTAATTTTATATTATTAAAATAAAAAAAATAGTAAAAAGATATTTTCGTCTATTACGGAGTGTTTTAAAAAGGGGCAAAAGGTTCAAATCACATTTCTAAGATCTTCACACTTTTAATATATTATAGATTATAGATATAGATTATAGATTATAGATAGATATAGATTATTAAAATTAACGAAAATATGCAATATCATAATTTATTCTTAATTGAAGCGGTTGCATAATATTAAATTTTAAAAAAGAATTCATGCAAAATTAAATTAGAATGAGTAACAATTTCTTGTGATAGAATGTAACGATTTAAAGAATCTGGTCAAAATTGTAATAAGTCAATTTCAAATTATTCATTTGTATAAGAGTCATTATAAATAAAAATCACATGAACTTCTCAATTAGCAATTATTTATCATGAATAGATGATAATTTATTATTTTAAATTTCAAGAACATACAATAATCAGAAAAGAAAATTTTTCAATTAGTAATTGTCTATCAAAAATACATAATAATTTATTTTTGTAAGCATAAAAAAATATATTAAAAAATTAAAAAATTTACCTCAAATCACAAACAAATTTATCTTTGATACTATCATTATTTCACACACAAAAAAAAATCTCAATTAGCATTTATCTATCAAAAATACATAAATTTATTATTGCAAATTTCAATAACATACTAAAATTTTAGAAAACTTATCTCAAATCACAAGCAACTTTTATTTCTTCAATGATAAGATATATCAAGATTTCACACAAAAATTTTTTTGTTAGTTAGCAATTCTTTATCAAGAATACATGTTAAACTATTTAGGTGAAATGGTCTCGTGGACCCTTGTATTTGTTCTCATTTGTAAAGTGGACACTTCTACTTAACCCTTTGTTATCTGAAGCCCCCAACTCATCAAAATCCAACATTTTGAACCCTTCTTATGCATATGTGGCATTAAATTACTGAATTGGCAAACGCATGTTTACACACATTTTTTAAGTGTATGATTCAGTATTTTTAAGTTAAAAATATTTTTAAAAATTTTAAAATAATATATTTAAAAAAATTAAAAAGGGTTTAATTTTCCAACCCCTTCTCCCACCCCGTCCAACACCCTCCCCCATCCCCTTTCCCCCACCCCGTCCAACACCCTCCCCTGTCCCCCCCTCCCCCACGTCCAGTACCCTCTCCCATCTCCCCTCACTCGCACCCCCTCGTCCAGCACCCCCCACGCAACAACAACAACACAACACAGTCGTTCCTGTCCCCCCCTCCTTCCAACACCAGTTAACCTTTCCTCTACGCCCCCCCACCCCCCAACCCCCCACCCCAACTCCCACCATTTCACCTTTTTTTAATTCACTTTCTCAATTTAATTTTTTTTTAATCTTTTTTAGGGTTAATTTTACAAGTTTTAGAAATTGTTAAAAATATTTAAATTTGAAAATTGAAAATTCATTATGTTTGTGTGTGTAAATCTACAGTTAAAACTTTAAATTAATTGGAGAGAAATTTTAATTATTTGAAATGAATTCGATGTTTAATTTGTGAGCAAACATCAAGAACATGATTATTGAATTTTTTCTACAGTTTGTAAAAGTTGTTTTTTATTAATTAAATTTATTTTAATATTTAATTTTTTATGTGGCATTTAAAATTGACGAGCGAATTCAAATTAAAAAATTTATTGTGTTTGTTTATTTGAATTTACTAGTTTAATGGCACGTGTAATTTTTAATTTTTAAAAATTAGATAATTTTATCTGTTGCGATGGTTTTTAATGACGTGTAAAAAGTTCAAATCACTTCTCAAAGATCCTTCACACTTTAATGTAATAATGTAAACATAACATATATTTTATTGTATACACATATATATTTTACCACCAGAAGTTTTAAGTGGTTAATGGATCGTCACTTTTGCGTTTGTCATGCAGGGAGACACATCCATTTTGAATCATATTTGTAGTACGATTAATTTTTACATTTTTTCTATATTTAAATTTTTTTCGTATTTTAAAATTTAAATCTTTAAAAAAAATTTGATTACTTACTTAAAACATTACAAAAATTGATGCTTCTTACTATATTTTTCTTATTTTAAACCTTTCATATTTATTAAGAGAAAAATTTCAAGCCACATGAGCTATACATATCTGAAAGTTAATGATTCCTCAAATCTTACACCGAATATTTATTTGATGTGGTGATTCCAATGAAAATTTAATTTTTGCATTTGAAATTGAAATCAAACAATAAATCAGAATAAAAGTGAGCAATGGTTGATGTCTAAAATTATAAGGATTTATAAATTAAAAAGGACATTAATTAATATTTTAACAGAGTTTAACATAGTCTAGATTGGTGTCATATTAAAAATAAAAAGCTACAAAGCAAATACATAAGATTTATTACATCTAATTGTAACGTTAAAACTAACTTGAATATCTTCAAATGAAGGTTAACATGAACTCGAAGCTTTCTACATTATGTATGGTAATTGAGACAACATAAATCACCACATTGGGCGTAGCAAGTCGTTAGATGAAGTTATTTGGTAACGTAATTTCAATTGGTGACACACAAATTCCAATTGAAAATCAAAAGAACGACAATAAATCAAAAGTTCTTGCACCAAAAGAATCAACAAATTTTAATAAAATTGTATGAACTATAGGTCGTGATCTACAATTTTGAAAAATTAGTCAAATAATGATTAAAAATACATATATATTGATAAAAAATTATATACTTGTTCAATCTTCTGGAGAAGGTATTTGTCCACCGTCGTTCATCATCTGATAAAAACAATTTATCTCTGAAAAACGTAAAGAATTAAAAACAAGAAAAGAAAGATTACATTATAATATATTTGCCGGAGTTAGTAAAAATTCAATAAATATACAAAAAGATGAAATATCAAAATTAGAATCTCAAATAGATAGTTTAGAATATATATGTCAACATGAACTATTCACAATAAAATGAATAAAGAAGAATTTATAATAGATGAAAAAATATACGAAAATCACGAAGGTACAAAAATAAAAATAGTATTTTCTAATCTAGGAAGAAGGTATAAGAAAATAGGAGAACATTTATATTTAATGTTAGAAAAAGAAGAATTAAAATTAGAAGATAAATTAACAGCAATGGTAAGAATAGAAAAAGAAAATGAAGAGATAGATAGAAAAAAGGAAATAGAAAAAATTAAACAACAATCTACGGAAGAAATACGAAAAATAGAAGAAACTAAAAATAGTAGAATTGCTGAATTAGAAAAAGAATTACAAATGTTAAAAGAGTTATATGAACAAAGACAGAAAGAAAAAGAAGAAATAGATAAAGAACAAAAATTAATAAACGAAATAAACCAATTTAAGGAAAAATTAGAAATAAATAATATAGAAGTAGAAGAAACGGATAATTATGATTCAGAAGATAGTGAAACATATACGGAAATATTAACAAACATAAAAGATTTAGAAATCAACGAAAAACAAGAAAGAATTAATCAAGAAAACTTAGAAAATAATAATACAGAAATAAATACTCTTGACAAAAAAGAAGATGAAAATTTAATGCCCAAAACAACAGAAATAAGAAAACCTATATATTACAAAAATAAATTTAAAAGATATAATGAATATGATAAATGGACACCAAAACAAATAGTTAATAAAAATTATAACTTTTTAGATCTAGACTGTGTAATAGATACAGAAAAAACAATACAATTATGGGTAGGATATATGACAAAACAATTATTAGATAATAATATAAACATAACAGATGCACCAGAATACATAGAAAAAACGCTAATAGGATCAGTAAAATTATGGTTTACAAATTTAACCGAAAATAGTAAGAAAGTATTAAGAGCTAATAAACCTATGGAAGGAGCAGCATCAACAACAACTAAATTAACACCTATAGAATTATTGAAAAAATATGAAACAGCTATAAAAGATGAATTTGGTAGTATGACAACATTAGAAGAAGAACAAGATGAAGAAAAAGATACAAATAGGAATTTAATGATAAAATTAACAATATGTAATATGTGTTATATAGATGAATATACTTGCGCATTTAAAGAATATTATTATAAAGGAGCATATAGTATAGAAGAAAGTAAAGAAATAAGAAAATTATATTTTAATAAATTACCCGAACCATTTAGTTCAAAAATAATAAAAAGTTGGGAAGAAGCAAAAATAGTAGATACATTAGGAGCTAGAATAAAATTTTTACAACAATGGTATAGGAAGCTATGTGAAAAATATAGAGAAGAATTAAAAATGGAAAAAACATTAATAAGAAATTTAGCATGTTGCAAAAATAAAATAGCACCTCAATTTGGATGCAAAGAAAGATATTATAAGAAAAGAAAAAGACATAAGAAATATAAGAAATATAAAAAATCAAAATATAAATATAAGAAACCAAGAAAAAGATATTATGTTAAAAATTATAAAAATAAAAGACCATATAGAAAGAAAAAATCTATAAAAGAATGTACATGTTATAATTGTGGAAAGTTAGGACATTTAGCTAGAGATTGTAAATTACCTAAAAATCCAAAAAATAAACAAATATCCGAAATAAAAATAGAAAATACAGAATATATGCAAATAGATTATATAGATTATGAATTAGAAAGTGAAGATAGTATATATGAAATTTCAGAAAACGAAACAGATATTGAAATAGATAGTGAGATAGATGAATCAAATGACTGAAGAAGATATAAAAATAATAACAAAGGAAGAATATCTAAATGATGAAGGAACAGAACAAAAGATAATATTTGACAGTAATATATTTGATGAAATAAAAGGAAAAGAGTTAGATTTAAGTGTAGAAAAAATATTTAAAATACCAACAATAAAAAATATATTTAGTAGGAAAAAAGATGAATATTATGTAGTATGTCAAAAAGAACATGTAATAGATTGTAGATATGCAAAAGGAAAAGCTAGTATACCACTAGTAACAAAAAGGATAGTTAATAAAGAAATAAATGATATAAAAAGTAAAGGAGATCCAATAAAATACGTACACCTCGGAGGTACAGAGATATTAATAAAAGCATGTTTTAGAGAAGGAATAGATACCCCGATAGAATTATATTTAGCAGATGATAGAATTATAAAACCTATAGAAAAAAGCATAATAACTGCCGTGAAAGGAAATTTAATATACCAAAAATTTAAATTTATAATAAGTGCAAATTATTCAGTAGCAGTAACAGATAGAAATATAGATAAATCATTAGTATTATACTGGAAGATATCAGGAATAGAATTAACCCCAGGAAGTAAAATATTTACAGCAAGATGTAAAAATTTATATGTATTAACAACAAAACACAAAATAACAGGGCTCTTTATTCATTTGAATTGTGTTTGTAATATTTTGGTGGATATCTAAATCTAATTTTATCATAATTAGGTGGTATATGTCTCATTCTTCTAGATTTTAAATGGATTATTAATTTTGCTTCAATACTAGATATTAATGTAATTAAATAAGCTAATCTTTGTGGATTTTCTTTTGTTTTATTTAAACTTATATATTCTGAATAATTGCTAACTAATGATTCTTTAATTTTTCTAAAAGCTTCTCTATTTTTAAATGGTCTTCTCATAATTAATTTAATAAATAACTAAATCTAACTTAACTAATTTAAATCTAACTAAATCAAACTCTAACTTAACTAATTCCAACATATATATCACTTCCGTATCTTTTAAACTACTGTGCTTTGATACCATTTGGAGGGGGGTGCGGATAACTGAGCTGGTAAATAGATTTATAAATAGATTTATTATAGCTGATGAATCTATTCTTTTTTGTGCGTGGTTATTTTTTAGATTTTGTTTTAATAAGTTATTCTTTTTGTGAGATGTATTCATTAATTTTTAGTTTATTATTTTATCCTGTAGTAACTGCTGAGTTACAAATTTCTGTGTAATAACTTATTCTTTCTGTACTGTAGTGTATATCTAATTCTAGATTTTCTATGTCATTTATTATTTTGTGTTGTTCTTCTCGTAATGAGTATTTTATGTTATATAAACTGTTACATGTACTTTTTTCTAAATTTTCTAAGGTTTTTTCTATCCATATTAACTTTTCTTTTAGATCTTCCATTATTTTTCTAATTCGGTTTCTGTAATTAATTTCGTTATTTAAATTATCTTGATTTTCTCTAGTTTTTCTAATATATTCTAACATCCACAATCTTGGTCTGAATAATATCCTTCTGGGTAAATATCTTCGTATATTTGTGCTGTGGCATTTATCATTTCTATTTCATAGTTTATTTCATAGTTTATTACTTCTTCTAATATCATTTTCTTAATATCTATTATTTCTATATCCTTAAGTATATATAAGACTAAAATTCTAAGGTGGTCTAAATGGGCTATTTTTTAAGATTGATATTTTATAGCTATTTGTTTTAGACTTAGTAGTTTTTGCATATTTTTATTAAGAGATTTTATATATTTTTTATTTTCCATGTATTTGTCTATATTTATTTTTATCTGTTTTTCTAGTAACTGTATTTTTCGCGTATCTTTAAAAGTTCTACGTAATTTTAACATAATAAATATTTATAAGAGTAGTTAGGTATGTGTGGTATATAATTTATTCTATCCGTATAATTTTTTCCATATGCTTTTTCTAATATAACTTTTCTTATATCTGCAACATTTATATCTCTAAGTGCATACAAAACAAGTATCTTAAATTTATCTACCATGACATCAGATATATTATCATTCATTATCATAAAATTGCTTTTTTCAAAATATTCCCTGCAACCATATACATAATAAAATATAGTCATCTCAGATTACTATATACTAGATTATTCTTAAATAACATGTTCTTCGGTCACTACTAGCATGGTAATTCGGATATTTTCCCTTAAACAGCGCCTCGACTTTGGTTACTCCCCGCCACGGCTTCTTGCCTCATTGGTTTCACCTTTAGGATGGCATAGTTCCTTGGGATTTTTCTCCGTTTCCACTTTGCTAGTAAACTTCTTAACATATTATTTTTCGAATAATTCTACTATAAAGTAACTAATATGAATTTATTTTATCATATCATGATTGTCGGGAATTATGAATTTAGCTATTCATAATAGTAAATAGATATACCTGTTCCGGTAGCTTTGATATTTCTGAGGTTTGTTGTTCCATAGCTTTTTCCATTGCGGTGTATATATTTAATTAACTGGGCTAAATATTTTTTGAACTGGAATGGAGAGAGTATTTTTGCTGAATGTTTGAAGGCCTGCCTTTGCAATGCCTCCTGAATTCTTATTTATAGACTCAAAGTATATACATCCGTGTTTAATTGAAAAGACTAAAAACTAAACAAAGAAAAATGTTTTCCTACCTACTAAAGTCTTCACCTACATTTATTTCAACTACTATTTCAACTACTATTTTAACTACTAAAGACTAATATTAAAAAAAAAATCTTTACATTAACTTTTACGTAGACTTAATAAATCTTCTGCCATATCTGCAAATAAGTCTTCCGTCTATTTTGTCATATCTGCTATATCTCCATTATTGCTGCTCTGTCCTTATCTTTCCAGCTGTCGTCTTTATCTTCTTTTATTCTAACTGCACTGCTGGGACGTCATTATCTCCTCCGTTACATTTTGAACATCTGTGATCTGGGTATTTGTGTCCAATAGTTTTGCAATATCTGGTCAATAATTCTTCTGAAATAAATTTTTCTTTAATAGCTCTGGCGATAGGTTCTGTCTCCGGTTTAAGCAACGTCATAATCCATTGCCTAATTGTTTCCATATCTGTTTCTCGTAGTTCCTTTGAATTTGAATATATCAATACATGGTTTCTTGAATAATAACTCCATATAGGATTTTGATTACAATATGTATTTGCTAGTTCTTGTAAAATCGTAGATAGTCCGATAACTCTTTTATTCGCATAAAATTTTGGTATCTCGATTCTTGGTATCTCTGGCTGTGTACCAATATCTTGCGGTATGATCATATCTCTTGTCATTCCTATTTTTACAACTTGTATAGGTTTCTTAACTTCGTCAAATAATATCTCTGCTGGTGCCGTGTAGATCTTTATAAAAAATAAAGTACCTTTGGTTATTCTTTTAAATATGGTAAATGCATCATATATCTCGGGTATAGTAGATATCTCAGTTCCGTCTGTGGTATATACGGTACTAAGTAATCCATATTCGTAGCAAGTTTTTACTAAGCTGGGTCTAGTTTTGGGTAAGGCGATTAGCTTGTTGTATCCGGTTAATTTCTGGGTTATGTAGTTCGTATCTGGTTCTTGGATATTTGTAGCTTTTGGGTTGCTATTCAAGAAAGTTTGTACGTTGTAGATATTTTCTATATATGTTCGGGTTGTGTAGTTATATGTCTTTTTGTCTTGATTTAGGCTTTCTCGATATGTGGTAACTTGCGGGGGTGTAAACATAGGGTCTTTTGGTATATTTGGTGTATATGGCTTGTCAAATAGCTTATTTAAGTTCATATTTCTTCTAACTCCTTTGCTTGTACCTGCAGAAGTAGATTGATAAGCGTTATGGGTTTTATGGAGTGTCCCAACATCTCCTTCTAGCTCTGGAATTTTATTGTCTTCCGATCGACATAGCTCTGCACATTGCTGAGTTAGCTGATTCATAGCTATAGACTTCAGATTATCTTCACTAGTCTTTAGCTTTAGCTTTTCTATCTCAGTACCCATACTGTCTACTTTCAATGAAAGCATAGTCAGGGCGTTGAGTATCTTTTCATGTATATTTTCTTCTATCATTTCAGTTTGCGTAGCTTTGTCTTGATATGTAATCTGCAATAACATTTTTGTTAGTACTGATTACTTCTATTATAAATGTAAAATTTAATATATTTAAAACTAGTCTCCGAATCTCTTTTGTTGTAACTGAATTTTGTATTTTCTTTGTTAGCCACCAGCGTACCTGTGTATTATCTGTCCGCACAATAAATTTGTTATATACAATATATGGCTCAAATGCTAATAAACATTTATATAATGAACATAATTCTTTCCTATTTATTTCCCATTTTATTTCTGTCTCGTTGAACGTACCTGAGTAATATCTACAATGGTGTTCTATTTTTTCTGCTTCATATCTATATTTAAGTACTCCGCCGTAACTATATTCACTGGCATCTGCTTCTACTATATATGTAAATTTTTTATTTTCATCCGGAAATTGTAATTTTGGTAAATCCTTGCAAAGTAATTTTATTTTTTGAACTTGTTTTTTATCTTCTTCATTATAATTATATTCTATATCCTTTTTTAATTTTTTCTGTAGGGGTTTTAGGTTTTCTGCTAATTTTGGAATATATTCTCTTACTTGGTTTACTAATCCTAAAAATGATTGTAATTTCTTTTTTGTATCTAATTCTTCTTTCGAATTTATTATTTTTTGTACTATATGTTGTTGCATTTTTACTCCACTTTTATCTATTTGTATTCCTAAAAATTCTATCTGATTTTTCATAATTTCGGCTTTCTTTTCACTTAGACTTATTCCTGAATTTTCTATTATATCTGTAAATTGTTCTAATAATTTTATATGTTCTTCCTTAGTTTTTGTATATAATAATATATCATCTATGTATACTATGCAATTAGGTAATTGTTTAAAATAATTATCCATAAAATGTTGATATCTACCTGGTGCATTTTTATATCCAAAGGGTAACACATTCCATTCGTAAAATCCTTGTGGTACCGTAAATGCGGTTAATTCTTTAGATTCTTCTTCTAACTTTAGATGGTAAAATCCTGATTTACAATCGAATTTACTAAAATAATTATATCCTTGGATTTGTCTTATTTTTAATATCTTATTTGGTATTGGGTAATTATATGTTATAGTTTTTGCATTTAAATTTCTATAATCAATAACCATTCTACTTTTTCCTCTTTTTTGTTCACTATGTTTATTTACTATAAATGCTGGACTATTATGTTTACTATTACTTTTTTGTATATATTGTTTTTCTAATAATTCATCTATATGCATTTTAAATTCTTTTAAATCGTCAAAATTATATGTTAATGGTTTTTGGGTTATTATACTATTTTTATCTATTAATTCAATTTTTATGGTAGTTTTATGTTTTTCCCATCCTTTTAATGGATCTTCGCTATATAATTGTTCTAATTTTTTCTTAACTATTTCTATCTTATTTATTGAAAATATAGTTATTTCTGTTTTATTTATCGAAAATACTACTAATTCTATCGTATCTTCAGCAGTTTTTATATTTTCTAACTTTTGTGTAATTTTTTCACTTCCTTTTATCCAGTCAGTTTTCTTTCTGATTTTATTACTAACTCTTTTTGCTCTTACTTTTTGTTTACATGGTGTTGTGAACCACCAATCGTTTCTAGTTATTATATGTGGGTATAATTTATCTAAAAATGGCATTCCTAAAAGTATATCTTTTGATGTTAGTTCATAATTATAAATTTCTTCTATTGTCAATATCTTATCCCATATTTGTGCTTTTACATTCCTAGCTTTGTAAGTAATTAAGCTTCCTTCATTATTAAATCCTTTAACTATTATTGGTATTTTTAATTTATCCCATTTACTTTCTGGTAAACAATTATATCTACATAAATTAGCTTCTGCTCCTGTATCTATCATAGGCGTATAATATCTACTATAATATCCTTCCACTACTATCTTCATTAATACATATATTTTCATTTTATATTAAGGCTCTTCTTAAGAATAATCTTTCCCTATTATATGTTATGGCTAATTGTGTATGTTCTATATTATATGGTTTTACTTGTTCTAACCATTTTATTCCTAATATTATATCTGCTTTTTGCATTTCTTCTTTTACCTCAAATTCTATTTTTATTTTTCTAATTCCTCCTATTATTATTTCTTTTTCTGCTATATCTTTATTATTTATTAAACTTCTCGGTAGATCTGGGCATATATCATTATCAGTTTTTATTTCTTCATTTTTTACTAGATATTTTGCTATATAATTTTCTTCTTGTCCTGTGTTTAATAGTATTAAATGTTCTTTTTCATTTATTTTTCCTGTTATGTAATATTGATTTAAATTACTTATTGAATTTGTTTCATAACTTGTTCTTTTTGATGAGCTCGATGACTCTGGTTTTTCATTAGCTATTCTTTTCGTTGTACTTATTCTATCATTTACTATTTCTAAATTTTCTTCTATATCTATGTCTCTATAGCTATAATCATTATAATCTATTGTTTTTACAATTTGCTCAAATGGGCTATCTATTTGTATTTTATTAATTTTATTTTTCCCTGTTATTTTGTGTTTTGTTGTTAATACATATAAATTTTTACATCTTGCTGTAAATATTTTACTTCCTGGGGTTAATTCTATTCCTGATATCTTCCAGTATAATACTAATGATTTATCTATATTTCTATCTGTTACTGCTACTGAATAATTTGCACTTATTATAAATTTAAATTTTTGGTATATTAAATTTCCTTTCACGGCAGTTATTATGCTTTTTTCTATAGGTTTTATAATTCTATCATCTGCTAAATATAATTCTATCGGGGTATCTATTCCTTCTCTAAAACATGCTTTTATTAATATCTCTGTACCTCCGAGGTGTACGTATTTTATTGGATCTCCTTTACTTTTTATATCATTTATTTCTTTATTAACTATCCTTTTTGTTACTAGTGGTATACTAGCTTTTCCTTTTGCATATCTACAATCTATTACATGTTCTTTTTGACATACTACATAATATTCATCTTTTTTCCTACTAAATATATTTTTTATTGTTGGTATTTTAAATATTTTTTCTACACTTAAATCTAACTCTTTTCCTTTTATTTCATCAAATATATTACTGTCAAATATTATCTTTTGTTCTGTTCCTTCATCATTTAGATATTCTTCCTTTGTTATTATTTTTATATCTTCTTCAGTCATTTGATTCATCTATCTCACTATCTATTTCAATATCTGTTTCGTTTTCTGAAATTTCATATATACTATCTTCACTTTCTAATTCATAATCTATATAATCTATTTGCATATATTCTGTATTTTCTATTTTTATTTCGGATATTTGTTTATTTTTTGGATTTTTAGGTAATTTACAATCTCTAGCTAAATGTCCTAACTTTCCACAATTATAACATGTACATTCTTTTATAGATTTTTTCTTTCTATATGGTCTTTTATTTTTATAATTTTTAACATAATATCTTTTTCTTGGTTTCTTATATTTATATTTTGATTTTTTATATTTCTTATATTTCTTATGTCTTTTTCTTTTCTTATAATATCTTTCTTTGCATCCAAATTGAGGTGCTATTTTATTTTTGCAACATGCTAAATTTCTTATTAATGTTTTTTCCATTTTTAATTCTTCTCTATATTTTTCACATAGCTTCCTATACCATTGTTGTAAAAATTTTATTCTAGCTCCTAATGTATCTACTATTTTTGCTTCTTCCCAACTTTTTATTATTTTTGAACTAAATGGTTCGGGTAATTTATTAAAATATAATTTTCTTATTTCTTTACTTTCTTCTATACTATATGCTCCTTTATAATAATATTCTTTAAATGCGCAAGTATATTCATCTATATAACACATATTACATATTGTTAATTTTATCATTAAATTCCTATTTGTATCTTTTTCTTCATCTTGTTCTTCTTCTAATGTTGTCATACTACCAAATTCATCTTTTATAGCTGTTTCATATTTTTTCAATAATTCTATAGGTGTTAATTTAGTTGTTGTTGATGCTGCTCCTTCCATAGGTTTATTAGCTCTTAATACTTTCTTACTATTTTCGGTTAAATTTGTAAACCATAATTTTACTGATCCTATTAGCGTTTTTTCTATGTATTCTGGTGCATCTGTTATGTTTATATTATTATCTAATAATTGTTTTGTCATATATCCTACCCATAATTGTATTGTTTTTTCTGTATCTATTACACAGTCTAGATCTAAAAAGTTATAATTTTTATTAACTATTTGTTTTGGTGTCCATTTATCATATTCATTATATCTTTTAAATTTATTTTTGTAATATATAGGTTTTCTTATTTCTGTTGTTTTGGGCATTAAATTTTCATCTTCTTTTTTGTCAAGAGTATTTATTTCTGTATTATTATTTTCTAAGTTTTCTTGATTAATTCTTTCTTGTTTTTCGTTGATTTCTAAATCTTTTATGTTTGTTAATATTTCCGTATATGTTTCACTATCTTCTGAATCATAATTATCCGTTTCTTCTACTTCTATATTATTTATTTCTAATTTTTCCTTAAATTGGTTTATTTCGTTTATTAATTTTTGTTCTTTATCTATTTCTTCTTTTTCTTTCTGTCTTTGTTCATATAACTCTTTTAACATTTGTAATTCTTTTTCTAATTCAGCAATTCTACTATTTTTAGTTTCTTCTATTTTTCGTATTTCTTCCGTAGATTGTTGTTTAATTTTTTCTATTTCCTTTTTTCTATCTATCTCTTCATTTTCTTTTTCTATTCTTACCATTGCTGTTAATTTATCTTCTAATTTTAATTCTTCTTTTTCTAACATTAAATATAAATGTTCTCCTATTTTCTTATACCTTCTTCCTAGATTAGAAAATACTATTTTTATTTTTGTACCTTCGTGATTTTCGTATATTTTTTCATCTATTATAAATTCTTCTTTATTCATTTTATTGTGAATAGTTCATGTTGACATATATATTCTAAACTATCTATTTGAGATTCTAATTTTGATATTTCATCTTTTTGTATATTTATTGAATTTTTACTAACTCCGGCAAATATATTATAATGTAATCTTTCTTTTCTTGTTTTTAATTCTTTACGTTTTTCAGAGATAAATTGTTTTAATTCTTTGTATTTTTGCTCTTTATTCATTTGAATTGTGTTTGTAATATTTTGGTGGATATCTAAATCTAATTTTATCATAATTAGGTGGTATATGTCTCATTCTTCTAGATTTTAAATGGATTATTAATTTTGCTTCAATACTAGATATTAATGTAATTAAATAAGCTAATCTTTGTGGATTTTCTTTTGTTTTATTTAAACTTATATATTCTGAATAATTGCTAACTAATGATTCTTTAATTTTTCTAAAAGCTTCTCTATTTTTAAATGGTCTTCTCATAATTAATTTAATAAATAACTAAATCTAACTTAACTAATTTAAATCTAACTAAATCAAACTCTAACTTAACTAATTCCAACATATATATCACTTCCGTATCTTTTAAACTACTGTGCTCTGATACCATTTGGAGGGGGGTGCGGATAACTGAGCTGGTAAATAGATTTATAAATAGATTTATTATAGAGGGGGTTGCGGATAACTGAGCTGGTAAATAGATAACTGAGCTGGTAAATAGATTTATAAATAGATTTATTATAGCTGATGAATCTATTCTTTTTTGTGCGTGGTTATTTTTTAGATTTTGTTTTAATAAGTTATTCTTTTTGTGAGATGTATTCATTAATTTTTAGTTTATTATTTTATCCTGTAGTAACTGCTGAGTTACAAATTTCTGTGTAATAACTTATTCTTTCTGTACTGTAGTGTATATCTAATTCTAGATTTTCTATGTCATTTATTATTTTGTGTTGTTCTTCTCGTAATGAGTATTTTATGTTATATAAACTGTTACATGTACTTTTTTCTAAATTTTCTAAGGTTTTTTCTATCCATATTAACTTTTCTTTTAGATCTTCCATTATTTTTCTAATTCGGTTTCTGTAATTAATTTCGTTATTTAAATTATCTTGATTTTCTCTAGTTTTTCTAATATATTCTAACATCCACAATCTTGGTCTGAATAATATCCTTCTGGGTAAATATCTTCGTATATTTGTGCTGTGGCATTTATCATTTCTATTTCATAGTTTATTTCATAGTTTATTACTTCTTCTAATATCATTTTCTTAATATCTATTATTTCTATATCCTTAAGTATATATAAGACTAAAATTCTAAGGTGGTCTAAATGGGCTATTTTTTAAGATTGATATTTTATAGCTATTTGTTTTAGACTTAGTAGTTTTTGCATATTTTTATTAAGAGATTTTATATATTTTTTATTTTCCATGTATTTGTCTATATTTATTTTTATCTGTTTTTCTAGTAACTGTATTTTTCGCGTATCTTTAAAAGTTCTACGTAATTTTAACATAATAAATATTTATAAGAGTAGTTAGGTATGTGTGGTATATAATTTATTCTATCCGTATAATTTTTTCCATATGCTTTTTCTAATATAACTTTTCTTATATCTGCAACATTTATATCTCTAAGTGCATACAAAACAAGTATCTTAAATTTATCTACCATGACATCAGATATATTATCATTCATTATCATAAAATTGCTTTTTTCAAAATATTCCCTGCAACCATATACATAATAAAATATAGTCATCTCAGATTACTATATACTAGATTATTCTTAAATAACATGTTCTTCGGTCACTACTAGCATGGTAATTCGGATATTTTCCCTTAAACAGCGCCTCGACTTTGGTTACTCCCCGCCACGGCTTCTTGCCTCATTGGTTTCACCTTTAGGATGGCATAGTTCCTTGGGATTTTTCTCCGTTTCCACTTTGCTAGTAAACTTCTTAACATATTATTTTTCGAATAATTCTACTATAAAGTAACTAATATGAATTTATTTTATCATATCATGATTGTCGGGAATTATGAATTTAGCTATTCATAATAGTAAATAGATATACCTGTTCCGGTAGCTTTGATATTTCTGAGGTTTGTTGTTCCATAGCTTTTTCCATTGCGGTGTATATCTTTAATTAACTGGGCTAAATATTTTTTGAACTGGAATGGAGAGAGTATTTTTGCTGAATGTTTGAAGGCCTGCCTTTGCAATGCCTCCTGAATTCTTATTTATAGACTCAAAGTATATACATCCGTGTTTAATTGAAAAGACTAAAAACTAAACAAAGAAAAATGTTTTCCTACCTACTAAAGTCTTCACCTACATTTATTTCAACTACTATTTCAACTACTATTTTAACTACTAAAGACTAATATTAAAAAAAAATCTTTACATTAACTTTTACGTAGACTTAAATAAATCTTCTGCCATATCTGCAAATAAGTCTTCCGTCTATTTTGTCATATCTGCTATATCTCCATTATTGTTGCTCTGTCCTTATCTTTCCAGCTGTCGTCTTTATCTTCTTTTATTCTAACTGCACTGCTGGGACGTCATTATCTCCTCCGTTACATTTTGAACATCTGTGATCTGGGTATTTGTGTCCAATAGTTTTGCAATATCTGGTCAATAATTCTTCTGAAATAAATTTTTCTTTAATAGCTCTGGCGATAGGTTCTGTCTCCGGTTTAAGCAACGTCATAATCCATTGCCTAATTGTTTCCATATCTGTTTCTCGTAGTTCCTTTGAATTTGAATATATCAATACATGGTTTCTTGAATAATAACTCCATATAGGATTTTGATTACAATATGTATTTGCTAGTTCTTGTAAAATCGTAGATAGTCCGATAACTCTTTTATTCGCATAAAATTTTGGTATCTCGATTCTTGGTATCTCTGGCTGTGTACCAATATCTTGCGGTATGATCATATCTCTTGTCATTCCTATTTTTACAACTTGTATAGGTTTCTTAACTTCGTCAAATAATATCTCTGCTGGTGCCGTGTAGATCTTTATAAAAAATAAAGTACCTTTGGTTATTCTTTTAAATATGGTAAATGCATCATATATCTCGGGTATAGTAGATATCTCAGTTCCGTCTGTGGTATATACGGTACTAAGTAATCCATATTCGTAGCAAGTTTTTACTAAGCTGGGTCTAGTTTTGGGTAAGGCGATTAGCTTGTTGTATCCGGTTAATTTCTGGGTTATGTAGTTCGTATCTGGTTCTTGGATATTTGTAGCTTTTGGGTTGCTATTCAAGAAAGTTTGTACGTTGTAGATATTTTCTATATATGTTCGGGCTGTGTAGTTATATGTCTTTTTGTCTTGATTTAGGCTTTCTCGATATGTGGTAACTTGCGGGGGTGTAAACATAGGGTCTTTTGGTATATTTGGTGTATATGGCTTGTCAAATAGCTTATTTAAGTTCATATTTCTTCTAACTCCTTTGCTTGTACCTGCAGAAGTAGATTGATAAGCGTTATGGGTTTTATGGAGTGTCCCAACATCTCCTTCTAGCTCTGGAATTTTATTGTCTTCCGATCGACATAGCTCTGCACATTGCTGAGTTAGCTGATTCATAGCTATAGACTTCAGATTATCTTCACTAGTCTTTAGCTTTAGCTTTTCTATCTCAGTACCCATACTGTCTACTTTCAATGAAAGCATAGTCAGGGCGTTGAGTATCTTTTCATGTATATTTTCTTCTATCATTTCAGTTTGCGTAGCTTTGTCTTGATATGTAATCTGCAATAACATTTTTGTTAGTACTGATTACTTCTATTATAAATGTAAAATTTAATATATTTAAAACTAGTCTCCGAATCTCTTTTGTTGTAACTGAATTTTGTATTTTCTTTGTTAGCCACCAGCGTACCTGTGTATTATCTGTCCGCACAATAAATTTGTTATATACAATATATGGCTCAAATGCTAATAAACATTTATATAATGAACATAATTCTTTCCTATTTATTTCCCATTTTATTTCTGTCTCGTTGAACGTACCTGAGTAATATCTACAATGGTGTTCTATTTTTTCTGCTTCATATCTATATTTAAGTACTCCGCCGTAACTATATTCACTGGCATCTGCTTCTACTATATATGTAAATTTTTTATTTTCATCCGGAAATTGTAATTTTGGTAAATCCTTGCAAAGTAATTTTATTTTTTGAACTTGTTTTTTATCTTCTTCATTATAATTATATTCTATATCCTTTTTTAATTTTTTCTGTAGGGGTTTTAGGTTTTCTGCTAATTTTGGAATATATTCTCTTACTTGGTTTACTAATCCTAAAAATGATTGTAATTTCTTTTTTGTATCTAATTCTTCTTTCGAATTTATTATTTTTTGTACTATATGTTGTTGCATTTTTACTCCACTTTTATCTATTTGTATTCCTAAAAATTCTATCTGATTTTTCATAATTTCGGCTTTCTTTTCACTTAGACTTATTCCTGAATTTTCTATTATATCTGTAAATTGTTCTAATAATTTTATATGTTCTTCCTTAGTTTTTGTATATAATAATATATCATCTATGTATACTATGCAATTAGGTAATTGTTTAAAATAATTATCCATAAAATGTTGATATCTACCTGGTGCATTTTTATATCCAAAGGGTAACACATTCCATTCGTAAAATCCTTGTGGTACCGTAAATGCGGTTAATTCTTTAGATTCTTCTTCTAACTTTAGATGGTAAAATCCTGATTTACAATCGAATTTACTAAAATAATTATATCCTTGGATTTGTCTTATTTTTAATATCTTATTTGGTATTGGGTAATTATATGTTATAGTTTTTGCATTTAAATTTCTATAATCAATAACCATTCTACTTTTTCCTCTTTTTTGTTCACTATGTTTATTTACTATAAATGCTGGACTATTATGTTTACTATTACTTTTTTGTATATATTGTTTTTCTAATAATTCATCTATATGCATTTTAAATTCTTTTAAATCGTCAAAATTATATGTTAATGGTTTTTGGGTTATTATACTATTTTTATCTATTAATTCAATTTTTATGGTAGTTTTATGTTTTTCCCATCCTTTTAATGGATCTTCGCTATATAATTGTTCTAATTTTTTCTTAACTATTTCTATCTTATTTATTGAAAATATAGTTATTTCTGTTTTATTTATCGAAAATACTACTAATTCTATCGTATCTTCAGCAGTTTTTATATTTTCTAACTTTTGTGTAATTTTTTCACTTCCTTTTATCCAGTCAGTTTTCTTTCTGATTTTATTACTAACTCTTTTTGCTCTTACTTTTTGTTTACATGGTGTTGTGAACCACCAATCGTTTCTAGTTATTATATGTGGGTATAATTTATCTAAAAATGGCATTCCTAAAAGTATATCTTTTGATGTTAGTTCATAATTATAAATTTCTTCTATTGTCAATATCTTATCCCATATTTGTGCTTTTACATTCCTAGCTTTGTAAGTAATTAAGCTTCCTTCATTATTAAATCCTTTAACTATTATTGGTATTTTTAATTTATCCCATTTACTTTCTGGTAAACAATTATATCTACATAAATTAGCTTCTGCTCCTGTATCTATCATAGGCGTATAATATCTACTATAATATCCTTCCACTACTATCTTCATTAATACATATATTTTCATTTTATATTAAGGCTCTTCTTAAGAATAATCTTTCCCTATTATATGTTATGGCTAATTGTGTATGTTCTATATTATATGGTTTTACTTGTTCTAACCATTTTATTCCTAATATTATATCTGCTTTTTGCATTTCTTCTTTTACCTCAAATTCTATTTTTATTTTTCTAATTCCTCCTATTATTATTTCTTTTTCTGCTATATCTTTATTATTTATTAAACTTCTCGGTAGATCTGGGCATATATCATTATCAGTTTTTATTTCTTCATTTTTTACTAGATATTTTGCTATATAATTTTCTTCTTGTCCTGTGTTTAATAGTATTAAATGTTCTTTTTCATTTATTTTTCCTGTTATGTAATATTGATTTAAATTACTTATTGAATTTGTTTCATAACTTGTTCTTTTTGATGAGCTCGATGACTCTGGTTTTTCATTAGCTATTCTTTTCGTTGTACTTATTCTATCATTTACTATTTCTAAATTTTCTTCTATATCTATGTCTCTATAGCTATAATCATTATAATCTATTGTTTTTACAATTTGCTCAAATGGGCTATCTATTTGTATTTTATTAATTTTATTTTTCCCTGTTATTTTGTGTTTTGTTGTTAATACATATAAATTTTTACATCTTGCTGTAAATATTTTACTTCCTGGGGTTAATTCTATTCCTGATATCTTCCAGTATAATACTAATGATTTATCTATATTTCTATCTGTTACTGCTACTGAATAATTTGCACTTATTATAAATTTAAATTTTTGGTATATTAAATTTCCTTTCACGGCAGTTATTATGCTTTTTTCTATAGGTTTTATAATTCTATCATCTGCTAAATATAATTCTATCGGGGTATCTATTCCTTCTCTAAAACATGCTTTTATTAATATCTCTGTACCTCCGAGGTGTACGTATTTTATTGGATCTCCTTTACTTTTTATATCATTTATTTCTTTATTAACTATCCTTTTTGTTACTAGTGGTATACTAGCTTTTCCTTTTGCATATCTACAATCTATTACATGTTCTTTTTGACATACTACATAATATTCATCTTTTTTCCTACTAAATATATTTTTTATTGTTGGTATTTTAAATATTTTTTCTACACTTAAATCTAACTCTTTTCCTTTTATTTCATCAAATATATTACTGTCAAATATTATCTTTTGTTCTGTTCCTTCATCATTTAGATATTCTTCCTTTGTTATTATTTTTATATCTTCTTCAGTCATTTGATTCATCTATCTCACTATCTATTTCAATATCTGTTTCGTTTTCTGAAATTTCATATATACTATCTTCACTTTCTAATTCATAATCTATATAATCTATTTGCATATATTCTGTATTTTCTATTTTTATTTCGGATATTTGTTTATTTTTTGGATTTTTAGGTAATTTACAATCTCTAGCTAAATGTCCTAACTTTCCACAATTATAACATGTACATTCTTTTATAGATTTTTTCTTTCTATATGGTCTTTTATTTTTATAATTTTTAACATAATATCTTTTTCTTGGTTTCTTATATTTATATTTTGATTTTTTATATTTCTTATATTTCTTATGTCTTTTTCTTTTCTTATAATATCTTTCTTTGCATCCAAATTGAGGTGCTATTTTATTTTTGCAACATGCTAAATTTCTTATTAATGTTTTTTCCATTTTTAATTCTTCTCTATATTTTTCACATAGCTTCCTATACCATTGTTGTAAAAATTTTATTCTAGCTCCTAATGTATCTACTATTTTTGCTTCTTCCCAACTTTTTATTATTTTTGAACTAAATGGTTCGGGTAATTTATTAAAATATAATTTTCTTATTTCTTTACTTTCTTCTATACTATATGCTCCTTTATAATAATATTCTTTAAATGCGCAAGTATATTCATCTATATAACACATATTACATATTGTTAATTTTATCATTAAATTCCTATTTGTATCTTTTTTCTTCATCTTGTTCTTCTTCTAATGTTGTCATACTACCAAATTCATCTTTTATAGCTGTTTCATATTTTTTCAATAATTCTATAGGTGTTAATTTAGTTGTTGTTGATGCTGCTCCTTCCATAGGTTTATTAGCTCTTAATACTTTCTTACTATTTTCGGTTAAATTTGTAAACCATAATTTTACTGATCCTATTAGCGTTTTTTCTATGTATTCTGGTGCATCTGTTATGTTTATATTATTATCTAATAATTGTTTTGTCATATATCCTACCCATAATTGTATTGTTTTTTCTGTATCTATTACACAGTCTAGATCTAAAAAGTTATAATTTTTATTAACTATTTGTTTTGGTGTCCATTTATCATATTCATTATATCTTTTAAATTTATTTTTGTAATATATAGGTTTTCTTATTTCTGTTGTTTTGGGCATTAAATTTTCATCTTCTTTTTTGTCAAGAGTATTTATTTCTGTATTATTATTTTCTAAGTTTTCTTGATTAATTCTTTCTTGTTTTTCGTTGATTTCTAAATCTTTTATGTTTGTTAATATTTCCGTATATGTTTCACTATCTTCTGAATCATAATTATCCGTTTCTTCTACTTCTATATTATTTATTTCTAATTTTTCCTTAAATTGGTTTATTTCGTTTATTAATTTTTGTTCTTTATCTATTTCTTCTTTTTCTTTCTGTCTTTGTTCATATAACTCTTTTAACATTTGTAATTCTTTTTCTAATTCAGCAATTCTACTATTTTTAGTTTCTTCTATTTTTCGTATTTCTTCCGTAGATTGTTGTTTAATTTTTTCTATTTCCTTTTTTCTATCTATCTCTTCATTTTCTTTTTCTATTCTTACCATTGCTGTTAATTTATCTTCTAATTTTAATTCTTCTTTTTCTAACATTAAATATAAATGTTCTCCTATTTTCTTATACCTTCTTCCTAGATTAGAAAATACTATTTTTATTTTTGTACCTTCGTGATTTTCGTATATTTTTTCATCTATTATAAATTCTTCTTTATTCATTTTATTGTGAATAGTTCATGTTGACATATATATTCTAAACTATCTATTTGAGATTCTAATTTTGATATTTCATCTTTTTGTATATTTATTGAATTTTTACTAACTCCGGCAAATATATTATAATGTAATCTTTCTTTTCTTGTTTTTAATTCTTTACGTTTTTCAGAGATAAATTGTTTTAATTCTTTGTATTTTTGCTCTTTATTCATTTGAATTGTGTTTGTAATATTTTGGTGGATATCTAAATCTAATTTTATCATAATTAGGTGGTATATGTCTCATTCTTCTAGATTTTAAATGGATTATTAATTTTGCTTCAATACTAGATATTAATGTAATTAAATAAGCTAATCTTTGTGGATTTTCTTTTGTTTTATTTAAACTTATATATTCTGAATAATTGCTAACTAATGATTCTTTAATTTTTCTAAAAGCTTCTCTATTTTTAAATGGTCTTCTCATAATTAATTTAATAAATAACTAAATCTAACTTAACTAATTTAAATCTAACTAAATCAAACTCTAACTTAACTAATTCCAACATATATATCACTTCCGTATCTTTTAAACTACTGTGCTCTGATACCATTTGGAGGGGGTTGCGGATAACTGAGCTGGTAAATAGATAACTGAGCTGGTAAATAGATTTATAAATAGATTTACACTAATTAATATTTTAGAAGATTTTAATATAATCTAGCTTGACGCCAAATGTTTACTTTGTATTTTTGGAATGAAATCAAATTGTATATGTAAATTTAAAGTATCTTTTAAGTACAGTCAAATTTTGTTCTAAATATTAGGAAATTAAAATAAACGTTATTTTTAAATATCAAGAAAATAGTAATGTATATAGAACTCCTCAGCTAGTTAGGTGCAATATACATGTGGTTTTGATTATGAGAATGATAAAAGGGAATAACACATAGATTTTTATAAATGCAAAACATATTTGGTAGCCTGTATCTACACACTTTTAACATATTCAATAGTCTTTGTGATGTTTTTGATGATTTTTCAACTTCCTGTTTCTCTCTATTTTCTTGTAACATGGTATCACAACAATTTCTTAGAACTAAAAGGTGTTGAACTACCAATTAATCAGAAAACAAAAGGTGATTAAATTCTCGATTACTTTCAATAAATCAAAAAATAGATGAAAAGAAAAGTAATAAAAATTATCCCACAAAAACACTTAGATCAAAGAAAAAAGAGAAAATACTTGATTACCACCTTGAACTATACGTGAAAAGGTTGAGACCCACCCGAACTTTAGAAGGATCCCATTAACCCTGAACTAATTAAAATCATATTTTTGACAACCTTAGTGTCTATGTGGCACAACACACTGAAGGGTCCACGTAGGAATACGTGTGTGCCACGTAAGCACTAAGGTTGTATACTAAGGTTGTCAAAAATACGATTTTAATTACTCCAGGGGTAATAGGACCCTTCTAAAGTTCAAGTGTGTCTCAACCTTTTCGCGTATAGTTCACAGTGGTAATAGAGCATTTTTCCAAGAAAAAATATATAGTACATAATACATTGTTCAAAATTTTATGCCAGAAAATACTTCTTGTATTTCATGGTATCTAAAAGAGTTAGAGCATTGTATAATGACCCGAAAAAAATAATTAAAATATACATTAGTTATATAAGATTGATAAATGGGAAGAAAAGAAACGCACAGATTGTAACAAAATATACAAAATTTCAAAAACCAATAACAAAAAGACTCCTAATTAAGATCAGAAAAGAATTAGAAAAACAAAGGCAGAAGAAAAAGTATCAACTACATAATTTATATGTCTTGTTTAATTTTGTGTTTTTTTTTTTTTTTGTAAAAATAAATTTGTTGTTCTAAATATGAGGGATTTAAAATAAAATTTTAAAATATGTACATGACCACACGTCTTTTTAAAAGAAAAGTTAGTATCCTCTCAATAAAACTTACCCACAAATTTAGGAATTCAATTGTAAATAGAAAACAGTTTCTATTTATTTTTTCAGAATTTTTTAACTAATGAAAAATGTATTAGTTGTCATTAATTGTGATGATTTCTAATAAGGAAAGGTTTTGCTATCTATATTTCATTAATTTTCAACTCTTAAATATTAGGAAAATAGTGAAAAAATAATTTTGTCTAAAGCAGAGACGTTTAATGAAGGGCAAAAAGTTCAAACAACAATTCTAAGACATTCACACTTTTAATATATTACTAGTTTAGGTGTACGCGCCTTGCACGTGTACCTCACTTTAATGAGTTTAAATATTACACTAAATAGGATATTTATTTAAATAATAAAGATGAATATAATAATTAAATTTAATATCTTTTGAGTATGTAAAGATAGAGAATTTATTTATGGTCAAACCCATCGACAGCCTCCTGAACTTGGCACGATCTATCACTTTGGTACCTCAAGTGGACGTTGTTCACTTTTGACACCTCAAGTAGCTATAAGTGTGTCATTTTGACATTTTTCGCTGACATGGCATGGTGAGTGTTACACACTCGCCATGAGCGCGTGAAACTTCTTATTTATCCGAAAAAAATTTAAAAACTATGCTTCTTCTTTTTTTCTTTTACCACTTTGTTTATTACTATTTTTGGGTAGATATTTTAACATTAAAATTTTTTATCCTTGGTCATCGATGGTGAAGTTAATGGTAAGGAAGAGATGAGCAACACCTTTTACAAAAAGTTTCAATTTCTCCAAAGCCTCATTCTTTTTGTTTTTAACCATTTTGTTCATTATTATTTTTTGGTAGATATTTCAACATTGAAAGTTTTTTTCTTGGTTATTAATGGTGAATTCATTGGCAAGGCAGAGATGGGCAATGCCAATTACAAAAAATTTCAATTTCTGCGGCGCCTCATTCTTCATAGCTAAAAATTTCAATGAAAACGTATAATGATTTTCCCGACCCAAATTGATTATTGAAGGATAATGTTGTAGCCACTTTTCACAGACCCCATTTAAGAGTATGTCGTTATTGCAATAATGGGTTGCTCAAATTTACTGTAATTTGAACAAAGATAAAGAGAAAAGTGACGCCACCATGATGATTTTGCTATTGCATTCAGTTATGACCATCGTCAATGAAGATATTTGAGGGATGGCCTTAGCTCAGCGGTAAGCTTGCTTACCGTGGTGTGCTAGGGTCGGAGGTTCGAAACGTCCCTTCAGCAAAGCTGGGGTGAGGACGCATAGGTCAGGCCCGAAGTAGTCCCCCCCTCCCCGACACCTACGGAGTAGGTATGAACCGGGTCGTCCCTTAGGTATTGGAGAAGATGATTGAGGTGGAGGGTTGCATTGCTGCAACATTAATTTGTGGGTAGTGGTAGGAGGAGGAGAGGGGGGTGTTGCAGCAAAGGGTAGGTATTTGGAGAAGGTAATCTTGGGGTGGTGATGAGGTGGAGGTACTTGGAGAAGATGATGTTGGATGGTGGGGTGGGGGTATTTGGAGAAGATGATATTGGGGGATGGGGTTATCTATTTAATGATTTTTTATTGAAAATTTAAGTTAACTATTTAAAAATTAATTTTCTAAATTATAATTTATTTAAAATTATTATTTTACAAAGAACGCCACATGTCCTTTGTTAATTGGTCGTACGCCATGTCAGCAAACGTGTGTATTACACACACTTGATAAAATCAACTGATTGTAAAAAGTGTCAAAATAACACATTTGATGGCTGATTTAGGTGCCTAAAATGAATACCATCCACTTGAGGTGCCAAAGTGAAAGATCGTGCCAAGTTAAGGGGGCTGTCGATGGATTTGGCTTTTATTTATTAAGCCTAACCTTTACCAAAAATATTTTTAAAAGTCGATCGACATTCATCTACCATCTGTAAATTGCAAAAAAATAATACAATGATAAAGACATTACGATATACAATTAAATCTAATCTTTACACACAAAAATTTTCTCAAAGTCGTCTGATACTCATCTACCACCTGTAAACAGTAACAAATTAATACGATAATAGAGATATCAAAATAATACAACTAAATCTGACCTTTACATAAAAAATTCCTCAAAGCCGACCAACATTTATCTATCACCTGTAAACTACAGCAAAATAATACGATAAAAATGATATCAAAACAATACAATTAAACTTAAATTTTACACACAAAAATTTATCAAAGTCAATCGAGATTCATCTACTAACTGTAAACTATCACAAAATAACAAATTATGATAATACAATTAAACCTAACCTTTACCTAAAAAAAACTTTCAAAGCCAACCCACATTCATCTATCTGTAAATTAAAATAAAACAATAAGATATTAGAGATATCAAAACAGTACAATCAAACCAAACATTTACACAAGAAATTCTTCAAAGAGAACCGACATTTATCTACGACTTGTAAACCATATAAAAACAATATAATAGTGATCACAAAGCTTTGATTTTGATCCAACTAATTTTTGTCTGAACGAAAATATTGACCATCAAGATTGATTTTGACTAAAAACAAAGGAGATATATATATACACATATGTTGAATTCTATTATACTGACAAAAACAGTGAAGAAGTTGAGGATCAGAAAATCAAGCATTCATCAATCTAGACATGCAATCGAATAAAGTTAGATGAACATCAATCATATTCTCCCAATAGACAAACCGGTTTGTTCTCTAGTTTAACGTACATCTCAATATTTATAGAAGTATTTTCTTAATAAAGTCCTATTTTAAGAGTATTTTTCTAATTGAATAGTACAAAGAAAAATATTAATTAATTCTCCTATCATATAATTAAATAATAAATTAAAAAATATAGTGAAAAGACAGTTTTATATAAAGAAGAGTCTTTTAATGAAGGACAAAAAGTTCAAATCACTTTTATAAGGGTCTTCACACTTTTAATATAACTAGTTAGGTGTACGCTCCTTGCGCGTGTACCTCACTTCAATGAATTCAGGCATTACATTAAATAAGATATTTTTTAAAATAATAAAGATAAATATAATAATTAAATTTAATATCTTTTGAGTATGTAAAAATGGAGAATTTATTTATTAAACTTAATCTTTACCAAAAATATTTTTAAAAGTCGATCGACATTCATCTACCATCTGTAAATTGCCACAAACAATACAATGATAAAGAAATTAAAATAATATAATTAAATATAATCTTTACACACAAAATTTTTCTCAAAGACGTTCGAACTCATCTACCAGCTGTAAAAATAACAAAATAATACGATAATAGAGATGTCAAAATAATACAACTAAACCTATCCTTTATATAAAAAATCCTCAAAGCCGACCCACATTCACCTATCTAGACATGTAATCGAATTAAGTTAGATGAGCATCAATCTTATTCTCCCAATAGACAAACCGGTTTGTTCTCTAGTTTAATGTACATCTCAATATTTATAGAAGTATTTCCTTAATATAGTCCTATTTTAGGAGTATTTTTCTAATTGAACAATAGAAAAAAAAATATCAATTAATTCTCCTACCATATATTTTAGGAGTCCCATATATTTTAGGAAGTCTAGTAGAAAGAAAAATATTAATGAATTCTCCTACCATATATTTTAGGAGTCCCATATATTTCAGGAAGTCTAGTAGAAAGAAAAATATTAATTAATTCTCCTACCATATCTTTTAGGATTCCTATATATTTTAGGAAGTTTAGTTAATATAATAAAAAATAATTAAATAATAAATTAAAAAAAAAAAAGTGAAAAGACAACTTTGTCTAAAGAAAAATCTTTTAATGAAGAGTAAAAAGTTCAAATCACTTTTCTAAAGTCTTCATACTTTTAATATATTATAGGTATATATTATAGATTATATATATATATATATATATATATATATATATATATATATATATTATAGATATAGATAAGTGAAAATTTAAATTAATTGGAGAGAATTTCAACTATTTGAAATGAAACTAAAATTTTTATATGATTTGTAAAAGTTGTTTATTTAATTAATTTTTTTAACATTTAATTTTTTATGTGGCATTTTAAAAATGACGTGAAATTTAGTGTAATATTTAAAAAGGATGTGGAAGCTTAATTGGCAGCAATTGTGTTACACACACCGATTTACTGATTTAGGGTTTAAAATGTTGAGTTTTATTGAGTTGAGGGGGTTCAGATGACAAAAGTCTAAGTAGAAACGTTCACTTTACAAATTCGGACAAGTACAAGGGTCCACCGAGCTATTTCGCCAACTATTTACGGTAAACTTTAAGAATATATTAAAATTTTAGAAAACTTACCTCGATTCACAAGCAAAATTATTTCTTTAATCATAAGATATATCAATATTTCAAAGGGAAAAAAAGTCTAGTTAGAAATTCTCTGCCATGAAACTGCAAATATTACGAAGAGAACTCCTCCCGCCGCCCCCCCCCCCCCCCCCCCCCCCAAAGGGACGTACGTGAAGGGAGAACAAGAATTGATTCAATTCAAAATTGGATACTTGATGTCATCAAGTATTAGTCCTAAAGGGCTCTTCGAAAATATCAAATTAGAAATTAGGAATAAAAATATATTAGAAAACTTTAAAGGGCTCTCCAAAAATATCAAATTAGAAATTAGGAATAGAAATATATTAGAAAACTGTTTTTTTTTTTCATATAGATGACTTTAAAAAAGTCACGTATCGAAAACCTTTTTCTTTCATATATATTAGAAAATCTTTTTCTTTTAGAAAAGTCAAGTGCCAAAAAAAAAATCTCATAAAATTTACCAATAATAATTTTTCTAAATTTCACATCAATTCTAGATACATTTTATGAGGATTCTTTTCATATATTTTAGAAGAATTTTTTTTTAGACGCACACACATATTTATATTAGGACTCCTAATTTAGCATAATTTTTTCTCTTATCATATACTAGTGTACTTATTTGCGCTTGGCGCGAAATTTAATATTTTCAAGTAATTGATTACGTTAGTTGACAATTATTTTAATAAGCAATGTATAAAAAGAAAAAAATATAAATTAAGTCACAGTCTTGTAAGTTTTATTGATTATAAATTACTTGATTTTATTTTTTTTATGTATAAACTACTTGATCCGTAATATAAATAAATAAAAATATATTTAGACACATTAGAATAAGAAAAATACTTGAATTATATTTCTAACATATGCATGCAATGCAGAAGTTAGTAAAATCTTCTTCCTTTTGTTTGATTTTCTTTGGTATTGATTATTCATATTAAGGTTTATCTAATGTGTATTTACATTGCGTACAGTTCATTAATATTAGAGATCATATATCTCGATCAACTTCATTTTTATACGGTATTTATTGAGAAAGCATCTCAAGAAAAAGAAAATAAATTGTGATAGTAAAATTTATATTTAATGTTATACTTCGCAAAAGAATTGAAACCCATAATACAAAATGAAATGTATATATTTAATATAAGTCATGATATTATTTATTGACTTGATGTGGTACTTATCTACTCTATTCTACAGAGATTATTATAAAGAAACAAAATATTGAATTTTCAGGAATACATAAAGGGTCAAGTTGTAAAAATGGTATCAAGAATTGGATCAATAATTATCCCTAATAGATATAGAGCAGTGGACGAGTTCAACAATATTAATACAATTATTGTTACAAGTTAATTATTATTACAGTCATTACTAAAAATAATAAATAATAATAGCTCTTCAAAAGATAACTCCTCCATTAATAATATAAAAATTAAGAGTACACGTTTTTTGCTTTAAATAAATAAATAAAATACATATTTATCGCATATACACATTTATTATAGTAGAACTATAACATGACTCTTTCTAATCCTTAATCACATCTCATTTACAATGTAAGCAAGAAAAATATTTTATATATTCTATCATATTTCATAGATATGTTATTAAGAGGATTAAATGAGGGAATTTATTTATTTTTAATAAGAATTAAGAGAAGTTAAAGAAATAGTTTATTTTTTTAGTTTTAACATAATGTATTTAATGTGATTAACTAAGTTAGAGTTAATTTTTAAACTTTTCTAACATGACACATAAATGATTTTTTTTTAAAAGAGAATAAGAATGATTGCGTTTTTTTAAAACAAAGAGATGTGATGTATTATCTTATATATATATATATATATATATATATATATATATATATATATATATATATTATATATATATATATATATATTGTCATATGTTATTCATTCACATTGAAAAATATTAATATTATGTGCTTAATTAAAATAACAAATACAACATATTTGATGTATTCTCACAAAGTGAGGTTTGAGATATGCTCAATTAAAATGTATCATAAAAATTATACAAAAAGTAAAAAAAAATGATTCGCTCATTTATTCTTTGACTAATTTCTAATATAGTAATGTCATGTACTTTTTGGGGCATTAATAACATTACTATGAGAAATATACCACTGGTAATATATCTTTCAACCGTGACAAAACATTAAAAAATTACTATTAACAAAAAATCATGTGTTATAACATTAAGATAATTGTAAAAGAGTATATATTTAATAACATAGTGAAATTAATTAGAAATTGTTCTAAAAATATACACAAAAATAGAAACATGCACAAATAATAAGAAGAAGAAGATCAAAGTTAATTGAGCAAAATTTGCTAGTTGAGTTTTCTATATGTTGGTTTGGAGAGTTTAACAATTTAATATTTACTATATAAAAGCGAATTATATATGTGATCAAGCAACTTTGTTCAAAATGAAGAAATAAAATTAAAAAGAAGAAAATAATAATAATTAACACCAACAAATCTTCAAAATATTTGTAAATCATTCAAACTTTTACGTTACACCAAACTACTATGACCATTTTCTTAACGAATCTTCCAAGACAATTGGACTTCCTTCTTCATCTTGACGAACTCGTACAAAATCAATGTGAACAGCTCTTTGATGAGCCTTTGAAGAATATTGAAAAATATCATCTTTTTTATGTCATCTCTTTTGATTATTAACACATGATTGATGAAAAAGATGAAGAAGAAAAACAAAAAAGGAGAAAAATAACTAAATAACCATACAAAAATTGAGACAATAAAAATTTGCATTCAACAACTCTATAGATGATTGTTATTTATAGATTGGATAGTCCAAAAAAATAAGTAGAAGGGAGTTGGAGAGACATATTATTTAAGTAGAGAATAGAAATAGATGGAGATTTTTTTTGTAACTCATTAGATTTAATTAGAATAGTAAATACGATTGATCTTTTTCGATTTAGTAAATAAATTGATGAATGAAAAGAATGAAGAAAAAAATCCCAAAAAAAAGAGGAAAAAAAAAACTTGGATATGAATATTTAGACTTTTAAATTTTAACAATAAAGAATATGAATACGTGGAATAGCAAATTTTGATATATTTAAATTTTAACAATAAAGAATGAAAATAAATGGAGGAGTAATGATTAACATATTTATTTTTGTACAATAATATATATATATATATATATATATATATATATATATATATATATATATATTAAACTTACAAATACAAATGATCGTGTCAAATTTTGCATCTACTATGTACTAAAATTTTATTATATATTGGAATGTAAATTTATATTTTTGTTCAAACATATTAAATGGATAAAATTAATTAAGAATTAATAAAATTGGAGATGGAAGAATTCATGAATACACATTAAGATCTCTGATAAAGAAAGCAATTATAGTAGGAGGTGAAAAGTTGATGAGTTGAATAAGTAATTTTTGAATTATGAAAACTAAAGTAAATAGATAAATAAAGAAGAAACAACCAAAAAACGAAAAAAAAAAGATAAATAGAAATGGTGGTCTTAGAAGTATGCCACATCATAAAAAATGTTTAACCTTCATATATATATATATATATATATATATATATATACTAGTTTAGGTGTATGTGCCTTGCCCGTGTACCTCACTTTATTGAGTTCAAATATTACACTAAATAGTATATTTATTTAAATAATAAAGGCGAATACAATAATTAAATTCAACATCTTCCTAGAGAATTTATTTAATTAAACCTAACCTTTACCAAAAAAAAATTATCAAAATCGATCGACATTCATCTACCACCTGCAAACTGCAACAAAATAATACAATGATAGAAACATCAAACACAATATAATTAAATCTAACCTTTACACAAAAATTTTCTCAAAATCGTCTGACAATCATATTTGAAAAATTTTGGTATTCGATTTTTATAACAAAATAATATGATAATAGAGATATCAAAATAATACAACTAAACTTAACATTTACACAAAAAAAAAAACTCTCAAAACAGAGATATAAATACAATACAATACAATTAAACCTAACCTTTATCTAAAAAATATTTCAAAATTGACCGACATTCATCTACCACCTGTAATTTCATCTATGACCTGTAAACTACAACAAAATAATACAATAATGATCACAAAGCTTCAATTTTGATGAAAATAATTCTTGTCTGATGAAAATTTTTTACCCTAAAAAATGACTTGAATGAAAACAAAGTGACAAAAAACAGTGAAGAAATTGACGGTTGAAAAATTAAACATTCACCAATCTAGACATGCAACTGAATCAAGTTAATTTTTTTATATAAGATAAAATTTTAATTAATTTTAAAATATTAAATATTATAATTTTGTATTTATATCAAATAACCAAACATAAAACAATTACAAACCAAATTAATTGCCAAGAGAACTTCACCCTCAAAAGAACACATACGTGTGTAGGAAAAAAAAAAAGGACCACCATATATCTGTTGCCTATGACTTTAGGATTTATACAAGAAAGTGCATCTCAATATTTATATAAAAAATATTTTCTTAATAAAGTTCTATTTTAAGAGTATTTTTCTATCTTATTTTAGAAGTATTTTTCTAATTGATCAGTACAGAGAAAAATATTAATTGATTCTCCTTCCATATATTTTAGGAGTCCCATATATTTTAATAGCCTAGTTAATATAATTAAACTAATTAAATAATAAATTGAAGAAAATATTGAAAAGACAGTTTTGTCTAAAAGAAGATCTTTTAATGAAGGACAAAAAGTTTAAGTCACTTTTCTAAGGGACTTCACACTTTTAATATTATATATATATATAGAGAGAGATTTTTGTTCAAACATATTAAATAAATAAAATTAATTAAGAATTAATAAAATTAGAAATGGAATAATTCATGAATACACATTAATCTAATATAGAAGGCAATTATAGTAGGAGGTGAAAAGTTAATGAGTTGAATAAGTAATTTTAGAATTATGAAAACTAAAATAAATAGATAAATAAAGAAGAAATGGTCAAAAAAAGAAGAAAAAAGATAAATACAAATGGTGGCCTTAAAAGTATGTCACATCATCAAATGTCTAACATTCCTTTATATATATATATATATATATATAAACATTTATATTTTTAGATTAAATAATAAATAAATTTTAAAAAATAGTAAATAATAATTTTAGCTGAAGGAGAGTCTTTTGAAGGAAAATTTTTTAAAATTATTTTTCTAATTTAATTTTTTTATAATTATTATTTTCTCAAGAAATATATAAAATAAAACGTGATAAATATTTAGGGAGTGATGTAACAACATTTTAGTGCAAATCGGAGAATGGGAGCAGAATTGGACCACACCACAGTGAGGTAGAGTCTACAAAGATTAATTCTACCAAAAAAAAAAAAGAAAGAAGAGTTTACAAAGATTAGAGCCAAGATTAGGTGGACTTCACACAAAAATAACAAGTGCAATTAATTTAATTAAAATATATCATCTCTTTTAATTATATATATTTATCTCAATTGAAACTAATTTAAAATTTTACCCTCAATAAAAAATTAAAAGCAGTGACACTTAATGAAATCAGTGTATTCTACCAAAGTTAGCCACATACTCACATGCCATTTCCAATATACTGTCTCAATTCATATGGGATATTTTTTATTTGTAACCAATACTAAAAAGAATGAAATATTTTGATTTAGTAAAAGTCTAAATTAAAATGTCAATTTCTTAATGAGATAAATTTACAGCAACATAAATATTTTAAATTTATTTTAGGCCACAAATTTTAAAACTCTTTTTGTATTTATTGTGCTTAGTTAAATTACATCATATTTCTTGTGCTCAATCAAACTATATCATATAAATGAAGATGGAAGAAATTACGCCGTCCAACGATACTTGTCCATTATTGGCTTAGCACACATGTTATAAAACAAAAATAATAGAGACAAGTTTTTACTATTATAATTAATTTATTACTTGAAAAATGTATTAGATAGTAAATAATATTTAATATCAAGGATAAAGTGGATAAAAGTGCATAAATTATTCATTAATAATCTAAACTGAATAAATATTGTTGGATGTCTAATTTTAATATAATTGAAAAATATTATTGGATGGAGGAAATAACATTTTAGTACTCCTCAATTTCTAAATAGTTGTCATCTTCACTAAAATCAATATTTCATAATACTTGTTATTTTAGAAAAAATAAAAAATAATTAGTTGTTTGTTTTAATATTTAGCAAGTAATAAAATTATTTGTCATGTTTTTTTTTTTAATTATTAATAGCTTATTTGGGATTGCTTATTTCCCAAAATAAGTACTTATTTTGAAGAAAAAGTACTTTTTTGAAAAAAAAAGGGTGTTTGGTAAAATTTCAAAAATGCTTTTAAAAATAAGCAAAATCAGTTTTTCTGCTTCTAAAAAAATGCAGAAGTAGAAGCAGAAAATTATTTTTTATGACAGAATTACCCCTGTCACATATTCATATATATATATATATATATATATATATATATATGATTACTTATTCGTAGAAAATTTTGACTCCGTAAAAATATATTAAAAAAAGATAACAAATAATAAATAAAATTTTATTTTAAATATTTGTCATCAGGTAGTATACGTATATAGTGTATATATATATATATATATATATATATATATATATATATATATATATATATATATGAATATCATGATTGCTTATTCATAGTAAATATTAAAACCGTAAAAATATATTAGAAAAAGATAACAAATAATAGATAGAATTTTATTTTAAATATTTGTCATTAGGTAGTATACGTATATGAATTGGCTACTTAATTTTAGAATTGAAATGATAAAGACATACCCAAAAAAAAAGGCAAAAAATAATAAATATTATCTCATTTAGATATTTATAAACATGAATATAGTGTTTGCTAAAGTTTAGTAAATTTGACAAAGTAAAATGAATCCAAAAAATAAGGTAACAAAAAGAAGATAGATTTCAATTAAATATTTATTTGACTTTTTTTTCAAACCTTCTATTCATTCAACGAGTTAAGTGTATTGCACACCTTCTCCTTCATCTATAAATACAAATACTATTTCTCATTTATACATATATTTTACTGCTCTCCAAAAGATAAAGTCATCTCTATTATTAATAAGTTATTTTTTGAATTAAAATTATTTTCTCATTTGAAGGTATGTTTTTTTAATAATTATCATGATATAATTAAATTTTTTATGTGCATACATATAATAACATATGTGATAATATCGCTGTCTGTGAAATTCTTTGATTTTGTTAAGTTTTTATTTTGACAATAATATTTTTATTTCACTATTTAGTGTAATGTTATTATTATTAATCATATATCTCTAATGCATAGAAAATGAGTAATGTTGACAATTTTTGTGATGTATGAAGGGCCAATTATTTTTGTCGTTAATTTTTTCATACGTAGTGATTTAATTTATGAAATAACTTTTATATTCATTTTTGTTTGATGTTTTAAGTAATATTTAAATTATTTAAGTAATATATCACTATTTAATTTTTTTAATGTATTTATGTATATAATTCTAGAGTACGTACTTTTTAATTAAATAATAAAATTTAATTAAAAATATTATAATAGATATTTAAAATAATTTTTCTCTACAAATTGATTTTAGTAATAAAAGTTTATTGGTAAATATACTTTTTGATCATTTATCTCAAAAAAAAATACTTCTTGAAAAAAATTATTCAAATATAATTTAATTATCAAAAGCACTTTTTAAATAAATTTATCAAATATAAACTATTTTTTATTAAAAAACTATTTTATAAAAATGTTTAGCAGTTTTGCAATCGGGGGCTAACAGACGTGCAAACAAAAAATCTGAAAAGCATTTAAGAATGTCTTCAACACATTTTATTAGTCTAGAGAATCGAAGCAGTAGTAGACCACACTGCAGTGGGGAGTTGAGATTTGGCGGAGACTTCAATAGTTTCAAACCCAAATTAAAATAAGCAAGTAATTGATTGAGGAAGAAGAAGAAGAAAAGAAGAAGAAAGAATGGCAGAGACAAAGTTGGTGCACTCACCATTACTCACTTATGCATCAATGCTCACTCTCCTATCTTTCACACCCCCTTTTGTTATTCTCATGTAAGTTCCCTGTTGATCCTCTTTTTTCTTGTCTTTTTTTTTTTTTGTTTGCTGTTTTGGGTATTTGGGTTTTTTGTTTTTTGTCGTTTTTTGTTTTTTGTCATTTCTTGATTTGGGTTATTGTTTTCTTGAATAAAAGTTCAGATTCTTGAATGGTTGAAGTACCATGAGTTAAAAGATAGGACCTTTTGTTTTTTGTTTGGTTTTGATCTGATCTGGTACTCCCTCTGTCCCAATATATGTGGCATTTATTGCTTCCCGAGAGTCGAACAGTTTAAGTTTTACGGTGAATTTGGTCATGAGATCTTTGAATGGTTGGAGTATCATGAGTTAAAGATAGGATCTTTTTCTTGTTGTTGTTTGGATAACTATGTTCTTTGGGTTAGCTTTTGTCAACTCGACCAATTCTACTAGATATTGAACATCTTCACCAGCAACAGGTACTAGGTAACTTTGTCCGAGAAGGAGGCTAGAACATATGAGATGAAATCCTTTGGGTGCTTTAAAGATTGTACCTTTTGTTTTTATCTTTGTTTAATTTTTGATTTGATCAAAGTGTTTTTTTCTCTTTTCTTATGATTCATCCAGGTGTAATTGAAATTCATTTGTAAAAGACCCTTTTGGCAAATTAAGTAAATAAACAAGTGTATTGTTTAAAAGTTACATTTATGTTTTGGATTCGGAGGCGTAAAGGAGAAAGACACCAGAGGGGGATGAAAAGTAGAAATACAAATACAAGTTAATCCAATAACTATATAGATTCTAATTATAGTTAATATCTCCTAGTACCTGTTTCTGGTGCAAGGTGACAGGTTTTTGTGGAATTAGTCGAGGTGGGAGCAAGTTAGCCCAGACACCACGGTTATCAAAATGAAAAATTATAGTTAATATCAATCGATCTGGACTATGCTTCAATACCAAGTGAGTTGGATTCGGTTGCATAAAGCATGTGCTCCATTCTGAAAAGCCAGTTTTTAGATGATTCACCATTACTAGAGTATGTTCTTGCTTGTAGTCTACCTACTCCAACTCCATCTTTTATGGGGGTCTGGGAGTGGTTATGGTACACATTTCTGGAGTCATAATTATAGTTTGTATTGATCTTAAAATTTGGTTCAGTGCTTTCTTTCCAGAGAAATTTATTAGTTGGCCTACGTAGTGACAGGTGGTAATGTCGCAAGAAAGTAGTGACTGAAAATGACGTGCATTTAGACATGTGAAAGGAGTAAAAATACTATGTTAAGGAAAATTACAAATTGATCTAATTGCTGTGATGTCTGTGAAAGTTGCAACAGCAACAAATGATTTGTGCTGCTTTAGCTAAAGAATTTTCCGATGTGTTATCTACAGTAGTTCAAAAGTCTCTTGATGAGGAGACATTGTATAACTGTACTAACTTTGGACCTTCATGGGCGACATGCAGGTGGTATACAAATGTACACGCTGATGGATCTATCTTGAAAACATTTAACTACCTAAGGGAAAATGGCTTGCAAGGATTAATTAATATTTGGCCAAAACCTACTGCAATTGCTGGGAAGCTAATCATTTGTTATGCTCTATTTGAGGCAGCACTACAACTTCTATTGCCTGGTAAAAGGGTCGAAGGCCCAATATCTCCAACTGGACATAGGCCTGTCTATAAGGTATTTGACAGTTACTCTATACACTTGTACATTGTGCATCTTCTATTTATAGTTTGTGTAGCTTGTCTTAGTTGAGTTTATTTCAAGTCATGCAATGGTTGATGTGCTATGATCTGTCTTTCTTTGTTCATTGTATAGCTGTGTAACTTGCCTCTTACATCCCTTGCTTCTTGCAGGCTAATGGCATGCAAGCATATGCAGTGACACTGATCACATATATCAGTCTTTGGTGGTAGGGACTTCATCCAATTTTGCATTTTGACTTGCTTTTTGGATCTTGAGACTTCGAGTCTTTATAATATTGTTTGTTAAACGCCACATGCCAGCTTCAGATAGAGATTGCATGGGAAGGATCAGTGTTGGGGACAAGAAATTCATCAAGGGAATCCAAAGAAAACCTCTTTTATGTTTAGGGCTTCAACAATTTGTATTGTATGCATAAAAAGATTTTTTGACCTATACAAACTCAAATCAGTTCTTCCAAATATGAATACAGACTTTAACAAATACAACAACAATAACGAATTTTTAGGCATTTTTAAGGCCTGCGTACACTCTATCCTCTGCAGACCTCACCTAGTGGACCTCATTCTTTTCCATGGGCCAAACACGTGAATTTATGAGGATGGTAGTAAGACCTGAATTTAAAACCCTTGCCTGATCTAATAGCATGTCAAAAGAAAATAAACCTTAGGCTTAACCAAACTACTCATATGAGGATGTTGCAATGGATGTGTGGACTTACTAGGAGAGATAGGGTTAAAAATGAGATTATTCCGGAGTAGGTGGGAGTGACTTTAGTGGAGGTCAAGATGCGGGAAGTGAGGTTGCGATGGTTCGGGCATGTGATGAGGAGGTGCACGGATGCTCCAGTATGGAGGTGTGAGAGGTTGACTATGGATGATTTTAAGTGGGGTAGAGGTAGGCGAAGAAATATTGGAGGGAGGCGACTCAACATGACATGGAGAAGTTACAGCTTACAGAAGACATGACCCTTGATAGGAAGGTGTGGAGAAAGCAGATTAGGGTAGAGGGTTAGTGGGTAGAAGTACGCCCGTAATAGCTGGGAAGAGTGCTTTGTTTGTATCTATGCTTGTAGTTTCTTGTTCGTGGTGTTTTATTGATGTCTATGATTTCGAATAGATAGTTTATTGTATTACCTTGTGGGTGTTTTGTTTCTTTTATTATCTAGCGGTGTGTTATTCCATTTTGCTGTGTGCTTTTATGTTTTTTGTTTGTTATACTGCTATCTGTCCTAAGCCTGGGGTCTATCAGAAACAATCTCTCTACTTCATCGGAGGTAGTGGTATGGACAGTGTATACTTTACCCTCCCTAGACCCCACTTTGTGGGAATACACTGGGGTATGATGTTGTTGTATGCTGTCTCACAAAAGAAGAAAAAGGGGTAAAAGAAAAAATGCTTGTTTGATTGTTCACTTGACCTATTAGCTATTGTTTGTGAGAATGGTACTTATTACGGCCCATTAGCCTCATCAGTTTATTCTCTCTAGTTATGTCTTTTCCTGTGTCTTTCAGGTTTGGAATATTCAATCCTGCAATTGTTTATGACCATCTGGGCGAGATTTTTTCTACACTCATTTTTGGGAGCTTAATCTTCTGTTTTTTCTTGTATATAAAAGTGAGTGTTTAAGTACCATCAGTATACCTCTTTATCTTTCATTCTTTACTTTGTAAAATACCTGCCTGACACCTTATGCTGACACTTACAACTTGTAAAGGGTCATGTTGCACCATCTTCAACTGATTCCGGTTCATCAGGGAACATAATCGTTGACTTCTATTGGGTAAGAATCTTTTGAAAATTTAAATTTTAGACTTCACTACTTCATTTTGCATCTTTAAAGGAAAAATAACATCATTTTATACCACAAATTAAGTCAAAGGAAGTCAAATATCTTAGTACTTGCATCAACTCTGAAGCTTAAGGTGATGTATTATTTATAACCTCTTGAATTCTTGCAGGGGATGGAGCTATATCCTCGTATTGGCAAACACTTCGATATTAAAGTCTTCACAAATTGCAGATTCGGCATGATGTCTTGGGCAGTTCTTGCTGTCACTTATTGCATAAAGCAGGTAAATGATGTCTAGGTAAATAGATATTCTATTTTTATGAACTTCATTTTGATGTTTTGACAGTTGATAGCTTGCATAACATTTTCTTACTTGTCAGCATGAAGAATATGGACGTGTATCTGATTCCATGCTTGTAAATACCATATTGATGTTGGTGTATGTCACAAAATTTTTTTGGTGGGAAGCTGGGTACTGGAACACCATGGATATTGCACATGACAGAGGTTTGTGCGCACTGTATTTTCTTTATTGATATAGCAAGTACCTTACCAGTGCTCTGATTACAGATGTTGAGATTTCTTGTTTATCTACATCAACGGATGCATAAATATAATGTTCTCTGGATCTCAATTTTGTTTGGCAGCGGGCTTTTATATATGTTGGGGGTGCTTGGTATGGGTTCCAAGCATATATACTTCTCCTGGCATGTACCTTGTTAAACAGCCTGTGAATCTTGGGCTTCAGGTATTTTTGCATCCAAGAAGAATTTGCTATATGCATATTTGATATAAAGTTATTATAACATTACTTACTGTTTATTTATACTCAAATGCTTTTTTTGGGATTTGTACTAAGTTTTTACTTGGTCTTCATCTACATTTAATAACCGAGAAAACCCCAGAGGGCTGATGGGGTACAGTTCGAAACTCGATGGATAATGAGTTCGTCCCTCTTCCTTCTCCACTTAATTAACAGGCTTTTGTCCGTGGCAGGTTTCGAATCCATCATGTGCACATATTCTTCTCATTACGTGCTTAGTCTTCATCTTTATCAACTTACTCTAAGAAATGTCATTAGTGAACCATATTCACCTCTAGCTCATGCACTGAAATACTCAATCACTACCCACAACATGGTTAAAAGTAGTGCTATTGATCTAGCTTGTGAGGTCAGATCGACTACTGTACTACCATCATTCCATTGCCTAGCATGAAAGGTTGCTTAAGAAAAATGATGGGGAACATTCTTAGCAGTAATACTAAGAAAGTAGTAACCTGCTGTCAAAATTTCACTCAAATAGCGTTGCTGAAGGTGAAAGGTTCAAGAAAGGCATCATATTTCCGCTGAACTGATATCCCTTCACACTTTGGCTTTCTAACTTATGTAGACTGATAAGTGTAGTTCAAAAACACTTCTTAATTGAATGAACATTAGGAAATAATGAAGAGTAGAATGAGGGTGGCTGTTGAGCATATGGTATGGAGTACAAACCATGATAGGCCATAGAAGATAGATACTCTTCCAAACTCTGCTAGAGTCAGAAGTTTGTGGCTTATTAGTTTCAAGCTTGAGAGAGAATATTTAAGATCAACAATAGTCCCTTAACTGGCAAAACCATTCATAGCACAACGGATAGTTTGAAAAATGAGACCATTCAGCCTTCATCAAAGGCTAACATGTTCATTTATCGCCAACATTCACTTCATTGCTTCCTCTGTTCTAGTTGATATGACACTCTTTTCATTATGAAGTTGGTAGATATTCGCCACCAGTCTAATACTCCCACATCCCAATTTATGTGAGTTAGTTTGACCTGGCACGAAATTTAAGAAGGAAAAACTTTTGAAATTTGTGGTCTAAAATCAGTCTAAGATGTTTGTGTGTCTATAAATCATTTCATTAAGGGTAAATTGAGCATTTTAAAGTCAAATTGTTGCTAAATATGGAAATGTGTCATTCTTTTTGGGATCGAATAAAAGGGAAAGTCAGTCATATAAATTGGGACAGTGGGAGTAATATTTTTCTACGACTTCAACAATTTCAAGACTCACCTCACATTTTCTTAACTTCTTAAAAACAACTTTGATGTGATGTTTTCTCGATCATACTACTTTTTTTGATTGGTTCGACAATACTACCTTTTTAACCATTACCTTGATAGTTTATCCGATTATCACTTACAGATATGCAAAACTTAAAATACTATATTCAAATGCGTCATATAAAATTAGAGGAAAGGAGTATATGTTTTTAGTCAAAGAGTTGGTTATTTCTATTATTTTATTTAAAAAGATAATGTTCGGTAGTAGAACATTGAGTCAGCCTTCTTAAGAGGGACCAGATAGAGTACTTCAGATGAGTTGTATCTTATATTTCCAATGATATTTTTCCATATGTGGAATTTTAGACGTTCGTGTAAAGAAAAAACGAAACACATTCTAGAATTGTCAAATAATAGAGAAAGGGTGTATATCAAGTGTTCACTTTTGCCAATAGGGTCTATCCTTGGGGTGATGGCGTTTCACTTGACTCCTGAGAATTGCAATCCTTTGCCCCAGCAGACCTTAGAACATTTTTAGATCATTTTATGCAGAATTTGCTGCCATGTGACCGAGGTCATGAGTTCAAGCCGTGAAAACAGCCTATTGCAGAAATGCAGGGTAAGATTGCCTGCACTAGAGCCTTGTGATCTGGCCTTTCCTCGAACCCACACATAGCGAGAGCTTTAGTGTATCAGGTTGCCCTTTTTTGTATGCAACATTTTCCTCTTTCTCTTGGTTGCAACATACTTTTTGCAGCTAGAAGTTTGACTATCCAATGTTAAAGTTTCTTATTCACCATCTCATCAGGTGATATTTGAAACTGAAAACTGGTTGTGTTACATTAATCCACTACATAAAAGTACATGTAGTAACATGGTTTGTACAGCACAAGCATTCATGTGCTTTTAGTGACTAAGTTGTGCGGACTCTTCACTTTCGATGCCGCACCCGTGTCGGATTCTCCAAAAATACACTAGCTTTGGCGATTCCGACACACACTGTTGACATTCTTGAAGAGTCCGAGGCTCCGAGCAACATAGTATAGTGATATAACTATCTGAAAAGAGGAGAATATGAGTACAGTTATCTTCCTAACAATTGAGAATAAATTTAATCGAGTCAATCTTATTGAGTCGCACTAGATTATACAACTCGAATTATAACGTTTTATCTGAAATTGTTCATTGACACATTGCATCGACCTGCTTATGGTAACTACTTGTAGTAAAATGACACCGGCAATTTTATTGCTTTCTGTTTCTAATGAAGCAAGTTCTTTCTGTTATTTCAGCTTGCCCTTTACATACTAGTAGCTGGTCTTCTCTGCATATATATCAACTATGATTGTGACAGGCAGAGGCAAGAGTTTCGCAGAACAAATGGAAAATGCACTGTCTGGGGAAAGACTCCATCTAAGGTCAAATGATATCATCTGTGATTTATTTTGTCGAATTCTCTTTACCCTTATTGGATGATTGTTGACTTGGTTCTTTCACTCAATGCAGATAGTCGCCACATACACTACTACCTCTGGTGAGAAAAAAACGAGCCTTCTACTGACATCAGGATGGTCAGTTCCTTTCTTTGTTCTCCTGCTGACATTTTATTTCTGCAATTTAGACACTACAATACTGTATTTTTTCTGGGGGAAGGTAATAATTGTATTAGCTTCAGCACTAAGAGAGTGCTGCAAAAATATATGTGTATCAATAGCCAAATCCAGTAGTTAAGAGTGTACTCTATCCTGTTCTTAAAGGGCATCTATAACATCCAAAGCTGATTCATGATCATTTACTTATACTTCTTTGCACCAAAAGAAGATAACAAAATGCAGGTCATTTTGATCATTTTGGATGGAGCTTGGTTTGCCTTCAAAGCATCTTGAGTTCCTTCCTCTCCAAGTTGTCCATCAAATGCAAGCAAGGATGGTATTCCACCATTTTGTTTGGCATTTAGTCGTGCCTGATCTGTTCCAGCTGCTTAATAGTTTCCTACATTTCTCCACACAAAAAAGCATCTTGTACATAGTTGAATGCCCCTATTCCATAAATTCTCTTGAGATTGATATGCCTCTGTAGTCCTTAGACACTAACTATGTGAAACATGCATCTTCACATGGGAGGCTGGAGCTTTTGTTCTTCATGTCTTCCTCCACGACCAGCACCCGTTTTGTTGAGAATTAATCATCAGTCTTGTAGTATGACTGGATAGTAAAGGCAGCAATGTTTGATGGCATCCATATTACTCTTATCTTCATACTGGACAGTTCCGGAGCACGTTCTAATGCAGCAACCAATCAGCTGTTCTCGTTAGTTCCGAGTCATTTAGTTTCCTCCTAAATTGTGTACTTGAAACATTGTTTCCTCTGTTAAAAGCCAATGTCGCATCTTTATGATGAGCTAAATTGTAAAACTACATTATTGTATTGTTATTCTGCTAGTGCTACATCACCAGTTTCGTTCTTATAGAGGCTGTAGTTGATTGCTTTTAACAAGAAATTCTGAATAAATACCATGTCTATTTCAAAGAAAAACAGTTGGTACTTGTTCACTTTTTAGGTGTCCTTTTTTCTAACGTTAAACATATTCATATACTTTATGTATAAATACATGCCAAATATTTTGCTTATGTCCTTTTTTCAACCATTTTGCAGGTGGGGCTTAGCTCGCCACTTCCACTATGTTCCAGAAATATTAGCGGCGTTTTTCTGGAGTGTACCAGCTCTTTTCAACCACGTAAGAGTTCATTTACATCATTAATCTTCGTTTTTCTTATTTCTTTGACAGAGAAAGTTCCATAATCAATTCTGTGTCTTTCTTGCATTTTGCTTTTGACGTGCTGAAATCTAACATTCTGTTTTCCTTCTTTACTTTTTCTCCTACTTGCAGTTCATTCCTTACTTCTATGTCGTCTTTCTAATAATCCTCCTCTTTGATCGTGCCAAAAGGGATGACGATCGATGCAAGGCAAAGTAAGCAACCACAGTCCCTCGTTTTTACCTGGATTCTTCATATGGCCACTCTACTCACTAATGCACAGACTCGATAAAATTGACTAATAATGGTTATTTATGTCTTGCTGGTTGTGTTTTTTATAAGACATGAGAACTTGTCATTTGTCTTTGCTTGTGGACAACAACTTTACCTTTTTCTCAAAAAAATTATAGCGCAATAGACCATGAGAGGTAGCATCTGAGGGTGTCGCCTAGCGATCAATGAAATGATTGAAAATCATAGGTGACCAGGATTTAAACCCCAATAGAAGACAAAAACTTAGGTGACTTCTTTTCCATTTGCCTACGTCTTCATGGGCAAAGCACCGTATATATGTGTAGAATAGCCAAGGTGGACGGAAGAGTGAACCAGACACCGCTGTTTTATAAAAAGGAAAAACAAGTAGATGATTGGAAGGTCCTCTTTGATCTGTCCCTAACGATTCTTACGGAGATATTACATTTGCATTTAATTTTTCAGTGATTTTTGTTACATAAATTCTTTCAACAGTGAAAAGTTGACCAGATTTTGCTTTTTTGTAGGTATGGCAAGTACTGGAAATTGTATTGTGAAAAGGTTCCCTACAGAATTATACCTGGAATTTACTAGTGAATTTTGGGCTGTTGAGAATGCTTACCTTCAAACAATAAAATCTGAAAAATTGGTTGTCCCATAGTTTTGATGTGTTTTTGTAGGCTTTTTCATGTTGGTGCTTGTATCTGTATGTATCTTTACTTGTTCTAAACAGTTTTGGGTGTTTCTGTAATGTAGAAAATAATCAAGACTATAAAATTCCCTTTTATTTGAGGGTCTATCGGAAACAACCTCTCTATCCTCATAAGGTAGGAGTGAGGCTAAGCACACAACACTAATGGGATTTTACTGGTATATTGTTGTTGTTATAAAGTATCTTTTTATATTGTTTTCTCACAGCATCAGGAAGCGCTCTGACAGAGAAAGGATGTTCTAAATTGCTCTCGAGGCTTTGGTTTAGTGGTAAGAGCGCGGCACAGGATGTGTCGATTAGGTTCACGTCACAAATTTGATCACTGTTGTGGAGCGAAGGGGATTATTCACCAAGATTCAAACAACACGTTAAGCAACCGCCTGAACGTGTTGTTTTTTTCCGTATTGGCACTTTAATTAGATCATCTTCCTATTGACCCATTAAAACTCTCACAAAGTGTCAATTAAACGGATAAATCATGTTTAGTAAAAGTATTTACATATAATCCCTTTACGTTTTCTCTCTCTCTATTTTGTAAAATATACTTATACATTCGGTAGTTTCTTATACATTGTAGGGATGTATGATAAATAAGATTTGCCTACATTCATGGAAAGAGTAATCAAATAAAATCTTCCATTCCCTTAAATGACGCCATTAATTATCTATAATTATGTAGTTTATGATTAAATATAGTAACTGAAATTTAAATTCAAAAAAACTCTTAAATATCACTGTTAGTTTTCCTCATTGTTGAATTAAGCTTTTGAAAAAAAAAACTGTCTTTTTCTTTCTTCAATTCTCGGAGAAAAAAAATATGAACATCCCTGTATTGTTGTGTCATTCCGGTATTTGGGAGTCAAAAATTATTTATCAATCCTACAAAAGTGATGCAAATTAGGGGATTTCAGTAATTAATTTGGAATTTATGTAATTACTTTACTAATATGAAATTTATTGTAATGAGGTAAAGTTACCTTGTGTATATATGTAAATTTTAGTTGAAATTTTTACACTTGCACGTATTACAGTAACTACTACTCTTTTTTATTGTAAATGCATATGTAGTAGACTAGTAGTGGGCTTATCATTCCAAATAAATTGTTCCAGTTGGAATGACTTTTATAACTTGACGTGCAATTTATTTATTTATGCATTTTATTGTAATTTATCTTTACTCAAATGAAATATAATGAAAATTAATACAAAAAAAAGATTTTCTAACAGTATAATACCACATAAAATATAAAATGACTCTTATATGTAATAAGAACTTCTAATGTATAACATATTGAAATATATATTAAAAAATTTATATTATACATTAAAATAAGTATGAGGGCAACTTATACATTTAAAAAATAAACTGCAGTAATGTATTATAATGTCATACTACACATCTAAATTTTTTACCTTAAACATGTATGATCTGTAAACTTGACAGAAGGTATAATGAAAACTTATACAAAAATAAGACTTTCTAACTATATAATACAATATAAAACATAAAAATGCCACTTATATGTAATATGAACTTCTAATGTATAACATATTGAAAATATATATCATAAGAATTATATTATACATTAGTCTTCCAAAATAACTAATGTATAATGCCTGATATATTATATCTTATACTTTCAAATAAAAACTCAAGAATATATAATGTTACACCATACATATAAAAATATTAACATTATACATTATTTATCTATAAACTTGTCAATGTATAATGTAACCTTATACAAAATTCATAGATTCAAATTGTATAATTCGACTAAATACAAAAATAACCTCTTCTATGTATATAAAAACTTATATTATATATAAATGTATTAAATAAAGTAATGTATAATGTAAGACTGTCTAACGGGCTGGACCGGGTCAACCCGGAACCGGCCCCCTCTCTCTAACCGGGTTACGGGCCGGTTACGGGCCGGTTTTGGCCTTAACCGGTCCGGGCCGGGCCGGGACGCACAGTAAAAAAAATAAAATCCACCCGGAACCGGCCCACTTAACCCAATCCGGTCAAACCCGCTAAAACCCGGTCAAACCCGGATAAAAACCGGTCAAATATACACTATATATACGATATATACATAATCTATACATTAAATATACACTTCTATAGAAGATATATACAATGTATACATTATATATACACTTCTATAGAAGATATATACACGTGTATACATTAAATATACACTTCTGTAGAAGATATATACACATGTATACATTAAATATACACTTCTATAGAAGATATATACACGTGTATACATTAAATATACACTTCTATAGAAGATATATATAATGTATACATTAAATATACACTTCTATAGAAGATATATACACGTGTATACATTAAATATACACTTCTATAGAAGATATATATAATGTATACATTAAATATACACTTCTATAGAAGATATATACATGTGTATACATTAAATATACACTTCTATAGAAGATATATACACGTGTATACATTAAATATACACTTCTATATAAGATATATAAACATATACACATGTATACATTAAATATACAGTTGTATAGAAGATATTAAAACTTTAAATTGATAAATAAAAAAAAATAAAAAACAACGACTAAGGAGTGAATGAATTTGTGGAATTTTATTGATTGCAAAATGATCCAAAATTTATAATTTACATGAATGAAAAATCTATAAATTATGCATCATTTTTTCCAACTCATTCATGTTAATATTAATTGGAATTTGCATAGGATAGTCGAAGTCAACGGGGGCAAACCCATGCACTGGACTTGATTCTGTTGAGTTATCCCGTGAAGTCATAATTTCTTCAAGTTTGAGGTCGTCGCTTGGCTCTGGTTCCATTCCTTGGTTTCTTCTTTCTGCTCTAATCCAATCTCTAAGGCAAACTAAAACATTCATTGCGTTGCTTCCCAATGAGTGTCGGTTGTCTCCAAGCTGCTGTCGTCCCTGACTGAAGGCGCTCTCTGATGCAACGGTTGACATTGGAACATTCAAGATATCTCTGGCTAATCTTGAAAGTACAGGATATTGTGATTCATTATTCCTCCACCAATCCAGCGAGTTGATCCGTCGTCTGCGATCCTCTGGTGGCGTTCGCAGATAATATTTCAGCTCTTCCCGATAAGTTGATGTGTAAGCTCTCTCATCCACACTGTTCCAACAAGTTAAATCATAAAACGAATCAGGAAAACCACTATGTGCCGGCCTTTTAGAAGATGATGGCTCCTCGGGAGGATGAGGAGCGACAGTTGGACTGATATTTGTAGGTACGGCTGAATCAAATAAATCAGCATAGTGATTATATAATTTTTCTATATAATCTTTTGCATCAGCCGTAGCCGTCCACAAATCAGGCTGCTCTTGTTCAGACTCACGGTTAGTATTTATTTCTAAGTTAGCATAAATAAGAGTACTAAAGTGACACATATGATTAAATTTCATGCACGGATTTAACATAGCACCAACCAAGTAAATAGGGGGAATCGGGAAGAAATATTTTTTAAATTTCGTAAACACAGCGCCAACAGCTTCTTTATAACCTTCTTTATTTTTATATTGTTGGAGCAAACCAGAAATATCGGCTATATATGCCAAAATATTACAAACAGTAGGATAGTATGCACCGGAAAATTCAACCGTAGCTACATAAAATTTTTCTAAAAACTTAACAAGATCATTAATTATAACCCAATCAGAATTATGTAACATGCAATCAGCAGAATCAGCAAAAGAACCACAGTGTTGGTTAAAAGTTAGTGTAATAGGAATTCTATATTTATAACAAGTTTTTAAAAATTCATACGTAGAATTCCATCTAATATCAATTTCCTCAGGCATTAAAATCGGTGTAAGTCCATTTTCTTGACATTTAACTTTAAATTCTTTAATTCTCGCTCTACGATTATTTCCTTGAATGAAACCTACGGCAAGACGAATTTTTTCAATATAAACCTCAAAAAAGTCAAGGCCATCTTTTACAATTAAATTATAGATATGACATGCACACTTAATATGGAAAATTTCAGGAAAGGGTGGAGATAACGTAGATTTTATTTTTGTTATAGCATTCTTGTTGTTAGAAGCATTATCAAAAGCAATACATAAAATTTTATTTTCTATACCATAATATCCGGCAATTTTAATAATAGAATCAGCAATAAATTGTCCAGTATGTTTGCGATCTTCATTATATAAAAAAGCAAGAATACGTTTTTGCATTATGAAATTACTATTCATCCAATGACAAGTAACGGTTAAATAATCATTTTTATTAACAGCACGACCAAGATCAGAAGTTAGGGACAATCTACATTGAATATTTTTTAAGAATGTTGATAAATAAAAACAATATTGTGAATGGAGTTTAAAAATATCAGACCGACAAGTAGTTCTAGGAATACCATTAAACATAGGATTATAAATTGCTTGTATATAACGGATAAAAGCATCAGAAGAAGGAAAAGTAAAAGGCAAACAACCCACAGCTACCATTTTAGCTATTTCTTCCCGGTCCCTCAATTTATTATACTTTTTCGCTACTTGACCGGTTGTTTGGTCCATTCTAGTTTGCGTTGACCCACCAACATCCCCACCACCTTTTGCAATATTTAACTCTCTTTTGTGATCTTCAGCTATATGTCTCATTAACGTACCCGTACCCCCTTGCTTACCGCCACTTCTATGCTTATATATTTGTTGACAAATATTGCACTGCACCTCAATATCTGATATACGTTCAAAAAATTGCCATGCAATACTAGTTCTTTTACGGGGTTTTGGGGCACTGGGAGGACGGGAAGGGAGATTAACTGATTCAGATCTAACGTTAGCATCTCCTACTGCGGGTGTTTCAGCAATATTTTCATCATCTTCGTCTACATTAACTGCATCTACTTCATTTTCTTCTTCTATACCGTAATTTTCTTGAAATTCTACATAATCCATATCGTGAGCACCTACACCTATTTCTTCCTCAAAAGGTGTACCAAGCGGTACCGGAGGCGAAGTCACACGGGTATATCTATTACTTGAACTACCTCTACCGCTAATAATTCACTTTTTACTACCACTACCGCTTCCGGGACAAAATTTTTTAACACCTTTAGCAGCGAGGTTTTTTAATTTATCCATAATATAAATTAAATTAAACTAAAAATATTCAAAATACACAAATATAATAAAATTAAATATTAAACAATTAATACAATAAATAAAAATTAAACGTAAGAGATGGAACGACAATACCAAATTTTGGAAGTATCCGAAGATTGCGACTTTAGAAACTTCCGCTCTTACTTTGTAAACGAAAAATTAAAAAATTAAAGTGAACACTTTAAGAAATTAAATATATTGAATATTTGAGAATTGAGAATTGAGATTTGAGAGAGAATGAGATTTGAGAGAGTGAAAAATTGTGTGAGAAATGATTTGAAGTTGTAGGGTATTTATAGATTTATTTTGAGGATTAAAAAATATTTTATATATATATATATATATATATATATATATATATATATATATATATATTTTAATCAAATGGGCCCAAACGACGGTAATATTACCGTTGGGCCAACGGCTAGTTTGGCCCAAGACATTAAAAATAATTTTTTTTTTTTTTTAAAATTTTTTGGGTTACCGGGCCGGTTAACCGGCGGGCCTGGACCGGGTTGGTCCGGGCCGGGTTAACCGGTCCCAATTTTAAAAAAAAACCGGACCGGGACCCGGTACCCTAAAGCCCTAGGGCTTTCCGGGCCGGGTCGGGCCGGGTCAGCCCGACCCGTTTGACACCTTTAGTATAATGTATAAAATCTACATCTTTGGAAGCCGTGGTCATCCGGAATCATCAAGCTTCTTTTTACTTGTCGATTTTGTAGCTGACTTCTTCGAACTAGAACTGACCACTTCTTTCAATTTCTTCATGGTTACCGGATCGTTTCGATGCTTTGAACGATTCTCTGCGAAATTGAGTTCTTCAAAATCAAATGTATCGAGAACAAAACCAACATGAGTTCTTCAAAATCAAATGTATCGGAAACAAAACCAACAACGAAAATATTTTTTTCTTGAGCATCTAACTGATTAAGTCCTAAACTAAAATCAGGACGCGAATCCATTATCAAATTTATACTATCTTGCTTAAGAACTAACAACTATAAAACAAAAAATATAAAGATATGACTTTTAATATATGGAAAAATACAAAATAATATAACAGTCAAACTAGAATGTAATTGCAAAAGCAATTAATTTCATAAAAACAAACATGCAATCAAAAAAGCATTGAAAAATTTTCTGATTTGGTAAAGTTTCAAAAACAAATTCAAAAATTAATGAATAAAATCAGTAAGTTTAATTAATGTTTGAAAACTTACAATATGATAACCTCTAAATACGCGATTACTTGATTTTAGGCGTGAAAAAAGTGATTCAATAATGGAGGATAAACTGATTTGTCACGGGAGAGAAAACAAGGGAGGAAAAGACAACCTTTTTGGATATATAATATTAGGGAGAGAGAAAGTAAAAAATTAGGAGATTTAGTAATTAATTTGAAATTTGTGTAATTACTTTATCAATATGAAATTTATTGTAATAAGGTAAAGTTACGTTATGTATATATAGAAATTTTAGCAATTAAAAACTATCGTCTGACCTTTTGCTATTTTACACCAACTTTTTTTTCATTTTCTAGCCCATCCCCGTTAAAAAGCTACTGACAAAGAAAATTCTAGAGCACAATTTCATTATTTTTTCTCACAATATATGATATGTTTATGTTATTGACAAAGAAAATCCTACAACTTTGTTAACTTTATTTCTAATAGTAGAATTATTACTCAAAACAGAAATTGAATTTGAAGTTGACCTTGCCGAAGTAGCCATAATTACAGCTTTATTAGAGTTTTAATTATTGGACAGGCATATGACAACCAACATAAGGCCAACAACACCATTTGCGTCTTCAAACTTGTTAACAAATTTGATGATCAGAAGGAAAGATTGATCGATCAGTAATATCTTGTTATGGCACCCCCACTTCAGCAATTCTCTGTTGTTGAATTTGAGGTTGAAATTTTGAGGAGGGGTAGGAGACAAAAAAGTTAAAAATAAAATATTATTGTTGTCAAATTCACATCTAACGATTTTTTAATGTTTTCACGCGCTCAAACGACATAAAATACACGATACATACTATGAGAAATTCATAAGTTCAATTGGAACATCATTTTATTAAGGTCTCAATACGGAAAACTTATAAATTCAGGGAGGGACTGCTTATATATTCCCCCACCAAATTAAAATGTGCCTCTTGATTAATCTATATAAAAAACAAACTTTCAGCTGAGCTAAAAGCCAAACAAACAAACTATTAAAATACTATTGCTATGGGCTGATCATGCATTAGTTACATTAGATATTAAGAAAAAAGAAACAGATTCTCAACAGGAAGCCAACATCAATATCAATATTTTATAGTAGTACTTAACCAACTCATAAATCTTCTAATATAAAAATGTTATACTCTTAAAGCTCATATTACCACCCTTGATAGAACTGTACTCCGTACCTAAATACTTTATCACATTTTTTATTTGGCTGCTACTTAAGAAATGATGCATTTTTACTATCACATCTTTGTTTAATTTTTTTGATTTTCCCTCTTTAATTAAGGAAAAAATATGTTCTCTCTTCAATAAATGAAAAATATGCTAATGGAAGTATTTAAACAACCATAAGTAAAGAGATTGGAAGACTAAATCAAAATTTCCGATGCAAAATTAGTCAATGTTTACTTTCAAAATAATTATTCCATCCGTCTCATTTTAGTTAGACATCTTACTAAAATTAAATGTCAAATATTAGTTGACCACTTACTAAATCAAGACAAACTTAATTACTCCTTCCGTCTCAAATTATCCGTCTCAAATTTCCTAATTTGATTTTCCATTTTACTTGTCCTTTTTCATTAATCAAGACGAGACAATTTTTTTTTCCATGTTTACCCTTTGTATTAATTACTTTTTTTCAAATTAAAATGTAAACATCATTTAATAGGGGTATTATGATAAACTAGCCATGTTATTAATTATTTTTCTTAATCAATGTGCCATCTCAATTTGGAACGGATAATTTGGGATGGAGGGAGTATTTTTTTTTCATTTTACCTCTACAATTCTTAGTACACATTAAATGTGAATAATTAAAATTCAAATGTTCAATACTTTGTCCAATGAATATCATTAATATTAATAAAGGATAAAATAGTAAAAATCATCATTCAATTTATAATTTTTTAATCATTTTATAAAAAAAAAAATGTGCACAGCTAAAATGAGACGGAGAAAGTACTTCTGATAAATAAAAAATAGACTCAATTATATCTCAATTTGTTAAAATAACAAATATCATGAATATCTATTTTTAGTAAGGATATCATCATATATTTAATAAGGGAGGAAGTATCATACCTTTTTGTTACGTAGGTACATTTTTAAATTAAAGTATCCCATCTATCTTAATATTTAAAAAAAGGCAAAAACTTTAGCTGAGATCACTTTGATTTGGTCTTTTGAAACTTCACAGTCTCTGATGTGTTTTCGTTTGCTATGCGATTTTTTAATTGAATTAATAACAATAAAGACAATAATAACATGACGATAAGAAAATTACAAGTGTAATCTTCGTAAATTTAGCATTGTTCTTTTTATAGTTTGCAGTTAAATGGAGATTTTTGACTTGCTTGTTGGATGGTTGCTATCCTGTGATGGACGCAGACATTTTATTAATGAGATTCATAATATGAAAAAAATAATTATGAAAAGATTGCAGAATGATACAATGAGGGACGGCAAATGACGACTAACTTTAACCCTTTCAAAGTTTAACTCTGTCTTCTCATGACTGTTGTGTCTACTACTTTCAACAACACAGATCGATATATTAAAATAGCTAGAAGGAATTACAATGGATAATAAGCAGACAACTCTATAAAGGAAAGTCAAAGGACATACTAGAAGGGGAGGTGGTAGGATACAAACAAGAGTGGGATGAGAGAAACAGAATACTGCAAAATACTATAGCCTACTCCTAACGTTGCTTTCAGTACCATATATATAATAACCCCCTATTTTACTGTTACCAATCTTCAAGTGACACCTGTCCTTTAGCCACGTTTCCAAACATAGCCTAGAAGTCTCTTGTTGGGTTGTTTTTGCCGAACACTTCGACGTAGCTTATCTGTCTCATTGCTTTGCCCAATTGCACTACTTGGGCCAGTAGAGTCTTTGTTTTCTTCAGGCCGTTCCAATCCATTCTCTTTATCTTGCTCCGATCCATTCACAACAATACCCCCCTGAAATAAGAACCTTGTCCTCAAGGTTCTGAGGATTCCTAAAGTCCGAATCAGTCAGTTCCAGTGGCGTGATTTATTGGTTTGGATTTCCAGTACATTGCTTCAGCATTGATATATGGAAAACGGGATGAATCTGGGCAGCTTCCGGAAGATCCAGTTTGTAAGCAACCTCCCCAATACGTTTGATACCTTGTAAGGGCCAAAATACTTCCTACCCAACTTGTGATGAGTCTGGTTTCTCAATGAGTATTGGCGGTAGGGTTGTAGCTTAACATATACCCATTCACCCACCTTCAAATATCCGACGCGATGACTTTTATCTGTGCATTCCTTCATCCTGAATTGGCCTTCTGAAGGTTATGCTTAAGTAAAGAGAGAACTTTATCTCGCCTAATCATATATTTCGTAACCAAGTCATCAGTTGTGCTGCCCATAATATAGCGTGCTATTAAAGGAGGTTCCCGTCCATACAAAGCCTGAAATAGTGTCATTCCTGTAGAAGTTTGATAAGCAGTGTTGTACCAATATTTTGCCCATGGAAGCATAAAAACCCAAGTATGTGGGCTATCAACAACAAAACAACGCAAATATTATTCGACAAATTTGTTTAAGGCTTCCAATTGCCCGTCCGTTTGAGGACGATAGGCAGTGCTCATGGCTAAGGAAGTACCCTGTAGTCTATTGAGCTCTTTCCAGAAAGAATGCAAGAAACGAGGGTCTCTATCAGTGATGATGGAGTGAGGAGGGCCATGTAACTTGAGGATATGTATAACAAAAACTTCAACAATGGTTTGAGCAGTAAATATGGCAGCAAGCGGAATGAAGTGGCCATATTTTGACAAGCAATCAATTACTGTCATAATTGTCGCCTTCCCTTTGGAGCCCGGCAAACAAGTAATGAAGTCCATGGTAATGTCTTCAAATACCATCTCTGGGATTGTTAAGGGTTACAGCAAACCTACAGGTAACACACAACGGCTTTTCATTTGTTGACAGATTTGGCAGGCGGCCACATAAGTCTTGACATCTTGCCGCATTTTTGGCCAAAAAAAATTCGAAGATACCCTGTGAAAAGTGTGAGTAACCCCTGTGTGACCCCCAATTTTGGAATCATGAAACTCATACAATAGATGTTGTTTAGTGGCAACCAATCGCCCTCTAAAGAATAGCAGCCCATCGCGGACCACAAAGTCAGTGTTTTCCTCACGGCCAGCAGTGATGTTATCCTTGATTGCAGTTAAATCCGGATGAGAGTCGTTTGCGGCCCTTAATTCTATCAACCAATCTAATTGGCGGGTGGATAAGGCAAGGAAAACACCGTCAGAAGAACGAGAAAGGGCATCTGCAACTTGATTCTATTTTCCCGGCCGATAAATAATGAAAAATTTATAGCCCAACAATTTTTCCAACCACTTCTGTTACTCAGGTGTTTGAATAACTTGGTTGGTCAAATTCTTTGGATATTGTTGGTTCGTGTAAATGGTAAATCTTCTACCCAAAAGGTATTGTCTCCATTTGGCCACTGCCTGAGTGATAACATATATTTCACGGTGATAAATGAAGGCTTTTTGCATACGAGGGCATAATTTTTGGCTATAGAAATCAATTAGATGGCCTACCTGAGATAAAATAGGACCTATGCCCACCCTTGAAGCATTTGTCTCAACACGGAAAGTTTCATTAAAATTGGGCAAGGTGAGAATTGGTGTTGAGCTTAAACAAGCCTTGAGAGTTTTGAATACTTCCTGGGCATGTTCAGTTTATTTGAAAGCTTCTTTGCACAAAAGATCAGTTAATGGTCTAGCTAATGTTGTGTAGTTCTTGATGAAACCCCTATAATATCCCACGAGGCCCAAAAAACTACGGACAACCTTTGTGGACGTGGGCGGAAGCCACTGCTGAATTGCTTGAACCTTAGTAGGATCTACTGTAAGCCCATTTGGAGTGATTATATGACCTAAATAGTCAATATGGGTTTGTCCAAATTGATACTTGCTGCGTTTGGCGACTAACTGATGGTCTAATAACAACTTGAGAACCTTGGCAACATGTTCTAAATGAGAAGGCCAATTAGGACTATAGACCAAAATATCATCGAAGAAAACAAGGATGAATCGTCGAAGATAAGGGCGACATATATCATTCATCGTTGCTTGAAATGTGGACGGTGCATTGGACAGGCCGAATGGAATGACCAAAACCTCATAATTCCCGTCATGTGTGCGAAAAGCTAATTTTGTGACATCTGAAGCTTTGATTCGAATCTGATGTATCCCAATAAAAGGTCCAACTTAGAGAAAAATTGAGCCCTATAAAGATCATCAAATAGCTCATCAATAGTTGGAATCGAGAAACAATCTCGAACGGTAATTGCATTCAAGGCTCTATAGTCCACACAAAATCTCCATCAACCATTTTTTTTCGAACCAATAACATAGGAGGGTAAAAAGACTTGTACTTGGTTGTATTATTCCCTCTTTGAGCATGTCAGCCACTAGTTGTTCCATGACTTGCTTCTGGAAGTGTGGGTACCTATATGGATTGACATTTATGGGCCCCGATTAGGGGTTCAAATGGATGGAATGATCGGTTGCACGAGAAGGGGGCAAATCTGAAGGTTTTTGGAAAACAGGGGCAAATGAGTCCAATATTGCCTGCTGGCCCGATGATGGTGTTCGAGGCTGTTCTATTTTACTGGTAACCATGGTTAAACAAATACAAGAAGCCACAACATCAGTAGTTGTAAGGCGTCGGAGGGACTGCAGTTAAATTGGCTGCACATCCCGCGGGGGCTCACCAACCTATTTCATCCATTTTCCCTGATAATCAAACTCAAATATTCGAGTAGCATAATTAGTCAATACCAACCCTAAAGTGGCTAACCAAGAGACACCCAAAACAATGTCGGACCCCTGAAAGGGAAGAACATATAAATCTAGACATAAATCGCAGCCATTGATGGTTAACGGAATTGATTTCACCACTCCCAAATAACGAAGATGCTGACCACTGCCTACCATAACAGCAAACAAGGTAATCTCATCAACAACCATATTAAGAAACTTGGCGACTTGGGGTTGCACAAAGTTGTGGTCACTTTCCCCATCCAACAAAACTTGTACAGGTGAGACTTTAATGTGACCCTTAAAATGAAGAGTCGTGGACGAATGACCCCCGACCAAGGCATGATACGAGATAGTGGAATGGTGTTGATCATCAGTTGGTGTCATATCCTCCCCCACAAAATCAGTTGGACAAAGCTGGTCCGGAATTATAAAACTTGAAGTTGTGTCATCCTCAAAAAGAAATAGTTGGGGAAGGGAATTGCATTTATGGATGGGGGTGTATTTTTCGTCACAGTGGTAACAAAGCCCCTTCTCTCGGCGTTGTTGCAATTCTGTTGTCGTGAGACGCTTAAAGGGTATTTTGGAAGTGAACGAAGAAGATGGAGATGAATGTGGAACATATTTTGAAGTTGGGCCAGGAGTAGGTAACAAAGGTTGGGTTCGGGCAAGGGTAGGTTTCATAGGCCCAGGTTGATGCCCAATTTTTTTGTTCATATACATGGGCCAACCTCATGGTCTCTTGAAGAGTGGTGGGTTCATGTGCTAAAACCTCCGACTGAATATCCCCATGAAGACCCGATGTATAACAACCGATATATAATTTCTCTTGCAAAGCAACTGGCTCGGTTGCCACCGCTTCAAAGCTCGCCTGGTACTCTGCAACTGTCGAAGTCTGAACAAGTTTAGAAAAACGGCCTTCTGGTTATAGCAAGTGCTTAGTGCGGAATCAACATCAAAGTTTCTCCACAAAGTTTGGCCAATCGACCAACTGATGGTTACGAAAGAGCCATCGATACTAATCCAGTGCTTCACCCTCTAAATAGAAGGAAGCCAGAGACAACTTATGATTAGGGAGAATCGAATAGAAGTCAAAATACCGTTCCACCTGAAAAATCCAAGCCTCAGGATCGTTGCCATGGAAGCGAGAAAGATCTACTGTCGTCGGTTTATGGCGAATCGTTGTCACACCCCTTTTTTTGACCCAAAATATTAATTTGAAGTTTTAAAAGGGTTTCATTATTAAAGTGAAAAAATAAAGATTTATTTTTAAAAAGGATTATTTAGATTTAAACTCAGAGTCTCCATTTGATATAATACGGTGTGCCAAGTCACCATTGGAAAATCCTTTCCAAAACCATTTGACTCTTTATACTGGTTTGCAAATAGAGATTCTGGGTAAGAAATTCTGTTGACCGAGGGGAAGGTGTTAGGCACCCATCGATCCCGTGGTTCGACCACGGTCGTTTGGTGGAGCGTATCGGGTAATTTGGACACTACGAATGTACAAATCAGACAAAACATGAAAAACAATCAAATAAACAAACAAAACAAAAATGAATCAAAAGCACGGCATCCAGTCCAATTTATACAGTCCAAAATAATAAAAAAAAATGCAAAAATAAATCCTATCTAACTTACGCTAATCCTAACTACGCTCCCGTGCTTTACCCGATGCCTCGGGCCTTCATCACGATCCGCCTTCGCGAACAAGCTACGTCGGGGCATTCTTCGGTGAATAAATACTATGTGTCTCGGGGCATTCCCCGGCTAAACGAATACATTTTTTCAAATGCGAGAAAAGAAAACATTCAACACACAACTTTCACACATTCAACAGTATCTCAAAATTCAACAAAATCACAAGTCTAAACCTTGCCTACCCAACCTACGTTTGCCTAAACCAATCGGTGAATCATGATACTACCATGTTCAATTAACATTCATTTCAAGTTAAACAAACAATAAAATCAAACTAACCAAAATCACTAATTACATTAGGTTTTCAATTTTCACCCCCCTTCTTTTTTATCAATCACCATCAAGATTACTCAAATTCATTCACATATCACCGAAACCAAATCATCTAGCGCATAATCATAACATCAACGAGGTCAAACAAACATAGTCAAACCATGTATAATCGTGGCCCATTCAACAAATTAAAATAAAGAATAGAGAACAAGTTAAGAAATAGACTTTTTGGTAATTGATCTTGATAATAATTATAAAGAAGACCAGGATTTGGAATCCCAAATAGAAAACCTTGATGACGAACCAACTCAAATATGAAACCCAAACTTGCAGTCCGATTAAAATCAAATCCATGAAAAAAATGACTTGGGGGTTTTCAACACAATCATCGAGCAAAACAAAGCTAGCCCGAACTAACCGAAATTAACCCCAAAAGACTGAAACTGACCTCGAACGAACTAAAATCAAACTCAGATCGGCCGAAATCAACCCAAAATAGGACGACCTCAGACTGGTTTAACTATTCAATCTTGGTTTTCAGCAATAGAGATAGTTTAGATCGAGTTTTTGATGGATTTCGAAGTCAAATCGGAGCTAGGGAAGTGATTTATGGTGAAGAGTGGCCGAAAAACTCAATCTACGATCGACTTCTTCTCTTTCGGTGTCTCTCTCATCTTTCCCATCTTTCTTTGATGTTCTCTAATTTATCCACCTCACTATTTTCTCATCGACCTTAATGTGTGCATGTGCGTGTATTTTTTTGGTGAGAAGGGTATACATCTGTTAGTAGTGCGTGAATCTGTGAGGTGTGAGTATTGTTGTGATGTTCCGTCCTTATATGATGTTAAGAATGTGTGATGTATATATATGTGAATACTTCTGTGAGTGAAAAAAAAATGGTGAGGTCCCCGAATTGAATTTTGTATGTCATCTATATGCTATCCGGTCCTCTTGGTTTTGTGGAAAAGATGATTCTATCCCCCCATGGTTGTTGTGGTGTTGTTGCTTATATTTTCCTGTGGGTCCCTTCTAAAAAGTGTAAAAATCCCTTTTTTTTGGAATCTGTTAAGAGAAAAGGGGAAAAAATCATAACTTGGTTGGGGTGGGGTACGTGGGTAGAGAGGTGTGGGGTAGGGTAGTGTATAGATAAAGTTTGTTAGAATAAGAGAATATCAGGGATTTTTATTTGTTATTTTTGTATTTTTGTAGGATATAATCATATGGGTGAGGGCACGCAGTAAGATGGGTAAAAATGGTAAAAATACTTTCGGGGAGGGACAAAATTACGTGTCTACAATCGTCACTGGACCAGGGGAGGTTTATGATAGAGTGACTTCACCTACACGAGCTCGGGATGATTCAGACTCAGGACCAGGAAGGCAAGCTCCGATGGAGGCCACTTGTGACAAAATTTCTTGCATCAGTTTGCTCTGTCTATCAAAGGTAGAGCTTAGGTCGAAGACCTTCTAAGAAAGACCCGCGTGGGAGTCTTTCAACTGTTGGAGTCGTGTGTCTACCATTGTAGAGGAGAATGAAAGAACCAATATAGTGTCTATTACTTTCAACAACACAGATCGATATATTAAAATTTCTAGAAGGAATTACAATGGATAATAAGCAGACAACTCTGTAAAGGAAAGACAAAGGACATACTAGAAGGGGAGGCGGGGGGATACAAACAAGAGTGGGATGAGAGAAACAAAATACTACAAAATACTATAGCCTACTCCTAACATTTCTTTCAGTACTATATATATAATAACCCCCTATTTTACTGTTACCAATCTTCAAGCAACACCTGTCATTTAGCCATGTTTCCAAACATAGCCTAGAAGTCTCTTGTTGGGTTGTTTTTGCCGAACACTTCTACGTAGCTCATCCGTCTCATTGCTTTGCCCAATTGCACTACTTGGGCTAGTAGAGTCTTGGTTTTCTTCAGCTCGTTCCAATCCATTCTCTTTAGCTTGCTCCAATCCATTCACAACATGCCTCTTTTAACATTTTTTTCTACTTCAGTCTTTTTCCATTGATCCTTTTTAAAAATTTCTTGTGTTCCACAAGTAGGAGTGATTTTGTTGGGGAAAAATTAATATATGTTTGATTATTTTTAGTTCTGATACACATTTAAAAGGCCAAAAACTCACTTAAAAGGAAATAAAGGGAGTAGAGAAAATCACATTTGACTTGATAGATATATATTTTTTTGAATTCCGTGTTGTTAGTTTTTGAATTGATTTGAAAAAAGATATTTTAATTTTAGTTTGAATTGAATACAAATATTTCTTAAAAGGGGAAAGGTACAAATATACCCTCGACTTTGATAAATGGTACGTCTATATCCTTCGTCATACTTTGGGTACAAATATACCCCTGTTGTTAATGATTTGGTACATATATACCCTTCTCACTAACGGAGTATCACATGTCGCGATCCTAGCTATTTTCCTATTTTTATTTATTTTATCCCTAAATAAATAATCCATCCTAATTTAAAACCCACTACTGACCCATTACTCCAACCGACCCAATCTGAATTGGACACCTAATAGCATCTCCCTCTTTCACTCTCACTCACCCCCGGACCCCCTCTCTCAAACCCCACCCCATACTCGTCGGAATTCATCTCTTTTACAACAACACCATGAAATTTTCTTCATTGAGCACCGTGGCCACTACTGTAATCTCATTACGCTTTCTTAACTATCACACAATAAGTTATTATTTGGATGAGTATTATAGGTTCTTACATGATAAGATATCAAAATTTTTTTCACTTGTAATAATATGTACAACGAACATAATCTGACAAGTATGCCCAAGTTCCTTTATGAAAATAAATAATTAGTTATATGAATTCCGTATATATGTACTCAGTATAAGTATGATAAAGAAAAAATAAATATTCTATAGTAGAAAAGAAAGAGAAGCAGAAAAATAAAATGAAGAGAAAAGAGTGAAGTAAGTAGAGACTGGAGACACTAGAAATGATCAAAAAGAAGTCAATTTAGGGGAAAAAAAGATAGATCTATACAAGGGGAAAGTGACATGTCCGTTGGGGTGGGGGTGGCGTGGCGTGGCATAGGGTGGGTGAGAGGGAGATGCTATTCAGTGTTCAGTTTGGATTGGGATTAATGGGCCAGGTAGTGGATTTTAAATTAGGATAGATTAATTATTTAGGGATAAAATAAATAAAAATGGATAACTGGATAGGATCGCGACACGTGACACTCCGTTAATGAGAAGGGTATATATGTACCAAATCATTATCGGCAAGAGTATATTTGTACCCAAAGTATAACGAAGGGTATGTACGTACCATTTATCAAAGTTCAGGGGTATATTCCGTTCTTAAAAAGATAAAGATAGATACCAAATTTGACTTCATGTAGTTTTCTGGAAAAGAGGGTTAGGAATACCGCCCTCTCCGTATGGCCTGTTGGCTGTTGACATCTATTGTATTGTATTGTTACTTTAAATTGGGAAAAGGATTAGATATTCTCCTAAATATTTTAAAAATGTTAAGATATATTCTCCGTTTTAAGTTTAGTTCATCAATGTCCTTGCCGTTCAAGTTTTAGCTCATGTATACCTGTGTTACCAAGTTATGATCCATATATACCCATGTTGTCGTTAATTGCTTTGTTGAAAATTTTCAACCTCTTTTTTTCTTAAGAAATTATATTTACCACATCACTTTTTAATTGCCACATCACATATAGTTAAACCCACCCCTTTTTCTATGCCTTTGACCTTTATAGTAGTAACTTTATTGTGATTAGTTAGAATTCTTTAATGTTGTTATTTGATTCATGTCGTGAGTTATTAAGTGAGAAATACAGGAAATGTTTTTGATGGATATTTGTGTTTGATTTCGAAAATGCATACTTGTATTTACGGTTTGTGAATGATATTATTAGCTCTCTTAATCATGTGGTTAGAAGAGAAAAATTCAAATGCAAATTAAGAAACTATTTGGTCCAAGTTGTTGAAGAAACAGATTTTGACTTAAAAGTTTTAATGTGTAGAATTATTAGTTTGTTTAACCTTTTTTATGATTGTGGTATACTTTTGAGCCAAGTTATTGATGTTATGCTTGAAAAGTTGATTTTTATGGGATTTCATGATTTTTGGTTCTATCACAAAAGTGTGTATTTTTGGGAATGGTATGTAACTTATTTGTAAGATTATTTTTTGAATTGGGTACTAATTCCCCTCTATGATTTACAAGGTCAGAATTTGAGGTCAAATTCTTATCAACAAGGGGAGAATAATGCAAGTTCAAAAAGTCTTAATTACATGAAAGGATTTCAACTTGACATAAAAAATTTGGAGTGTTTCAAGAGAGTGTGAAAATAAAAGAATCAATACAAGAAAATATTAACATCATATTTTAGGATCCATTTTGGTCATATATGATGCACATAGAACTAAAGACATTTACTTCATTTTCTATCTAATCTAACCCTAACACTATAAATAGAATAGGACGGACATCATTTCAGCTAGACTATATTTTTAGGTTAACTCACTTGGTGAGGTTTATGGGCTGAATTCCTTTGTCTCTGCATTGGATCTCTCTCTTCAATATCTTTTGATAAGATTATTCATATTGATTTCAATTCTCTTCTCACTTGAATTTAATCATGTAATTATTATTCAAATTATAGAATTTCAAATCTATATTTGTTGTCTCTAATTTACTTCAGTTGTGAGATTATTTTTTCTTTCTTCTCTACCTCCTATCGATTGTTTGATTATCTCTTAGTTCTCTTTATCTTGTATCTCATTTTACATCATTCTCACTATAAGTTTTGGTTGTATTCTATCTATTTCTTAGGTTATATGGTGACCAAGGGTGGTGGCATTATGGTCGATTCATCCAAGATAGCGACAATTAATAATTGGGATAGACCCACTCTTCCTATCAAAATTTAAAGTTTTATTGGGTTAGCAGATTATTATTGGTGTTTTGTAGATGGTTTCTCATTGATTGCAGCTCTTTTAACCAAGTTGATTTAGAAAAAGGTTGTATTTCAGTGGTCGGATGCTTGTGAGAAGAGCTTTCAAAAGCTCAAGAAGTTGTTTGACTTTAGATCATATCTTGATTTTTCCTAAGGAGGGCGTGGGTTTTATCATTTTTATGATGCTTATAGCGTTGTTTTGGGGTGTTATGTTAATGGAGCAAGGTAACATGATCGCTTATGCTTCTCGTCAGTTAAAGCCTCATGAAAAAAATTATCCTATCCATAATTTGGAGTTATCCAAGGTTGTATTCGTTTTGAAGTTGTGGAGGCATAACTTGTATGGAGTTTGATGTGTCATGGTTTCATGACACTTTTGATACTTAAAACAAGAAAATTAAGCAAGAACTTAAGTATTTTTATTGCGTATGATGTGTTTTTGTGATGATGTGTAGGAAAATAGGGTTTAGAGGCAAAGACGAGAAAAAAGGATGAAAATCTACTCAGGAAAAAGTTGGAGTTTCATGGGTGTGGTACACGACCCATGAGGGAGACCCACGACCATGAAGTATAATCATGAATGAAGTTTTGAGGATGAAGGTTGAGCCTGAGTTCCATGACTCAGACTCACAATTCATGGACTTGATCCACAACTCACGGAACTAGTTCGTGAGTGAGAACCTGCAGAGGATGATAGAGTTTGATTTTCACAGAAGGACCCTATGACTCGTGAAGTTAACCTAAGATCTGTGAATTAAAATCGTGAACCAGATACTGAGGAAAAGAACTAAAGCTTGATTTCCATGAGAAAGACTATGATCCGTAGAATGATCCACAACGCTAGTCTATGACTCATAGGAAGTTATCGACCTATTTCTCCCATACAGTTTATGATAGGATTTGTGTTGTATCTATAAATACTCCTACTAGGTTTTATGATTATTTAATGCGCTATTACATCATTTTAAGGTTCTTAGACATATTCATGATCTTGGAATTATTGGCATTGATTTTTAGGGGTTTTATTCTATTTGAGATTTTGGAGTTTTTCATCTTATTCTTGTAAGTACATAATTATGCTTTCATATATGAATGCTTCTAGTGTGCTTACGATCATAAGTAGTTAAACCACATAACTGGGGTTTGCAAATCATGATGACTTAACAAAATAGGTTAAGTACGAAGTCATTTTAGATTGGTGTGCTTGCATGTATTGGTATTTCTTTAATTGGAATTGCTTTCCTGATAGTTGCAAACGTTATAAATTCTCCTGTATTCTAGACTTTTTCAAGAAAGAGGTAGAGATTGAAAAAAAGAGATAACAACAGAGATTTGGAGCTATCAACCTTTATCTGATTAACTTGAACCTTAATCGGGAAAGTTAAGCTGAGATCGTAGAACAAGGGTTAGAAATGCGATGCTTTGAGTTCGAGAGGAGATGACTGAAATTCATTTAATCGAGGTCGAGAGAAAGTTAGATAATACATATCTTGTTAGATTTTGCATGTAAAGCGCCGGAATAATATGGTAGCATGAACAATCGGTGGAATTATGAAGTCATGGGCATCACAATCCTAGTGCTCGTCTCATATTGATCACAATACAGTCAACCAATAACTTTTACTGTTACAATTTACTTTTAGAAAATATCCCTTTTATTTACTTACTTGTCAGTTAGACAAACTATTGACGAAATTTCTGCCTATTTCTTGTGGGATCGTACACAACCTTGTTAGGTTCCATGTTTGATTCAACGACTGCTTTATATTTTCTAAGAGGTGTAATTTGGGTGATATCAGAGCTCTTTGCTAGATTTATTAGATCATCATAGACTTCAGTACTTATTTAATTCGTGAGATCTTTATCATTTGAGTAAGATTAATGTGGTTGCAGATGCCTTAAGCTAGAAGACAACTAGTATGAAGAGTTTTGCTCATATCTTAACTCGAGAGTAACTTTTAGCCTTAGAGGTTCAAGCTTTAGATAATCATATAGTTAGGCTTGAAATTTGACACGCGAACGTATATTAGCCTTTGTTGATACTAAATCTCTTTGATGGAGCCGATTCGAGCTCACCCGTTTAATGATAATAGTTTGAGGGTGATTTGATATAAGGTGTTGAGTCGCGAGGTTAAGGAGACATCTCTTGATTCTAATGGTTTTTTGAGGTTGATGGACAAGTTTGTGTGTTGAGAGTTAGTGGATGGTTTAGATTGATTTTAGAAGAAGTGCATTATTTCAGATATTTTATTCATCTAGGAGTAACTAAGATGTATCGTGATTTAAAGCAATATTACTAGTGGGGTGGTATGAAGAAGGATGTAGAAAACTTCATAGCTCATTTCTTATGTTATCAGTAGGTGAAGGCCGAGCATATAAGACTGGGTGATTTGCTTTAGATATTAGCTATTGCTGGGTGGAAGTAGGAGTGGATCACTATAGATTTCACGAGTGGGCTGCCTCATACTTCCAGTGGTTCTAATAACATATGCATCATCATGGATCAAATGACCAAATCAGCTCATTTCATCCTTATTCAGATTTTTTTCAGTGCCGAGAGGTTGGTTCGTATCTACGTTCATGAGATAGTTCGTCTTCATGGGGTACCCATGTCTATTATTTTAGATAGAGGCTCAGTTTTTACTTCTAGCTTCTGAAGAATGTTTTAGAAGGATTTGGATACTCAGGTTAATCTTAGCACTACTTTCCATCCCCACACGATGGTCAGTAAGAGTGAACTATTTAGGTTTTGATATGCTTTGTGCGTGTGTTATAGACTTCGGATCAGTAAGAGAAACATTTAGCCTTAGAAAAGTTTCCTTATAATAATAGATACCATCGAATATTGAGATGACACCTTTATCGATCTCCAATTAGTTGGTTTGAGACTTTCAATTTAGACCCTATGTTACCGACTTGTTTCACAAGTCTTTGGATAGAGTTCGGGTGATTTGGGATAGCTTCGGAGAACCTAGCATAGGCAAAAGAGGTATGCTGACTAAGGACTTTGTGCTTTGATAATTAGGATTGGTGATCGAGTTTTCCTTTGTGTGTTACTCATGAAGGGCGTGATGAGGTCCGAGAAGAGGGGTAAGCTTAACCCGAGGTACTTTGGATATTTTGAGATACTTCACATAATTGGGTAGGTCTCTTATGAGTTGGACTTACCTCCATACTTTTCATCCGTTCATCCAGATTTTCATGTATCTATGCTACGATGCTATATTCGAGATGAGTCTCACGTGCTTCATTGAGACTCGATTCAATTGGACAAGAGGTTGGCCTTTGTAGATGAGCCAGTTTCTATATTAGCTAGGGATGTTTGATGGTTGAAATCTGGAGAGATTCCTGTGGTTAAGGTTCGGTAGAGATATCGTTCCATCGAGGAGGCTACTTGGTAGGTTGAGTCTGACATGCGTAGTAGTACCTCTAGCTCTTTAATGATTCAGGTACTACTTACACCTTTTAGTTTGAGGTCGAACTAGTGTTGGTGGTGGATATTGTAATTACCTAATTTGTGAAATTTTAATTTTAAATTATTTGACCATTTTTCATGACCGTGGTTGCTACATGTTGATTTTAGAGTGTGGGGATGATTGACATGATTTTCAATGCCTTTAAAAGGGTATGATTGGCATGATTCCTAATGACTTCAGGAGGATTTTGGGAGAGTTTGAGGTTTTTAGAGGCTTTAAAAGTTCTATAATTGACTTTGATCAACATTTCATCTTTCGAGTGTCGGATGATGATTTTGGCAGTTCTATTAGATCCAAAATTTGGAATTTGGTTAAGTAATGGAGTTGGTTGGGTTTGGAATCTTTAGTTTACATTTCAAACCTCTATTTAAAAACTAGTTTAAATAAGCTTTTAGGTGTCCTAGGGGTTAATTCGTTGAAAATATTTTTTTCTTGAAAATTCGACGTTGACATTGAGTTCAGAACGTCGAAGATAGCGTAGTAGCATAGTTTTTTTGCATTTACGAGATTTCAAACGAATCTTGAGGGATGGATCAACAAATTTGCAACTTAGCAAAGTTGCTGATGCAACTGATATCTGTTATAGCTGCTTAAGCGGCCAAGGGACAATGTAAGTGGTAGCCAACTTAGCGACCAACCATCGCTTTAGCAGCATCCTCTTTAGCATCTCTGGACCACTTAAGCGATGTTCGGCTATATGGGGCTTGTCCGCTTTAGGTACCCCCATCTACTCAAGCGGTGGTGGCTTAAGGAATCACTTAGTCGCTTAAGCGACCATTGTTGTATATATACTTTTTTTTATGATTTTTTAATATTTTTGGATCTTTGAGCTTCAATTTGATTAATTTTTAGGGCTTTCATCCCTATTTTCGCTTGGGTTTTCATTACTTTACGTTGATTATATCATCAAAAATACTCTTTAATATTGGTTTCAAAATAAAATTTTGAGAATTTAATATATACACTAAAACCAATATTCACACAAACAACAACCACAACAACCATCACAATTACACATTCGTTAGTACAAAATATAAGCACACATCACCATCATTCTCTGGGGGGATTTCTATTTTTACAATTCTATATACAATAACAATTTAATATACACACTCCTCACTAGAGATGATGGACAACAACTATTCACACACACAGAGCTAATATTGAATTCACATAATAAACACATACTCACACTCCCTGAACGAACAATTATTACACATAGGCCCACACAGTAATATTCTCATCGATACATACTTATTGGAAATACACACAACAACACACACACAATCAAAAAGGAGAATAGAGTGTGATTGAAGAGAGAGGATAGAAATCGAAGGAGATTGAGAGAGATTGGGCATGAGAGAGAGAAGAAAAAATAGAGGGATCGATTAACGGCGAGTTACTCGCCATAAATTCATCGTAATTTTATTCGATCAGACATTGGGAGATGCCCCAATGACGGTGTATCACTGTTTTGGCTAAAGCAGTCGAAAAACGACATCAGCAGAAATCAGTCTTTCCTAAAATTCATTTTGAACCATATATGTATTGGTATTCCGCTTGGATTTTTATGTGTCTTTGTTTTCGGAATTCGTCTTCTTTGAGAAATTGCGTTCAAATCAGATTTCTTAGGGGTTTTCGTGGTTGATTCGTCTCATTATTTGTTGGTTTTAGGGTTCGTATTATGGTTTGTTCGATTGGCGAGTTTGAGGTCGAGGATGGTTGATTCGAGTCTGTTCAAGGTTCATTGGTTCCCGAGGCTCCCATCACTGCTGAAATCGATTCAAGTTGATTGAATAAAAGTATCACTGAGGTCTAATTCTACTCCTTCCCTCTTTTTATTTTATTATTTATTATATTCAAATGCATTGAATTGCGTGTTATGTGTTGTTTGATCCTTATTGGTGGTAAATAGTTGCTTAGTGTTGATTCATTGTTGGTTTCGTTAGTTATGTATTGTGTGATGAAACGATATCTCATTTGATATTTGAAATTGATAATTGGGAATAAGTGGGAAGGAAATTAAAAATTGATAAAGGCGTGTGTTGATAATTTTGATTCATAATGCTTTTAGTCTGATTAATTGGTTTTTGCTATTAATTTGCACCTGATAGTATCATGTTTTAGGCCAGGAATTGATAGGCAAATTTAAGGTTTGGGGTAGGCAACTCGTAGGATTCTATATCATTGAATGTGTGAATGTCTCTGTTGAATGATTTCTCCATTTTTATCACATTTCATCAAATGTATTCATTCGCGAGGAATGTCCTGAGGTCACATTGTATTTATTCATCGAAAAATGCCCCAAGGTATCTTGTACCCGGAAGACGTTCATGATGAAGGCCCGAGGAGTTGGGTAGAACATTAGTCTAGATTTAGTTTAGAACAGGATTTACATTTTCGTATTTTTCTATTATTGGGACTGCATAATTTGGACTGGACATTATTTTAGATTCGTTTTGTTTGATTGTTTATTTCGTGTTTATGTGTTTGTTGGTTTATACATTCATAGTGTCATCCTAGCTGATATACTCCATAAAGCGACCGTGGTCGAACCACGGGTCTGAGGGGTGCCTGACACCTTCCTCTCGATCAATAAAATTTCTTAGACGGAATCTCTGTTCGCAAATAAGTTTCTAGAGTCAAACTGTTTTGAAAAGAATTTTCATAGATGACTTGGCACACCTAATTTATATCAAGTGACAACTCTGAATTTAATTATAAAAAATCCTTTTCGGAACAAAATTTTCATCTTTTTGTCACTTAATAATAAAAATCCTTTTCAAACTTAAAATGATTTTCTTTTGGGTAAAAACGGGGTGTGACAGCTCTGGCAACTCTGCTGGGGATTTTTTCAGAATTTGAGCTTATTTTTGGAGTTATATCGGCTTAGTTTGACATCATGGGTGATAGATGTTGTTTGTGTTATTGTTTGATCATTGTTGAGTGCCTATTTGCTACGCGTTTATAGTTTTTCCTCTTATGTGTTACTGCTTTATATTTGGCATCGTTTGCATAATTCTTTCTGCAATAAGTTCCGGAGTGCACATCGTGTACACGAACTCTAGATGAGTTACCCTTATTTTAGGAGGGGGAGCCGTCGGACATATGGAGTGGGTGAAAAGCTGTCACAACCACTATCGATCATGCGTTCTCCAGAACATTCTTGTTAGTGAACCCCAGCGTAGGTTAGCCTTTAGGTCAGACTTATATGAATCATAATGAGATATAGCGGGACCCACTTGGTCTTTTATAGGAGACTCATCTTAAAAACATCCTTACGTGCTAAATATTGCATTTTTAAGAGTGACAAGGTCATTTAACGAACTTATTCAGGGAATATATGTGCTAGAATTAAAGGAAGGTGTGTTTGAAAAAAATAAAAAAAAAGAAAAAATGAGTCAAAAAAGAGTTTCGTAGTTGTTTAGAGTTTTTATGGCTTTTATTTTCTATATAAAAGAAAAATCAAAAAGAGTTTTACCTTTTGCACTCATTTGTCAAAAACATCAAAAAGATTTTCTTTTGATTCTTTTAGCATGCATTCATAATTCAAAAATTTCAAAAAAAAAAAATTCTTTTTAATAGGAGTTTTTATAAAAGAAAATTCAAAAAGATGGTAGAAGTTTTGTACCTTTCATATAACAAAAATACTAAAAAAAAATTTCATAGTTGTTGGTGTCATTTTTATCTGAAGTGTCAAATGAAAAAACTCAAAAAGATTTTATTAATGTTATTTATTGTTTGTTTGTGGTCGTGTCTCTTAGGTTAGGGTTCAATCGGTTTTTTAATCTTTATTTGTCCAATCTGGATAAACTACGCACCCCTGATTTTTCTCTCTCGAGAGTGAGATACATAGGCAACCTATTGTGAATTCGAGGATCTTATTTAATAAAAATTCAAAAATATTTTCTTCACTCTTCATTTAGAGTTGGTGTTCATATACATCTCTAAAAGAAAACCACAAAAAGATTTTCCTTTAATAGTTTCAAGTTTCATTTTCGTATGAAATTCAAAATTGAAAACCCAAAAAGAGTTTTCTTTGGTAATCATAGGTTTTATTTTGTATAGGAATCTGAAAAATTCAAAAAGATTTTCTTCACTCTTCATTTAGAGTAGGTGTCATATACATCTCTAAAAGAAAACCACAAAAGATTTTCATTTGATAGTTTCAAGTTTCATTTTCGTATGAAATTCAAAATTAAAAACCCAGAAAATTTTTTATTTGGTAATCATAAGTTTCATTTTGTATAGGAAGTTGAAAAATTCCAAAAACTTTTTGCCAATTATTTTGACAAATTGTTATTTTTCTTTTCTTCTTAAAGTTTCAAGAAAAAGAAAAAGAAAGAGAGTTGATCGGTCGTTTTATGGCCAAACTTCACGAACTACGCACACCTGATTCTCCTCTCTCGGGAGTGATATACGTAGGCGCCCTTCTTGGGTTTGGTGATCTTTTCCAAAGAAAAAGAAAAAAAAAGGGTTTTGAGAAAGTGTTGATCTCTAACATATTTGCTATCTCTTATTGAGTTAATTTAAGGTGGTTGGTTTGTGACATTTTGGCTGGTCCTCCATATTGCACCCAGTCAAGAGAAAGTTATGGCCAACAAGGATACCGAGGTTGATGTCACTAATTAGACAGAGAGTTCAGGGAATAAGAATTTAGGAGATAATGAAGAGATTCGAAAATTAAAGAGCGAATGATAGAAATGCATCGAGCTTGGGATAATGGGTTGCCACCTCCTCCATTTCCCACCAATAATGTGGAATATCTTTCTAGTTTGCCTCCCGTGTCACATGCACAATTTCCTATTTTCTTGACATGCCACAACATACATCAGGGTCTACTCCAAGGCAACACTATCCAAACACTTCCAATATTCATTTCCTCACTCCTCAATTCAAAACTACCATATGCTCGGCTCCACGTGCTATTCATGCTTTTGCAGCACCACTCCCACCTGAAGCTCCTACTTTTGATATTCAGCCACCGGTTGTGATTCCTCTCTCTGCAAGTGAACCTGTATTGAATATTTATAGTGATCAACATTATGCTCCTGAGCCTATATTTAAGTTAATTGGTCCTTATGGCTACACTCAACCGCCTTAATTTTCTCTTAACACTGAGAAGCCTATTATGACAGAAGAACCAGAGAAAATGGCCAAAAAATTGAGAAGTTTAGAACTAGCTATGAAAAGCTTCCAAGGACTTGGGGGGTACAAAAGTGTCTTATATAAAGATCTGTGCATGTTTCCAGGTGTTCATCTCCCTATTGGTTTTAAAATACCAAAGTTTGAGAAGTATGATGGACATGGCGATCCTGTAGCACATTTGAGACTTTATTGCAACCAACTAAGGGGCGCTAGAAGGAAGAAATAATTACTTATAGCATATTTCGGTGAGAGTCTTTCAGGTCTAACTTCAGAATGGTTTGTTGACCAAGACATCGACAAGTGGAATAGTTTGGATGACCTAGCCAATGAATTCGTACGATAATTCCAATACAATATGGAGTTGATTCCTGACAATAAATCCCTAAATAATATGAAAAAAATGAGTACTGAAAGTTTTAAAGAGTATGCGATCATATGGCGTGAACAAACTGCTAGGGTGAAACCGCCAATGAAAGAAAGCAATATAGTGGAGGTATTTATTCAAGCACAATATGAAACATATTATCAACACTTGTTACCTGCATTAGGCAAGCCATTTATTGAGGTCCTCAAAATGGGGGAGATGATAGATGATGGAATTATGACTGGTCGCATTATGAGTTTTGCAACATTAAAAGCAACTACTCAACAATTCAAAAGGGTTCACGAAATGCTGGAGGGAAAAAGAATGAGGAAGATGTAGCTACAATTGTTGTTGGACAATAGGCACGATCAAGAAGACCACGCCGTCATTACCCTCATGCTCAAACCCAAGTTCATTTCCAAGATCTACAGAATCACTCCCAAAATACATTATACTCTATTCACCTACCTCCATATCTAGCATACAATGCATAACCGTATGTTCAATCCCCTTCTTACCCACAATGGAATGCACCAACTCCTCAGAGTCATCCTCAAACTCCACAAACATACTAAAGCCCTTCTAGGCCAGATTTTTGGTCCAAGTCAAACAATGAAATAAGGAAGAAGTCGAGGGATAGCTTCACACCAATTGAAAAGTCATATGCCAGTTTATTCCTAAGATTGGTATAGTGGGGCATGATCACTCCTTTCCTTGGGTATAGTCCTGAACTACATTCAAGAAGTTTTGATCCTAATATACGATGTGCATATCATTCTAATGTTAAGGGTCACAATATTGAAGATTGTCATGCTTTGAAAAGAGAAATTGAAAAGATGATTCAAGATAAATCAATTATGGTGCAGAACATTGATAGTGAAGAAAGCTCTAGTCATGCTGATATGTAAACCAGTGGCTAAGATGTCAGGCTGAGCAATTGAGAAGTCACCCCTCTCCCTACTTTGGTAGTTTATTTTGTTTTATTTTCTGTTATCCAAATTATTTCAGGGTTGTAGTCCGAGATCTATTTTATTTTGTCCCTTTGTCGTTATGTTCAAACCCCTCTATATTTTATTTTAATTAAATGGAGTGTCCATTTTTCCTTTGCGTTTTAAATATGTGTTGTTTGTTTGTTTTCTTTACATAGTACATTTTATGTTGATTCTAGTAAATGACATGCTAGCAGAATTTTTAGCCAGATTTTAAAATTCAGTTTAAGCATGAACATTGAATCAGAGGGTCAAAGTTAGAAAAAGAGAGCATCTGAGAAAATAGATAGTGTTGAGGCATTTGGTGATCAAGTTGAAGCCTTCTTTGCAAATTCAGACAATTATTTTGAGAATTATGAGAATAACTTGATCATCAATTGAAAGACATATCTTAATTATGTCAAATAGTAAATGTACGATCCTATGTCAAAAGGAACAGAAAGAAAATCAGCTCCATGAAGTCATGAGTCTTTCATCATGAGGAATGTACAACGAAAGTGGAGTTGTATGTTTGACATGTGTAAAAGAAGAATTGGCACACATACTCAGTTAAAGTTTGTGTTGTTAAAGTGTCACAAATGATCTTTATCTTTAACTTCATATTGCATGATGTGTACTGGCATTTTCAAGGATTTATATGACAAAGGCATTTCATTCTGCTATCCAAACATTGTGTCATCCTTTGTTTACCCTATTTGATTCTTCGTTTTATTTTCTTTCATACACCTCTTTTGGAACTAAGATAGAGTCAACAAAGTTCAAAAAAAAAGAAAACAAAGGTGTCAAAAAGGAAGAAAAGAGATGAGTGTTAAGAAAAATAGATGTAGAAAAGGTCTCAAACAGAAAAAGAGTTCAATAAATGAAAAAATAAAAGAAAAAAAGAAATCGAAATCAAGCAAAACAAGTTGTTGGAACTACGCGTGACCTGATTCTTCTCTCTAGCGGGTGAGATACGTAGGCTTCCCTACTCTGGGATTGGTCCAACCAAATAAATAATTTAGAGTTACCCAGTCAAAATAAACTAAGGCATGAGTTAATTTTTATTGTTTGAGTCGATTCCAAAAGTTGTAAGTCTTACCCCAATTCAAGTATTGTTTGGGCCTCATGCCATCTTTTATTTCTAACCTTATCCAAAAGTCAAGTCACAACAAAAGAAACACTTTCAGATCAATTTTAAGAATGTTAAGTCTAATCATGCAATGGATACGATGACGCATTTTGGGTACTACTTATCTTCCTCAGCATAAGGAATTGGGAGAGAAATAGAAATGAGAGAGTCTTATTGGTGAAAACCCTCCCGGTCACCGTAAGATGATGGTAAGTTGAGAGAGATAAAAATGAGAGAGTTTTATCAGTGAAAAATCTCACGGGCACTGTAATACGATGGTGAGTTGAGAGAAATGAAAATAAGAGAGTCTAATTGGTGAAAAATCCTCACGAACACCATAAGGCAATGGTGAGTTGAGAAAAAAAAAGAGGCTTGTTGGCAAAAACACTTCAAGGTGCCACTGGCCGAATGAGGTCTTAAATGCAATTGACCTAAGGAAGCAGCTCAGTTTCAAGGTCATTAACTCAACAACAATTGGTAGAAAGTTTGAATGGAAAGATCAGACAACTTAATACAAAATGCATAACATAATTATTAGAGTTGACTATTATTTTTAGATAAATTTTTCATTTCTTTGTTTCAAATAGGGATATTCATTGTCTTTTCTTTCTTCTCTGTATTTTTATTTTATTTTCTTGAGTCAGATATCCAAATAAAAAATCATTGTTTTTTTTTCTCTTATCTTTGAGTCAGGTCCATGTCAAAACAAGTGAGAAAAGATTTTAAAACTGACTACCAACTTCTTCAATTGTACAAAGCAAGACAGAAAAACCAGTGCATGAAAGAGACATGATTGGGAGCCGAAATAAGGCATGACGAAATTTTTTTCAATAGACAAATCTGAGAACTCATGGAAATACCAAGGTTCAAAGAGTTTATCTGAGGAGCATAGCAAAGTGGAGATGCTGTGTTTTATTTTAGAGTCACTCTTAATAATCTGAATTTGGGTCAATGATGCAGTAAGTCAATGACATATATTAATGGTTAGAATCAAGATTGAATATGACCAGTGCAAGAGCAACTGCCTCGAAAGCCAAAGCCCCAAACCATCCACCATATTTTAAACTCACAAGTTTTCTTTGATGAAATAGGAAACATGTTACCTTCAAATGAAGGACTTCAAATCCTAAACATCGAAGGCCATAATTTCTCACATCTACAAATGTAAGGGAGCAATGTTTCTGCACAGATTTGATAATCAAAATCACGGTAAAACTCATAATCCAATATCTCTAGGAGACACACTTCCTTGTCTAGGAGACACATTTCCTTAGGTAGTTTGACATTTGTAAGGAGACACATTTCCTTATTTGGGTAATTCAAGCGACATTTGTAAGGAGATGCACTTCCTTGTTTGGACAATTCAAGCAATATTTGTAAGAAGACGCACTTCCTTGTTTGGGTAATTCAAGTGATATTTGTAAGGAGATGCTCTTCTTTGTTTGGATAATTCAAGCAACATTTGTAAGAAGACGGGCTTTCTTGTTTGGGTAATTCAAGTGGCATTTGTAAAAATATGTACTTCCTTGTTTGGGTAATTCAAGTGGCATTTGTAAGGAGACACATTTCCTTGGGTAATTCAAGAGGCATTTGTTAGGAGATGCATTTTCTTGTCTGGGTAATTCAAGTGGTATTTGTAAGGAGACACATTTCCTTGTCTGATTAATTCGGGTGGCATTTGTAAGGAGACACATTTCCGTATCTATGTAATTCAAGTGGTATTTGTAAAGAGACGCATTTCCTTGGGTAATTCAAGTGGCATTTGTAAGGAGACACATTTCCTTGTTTGGGTAGTTCAAATAGTATTTGTAAAGAAACGCATTTCCTTATCTGGGTAATCCAGGTGGCATTTGTAAGGAGACGTATTTCCTTGTCTATATAATTCAAGTGGTATTTGTAAGGAGACACACTTCCTTGTTTGGATAATTCAAGCGGCATTTTTAAGGAGACACACTTCCTTGTTTGGGTAATTCAATCAATATTTGTAAGTAGACACACTTTCTTGTTTGGGTAATTCAAGCGATATTTGTAAGGAGACATACTTTCTTGTTTGGGTAATTCAAGCAGCATTTATAAGGAGACACACTTCCTTCTTTGGGTAATTAAGCGACATTTGTAAGGAGACACACTTTATTCTTTGGGTAATTCAAGCGACATTTGTAAGGAAATTCACTTCCTTGTTTGGGTAATTCAAGCAACATTTGTAAGGAGACGCACTTCCTTGATTGGGTAATTCGAATTTTACTTGTTAGGTGATGCACTTCATAACTTAAGTCTTGACTCCTAGAAGATGTACTTTCTAGTCGAGTCATTCCCTTTGAATCCTAGAAGATGTACCTTTTAGTCAAGTCATTCCCCTTGACTCTTAGAAGATATACTTCCTAGTTGAGTCATTTCTCTTGACTCCTAGAAGATGTACCTTCCGGTTGATTTATTCCCCTTGACTCCTAGAAGATGTACTTTCTAATCGAGTCATTCCCTTTGACTCCTAGAAAATGTATATTCTAGTTGAATTATTTTACTTAACCCTTAGGAAACGCATTTCTTTGTCAATTTTTATTTGTCAGGTGACACACTTCTTAATTTTAACCTTTATCTCTAGAAGACACACTTCCTAATCTCGGTCATTTAATTTTACTCTTAAGAGATGCATTTCTTGGTTAGAGTCTTGATTTATCATTGCAACATGCAAGTAGTTATGATTAGATTTGACATTCACAAAAGTTTTCTAATGATAAATTGAGGCATAAATTTAATTCACGTTATTAAAAGCATCATTTCGGACCCTTTTAAAAAATGAGACTTTATTTTTAAAAAGTGAGATTTATATCATAACATTTGTTTGGGATAGGTTTTTTTCTAGTTTTGATGTAATTTTAGGAGCTCGCCTGAAGAACAGAGTGAATAAATGAAAAGTCAAGCAACAGGGTGAAGAAGTTGAAAGTCAAGCAACAAAGTGAAGAAATTGAAAGTCAACAGAGTGAAAAGAGCAAGCCAGGAGCCTACCTGGAGAACAAGGTGAAGAAATTGAAAGTCAAGCAACAAGTTGAAGAAATTGCGAGTCAGGAGACCGCCTAAAAATAGGGTGAAGAAATTGCAAATTAGGAGCCCACCTGAAGAATAGGGTGATGAAACTCAAGTCAAGAGTCCAAAAGAAGCTGCATAGATAGAACTTTTGTAATTTCAGTTATCTTTTTAACTTGTAATTTTCATTTTTGATGTAATGACATAGCCGCGGACCGAAACCTCGACAGGACCTTACTCGACCCTCCAACTCAGTTGTCCTTCTTCCTTCTATTTCTTTCTTCGAATAATGGTCGGGTTAAAATTTGGTCTCGTTGTCTACTTTTTTATCTGAAAACACTTTATGTTTACACCCAAAAAGGGGCATGATGTAGACACCTAATTTTGTCCCTCCCGAAGTTCAAATTTATTCATTTTTATCTCACCTTACCACGTACCCTTACCCATTCGACACTTTCCCCACAGGGAAACAAATACAATAAATCCTAACAAATTAAATCCCTGATCCCTAATATTTCCATATCCTAACTAAATTTTACACTCATTTCCCCACCTCACCACCCCTACCCCTACCCCTACCCATATACTTCCTTATTTTTCATTCACATGAGTAACTAAAAAAAATACCAATAATAATATTCACACAAACAACACCACAACAACCATCACAATTACACACTCGCTGGTACAAAATATAAGCACACATCACCGTTATTCTCTGGGGGGGTTTCTATTTTTACAATTCCATGTACAACAACAATCAGATATACACACTCCTCACTGGAGATGATGGACATCAACAATTCACACATATAGAGCTTTCATTGAATTTTCACAATAAACACACACTCACACTTTCTGAACAAAAAATTATCACACACAGGCCCACACAGTAATATTCTCACCGATACATACTCATCGAAAATACACACAACAACGCACACACACATAATTAGAAAGAAGAATAGAGTATGATTAAAGAGAGAAGATGGAAATCATAGGAAATTGAGAGAGATTGGGTTTGGGAGAGGTAAGGAAAAATAGAGGGATCGATTAACAACGAGTTACTCACCAAAAATCCATCAGAATTTCATTCGATCAGCCATCGGGAGATACCCCAGTGATGGTTTATCACTGTTCCAGCGAAATAAGTCACAAAATAACATCAGTAGAAATCAGTCTTTCCCAAAAATTCATTTCAAATAGTATATGTGTTTGTATTCTGCTTGGATTTTTATGTGTCGTTGTTTTCGGGATTTATCTTCTTTGAGAAACTGCATTCAAATCATATTTCTTAGGGGTTTCCATGGTTGATTCATCTCGTTATTTGTTGGTTTTGGGGTTCGTATTGAGGTTTGTTCGATTGGCGAGTTCGAGGTTGAGGATGGTCGATTCGAGTGTGTTCGAGGTTCATTGGTTCCTGAGGCTCCCATCGCTGTTGAAATCGGTTGAAGTTGATTGAATAAAAGTAACACTGAGGTCCAATTCTACTCCTTCCCTCTTTTTATTTCATTATTTATTTTATTCAAATGCATTGAATTGCGTGTTATATGTTGTTTGATCCTTGTTGGTGGTAAATAGTTGCTTAGTGTTGATTCATTGTTGGTTTCATTGGTTATGTATTGTGTGATGAAATGATATCTCGTTTGAGATTTGAAATTGGTAATTAGGAATAAGTGGGATGGAAATTGAAAATTGATAAAGGCGTATGTTGATAATTTTGATTCATAATGTATTTAGTTTGATTAATTGGTTTTGCTATTAATTTGCACTCGCTAGTATCATGTTTTAGGCCAGAAATCGATAGGCAAATTTTAGGTTTGGGGTAAGCAACTCATAGGATTCTATATCATTGAATGTGTGAATGTCTGTGTTGAATGATTTCTCCACTTTTATCACATTTCATCAAATGTATTCATTCGCCGGGGAATTCTCTCCGAGGTCACATTGTATTTATTCACTTGGGAATACCCCGAGGTATCTTGTACCCGAAAGACTTTCGTGATGAAAGTCTGAGGTGTCGGGTAGAGCATTAGTCTTGATTTAGTTTAGAATAGGATTTACATTTCCACTTCCATATTTTTCTATTTTTGGGATTGTATAATTTGCACTGGACATTATTTTGAATTTGTTTTGTTTGATTGTTTGTTTCGTGTTTATGTTTTTGTTGGTTTATACATTCATAGTGTCATGCTAGTTGATGTGTTTCATAAAGAAACCGTGGTCGAACCACGGGTCCGAGGGGTGCCTAACACCTTCTTCTCGATCAATAAAATTTGTTAGCCAAAATCTTTGTTCGCAAATCAGTTTCTAGAGTCAAACCGTTTTGAAAAGGATTTCCAAAGGTGACTTGACACACCCAATTTATGTCAAGTGGAGACTCTGAATTTAATTGTAAACAATTCTTTTTGAAACAAAATTTTTATCTTTTTGTCACTTAATAATAAAACCTTTTCAAACTTAAAATGAATTTCTTTTGGGTTAAACAAGGGTGTGACAAATATGGATATCATTAGCTTTCTTTTAATGTGTAGATGTTTTATTTGTATGTTTTAGTTGATTTTGATACTATTCTAAAGAGAAAGGCTCCATGTTGAAGGACTTTAGGCTTGAATTTCGACGCTTCAAGGTAGGTTATGACTTAAACCTTTTTTTAAGACTGGCTTGAATAGTTAATAAATAAGTAAAGCATTCTATGAGTTGTAAAAAATAACTATGCGAATTGTATTTCAAGTTTATTTATACTATTGCATGCCCATATGGGGGCTTATATTCTTGTTGTTGGTGATTTGTGATATTATATATTACGTGTTACCCATGCGGGAGCTTTATTTGACATCATTAACCTTATTTGTGCATTTAAAATATTTTATTCTTAATTGCTACCCGTGCAATTATAGGCCTTATTTAGCATTGTTTGTCTTTATCATGATAGAAATGTTCGAGTTATGAGGATATATGATATTAATGATGTCTTATATGCATATTTATTCTAATGGTGCCAAATTAGAACTTATATCATGAAATGCTGACATATCATGTTAATTTTAGGTCTTATTTATACAAGTATTGAATGAAATTGTTATTTTTATTCTAATTTGATTGTGTGTATTATATCCTCATTGCATACATACACATTCATGAGATATCGGTATCATTTAAGAACATTGATTTTAAATAAAATGAGACACTCTTAAAAATGCCTAGATTGAGGGATGTGTCGGTTGGGTGAATTGAGATGTGATATCGAGATTGATGGAGACTTTGAAATAGTATACGCAAACCCCTATGGGTCTTATTTTGGAAGCATTAAGGCTCGATAGGTGTATACAAAAAGTCATGCGATGACATTCAAACCATTCATTTCATCATTCACTGCATTACATTTGCATATGCATTTCTTGTGTTTTTTTTACGTGTTACTTGACATATAATCAATTTTTATGTACTTTCATGTATGCTTGTTTCCATTTGACTTTGTATATATTTGAATTTTTAATGGTGATGATATGAGCTACCATTTGAAAACTTTTCTATTTGTAGGTAACGTGCTCATTGTATTTGTTTACTTGTATTATTTTATATTTTGCCCAGTCAGCCTATGATACCTATTGTGCACAAGTGGATCGTACTCATCCCTACTGTGTCTTTTCGGTGCAAATCCTAGCTTGAGTACTAATTGTGGTGGTTGAGTTCAGGCAGTGATTATCATATTTTTGAGGTACTGGACCTCTCCATGGTTCGGTCAGATTTTAGATGTCCTCCTTTTAGCTGTCTTAATTTATTTTTTTGGAAACAGACTATGTATTATTTAGGTTCTGAGTTGTATTAGATGATACTCATCTTTGATTTTTATGGTATTTTCTTCCGAAATTCCGCTATAATGTGTATGGTGTTGATTCGACTTTACTCTTGAAATCTCATTTTATCTTTCTTTATTTATTATTTCAATTTTCCTTCCTTCTTGGGAAACTGGCTTACCTATCGAGGCTGAATCTCGATAGTTACTATCACGACCTCAACTTTTGAATCGTAATAATTATTGAGTGATCCAACCAAGTATAGAATATTAATTGATAGATTGATATGTCTTATAATAGTAAGGTCTGATATAGCCTACTCAGTTCGTATGCTAAGTCATTACATGCACAAGCCTTGAAAACCTCATTAGGATGCTACTATACGATTACTTAAATATATTAAGAATACTTCAAGTCCAGACTTATTATTTCATTTCACCAATAATCTTACGTTCAAGGCAGTTTGTGAAATAGATTGTCACATAGTTCCAAAAAAGTTGCAAGTTGAAATTATTAGTCCATTTATGTATATACAGGCTTTTAGTTGGGAAAAATTGGCATAGTACCCACTTTTTAAAATTATTTTGCAATATATCCGCTCATTTTCTTTTCCATTTAATTTGTAAGGTTATGGTAAAATTAAAAGTGGGGAGAAGTTGTAAAAGAGGGGTCCACACGTGGGCCAAGGGACTATTTTATTAATTTTACAACTTTGAGAATTTAATATAATACACGTAACACCCTCTACTTCTTTCAATATTAAAAAAAACCGTCTCTCTCTCCTCTTTAATTTTCTCAACTCCCCTTATTCCAAGGAGTTGCTCCCAAATGCCATTTTCGATACTCCTTCTTCTCCAGCAACTAAGGGCTCATTGTTGCTTTGTAAAGGTTAGTCAAAATTAAGTTTCAATTATTTTTAGATCCATTGAAACGGGTTTTATTGCTAATCATTTCGTAGTGATGTAGAATTTTTTTCGTATTTGATTGATTAAGTAGTTAAAATATGAGATTTTTATAGGTAATTAGTTTGATTCTGAAGCAATGGTTGAGGTTTAATTCGGCAGTTTTGATAAAATTTTTCATTGATCACGGTGTTGAATTTTAAAATTTTGTTAAGGAGTTTTGGTTTAGTTTTAGTTTTTTTAGCAATGAAGTATTGAAAGGTAGGATAATTGTTATTTTAAGAGTTATTTTGGCAATTTGATTCAAACAGTGACCTGTTTCTATCCGTAGACTTGTCGTCTACGAAATAAGAATGCCCTAGATAGAAATTAATTTTTAGACGTATGAAATTCTTTTAAAATATGATTGATGAAATATTGAAAATTGAAAGATTAATAGGTAATCAGTTTGATTTGTAGCAATAGTTTAATTTTTAGCAATAGTTGAGTTTTGATACTACATGTTGGATTTTGGTTCAATTATGATATTTTTGTCTAGTGAACTGTTTAATGTTGGTGTGATTTTTAGTTTTTTGGGGTTTTTCATTTGAGCATTGAGTTGTTTCTGTTAGTAGACTTGTGGTCTATGAACTGTAAATGGCAGATTTATTTTGTAGATGTAGATTCTATTAAAAATGGGTAAAAAATACTCGGTGTTAAACACAAAGTTGGTACCTCGTCTGACGTTGTAGGTAGCAGTAGAAAAAGAAAAAATGAGCCAGTTAAAAATATCTCAAAAAGGAAGAAAATTGAAAAGGAAATGTACGAATCAGATTCAGAGTTAAAAGAGGTAAGTTGATACGCCGATTCGAGTGAAGATGTTGCTGAGTGTAGTGTTGTGGTGACAGTGAAGAGAGTGAGGGAAGCGGAAGAAACAGTGTTGATGGGGATAATGATCCTTTATCTGTGCCATCTTGTTCAAGGTTCATTTTCGTGGAGCGGTATGACCTTCGAACAATAATGGACGAGGTTGGATCTTTTCCGGTAAAGATATCGGTCAGATCAAGAAGGGCTTTTATCGAGAATTTAAGCAAGTTCTTATCAACCAAGACTTGAAGAAAAGATTTAAGCGGTCCTGTTTTGGACACCTGAGAAACTTGCCGAAATATCTCAAATTCAATGGGTAGATGGTCCATTATTTATTGTTGTGATGCATCAAGAATGATAAGATGTGTCATGAGATATGGTTCTGTATGAACAATAAGCCTGCTTGTTTTGGCTTGAAGGATTTTTGTTTGATCACAGGGTTGAAATGCTCATCATACCCAGTGAATCAAAATTGAAGAAGGTGTTAGATAATGGGGAGCATTTTTTGCTTTAAGGTAACGAAAAATAAAAATATTATGGCGGCCAACTTGTTACACTTGATTAGAGGGAATAAGCTAAACGAGAAGCAGAAGTTTAAGTGTTATTTACTGTGGTTCTTGTACACCATGTTGCTTGCAAAAGATTCGACGAAGGTTGTCAATACAAAACTGATTTGAATGGTCTATTCTTTGAGTTTCTTCGAAAGTTATCAGTGGGAAAAGAGACATTTCAATTGACCATGGACTATTTGAAGAAGAAAAATGACCTAAAGAAGCAGAGGAAAGTATTTGATGAGAATCAGAAAGCATTCTATGCTCTATTCGAATTTTTCTAGGCATTCCTGGTATCTACCATCAACCCTTTAGTGAGATTATCATAGATTCTTATTTTATTTATACTCTGCCATAGACTCTGAGTCATTTTTCACTAATGTACTGCTTAAAGATTTGGATCTATGAGGCCTTTTCTCATTTTGGCAAATTGGCTGGAAAATCAATGGATACTCTGCCATAGACTCTGAGTCATTTTTTCACTAATGTACTGCTTATAGATTTAGATCTATGAGGCCTTTTCTCATCTTGACAAATTGGCTAGAAAATCAATAGATGAGCCTTTTCCCATTTCCCGCATCCTCAGATAGCACACTACAAAAAGTGATAAGATAATCGAAGGCGACCCATTCAAGTATAAAGGAAAAGTTACCGAAAGAGACTCATTCAAGTATAAAGGAAAAGTTACCAAGGTATAAACTTATTTTTTATTATTCAATAATACTACTGTTGTATTGAATGTTATGTAATTGTTAATTTATTTTTTGTAGAACGTGCACCCGTATATCATTTCTACTATTCGTGAAACAAAGATGTATTACATGATTATGTTTAAGCCATATACGGACGAGGTGAAGAATAACATCCTCGATGACTTGAAGAAAAATTTACAAGGGGTGACTGCCCTTACTTCAAATGAGGATAGTGATGCTGATGGGGATTTAGGTGGTAATCCCATTGGAGTACACATTAGTGATGATGCTTCTCTGAGCACCTCAAAAGATGTAGTGGGCACCTTGGGCACCTCTGTCGATGGAGATCTTCATAAGCGTGTTGCTATGCTCGAGGAAGCGGGTTGGATATGCTGTCTATATAAAAGAGAAAAGATTGAAAAAAAAGAATGACAGATAGTATGAGTGAGGTAACTTCATTTAATAATTGATGCAGTTAATGATTTTTCAGCTTTAAATATTAGTAATACTTTGTAATATGATAATACAGTGAATGTGGACCTTCTAGAATCAGAGAGGAATGAAGAACGAGAAAAAAGAGCAAAATGGATGAGTTGGCCACTGTTGTGGCAGAAGAGGAAAAAGAAGAAGAAAAGAAGGATGATGAAGAAGAAAAAGAAGAAGAAGAAGAAGAAGAAGAAGAAGAAGCTGAAAAAAAAGCAGCAACAAATGAAGAAGAAGGTAAGGAAGAAGAAGAAACTAAAAATATAACAACAGTGATGAAGAAGAAGAAGAAGAAGAAGCTGACAAAAAAGCAGCAGGTGAAGAAAAAAAAAGCTAAGGAAGAAACGGAAGCTGAGAAAGAAGCAGCTACTGCAGGTGAAGAAAAACAAGAAGCCGAAGAAGAAAAGAAAGCTGAGAAAGAAGCAACAGTTGCTGCAGATGCTGAAAAAAAAAAGAAAAACAAGGTGAGAAAGAAGCAACAATTGCAAATGTTAAAAAAAAATATAAAGCTGAAGATGGAAAGGAAAAAGCAACAAACAAAGAAGAAGGAGAAGTCAGAAAAGATGAACAGAAAGAAGAAAAAGAAGAAGAAGACAAAAAAGATGTGGTCATGAATATTGTTGATGAAATCAACAAAAACATTTATGTTGATGAGGAAAATGGGGAAAAATATTTGAATGCTAATATTGTTAATGTGTTGAATGATCAGTTGTTAGGAGATAACAAATATTTTTTTTTATTTGACAAATAAGGAAGTTGAATGATTGTTGGTAGGATATGACAAACATTCTTTTATTTTATGAAAGTTGTTATGATTCTGCACTAAATCTGCTTTTATCAAATTGTATTATTGCATGGACTTTGAATATGTATTGTATACAGTGTATAGTTGACATCATAAAATGCATATTTAATCTTTCGTATACTGCTTGCATAGTATATCATTACCAATCTACTCGATTTTAAATTGATGTGTTGTTTGATCAATATGATTCTATGAAAAACAGTACTAACATTATAGAAAAATAGAAGTATTTTTATTTATTCAATATCACTACATCCATGTTACACTTTTCAAAGAACTAATACTAGCATTATTGCACATAACATTAATTTTAGGCCATTCTTCCTTTCTTCGTTCAAAATTAATTTTTTGTTTTAGTTGATCTCTGTCTATTTGAGTATCATGTAGCAATACTTTCAAGTGATTCCTCTTCTCTTCGGATTTTTTGAATAAAGTCATGAGAAAATCTCTATTTTCTTCACATTCTCGGAGCCTTTGTAGTAGATTAAATTTTGCCAATCCATGAAAATTTAATGTCTCGGGTCCCGAACTCAACGTTGATGGACTGCTTGGAGGTGATACATCATCAAGCCATTTAAAAAATGAGTATGCGCCATTATCCTAGAAAAAATAATAATAATTACATAACGATTTACTTAACTTTATAAAAAAGACATACACGACTCACCTTCACAATTGCACAGTTATAAAATTTGTGACCTGAATTTGAGTTCGTGCGTGACGTTCTCAAGACAATCACATTTCCACAATGACAAATTAAAGTCTTTTTAGAATTGGATGTTTGAGATGCTTGAGACATTATAGGATTTTGAAATAAAAACAAAGTGGATGAAATAAAATAATGAGGGATGAAGGACTTTATATATGAAGTAAAAAGAAGTGTTAACATTGAAGGAGTGCAAAATTAGCTATTTGTACCGTTGGAACAGTAATTGTATTTTTTGAACTGTTGGTGACACTTGATAGACTGTCATAGATCATGACCTATGTCAGTCATCAACGAGATACTAAATTCTACCATAGACACTCGTAATCGATGGACCCTCAATAACATGTTTAGAAAAAAAAATAATTCAGTAAAAAATATACTTGTGATTTGAGGGTCCATCGATTCAATTGGTCTACCGTAAACTCACACTTTATGTAGATCATCGATTGATCTATATATCATTCGTAGATCGCGTAGATCTATGTACACTGGTATAGACCATTACTTGAATGTTGTTTAAAAATAAAAAAATAAATTAAAAATAAATGTAGTGTGAATTTCTACACATATGAAAGAGTGTAAACAAGTCACATAATCATATTAGAGCTTATACAAATTAGGGGTGATAAATTAAGGAGTGTGTGGATAGGTTGTGGTTGAACAAACAATATCATAAGAGTAATGTTTGTCAAAGCACAAGTATGTTTTGAGGATGATGATTGTTCAACCACTATCCATTCCACATACTCTTTTGACTTGGGGGTGGTGATTAAAAGAGTACGTGGAATGGGTAGTTATCAAATACAATCAACATCCTCAAAACATACTTGTGCTTTGACAAACATTAATCTTAGGATATTTTTTGTTCAACCACTACCCTTCCACACACTCTTTAATTCACCATCCCTAATTTGTATAAGCTCTAATATGATTATGTGACTTATTTACACTCTTTCATATGTGTAGAAACCCAAACTACATTTATTTTTAATTTACTTATTCATTTTTAAACAACATCCAAGTGAGGGTCTATTTCATCGTACATAGTTCTCTGTGGTCTATGAATAATTCGGAGATCAATCGATGCACTTCTTGCGGTGTAAGTCTACGGTAGACCAAACGAATCGATGGACCCTCAAAGCAGTGGCAGACCCAGAATTTAAGGAGAGTGGGTGCTTACTACAGGAAAAGATAAAAAATCACGTGCACCTAACCAACTTCTTGTTTAGTAGGTGCTTTTATATAATTTATACCCATTTTCATATATTTTTTATGTAATTATACCTATTATGCGTCGAGTTTAGTGGGTGCCGAAGCACCCAAAGTTGATGTGTAGGTCCGCCCCTTCCTCAAAGCACAAGTATATTTTTTACATGGATTTAACATGGGTCAGCATCATGGCAGTCTATTAAGTGTCACCAACAATTCAAGATTGTTTGTTTAACCACCCTAAATTTGTGGTTAAATTTGATGGCAATCGATGCACTTCTTATTTTGAATAAATTAGATCTCACATAATATGAATCACAAATTTGATGTGTTAGAATTAAGCCTTAATTGATTTGTAATAGTTGTATATATATACATTGCTGCGCTGTAAATGAAAACATACAATATCAGCCGATTCCCTTCTACTCTAGAATCACTGTTCTTTTTTAAGTTTCTTCATTATATATATTTTAAAGTGTTTTAGATTATAAACCTATAATCAAAGGTACTAACTCTAGTACTTCAACTCAATAGTTTACTCTAACGATTCTAACTAATTCTCCAAGAAGATAAATTTTCTTCCTGCTACAATACCTCACAGCTCACACTAACACTAACACAACCATAATAGAATAGTTAAAACTTAATAGCTAATCATATATAATGCCAAACTAAAACAAAGAATAAACAACGTCTCAACTTGTTCTCAATTAAAGACATATAACTCAGCTTGGAAGGGATGGGGGCGTGGGAGTGTCGGGGGACGTGGATAGTATGTGGGATAAGGCGACGGGTTGCATCAAGAAGACTTCTAGAGAGGTTTTGGGTGTCTCTAGGGGATGGTCTGGCCGGCATTGAAGGGACTGGTGGTGGAATAAAGAAGTTAAGAAGAAAGTGGAGATGAAGAAGACGACTTACATTAAGTTGGTTGAGAGTAAGGAAGAAGAGGAGAAGCGGGTGTGCAGGGAGGAGTACAAACTTGCTAAGAAAAAGGCTAAGTTAGCAGTTATGACTGCTAAGACAACAACATTTGAGAGACTTTATTCGGGTTTAGAGGAGAGAGGCAGGGAAAAGAGGTTGTACAGGCTTGCCAAAACTAAAGAGCGTAAGGGTCGGGATCTGGACCAAGTGAAGTGCATTAAAGGAGAGGATGGAAAAGTTTTGGTGAAGGACGTTCTAATTAAGAAAAGATGGCAGTCGTATTTCCATAAGCTCCTGAACGATGAGGGGGACAGAGGTATTGTGTTAGGGGAGTTGGAGCACACTAAGCAGCCTTGAGATTTTGGCTACTGTCGGTGTTTTAAGGTCGAGAAAATATGTGAGGCTATTCGAAAGATGTGAGGAGGCAGGGCGACGCGGCCCGATGAAATTTTGGTGGACTTTTGGAAGTATGCTAGCGGAGCGGGATTGAGGTGGCTAACCCATTTGTTTAACAATATTTTCAAGACCGCTAAGATGCCCGAGGCATGAAGATGGAGTACGGTGATTCCTTTATACAAGAACAAGGGAGACATTCAAAGTTGCAACAACTACCGTGGTATTAAGTTATTGAGTCACACGATAAAGATTTGGAAGAGGGTGGTGGAGCGAAGGTTGAGGAAGATAGTGCCTATTTTGGAGAATCAATTTGGATTTATGCCTGGTCGATCGACGACTGAGGCAATTCACCTTGTGCGGAGGCCGGTAGAACGATATAGAGAGAGAAAGAGGGATCTGCACTTGGTGTTTATCGACTTGGAAAAAGCGTATGACAAGGTTCCTAGGGAGGTTCTGTAGAGATGCTTGGAGGCAAGAGGGATACCAATGGCGTGCATCCGTTCGATTAAGGACATGTATGAGGGGGCGAAGACTCAGGTAAGGACGGTGGGAGGGGATTTCGGGAACTTTTCGGTCTTGACAGGGCTGCACCAGGGATCGACTCTTAGCCTGTTCCTATTCTCCTTGGTGATGGATGTGTTAACGCGAAATATACAAGGGGAGGTTCCTTGGTGTATGCTCTTTGCGGATGATGTAGTTTTGATTTATAAATCGCGCCGAGGTGTTAATGATAAGTTGGAGGTTTTGAGACAGACCCTGAAATCTAAAGGATTCAGGTTGAGTAGGACCAAGACGGAGTACTTAGAGTGCAAGTTTAGCGACTTGAGGCAAGAGGACAATGTGGTGATGCAGTTGGAGTCGCAGGCGGTTTGTAGGAGGGATAGTTTTAAGTATCTTGGGTCTATGATCCAGGGGAATGGAGAGATTGATGAGGACGTCTCCCATCGTATTGGGGCAGGTTGGACGAAATGGAGGCTTGCCTCGGGAATTTTATGCGATAAGAAGGTGCCTCTTAAGCTTAAAGGTAAATTCTATAGAGCTGCGGTCCGGTCGGCCATGTTATATGGGGCGGAGTGTTGGCCTGTTAAGAATTCTCACGTCCAAAAGTTGAAGGTTGTGGAAATGAGAATGTTGCGTTAGATGTGTGGATTTACGAAGGCGGACAGGGTCAAGAATGAGACTATTCGGGAGAAGGTGGGAGTGGTTTCGGTGGAGGATAAGTTGCGGGAAGTGAGGTTGAGATGGTTTGGCCACGTAATGAGAAGGGGCACGGATGCCCTAATTCGTAGATGTGAGAGGTTGGCCTTGGAGGGTTTCAAGCGGGGTAAGGGTAGACCAAAAATGTACTGACGAGGAGTGATTAGATGTGACATGGAACAGTTACAGCTTACTAAGGACATGACCCTAGATAGGAAGGTTTGGAGGAAGAGTATTAAACTAGAAGGCTAAGGTGGGTGGTCGAGTCGTAGTCCGTAGTCCGTAGTTAGGAGGTTTAAGGATAGCTTGGTTGGGAGTTCCAGTATAGGGGAGGGGGTCCTTGGGTTGTTAATTATACTATTTTTTTTGTGAATGTTGGTTTTTTTGTTACTTTAGCATATTGCTTGCCTTTTGGTTAAGTATACTTTATTTTTGTGGATGTTGGTTCTTTGTTCTTTATCATGTTGCACGACTGTTGGTCTACGGTCTTTTGTCTTGAGCCGGGGGTCTATCGGAAACAGCCTCTCTACTCCTTCGGGGGTAGTGGTATGGACTGCGTACATTTTACCCTCCCCAGACCCCACTATGTGGGAATATACGGGATTTGTTGTTGTTGTAACTCAGCTTGTTCTTGATTCTTTACTTCAGACGACACCTAAATCTCGTCTCTCTATTGGTTTGAGAAAGCTTTTTCTGCATGAGTAATAGATGCTTGATTCTGACCTCGATGTATTCCTTATATAGGACATAATTAAGAATGTCGTTCTGCAACCCTAATTATTTCTCATAAGGTTTTCCACCCCTCTTTAATACAGCTTACTCAATTAGAACATTCTGCCACGCTATTCTTCTTGTTTATGCATCTAACATTGTTTCCTTCCTTATACAATCACACCTGCATTGCTTTAGATCAGTTTGCATGGGGAGAACCTGGTTCTCACATAACCTGTCTAGCATGCATCAAAACACATTTTAGCAAAACAATCACGCATTAGCAACTCTAACTTATCAAGAATAAATTCAGATAAATCGCCTCACATAGACTATAACCAAAACTTCTGGTTAGTTTCACTAATTTAATTGTTCACTGTGAAAATTATCGTTGAAATATTTTACAACCAATCTCGTCGAGGAATTCTTAACGCCAAAATTTTTTATGTTTCTCATTACTTTTTTATGGCTTTCTCCATTGAAATGTTTTACTCCATACCCAACACAACCATAGTTTTTTGCTAAACTCAAGCTGCATGTACAGAAGCAACCCCATAAATATCAAAATGACGGGGCATCACTATCATTAACGCAATCATGTCAGTAACTAGTGCAAAGTTAAAATAGGTCATTTTTCTTTTTTGAAGCAGAGAACCATCTAGAGAAAAAAACTGTGACTATTCAGTTTGATGTTCAAATAATTTTTTTAAAATAAATTTAAAAAGAGTAAAATTATCCATGACAAAACGGGTACACAACTTCTAATTGCTAGCCTTTACTGAGCAGTATACTATCAAGGCCTCAGTGCCATGAACCATCAAAACACATTTTTTGTTAAGAGTAGTTGTATTTATGGAGTTTGGTGTTAAGAAGGACCAGTCCCTTTCATTGTACACTTTTTCATTAAAAATTTAATTACTTGGGTCTATGTTAAACTCCGGTCACCTCAAGGTGGCCTTAATATTTTTAAAAGAAAAAAGCAAAAAGGAATTAAGTTAATTTTTTTTTTTCATATTTACTTTTACTTAATGAAAGCTTTGAACAAATTTCTTAAAAGCTTTTGAAATACTGCTCTGAATTTTCCTATGAGTAGATTAGGTGATTTAGTTGCGTAGATCTGGAACTGTTTTCTAAAATTGTTTTTGTGTTTTCTAGCTACTAAAGTGCAAGAAACCCCTACAGGCCAAATCCATTTGTAGATTGGCTAAAAAAAAAAAAAGGAGGAATAGTAGCAATTCTTTAAACTTCATACAATTTGCATAACTTTATTAAGGTTTGCGTTGTACCATTTTTATCCTTCAACATCATCTTCTAGCAGTAAACTAAATAAATAGACACAGTAAATAAATAAAATTAAGAGAGGCAAATACAAATTAAGCCACCATTTGCACTTATTCTTCTCAACTTCTGGATTTGTTTCTCAATATATGATCTTTCCTAATGTTTCTTTTCTGAAAAATAAAGGGGATACAATTTTGGTGTATTTGTCCATGTATCATTTAAATAAGTTAAAGAAAGAAAACATTAGTAATTAAAGAATTTAGGGTTCTATTGGGCCCAAGGTGTATCAGAATCAGCCTCTGTACACTACAAAGATAGGTTAAAGACCACGTACGTCATCACCTTCCCCAGACCCCACTTGGGTACGTTGTTATAGGGCTCTATTGTCCAGGATATCTAGTCAAGAGATAAACTTGAATACATGGAGAATTACTCCAAGCATAAGAATGTGTCCTCAAGATCTCCATAGCTTTTTTCTTTAAGTAATCACTGCAACTTGCTTGAATCACCATACAAAGCTTTGACACAGCTCCAACTCTCAACATTTCCATCAACACTTCCTTTGTGGCTGAACACTTAGAAATTGATCCAAGAATTTGAATTGCACAATCATCAGTAGATGAAGAAACCCTAAGTGTCCTTTTTGTAACAACACCAATTCCAGCTGCATGTTTCAAGAATTCTGCCCTACCATCAGCCAAAGTGCACAAATGAGCCAAAACACAAAGTACCAATTCCGAAACTCTTTTTTCTGTATTGCATAATTCGAGCTCTATTAGCTCGAATATGGCTCCTGATTCGATGATTTTTTGCTTGTTTCTTCCCCATGAACAAGCATGTACTAGTACTTGTAAGGCTGCTTTTGTTGCTTGTTGAGAGATGTGATGTTTGCTTTCTTTTCTTAGCATATTCACCATTTCTTGAAAGAATTCAGGGTCTAGCCCTGACAAAAGATTTGAACTCGACACCTCTGTTACATTTTTTAACACCATCATCGCTTGAGTCTTGAGAATGACTTGATTTTTGGTCATGTCACTCCTCAAGATCCATAAAATAGCTACGATTAGATCGCGATTTTCCTTGACAAGTTGCTCATTTTCAGTTGTTGGTCTCCAAACAAGGTGAAAAATTTTCAAAGCTTCTTCAAGGCCATTGATTAGTTTTCTTTCTTTATAGTTTCTTACTATAATAGAAACCATAGCCTTAATTGCACCAACTTCTTCCAAGCACTTCCTGTTCTTCTCATTCTCAATCACCAAAGCATCAATTTTCTTCAATGCTTCAGCACAAAGCTGATGATTATTCACCTGGGGTGTAAGTTATATATACACTGTCAGTACTAAGAATTTCTACACAATCAATTTAATTATGTTTCTCATGTTATAATAGTAGGTTCTCTCTACTTATTCGGAGGTAGCGGCTCCCCAGACCCCACTTTGTGGGAATATACTGAGTTTGTTGTTGTTGTTGTATGTTATAATAGTAGGTTGTTTAATCCATAGTTTAGGTTATATATGAAATCATAGATCATTAGCACTTGTTATATAGAATGAATTTAACTTACATAAATATTCGATAATTATAAAGTTTTTTTTTCTCTTCGTTTTCATATTGAAAAAGTAATAAGAATGAGAGGCCTCGGTCATTATATATACTAGATCTAGAGAAACTAGGGCAATAGGTTGTTAGAATGAATGAATTACATGTCATACTTTTGATCAGGTTTTTATTACTACTATGTACTAAATTACAATGGACAATTATTACTTATGTATAGTTATCTTTTAGATAACATGACTGGAAATTCCTTTACAGGTAAATTAACCTGATGATGTAAAAGAAATACTGTATAATATCAGTGCATAAAATTTAAACTCCTTTACCTGACGAACAAGTCGGAGCATGTGAGATTTATCCAAAGGATATTTAGGGGTTGGAATTCTATCAATCCCATTACTTGCATTGGCAATACACCAAGCTTGAATTAGTCGCCGTAGCATATGATTTGGTGTCAACAACTCAATATCTCTAGGCAAATTTTGTTTTGTCACCGGACATGTCGTGGCCATGTCTTCCTCCGCCGTTACCAACCACACCTCGATACTTTCTCGATCGTACGTTATCCCAGTCACCGTTGTCACCGGATCTTTCATGATCATAAGTGATATAGGACATAAAAAATATTGAGGTATCTCTACTTCATCCATATTTATTTTTGTCTACAAGTTTGTTTTTTTTTTTTAAAACCAAAAACAAGAACCTAAGTATATATGAGCAAGAATATGAGTATATATATAAATGGAGGTGGTAAGCAAAAGCGGCTAATATATGTGTGAAGTTTGAATGGAGAATACAAAAGAGGAAGAAGAACTAAGACTCCGTAAAGTCAAGAGAAATAATCATAATATTTTATTATGATTAGAAATATTCCTTATTTGGTTGGTTTATTGGTCAAAGGTTGAATGAGGTGGGGCTACTAACGAGTAAACAATTGAGAAATACAAATCACATTTTTTTTTTTGGTTGACATTTAGTTATGTACTCCATTTGTTTCAAACTGTTTTTCTTGTTAATCTTTTTAATAACTATTTACCCTTTTTAAGAGCTTTCAATTTTTTATATGACATATTTACACCCATAAAATTAAAAAATATTTATATATAATTTAATATATTTTTAATTTAATTTTTTTTTTTTTAAACTTTGTGTAATTAAATTAAAACAGATCAATCAATTTAAAATGGTAGAACCATTTGCCTCATCATGGAAGATTGGTCATAGTGGGGCTAAGGGACAAGAATTTGAATGAATAAAAGGTAAATTGATAAGTACTTTGGTTTAAATTTTATTCGTACTGCTATACCTTTGTTAAGTACTTTGGTTTAAATTTTATTCATACTGATGGTGTAACAATTTTTTTATATTATTAATTCAGAGATTGGATTAGCTGATAAATAACTGTCGGATAAGCTTAAGTGTTAAAAATATTTTTAAACGTTGCAATTATTTTTTAAAAATAAAAAGTTACTTGCTTAGATAGGAGTGCTAAAACTACAAATAAACAGTTGATATGTTTGATATAAAATGCTCATAAGTTATTATTTTGTTATAATGATTATAATATCCTTAATCATTTTGCAAGAAAAACTAAAACGTCCTTGCAAGGAAGTGGAGGAATGACAGATATGGACTGAAAGAAGAATTTGGAGTTTTTTTTTTTTCGAAAAAGGCATTTTGAGATTTAAAAAAATATTATGGATAAAGCACTTGGTTAAATCAGAAATGTCTATAAGATGAAAAATCGTAAATTGAGATGGTCAGTATGGATGAAGTGGAGACTAGCTTCTGAAGTCTTGTGTGATAAGAAGGTATCATTAAATTTAAAGTAAGTAGTTTTATAGAGTGGTGGTTAAATCGACTTTATTGTATGAGACAGAGTGCTGGTCAGTCAAGAACTTTCATGTCCAGAAGATGCATGTTGCGGAAATGAGGATGTTGAGGTGGATGTCTGGACATACCAAGAGCGATAAGATTAGGAAGGAGGATATTCGGGATAAGGTGAGAGTGACCTCTATGGTGGACAAGATGAGGAAAACGATATTGAGGTGGTTTGGACATATGAAGATAAGATGCACAAACGCCTAGTGATCAGGAGGTGTGAGAGGTTGAATATGGTAAATATGACAAGAGGTTGAGGTAGGCCGAAGAAGTATTGAGAAGAGGTGATTATTAGACAGGACATGGCGTAGTTCTAAGTTATTGAGGACATGACCTTAGATAAGAGAGTGTGGATGACGCGTATTAGGGTAGAAGATTAGTAGGTGGGTAGTGGAGTATTGACTTGCTTTTCGTGGGTTTAGGCTTGTCGGTATTTTTCGTTGTACTAGTCGTACTCTTGTAGTTCTTGCTTTTTATATCTATCATCATTTGTTGTTTATTGTGTTTTGATTATAGCATTATTTTATTGTTATTGTTGTTGTTCCTTTCTTGTATGCTTTGCACTGCTTTTCTTATTACTTGTTATGTTTTCTTTATGTTTTCTTCTTTATTTGTACCTTGATTTGCTGCACTTGAGCTAATGGCCTTTCGAAAACAGTCTCTTTAAATTTTATGAGATGGTGAGTGGGTCTTCATTTTTCCTATCCTTTTCAGACTCCACCTACAGACATTCACAGAATATATCGTTGAAGTGGTCAACTTATGATTTTTGATTTACTTTGACTTATAAGCACTTGGCTTATATATGTTTTGGTATTTGCATAGATACACTTAAACATCTTGATCAACACTATTTTAAACCATATTGATAACATAACATAGAAATTACAAATTTGAAAAGTTTAAAAAAGTGATACAGTAATTATTAACTTATACTCCTTTGTTCAATTTTATTAGGCTCCCTTGCTCGAAATACTTGCCAAATAGTTGTTTTAATTTATTTGTTTAAATTATAAAATTAAGAAAGTGAAGTTTATCATTTTCTTTCAATACCAACTTCTATTATTGGATAACCACATTAAGTATTATTTCCTCTGTTCGCCTTTATTTGTCACTAGTTTTTTAATTGAATTTTTATTTGTACTTGTCACTTTTGACATATCAAGAAAATACAATTTACTAAATTCCCCTTAGCATTAATTGCTTATACTCCAAATCATTTTCAAAACATATTACTCTAAACATTAATTAGTAAGGTAAAATAGTCATACCAATAATTATTTTCTTAATGAATATGTCATGTCAAATTGTGATAAGTAAAAATGAACGGAGAGGATAATAGTCAAATTTTAATTTTTCAAAGCATAATTAATGAGATTAATTTAGTTAAATAAATTTCTAATAAATATTTTTTAAAGAAAAATGTCAAATCAACATTAGTCAAGTAAAATAAACATGGAGTATTATGAATCCAAATATCAATAAGGTTATCTTAACTTTGCATGTAAATATACTTCCTTCTCTCAAATTATCTATCGTGAATTCTAAAAATAGTTATCCCTAAATATTTGTCATTTTAAAAGTTCAATAAAAAGTAAATTATTTTTCTCATTTTATTCTTATTAGTAATCATTCATGAAAATTACAAACACCTTAATTATGGAGAGGTGATACTTATTAGTAATCATTCATGAAAATTACAAACACCTCAATTATGGAGAGGTGATACGTAAATAAGAGAAACATTCAATGCAAAATGGTAAAGTAAAGAAACATCTCATAATTAATGATTTTTTCAAGGGGCTGCAAAAAAAAAAAAAATCAGGACACATATAATTTGATAAAAAGAAATATTGCATATTATCTGTAATACTAAACATTGAAGGATCCATGCTAGTATATGTTATTTTTTTGGGAAAAGGACACTCTATAATATTTGGTGAATTTAAAAAATAGACTCAAATTAGGATGGTTTTCAAATTTTAGCCCCAAATAAAAAGTTTTCTTAAAATAGCCTTTACCTATTAACTAGTATTTTTTTGGACAAAATTGCCCCTGATCAGTGGAGTAAATTACATAAATGATCCTCATAATGGATAACAATTCCATATTTATATGTTTCAACTTTTATTTTTTTCTCTTTTTAATTTTACTTTGATTTTTCTTTTTTCTTTTTCTCTTTTTATTTTTAATTTTCTCAACCCTTACTTTTTTCCTCTCAACATCTTTTTTTTTCTTTTTTCTTTTAAATTATTTTTATTTTTATTTTTATTTCCTTTTTTTTTGTTCTTTTTAATTTTTGCCAACCCTTACTTTTTTTCTTTACACCTTTCAACGTCTACTTTTATAAAATTAAAAAGTTTTTTTATTTTTCTTTGATTTTTATTTTATCTTTTTAAAATTTTCTCGACCTTTATTTTTATTTAATCTTTCCATTTTTTATCAACCTTTATTTTTTTCCTATTCTCTCTCAACTTCTATATTTTCTTTGATTTTTATTTTTTTTAATATTTTTCTTCATTTTCTTCTTTTTTCGCAATTTTTATTATTTTTGTTCTTTTCTTTGATTTCTTCCATTCAAGTTACATCTCCTGAGTAAGAGTTGACACTATCACATTATAAAGGTAAGATTTACAATTTTCAAACAATAAGCTACGTTTCATTGCAAGAGTTGACACTCCTACATTGTAGAGGCAAAACTTATAACTTTCAAAAACTAAGTTATGTTTCATGGGAAAAAGTTGACACTACCACATTGTATTTTGATTTATGAGATATTCTACAACTATTGCCTTAGAGGCAAGACTTAGCTTAAGGACTTTCAAGCAACAAATTATGCCCCACGGGCAAGAGTTGACTCTACCACGTTATGTTTTCATTTATGAGATGTTCTACAACTATTGCCTTAGAGACAAGACTTAGCTCAAGGACTTTCAAACTACAAATTAGGCCCCACGAGCAAGAGTTGACTCTACCACATTATGTTTTCATTTATGAGATATTCTACAACTATTGTCTTAAAGACAAGACTTGACTCAAGTACTTTCAAACAATAAATTATGCCTCACGGGCAAGAGTTGACTCTACCACGTTATGTTTTCATTTATAAGACGTTCTACAACTATTGCCCTAGAGGCAAGACTTAGCTCAAGGATTTTCAAACAACAAATTATGCCCCACGGGTAAGAGTTAACTCTACCACATTATATTTTTATTTATGAGATGTTCTACAACTATTGCCTTGAAGGCAAGACTTGGCTCAGGGACTTTCAAACTACAAATTATGCCCGACGGGCAAGAGTTTACTCTACCACGTTATATTTTTATTTATGAGATATTCTTCAACTATTGCCTTAGAGGCAAGACTTGGCTTAAGGACTTTCAAACTACAAATTATGCCCCACGGGAAAGAGTTGAATTTACCAAGTTATATTTTTATTTATGAGATGTGCTACAACTATTGCCTTAGAGGCAAGACTTAATTAGCTCAAGGACTTTCAAACTACAAATTATGCCTCACGGGCATGAGTTAACTCTACCACGTTATATTTTTATTTATGAGATATTCTACAACTATTGCCTTAGAGGCAAAACTTGGCTCAAGAACTTTCAAACTACAAATTATGCCCCACGGGCAAGAGTTGACTTTACCACATTATGTTTTCATTTGTGAGATGTTCTACAACTATTGCCTTAGAGGCAAGACTTAATTAGCTCAAGGACTTTCAAACTATAAATTATGCCTCATGGAAAAGAGTTAACTCTACCACGTTATATTTTCATTTATGAGATGTTCTACAACTATTGTATTAGAGGCAAGACTTGGCTCAAGGACTTTCAAACTACAAATTATGCCCCACGGGCAAGAGTTGACTTTACCACGTTATGTTTTCATTTGTGAGATGTTCTACAACTATTGCCTTAGAGGCAAGACTTAATTAGCTCAAGGACTTTCAAACTACAAATTATGCCCCACGAAAAAGAGTTGACTCTATCACGTTATATTTTTATTTATGAGATGTTCTACAACTATTGCCTTAGAGGCAAGGCTTAGCTCAAGGACTTTCAAACTACAAATTATGTCCCACGAGCAAGAGTTGACACTACCACGTTATGTCTTTATTTATGGAATGTTCTACAACTCTTGCCTTAGAGGCAAGACTTAGTTCAAGGACTTTCAAATAATAAATTATGTCCCACGGGCAAAAGTTGACACTACCACGTTATGCCTTCGGGATGTTCTACAACTCTTGCCTTGGAAGCAAGACTTTGCTCAAGGAATTTCAAATAATAAATTATACCCCACGGACAAGAGTTGACACTACCACATTATGTCTTTACTTATGAGATATTCTACAACTCTCGCCTTATAGACACGACTTATCTCAAGAATTTTCAAAGAACTTCGTAACAACAATTCATGCCCTTAAATTTGCTTTGATGTAAAAAAAAAATCCCTTTGTGGATTATCTAATTTTTTATTTGTTAGCAAAATATAATAGAAGTTGAGAAAACAGAAAAAAATGATCAAACAAAATAGAGAAATAAAAAAAAAAGATTGAGAAAAAAAGAAAAGAAAAAACTTAAAGATCAAGAAAAAGCGAAGAACTAAAAATATTGAGAAAAATAAAAATGAGAGAAAAAATAAAAATAAATTTTGAAAAAAATGAGGGAAAAAAAAGAAAAAAGCAATAAAAAAATAGAGAAATAAAAAAAAGAGTGAGAAAAAAAAGGCAAGAAAAAAATAAAGATTAAGTAAAAAGCAAAGAATTAAAAAAATTAAGAAAATATAAAATGAGAGAAAAAAATAAAAATAAAGTTTGAGAAAAGGGGGGGGGGGGGGGGGGGGGGGGAGAGAACTGATAAAAACCATAAATAAAAGAAAAATAAAGGTTAAAGACAAATGAATTAAAAAAAGAAATATATAATGCTTGAGAAAAAGAAAAAAAGAAAAAAATAAAGTTTGAGACAAATAATTAAAATATGAAAATAAAATTAACGAAAAAAATGAAAAGTAAAAATAATAAAATAAAAGAAAAAAGTAAAAAGTAAAAATAATAAAAAATAGAATAATAAATTAAAGGAAAAATAAAAAGTGAAATAATAAAAAAAAAAATTTGAGAGACAAATAAGTATGGAAAGTATTAAAAATATATTTGAGGTGTAGAGGGGTAAAATGGTACTTGTACTATACTTAAAAAGTAAGAAAGATTATTCTTTAGAGACATTTCTTATTGTGATCAAATATCTAAAGTCACCTATATTTGGGTCTATGACATGCAATTTCCTCTATAACACATTTTAAAACAAAAATAACCCAAGTTTGAAAACTTTTCAAAAAGTGGCCCAGTCGGATATACTATTTTCGCTTTATAGTCATTTCCTAATTTGGGTGATTTTGGCCTACGTAATTGTTGACACCTAATTTTTGCCCTCCACGACTAAATTTAATCTTGAGTTTCTTCGATTTTTAATTAAATCAAAAAATAATTTTAAATTGTATTACATTGTACTATTTCCTCCCAAATTTGTTTTTTTTCCAATTTTGAAATTCAAAAATTATACTATATTGTACAATTTCCCCCAACCTTTTTCCTTTTTTCAAATTTCAATTTTAAAATTCAAAAATCATACTACATTGTACAATCCCCCCCCCCCCCCTCCCACACACATATTTTCTTCCACCTCACCTTATTTCCAATTTTTAAATTTCAAAAACACCCCTAAAAGACTTTCTCCCATATTGGTAGATTAATAGAATTGGATCTCTATCATTTCCTATAAATACTACCACAATTTTGATAGAAACATCAAGTCTCAAAGCCTCAAAGAATTGAAAAACTTTTGAGCAAATAGTTGAATTTTTTTTAGGAAAAAAAAGAAGAAGTCTCAAGGTTGAAAAAAAAAAAACTTTGAGCAAAGAAGAGTTTTTATTTTAGTAAAAAAAATTTCTTTTTCGTGAAATTCGTGGGCTAATCGAAGTTCTCGAGTTGAAAGTTTTTCGGTGGTAATCAAGACTCCTAAGAAAGCTAGTAGTCCCGTTTTGCTGCCCCAAAAAAGGTAAACACACCTATCCCTTTTTTAGTTTTATTATCATTTTCTTTTTCTTTTTTGTTAGTTCGTAGTTATAATTTTGTTTGCTGTGATTGTTTATTGTAGACGTCCTTGAAGACCATAGGATGTTGTGGTATAAATATTAAGGTTATTTTCATGTTCATGGTATAAAAATGAGCTAGCAATAATTGTACAAGCCTTTTTTATTTTATTTTTTGATTATTATAGATAAAGTTAAATCTTTGCTTAAAAGATGTACTTATGCTTTGTTTAAATTCATTGTTGACAGATATATTTATTTTTACCATGTAAAGTTATTTCCTTTATGTTGAAAAGAATAGTTAATGTTGATTGTTTCTCCTTTTTTTATTCTTTGATTATTATAGATAAAGTTTCAATTTTTGCTTAAAAAATGTACTCATGTCTTGTCTAAACTCATTGTTGGTGAATATGTTTGTTTTTAGCATGTAAAGTTGTTTCTATTATGTTGAAAAGAATAGTTAATATTGATTGTTTCTCCTTTTCTTTATTCTTTGATTATTATAGATAAAGTTTCAATCTTTGCTTAAAAGATGTACTCATGTCTTGACTAAATTCATTGTTGGTGGATATGTTTGTTTTAGCATGTGAAGTTATTCCTTTATGTTAATATTGATTGTTTTGCCTTTTAGCTTTATTCTTTGATTATTTTGTATAAAGTTTTGATCTTTGCTCAAAAGATGTACTCATGTCATGTTTAAATTCATTGTTGGCGGATATATTTGTTTTTAGCATGAAAAGTTGTTTCTTTTATGTTGGAAAAGTAGTTACTATTGTTTGTTTCGCCTTAATAAAAATAGTAATTGATTAAATCAAGAATTTGTCATTTGCTTGTTAATTATTTTAAAGGATTTCCAAAATCCTCACATAAGAGATGAAGTGCTAGCTTTATTTTCATCCACGATGTTTATTCCTCTTTTTTTTGCATGTTTTTAAATTTGTTAAAATGATGAGAAAGTTCAGATTTTGGTGGCTAAATAGAATTATTTAAATATTTTTTCGAGTCATGCATAGTATGATTGTGAAATGATATTTCACTTTTAAAAATGCTAAACTTTTATTCTAATTTTCTTACTCCCTTTGTATTGTTATATGTGCTCTTTATGAGTGTAAGAACTTGATTCGTGTCTCTCCTTGATTCATAATATCAAAAGAGAATCAGCGATGTCTTAGAAAGATAAACCATAAGCCGTTACACGTTTTTTCCTAAAATGTTGGTTGTAATTTAGATGTATGAATCTTCGTTAATGTCGCCTTAATTGAAATTTAAGGATTCTCTTTCTTGAAAAATTAGTCTTTATTTTATTTTGTTATATGGATTAGTGTCTATGTTTGTTCAAGTTTAGAAGTCATGGTTATTTCTCTAATTGCCTCATCCCTTTACTTTCGCAAGCTTGCGTTGTTTGTTCTCGCATTAATTCATTGAATACGGGCTTCTTCCTTTTACCTTTATTCATTCTTAATATGACTATAAATCATGAGGCATGTAAGTGGGTTTCTTTGCTTTGTATTTTATCTGTTGACTCTCATTCTTGTTATACGTGTGCAAGTGTGCTTATCATTGTCATTCAAAAGTTAGTTCTTGATATTTTCTTTTGCTTTGAAATATGTCACTTTTATGCCTTGAACATATATTAATTTCTTTATCTTTTCTTTGCATGCAAAAAATGTCTTGAGTCCAAATGAACTCCTCTCCTCTTGCATTTCGTAATGGGCCAATAAGGTCCACCTCTTCGAGTCAAGTTCGAAGTTTAAACCCAAGATCAACTATATGGCGTGCGGGTGCTAGAAGATAGATGAAGAAGAAAAATAGGTCAAAACTCATTGATGAGGTCGCTAAGAGGCTTGAAAAGTCTCGATTTTTTTATTGCCTTCTTTTTACTTAGTCATTTATTTATTCATTTATTTGGAGCCTCGAAGCCAAGGTTGTATTCTAATACAGGTGAAACAGATTGTGGGCCAAAAAGGACTCGAAAATATAAATTAGGATAGGTGATGATGGGCCGAAAGCTCAAATTAGTTTAGGACAGGTTTATTTATTTAGGCCTAACGGCTTAAATCTTCTAATTTCTCCCTTTCTCCTTTTATGTGCTTATTTTGCTTTTCATTTGCTTAGACTTAGTTAAAATTCCTACTGAGTCGTCCAAATCTATTTTACACAAGTCTTTTTCTAATATCAATCACTTTGGAACAATCAATCTTATTGAAGTTAGTCAAAAGATATTTTCAAATAGTCCGAATAACCGCAAGTTAAGGGACGTTTTAGGTGCCTTAAATCTTCCTAAAATGTTTATAGGAACCGTTTACTCAGAATCTTCAAATTAAAATAATTTTTTTATTTTGGGTCGTTTAAAGTAATTTATAAAGGTTTTCTTAATTCCTTTTCAAATAAATTAAGCGGCGACTCTCAAAAGTCAAAATTTCTGCAAAACAGTAATCCATATACAGTCCATATACAATAATGATACAGTCTATATACAATACTGATACAGTATTTAACTTGGGTAATTCGGCCCTTTTAAAAATATTTTAATTTTTTTTGCTATAAATTTTTCAACTGATCAAATATTCTGCTTTTTTTATTGCTTGAAAATAATAATTAAATTATATAAAAATGATATAATTGTTAAATAGAATATGTATTTATATAAGATACATGCATAGAAATTGTATAGTTCTATGAAATATGTACATGCATAAAATATATAAAAAAAATATATAGAAAGTGTATTAAAATTATATAATTGTAGTATAAAACGTGTAAAAAAATATACAGTTATTGTATAAATTGTGTATCAAAACCGAATAATTTTTGTATAAAATATTTATATGTATAAGATTTGTATAGAAACTATATGGAAGGTGTGTAGAAACGATATAGAACAAGTCAGTAAACTGAAATGACTAGAAAGTGGAATTTAAATTCCATGGTCATTTCTATATAAATATTTTAATTTGAAGTGTCGTTTTCGTCTTTTTCCCTTATTTTTTATCTCAATTTATATGACACAAATATAATTTAGATAATTAATTATTAAAATAATTTTAATTTTTATTTTGTATGATTTATAATACTTTTTCTTCTATTCCAATTTAAGTGGCACTGATATAATTTCGATAGTCAATCAAATATTTTATGTTTGACATATTACTTTGTGTCCATTTTATGAAATATTATTAATTTTCTAATGAGACCATAATAATTAATTAAGGGGTGATACAAACAAATCACGATTGAAGAAGCGAAAAAGACATGTCTTAAATGACTTATAACAGCTAATTAGAAGTGATATAATAAAATTACTATAAAAAATATTTGTGTAAAAAACATAAATGGGCCTCATATAAGACATCAAGTTAATTTAAAAAATCAAATATTAATTTATTATTTTATGTTTATTTTATATTTTTTATTAAATATTATAAAGTTTAATACTTAAATAACTTATAGTAATTAATTAGGGATAATATAATAAAATTGCGATTAAAGCAGCTGAAGCAGACAGAACAAGCAGAAATGTCAAAGACGTGCCTGCTTATTGCCGCTTATTATTAAGTAGAATTAGAGGTAATATAGTTAGGTAGCACAAACAGAGATATTGAAGACATGTCTTCTTATTGCCGCTTACTCTCAATTTGTAAATCATCTGAAATCAGGATCTTAGTAATATAGCACACTTTCGTGCGTGTTCTTTAAGTTGTGTCTTTCCTTTACTCTTATCTATCATTAAAATAATTTAATTTTTTTAATTATTGTGATTTTGTAATATTTTTTCTTTTATTTCAATTTAAGTGACATTGATATAAGTTCGAGAATCAATTGAATATTTTATATCTTTTATATTGTTAAGTGTTATATATGTGATTTATAATGGTTTTAGCACAATTTTTCAATAAGATATTAATACTCTCTCAGTTTTAATTTACGTGTTTTCTCATTTTTAAATAATATATGTTACTTTATGTCTTTCTCTGTCCCATCGTAATTTTTGTGGCACTAATATAAATTTCGATAGTCAAACAAATATTTTATGTTAGACATATTATTTTGTGTATATTTTATCTTTTTATGAAATATTATTAATTTTTTAATGCTTAGATGTCCATAAAAATTAATTAGATATTATAATAAAATCACAATTGAGACAACGAGCCAGACATGTCTTAAATAACTTATAACAACTAATTAGAAGTGACAAAACAAAATTACTATAAATGTTATTTTATTTATTATTTTATCTTTTTATTAAATATTATTAATTTTTTTAATACTTAAATGACTTATACTAATTAATTAGGGTTAATATAGTAAAATATATTTTTTAATATTTAAATAACTTATACTAATTGATTAAGGATAATATAGTAAAATTATGATTAAAGCAGATGAAGCAGACAGCATAAGCAGGCATGTCCAAGAGTACCTGGTTATCCCCACTTATTATATATAATAATTATAGACGCGCGAATATAAATGTTGATTGATTAATATTTCTTCAAATACTGAATGATTTTTGTGTGCTTCAAGACCTAAAAAACATTCCTTTAGCTGGCAAATAGTACGTTTATTGGATAGATTTTTAATATTAAAAGCTTTACCTAATATGACGTTAATTGGATAGATTTTTAATATTAAAAGCTTTTCCTAATATGATTGTTTTCATAGGCTTCTAATATTAATCAAATTCAAACCTTTTCCATATTTGTCCTAATTATTCTTGAAGTTTATTTTAACTCTTCCACCCTTTTTTTTGTATTTGGTTCTAGCATCAAAAGTTTGGATAAATGCAAAAGAAATCGAGTTTACAGTGATTACAAGAATAAAGTAAACTTCTGATAGTTGAGTAGCTAGTTAATATGCAAATTATTATAATATTATTCTCTATTTGAATGCATTTTTTAATAATTAGCGTGTCATAAACATGCAATACATGTTTGTAGAGCATAAATATAATATTAATTGATCAAATTATTCTTTAAATATAGAGCGATATTTATATCCTTTAGATACTAAATAAATAAATAATAAATTCTCCTAATGTAGGATTATTTTAATTCCAACATATCCAAACATAAGTAAAAACATAAGGGATATATACCAAAAATAATGTTTTAATAGTATTAACCGGATACAATCAACCAATATTTTTGTACTTCATAAAAAGTAATATGCAATTTCAAATAATATTACCTACTATTTGCTAGGATTGACAAGGAATAATGTGCGAGAGACACATTTGCATGTAGAAACTAGTAGGAAAAAAAGAAAAGAAAGAATATAAAATAATACTCCCTTCGTCCTAAATTACTCGTTTCAAATTTCCTAATTTGATTTCTCATTTTACTTTTCTTTTTTCATTAATCAAGAAAAAATAATTTTTTTTTCATGTTTTACCTTTTGCATTAATTACTTTTTCTTCAAATTAAAATGTAAACATAATTTAATATGGATACTATGGTAAACTAGGCATTATATGTTATCTCAATTTGGAACGGATAATTTGAGACGGAGGAGTAACAATAATAGATTAAAAAAAGTAGTGAAACAGTATTTTCTTTAATTTTTTTTTTTTAATTTCCTCTTTTGCAATATTGTCTTCTGGAAGTTTGAAATGTTTGAATGACTTCAATCAGTGATACACGAAAAGATAGCCAGTGTGCTATACAATACTTCCTCCATTTATTTTTACTTGTAATTATTTTACTTTTTTAAATAAAAATTTATGTAGGTTGACCTCAAAAAGTAAAAAAATGTCAAGTAAAAATGAACGGCGGTAGTATGTGTTCGTTTGGTGTAAGAAACAATTAATTTTGAATTAATTTTAGGATAATTTATTTATGTTTTAAAATACATGAGATAACTCATCTAAAAATTAGTTATCCTGAATTATAGTATTATTTTTTTCACCTTAAAAGTAAAATAACTACTCCCTCCGTGTTAGAGACGATAGTATTGGGCCCAAACCACCATCAATTTAGTTGGGTTGTCCTGGCCCATTCATTCATTTTGCTCATTTTTGTTATATACATACAGTGTAATGGGTACTTTAGTATAAGGGATGATCCAGCCCTGTAACTTTACTACTGTTGTCATTTCTCAATGAAAATATCTGATTCGTTTCTGTCTCTAGAATGTTCTATGAAGTAGAGTTTCCTTCCTAATTTTTTCTTCAAATTCTCCACTTATATGTGAGTTTACATGGTACCAAAGCAAAGATCCTCAGATATCTCGTCATTCTCTATGGAGCGGTGGTACCATCGACCTATTTTGGTGATCTTTTCGAAGTTGCTCGGATTTTTCTGCTGTTGCCGGCGACTGTTTTGACATCTCTGTGCGGTGAAGTTCACTTTGCATTTGTTTTTTTTTTTTTGTCATTTCAGCACTGGCTTCTGCTTCAGTTTGTGAAATCGATTTTTTCAACATTATCGATCAAGGCTCTTACTTCTCAAGCTTTGAAGAAGAACGGTATCATCTATTCTCTACTTAAAATTTTTTCGACAAGTGTAATGGCTTCTGCGTGGACTCAAACTTCTGCTTTTGCTCAAGTTCTGATCAATCATCCCATGTATCTTCACCCCTCCGACTATCCTGGGATGACTCTTGTCACCACATCGTTCAATGAAATCGGTTATTGGAGTTGGAGGAGGGGGATGCTCATCCCTTTGTCTGCTAAAAGAAAACTAGGGTTTATAGATGGTAAAGTAGTAAAACCGGCAATTACAGATCCTCTATATGACTCATGGGTGATGTGTAATGATGTGGTGATTTCCTGGATACTCAATAGCCTAGATAAGAAAATTGCCAAAATTGTTTTACATACAGAAACAGCGAGTGGAATTTGGAAAGAAATTGAGAAAAGATATGGTCATGCTAGTGGAACTAAGGTGTTTCAAATTAGAAAAGATATCTCCTCTATTTCTCAAGGATCATCTAACATAGCTTCCTATTTTAATCGACTTAAAAAATTGTGGGATGAATTGACCATTTCTATTGTCTATCCTCCTGCACGTGTGATTGTAAAGTGGAATGGGTTAAATTGGAAGAAGATCAGAGGGTTCATCAATTCCTTGCTGGTTTAATTGACTCGTATAGTGGAATTAGGAGAAATATCCTTATGATGAAGCCTCTTCCAGATTTAGACAGTGTTTACTCGATGCTGATTCATGATGAGCAACAAACTAAACTTTAGGCTTCTCTGTCATCCTTTGTGTCTGAATCCACTTCCTTCTCTGTTGGGGCTCAAAGGTTTCCCTCCAAACAGTTTCCTCAGCCTAACAGATATACCCAGAGGGTCAATTTTGACCCCAAACGATCCTACATTTCAAATGATGGATCAAATCTCTTTTGCAAATACTGCAAAAAACCGAGGTATCTCATTGATAAGTGTCGCAAACTCTATGGTAATGGCTACAATGATAATACTCATTACACAAAGGGTAGGTAGGGTACTTTTGCATGTGTTCCACATCTACAAAATTCACCACCTGCTGTTATATCCCCTAATGTTCCTTCAGTTTCTGCTACTTCTCAACCAACAGAATCTATTCATGGTTTTAGCAAGGAGTAGCATGACCATATTTTCTCTCTCCTCCAATAAAATTCCTTACAGAAGAATGCTTTTTGTGCTTCAATTGGTTTTGCAGGTGTGACCAGCACTTCTACTTATAATATTTCTTATTTTTTTGCTTGCCATCTATCCCAGATATATGATAACCGTTGGATATTAGATTCCGGAGTAACCAATCGTATGACTCCACATAGAGATCTACTTATTAATGCCCAACCTCTTAGTTCTCCTTATCTCATTTCCTTACCTAATGGTTATAAGGTTAAAGTCACTTGTGTAGGGTCTCTTCCTTTAAATCCTGACATGATTCTCCATCATGTTCTTTTAGTTCCTAGTTTTCAATACAATCTTATTTTCTTGCACAAATTACTGTTCCAGTTTAACTGTATTTCTTATTTTAGTGTTATTGCTTGTATTTTGCAAGGCCATTTTCTGAAGAGGCCACTGAAAGTTGGTAAACTGTCCAATGGACTCTACATTCTTCAGTTGAATGGTTCTCCTACATCTAATTCTCCTAATGATCAGTTTACTGAATCTGTTGGTTCTTTCTTTAATTTTTCTTTTTCTGCATCTACTGGTTCTACCTTTATATTTCCTTGTGATGTTGCCAATGTCTTTGTAAATCTATGCATATTTCACCTATTAATAAAACAAATTCAGTTGTTGCTTGTTCTAATGTGACTTTAAATTTGTTTGCATCTCTTATTACTGATAACAACATTCCCAATGATCTTTCGTGGCACCAGCGGCTTGAACACATGCCCTTTGCCAAGATGAGATCCATTCTATCCCTCAAATCCATTTTACCTTCCAAACAATCTTTTCATTGTACTATTTGTCCCATGGCTAGACAACAAAGGCTTCCCTTTTCTGAAAGCACCATTTACTCTATAAAGCCTTTCCAACTAATTCACCTTGATATTTGGGGTCCTTACCATACCCTAACTTATAATGGGTACAAATATTTTTTTACTATTGTTGATGATTTCACCAGATATACTTGGACTCATCTTCTTTCCACTAAATCTAGTGTTTTTACTAGACTCAAATCATTATTTTACTATGTCCTTAACCACTTTCATATTTCTATTCAAACAATACGGTCTGATAATGCATTTGAGCTAGGATCTAGCACTGAGGCAGTTAAATTCTTTTCAGCCCGGTATTTTTCATCAAGCATCTTGTACATACACTCCACAACAAAATGACATTGTCGAACGCAAACATAAACATCTTCTTGAAACTTCTAGGGCTCTCTTTTTTTAGTCTAAGCTACCTGTTAAATATTGGGGGGAATGCGTTTTGGCTGCTACTTATCTCATTAATAAATTTTCTTCTCCTCTTCTTCATGATAAAACACCTTTTGAACTACTACATAGTTTAGCCCCTTCTTATTCTTCTCTTAAATCCTTTAGGTGTTTATGTTATGCCGTTATTCCCATTCCTCATAGGGACAAGTTTCAGTCTAGATCTCACTCATCCATTTTCCTTGGTTACTGTGTTAGAAAGAAAGGATATAAATTGCTCTCTCTCTACTCATAAAGTTTTTTCGTCTAGAGATGTTATTTTTAATGAATCCATTTTTCCCTATGCTACTCCACCTATGTCTCCCTTGTTTTCCTCCGTACCTCCATTTGTTTTTTACTCCCTCCCATCCATTTTAGAGGTTCCTCCTCCTATTTCTATTCCTGTATCTGAGTTTATTCCTGCTCTTAGAAGATCTATCCGAATTGTTTCTAAGCCCTCTTACAACAATAATTATGTTTGCTCCTCTGTTTCTAATCCTAGGCATCATTCTACATCTGTTATACCTAGTTTGGTTGAGCCACAATCTTATAAGAAGGCTGTTGCACACCCTGATTGGCAGGATGCCATGTTACGTGAATTTCGGGCTTTGAAGGCTAACCATACTTGGGATATTGTGTCCCTTCCATCTGGTAAACGGACTATTTCATCTAAATGGGTTTTTAAAGTCAAACAGTGGGCTGATGGGTCTATCGAACGATATAAAGCCCGTTTTGTTATTCGGGGGATACTCAATAAGAGGGTATCAATTACAATGAGACTTTTTCCCTCGTTGTCAAAATGACCACCCTTAAGTGTCTCTTGGTTGTTGCTGTCAAGAAACAGTGGGAAATATTTCAAATTAACGTCAATAATACTTTTTTACATGGTGATTTGTACGAGGAAGTCTATATAAAAATCCCTCAAGGGCTTGTAATTCCCGAATCTGATTCTGGACAGCTGGTTTGCCGCTTGAATAAGTCACTCTATGGCCTTAAACAAGCCTCGCAACAATGGTATGCAAAATTATCCAAGGCTTTTCAGTCCCGTGGTTTTGTGCCTAGTTTGAATGATTATTCGTTATTTACGAAATCTTTTTCATCTTCCATTGCTATTATGGCTATCTATGTTGATGATATCTTATTGGTTGGTGATGATCTTTCTGAACTTAGCTGCATTAAGTTGTTCCTTGATTCAGAATTCAAAATCAAGGATTTGGGTGAGGCTTATTATTTTCTTGGGTTGGAAATTGTTCATCAAGCCAAGGGTCTTCTTGTTACTCAACGCAAGTTCACTCTTGATTTGCTTTTTGAATTTCACTGTGATTCTGTCACTCCTGTTGTTAGCCCATTAGCGTTGTATGAAAAGTTATCTGCTGATTCTGGTGACCCTTGTCCGAATCCTGATTTGTTTCGTAAGCTTATAGGCAAGCTTAATTTTCTTTAGAACACTCACCTGGATATTTTTTTGTCGTGCAACAACTCAGTTAATTTATGTATCTTCTTCGGCTGCCGCATCTTGAAGCTGGTTTGCATGTGCTTCGGTATTTAGCTGGTTCCTCTAATTTGGGTATATTTCTGAATAATTCTGTTGATCTTCTCTGACTGATTTTTCTGACTCAGACTGGCAGGTTGTATTCAGACCCGTCGGTCCATTACTGGGTTTTACTTACTATTGGGTGGCTCTCCTATATCTTGGAAGTCGAAGAAGCAGCCTACTATTGCCTTGTCTTCACCTGAAGCTGAATACCGTGCTCTCCAAAAGATTACAGCTGAGATTTCTTGGTTGGTTCGATTATGTGTTGATTTTGGTCTTACTCCTTTGACTCTTGTTTCTGTATTTTGTGATAATCAGACAGCGTTGCACAATTCTGAAACCCGATTTTCCATGAGCATACCAAGCATATCGAGATTGACTGTCATTTTGTGCGCAAAAAGTTAGCTGCTGGTCTTATTTCTTTGCATCATATTCCCTCTTTTCTTCAACTTGTTGATTTGCTCACCAAACTTTTGACTGGTGTACAACATCATGTTTTGCTTTCCAAGCTGGGCTTAGGTTCCAGCTTGAGGGGGGATGTTAGAAATGATATTATTGAGCCCAAATCACCATCAATTTAGTTGGGTCATCCATGGCCCATTTATTCATTTTGTTCATTTATGTTATATACATACAGTTTAATGGGTACTTTAGTATCAGGGATGATCCAGCCCTGTAACTTTACTACTCTTGTCATTTCTCAATGGAAATATCTGATTCGTTTCTCTCTCTAGAATGTTCTATGAAGTAGAGTTTCCTTCCTAGTTTTTTCTTCAAATTCTCTACTTATACGTGAGTTTACACTCCGTTCCAAATTACCCGTCCCAAATTGAAATGACACATTAATTAAGAAAAAATAATTAATAACATGCCTAATTTACTATAGTACCCCTATTAAATGATGTTTATGTTTTAATTTGAAGAAAAAGTAATTAATGCAAAGGATAAACATGGAAAAAAAATTGTCTCTTCTTGATTAATGAAAAAGGACAAGTAAAATGGAAAATCAAATTAAAAAATTTGGAATGAATAATTTGAGACGGAAGGAGTAATTCTAAAATATCTAATTTCAAGGTAACTTATTTCCATTTAACGACCCTATAAATAATTTTTTTTGTCTTTTCCATAAAAGGCTTTATGTCAAAAAAGTAAAAAGAGAGGCTTCTACTTTCAGATTTCGTAGGTGTCATTTGAATAACGAAACATTATCTGACTGTTCAAGTACTTATCATGCCAATCGAAAAAACAAAAGAAAGACTGTGTTACCAACTTGGATTGGGGTGCAGTGGATGGAGCTGCTCCACCCTTAATCAGAGGTCGAGAATTCGACTCTTGGTATGTAGAAAATACTGTTGGGAGTGCTGCCACCTTAATAGGCCCTACAATGCACGATCCGGATTAGTCTGGGCTCCAATACGGGCATCGTACACTGAATGGGAAACCAAAAAAAAAAGACTGCATTACTTGTAACATTTTAAAATATATTTTTTTCATATTTTTTTTAAATATAATTTATAGTATTATTATATAATTTTTAAATATTTAAATTTTAATTTTAAAATATTAAATAAATTTAATTTAATCTAATTTAAATTTAAAAATTAATTAATTCAATTTTAAAAAAAAATATGCCAACTAAAAAAAATGAAGAGAATAGACATAGTAAAAGTAATACTCCCTTTGTTTCATAATAATTGGCACCTATAGACTTGACACGTCCATTAAAAAAACTATTTATTAGGGGTCTATTTTACCAAATTAGTTTTAGTAATTATGCTTTGAAAATATAAATTTGAATATACACAACTTATTTAGTTATTTAATGATAAGAATATTATTGGAAGAACATATTAAAATTCTCTTGATTTCATAATGGGATAACTAAATTAAAACAAATTTATAATATATTAAAAGTGTGAAGACCCTTAGAAAAGTGATTTGAAGTTTTTGTCCTTCATTAAAAGACTCTTCTTTAGACAAAACTGTCTTTTCACTATTTTTTAATTTATTATTTAATTATTTTTTATTATATTATCTAGACTTCCTAAAATATATGGGACTCCTAAAATATATTGTAGGAAAATTAATTAATATTTTTCTTTCTACTAGACTTTCTAAAATATATGGGACTCCTAAAATATATTGTAGGAGAATTAATTAATATTTTCCTTTTTACGGTTCAATTAGAAAAATACTCCTAAAATAGGACTCTATTAAGGAAATACTTCCGTAAATATTGAGATGTACGTTAAACTAAAGAACAAACCGGTTTGCCTATTAGGAGAATATGATTGATGCTCATGTAACTTGATTCGATTGCATGTATAGTTGATGGATGCTTGATTTTCTAACCCTCAACTTATTAACTGTGTTTGTCAACATAATAGAATTCAACATGTGTGTATATATATATCTTCTTTGTTTTCATTCAAAATCATTTTTTAGGGTCAAAATTTTCGCTCAGACAAGAATCAGTTGGATCAAAATCGAAGCTTTGTGATCACTATTATATTTTTTTTTTATAGTTTACAGGTCGTAGATGAATGTCGGTTGGCTTTGAAGAATTTCTTGTGTAAAGGTTAGGGTTAATTGTATTATTTTGATATGTTTATTATCTTATTGTTTTATTTTAATTTACAGATGTTAGATGAATGTGGGTCGGCTTTGAAAATTTTTTGTAGGTAAAGGTTAGGTTTAATTGTATTATCGTAATATTTCTATTAGTTTGTTATTTTGTGGTAGTTTATAATTCATAGATGAATCTCGATTGACTTTGAGAATTTTTTGTGTGTAACATTTAAGTTTAATTGTATTGTAATGATATCACTTTTCTTGTATTATTTTATTACAGTTTACAAGTGATAGATAAATATTGGTCGGCTTTGAGGAATTTTTTGTATGTAAAGGTTAGGTTTAGTTGTATTATTTTGATATATCTATTATCGTATTATTTTGTTATTATTTACAGGTGGTAAATGAGTGTCGGACAACTTTAAGAAAATTTTTGTGTGTAAAGATTAGATTTAATTGTATTATTTTGATGTCTCTATCATTGTATTATTTTGTTACAATTTAGAAATGGGAGATGAATGTCGATTGACTTTTAAAAATATTTTTGATAAAGGTTATGTTTCATAAATAAATTTTCCATCTTTACATACTCAAAAGATATTAAATTTAATTATTATATTCATCTTTATTATTTAAATAAATATTCTATTTTGTGTAATATTTGAATTCATTAAAATAAGATACACGTACAAAAAGTGTATACCTAAACTAATATTTTTTAAAAAAGAATCAACTAAAATAAAATGGAGGAAGTATTTTCTTTGGAATTATCATATTTAAATCTCAACTAGCTAGACAAGAACACGTAGGGAACTAAATCCAAATTTCATAACTCTTTAACAGGTTAACGGCAAAATCGATAAGCAAAATGAGGAAACCTTACCTTACATTGTTATGCCATTAATCTATATCTATAATCTATATCTATACCTATCTATAATCTATATCTATATCTATAATATATTAAAAGTATGAATATCCGTAGAAAAGTGATTTGAACTTTTTAACCTTTTATTAAAAGACTTTTCTTTAGACAAAACTGTCTTTTCACTATTTTTTAAAATTTAATAATTATTTTTTATTATATTAACTAGACTTCCTAAAATATATGGTAGGAGAATTAATTAATATTTTTCTTTCTACTAGACTTTCTAAAATATATGGTAAAAAATTATTTAATATTTTTTTCTACTATTCAATTAGAAAAATACTCATAAAATAAGACTATATTAAAGAAATTCTTCCATAAATATTGAGATGTACGTTAAATTAGAGAACAAATCGATTTGCTTATTGGGAGAATATGATTGATGTTCATCTAATTTGATTCGATTGCATGTCTAGATGGTGGATGCTTGATTTACAGGCCGTAGATGAATGTCGGTTGACTTAGAAGAATTTTTTGTGCAAAGGTTAGATTTAATTGTATTTTTTTGATATCTTTATTATCTTATTGTTTTATTTTAATTTACAGATGCTAGATGAATGTGGGCCGCCTTTGAATTTTTTTTTTAGGTAGAGGTTACGTTTAATTGTATTATCGTAATATCTCTATTAGTTTATTATTTTTTTAGTAGTTTATAGTTCGTAGATTAATCTCGATCAGCTTTGAGAAATTTTTGTGTGTAAAATTTAAGTTTAATTGTATTGTTTTGATATCACTTGTATCGTATTATTTTGTTACAGTTTACAGGTGATAGATAAATGTTGGTCAGCTTTGATAAATTTTTTTATGTAAAGGTTATGTTTAGTTGTATTATTTTGATATCTCTATTATCGTATTATTTTGTTATTGTTTACAGATGGTAGATGCATGTCGAACGACATTGAGAAAATTTTTGTGTATAAAGATTAGATTCAATTGTATTATTTTGATGTCTTTATCATTGTATTATTTTGTTGTAATTTACAGATGGTAGATGAATGTCGATCGACTTTTAAAAATATTTTTGGTAAAGATTAGGTTTAATAAATAAATTCTCCATTTTTACATACGAAAAAGATATTAAATTTAATTATTATATTCATCTTCATTATTTAAACAAGTATTCTATTTCATGTAATATTTAAACTCATTAAAGTGAGGTACACGCGCAAAACGTGTACACCTAAACTAATTATATAAAATTTCAAATCGTTTTTCAACTATTAATCTATAATAACTAGTATATGTACCCGTATAATGCGTAAACTACTGTAAAAAAAAAAAGAGAAAGATAATTGCATCAATCTTGACACTAACTTAAGAATAGTGGCAGAGCCACCTTTGCTTCAGGAGGTTTATTCGAACCCTCTTCAGATAGTAGATGTTGAACCCCCTTCGACTAGTTTGTATATTTACTTCTGAACCCCATCAATGAAAATCCTGACTCTGCCACTTCCTAAGATTCATCTTAAATAGTGCTAATAGACAATGAAATTATACTAACACAATAACATGAAAGAGTTGAATCGCAAAAAATTAAATTCATGTTAAATTAATTTTGGTGGTGTCCATAATTCAACTTTCTAATTTGCTCAATATCAGCATCATCGGGTTTTTTTTCAATATACACACTTTGAAATAAATTGTGTTTTCAATATTTGAAAATTCAGATGACTTAGTTTCGAACACTTCCATTAGTTAATGTGTCACACTGAAGAGGTATTTATATAAGGGTTATGAAGTAAAAACTTCAGGCTATTTCAAATTTTGTTTAATTCACATTCAAATTCAAATATTATAACAATTTGTTGCAGTAATGTTCTGCTACCATCTGCAGTTTTTATTGTTATTTATTGTCTCTTATACTTTTATTGTGTCTTTTTTAGACTATATTTTTTTAAATTGGAGGTATACCAAGAGCAACCTTTACACCACCTGTAAGATAGAGGTAAGATCTGTGTACACTCCACTCTCCCCAAATCCTACTTTGTATGACTGCGATGAATATATATGTTGTAGTTTTTCTTTCAAAAAATATTTATTTGAAAATATATGATTGTAGATATCCTTCTCTGTCAAATCTATGTATTTTGAGTTTGAAAAAAAAAAAAACATTTCGAATCAGTGAGATCAATTCAAAATTTTCTATACTAAAAACTAATGAAAGAAAAGTAAGCTCTATACTAAAAACTAACGAAAGAAACTAAACATAAAATTAGTTAACATCTCTTGTTCTTTACATTTTACCTTTATCCACGGGTTTTTTCTCTTCTTATTTTTCTTTATCTTCTTTTATTTCTTTCCTTTATTGATTACATATAGCATAGAGAGCAAGAGAATATAACAGAAAATACACTATCAAGGTTTCTTCTTCAATAGAGCAATAACTAAAGTACAAAACATTTGTTTCTTGTACAGCTTCTTTCAATAAATACAGCTACACATCAACACACAACACAACAGTTAAAGTGCCAAACAGAAAAATGGGCTAAACCAGTCACAAACTTTCGAATGATACGAGCACACACAAGAAAATAACATGTATAAATGTTTAGTTACACACATAACCTTAACAACAGATAAAAAGGCTCTTTTCTCACTAATGAACTAAGAATTATTATTAACATAATCGGTATGTACAAATAATAGGAATGTCTTTATCAAAACTATATAATCCAACTCCAATGATAATTAATAGTAAAAAAAGGTCAAATTTATCCCTCTACTTGAAAAATTGGCTTAATATACTCTTCGTCACACTTTGGGGTTAAATTTACCTCTGTTGTCATACTTTGGGGTCAAATTCATTCCTCTACTTCAATAAAATGACTAAATATATCAATTGTCATACTTTAGGATCAAATTTACCCTTGATGTCATACTTCAGAGTCAAATTTATCCTTGTTGTTAAGAAAATTTTCATATGTACCCTTTCTTAATAGAAAAGCTCAAAATTAACGTTAAATGTTCTATTTTTTAAAAATAAAATACACCATGATATAACTCGTTCGATTCGACTCGAGCCACAAAAAAGACAAATAAATATACCCCCTTTAATTCTGCCAAATTTTTCCAACAAGATTAAGCCACTGAATATTTATTAGTGCATAGCTCATGAAAAATTAATTGCATTAGTGCTAACACAAAGAAAGATCTCTCTCTCAGTTCATGGATCTATATCAGTGCAGAGCTCATGAAAAAGGACATGTGATGGTCAAACGCAATAGATTAGGCTCATTGGATATTTCTCTAGATGATTGAGTTAAGAGGTCTCCCTACGTGTCAATCGTGACATCTCTTCATTCATATATCTTTATATGCAATTTAGATTTATACAAATTTTCATCATGTCATTTGCTCTAAAAATTTATTCACTAATTCTAGAATCTAGATGCATACAGAATTACATATCAAATTTTAAAATTTGACATTTTTTTTCTAGTTTCATGCTTCTACGTTATTTTATTTCATTTTACGTTTTATTCATTTGTAAACAACCTACCAGTGTTGCACGTTGAAAGAGAAGTATTTTTGTTCGTTGAAATAATTTGACCAATAGAATTGAGGGAGATATATATTTATTTGTGTATTTTTGTGGTCAGATTGGACGAATTAGATTAGAGTGTGATTTATTTTTAAAAATTAGATAATTTAATGTTGATTTAGGCTTTTCTGTTAAAGGAAGGGTACAAGTGAAAAGTTTTTCAACAATAAGGGTAAATATGGCCCCAAAATTAAAAATCAAGGATAAATTTAACCCAAAATATGACGAAGGATATATTTAGCTAATTTTTCAAAGTAGATGAATAAATTTGATCATTTTCCCCATTTGATAACTTTGTCACAAATGTCAAGAATGAAAGTTACTCATGTCCCTAGTAATAAAAAAACTTCCAATTTCATCAAGCATCCCCCATATCATGATTTCTTCATGCAACATAGCAACTTGGGTTATCAGTTCGCTAGTATGATTGCTAGCCATCATCCCTACAATTTGATGACTATCCGCGACATCCATCTCTATTGTTGAACTTGATTTTTTTATCAAAATCATCTCGAGGCAGAATACGTCTCTGCAGATTGCAGGAAGGTAACACTAAAGCAATCGCATGCTATGTCGCTCAGACTCATAAAAAATATTATTGATTGTGTGTCTGATTTGTCAAAAATAATGTATTTTTAAAGAATCCGCCACGGGTGAAACACTAAAAGTGAAAAGTCCACGTAATTTAGATTGAGGGATATAAATACTCTAAGTGAACAAATGAAACTGATTTTTAGACTCATGAAAACACAAATCCAATCTCAATCAAATATTATGAATCTTGGAACGAGAGCTCATATGGCAATGACCCCATAACAATTGTTTTAGAAACTTTCTTTATAAATACTAATTTGAGAAAACAGACATTTTTACACATCAAGACCCTTTATCCTAACTATGATCTGTAACTGACTCCCAAAATTTATAATATGATCTGGTTAAAATATTTGTTATGTGGGAATTAATTTGTTGCTCAGTACAAGTTGCAGATTTAAAAGGGAGTAATAAAGCTCATATAAAATTTTATCATTGTTCTAATAGTGAAATTCTACTTGCTCCTTCGCAGGTCTTTATTTTCTTCAGAATCATAGAACCATCTTTATATTCCTTTTCTGATATTGAATTGTTCATGTAATTCTTGAAATTAATAATTGTATACTATATAGTTTCAACAAACAATATCTAAAAATGAAATCAAAATCACCGACAAACAACAGAAAAAAACTATACATTTCCTAAAATTATCAATACATAAATCAAAAACGCTTAAGTAGAGAAGAATGAAATTCGTCTCTCATGTGTTCTTCCAAACACTTAAACTGATAAAATAATTTTTAATTCTCAGAGAGATTTCAAAACACAGTTTAGAGAACGAAATTGTTAAGCATTTTAGTTATCGAGAGTATTTTCCTCTTCTACTCTACGACTTCAGTGTTTAAGTTGACGTTGGATATCTCTCTTTTAAAAATAATCATCTTAATTTAAGAGGAAAATACATGCGGATCTGCACCCCAGACCTCCTGACAATTTTTAAAATATTATAGAATCAAGAACCAAAAATAATTCAATGTACGTAAAACATTAAAAATAATCTACAAAATTGAATAATAGTAGCACATAATACGTAAAACTCAAGCAACAAAATCAAATAACTGTTAACTGAAACATCATGTTGATAACAAAAGTTATGTTTTTCAGCAATAAAACAACAAAGTTAATTCAGAATAATTAATCCTTAAAACCAAATAAATAGGTCACAACAAAAATACATGGTTCGCAACAAAACTAATTCCCCCCAAAAAAAATATAAAAACAGTTATTTCTCTGACTATCAGTTTCAAGCCTATTGAGTGCTCTAACTCATGTAAGTCTCTCCTTCTTAATTACTCTGTTGACCTTAGTGCTTGAGAATTGTGAATTGGAGTCATCATCAACTTCTTTGTCAAGTGATTCAACCTTCAATAAACTTCTCTTAGCAGGGGTATTGGTAGGAGTAATCACGTCACTGGTAGAATTAGAATCCAATAGGATAAAGGTAATTTTAATTAAAAAATTATGAATATTACACAATTAAAAAAACATTGATTTTGTTTATATATAGAATGATATAAAAGAGAACAATAAAATCATCTTGATTTTTCAAGGTTCATTAGAGATCTTCTCACAATTGATATTGAATTCTGAGTCAATAATATTATTATATTAGCAATTGTTCATAAAATGAAATTATAATATATATATATCATGAACATTAAAAATAATTGACTTTGAGATATGTATAAACGAAAATATATTAAAAAGTCACCATCATCAATAAAAGGACAAAATTGCTTGATAATTTCCACATCATTACAATCTTAAGAACTATATTCACCTAATCATGCTGCTCTACATTATGGTTCTTGACAACCACCTTAAATAGGACTCCTTTTCAAGAATAGTATCGAGCTTCGATAAATACTCATCATCACCATCAACATTGACATTAGTAGTCCATAAGACAAATTACATAATTTTAGATATAGTAATACATATAATATAAATATTAACTAATTACGCCTTTATAAAATCCCAAAGCAAAATCTATGTGAAATATGTCAATAACATATCTATGTCCTTTCAATTGATAGCGGACTTTTTTATTAACTTTGTTACTTTCCAATCCTACTGGGGTGAGGGCGCGTAGGTCAGGCCCGGAGTGGTCCCTCCCCTCCCCGACACCTACGGAGTAGGTATGAACCGGGTCGTCCCTTTACTTTCCAATCCCAAATGCAATAAAGAAATAAAATCAGTATTGTCCATTACTCTCACGTGAAGCTTATATTCGAAAGATAAGTTTAGTACATAAATTTTGGATCACATTTCAAAGAATCATTTAAAATATTCACAATTATGCTCAAATTTATGAGCAACAGAATGATCCAGGTGATCGCATTTCTTACAATAAAATTTATTTTCTTTTTTATCAATTTTTCTAGGACACTTCTTGCAGTCCATATATGATCAATTGATTCTCCACTTTTATATGAATGATAGTCGAATATATCCAAAAGTTTTCCTCCTATCACATATAAAAAAAAAAGATGATTTTACTATGTACTTATTTTGTAAATCATTTGCTTACTTGTTAATTTCAAAATCGACTAAAATTATACTCACATGAAGACACTCAATCAATTGTGCAACTGTTTTACCCTCAACATTGTTAGAAGTTAGCTTTCTCAAAATAGAATAAGTATGCGGAGTTGCAATTTAGCTAATCCTCAAAGAGTGATCACCACACACACCAATCAAATTGCATTTACAAAAGTCGTTCAGTTTTAGATTTAAGTGTGCAACAGAAAGTCATAATTTAATATAGATAGAAAACCTGATCTTAAAATCAACAACTTGAGAAAGATCGAAATTAATTCACAACTTCAAAGTATATCAAGTATTATGAACATAGTTTTATGTACATCCATAAACACAAGAAAAGTTAAGCATACATAGGCTGTTAATTGTATGCATAATCTGTTAATTATACATAAGAAAAAAATTCTACCTTAAAATCTATGCACCTAAATTAATTGCATAACATCTATGATTAGAGATGCGTTGAATTCATTCAAATATGATGTGATTTTTTCAACAAAATCATCTAAAAAATGAGCCTCAATATTATTTAACCTACATTAAAATACACATCATCATATAAAGGAAAGAATATTAGTTGTACCTGCTTAGAAGAGTTGTAAAGCAGTCACCTCTTCATCAACGTACCTGCTTACTCCGTGATTTTACTATATCATTCCTAATTGATTGTTATATGTTATTTACTATTTACATAGTAGAATATTAATAATATTTGTTAAAAAGGTAAAATAAACATTTATGACATGTTTGCTTCAACTGTTTCAATCGTACATATTCGTCGACATGCCTGCTTGCTGCGTGATTTTACTATATCACCCTTAATTAATTATTATATGTCATTTACGTATTAGAAAATTAATAATATTTAATAAAAAAAAGTAAAGTAGATATTTATGGCATGTCTGCTTCACATGTTTAATATTTAATTAGTAAAATAGACATAAAATGATAAATTAACTCTTGATATCTTAAATTAACTTGATATCTTATATGAGGCTCACTTAATTTTTTTCATAAGTATTTTTTATAGCAATTTTATTATATCACCTTTAATTAGTTATTATGAGTCATCTAAGACATATCTACTTTGCTACTTTAATTGTGATATTTGGTTGACTCTTATTAGAAAATTAATCATGTTTAGTAAAAAAAAGTAAAAAAAATATTTATGACGTGCTTGCTTCATCTGCTTCAACTGTAATTTTACTATATCACACTAATTAATTATTATAAGTCATTCAAGTATTAAAAAATTAATAATATTTAATAAAAAAATAAAATAGATATAAAATAATAAACTAACTCTGGATGTTTTAGTTTAACTTGACATCTTATATGAGACCCACTTAAATTTTTTTTTCACAAGTATTTTTTATTGCAATTTTATTTTATCACTCCTAATTAGTTATTAAGAGTCATTTAAGACGTGTCTGCTTCGCTACTTCAATCATGATATTTGATTGATTCTCAAAATATTAGTGTCATTTAAATTAAAATAGAATAAAAATTATTATAAATCACAATAATTAAAATTTAAATTATTTTAAAAATATAATTCACTATCAATGTCATATAAAAGTTTAAAAAAACAGAATATTATAAATTACAATAGCTTTCTACTTAAAATATTAAATTATAATTCCAAAAAAGTATTATAAATTACAATAGTTAGCAATATAAAATATCTAAAAACATACTAAAAATATAATTAATTATCTAAATTATTTATGTCACATAAATTAAGATAAAAAATAATATATATTGGTCCCGTACTAACACGGTCCCCTGGATATCTAATGGTTCTATAGAAATCTGTAATTCTAATCATGAAAACATGAGATTACTTGTGGTCATGTAGCTAGATATTCATAAAAACGTTGATTTTGCCATTTTGCTTATGCGGTTAAATTTTTTCATGCAAAACAATCTCACCAACGACATCTAATAAAAATTCAAAAAAATAATAATCTATTAGTTAAACTGGAGCAATGTATATTACAATTTAAATTTGTTATAATAATTATCAAAATGTTCATTCTCGTCAACATTCACTTGGTCAATCAAATGCTCAAACGGCCGCTAATTGAAGATATTCATACAAAAAAGTGAATTATGTATTTTTTTCAATCATTGTTCTGTTTGTGAACGCCAATCTCATCCTGTGCTTAGTGGTTTTAAATTTGAAAGAATTTGGACTAACAACAAAATTTTTCATTATATACAGTACTAACTTACATATTTTTTCATGAACATATGTGTTTTTCCCTTTTTTTATTTGGAGGGTTGAAAAATATTTGGTTTTGACTTTTAAAATTATTTCAAAACTTTGAATAAAATTTTAAAATAATTAAGAAATTATAGAGTCGCCACTTGATTTTTGAGAAAATATCAAGAAAAACTAAAAATATTACTTAAAAGATTCAAAATAGAAAAATATTTTAAGTTTAGAAATTTCAAGTAAGTGGTTCCTATTAATACTCTTGAAAGGTTGTTAAGGCACCAAGAGTATCCACTAACTTACGGTTATTCAAACTATTTGAAAATAACTTTTTGACTAACTTTAAAAAGGAAAATAGATTTTTGAAAAGGAAACGATTAAGGAAAAAATTGTCTTCAAGATTTGTGCAAAACAAATTTAACGACTTAGCGAGAATTTTTAACTAAGTCTAAGAAAACTAATAACAATTAGCATATAAAGGGGAAAGGGGGAGACTAAATGACTTAACTCATTAGGCCCAAATCCATAAATCTTGTCTTAATCTAATTTGGGGTTTTGACCCATCTTCACCTGTCCTAATCTAAAACTTGGGTTTTTGGCCCATAACCTGTCCTAAGCTAGTTTCGGACCTTTGAGGCCCCAAATCCGTTTCACCTGTATTAAATTACAACTTTGGTTTCGAAGCCCAAATGAATGAATAAATAAATGACTAAATGAATAAATAAAAATAAGGCAATAGTAAAAATCGAGACTTTTCAAGTCTCTTAGTAACCTCATCAATGGATTTTCACCCATTTTTCTTCTTCTTCCATCTTCTTGCACCCACACGTCATATAATCGACTTTGAATTTAAAATTTCGAACTTGACTCGGAGAGATAGGCCTCATTGGCCCATTACGAAATGTAAGAGGAAAGACATTCATTTAGACTCCAAAACAGATTCATGCAGAAAAAGATAAAAGAAAAAAAATTAATATATGTTTGAAAATCCTACACGTAATAGATAAATGATGAGATGGAAACATAGCATTCTCAAGCATAAAAAAAGATAGCAAACTGCGGTATCAAAACAAATCAACTTATCCAATGAAAAGGAAATTAACTCATATAACAAAGAAGAAGGCGAAGACTAACTTTTAAGAAAGAGAATTCTTAAACTCCAACTAAGGCGACATTAACGATGATTCATACACTTAAATTATGGCCAACTGTAGGAAAAATATATAGCGACCTACGATTTATCTTTTTAAGACATTGTTGATTCTCTTTTGATATTATGAATCAAAGAGAGACACGAATCAAGTCTTTACACACACAAAGAGCACATGTAACAATTCAAAATGAGTAAGAAAATTAGAATAAAAGTTTAGCATCTTTAAAAGTGAAATATCATTCAACAATCATACTATGCATGACTCGAAAATATCTAAATAATTCTATTTAGCCACAAAAATTCAAACTTTCTCATCATTTTGATAAAACAACATGCGAAAAAAGGAATAAACATCTTGGATAGAAAATAAAGCTAGCACTTCATCTCTCATATGAGGATTTTGAAATTCATTAAAATAATTAGCAAGCAAATGACAAGTTCCTGACTTAACCACTTACTATTTTATTAAGGCCATACAAACAATAGTAATTATTCTTTTTGACATAAAGAAAATAATTTTGACATGCTAAAAACAAATATATCCGCCAACAATGAATTTGAACAAAGCATAAGTACATTTTTTAAGCAAAGATTAAAACTTTATCCATAATAATTAAAGAATAAAGTAAAAAAGGAAAAACAATCAATATTAACTATTCTTTTCAACGTAAAGAAAATAACTTTACATGCTAAAAACAAACATATACGCCAACAATGAATTTAAACAAATCATGAGTACATATTTTAAACAAAGATCAAAAGTTTATCCATAATAATCAAAGAATAAAGCCCAAAAAAATACGTTCAACTATTGCTAGCTCATTTTTATATCATGAATACGACAATAGTCATAATATCGCTAGCATAACGTCCTATGACCTTCAAGACCGACTACAACAAACAATCCCAGCAGACAAAATTTCAACTATGAAGAAGAAAAGGATGAAGAAGAAAATGATAATAAAACTAAAAAAGGAAAAAAGTGTGTTTACCTTTTTGGGACAGCAAAACAGAACTATAAGCTTTTTTCGGAGTCTTGATCACCACCGGAAACGTTCAACTCGAGAACTTCGATTAGCCCACAAATTTCACGAAAAAGAAATTTTTTTACTAAAATAAAAAAACTCTTCTTTGCTCAAAGCTTTTTTTTTCAACCTTGAGACTTTTTTGACTTTGAGACTTGCTTTCTACCAAAATAATGGTAGTATTTATAGGAAAGGATAGAGATTCAATTCTATTAATCCACCAATGTGGGAGAAAGAATTTAGGGGTATTTTGAAAATTTTTAAAATTGAAGATAAGGTGATGTGGAAGATAAGGTGGAGGAAAATTGTACAATGTAGTATAATTTTTGAATTTTAAAATTGAAAAAAGAATAAGGTGTTTTCAACATAATTTTACAGTGACAGAAATAAATTGTAATCACAAATAAAATATGAAGAAACAAGATTTTTTATTGATTAACGATGTGGGTACAAATCTGTTACTCCCTTGATTCTTCTCTCTTGATTTTCTCCTTAATTTGAGGGTCATTAGTGGCGTATTTCTCTAACGTAGGAATATTTGGATTTGATATGGATTCCTCCATAATTCGAGGGTCATTAGTGACGTATTTCTCAAAAATAAGAATATTTGAATTTCTCCGTAATTCGAGGGCCGTTAGTGGCGTAGTTCTCAAACATAAGAATATTTGGATTTGATCTCCATGAAAGGAGGATTTGTCGATCTTCTTGATTTATTTGATTAATCAAGAAAAGAGGGTTTTGATCCTTTGAATTATTCGAGATTTATGAATATCTCATGAATTTGTGGGATATTTGGGATCTTGGAGATGCCATATTTGCCCCTTTATATAGGTGTAATTTAGGGTTTAGGTAGAGTAGTCACCAAGCTAGATTTAGGGTTAAGTAGCCTTAAAACTCTAACAAAAATAGAACTCTTTTTGTAGAGTCCACAAAATTTCAATGTCTACAAATGCCCCCTACTTCAAGGTTTGTCGGAGTGTAGACTTGATGAAACTCAAAAACAAGTTTTGAAGTACCGCTTCCAATTTTACGATCCTGCGATCACAGATTTGCATATTTGATTTATGAGAGAAGGGATGAAGGACAGACTTGGTCCCACTGGGCGTGCCAATTTGTTTTCAACATAATTTTACAGTGATAGAAATAAATTGTAATCATAAATAAAATATGAAGAAACAAGATTTTTTATTGATTAACGATGTGGGTACAAATCTGTTACTCCCTTGATTCTTCTCTCTTGATTTTCTCAATAATTTGAGGGTCATTAGTGGTGTATTTCTCGAACGTAGGAATATTTGGATTTGATATGGATTCCTCCATAGTTCGAGGGTTATTAGTGACGTATTTCTCGAACATAGGAATATTTGGATTTCTCCGTAATTCGAGGGCAGTTAGTGGCGTATTTCTCGAACATAAGAATATTTGGATTTGTTCTCCATGAAAGGAGGATTTGCCGATCTTCTTGATTTATTTGACTAATTAAGAAGAGAGGGTTTTGATCCTTTGAAATATTCGAGATTTATGAATATCTGATGAATTTGTGGGATATTTGGGATCTTGGAGATGCCATATTTGCCCCTTTATATAGGTATAATTTAGGGTTTAGGTGGAGTAGCCACCAAGCAAGATTTAGGGTAAAGTAACCTAAAAACTCTAACAAAAATAGAACTCTTTTTGTAGAGTCCACAAAATTTCAATGTCTACATAAGGTTGAGGGGAAATTGTACAATGTAGTACTAATTTTGAATTTCAAAATTGGAAAAGGAACATGGTTGAGGGGAAATTGTACAATATAGTACAATTTTTAAATTTCAAAATTTGAATTTAAGGATTTAAATTTAATTTTGATAGGAATTGGGTAGAAATTATGAGAGTTTTTGGGAATTTAGAGTTATTTAAAATATAACCCCAATTAAAATTTAGCCAAATTTATTTAATTTTGACCAAATTGAAAATCAATTGGCCGATTGCATTGCAATTGATTTTAATTATTTCTAAATATAATAGATTGGCTAAATTAAATTAAAAACTCTATACGAATTAATAATTCTTTTAATCTTGAGCTTCTTGATTTAATAAAATCAAATAAATATTTCTCCAAATAAATTAATTTTGAGAACAAATTTTATTTAAATCAAGACTTTATCCGTTTAGATTAATTTTCAAGCTTAATCAGTAAAAGTTCAATTTTGATAAAAATGTTCATTTAAGTAAAAAAAATTTATACAATTTTGCATATGTAAATACGATAACGTATAATTGTCAATTAAATGACAAAATTAACCCAAATAAATATTTTAGAGCGCATTTATCTGGATGAAATAAATATTTTGATTTTATTAAAAATTGAAGAAATCTAGGATTAAATTTAGTCGTGGGAGGCAAAAATTAGGTGTCAACAATACGCATAACATATCTCCCACTAATTGCGTGAATACGATCTCCCTATACAAAAATTCAACACTTATATTATATTCATACTTTAAACACATCAATATATACATGTACAACTAATAGCCAAATAGAGATATCAATACCTTTTCGTTTTGCAACACCATCTTCATGAAAATGTAACTGTCTTTCTTTTCAAGATCAGAAATAATTCACAATCTCACAACTCTCATTTTTAAACACTAGTGCATCTTTGTCTCTGAAATCACTTTGATAAAATTAATTTTGCAATGAGTCAAGTGATTGTTTTTCTATAGACGATGTAGTAGCTTCAATGTTCGTATTACATAGGAATCATCCTAATATATAGTAATTTTTGTAGGCATCTTTAATTAGAAATAATATTGATCAAAATATTTACTTTTTCATATATATGTTGTGTAATTACTAATAAAATATTGATCAAATATTCATTTACCATTCTTATATGATTCCTAATCATGATTAGATGTAGTAATAATTTGATAGCACTTACTATAGTCATATGTTGTAATGATGTGAATCCATTCAAATATGATGTGATTTATTCAATAAAGTCACTTCAAAATGCTGCCTTAATATTGTTCAATCTACATTAAAATATACATCATCATATGGAGGAACGAATATTATTATATAGGATTCTATAATTCTAATCATGAAAATATCAGATTACTTGTGATCATGTTGCTCGACATTCATATAAACACCAATCATGTCATTTTTCTTGTGCAACTAAACTTTTCATGCCGAATAATTTCACCACCGATATTTAATACAGATTCAAAAAAGCATAATCAGTTAGTTAAAAAAAATATATATATTACAATATAAATCTTTTATGATAATTACCAAATAATTCGTTCTCATCAGCATTCACTTGGTCAATCAAATGCTTAAAAGCCCGCTGATTGATGATATTCATATCAAAAAATGAATCATTTATTTCTTCAACCTCATCATGTGCTTACTGATCTTAAATTTGAAAGAATTTGATTCAACTACAATGTTTTTAATTATATACAATTCTAACTCACTTATTTTTTTCTTGAACAAGCGTATAACATATCTTCAAATAGTTGTGTGATACGATCTCCCTATACAAAAATTCAACAACTATATTTTATTCATAATTTAAACACGTCAACATATACATGTACAATTAATAGCCAAATGAAGATACTAATATCTTTTCTTCTTGCAGCACTATCTCCATCTCCATGAAAACGAAATTGTCTTTCTTTTCACGATCAGGAATAATTCACAATCGCATAACTTGCACTTCAAACATTATTGTATCTTTGTCCCTGACACCTCTTTAATAAAGTCAATTTTAGCAGCCATAATTTTAATGAAGTGAAGAAGTGAAGTATTTGTTCTTCTATAGACAATGCGTTAGCTTAAATGTTTGTGTTACATAGGAACATCCCAATATACCACAACTTTTACAAGCATCTTTAGTTAGAAACAATATTTATCAGAATATTTACTTTTTCTTATATAAATTGTGTAATTGATAATAAAATATTGATCAAATATTTATTTATCATTCTTATATGATTGCTAATCATGATTAGCTATGATAATAATTTGATAGCACTTACCATAGCCATATATTATAATGATCAACAGTGTAAGATATGATTTAGCATAAACACGATTCACTTATTATAGCTAACTACTTTTCATTCAATAAGAGCAAGAAAATTTACCATTAATTTACAATAGCCATCTATGAAATCTCTAATTTTCAGTAATAGATTGCAGGAATAATGATTATAAAAAATTATGAAAATCTATAACAAAATTGGGAAAAATTTGATTGGACTAAAATTATGAAATTGAGAGTAATTGTTTGATTGGAATAGAAATTTGAAATACAAATTACGAAATTAGAATTAATTTTATTTTTTTTCTTTTGAAGCTTGATTGATTTCTAGACTGCAAGGAGGGCCTTGGTTTATAGTGGGATCTTTCCTCCCCGTAAGGAAATGGGAACCCAATTTCGTTCCAAGTGCAACACAGATCGACTCCACAACGATCTGGGTACGTCTTCCCCAACTCCCCACTGAATTCTACGATACTCAAATTCTCCAAAGAGTGGGGAGAAAAATTAGGAAACTGGTGAAGATTGATGCATGCACTTCGGCTACCCTAAGGGGAAGATATGCTCGATTATGTGTCTAAATTCAACTGGGCATCCATGTCATGGCCTCAATCAACATTGAAGGTCGCCAACAGAAGATCGTATACGAGGGGAATGGGATACTTTGCACATCGTGTGGCAGACTGGGTCATACAACCTCATGCCATATTCAAAAGGCTACAGCTAACCAGATCAATCCCACCTTACCAACTACACCAAAGTCTAAAATGGAGTGGCAAATGGTGACCTTCGCCAGAAAGAAGAAGAAATACCAACCACCCGCTGAACAACCGAAATTCTCATGCAGTCCAAGCAAGGAAGGTAAGTTCATGGAGACAACGACAGGTAAGTCTCCTATCCCTACTCCTTCATCCCCTACGCCCAGAGGTGGAGTCCATGGCGGCGGTGGGAAACTAGGGCAGACCAAGCTTACCGGGCCATCTCGGGGTAAGGCTAAAGCGGGAGAACCATCTGGGCCTCCCTCGTCTACCTTCTTAGGGACAAACCCAAGTCCACTCCACAAGATCAAATGGTCTCCCCTAAAGCCCAGGGGAAAAGAGAGGCAGCACCTAAGCCCCCCTCATCAATAAGGCCCACCACACTTTTTAACCCAATCAGGCCCAACTCAGAGGAGCTTTCTCATACTAGTTCTCCCACTAATTTAAATGATATTTCCACTCTTTCTAAAGAAAGGATTAAAAAAAAAAAGAACCATGGACCCCACTTGAGCCGGCTCAGCTCAAATAATCATGAGCTTGGAGATGGAAATACTCTCACGCCCGTCAAAAACCTTTCTAATTCTCAGGGTGATTTGATGGACATTGTTCATCACGCAGATATAACATTTAATGCTAGTGTCAATATTAATGAACAAGCCCCTCACCTTCTCCCTCTTGATATACCTCATTCTAACAATATGGAGGTCATGTAAGTCTTCAATGACATTCCATGAACACCCCTCAGAGCTCCAACATGATTACCCTGTTCACGGAAGCTCTTCCTCTGGACCATCTTCCAGCTTCTTGGCTAAAAGTTTGTCTCTCTAATCAAACCGTACTACTCTATGCCCAATGAGAAGGGAGATAGGACATTCTCTACATTCAGGACCCCAGGTACCTAGCTCAACTAGCCATGGAATGCGTGTGCCAAGGTCTGTCCAGCTATGGCCAAAATATGTGGATGACAACTCTGTTTTATGTGATAGGCTGAACCTTCCAAAAAGACTTGACTCCGGAGAACCTGTCAACCATTATGAACCAGATAAGCACGATCCTAACCTTCTTCTTACCCCCAAATCCTCTTCTAATGTCCCAAGGTCCAACTTTTGTGAGGATACCTGGGGTGAGCCAAACCTCCTCACTACCACTTCTGACCCCCTCTCCATCACCAACCCCCCGGTCTCTGAAGAGATTAGAAAAAGAATAAACTCTGAAGGACTTGAGGGAGAGCAACAGGGGATTGGAAGGGCTACTAGCCTAACTAAGAATTCCCAAAACAGATGTCTTCACTCTGAAAAGACCTGTAAACCTAGAGTTTACAAAACTTATCCACGAGATGGTCATTGTGCTCTTGCCTCAAGTGCTAACAAAACTAGAACTAATGCTAAATATTCCAAACCTTATGATAGGGGAACACTTCACTGCTAAGGTATCCCCACTATCAAGGAAAAGGAAAAATCTAGAGATGTCTGGACCCTCCAGCCCACTGGAAAATGGGAAAGCAGCCTTAAGAGATCCTCCACACCACCCCAAACTAATGATGAAGAGTTGCCTGATTTGAAATGTTAGAGGGGCCAATGGTGTTGAGTTTAGGAAATAGTACAAGTCCATGATCAGCATCCACTAGCCTTGTATCCTAGCCCTGCTTGAAACAACGATGGTGGATCATAAGAACCTCTCAAAAGACCTAGGTTTTCACAACTTTATTGAGTCTACTGCCACTAGCAACTCAGGTGGCATTGTCATCATGTGGAAGGAAGACAACATCACTATCAACAGTCTCTCCATTTCATCCCAGGCTATCTATGCCTCTGTAAAGGTTTGTTCTCCCCCTTTAATTGGGTCCTCAGCATTGTTTATGCTAAGCACTAACTTTAATACTAGGAAACTCCATTGGGATCAGCTAATATCCTTGGCTGACAACCTGTCTTCCTTGGGTAGTAATAGTTGGTTTGTAGGTGGGGATTTCAATAAAGTTTTAAGGGCTAGTGAGAAATTTGGTGGTAATCATATTAGCATCCACAAGTCTTCTCTTTTCTGGAATTGTATTTATCACTGCAACCTAATAGACCTTGGGTTCAGGGGTAGTAAATTTAACTAGTCTAACATGAGATATAGGAACAGGCAAGGTTTGATCCTTAAAAGTCTAGATAGATGCTTAGCCAATGATCACTGGATCCATCTTTACCCTGAGGCCTCTGTTCTTCACCTCCCAAGAATTCGTTTTAACCACTCCCCCTTCCTTCATAGTCTAGTTAGAACCCCTCATCCTCTTCCCAGACCTTTCTAAGTGGAATCCATATGGTGTAACCACTCAGAGTTCAGTAATCTCATCAAAAACTCCTTTTTCTGAAGGGGCTGAACTCACAAATGTCTCTTATCTTTTTGCTGGCATAGCAAAATCCGGGAACAAGGAGACCTTTTGGAAATATTTTCAAAAAGAAAAATCACCTTATAGCTAGGCTGGCTGGGAAAAAATCCCCCGACTACCCAACTAGCCCCTTCTTTCAGGAGCTGGAAAGTTCCCTTACCAAAGAGTTTAACTATATCCTGGACCAGAAAAATGAATTCTGGAAACTTAAATCCAAAATTAACTGTTATTGATGGGGATAGAAATACTAAATTCTTGCATACTTCTACCTTTAACAGGAGAAGAAGAAATAAAATTAATTCCCTCCAAGATAATGGTTGCTGGATTTATGAACCTGCAGAGATCACAAAAGCCATTATCTCTTTCTACAACTCCTTTTACTCTTCTGACCATATATCTTTCCTCCTTAGGTGTCAGACCAACCCCTCTAACCATGGCTTCTTTAATTCCTCTAGTCATCCCCCCCTTGACTCCATTCCTAGCTTAGAGGAAACTAAGAGATCTGTGTTCTCCTTTGCACCTACCAAAATTCCTGGGCCTGATGAGATGCACCCATTCATGTACCAGAAGTATTGGTCCACCATGGCCCTCCCCCTCCAGGAGTTCTGCAGAGTTACCTTCACCTCCTGGACTATCGACTCTACAGTTAACACTACTTACTTGTGCCTAATTCCCAAGTGCAGAGATGCAACCTCCTTGAAAAATTTCAGACCTATAGGGCTTTGTAATACCGAGTACAAGATTATTACCAAAATCATCACTAACAGATTGAAGTCCTTTCTCCAATCCATTATTGGGCATAATCAATCAAGCTTTCTTCGAAAAAAAAAAGCTTGTGACAATGCAATCATTATTTAGGAATACCTGGACCATTTCAAACGAATGAAGGGCATAAAGGCCAACACGATCCTAAAGATTAATCTGAAAAAGGCTTTTGATAGGTTGGAATGGTCTTTCATCAAAAAAGCTCTAGCCTTCTTTAACTTCCCCCCTGGGTTGTCTAAACTCATCCTCTCCTACATCTCCTCATCCTCTATCTCTTTTCTTATCAATGGGAACATAACTCCCAACTTCAATCCAACTAGGGGGATAAGGCAAGGAGACTCCATGTCACCTTACCTCTTCATCCTTTGTATAGATCTCCTATTAAGAAGAATCAACCATGAAGTTTGTACTCTCCAATGGTCCCTTATCTCTATAAGCAAAAGAGGGCCCCAAATTTTTCACATCTACATTACTAATGATCTTACACTCTTTTTCAGAGCTAACTGTCACACCATTATCAACACTGTTGACAGTTTCAGCAAGCACTCAGGCCAAAGAGTTAACACCAACAAATCTAAAGTGCTTTTTTCCCACAATTGTGGTGCTGCTTCTAAGCTTAACCTGTCCACTATCCTTGGTATTAAAACCAACAACAATTTTGGGAAATACCTTGTGTTTTATCCCTTTCGAATTTATTTTGGCGAGAAAATGGTTTTGATCTTAAAACTATTTCAAAAAAATCGAGAAAATTTTGAAATAATTTTAAGAAAATTTATAGAGTCTCTACTTGATTTTTATAGAAAAAAAAACAAGAAAAAACTTAAAAGAGTTTCAAAGGTTCAAAAACAGAAATAAAGAAAATATAAGGATTAGTACATAACTTAAGCTATTTATATATATGCTTAATAAATATAAGTTGATCAAAGAGATTCATCTTAATTTTACTAATTGAACTACATCACAAAGTTTACAACCCAAAGGCTAAACCCCAATTTTACCGCGACAAGGAAAAATTGCTTGCCGTAAAACATCATTAATATTTCTACGGACGCTATTAGAAACCAACACCAAGCCTCCAAAAAATGAGAAAAGATGCAGACTATGGCTAAATCCAAATATATAAGATGCAGCCATGGGATTATTGTTCAAATAAAAAGAATAGACCCAACACTTATATGAGCAAGCCAAATTTACTTTTGAATAGATACCCAACTCCGGGCATAAAATCTAAACAAGAAACATCCTTAGATGCCGAACAGGAGACGAGTTCTATCGAAGTCAAAGCGAAACCAACATAATTCATGTAGCCAAAACAAGAGAAACGAGAAGAGAGGGGACTTTTACGCTATTGCAGAGTTCACAACTTTAAAGAGATAGTTTAAGCATTCAATCACATTAAAGCACAACGAGCGTGAAGATCGACCTTCATGTAAATTAAAAGAGAAAAAAAAAGGCTCTATTTACACAAAAGTTATGATTTTCAGAATCTGGAAACGAAAAAACCGCTGGAAATTTTTTTCAAATTATGTCTTCAATACAAATTTCAATGAACAAAAATAACATGCCAATACATTATTAAATACTCATCTTTAACATCAGTATGCTCTACAAATAGTGAATCACTCTCTCTAATTTTAAGAGGAATAAAACAGTGCTACAACATAAGACATTATCAAGCATTACTAATTTCAATTCTGAAATTCTCATAGCATTAAACACACATAATACGAGTCATAACAACCAAAAATTAATCAAAACCGACCTATAGATTCACTCGCAATCACTAATTTCAACAAGGAATAGTTTGAAAAGAAAAACATTTAAGTTTTTACCTTTTCCGGAGAAGCGATTTGAGACAAAACGAGCTTTGACGACGATTTTCACCACCGGAGTTTAAACTCCAAAGCTTTGGGTTACGTGAGATTAGAAGCATGCTCCTCCCGAATCCTCAATTTTTCTCCCCAAAAATCTCCCTCCCTATTTCTCGACATAGGTGGGTATTTATAGAAGAATTTGTGGTTGTTTTGGGGGGAAACAGAGGGATAAAAAGGGGAAAACGAATTGAGATTCGAAATTTCAAAATTTGAAAGAATGTTTGACCTGGAATTGGATGAAATGGGACATTATCTCTGAGCTGCAGTGGTTGTCGATTGCTGTTACTGTCGTTGACGTTGAAATTGTTGGCTGGTTACTGTTTTGCGTTGAAATGGTGGGTTGTTAGCGTTGAAGGTGCCGTTGGGAAGGCTGTACGCTGTTTTAGCGTTTTCTTGCTGTTAGGGTCGCGATTTGGTAAAAAAGAAAAGGGGAAATTGAGGTGTTGGGCCGGGTATAAGGGAAGTTAGGGATTAAGTCGGCCGGATATTGTGATGTTTGGGCCGGTTGTTATGGGTGTATTGGGCTGCCAGTCGGCCCAGAAAAAATTTAAAAGGGAAAATGGGGGTTGGGTAAATTAGATTAGTTAATAAAGGGAAAGAGTCTAATTTAAAAATTATAATCATTTCATATTAATAAAATGGCCATAATGGAATTAATTAGACAAAATTGAGATGGAATTAACTTCTAATCAATTTAATGAATCTCTCAAATTCAATAATTTCAAAATAAATATTCAATAGAACACAATTTTATTTTATTTCTTTTTTTTTCAATAATAATAATAAATAAAAATTAAGAGACTAATTATGCCATCAATTTCTTATTTTTGATCGATCTATAGAAAAGTAGAATATTTGCAATTTAATCAAAATTTTCGTTGTGAATAAATTTTAAAGCATTTTCTTTAACCGATAATTATATAATCATGTATAATTAAACACTTAATATATTTTTTTATTTTTTAAATAAATATTTTAAAACTATTTAAAATTTGAGAAATTCAAGAATTAATTTAAAATGTGGAGGATAAAAATTAGCCGTCAACACCTTGATTTCCCCACCTTCCACAAGAAGCCTACCCCTGGAGACTTCCAATTCCTTCTTGACAACATGAACTCCAAGGTAGAAGGTTGGAAAACTAAGTTCCTCAATATGGTTGGCAGAACTACCCTAGCAAAAGCTTGTCTGGGTAGCATGTCAAACCATGTTATGCAATACATTCTCCTTCCCAGCAAAATCCACAAGCTGATTGATAGATCCCAAAGGAATTTTATCTGGGGTTCTACTAATTCCAGGAAAAGGATGCATATGGTCAAATGGGACATCATCACTAGACCTAAGAAGGAGGGAGGGTTAGGGATCCAGAGAGCTAGCATAAAAAATGATGCCCTTCTCAACAGTCTAGCCTAGAGATTGAACTCTAATCCCTCTGTCCTCTAGGCCACAATTCTAACCCATAAATTCAAGCACACCTCTAGAATCAACACACCTGGCAACTCTAGAACTTAGAGAAACATCCAAAGGGGATGAGATCTTTGCAAGAATGTCATTTGCTTGTCCATCCACAATGGCAACAAAGTTGATGCCTGGAGAGACTGTTGGATTCCCAACCTTCCCCCTCCCAGGAGCATCATCCAGGGGCCCGTCCCATACCAATGCCCCTCTTAACTCTCTCTATCTTCTGGCAAAATGGTCGCTTGAATTTGAAATCCTTACCTTTTGAGGTCCCCCTAACATCCTCTATACCATTAAAAATACCTTTTTCCTAACCAAACGATCCAGCAGGACACCTCCAGTGGCTCTTAAGTAGATCTGGGATGTTCTCTTGAAAAAGTTCCTAGGAGTACATCTATAGTAGGAAATCCTTTTCACCCACACCTCTAGTTCATGGGGTTGGATTTGGAAGGCTACTATTCTTAAAAAACTAAAATTTTTCCTTTGGCTCTTGAATCATAAGAGCCTCCTTACAAAATCAATCTTATTCAATAGGGGCATTAACACCAACCCTAACTGTCACATTTGTAACTACCCCCAAAAGGATATCCAACACCTCTTTTTTTATTGCAATCATGCCAACACCCTATGGAGGGATCTTGTGCAAAATTACTATGGGGAGGCTAACATCACCATCATTAGCTTCTCTCCCACAAATTGGAAATCCATCTGGAGAGAACGCAATCACATCAGACTCGACACTAAAGTCGACTGGCCTACCCTTTTCCCTTTTGTCTTTGGACTATTTAAAAATCCAGGAACAATAATGTTTTCAACAACAGAAGTTGTCTCCCTTCTTTCAAAAATGCCTACTTGAAAGCTGTGGAATTCTTCTATATTAGCAAACTCTCCAATAGCAACCCCCACACCACTATCTCCATCGGATGGACTCCTCCCTCCAGGAATGCTTACAAGTCAAATACTGATGGATCTTGTCTGGGCAATCCAGAAAAAGGGAGAATTAGGGAAGTAGTGAGGAATGCTTCAGGAAACTGGGTGGTGGGTTTCATGCAAAGCTTCTATGATGCTTCCAATAATCTCATGGAGCTCATGGCTCTTAGATAGGGTCTCATTCTAGTTATAGAGCACAACTTGTGCCCTGTGGAGATTTATGTTGAGTCATAGGAGGTAATTAACTGGTTGACGAAAGGTAACCTATTCTATAGTCCCATTATTGATAAATGCAGGTCTTTGATAAGAAGATTGGGCAGACCTCCCATTCACCATAGCTACAGAGAGCAAAATAAGTTCGTCGATACCATGACAAAAACAAGAGCAAGGATGAAATACTATGAGAGCTATAAAGTTTTTGTAACCCCACCCCATTTTGTAACCCATGATGTATTGGCGGATTTAGAAGGAAAATGTTACTCTCGAAATGTTCCTTACTCAAATTATGTAGGGCAACGCCCAACTATTTTTGTAATGGAGCCAACTAAGCTCCCTAACTTTGTAACTTCGATTATCTATATTAATGCTATCTTATTTATCAAAAAAAAAATGAAATAATTAAATAATTAATAAAATATAAAATAAATTTTTTAATTATATACTAATTTTAATATAAAATAGTTGCACAGTTATGATAGTGTTCATCAAATAAGAGTCAAACTTAATTGGCTTCTTATATGTCTCTTGATTGTCAATCATTTATTCATTTCTATATATTATGAAACTAATAAAAATTATTTACAATTTACACAAAAATAAATATATCATAATTATATTTCCTTAGGTATATAAGATTCCCAATTTAAAATTGTCATAGTAATAGGTGTATTATATCCCGGCCAAGTCGATGTTAATTGATTTTGGGTAGAATAAAGTAGCATAAATTTTAACAAAATATGAAATAAAATTATTTAATTATATATTAATCTGAATGTGAAATAATTGAACAATTATAAAAGTGTTCATCCAATAGGAGTCAAAGTTAATTACTTTCTATCACAATATGAAATTGTATTAATTAATTTTTTATCGTAAGATGAAATAATATTAAAAAATTAATATAATAATTTTTAACTGTAAAATGATTTGTTGCTGTAAAATGTGAAGTGTCTAGTTTTTAAAATGTCACTTGGCTTAATGTTAGACTAACTATCCTCCTTTATTAAATATAAGATGAAATAATATTAAATAATTAATAAAATAGTTTTTATTGTAAAATGATAGTTTTTTTGTTGTAAAATGTGAAGTGAGTAGTTCTCAAGATGCTATTTGACTTAAGTTTAGATTAGCTATCCTCTTTTATTATATACTAGTCTAATCGCACGTGCCTCACACGTATAATATTTTGTTATTTAAAATTAAATGATCTTGTCTATTGTGGAGAAATTACAAGTTTAACATTTAATTGTTTAAAATTAAATGTAATTTTCAAAGATTCTTCACGCTTTAATATAGTAATTTAAACATAAATATATATTCTAAAAATTACACATATATACAACTTATGTGATATTACAAAAATCTCAACATATACACAGAATGTTATGTATATGTCGGCTATGTTATGTATATTAATAGGGAGAGAGAGTAAAGTAGTTAAAAAAGTGGGAGAGAGTGTAATTACTTCTAAAAGGATTGGTATTTATGTTATTTATGCATATATATTTAATATAAATAGTAAATAAATATATATTTTATCACCAGAAATTTCAAGTGATCGACGAAACAATACTTTGTGTTTGTCATGCAGTACCTCTTTCCCTTGCTGTATATGCACTGCCTCTTTCTCTTCCAGATGCTAATAGAGACACATCAATTTAAACTATATTTGTGGTGCGATTCTTTTTCTATATTTAAAAACTTTTCTTGTTTTTAAAGTCAAATCTTTATAAAATCATTGATTACATTCTTATTACGTACTTAAAACTTTTAAGAATTTGGTACTTTTTTTTTTCTTATTCAAACGCTTTTATATTTATTTTTAGATTTTTTTAAATCTTCTTAAAATCAAATTTAGTTGATATAGAATTCTTAAACTAATGAAAAAATATATTAGTTGTCATTAATTGTGATGACTTCTAAAAAGGAAAGGTTTTACCATAAATATATTTAAATAATTTTTAATTCTTAAATATTAAAAAAATAGTGAAAAGACGATTTTGTCTAAAGCAAAGACTTTTAATGAAGGGCAAAAAGTTTAAACAACATTTCTAAGGTTCGTCACACTTTTAATATACTATAGACTAGTTTAGGCATACGTGCATCACACATGTAACTTTTAAATATTTAAAATTAGACGATTTTATCTAATATAAAGGTTTTTAATGAAGTGTAAAAAGTTCAAAATATATATCTTATTATAAGCACGTATATATTTTATCACCAGAAGCTTCAAGTGATTAATGAATTTAATATATTGTAGATGTAGTTTAATTTAACCAATCTCCTACTTCGTATGTCTTGCCAAATAGACCCAAGGGTTGTATTATAAGTTGAATTTTTACTTCATTCATGGATACTTTTGGAGAAGAGTTTATGAACTCTTTTGTACTGTGAATACTTTTGGAAAAATCCTAACACATATTTAACAGAACCAAAGCATTATGCCTAACATCTTTAACTTACTTTGGTGACAACATCTATCAACCACTACTTCTTAATTCATGTAATGTTAAATATATATGAGATGAAAAAAATTAACCAAAAGAGAAATTATTCCCATATGATAATGAATATTCTCATTTCCACCTTTCAAAATATTATTAAAAAAAAATAATCTCAAAAGTTGAGTTTAATTTAGCCAAACCTCGTGCTTCATATGTCCTGCCAAATAGACTCAACTAGACTCAATGATTGTACTATACGTTGAATTTTTACTTCATTCATGAATACTTTTGGAGAAATGTTTATCAACTCTTCCTTACTGTGAATATTTTTGGAGAAACATTCCCTCGTTCTCTTCTTTGTCTCTTGTTGTGTCTCTTTGTCCATTATTATATTTTTTTACGGCCAGATTTAATTATGCTTTTCATCATACTAATTTTTTATTTATCATAAAGTTTGATAAACTACATATCATATCATAAAAGAAGATAAAGAAAAGATCGTTAAATGAAAAAAAATAAGAATGAATAGCTACAATAATTTACATCATTCAAAACTAAAAATTGTCACGTGAAATTCATCACCTTTCAAAATTCGGATCATCAACTGTCTATATATATTATCATCATCATCATCCATCTTCAAGATACCTACAAAATCAATGCACCTTAAAGTAAATTAAATATTACAAAAATATTTCTTGACGTAAAAAATAATTCTAAAGCAAACAATAAAGAATGATCTAAGACCAAAAATATATATATATTTTTTTTCATATGTTCATTGAAGATGCTATTGTATTGTTGCAGAAGAATCACTACTAAAAAAAAGAGAAAAACTGACCATAAAAACCGATCACAAGTGGTAGGTTTTTCTAAATTTTCGACCACAAAATCGATCAAAATGCGTGATCGATAATGCAGTGGTAGCTTTTTAAAAATCGACCATGTATGGTCATTTTTTTTTAAAATATATATATATATATATTTTTAAAAGTCATGATTGTTTTTTTTAAATAAGAAAAATAATTTTAAAAATTTAAAATATTAAAAAAACGACCACAAGTGGTCGGTTTTTTAAAAAATTAATTAATTTATTTTAAAAAAAATGACCACTTGTGGTCAGTTTTTCTGATTTTTTTTTTTAAAAACCGACCACAAGTGGTCGATTTTTTTGAATTTTTTTAAAAATAAAAAGCAGCAAATGAAACAATGCAACACAACAACAATAAAAACCCAAATGTATTCCCACTCAACATACAAAATGCACTACAACACATACAAAATATTCAATAAAATTGTAAAAGTGTAAAAACTACAACAAAATGTCCAAATCCGAAGTACAAAACATACAAAAGTAAAAAAAACCTAAAACTCACCGTCATCGTCATCGTAATCGTCCTCGTCTTCCGCATCCTCCTTTGAGCTGATAGGATCCAGGGGGCCTAAACCTTTTGCAGCCTGAACTGCATCACCAGGATACGGAGGAATTATCCCTTCAGTCTGAATGAAAGAGCTGAACTGCTGCTGCAGCATCCTGATTTGTGATGTTGTTTCCTCCCCCGTCTTCTGTTGCCTGTATCTCTGTTCAGCAAACCTCTCTCTCTGTTCAGCAAGCTCTCCAGTGAGTTTAGAAACCGTATTTTGTAATTTTCAATGGTTTCTCTATCAACTGAAGAGGTAGAGTATGCAGGGCCGGACGGACACCTAATATTCTCGCCAAATTTTTTTTTGTGGTATCCGTTAAAATGGACTCTAACTGCAGATCCACAACTTGTTCCCATAACTCCTCCTCTACATGTTGGGGTATTGGGTCTCCCTGACTTTTAAGAGGTTGACTACTACGATACTCACTAATGAGCTGCCTATATTTGTCCTATATTCAAAGTAAAGTTAAAATTACTAGTTTAATAATATTTAAGTACTTATACTTGAATAATATCAACTTTGAGAAAAAGATTCATAAATTAAAAATTTGATTCTTACATGGACATCTTTTGCACGAGGTTCAACTAGACATCTTTATCAGTTGGGGTCTTTTTCTTTTTCAGATGTGTCTCCTCGAATTGCTCATCCTGTGGTATGCTCCTACCCTTTTATTTTTCCTGCATATGAAAAAATTATCAAAGTTCAAATAATTAAAAATTTAAATAGAAACAAACAACTAAAACTGTAAAAGTGACATACCAATTTTTCCTCCACAGCAAGCATACTTTTGGCACCCGCAGTATGTAGGGAGCGACCCTTGGATGATGTCCGAGCTTTTTTTTCTTTGTTCCCCAACAATTGATATTCTTCGCTATTCCAATGGCAAAGATACTATTGCCATATGGGTTCAGCAATCCAGTTGGGTTTTACCAACTTGGTTCAAGTATAATCCAACAGCCCATTAAATCTTGCTCTACATCTTCTAAAAAAGATTCTCTTTATAAGAAGTGTATTCGCATCATTCCACCAGTAAAATTTCTACAACAAAGACAAAGGTATAATATTCAATCTTTTGTTATAACAAAGTATTTATAAGTAGTCGATAAGTTAAATCCTTACATGAAATTCTTGAAACATTCTTTTCCTGTCAATTTCTGAAACCTTTTGCCAATTGGTCCAGTAGCCGTTGAAATTTCAACAAATGCATTTTCTCGCATTTTGTCCAACTCCAACATCTGGCTTAAACCTACAACACAAGATCAAACAGTAATTTCATAGAGCATAATAATATAGTGATGAAAAAAATAATATTATTATATTTAGAAATCTTACCCTGTCGCATATAGATTAAGATAAATCCTACCAGAATCATCTTTGTCTTCTGGCTGCAGAGCAAGAGATGGTGGATGCACCAGCGTGGGCAGATCTGAAGCACCAAATGGAGTGCCCCTAAGATGAATATCTGACAACCCAATCGATCCAGTAGAATCACTGTGTGTATCTGCGTGACTGCTACAAGAGCGTACTGACAATGGTAGATGTGAGGATGTACCAGCGGTCGACCGATAGTGTTGTGATGGCAGTGTCACGGTGATAGGAGCAGAATGAGTCGGTGTAGACCCATGAAGTGGCCCCACATGTGTAGGTGTAGGAACTGAATGCTGAGACGACCTAGAATATAAGGGTCGTGTTGTCGCGTCAGCAAACCAACCCTCAGATATATGAATACCTGTCGATCATCTATATGGCGGAGGTTGTTTTCTCTTTTTTGTTTTCGTAGGAACAACTTTTTTATTACCTTTGTCACCTCTGCCTGACATCTAAATTACGTAAAGTTAACAAGTAGTTAGTTCCTATAGAATGAATATATAAGAAATTATTACAATTTACTAATTCACATTTCAAATCGCTCCAACAACACGAGATAGACAAAAATATTTTTATTACTATATAAATCTTGAAAAAGAGAAAACAACAATCTTAAAGGTATATTACATATCAATCTTAAACAAGAAACATAACGGTAAATATATAGTCCATAAAGCATAAAGACATCAATAAATAGTAAATACAACCTACACAAACTAATCCTCCTCTTCTGAAGACTCTCCACTAAACCATTCACCCTCGTCGGAAGTTTCCTCATCTCCTACCCACTCAGCCTCTTCTTCTGCAATGTTAACTTCTTCAAATATATTTTCTGGGTGATTTAAAGTATCCATTAAGTCAACGTCCACTAGCTGGTGATCAATCTGTATTTCATTTTGATACGCAGTCTCCAGCACATTCTCAATGTCGACCCATCCTATAGGCTTTGTTTTAATTCCAGCCCCCTCAGACTTGTCACTGCGCAAAGGATAAGGAGCATAATACACTTGTTTAGCATTTTGCGCTAGAATAAATGGATCGTAAACAAGATACGATCTATTGTACTTCACTTCAATGATGTTATGATCCCTATGTACTCTTGTGCCTTTTGTGCTTGGATCAAACCACTTACATCGAAATTTGATAATTTTTTTATTGGGAAACCAGCATACTCCAGTTCTAAGATCTTATGTATGATGCCAAAGTAATCGACATCATCATCATCCTTAACCCAGATACCACTATTGTTTGTTTTCCTTGTTCTGGAGTGTTGTTTGGTGAAAAATTTAAACTCATTTACTGTGTAATGGGGCATTGCATGAGCTTCAACTGGACCCAAAGAAATATCTCTCAAGAGCTGATCATATGCAGGTGCATTTGGTCGCTGGTGTACCTAAAAATATTATATATATATATATATATATATATATATATGTTAGTTGAAGAATGTGTAAATGTTTAAAATTTGTAGAAATCTTACCATATTTATGAACCTCATTTGTAAACCATGTTGCAAATGATGCATACACTCGATTTTTGTGGAATTGAGTCTTAAATGAACTGAAGATCTAACATGCAAAATACAATTAGTATCTTTAAGGAAAAGAGTAAACAAATAAGATATGTTAAAATTTTAATCTTCTTACTTCAGAAAGGGCTCAACTTTCGGGCAATTAAGTAAGACATACAAAGTTGCTGATTTGCGCTCCGTGGGAGTGAGCCGGTGACATATGGTCTTTCTAGTATTACAACCAAATTGATTGAAAATTGATATCGATTGCAAATAAGGCTCATTCACATCGTCCTGATGATGATTCGGTCGGTTTCTTGAACAAGCAACTTTATCAAGAAAGTAGTATGAAAAAAATTGAGAAGTTCCTCTTGAAAGATATGCCTCAACTATAAAGCCTTCTACCCTATGTTTGTTTTTGGGACCCCTTTAAAATTTTTCAGTTGCCCTATACAATCTTAAGGTTAGATGTTTACTATATTAAAAAAAGATAAGCATGAATTTAAATATGTTGCAATTGCTTACTGTTCGAATGGATACATCCACCTACTTTGAACCGGACCGCCTAGCTGAGCTTCATGCACAAGGTGAATGGAAAGATGTTCCATCATATCGAAGAACGCTGGCGGAAAAATCTTCTCCAGCTTGTTGGTGATAACAACAATATTGCTTTTCATTCACGCCAGGTTTTTTTCTTTTAATGTGGTGGCACATAAGTCCTTGAAGAACAAACTGATCTCTACTATTGGTTTCCATATGTTTTCAGGTAAACCAATAAAAACAATTGGAAGTAATTGTTCCATAAAAAAATGACAATCATGGCTTTTCATTCCATGTAAGATTCCTTGTGCCATATCAACCCTCTTTCCCAAATTTGAGGCATATCCATCCAGCATCTTTAAACTTTGGACCCACTCACATATTTGACACTTTTGGTCCAACTTGAATGTAAAACTAGCCTTGGGCTTAAGAACATTGTCATTGGGCCCCTGCTGTAAGTGTAATTCTCTGCATTTGCAATATTCTGGTAAGTCAAGTCTGGCTGTAGGATTATCCTTTGTTTTGCCGGTGACATCCATAACTTTTTGAACAAGTTGTCAAAATAGTTCTTCTCAGAATGCATAACATCAACATTATTTCTAAGTAAATTATCTGGCCAATACTCTAACTCTCAAAATATACTCTGCTAGTCCAGTTATGCGAAATGCCATATCCATCAAGCCTGTACAATGGTTCTTCGCTGGCTTTAGGCAAATCTTGAACTATCCCCCAGATGTCATAACCAGACAGTCTTGGAGGTGGACCATCATATTCCCTTTTATTTCTTCTGAATGTATTCTTGAGTCTCCAAAATTCATTATCAGATGGAAAGAAACAACTATGACCATCAAATCATGAATTTTTCTGCCATATCTCAATGTGAAAGATTTTTTTTTTCCATGCAGTATGGACAAGCCAGTTTTCCAGTTGTTATCCACCCAGACAATATTCCATAAGCAGGAAAATCATTAACAGTCCACATTAGATATGCACTCAGATTGAAATTTTGTTTAAGGGAGATGTCCCAAGTTTCAATCCCCTCATGCCATAAAATTTTCAACCTACCAAGTTACTAAATATAATCACATTCAAAACAAAAAAAACACCTACCAAGTCCCTACACATTCAAACAAGCCTTGAGCTTTCATACCAAATGATACAAGATCAAGTTCACAATACAAGAAACAAGCAACAAAAATACCAACAAGATGTCAAGAACAATGGTAGTGAATCGCATAAGGCCACACACGGCTTCACTAAACTTCAATATGAACAATAACAAGAAGATAACAACAATGCTAGTGAATCGAACAAGGCCACGCACGGCTTCAGTAGACTTCAATATGAACAATAAAAGGAAATAACAACAATAGTGAATCGCACAAAGCCACACACGACTTTAGTATGTCAACATGCCTTTGATATTTTCCTTAATTTCTTGATATTTCAAAATGGCAGCTTTAATCTGCTTATAGATTCTCTCATGGGAAGCTGCAATAACGAAAAGAAATAGGAATAAGATTTCCCCCAAATAAGAAACAGATATAATATTATTTCAAATTCACATAAAATTGGGGCTAAATAGCAAATAAATAGCAAAAAGTTTAGCTTTTTTCTTAATGGGCTTTCTTGTACTTTGTTTATATATAACTAAATCAAGAAAATAGTAACCCAAAAAAGTTTCACACAACATTGAAGCAAAACAGCAAATAAATAGCAAAAAAGTTCAGCTCTTTTCTTGTACTTTACCAATATACAACCAAAATCAAGAAAATAACAACAAATATAGCATTATTACCACTACAAAACTCCAAAATTTCACACAAATAGAGGTAAAAATCCAAAATCACGTTACTTGAAGGTAATTACAAATTAAAAGAGTGCCAAGAAAGAGAACAAAACTTCAATCTCTAACTATAATAAGGAAGCAAGAATCCATTTCGAAATGATGAAAAACCCAAAGGATTGTTGTAACGCCCCGGAAAATGGGTCTCGGAGCGTCACACGGTGCTTGAGGCTACGAGTAGCCCCAAGCTAACCGTTTGAGCCATTTTCATTCAGTTCAACACAAATCAATGGGGTTTCCATAAATAACCCTCAAATATCAACAGAGTAATCATTGTCTAAGAATAAAAGAATTTTAGAAAGATAACCAAATACGACTTATTAGTCAACTCCCAACATCTATACTAGTCTGACAAACCTCTAAGAAAATTAATAAAATCAGCGAGCCATTAAGACATGCCTCAACTGACTCATACTCAATTATCAAATGTAAACGATTCCGTGAAACCAACATCAGACATCACGTCCTCGGAACATGAGGACTCACCACAACAGAGGATATAGAACAGCGTGCCCGAAGAATCACTGTCAAACCTAGAACTGAGCACCTGAACCTACATTCCAAGAAAATGCATCCCACATCCGAAGATGTGGGTCAGTACCATGGAAAGGAACCGAGTATATGGAGGTGTATGCAGTTGTATAAGCATCATCATCATAAATATTTATAAGAAATATGGAGGATGTATGAAAGACTCACATAGCCCGAAGAAAATCATCATAATCATGAGAGGATGAAATAAGTACAATAACACATGTGAGTCATCATATAATTTGTCAATCACTTTATGTTCATCAAGAATATCAATTCTCATAATGTAAATATCATTTAAATCTTTCGAAAGAATAACTTTCACAATTTCACTTTCAAATCACTTCACCATTCACCATAGACACAAGAAAACACACACACACTGGGAGATCCTATAACCGACATACACCATGTGAGCTACATGGAGTCCAACATATAACCCACGTTGGGGAAAGCCGTCCTATCCTTGCCATCGGAGTAGGACTATCGATATTAAATCCACACAAACTAGTGATCACTATATAAATCAGCCTCAGGCTCACTCCTACGGGGGTACGTAGTTCTAGGAAAGTAAGGTCGCTTTATACCTCCCACTCGGTGCTAAAGATTTATCCCAGACTTAGCTCAGATCATTTCAAAGACAATCCACAACAAAATAATTTCAGTAATATAAAATATACATCGGGAGTCATCATGCTTCCCATCTATCAAAATCAACCACGTTGTGGATTTCTTTCACACTCGAGTTCAAAACAACTCCATTAAGACCAAAAGGTCAAATCATTCAAAATATCTCAAATATTCAACATCAACGTTCTTATAACACACACTTTCTCAAAAAAAATACAATTTCCAATGGGAATTCACGACCCAAATATCAAAATCATGATAAATATCGTTCAAGATTCATGCTTTATATCTCCACATATGTAAATTCATCTTTCAAAATCATAAACATCAAGATTTCATAATAATCATCATAAGATATGGGTTCATGCTTTAAATTCATAAAAATCAAATAAAAATCATGCCTTTGTAAAGAAAATTATTTTTGGGCACAAGAACGAAAGAGAGTTCTTGTTAAAAAATTCCACATACCTTGAATGATGAACTTTAGATCGATACTCATTTTTGAGATGTTAATAGTTCCTTTGAATGATGGTTCTTGGAGTTCTTGAACTAGGAACTTGGAATCTTGAATAAATTTACAGAATTAATAGTGAACTTTGGAGGTTCTTGAAGTTGGAAGTAGGAGCTTAGGGTTTTCTTTTTGAGGGAATTTGATAAAATATAACATATAATGCTTCTAATAGGCTTTAATATAGGGTTTGGACGGATTTTGGGTGAGGGGGAATGACCAAAACGCCCCTAAAAATTAAATAATTCTCGAATCTGTCCTTTGGTAGACTGTTTTGATAGTCTGAAGTAGATCAACCATAACGTTTTACTCTGATATCCAAATTGGATGAAACTAATTTCATTAGAAAGAGGACTCTCATATCTTTCTGTTGATATATAGTATCTTACCCAGATCATTGTGTACGAGGAGTTATGATCATTTGAAGTTGACCCAAAAATTCGCTTTTGATAGGCTGAAGTAGATCGACCATAACTTTTTGCTACGATAGACAAATTGGATGAAACCAATTTCATTAGAAAGAGGACTCGCAGAGATTTCTGTTGATATATAGTAGATCACCCAGATCATTATGTACAAGGATTTATGATCATTTAAATTTGGAGAAAAAACACGCCAGGCCTCAGTATTTTTTCTTGCACGTTTTACTGTTCACTACTATTCATGTTTCGATCAGAATGTTCATAACTCGTCGCTCGTGTGTTTGTTTTGGATGATCCATATATCGTTGAAAAGCTTATTCTATACTCTACGCAATGGTGGGTCATAATCTAAGACATCTACATAGAAAATTTATAATTCATTCTAGAAGATAGAACCCAACACGTTTATGCATAAAATTTCAACGAAAAATTTCCCAAGGTATTACATCATCCCCCCCTTGGAAACATTCATCCTCGAATGATGCTAGACTTGCCAAGATTAGATAGGGAATAGAGCATACAACTGAAACCATTCGTTAGACTCATCACCACATCGTTTCTCACTTCGAATGCAACATAGAATGCATAAATTCAAGAAACTACAGCTGAACACATAATAAATGACAGCTGAACTGCTGCAACTTTTATCAAAAGTGCATGATTTAGGAAAGAACGGTACCTTCATCTTGATCGGAGTCTGCGGAAAATAGGTGTGGGTACTTGGATTGCATATCCGCCTCAGCTTCCAAAGTTGCACCCTCAACAGATTGGTTTCTCCACAACACCCTGTCCAAGGAAACTTTTTTGTTCCTTAGTCTTTAGACACTGAAATCAAGAATCTCAACAGGAATCTCATCAAACGAAAGATTTTCTTAAACGTCAGCACTCACAGAGGAATCCACTACCACAACATCGCTAATATGCTTTCTAAGCATGGAGACATGGAATATTGGATGAACAGAGGACAACTCGGAAGGCAACTCGACCTCATAAGCTACCTTACCAACACGACTAAGAATTTTGTAAGGACCAACATAACGGGGACTAAGCTTTCCCTTCTTTTCGAATCTCTTCACCCCCCTCATGTGTGAAATTTTCAAATACACTAGGTCACCAACTTCAAACTCAAGGTCTCTCCTTCTAACATCCGCATATGAATTTTGACGACTCTGCGCAGTTTTCAACCTTTCCCTAATCAACTTAACTTTTTCCATAGCCTTAAATACCGAATCAGGACCACTCACAGCCGCTTCACCCACCTTAAACCAACCTATGGGTGATCTATACTTTCTCCCATATAGGGCTTCAAACGGACCATGCCAATACTAGAGTGGAAACTGTTATTGTAAGCAAACTCTATCAACGATAAGTGATCATCCCAACTTCCCTTAAAGTAAAGTGCAAAAAGCTCTCAACATATCATCTAAGGTCTGGATGGTCCACTCAGCCTGACCATCGGTCTGCGGATGAAATGTAGAACTCAAAAGCACTTGGGTACTAAGACCCTTCTGAAAAGCTTTCCAAAATTGTGAAGTAAACTGAGTACCCCTATCCGAAATAATAGATAAGGGAACTCCATGCAGTCTGACTAGCTCTCGAATATACAATCTAGCGTAATCCTCAGCAGTATATGAAGTATGAACAGGCAAGAAATGAGCAGACTTAGTCAACCTATCAACCATAACCCAAATGGAATCATGATGGCGTCGGGAAGGAGGTAAACCAATCACGAAGTCCATATTTATCTCTTCCCACTTCCAGGTCTTTGGTGTTCAACCTTAACCTGTTGGCATGTTGCATACTTAGCTACAAACGCTGCTATATCTTTCTTCATGCCACTCCACCAATAGATTTCCTGCAAGTCTTGGTACATCTTGGTGGCACCAGGATGAATAGAATATCGCACCCCATGCACTTCAGCCATAATCCTCTGTCTCAGATCATCAACATTTGGTACACACAATCTACCCTGCAATCTCAATACACCATCTCCCCCTTGGGAGAAAACCTCTACTTTTTGGTCCTTGACTGACTCCTTCAGTCTGACCAAACTAGCATCTAAGTATTTTTTTTTCCTTCACTTTCGAAACCAAGGAGGATTCAGAACTACTCTGAACCCCTATACTACCTTCAGCAGAGTCAAACAACCTAACCCCCAATCTAGCCAAAAGATGTACATCATGAGCCAACTCTTTCTTACCTTCTACCACATGCGAAACACTACCCATGGATACTCTACTTAGGGAATCCGCCACAACATTGGCCTTGTCTGGATGGTACAACATACTCATATCATAGTCCTTTAACAATTCTAACTATCGTCTCTACCTAAGATTCAATTTTCTCTGGGTAACCACATACTACAGACTCTTATAATCAGTAAAAACATCAACATAGACACCATACAAATAGTGTCTCCAGATTTTCAAAGCAAACACAACAGCAGCCAGCTCAAGGTCATGAGTGGGGTAATTTTTCTCATGGGGTTTCAACTGTCTAGAAATATAAGCTATCACCTTACCCTTCTGCATCAATACGCAACCCAACCCAACTCTCGAACCATCACAGTACACCACAAAACCATCAACACCATCAGGCAAAGTCAAAACAGGGGCTGAAGTGAGTCGAGTTTTCAAATCCTGAAAACTCTTCTCACAAGATTCGGACCACAAGAACTTCACTTTGTTTTGGGTCAACCGAGTCATAGGAGATGCTATAGAGGAGAAAACCTCAACAAAACGGCGGTAATAGCCAGCTAAATCCAAGAAACCTTGGATATCAGTCAGAGAAATAGGTCTAGGCCAATTTCTTACAGCTTCGGTCTTTTGGGGATCAACTTTAATACCCTTAGAAGAAATGATATGACCTAGAAAAACAACTGACCTTAGCCAAAACTCACACCTACTGAACTTGGCAAATAACTTGTGATCTCTAAGGGTTTGCAAGACAGTTCGGAGATGATCAAAATGTTCATCCTTACTACGGGAGTACACCAGTATATCATCGATGAACACTATGACAAACATATCCAGATATGGTCTGAACACTCGATTCATGAGGTCCATGAAAGTTGTTGGGGGCATTATTTAACCCAAAAGACATAATAAGAAACTCTAATGGCCATAACGAGTTTGGAAAATGGTTTTCGGGATGTCACACTCCCTAACTTTGAGTTGATGATAGCCGAAACGAAGGTCTATCTTTGAGAAATAACTTGCACCTTGTAATTGGTCAAACAAATCATCTATTCTCGGAAGGGGGTACTTATTTTTAATGGTGACTTTATTCAGTTGGCGGTAATCAATGCACATATGCAAAGAGTCATCTTTCTTTCTCACAAACAATACAGGAGCACCCCAAGAAGAAATATTGGGCCTTATGAAACCTTTATTTAGTAGATCTTTGAGTTGCTCTTTCAACTCCTTAAGTTCTGCAGGGGCCATACGGTAAGGAGGAATAGAAATGGGCTGAGTATCGAGAAGAAGATCAATCCCGAACTCTATCTCTCTATCAGGAGGTATCCCTGGGAGATCATCCGAAAAGACATCAGAAAACTCATTGACAACGTTAACAGACTGGAGAGTTAGAGTCTCAGACTTAGTGTCTTTGACTCTAACCAAATGGTAAATACACCCCTTGTAAATAAGCTTTCTAGCTTTGAGGTAAGAGATAAAATGACTCTTGGGTGACACAGAATTCCCAGACCACTCAAACACGGATGCACCCGAAAACTGAAACTTGATCATTCGGGTCCGACAATCAATAGAGGCATAAGAAGAATACAAACAGTCCATACCCAGAATCACATCAAAATCTACCATGTCTAACTCAATCAGATCAGCCAACAAGACTCTATGAAAAATGGTTACAGGACACTTTTTATACACTTTTTGGGCAACAATCGAATCACCCACTGGGGTAGAAACTAGGATAGGCTCAGGAATAACCTCAGGACTCATTTCAAAATTCGTAGCAATCAAAGGTGTAACATATGAGAAACTGGATCCAGGATCCAACAAAGCATACACATCAAATTAAAATATATCAAGCATACCAGTAACAACATCGGGAGAGTCCTCCTGTTCCTGGTGGGATGGTAAATCATAGAATCTATTCTGGCGTTGCCCGCCAGCATTGCTAGAAGAGGCACCCTGAGATGGGGCTGGGCGAGTCGCTGGAACTGGAGCACTAACAGTCTGAGTCTGGGTCTGAGGGCGATAGTCACGATGCCCTTTCCATCCTATGGACAATCTCTAACTCTGTGACCCATGTCACCACACCGAAAACAACCTCTCTTCTCACCCCAACACTCACCCGAATGAGCCCTACCATACTTAGGACATAGGGGACGATTTGGCTTACGGCCAGCACTGTACTAGGACCTGGATGCATATGACCTGCTACCTTGATCCTTACTACCTCCAGGAACGGGAGCACTAGCAGATAACGGTGCTGGCATAGAAGAACGATCCTGATATTGAGGGCGACTCCCTTCCTGCGATCTAGTTTGACCCTGTCCGTGCTGCTCGGACCTAGCTCTCTTATTCCCTCTTATTCTATCTCTCTCCTTAATCTTGTCTGCCTTAATTTATTGGACATGAGTCATCAGCCTAGAAAGATTCATCTCACTATTCAACATAGCAAACCTATACTCCTTAACCACATAACTAGACACTCCAGTCACAAACTTACTCATACTAGCCCGATTATCAACCACTAAGTTAGGAGCATACTTGTCCAAATGATTGAACTTTAGACAGTACTCCCTAATAGTCATAGAGCCCTGTTGCAGGTTCATAAACTCTTCCACCTTCGCCTCCCTCATCTCCAAAGGGAAAAACTTATCCAGGAATGCATCCTGGAACTCTTTCCAAGTTGTAGGGTGTAACACCCCATATTCAAGTACATGTATTAGCGTATTCAAGTACGTGTATTGGTCTTATTTATATGGAATTAATTTTTTTATTTTATTTATACCGAAATTCGCCCGTCGATGGTTCCATGCGAAGGTTATTGAATAAGCTTTCCAACGATAAAAGGATTTCCAAAAATGGATAGGTTTCGGATATAATCGAGCACGTTTGAAACTATAAAACGGTGGCTGGGATATTTGGGAATAGTAAATGTGCAGGAAAATTTCCCGCACACAAACTACTGAGGCCAGCCGAAATTTTTGTTCAACTTCAAATGATCATAACTCCCTTAATATAATGAATTGGGAGAGCTGCGACCTATGAAAATAAAGATCTTTGAGTCTTATTTCCAATGCAATTGGTTTCATCCAAATCCAACATCTGAGTAAGGAGTTATACTCGTTTTACTTAAGCCTATCAAAACAGATTTTTAGGGTCAACTTCAAACGATCATAACTCCTTGTACATGACGAACTGGGTGGTCTACTTTATATGAAATGAAATCCCTTTGAATTATCTTTCCAATGATACTAATTTCACCCAAATCCGATATCGGACCAAAGATTTATGGTCGATGTACTTTAGCTTATCAAAACAGTCCACCAAAGGACATATTTGACATTATTTAAATTTTAAAGGCATTTTGGTCATTTCCTATTATATTATGGACGAGAATTGATGATAGGCGAATTTACACGCCTATATCAATATATTTTGCCCATATTTGTGCCATGTTTTGAGAACAAATTATATATTTCATGCACTTTTAGTCCTTTTTCCTATAAGTGAGCTAACGAACATGATTAGCAAATTTTCAGGTATAAATGATGCAGAAATCAGCATTTTATGGCTTACTTGACACCAAAGAAAGCTCACAAAGGAAGGAACGTAAGATTGGACGCCTAAGGGACCAAAAGTGATGCATGGAAAATCTGTCCCGGGCTAAAACAACATTTCTGAAGACTTTGGGGACTTGCAGTAACTTATTTGAATTAGGAAAATAATACATTAACCTAGTACAATTGGGTTAAGTTTTTCATTAGTTTATTTGGATTTGGATAATGTTACATTAACCTAGTACAATTGGGTTAAGTATTTCATTAGCTTAGTAGGATTTGGTTAAGTATTTCATTAACTTAGTAGGAATAGGATATGGGTATTATAAATACCCTATCATGCTAGAGATTTTTATTCATTCCTCCCTTAGTGGAGATATACAATCCTCCCTTAGTGGAGAAATACATTCTACTCCTCAATTACAACTCTTCTAATCTTCCCATTAATTCTATTTTTCTTCTTCTATTCATCTATTCAATTCTTAATTTCCGCAACAAGAGAAACGTTACTTTGCTAAGGAATTCACGCCTCACGCCTACCACTTGTGCTACACGAAAATCATCAATCTTGTGGTATAATAACAACAATGCAAATTGTGATTTCCTTCGCATTCATGGGTAACTAAACTTCTCTGTTGGGGTTATGGAAGCCGTATGAGATACTATCTATTGCTGTGAGTTTATGAGTTCGTGACACGTATGCTGCTTATATCATTATTCTCTTCATCTTAATGCAAATTCTTATGGCTGCAGACGCATAGAATAATGCCAGTATAACATTTAACTTGTTCGAAAGAAAGGTTATCTGTCTGGAAAAGAGATAATGTCAAGGTAGTAGGACACCCTTTCCTATTAAAAAGCTAGTGTCGTAACTGGACTAACCTCTTGGAGAATTCGTACCGTTAGACACTCTTTAAGCTCAAAAGAGTTAAAGTGAAATAATCCTCGAATAGGTCGAAAGACGCTTGGATTTACCATCGAATACAATTCTCTATAAGCACATGCATGTCACAATTCTACACACTCATAGCCAATAGAGACGTATAACTCAGAAGGTGGACATAACCCCAATGCTTCAATTCTCATTGTTTCACAACCTACGAAATATTCTTTCTTTTTACTTTGCTATTTTCAGCTTTTGCTTCAATATTTTGGTTACTTTACTTGCACTACAAAACTCCCCCCTTTTTACGAGACTTGCACTAAAAGTCTAGTGATTTTACTTACTTGTTGGCCAAGCTATTCCCTGTGGGATCGACACCCAACCCAGGTTGGGTTCTATATTTGCTAACAACCGCTTTACACTCCTACGAGAGCTGTAGATTGAGCGTTACCAGGAATATATGCATATATATATGTATATGAGTTCAAAAACTCATTTTCATCATCAATCATTGAGAAAGAACAAACCCTAGCCAAATTTGACCTTTAAATTACTTTTGATTCAACCGTAGAAATTTTAAAGTAATTCGATAATTGCATTTGTCATCTTGAGAGCTTCGAACGACGCCTATTATTTGTGGAAAAAGGATTGCATAATTAAGAGGTGAATTCTAAGGTATGAATATTGTTTGCCTTTGTTCTCTTCCATATGTATATGTGTGATAGAGGATTATATGTATTGGTTGTTATTGAAAGGTGATGAAAATAGGGTTATGGACTATTTTTCATGGTTTAGTTGTATTGAATTGTGGAAGGTGGATATGGTAATTGAGTTATGGAAAGTGCATATGGTGATATACTATTGAATTGATGATTATTTATGTCTATGGCTCAATTTGATTTAATGGATTGGTTGGAAGGATAAATGAATCCAAACTTGATATTGGAGGATGTTGTATGAATATGCATGGCATGTGAATGTAATTGGAGTATAAGAGGTTTAAAGTGACACCCTTTATGGTGTAATTAAGGCTTACTACTTAACCACTAGTTTGGTGAATTCAAATAATTGAATTGTGATGTTTGGTCTCTAATACTAGATTGCTATATATTTTCATTATAGATAAGTAATCTGAAAAGACGGAAAGTCCATTTGGGACTAGTATTAAAGGTTGACAGTCAGGTATGTAAATCATACTCTATACCATATCTTTGGCATGAAAGTGAACAATTGTTCTATTAAGAAAGTTTCCAAAGTTATTCAGTAACATGTGATCCATAATGATTTTGTATGATGTCCTACGTTACCAATGAACTTGTTTCCACCCTACAAGATGTCAAGACATTTCAATACTTACTTGTTTTCCAAATCCTGCATGTTTATTGGACTAACGAATGTCAGAAGGTATCCGATTACTCAAACAAGATCCATGTGCTATTAATGACTCCAAAACGTTTCATTGATATACCAATAAGTTCCTACTTTATTGTTATGACATTGATGACTCCAAAACACTTCATTGATGTGCCAATAAGTTCTTACTTCATTGTTATTGCATTGATGGTCTATTTATATGTCTCTTATTGATGTATCATTGTTTCAAAGTATCAACAATGCGGTGGCGACCAAAATAACAATCTCAAAGATTAATTGAACTAAGTGATGAAAGTTGTCTCTTATCGGGTGGTATCCCAGGGGCATAAGTCTATCTTGGGTCGATCCCTATTTATGTGTTTATGGGTGGTATCCCAGGGGCATAAGCCTATCATGGGTCGATCCCAGTTGATATGTACTGGAGGCAGCCTAATGGTCATAGTACAGTAAAGTACAATAATGATTACAAAGATGATAAGAACGAAGGTAAAGTGATTGAATAAATACAATGTACAGGTTGTCACAAGTTCTAGTAAGTGTGGTCCACTCTTATTATGATTTATTCACTTGTTTCTGATTTCTATTGAGCTCCTATATCATATGTGATTATCTACAGCTTTACATACTCAGTACATATTTCGTACTGACGTCCCCCACGAGGGACCTGCATTTCATGCTGCAGGCACAGGTGCCTCAGCTTATACACCGCACAAGTAGGAGCCAGGATATCCAGCTGCTTTTGGTGGGATCCAATTTGCTTCGGGTCTTTTCGTGTCATATCCAGTCACTTTTGGTATTGTATAGAAGTTAGTTATATGGCAGGGTGTGTCCCGACCTTAGTTAAACTCTGTGTATTATTTAGAGGCTTTGTAGATCTAATGTACAGTCAAGGTGGTGTTTTGTTAGTAGACGTGATGGCTATAACGGCCAAGTATTGTATATACATATATATGTGTGCTCGAGCTTATACAGGTGATTATTTCCTTTTATATGCGACATGATACTGTCCGAATTTCGGGTTGTCATAGAGGTATGCATGGGAAGTAGAAGGTTATGAGCTGGTTCTCCCGGGCCTCCTCGATTACGGGTGCCAGTCCGCCCCAATAGGATTTAAGGCGTGACATAGTGACAACTCCCTTATCTCTACCTTTCCTCCAAAAAACAACCCAGTCATAAGCAAGGTCTTTCAACCTATACGCAGCCAACTCCACACTATGTTCCTCAGATACATGCATCACCTGAGTAATCTTTCGTACCTCCTCTAAAAACAACCGTGGATCCTCATCAGACTTGGACCCATAGAATTCTGACGGATTTATCCGCATGAAGTCACAGATCCTGGAAGCAGATGAATTACCTCCCTACTGCTATGGATCCGGGGCCGGGTTGGCCTGAACATTTGCAGTAACAGCTTGGGCCAGCGCCTGAAAGGCTGCCCGAAATTTAGGATGAGACACGCTCTCATTCAATGGGTCAGCGGGTTGAGGTTACTGACCATTATTATTTCTTCTCGCTCAACGTGGAGGCATATTTTTAAAAGAGGAGAGCACGAATCAATAGCATAGAGAGATACTTTAAGCACGGTAGACTTCTGAAAGAAAGTCATACTTTTTCCTAAAACGTCTTGTAGCCTCTTGCTCATAGATGTGGCGCGCTACACACCGATGATCAAGACTCTACTTAATGCGGTTTGTCAGACTCCCTAGGACACCTTACAACCTTAGGCTCTGATACCAAGTTTGTTACGCCTCAAAAAATGGGTCTCGGAGCGTCACACGGTGCTTGAGGCTACAAGTAGCCCCACGCTAACCCTTTGAGAAATTTTCATTCAGTTTAACACAAATCAACGGGGTTTCCATAAATAATCCTCAAATATCAACAGAGTAATGATCGTCCAAGAATAAAAGAATTTTAGAAAGATAACAAAATACGACTTATTAGTCAACTCCCAATATCTATACTAGTCTAACAAGCCTCTAAGAAAATCAATAAAACCAACGAGCCATTGAGACATGCCCTAACTGACTCATACTCAGTTATCAAATGTAAACGATTCTGTGAAACCAACATCAGACGTCATGTCCTCGGAATATGAGGACTCACCACAATAGAGGATGTAGAATAACGTGCCCGAAGAATCACTATTGAACCTGGAACTGAGCACCTGAACCTACATTCCGAGAAAATGCATCCCACATCCGAAAATATGGGTCAGTACCATGGAAAGAAACCGAGTATATAGGGGTGTATGCAGTTGTATAAACATCATCATCATAAATATTTATAAGAAATATGCAGGATGTATGAAAGACTCACATAGCCCGAAGAAAATCATCATAATCATGAGAGGATGAAATAAGTACAATAACACATGTGAGTCATCATATAATTTGTCAATCACTTTAAATTCATCAAGAATATCAATTCTCATAATGTAAATATCATTTAAATCTTTCGAAAGAATAACTTTCACAATTCCACTTTAAAATCACTTCACCATACACCATAGACACAAAAAAATACACACACACTGGGAGATCCTATAACCGACATACACCGTGTGAGCTACATGGAGTCTAATGTACAACCCACATTGGGGAGAGCCGTCCTATCCTTACCATCGGAGTAGGACTATCGATATCAAACCCACACAAACTAGTGATCACTATATAAATCAGCCTTAGGCTCACTCCTACGGGGGCACGTAGTTCTAGGAAAGTAAGATCGCTTTATACCTCCCACTCGGTGCTAAAGATTTTTCCCGTACTTATCTCAGATCATTTCAAAGACAATCCACAACAAAACAATTTCAGTAATATATAAATATGCATCAGGAGCCATCATGCTTCCCATCTATCAAAATCAACCACGTTGTGGATTTCTTTCACACTCGAGTTCAAAACAACTCCATTAAGACCAAAAGGTTAAATCATTCAAAATATCTCAAATATTCAACATCAACGTGCTTATAACACACACTTTCTCAAAAAAACACAATTTTCAATGGGGATTCATGACCCAAATATCAAAATCATGGTAAATATCGTTCAAGATTCATGCTTTATATCTCCACATATGTAAATTCATCTTTCAAAATCATAAACATCAGGATTTCATAATAATCATCATAAAATATGGGTTCATGCTTCAAATTCGTAAAAATCAAATAAAAATTATGCCTTTATAAAGAAAATTATTTTTGGGCACAAGAACGAAAGAGAGTTCTTGTTGAAAAATTCCACATACTTTAAATGATGAACTTTAGATCGATACTCATTTTTGAGATGTTAATTGTGCCTTTTAATGATGGTTCTTGGAGTTCTTGAACTAGGAACTTGGAATCTTGAATAAATTTGCAGAATTAATGGTGAACTTTGGAGGTTCTTGAAGTTGGATGTAGGAGCTTAGGGTTTTCTTTTTGAGGGAATTTGATGAAAGATAACATATAATTCTCCGATAAAACGTCCCTAAAAATTAAATAATTCTCGAATCTGTCCTTTGGTGGACTGTTTTGATAGTCTGAAGTAGATCAACCATAACGTTTTACTCCGATATTCAAATTGGATGAAACTAATTTCATTAGAAAGAGGACTCTCATATATTTCCATTGATATATAGTATCTCACCCAGATCATTGTGTACGAGGATTTATGATCATTTGAAGTTGACCCAAAAATTCACTTTTGATAGGCTGAAGTAGATCGACCATAACGTTTTGCTCCAATAGACAAATTGGATGAAACCAATTTATTGGAAAGAGGACTCGCAGACCTTTCGATTGATATATAGTAGATCACCCAGATCATTATGTACAAGGAGTTATGATCATTTAAAGTTAGAGAAAAAATACGCCAGGCCTCAGTACTTTTTCCTGCACGTTTTACTGTTCACTACTATTCACGGTTTGATCGGAATGTTCATAACTCGTCGCTCGGGTGTTTGTTTTGGATGATACATATATTGTTGCAAAGATTATTCGATACTCTACGCAATGGTGGGTCATAATATAAGACATTCCACACAAAAAAATTATAATTTATTTTAGAAGATAGAACCCAACACGTTTACGCACAAAATTTCAACGAAAAATTTTCCGGGGTATTACAATTGTGGTGAAGCATTTCATCATATAGTATATATTAACAACACACATGAACAAAAACTAAATGGGTGTGTTCCAATCTTTATCTATAATTAGGAAACAAAAACAACATAGTACCTGAAAAAAAGGAAGTTTTTCAGGTAACAAATATACAATGGCAAAACAACATTTGTACCTGAACAACGTTGAAGCCCAAATAGAGATCCAAAACTTTGGGTAACGATTAGTGAAATTGGTGTAACGATTTCTGCTAATTGGAACAAAGGGAATTTGTTGTTGCTGCTAATTGGAACGAAGGAAATGTGAGGGTGGGTAGTTCTGATTAGGGTAATTAGAGAGGAATTCTAAAATTGGGTCGGGTAAGGTTATTCAAAAATCTTTTTTTTTAAAATATCATGAAACCGACCATATGTGGTCGGTTTTCATAATATTTACAATTTTTTTTTGAAATTAAACTTGGAAAAAGGGTCAAATATACCCCTCAACTTTGCGAAAAGGTTCAAATATACCCTCCGCAATAATTTTGGTCCAAATATGCACTCACTGTTAAAGTTTAGGAGCAACTATACCCCTAAACTTTTTGAAAAGGTCCAAATATACCCTCCGTTAAAAGTTTAGCCCAAATATGCCCTCACTGTTAAAGTTTAGGAGCAAATATACCCCTTAACTTTTTCGAAAAGGTTCAAATATACCCTCCACTACAACACATAGCCCGACCCACTAATTTGGACCAACCAACAACCCATATCTCTAGTACTCATCTAAACAAGGATCATTCTTTCCGTCTATCTAGCCTTCGGAGGAGAAATTATGAATCTGTTTTGCGAACCTAACTGTGTAACTTGAGGCATCAAATTTGAATATTGAAGTAATTCTACTCTGCCCAATAAGAAGTTTGTTGTAAAAATTATCGAAATTACTTTCAAAGATTGAAACAAGGCCTATTTCGGATATGACAATCCTTTTTTTGAGGGTCTGTCTCTCTCTTAGGAGCTAAAAAAGCTGGAGAAGCCATGACCCTGATTCTTCCATATTTTACAAATATTTTGAAATATTTCAGTAGATTAGAGTCCTTCACGATAAAATCAAACAATATAGAAACAAATCAAAGTTTGAAAAAATGCAATATCAACACAATATTTAAGTAGAACACACTGGTAATAAGAAAAATGCAACATTAACATAATATTTGAAGAGTCATTGAACTGATGAAATATTTCAATAATATTATAAGATTGAAATTTTGATAAACAAAATGTGGGTCGGGTTATAGGTTGGTCCAAATTGGTGGGTCGGGTTATGGGTTGTAACGGAGGGTATATTTGGACCTTTTCGCAAAGTTATGTGGTATATTTGCTCCTAAACTTTAACAGCGAGGGCATATTTGGGTCAAACTTGTAACGGAGGTTATATTTGGACCTTTTCTTAAAGTGTAAGGGTATATTTGCTCCTAAACATTCACAGCGAAGGCATATTTGGACCAAACTTGTAACGGAGGGTATATTTAGACCTTTTCGCAAAGTTGAGGGTTATATTTGACCCTTTTCCCATTAAACTTTAACAAATTATAATTAATAAAATAATAAATTACAAAAATAAGTTAATAAATTAAAATTATTTTTTAACAAATGAAAATTTTAATAAATTCTATAATATTTATAACAATATTCAATTAATTTAATACAATTTGTATATATATAAATACATAGTAAATACACTGTGTATGGGATCGGGACAACATCCAATTCATTTAATACAATTCGTATATATATAAATCAGATAAGTAGTTATTCTATCATTACATTAACACGAGTGGTATATTTCCTCAATCGTATAATAATATCAATTAATTTTGTAAATTATGATAAATTTTTGGTTGATTAGCTTTTAAATACAATATTATATATATATATATATATATATGTGTGTGTGTATACCTCGTAATACTACTCTTACGTTATTACAACTTCAAAAGCATACGCGTGTCTACATTGACCCAAAATAATATATCTACTTCCTCAATAGTATGATATCTATCAACGTATCATTCAAACTATTTTGATATATAGATTCAGTTATCTAGTTATCTAACTTTCGATTACTACACGAGATATACGTATATATACATATATTCAATTGTCTATCGTCTTTCACATGCGTACTATACACATCACATACACGATTTTACTATCCCATATAATAATATACAATGTATTTCTCAAATACTCAATTGAATTATATATACATTATAATCTTATGTCATTAATATACCTTCACTATATAATATGTATATATATATATATACACACATACATACACATACATACACACATGTACACACACTCAAATATATCAAGTTCTAAATACGTACTGTATATATCACATACATACACAAGTATATTATCCAAAATGAGATGTGTTTCTTATAATACTCAGATGAGTGATCGATTAATTATAGTATTTGATTAGCTTAATATACTAGGTTTTGACTACATTGTTCATCAATCTATCATTATATGTGTTTATAATTATAATGAAATGATTTAAAAATATAAACCAATTTAAACCATAAATAGTAACAATTAACTTTTTTTATTTTTATACTCTTTTAAAATATACTTTATATAAACTAAAAATTACATAAATACACTACTTATGTTTTCAATATTACAAAAAATCCCAAATCCCTAAACATATTATAAAAATCCCAACATATACACAGAATGCTATGTATATGTCGGCTATGTTATGTATATTAATAGGGAGAGAGAGGAAAGTAATTAAAAAAATGAGAGATAGTGTAATTACTTCCAAAAGGGTTGGTATTTATGTTATTTATACTTATATAAATTGATAAATAGTGAGTAAAATTTATACAAAATGTTAAATCTTATGTATTTAAAGAAGCATATTGAAGAGTGAAATGGTAAAGGCCCAAACTTATAAAGGACCAATAGCTTTAAAATTACAAAAAAAATAAAAAATTAGGAAAGTATACAAAAAAAAAGAATTAGGAAAGTATACAAATACAGTAATATTTACTATTTGTTTTTGTCTGAAGTCCATAAGGTTTCTTTGAAATTGTTTCTTTCCTCAAACATGTTCTTTCATTTTTCAATGTAAAAATTTTAATATTTACACTCTTCTTGGTTTAGAACTCTAAAATCTTAAAATTTTATTTTAAATAACAGTATAATCCAATTAATGGTTCTGGGGGAACAAATTTTTTATTAATAATGCTGATTATAATAAAGTTGAAAATCTAATTACCATTTTCTTGTTAAAATGTTTGAATCTTTACTAAAGAAATGAACACCATTCACTTTGGTGTCTTTTTTTTTTTTTTTTTTTTGGGGCAAAAAGTTTCAATCTTTACTACAGAAATGAAGGCCTTTTGGGGCTTAAAGCTTATAACTTTTCTTGTTCTTGGGATTTGTGCATTCTTGATTCTTGGTGTAGAGTGTGAAGATGATGATGCTTGAGTAATGTTAGTTTTGAAAACGAGCTTAAACCCATCTCAAAAAACAGGTTGAATAGACCCAGATCTATGTAAATGGGAACCATGTTGGTTGTTCTGACAAACGGGTCATGAAGATCTAAATTGGGAACCAAAATATTCAAGGTACTCTGCATTAAGAATTTTCATCAATTTTTGTTCTTCATTTTGCTTTGCATGTTTGATTTAATTTCTTGTTTTAAGTGCGTTTTGCTTGATATTGACATATAATATGTGTCAGGTATGCTTAATGTTGCCAATTTTGAATGTTTTGATGTTTGCATGTCAGCTTAGATAGTTGAATTTGAGGTATGAAATAAAAATGGAAACAGGTAAATAGAAATATTGTGACTTTGTTTCTCTTTTCTGGGTTATTGTACTTGAACTCACCACTTAAAATTTTAAAGTCATAAAGATAGGGTGGGAATCGCAGGTAATGAGCGGCTTGTTGGTGTTGTACTATTTGCAAGGGAAAGACTTCTACAGAGGTTGAGAGGTGTATCTATATCTAGAAATAGGTTGGTAGTTTCAATCCATGAAACCCTATAGTATGAGCTTTTCTTGGCAAGCCATTGTAGTTTATGATATTTTATGTTCGAAATTCAACCTTTGATTAAACTAATTCAAAGATGGTTAAGTGTATATTTCAAAGAGGATAAATTTCTGACAAAGCGACCTCAAATCAATCTGTTTGGGTCATTAAGAATATGCTAAGATTATTTCTTGTCCGCTGTTTGGTTTGGTATATTAAGGACAATTCTATCTTCAACCTTGTTTATCCATGTATTAATGATATGATATGGAAAAGGTTCCTGCACTTTCACTATTTGAAAATTTTATATAGATACTGAATTGTGACTTGGCTGTATGAAAAATCATATGTCGTTGGCTCCATTCAGTAAGATATTGATAATATGGCAATGTAGGTCCACTGTTCAAGTCTTTAAAATCAGCATATGACTTCAGTAATTTAACTTTTTTTAATCAAGGGTAAGTTGTTGAACTAATGTGCAATAGTCTTCTGGCATATTTGAAATAAAATGTAAAAGGCGAAAAGGATATTCAGTATCAACCTACACTTCATTTGATAACAATACTAAGATTCGAAATGTCTCTTTTGTCTTTCAGTGATTTTCCTTTTAGGTGGAGAACAGTGAGCCAAGAGACGAAATGCCTTACACTGATGAGCCCAAAACTAATTTCTAGCATTTTATAAGAATGGGGAGGGATGATGAGTTCACATACTGTGTGTAAGTGTAATGTAATTGTGCCAGTTAGTTCTATGTTTTTGCATGTGTTGCACCTCATGGTTTAACGTTGTGGTCACCTGAGAAGTGTCTTTAAAAACAATATTTAGTTCTTATTTTGAGAGGTTTCTTGCCGTAACTAATGTTGAGCTTGAAATGTTCACTGCATTAATAAGTTTTGCTAATGTAGTCTGGTCATTTTTGTAGGGGTGCTGGGAAATGTTTTATATGACCATTGTCCTCTTCAGTTGAATGACGATGACCATCAACGTGTATGCCAAATTCCCAAGTGGAAGGTATAATTTTTTTCTGTCATGCCATTGGTGGTAATTAAGTGATGAGCTCCTTGTGGTGCTGAATTCTTAAGCTCTTTGATTGTAGGGTGCAAATTCAGGGACTTGACTGGAGTTCAGATAAAAAAGTTGAATGGGACCCAGATGTGGAGAGAGTATTGCTACCTTCAGGGAAGCCTTTGGTATGATTTTTTAAATTAATATTTAATGGAATGACATAGTTATTGTGTTATTTGGTTTCTGGATCTTATGATGCTTAAAATCAGCAGGTCCCTCATGAGGTTCGTTGGTGGTAGTTCCCCAAAGTAATGATACATCCACTATTTTTCTGATTTAATATCCATTTTGCATTTTCACCTGCCTTTTCATCTTGCTAAATACTATTTTTAATTGTGTGACATATTACATATACAGACCATTTGGTCGTTTGTTGTGGGATGAAACTATCCCAACAGTTGTGACGAGAGTTGAACTACATAATCAGGCATCTTTTTATCTTTGCCATCTTATTCAATCCATAGAATTAGCTTGTATCATCCTAAAGCCTTGTCTTTTATTCTTGTACTCCTTTCAGACCATAATACATCCACTACAAAATAGAGTTCTCACTATTCGTGAAAATGCAAGGCTCCAAGGTTTTCTGGACTATTATAAGTTAATAGGTCCAATAAAAGAAAGGTATAGCATCGACTAACATCTAACTGTTTGGTTGAAAATCTGATTTTTGTGTAAGGCTGATGAATGATGACCGAGGAACACAATAAAGTTTCAAATTGCCAGCTCAAATATTATTTGATTGCTGCAGGTTTCCAAACATATGGTCATTGCTATTAGTACGTGAATTATTACAATGGAATACTGTAAGCTGTCTTTAAACAGTCAATGATAAAACCTAAATTTGATGCATATGTTGTCTATTTGTGTTTCGGGTTGTTAATTCTGTATTATGTTGGACTGCATCTTTCATTTCAGAACGATCAACGAAGTGTGATGAGGCTCTAAAGCACCCCTACTTCTCGCAAAGGTGATAAAAATTCAGGTGATATACGTATTTTCGTATGAACAGCTAAAAGAAACACAACCTGCAGACCTTTTACTGAGGGTCTGTGATTCAAGTGAACCAGATATTCTTGGCCAATATTTTACACCCATTACCTTCTACTCAAACCATACATATATATTATTTTTTGATACATGTATTTATACAGAGTTTTGATCCTTTGTCACTAGGGAGAAATGATTGCAATGGTACTCTACACGCATACACTGAGCTTTAAATTGTGGATCCACTTCTGTTGTCATGAAAAGTTAAAAATGACTTGCCAATGAACTAAATAGTATCTTTTTACTTTTTTTATTTGTAGCATGGCAGTGAATGGGCTGATGTTCTGGTTGTAGTGGGGTTCAATACTGTTGCTAGGTCAGTTTTCTTTCTTTACTACCTATTAACCATTCATTGTATCAATATTCTATTTAAATTATATATAATGACAGTTCAAATCACATCTTCTCTCCTATTACACAGGATTTACCCAGGTCTGTGGTCTGCAATATTGATGGTGTAAACCCGAACTTTCTAAAAATTGGAGAAAAATGGCCGCAGAAAGGCAAAGTGGTCAGCAAGTTTTCTCTAAAGGTGCATACTTCTTAGGAAAAATGGTTTGGGCGAAAGGCTACATGGAGTTGATAGACCTGTTAGCAAAGCACAAAAGTGACCTTAATGATTTTAATATGGACATGTTTGGAAATGGGGAATATGCTCATAAAGTGCAGACAATAGCTTGGACGTTAAATTTGAATGTCTACTTCATGAAAGGCAGAGACCATGCCAATGATTCTCTTCATAGGTATGAACCCTTTAGCTGAATCCCTTTTAATGTGAAAATGCTAGTATATGTAAATACTTAAAGCTTCTTTAAAATGTCTAAGTTCGGATAGAACATAGGGGCCACCGATACTTTACACATGCATACATAGTCTATTTCTTCGATGCTAGATATATGATTATAGTAATAAAAATACTAATACTAATACTAATAAACATATGCAAAACTGCGGAGGGGAACCAATAATCTGTTTTCTACTGAAATCATAAGGAAAAAATTAAAATCAAGTAACTGCAGGCTTGTTTGAATTTAGTTCTCAGTAACACGCTAATTCTAAATTAGTTTTCGTTTGATTAAAGATATTTTAAAGTGAAAGTGTATTCCTATCAACACTGCGTATCTTCTGAACCTGCAAAAAAGAATAATTGACGTGAGTGAGTTATAGTATATTTGGAAGTGCATAAAAAAATTCATATCATGCATTTTCATGTACTGTAACTAACCTAATATCTCTTTATAGACGATATTTTTGGTGTATGTCCCTTTTTTTCGCTTAGGTTGTTCCGTCCTGACCAAAACCTTTGTTTTTATCATTGATATTCCCCTTGAAAGTGCAACATATAACTGACCATGTGAAAAAACGTGTTGCGGCAAGTACAGTCCAATAGTTGGTATTGTTTGTCCTTGTGATTTGTTTATCGTCATTGAAAAGCACAATCACATTGAAAATTGTTTTCTAATGAATTTGAATGGATAACCTTCATTTTCGGGAGGTGATAGCTGAATTCGTGGAATAAAGATATGCTTGAAAGTATTTTGGCCCATCATTATTTCTGCACATATGACATTATTGTCAAAACCTCTGCATATCATTCTCGTGTTATTGCATAAGCCGTTGGAAGCATCTAAATTTCTCAGTAACGTGATAGGCATATTTTTTTTCAATACCAATCTGCATATAAGTGAAAGATATTTTAATAAATGCTACAATTTATCAATTTACTTCACTGTAAAATTTTGTCAGTTAAGTCAAATTAGAACATATTCCAGTATAACCAGCGTCTTATGATCTTTATATTTCAAGGCGCATTTGTATACAAACATTTACTTCACTGTAAAATTCTGTCAGTTAAGTCAAATTAGAACATATTCCAGTATAACCAGCATCTTATGATCTTTATATTTCAAGGCTTTAGCATTTGTATACAGACATTTACTTCACTGTAAAATTCTGTCAGTTAAGTCAAATTAGAATATATTTCAGTATAACCAATGTCTTATGATTTTTATATTTCAAGGCTTTATAATTTGTATACAGACATTTAGATTAATTTGTATTATTGTGATCGCTATATACTTTTTCCATAATTATATTGTGTTACTTTATATTCAATTTGTATTACCTTATATGTTATAACAATTTTTGCTCATTATGACTATTTTGTTATACTTCAGATCATGGTCCCTGAGAATTATAGTGAATTTATTGATATTCTGGCTTCTCTAGTGAAGGCAATATTATTTCTATGAGCAGAATCCATCATGCTATGAAGCGGATACTGGGAGCCTGATCCATTCTTGGCAAAACAATTCGATAGCTAGGTAAGAGAATGTCACTTAATTTTTCTCAATAGTCTTTTAGTATCTAGGTTTTATCCTATGCTGCTCGAGCATTGAAATATTTCTAATTGTTGTTATTAGACAGAATTTTGATATCTATAATACAATTGTATATTACTAAATATGGAAAAATATACTTGTGTGGAGGTAGACCGTTTGGTGTTAGAGTATTTAAGTAATCTTCCTGAGAGTAGTTGTTGGTATCATCCTCTGTAGAATCAAAACTAAAAAACGTTCTGCTTTCACCAAGAAATCTGGAAATAAACATTTTATTTAGCTGATCAACATATTTATTTCTGCTAGCTAGGATAGCACGTTCAGTCATGTATTTTGCAGAATCAGCATTTTTATCCAGCTCTAGAAATATTTGCTCTATTAAACCATCTGTTCTAGTACCATCACTCTTAGTTTTAATAACTAATTATTTTGAAAGTAGTACCAAATCATCTCTTATTGTAGGTTCCTCCCCGTTACTATGCGTAGTAAGAGTTCACTAAATGATGAATCTGTTCTCGCCATCATATTTCTTGTTAACTTAATCTTTTTCATCTGATGCCACAAGTACGACTTTACCAAACTTGCATTTACCATTTCAACCCTTGTAGATTTTGGAATTACTGGTAATACTTGACGAAAATCAACTCCGAAAACCATTACTTTCCCACCAAAGGGTGCGTCAACATCCAGTATATCTCTGAAGCTCCTATCAACTGTTTCAATTGTCCAACGGCTAGCCATAGGCGCTTCATCCCAGATAATCATCTTGGCTTTTTTTTTTATCAATTTAGCTCCACCACTCTGTTTTGACATGCGTGTGACTGTTGTATCAGTTGTCTGAAGTGGTAACTCAAATCTAGAATGAGCCGTACGACCTCCCGATAAAAGAGCCGATGCTACACCACTTGTTGCGTCGCTAATGCTATCATGCCCCTAGATCTGATATTTGCAAGTAATGCATGATATAGAAATGTTTTTCTGGTTCCTCTGGGCCATCAACAAAGAATAATCCCGATTGGCCAGATTCTAACGTTTGCAATATAATCTTGAATGCTTGCTCTTGTTCGGGATTTAGCTTTGTTTGTGCATTCAAATCTTCTGAAGGCACTATTATAGACTCTTCTTCCATTATTTCTCTGCATTCTGATATAATTCCATCATCCATACTTTGTTCAAGTCTAGGTATGTCATAATTTTCAATTCTCTTACCCATTCTCTCTAAGAAATGGTTTATGCTTTTCAGTGTGCATTGAAGTTGAGCAGTAGAAGAATTTTTGTGTATTCTCTTAAAATCTTCTGACATCTCATCATAATATGTATCCTATAGCTTTCTAACATCCGTCGGATTACAATGAACCAGTATTGTTGCAAATAAATTTCTAAGAGCCGATGGCATTTTGAAGGCGACAGCTTTGCGTAAGCATTCATAAATGTTGTTATCTGACTCGAGCAATCCTCTTTCTTTTGTAGCTTCTTTGAACGTGTCACACAACCTTCCATTAATAGTTAGTAAGTATTGAAACGAAGTCGGTCCTTGTACGTAATTTAATAATAATCTCAAATAATACCTTTCGCCTTCTGCTGGATTAGCTGTGAATTAAAGAAGAAAGATTAAATAAATGATAGTTGAACAGTTACAAATATTAAGAGTGGCAGTTTGAATTTCTTACCAATAACAATTCGACCAATTACTGATCTTGTTTTTCTTTGCATCCAAATCTTACCCTGAGCGTTCCAAACATAGTACTCTGGAAATTCCTTGTATATGTATTTACGCGCTTCGTTGTCTATTGAACATTTGTAAAAATACTCGGTGAGCATGGTTTTTGAGGCATATTTCCAGGAAATAACGTTTTTCAAATTTTGGTTGCTCCAATAGCACACTACAATGTGAACAGACAATATTAAAAAGATTAACAAAATATTTCATACAACATAATTTTATGTATTTCTTTTCATGATAAATTCATAGCTAAAAACAGTTTATTACAATTTGAATTTTATGACTATTTTATCAGAAAGGTAATGAAGTAGAATTCAGATAGCTTAAGGAATCCTAATTGTTTACCTGTTTGTTTATTTGGAAGATGTAGTTGAAGTTTAATGACCAGAGGCTTCATTTCACTTAGATCAAATTCATAAATTCTCCATAGTGGTTCTGGTGCAGCAACCCAACGTGCATCCTGAAAACTCTTAATTTCATTAATGGCTTTTTCTCCATCATCTGATTCGATATAAACAACGCATCTATCATGTCCTTTATATATATACTTGTAAAGATACGTTATTGCTTTTACCCCTGCACAAGACTCAACATTGATATGACAATTATATCTACTCAGTAAATAAGAATTATATGGAACAACCCATTGGTTATTCATTGTCATGCCTCAAACCTTTTGTTTCTTTCCATCATTTTGCCTCTTATAAATAGGATAGCTATCCTTTTCTTGTATTGATATATTACTAAATGGTCGAGGATAATGACTCTTGCACTGACCATCTCTCATGCATGAATTTGTTGGATATTTTTTTCCACATGGACCATGCATCATATGTTTGATAACCAAGTCATGCAATCTAGAAATTCTTCTTTATCAGGAAGTTCAGCAGAAATAAACTTGTCATAATCATCTGGTGATATCATCTTGTATTCTTGTTCCAGTATTAACAAAAGGTGAATGTGTGGTAGGCCTCTTTTCTGAAATTCAATCACATAAACATATGATACAAGAGGCCCAAATATTTTTTTCTTGAAGATTTGATCTTTTAAATCTTGTAACTTTGATCTAAAAACTCTAGTCGCCAAGTCTGGTCTGTCTTGAGCAAGTTGCCTTTCTACCAAATTTTCTTGGATCTCTGGCCAATCGGGATTACATGTCATTGTGATAAACAAATCTGGTTTTCCAAAATATTGAACCAAAGCCACTGGATCCATATTTCTATGACGCATGTCCCTAGGAACTCTGACAAATGATGCAGGAAGTATTATTCTTTAACCAACTTTTGAGCCCCTACTTTCTCCAGCCATAATACTATCAACTATGCCTTACAATATTTCCTTTCTAAAATTTAATTGCTCAAACCTAAAATATTCAAGTCAAGTAGTTTCTAGCTTGATGTACATGTCAACAACAAATTGTTGAAACAATCGCCCACATTATAGTATTATCGTGTTTTCTCCACTGCGTATTTGCAACTTATAGCAATAGTACTCTCTACAAGAGACACAATTTTTAGCTCTACGTCGTACACCTACAAAATATTTTTAAATATATTGATATGGAAGTTGTAAGTACACAATTCTAAGAGATTTTGTTTTAAAACTTTACCTTGTTGCTCATTGTCAAACACCTCATGAACGGACACAAATGTAGGGTTGTTCTGGTTGAGGCCTGCAACTTCAGTTCCACACTTACCTTTACTTGTTTTATGTTGTTTTCGTATTCCTTAGTTCCAACCTAGTTCACCACTTGGAAAAAGCAAAGGATACTGAAGTGGGTCATAACATCCATAATAATGTTTAACTCTATGAATATTATCCGAATGTTCATGAACAATAATCTCTCGATCAAATGGTATATTGGGGTTGTTTCCGTCTATCCAAATTTCAGCAACTTGATCTACTGATGGTTTATTATAGACACGTTGATCTAATTTAGTAGTGAAAGCAATTCGAATTTCTAAATCCTTAAAGTTTTAGTGATCCTTTAGCTGGCGAAACAATTGTGCATAAGGATTGCCATCCATTATTTGTTTAATTTTTGCGACAACTTCCTCAGATAAATTGGCTTCTTTTACTTTTGAAATCCTATTGTGTGACTCATTTTCTATATAAAAAAAGTACATCTGAAAATAGCATGGATTATTATCATGGGGTAGTAATGAAGGGAGATCATGATCAAGTTTAACACCAAAAGATGTAAATCCAAATATGTTGTTATATGCTCTAATGTGTCTACGAAATTCTTCTGATACTTTAGATTTAGAGAAGAATAAATCATATAATTGAGTTGGAACTGCAGTATTTGAAAGTTTTATTGATCCACTGTTGCAACAAAATGTTGGAGTCTCGTGTTGAAATCTCATAGCATGACAATAAGTGAATTCAGGAACAATTTCCAACTTTTGAATACATGGTATTGATGGTATGTAGTCAATTTCACCTAAATTTGTTGTGTAAAATGTTAATAAATAATAAAGTGAGCAGGAATAGAATGTAAGTAACTTAAATTAATAAAATAGTATTGCATTACCTTTAATTTCACACCTTTGCGATAGAGCCTTTAGGAACCAATAGATTTTGCGTCTTTTTGTTGGCCTTGTTTCTTCAATATGGAGATCTTCTATGGACTCAGTCCTTTAATTATCTTTTAAAAAAAGTAAACACTACATTCAGTTTGATTCAAAATTGGAGGAATCTAATAAATATGTTATCATTTTGCATTTTAAAGATCTGCAATGACAAGATTGGAGCGGTGATTTGTGTTATTGGTAGATTATGTGACAGAGCTAATATGTATCAGCACGGGACAAAAGGCATGCATTTTACCCTGGATTCACAGAAAGAATCCACAGAAAGTGCTGGTTAGTTTTGTATTATTCAGTTTTCATAGCCACTTTGTGGGAATATACTGGGTACGTAGTTATTCTTCTTCAATTTTGATACTCTTCATTGTTGTTAGCCTATGATGCACCTCAAGTTACTGGTTTGTCCCAAGCGAATCTCTGGTCTCTGTATTTGTTGTTATTTACTTTCTTGTGATGTTTATTTGGGCTCTTTGCAGGCTTTGTCTCACATTTCTAGCATTCGATGTGTTCTTTGTTGTTATATGTGTTACCGTGGTATATCTCATTGGAATTATTGTTTGTTGCTGTCTACTATGTATTATTGCTATTTTATATACAGTGGCAGATCAGGTAATTATACATTTTTAACCTTAAACGCCACATGATACATGTAAACTACTTTTTTGGGATCTAGTGCTAATTATCAGCTAAAAAAGAGTTTGTAGGTGCAAGAAATGGGTTGTGGAAGTATGTACTGTGATATCTTATTCTTGTGTTTCATCACTGTGTCTTATTATGGTTCTAATTAGGACCTCTTTTTTGAACTCATGGTTAATGTTGATGCTCGTTTTATATGCTAAAATGTTATCCTCACCTATGCCCTCTCTCACCCTCCGAAATAGAAGAAGAAGAAGAAGAAGAAGAAGAAGAAGATATTGCAGTTGTGACTCTGTAGTTTATTTTTTTCGTACAGTACAATAACAACAACATACCTAGTAAAATCTCAAAATCCTACAAGTGAGATCTGGAGAAGGTAAAGTGTACACAGACCTTAGCTGCATATAATATTCTAAATACTTGGGGAACTCAGTTGGGAAAATATGTACTAATTTCATTTATTTTTAACATTAACAGTTTTTCATGTTACCGGTCAACATGGCAATAAGGTTACAGACAGCAATACTATTGGTCATATAGAAAAGGTAAAGTATCCCTTATTTCCTCGCGTATTGATTTCATATTTTTTTATGGTCTATATGCAATTACTGCGGGGATAAGACAATAATTACTTTGACAGTTTCTTGTATGATAGGATACAGAAAAGGGAAAGAGGGATGAATTAAAATGTAGAATCTTCCAAATTTTGCTATAAATCATACACTTCAAGCTAGCCACTGTAGTTGATATTATATTACTTTGGGTTTATATGCAGGCATTGTCGACATTTCTACACATGCATTTTGTTGCACCTAGCATATATAAGAGGGTTACTTTGGGACTCTTATGACTTTAGAAACATATCCCTGGTGACTAAAATTATTGCAGAATAGATGCTTATTTGTTAGATAAGCGTTACCAACTATTTGTTGCTGTCTACCATGAATTATTGCTATTTTATATGCAGTGGCAGATCAGGTAATTATGCATTTTTTAACCTTAAACGTCACATGATACATAGGAAACTACTTTTTGGGATCTAGTGCTAATTATCAGCTAAAAAAGAGTCTGTAGGTGCAAGAAATGGGTTGTGTAAGTATGTGTTGTGATATCTTATTCTTATGTTTCATCACTTTGTGTCTTATTATGGTTCTAATTAGGACCTCTTTTTTGAACTCATGGTTAACGCTGATGCTCATTTTATATGCTAAAATGTTATCCTCACCTATGCCCTCTCTCACCCCTCGAAATAGAAGAAGAAGAAGAAGAAGATATTGCAGTTGTGACTCTGTAGTTTGCTTTTTTCGTACAGTACAATAACAACAACAACATACCTAGTAAAATCTCAAAATCACACAAGTGAGATCTGGAGAAGGTAAAGTATACACAGACCTTACCACTACCTTGGAGAGGTAGAGAGGCTATTTCTGGAAGACCCTTGGCTCAATTGTTTGTCGTAGACAGTAGAGACCTTTTTTTCAATGAAGTGATTGGTTAATATGCATCAAGAAGATGCAGCAAGTGCAAAAAATAGTTAGCTCCTATACACTTATACCATTAAAATTGTGATCACAGTTAATAATTTTTTTAAAAAGAGATTCATGTTACTCAAAAAAGTTGAATTACTCCAGCAAAAAAAGTTGAGAAGATATCTAGCTTTAAGGAAGTTTCTGGGAATTGGGATTCCATCAAAACATCTGTGGTTTTTGTATGTTCATTTGCTCAATATACTTGCTGGTTAAGTTGCTCGGACTTTTCAAAATTACAAAATGGCCCAACCATCTAAATTGACAATAATGCATATGTAAGGGACATTAACTGTGATATACTGCATAATTATCAAAGTTTCCAACTTAAAAGGTTTTGAACATTATAAATTACCCTTTTAGTGTAGAAAGTTTCTAACTTGATAATCAACCATTCTATATGCAGAAAGGGTATATACTGCATAATTGGGTCCCTTTTAATTGGTCTCTAAAAAGAATGTAATGTTTCTACCCAATCATTCAGGAACAAAGGTAAAAGCAAATTTTGAGAAAGGTGTTATTATGAAAGAACATGAATTTTTTAGTATTTTTGGTTGGGTGAAAATATTTGTAATTGTGATATTTACAGTGAAGGATGATTTGTTGAGACGATTGGGGATGATATTGATGATTGTGATCTATTCATTCATGGTATTAGAGAAGATGAACAACTATCTTGAGGGGGATGTTAAGTTGAATATGCAGGGCAAAGAGTTGAATGGTGAAAATTTGTACGATGAGAAGATACATGTTATTATGCAGTAGTAATAACTTATTGTTCAGAATAAGTTGAAGTTTGTTTCAATGTCCAGTTAACCTCGGTTACAGGTTAATATCTCCTTTTCATGTTTTGTTCCTTATTGTTGCTTGTATGGTTAGAACCTATAGTACGCATATTTTTTTGTAGGTCTTAGCTGCTAGCAAAAACAAAATCTCTACACTAAAAGGGTTCTCTTATCTTCTTTGAGGTTAGTAATGAACATCTAGTTAATTTCTTATTATTGGTAAATGTATTTCTATTTTGTAAAGGAGTGAATTTATTGTTGTTAGTAGAGAGCTAAGTTTACTGTTTTTTTATGTGTTTTCTCTATCTAGTCAAAACTATATTATAGAAGATTTAAATTTAAAGTAGGTACCTGAATTTTCTTGTTCATCAGAATTGTTGATTGCAGCATTTAAATTTGTTGCAAGTGCAGCAATATATTTGTTATGCATTCGAATAATTTTATTAAATTTTGTTTGATCTATATAGAAAAAATAATAAAATTATTTATTAAAGTGATAAAAAGTGATGAAAAATGGATTAAAGTATTATATGCATCAATTAGTTTTAAAAGCTACCTTGTGCCATGTGCTTAATGAATAATAACCTGCGATATAGAATAAGCTACTAAAAACATATTATAACTAAGTGAAAATAAATAGTGTATAGCTAGATGAAGTTAGATAAAGATCTAATAATCAATATTATTTGTTATGCCAACAGAATTTACTTAGCGTTTAGAACAGGAAAAAGAACAAATAATGAAGAACTACCTATTAACTATCGAGACTGAAAAAATATTAACCTATTCCTAGAGAAAAAAAATGACTAATCCTTTTCTACTTTGATTCTTTTATGAGACAATGTGTCATCAGGGTTTTCATTTTTTCTGATTCCGTTGACTGAGTTTTCTGAGTTGACGTCTTCATCTACTATGTCAATTGTAACAATATTTTTAACTTCTTAAACTTCTTTTGCAATGAAGCGCCTGTCTGCTCTATCTCCTTCACTTTTTACATCAATTTTGATAAGAAATGTGAAGCCTTTTTTTATACTTAGAATCAAGTTCTGATAAAATGAGGATTCCTCTTTCTATATCAATGAAAAGAATGCATTAATTAAGCAAAGGATAATTCATTGAATTCAAAATAAAGCAGATTATTTTAGTGCTTGATAATTGTTAAAGAATAGTGTAATATGACCTTTTCCAAAATTGATTGCTTATATGTTGTAACATCGCAACCAACCAAGAATTTTGCATCCTCAAAAAATGTAACGGAACAACGTTCATCCCCAACAAATACATCAAATTTTAGAAGAAATCTGTAAAGTCAGTGGAAATTAGACATTTATCTCATTTTCTGAATTTTCAAATGGCCGAAAGTAATTTGATGGTTGTTATGTGTGTTACCTGTCCGCATAAGTAATTTTTTCGATGGGACAGCCAGGACATTTGGAAATGTTATTATTGATTTTCACTTTTTTATAGCAATTGGTGCAAGAATCATAGTAGGGTTCATCACTATTCACTATAGCTGCTATAGTTGCGGTAAATTTGCCATACTTAACCTATAGAGAAGAAAGAAAAGTTAGGCGTCATACTAAGACAAAAATAAAACATTAAATCATTGTAGTTGAAAACAGTACCTCTTTATCACAAGATAAACAATCTGCGATTTCACCAATTGTCATTTCTTTGGCCCTTTTAATTTATTTAGTTGGCAGTAAAGTAATATCATTATGAGTTTTCTTCTGGGAAATAGACCTGCATGATTGTTTGTTAGTGTATTATAATAAAAGTAGTCTACTATAATTTATTTGCATGAATATGAATAGATATATTACCATTCTTGGAGAGACGTTACTTTCTCAAATGTGGGGTCCACCCACATACTACTGACATAGGTAGAAGATAGGCCAAAATTTTCTGCAACATAAAATGTTAGGAGAAGAAAATAAGACAGTATTTAGTGTAAATTTTGTAATTTATAAGATAGTACCTACCTTGATATAATGTAGTCCTTAAATCACAAAATTTCATGACAGAATTTTCTACAGATAACTTTTCTAGCAATGCGTCATTTATTTCAGAGAATTCGCCCCATAATTTGATAGTTTTTCTATCACATCTTTATTTTTCAAACAAAGAAAATAAGATTAAATTAGTAAATTAATAAGACAGTTTATGTATTATACAAACACTTTCGTTTCGTAAAAAAATTAAGTTTAACTTACTCTTCATTCATAAGTACTATTTCTCTTCGGATTGTGCCTTTTGTGAACAACTTAGAACTGACGAAGATGCCAAATATATCTAAAAAAAATATTAAGTATGTATGAGTAGATAAATAATAGTAAAAAGTTGAATTTATGACAATGGTAATTACTTGACGAAAGTTAAAGAAATTACCTACTATTGTTTCTTTGGTATGCAATTTTTCATCTTCGAATGAAACAAAATTCTTAGAAAAAGAAAATGTAGAAAAGGGTTGTGACATTCTTGAACTATAGTGGAGGTAAGAATCCAAGTTCAATGTCCTTATTAACGGATTAAAAATTAGGATTGACCCCAATAATGCGACGGTTTATGATATAGCAAACTTTGGATTGCTGTAAAGAATGTCCAAACGTTTCAATATGTTCATTGAAAAGTGTACCATTAATTTTTGTACCCTGAAAAAAAAAGAATAATATGAAATTGATAGATATAAGAGTAAAACAGAAAATGAGAAATATGTATTTGTTGATGTGTGTGAAGCAATCATGAGGTTAATTTTAGTTACTAGTAAATAGCTACAGAACGACCAACTACTAAATGTAAAAAGAATAACGTGTAGTTGTTCCACTAAACCTGACATTATTTTGTTCCGCTTTCCAAGTGGGATAAATTAATTCAAGAGTAATTTAATTACCTCCTCATCAACTAATATTATCATTTTTCGAGAGCTGCCTCCATTCTTAAACGGCTTCGTTGGGCCACTTCCGATGATCAAGACTTTGATCATCCAGATATAATTCCTTGGCTTCAAAGTGTTGATACTCACAATTTCGGTAATAGGATCCATTAAATAATCTTTAAAAAAATAAAAGTTAGAACGATAAGAACGTAAAATTTCATAATAGAGGTAAATTTGTGACATGAGAAGAATGATACCTGAATATGTGAATCTTCTTGGTAGGCGGGTAGATAAAGAAGTTAGTTATGAGCAACAGAAATTATAATAATTAAAATGACACATAGAACGATAACAACATAGAATTCATAATATATTGAATTAATAGGTCACATTAAGCTACACACTAAATTAAATTAAACTAAGCAATTTAAGTTGGCATAGTAAGTAATATTGTGTTTAAATTAACAATATAAAAAGGGAGAGATGATATAAAGATCAAAAACCTGGAAATAAAATTGTTGAAACTATGATGACACGAAAAACAATGAAAGATGACAGTTGTTTATATAGAAGACTGGAAAAGCCGTATGTTTATTGGTTGAAAGAAACCAAGTAGAAATCAAATAGGATTAAAAAAACTATAGCTAAACTTGAAAAGGATTTAATTGTAAACCAAGTAGGAACCAAATTGAATTTTTAAAAATGGAAAATGGTGGAAGGCAAATTTTATAAAAAAAGGGTGGATTTAATTGTAAACCAAGTAGGAACCAAAAAAAAAGGGTGGATTTAATTGTAAATCAAGTAGGAACCAAAGTAGCTAAATTTGGTAAGAAAAATTAAAATAAAAAATGGGTGTTTGCAAGAAAGTAGGAACCAAAGTAGCTAAATTTGGTAGGAAAAAATTTACAAAAAAAAAAAACGGGTGTTTGTAGGAAAATTTAGTATATTTATTTTATAGAATTTAATTAGAGGGAAAAGGGTAAAAAACAGTTTTATCTAAAGAAAATTATTTTAATGAAGGGAAAAAAGTTCAATTCACTTTTCAAAGGGCCTTCAGGATTTTAATATATTATAGATTATCGATAATATAGATATGAAATACTATTAAATAATTAATAAAATAATTTTTTAATTATAAAATGTCAAGTAACTAGTTATCAAGATGTCACATAGCTTAATTTTAAATTAACTACTATCATTTATTATATATATATATAAATCTGTTACCAATAAATCAAATTAACTATGTTGAATTATCAGTTACGACTCGATGTCGACAACCCTACCATTAATTGTTAATAAGTGTGTTTTCATAATTACGACACTTTCTCATTTTTCTAAAACAAAATTAAAAGAGAAGGATTTTTTGTTAAAAAATCAATGAATGTATATGAATATTTTCTTATACAATAACATCAATAGTAACAATATATCAAGTGTACTTTCTACAAATGAGACAAGTGAAAGAGTGGCGTACAACAACCTCATTTTAATCTTCTGAAGATATACATATATTTTTGATAAATTCTCAGCTCACATAAATTTGAATACTTTGTTATGTCCACCATTAATTACTTTCTTCTTTTCTAAAATGTCAAAACGTGGAGCTTGTCTATACTTTGTTGTAATTCTTTAAAGGTGGACATAATGCCGTTTTATGCGGTCTAAATAAGATGTTTTGTGATCGTGGAAGTCGGTATGTATACTTATTCAATATTAGTTTAATATATAGTAAGAGTTTGTCTAATTAGAGAATAAATTATATTGAAATTATAATAAAGAGATTATATTATGGAGTTTAAATAATAATAAATATTTTTAATAAATTTATTTTCTTTCTTTCTTTCTTTCTTTATTTTCTTGAGTGGGTGGGGTGGGGGAGGAGGGGGGATTAGATAATAAATTTAAAATTGACATAGTTTCAGTAACAATTTAAAGCTCGTATTATAATCTCAGTAATAACAACATATTCAATAGAATTTCATAAAATGAAATTTAAAAAAGATAGAGTGTACGTAAACCTTATTCATGTATCAAAGATAAAGAAATTATTTTCACTAAACCTTCAACTCATGTTATAATCTCCATATAATTTCAGTTATATCTATACATGTAAGTATATATATGGTGTGTTTGGTTACCATTAAATGAACTTAATCTGATTCTTAAATGACGGAAGAAAGCATCTAACAGTAAATTTTATTATAAACTATTTTATCAATTAGAAGTAATTTTTAGTCTATGATGCAATTAAAGTGGGATGCATGGAATAAGTTAATGTCTTCTCGCATGATGTTCAAATGATCTAGAAAGTTTCAAGTCAAATAAATCATAATTGCTACAATAATGTTTGACTTAAGGACTTCATTATTGAAATCATAATTTTCTTATGCAAGTGTATAAAGTCATACCCTAATATACTGAATTTTCGGAGAATTAATAACCAAAATAAAACCGACCACACGAAGTTGAAGAATAGTTACAAAGAATTTGTGACTCTTGAAGTATTGTATAAAACGTGTAAGACTTTTTCATATTGATTAGTGAATTTTTTTCAGGAGAGAATTTTGAAAAAATATAATCTATTGGGTAAAAACGTGTAAGATTTTTAATAGTGTAATTTTTTGGCGAAAGGACACAAATTACCTGTCGGTTGAAATTATTTCCATCAAAAATAACCATTGATTTGGCAATCCAAAGATAGTCGTTCCGGCCTTTTCGTCGGCCGCTACTGCCTCCTCCTCCTCCTCCTCCTCCTCCTCCTTCTTCTTCTTCTTCTTCTTCTTCTTCTTCTTCTTCTTCTTTTGTATTTTTTATTTTATTATTTAATTTTTAGTGTCAATTACTTTAGCACGTATAATCCTATAATCATCCTAATATGTATATTTTTCTTCTGGGAAAAATTCATAAATAACATACTTAAGATCATAATTATGAGATTCATAGCAACACTTTTATAATTACTTAAGCTAGCAAGTTGTATTTTGCATTTGAAGAAACTATTGTTATAAAAATACATATATAAATCATTTTACTGCTCATATTTAAATCAAATAAGTTGAGTTAAATATGGTATAATTATCCATTAATTAAATGTGGAGATTCCTTTTTCAGTAGTACATCTTAATTAACGTGATTTTCGTTATTTGTTACCAATCCAAATTCAAATTCAAATTTCAGCTTCACATTATCTTTTTCATCCCAAAAAAATCAAAATCAAATTCAACTGAAACTTCTTCTCTTCAATATCTGTGAAAATTCAAATTAAACCATTACTGTTGGAGGTATTTAATCATAATATTATTTTCTTATATGAATTTCATCAGTTGTTTAAATCAATCAAAAAATTTTCTGAATTACGGTTATATGAATTTCATCAGTTGTTTGAAATCGATCCAAAAATTTTGTTCTGAATTATTTTTGAATCATTACAGTTATTTCGTTCAATTTTTTTGAGCTATTATTAATGCTTCATTCAAATTTTTTGTTTCTTCGTTAAATTATTTTTGAGTATTTTATTAACGAATTTCAAAAAAAAAGTAATGCAACAGTAAATTGAACTGATCGAACAATATAGTGATCAAAATTTATTTTTCAAAATGCTCAAACTTGAATTTTTGGAGTTTTTATTCTCGAAATTTAAGATTATATTCGTATTTCCGTTATGGATATTTTGGTTTTGTTCAAATATAAATGTTGTGGTTGTGTCTGTATTTTGCGTTGTACAAATATATTGTAATTGTATTTCAACGGGATATTTTGGTTGTGTATGTAATTGTAGCGTGTACTCGTATGACGGTATGATCATTTACATTTGTGGCATTTGTTGGTCTGAATTTATTTATAGTTGTATGCATAAATAGCTATGGACGTATGTGCTTTAACAAAAAATTAATATAATCAATGTTCTTTGTTGTTTCAAAAAATACATATGCAATAAGCACTATGCAGTAATCAATGTTATCTATTAAATACATATGCATTAATCTCTGTCATGAAACAAAATACATATGCAGTAAGTAATATGTATATTTATGGTATTTGTTGGTATGAATATATTTGTAGTTGTATTTATAAGCACACATATGCAGTAAGTAAGAAAATACATATGTAGCAAGCAATATGTATATTTGTGATATTTGTTGGTATGAATTTATTTGTAGTTGTATTTATAAGTACACCAATGCAGTAAGTAAAAAAATACATATGCAGTAAGCATTATGTGTATTTGTATTTTGCAGCTGTGTTTCCAAAAAATCAAATATACATTTCGAATCTGTTTGTAGCAATACATTTATATATTTGTGTTTGACTAAATTTATTTTTTAAAAAATAATAACAAGTTGTACCAGCCACAGAGTATGTTTACACGGTGCTTGATAGAGAAAAATATTTTATTGTTTGCCTCAAGAAAAAAACATGTTCATGTCACGCATTTCAACTGGATAAGATACCTTGTGCACATGCTTGTTCGGTCTTGGATAGCAAGAATTTCACCAAGGGACCATATTGTTGGGATCTATATAAGCCAAAAACAGTCTTGAAAATGTATTATGTTCCAATCTATCCTTTACCAAACATAGATGATTGGATAATTTCAGATAGCATACTTGGTAAAATAGTATTGCGTCCAAAGTACAAACGACCTCCTGGAAGACCTGCAAAGAAAGATCGTGAAAAATTGGAAAGAGATATGTTTGAAAAGAAGAATATCAATTCATGTAGTGGTTGTGGGTCTAAGGGTCACAATCGACATTCGTGTAGAAAATATCGTAAATGATACATTTGTTCTAATGTATTCTTACTTTATAATTTGTTTTACACTTTTCATTATAATAAACTCATTTGTTAAACGTGTTGTATGACATTTATGTTTCATTTACTATAATGAATTATAAATGACAATAAGTAATATAGTTATGTATTTCTAACTTTGAATGAAAATACATATACTTTTGCTTTAAAAAAATATATACTTTGGGGTAAATATATTTGATAACTGTGTTGTTATTTAAATATGGTGATCTATATGTATTTCTGATATCAAATACATGCTCAGTCTTCCATAATTATTTACAAAAGATGTGTATTCGAAAATATATTTGTCGCCTCTATGTATTTCAACCTCTGTTATAATATTTACTTATATAGTTGTCTATTTGTATTAGACGTCACAGTTAACAATATAGTTTTTATATGAATTTGGCTAAATATATTTGCTAAAATATATATTATAACAACACAGAGTAAACTATATATTATGTGAATACATAGTAAAATACATATATGCAGCAGAGTATGTATTTGATATTATATGAAAACAGAGAAAAATACATATATAAAACAGCATATGTATTTGAAATTATACGAACACAAAGTAAAATACATATATAAATCAACTTAGAATACATATATACAGTACATAAGTATATATGAAACCTTATATGTATTAAACACGTTTATGTAATGTAAACTGTATATGTATTTTGAAGATAAATCTGAAAACTGCATATGTATATATTGAAATGTAAACTGCATCCTTATATATAGAACTATAAACTTGAATAAAACACATACTATATAATTATCGAAAATATATTCAACATAAAAGACTAAAATGAATAACTTTCATTAATATCAAAACAGAAAATAAGTTCCAAAAACTACTGCACTAAATTACTATCAACATCCAGTTAAATCTTGTCAAATACAAAATAAAATAAAATCATCAACAATCAGACTTCAAATACTTCTTTGACACTTGTTATCTTGCTTTCCCTAATAGGCCTCAATGGTTCTTCATCGTCATTTTGAGCTTTTGCTTCTTGTTTTCTCATATAGTAGTTCCGCAATAGTGAAGCATATCTTGTACGAAGTACGTTGGGATTGAACTCAACCAAAGGAACGCCTTGACCATAAGAAAGACACTCTGCATATGTAACCATATACAATGCATCACCCCAACTACATATTTAAACAAACAGAATATCCAAATATATATTTCAACATTGCAATATGCTAAAAATACATAACAATTATAAAAAAATACATATAGGCAAATACCTCTTCATAAATAGTTCATATATAAATGTATTATTCATACATGCAAATTAACATATGTGTTTAACATATAAATACAAATAAATATATATTACCCCAAAATGTAAATTTAAGCTATCAGCTTCACCAAAATACATATCGGTATATACATATCAGCTTCACCAAAATACATATCAACTTCACCAAAATACATATTACCCTAAAATGATATCAACTTTACTGAAATTCCTAAATATATCAGTACATAATATTACATATACACCAAAAAATACCTCTTCCTCCTTACCTTCTTCCGATTCATTACCGGAAGAATTTTCAACATCATCATTTACAACATTGCTTGAATCTGCAATTTCCTTTGCTTTTCTTTTCTTCTCATATTTTTGTAATTTTGTGGCTTTTGAAGAAGGAGTTTTTTTTTAACCCCTTTTTTTTTTTTCAAAATATCAGCTATCTTCACTGGGTCAATATGAAACTTCGACCTAAGCTCCTTCGTACTCACTGATTTCAAGACGGAGTATTTAAAGTTGTTTAAATACTCCATCTTGAAATCAGTGAGTACGAAGAAGCTTAGGTCCAATAGCCCAAACATAGGTCATTTATTGTCCAAACATGGTCATTTCTTTTTAAATGAATAAAGCGAAACTAAAAGAAAAATAATAATAATAACCTTTTAAAAGGTGGACCAAAATGACCCAAGAAGGAAAGAGAGGGCCAAAGTAGCCCAATGACTATTAAACGGTAATAGTTTGACCGACTGATCATTATTTGACAAATTATCAAATGCTGGTCATTTATTTTAAAAATGGTCAGTGGATGTCCTTTTCCCTAATTTTTTTAGAATAGAATTTTGATAAAAATAATATATCGGGTATAAACGTGTAAGACTTTTCAATAATGTAATTTCTTTTAGGACAACATTTTTATAAAATTTTATTTTAATTTTCGTTGTGGTTATTCTATTGGATATACCGAGAAACTTCACCCACTTACCACCCAAGGATGTGTGCTGCAGCGGATGGGACTGCTCCTCCCTTAACCAGAGGTCTCGGGTTCGAGCCCTGGGTAAAGAGTAGAAAGCGCTTCCCCTCGAATGGGGCGCTACACAGTGCGAATTCGAATTCATCGGATTTCAATGCGGGTACCAGATACCGAATGAGAAACAAAAAAAAGAAGAAGAGAAACTTCACCTACTTACACCATTATTTCACTTTTCTGTTTTTTCCCTATCTTCCTTCTGGACATATATATAAAGTGCTTACGGTAAAATTTACCTTCCATAAAATAATTATTATGCGGATTACTGGATTAGCCACGATGCTACTATAAAACGCAAAGTATTTATAGAATTAACAAAATTGAAAATGTATGTGTTGATTTAAAATTTAGGGTCTTTTGTCGTTACATAGCGAAAGAATGTTACCTAGTACGCACCTAAAGGAATATAGCAGTTGCGGGTCTTCGAGAGATTAAAAAAAATAAAGAAAAGAAAAGTTATCAAACGTTATATTACTTATGCAAAATTTAATACATGAATAATTTAGCTTGTAACTAGCTACGACCCAAGAGTATATTCATCTTTTGTATAAACGGAGATAATAATATATTAGGTCATCACTTCACCGGTTGTTTGGAATATATGCAAACGGCATTACTGAGTTAGATAGTTTGGGTCTCCTCTCTTATTTTTGATTGGGCTAAGCCCACTTATATTTACCTATGGTAGACACACCAATACATATAATACACATATCTATACATACCTAAGCATTTAATACATGTATTATACACATAATATACATAATTAATATACACAATCTGTACAACTTAATTATATGTAGTGTATACTTCGATCATTTTTAATAAACTAGATGGTCAGATAATATATTTTACTAACTATAGCTATATTAAGAACTTTGTTTGTAGGTTGGGCAAATTTTAGTTTTGGATATAAATATTTCATAAAAATATCAAGATATTTAATAGTACGAAAAGTGTCATGTTTATGCTATATATGAATGAATGGAGGAGCATTTTCGATCATGTTCCATAAAAGAATTGTGCTTGTGAGTAGCTTGACTCTTTTTTCAATATAAAATTAGGACAAATTAAAGTTCAAGTGCTTTCTCCATACAAAGGTATTAGTTTGTCACGATCCAAAATAGAATCATGACCGGCACTAAGAAGGTTAGAACTCCAAAGCAAGCCTCATCAATATTCTATAATCGAACAGAGTTTTTTCTATTTTTGAGCCTATCAAAAATTTCTCCTGTTTACGAATTCACAATACCACTATTCAACATCACCAAATAAGATACAATATTCATCAATGGCTCATTCACTACGTAATAAAATTAAATCCATCTCCAAAAGTAAGAAGAAGGTCAATACTTCATAAGTATATAATATGAAAGAATATTCATGACACTAATAGAGGAAATGACTAAGGAGAGACTCTATGAGTTTCAAAAAAATCATAACACATAAATAAGTCTTCACCCACGTGAACAAATGCGGGGCTCATAAGAAATATGCCAACTCATAAGCTCTAGTTAATGAAATCCTCACTGTAATCCATGTTTTCTGAAAAAAATAGCGAGGAGTAAGACGTTAGCTCAGTGAGTAATAACACTTAATCACAATTGTTTAATGGGGACAAGTCTTAAACAGGTTAGCACGAAAATAAAAAGAAATATCATAAAATAATATTCTTTCAAAAAGTAATAACCATAATATCAGAAATCGATTAACAATTTGATAAGAATCAACAAATACCATCACATCAAGTCTTAACTTTTGGGAGGTTTCCAAGAATGAATCATGTAATTAGTGTGGCATTATAATTCAAGAAATAGCCAATAACAATGGATCCCTTGTAACGGAGTCAAAATCTTATTAATGAATCTATTCTTTTTTGTGCGTGGATATTTCTTAGATTTTGTTTTAATATTTTTTGATAATTTATTCTTTTTGTAAGATGGATCCATTAATTTATTTGGTTTATTATTTTATCCTATAGTAACTGCAGAGTTACAAATTTCTGTATAATAATTTATTCTATCTGTACTGTAGTGTATATCTAATTCTAGATTTTAAATGAATTTTGTAGGGGGGTGCGGATAACTAGATTATAAAATAGATTTATTATATCTAATGAATCTATTCTTTTTTGTGCGTGGATATTTCTTAGATTTTGTTTTAATATTTTTTAATAATTTATTCTTTTTGTAAGATGGATCCATTAATTTATTTGGTTTATTATTTTATCCTGTAGTAACTGCAGAGTTACAAATTTCTGTATAATAATTTATTCTATCTGTACTGTAGTGTATATCTAATTCTAGATTTTCTATGTCATTTATTATCTTGTATTGTTCTTCTCGTAGTGAGTTTTTTAAATTATATAAACTATCACATGTACCTTTTTCTAAATTTTCTAAGGCTTTTTCTATCCATATTAACTTTTCTTTTAGATTTTCCATTATTTTTCTAATTCGGTTTCTATAATTGATTTCATTATTTAGATTATCTTGGTTTTCTCTAGTTTTTCTAATATATTCTAACTTCCACATCCTTGATCTGAATAATATCCTTCTAGGTAAATTTCTTCGTATATCAGTTCTAGCGAATTTATGGTGTCAATTTCGTAGTCTATAACTTTTTCTAATATTATTTTCTTAATATCTACAATTTCTATATTTTTAAGTATATATAAGATTAAAACTTTAAGGTAGTCTAAATGATCTATTTTTTAAAATTGATATTTTATAGTTGTTTGTTTTAGCCTTAGTAGTTTTTGCATATTTTTATTAAGAGATTTTATATATTTTTTATTTTTATTTTCCATGTATTTGTCTATATTTGTTTTCATCCGTTTTTCTAGTAACTGTATATTTCGCATATCTTTTTCTAAAAATTCTACGTAATTTATCATGATAAGTATTTATAAGAGTAGTTAGGTAGACATGGTATATAATTTACTCTAATTTTGTAATATTCACCAAATGCTTTTTCTAATATAATTTTTCTTATAGCTGCTACATTTATATCTCTAAGTGCATACAAAATAAGTATCTTAAATCTATCTACCATCACATCAGATAAATTATCATTCATTATCATAAAATTACTTTTTTCAAAATATTCCCTTCAACCATGTACATAATAAAATATGGTCATCTCAGATTACTATATACTAGATTATTCTTAAATAACATGTTCTTCGGTCACTATTAGCATGGTAATTCGGATACTTTTTCCCTTAAACAGCGCCTCGACTCTGGTTACTCCCCGCCACGGCTTTTTGCCTCATTGGTTTCACCTTTAGGATGGCATAGTTCTTAGGGATTTTTCTCCGTTTCCACTTTGCTAATAAACTTCTTAACATATTATTCTTCGAATAATTCTACTATAAAGTAACTAATATGAATTTATTTTATCATATCATGATTGTTGGGAACTACGAATTTAGCTATTCATAATTATAAATAGATATACCTGTTCTGGTAGTTTTGATATTTCTGAAGTTTGTTCCATAGCTTTTTTCCATTGAAGTATGTTTATTTAATTAACTGGACAAAATATTTTTTACGGAATGGAGAGAGTTTTTGCTTAATCGTGAGAAGGTTTGCTTTGCAATGCCTTCTGCCTTCTTTATTTATAGAGTGAACGAACTTTACAAATAGAGAAGCTTTTAGAAAAATTAAAGCATCTTTAGTTAGTAATTATTTAGAATATATTACTAACTAAAGATGCTTTAATTTTTCTAAAAGTTTCTCTATTTGTAAAGTTCGTTCACTCTATAAATAAAGAAGGCAGAAGGCATTGCAAAGCAAGCCTTCTCACGATTAAGCAAAAACTCTCTCCATTCCGTAAAAAATATTTTGCCCAGTTAATTAAATATACATACTTCAATAGAAAAAGCTATGGAACAAACTTCAGAAATATCAAAACTACCAGAACAAGTATATCTATTTATGATTATGAATAGCTAAATTCATAGTTCCCAACAATCATGATATGATAAAATAAATTCATATTAGTTACTTTATAGTAGAATTATTCGAAGAATAATATGTTAAGAAGTTTATTAGCAAAGTGGAAACGGAGAAAAATCCCTAAGAACTATGCCATCCTAAAGGTGAAACCAATGAGGCAAGAAGCCGTGGCGGGGAGTAACCAGAGTCGAGGCGCTGTTTAAGGAAAAAAGTATCCGAATTACCATGCTAATAGTGACCGAAGAACATGTTATTTAAGAATAATCTAGTATATAGTAATCTGAGATGACCATATTTTATTATGTACATGGTTGAAGGGAATATTTTGAAAAAAGCAATTTTATGATAATGAATGATAATTTATCTGATGTGATGGTAGATAGATTTAAGATACTTATTTTGTATGCACTTAGAGATATAAATGTAGCAGATATAAGAAAAATTATATTAGAAAAAGCATTTGGTGAATATTACAAAACTAGAGTAAATTATATACCATGTCTACCTAACTACTCTTATAAATACTTATCATGATAAATTACGTAGAATTTTTAGAAAAAGATATGCAAAATATACAGTTACTAGAAAAACGGATGAAAACAAATATAGACAATACATGGAAAATAAAAATAAAAAATATATAAAATCTCTTAATAAAAATATGCAAAAACTACTAAGGCTAAAATAAACAACTATAAAATATCAATTTTAAAAAATAGATCATTTAGACTACCTTAAAGTTTTAATCTTATATATACTTAAAAATATAGAAATTGTAGATATTAAGAAAATAATATTAGAAAAAGTTATAGACTACGAAATTGACACCATAAATTCGCTAGAACTGATATACGAAGAAATTTACCTAGAAGGATATTATTCAGATCAAGGATGTGGATGTTAGAATATATTAGAAAAATTAGAGAAAACCAAGATAATCTAAATAATGAAATCAATTATAGAAACCGAATTAGAAAAATAATGAAAAATCTAAAAGAAAAGTTAATATGGATAGAAAAAACTTTAGAAAATTTAGAAAAAAGTACATGTGATAGTTTATATAATTTAAAAAACTCACTACGAGAAGAACAACACAAGATAATAAATGACATAGAAAATCTAGAATTAGATATACACTACAGTACAGATAGAATAAATTATTATACAGAAATTTGTAACTCTGCAGTTACTACAGGATAAAATAATAAACCAAATAAATTAATGGATCCATCTTACAAAAAGAATAAATTATTAAAAAATATTAAAACAAAATCTAAGAAATATCCACGCACAAAAAAGAATAGATTAATTAGATATAATAAATCTATTTTATAATCTAGTTATCCGCACCCTCCTATAATGAATCTATTTTATAATCTAGTTATCCGCACCCCTTACAAATGGTATTACTGCTCTATACTTGTATCTGATGATTAATTATTCGATACCTATGTAAATTATCTAGACTAAGAATCATGAGAAACCTGGAAAACAATAAGATTACCTAAGTCCATAAGAAATCTCTTATGAATTTTTCTTTCTCCTGGCGCATATGCTTTCTTTCTTGTTTCAAAGTTCTGTACTTTTTATCTCTTTCTCCTCTCTAAACAATTTTTTTTCTTCTATTAGGATGTTGTAGCAATGAAAGTCCCTAAACCCTTTTTTACCCTTGCCATATGGGGCTCACTTTTTGGGCTTTAGTCCCTTGGACTCATTTTACTCATATTTTTCCACTTTTAGTGTTTGTTGGAAAGTTATTCATTTATATCTTTATTTTTTGATAAAAATATAAATACATATTATTTCATGTTGGGTATTACATTCTCTTCATCTTAAAAAATTCAATCCCCAAATTTAAATAAGTTCATACCTGCAGACTGAAATAATTGAGGGTACTTTACACGCATATCATTCTCAAATTTCGAAGTGGCTTCTTCAATGGTATGCTTTCTCCATATGAATTTCATGGACACAACCTCCTTTGACCATTTCTTACTTGCCTATCAATAGTAGCCACTAGTTACTCCTCATACGTTAAATTCTCATCAAGCTGCAAGGTCGGTGTTTCAAGCACACGAGAAGAATCTAATATACACTTTCTTAGTATAGAAACATAAAACACTGGATGGATGAAAGACATCTCAGGAGGAAGTCCCAAACGATATACTACACCTTTTATTCGATCAAGTATCTCATATGGTCCTATATATCTCGGGCTCAATTTATCTATTTTTCTGAATCTCATCACACCTTTCAAAGGAGAGACTCGTAGAAGACATTCCCCTCAACTGTGAACATAAAATCTCCTCTCCTCATTATTGACACCTAATTTTTGCCATCCTCATTCTAGATTAGTTTAGTTTCTTAGTTTCAAATAATTTTAAAATATTTGCTTAAGTTAATTTGAAAATAAATTCTAAGCCCGCCTTATGAATTTTAGGTGAAATTAGTATATTTCGTGTTAAATTACATAGAATCACATAATTCCCACTTAAAGAAATATTTTAGAATTTAGTTTGAGTGAAAAGTTTGTTCAAATTGCAAATACTATACTTTTCTCAAAGTCAATTGAAATAAAATAAAATAAAATAAAATAAGAAATTGATAACATAATTAATTTCTTAATTTTAAATAAAATAATTATGCTTTATTAAATATTTATTTTAAAATTATTGAGTTTGAAAAGCTCGTTAAATTAATAAGTAGTCGATTTAGTCTCAATTTAGTTCCAAATAATTTAATTTCTGTTATAAAACAAGAAAGAACAAAAAGAAGAGTAGAGAGAATAGAAAGAGTAATTCTTATTTCTTCTCTTAAGGGATGAGAGATCGTATGATTGTAAATATAATGAACAAAACTCCTCTATTTATAGGAGAAATTTACTCCTAGTCTAAGTAAAAGACAGATGCTTCAAATCCTAATAGATATCAAAATAGATCTTGATAGACATTCACAATAATGTAAATACATTTATAACACTCCTCCTTGAATGTCTAGATAGATAATGTGCCTCGTTAAAATCTTACTATAAAAAATCAGTGGGATAAAAAATCTAGTAAAGGAAAAAGAGTATATATTTCTAACAATACGCATATCGGTTGCCTCATTAAAAATCTTACAAGGAAAATCCAGTGGGACAAAACCTCATAAGGAAAAAAGAGTATAGCGCGTATTAAATCCCCCTAATGAGAACATTCTTGAACCTTTGCATCCCGATCTTGTATACCATCTTCTTGAAAGTTGCAATTGAAGGAGACTTGGTGAATAAAATAGCCACATTGTCACTTAAATGAATCTGTTGCACGTTAATATCACCATTCTTTTGGAGCTCATGTATGTAGAAAAGTTTTGATGAAGTGTGCTTCGTTCTATCTCCTTTTATGAATCCATCAAGGTGTGTTATGCATGTTGCATTATTTCCGTATAAAATTATGGGTACATTATCACATTTCACGCCACATTTTTCTCGAATGAGATATATCATGGATCTCAACCATACTCATTCTTGACTTGCTTCATGAATAGCTATTATCTCATCATGGTTCGATAAAGTGACTAGATAGACTACTTTGTATATCTTTAAGATATGACAGTATCCCCACATGTGAACACATTATATGTTTGAGACCGAGATTTATGCGGGTTAGATGAGTACCCAACATCAGCATGACCAGTAATATTGGGACTGCAATCTTTAGAAAGTCATTAAAACTCATGTATCTTATCCCATTTCGATGTCTCGTCGTAGGAGTAGAAATATACCTTGCTAACAAATTGAGCGAAAGACTATATTGGGTCTTTTAGTATTTTACAAGATACATGAGTGCACCAATTGTGCTAAGATATGGTACTTGATAACCAATCAAAATTAGTATATTTCTCATTTTAACAAATAATCTTATTGCTTTTGAAAACTCTCCAAGAGTTTCAATAATTTTCAAGTTATAAGCTTATACAATATAAAGATTATCAATAAGTTTCCCAGAAACTTTTATATTTTGAATCCTTAAAGAAGTTTTCATATAAATTTTGTCAAGTGACAATATTTAACATTTCATGTGTGACATCTTAGCTTCAAGTGTCTGGACTACAAATCAAATAAGTTTTACGCTTACCAAAATGCATCCTTTCATGTCACTTGATAAATGTTTCTACGTCAGCATGCTTAAATTAACATAAAATTCAGATCCTCATAATCTTTCACAATATTACGCTAATATTGTAACAAAGATATTGATGATATATCATTTTGTATCGGTTCACAATGTGACATAACATTTTGAGATCTCATCACTTCATTATTTTCAGGTATCTGAACCTCTCATAAGGTTTCATAAAGTGTAATGTCGTAGACATTGCCTTCCTATTATGATTATTTGCTCCTTATTCTTTTCAAGGATTATTTCATTTGGAACCGATTGGTCTACCACGCTTCACACGTGCATAGACTTTTTTCTTCATAAACACAAAATAGGAGCACTTGCAGCTTAAATATGAAATGCTGTTGACATTTGACTTGAATTATCTTTTGAATGAGGATCTGGTGATAATTCTAACATATTTCATAGCTGTTTATAATCTTCACTTTATGTTAGGAAAACTAACATACATCCCCATCTTCTTTGAGGATTCCATCTTTTTGCATCATGGTATATTAATTAATCGTATACCACATATCAAAACTATTAGATAAAATAGTTGGTTCATCACCTTGAACCAACTGAAGGGGAAGAAATAATCATAATTTATTGGTCTAATGCATACAAATGTTATTGTATGCAATATATCATATTTCAGATCAACACATGAAGCTTTATTCTCATTAGCGATGGTTTAGCTATTTATCGAAGGCATTCAATATCAAACCATCATCATCAAGATAACTTTCTTGATTGAACAATCTGAAAATTATGTTTTTAACTCAATTTTATTGAGCAAACAACTTTATGAATGTCAAACTGCAGGTTGACAATGAATGTACATGTGATCATCTTATTGATGCATCTTTTCAACATATCACATGATAGGTGAACGGGCCCATATTCACCTTTTATATTTTTCAGATTTAAGAAATTCAATCCCAACATTAGTTGGTCCAACCAACTTATCATGAGAACAAATGACATAAACAATTCTCGAAGAATCATCTAGTTCTTCAATACATGTCTAATATTCAATATGCACATCTTCGAGATGTCACAATCGTTCATATCAATTTATGAACTTTTATTCTAGTAAACTCTAAGTTTACCATGACATGTACTTTTTTTCTTTAGTAAATTTCAGATTTACTATTACATGAATAAATTTCAGATTTACTATTACATGAATAAATTTCAGATTTACTACTTTAGAAGTAGATTTCGAAATAAATCTTCTCAGTTATTCTGCCTCATTCAGAGGTGAGTTGTGATACCATCACAATCAAGTACACGTTTGCATTAATAAGCTTCTCATTTTCCAGGAATCGAATATAATCGTGTCTTAAGCCTATCAAATTATGATAGCTTATAACCTCTTTCAAGATTTTGCTATTTCAGAAGCAAATCGAGGCATACATATGATGTAGAGAATTTTTCTCTATCATATCTTATGATCATAATATGCGTGTGAAAATATCATCATTTTTTATGATCATAATCATATTGTCCCTCCACGCATATATTCGTGCATTTAATCACTTGTCTTCATTTAGACATATTATGCACTGCTACCACATACACCTCAAGAATGAAGTAAGTTGTCATATTTCTGACTTATCATATATCGCTATCACATTCACTTCATGGAATGGAGCATATTCAATGGGTCGAATTTCATGACTTTTCATTAAACACCCATTATTTTGCCTTAGCCGTCATAATATCATCAATATGGTATATTGAGATTCAAACTCAATATCTTAGCCATATAAAAAGGCGTCTTAGGCAAAAATCGATGGGACTTGAACCCAACATCTTATCATCATGGTGCATGAGACTTAAATCGATCATCATAACTTTTAACAATATTATTTTAAGAACATATTTAAGGCATAAATGATTTTGAACCAATTAGGTTTTCTCAGATCCAAAAAATTCAATAGAGTTATATTAATTTAATAATAAACTCGTGATGTCATATATATTTAAACTCATCAAAATTGAACAAGAGAAAATCAAAGATGATTAGTTAGATTAAACCACAAGGACATAAAATATAATTTTTCACGTAGAATATAGGAGCAAGTGTAATGAGAAAGTAATGCACTTTTAAGATGCTTTAACAATTGTTTGCTGTTACTTTTTCATAATTGGTGCACATAGGAATTCTTAACCATTAATAGTTGCAGAAAACTAATTTTAACTTTGACTTGATGGCTTTAATATACTTTACTAATGGTAATGGATGAAAACCAATATTTTAAGACTAGATAAATATTTAGATTCCAAGTCACAAAGCAGATTAGTATTAAGTGAGATTTGTTATTAGATGAACAAATATTGCATACGTGAATCAACAGAAGATTAACTCCAATTCTTTTGCTACCTTAGCCTTAGCCTTCAAATTTGAGACGATAGAGTCTCGTGCTGATAACGTGTTATGAAATAATAAAGAACAAAGAAGAAGAGTAGAAAGAGAATAGATAGTAATTCTTATTTCTTCTCTTGAGAGATGAGAGATCATATGATTGTAAATACAATGAACAAAAACCCTCTATTTATAGGAAAAATTTACTCCTAGTCTGAGTAAAAGACAGATGTTTCAAATTCTAATAGATCTCAAAATAGATCGTGATAGACATTCACAATAATGTAAATACATTTATAACAATGTCAGCTATATTACTAATGTAATTTGGCTAAAATTCTAATTGGACTATCCTTTTTTAAATCTCTCTCTCCATCTTATCTCTTAAATCCTCAGACCTAGAGCGGCCGTTGTTGACTTTTGATTCAAGATTATGTGTTTCTCACCCCCAAAATATAATTCGAATAAGAACCCATTAATTTGAATTCGAATTTTGAAGGATATGTTTTCCTGATACTGGTATTTTCCTTCATCTTTCTCAATCAATCTCTTATTCCCCGCTAAAACGACTATTTCTTAAATTCAAATCAATATTTTTTATATAAATACATGAGGTTGAGGGCCAATTTTCTCTCAGGGCGAGAGGGAGGATTCTTTAGGGAAAATTAAGAATTCGGAAGGAGAATTTCTCTAATACCACGCAATCAAAGAATTCAAAAAGATAACTAAAAAAAAAAATCATAATTAGATGAACTTGTTTGAACTTGGTGAAGTTGAATCTGAGATTAGGTGGTGGAAGCTTAATTGTTATAAGCTCGTTTGTCCCCGTTTCCACTCGGAAAAAGGTAATTATTTGTTCCTCATTTTAATTCATTTATGTTAGTTTAGTTTCTATTGCTGGTTTGCTTATCGTTGTGATTCGACGTTGGTTTAATCATTTGTTGTCACCGCTCATTTTATTTTAGCTGACATTTAGCATAATTTCGTTATTGGATTTTGTATAAGTAAGCAGACACATGACATCCCTTTTGTTGTTACTTTCATACTATTTTCCTTCTCCTTAATCCAGGTTATTTATGGAAATTGTTGAATATCGAGTTGTGTTTTGAGTGTCCCAGTGGTTTACAATGCTACAGAGGCTATTGGAAGGAGTTCTAATATGCAAAGGTCTTTCTTTTATAGTTTATTTGAGTACTTGTGAATATGGAACTGTCAAAAAAAGTGAAGAGAGCTTTCTCTTGAGATCATTAATTATTGACTCTAAATAGAAGAAACTGATATGATAGGCTCGTCCCCATGCCTAATTCTTATTCTAAAAAATGTCTTCTAGCTTTGCATCTGTTACGAAAAGTCTAGACTTTAGCAGCTTTGTGACTTAACTGTTGTAGTGGGTGAAATTCAGTTACTTCAATGTTGATTTTCTTTGTGACTTAAATATGAAGTAATTTGCAACAATCACATCTTGAATTCTGAAGCAATACAAAAACAACTATTGCTACCAATATTATTTTTCTTTAGTACACAAATGATAAAGCCATATTCACTGGTTTGGATGGTAATACATTGAATATCAAAAAAGGATAATGTTAGTAATATACTGAAAGGTCTAGACTTTAGCAGATTTGCTTGACATTTTTTGCTTCTTGCCTATTGGATTTTCGACAAATCAGTCCTTTGTTCGAAACATACCGAACTGCTATAATTTCCTATTTCGTTCCAATGCCTTCTTTATGCCATGTTTTGTTTTCAGTAAGCCTTGATAACACACGTATGCAATTAGCAATGTTTCAATGATTGAGTGTCATTCCTTTTTCTCTTTTTTCCTCTGATTCCTAGTGCCTAATAGTATCTTATGGCTCTAAAAATTGCACTTTTGTTCAGTTTAATTTTTGACCAGTTAACCGTCAATTCGTATTAAAGCGTTTCGATTTCTATATTTCTACGTATAAGTGCAAGTCTATTGCACTTTGTTTTGTCCCCATTTTGGTAATCTTGTGAAGGTTGGTTCCTTAAGTTTATTTATTTATTTATTTATTTATTTTTAAAGTATCATCCGAGGTTCGAGAGTTTTTGGGCTCTCCCACCCGAGATGATCAGGGGTTGAGCCATGCACCCCCAAGCCTTATTATAAATAGACGAGAAGATAGAAACTGAAAGTACACGGAGGGGGGCATAAACCTGACCTCCAAACCTATGGTGGTTTCAAGTCAACTGATCAACGATAGTCAATCGACCCGTCCCTGATACTAAAATGGAAACCTAGTGCTATGCACCTAAAAGCGAGGACGCCTCGCGGTACAGAGTAAACTAGGTATAAATAAATAAGGGAGACTCTCCCCTTACAAGTAAGAGAAAAATCAAAATAAACATGACGACTACATAAAATCTGAAATCCGCGGAAACGCAGAAACAATGAAGACTATAATTTTTTATTTTTTTATTTTTTTTTTATTTTTTTTATTTTTTTTCTCTGAAATCCTCAAAAATGCAGAAACAATGAAGTCATTTCGATACCTGCCATGAAACAGTGAAAGTAACCGTCTTAGTCGGCTTAGTCGGAGGAATCAAGGCGGTTTCTTTATTCTCTTCAGCTTTCTCCGTCGAAAGCTCATCGTGCCAAGCTTGTCTAGAATAAAGTACCCTTTTGCTTCTCTAGGCAGCTGCTGGTGAGTGTAGTATTGCTGAGGAATGTCATATCGGTGGCTATACTTAGACAGAGCATCCGCCGTGTAGTTAGCTTCCTGGTATACATGATTACACTGAAATGACTCAAGCTGACTGACAAGTTTTTGAAGTTCCTGAAGGTCAGTATCAAGTCTCCAAGGTGGTTGGATATTGTGAGTGAGCCATTTGATAAGAAGCTCGGAATCCACTTCTAAGATAAGCTTATTATAGCCATGTTGGATGCACCAAGAGACTCCGAAGATAGCCGCTTTTACCTCCGCCTGGTTATTCGTGCCAATGCCGAAAGGAGTGGAGAAAGCATAGATTAAGTTGCCATGATGATCGCGGAGAATACCCCCTCCACCAGTGCTGCCCGGGTTCTGTAGTGCGCTCCCATCAGTGTTTAACTTATAGGAATCAGCAGTGGGTTTTTTCCAAGTAATGCTGGTGACTTTAACTTCATGTCTGCAGCTTTCAACAATGGAAACCAAATCGTTCCAGCTGGTCGGCCAACTTATATGAGGGAACGAAACAGCAAGTAGAAAGTAAATGTCCTTGAAAACTAGGAATTTAACTCTTGCAATATTGGAATTCTTTCTCCCATATTTGCTAGCACATCGGTTCTTCCAAAGGTTCCAGCAAATGAATATAGGAGTGGCATGGATCAGCAGCTTGTGGGCAATATTTCTATGCTCCGTAGCCCACCATTTAATAAGAAAATTAGGCAACGGGGCTGCTGCATAATTGCTGCCCAGATTTCCGGCGAAAAACTTCCAAATATGTCTCGCAAAATGGCCGGAAACAAAGATGTGATCAATGGTGTCAAGACCTGGTCGGTCACAGCAAAAACAGTCCACCTGTGCACCTCCGAATTGAGTGATCTTTTCATTAGTTGGGAGTTTTCCTCGCAGCGCTCTCCAAAGAAGGAAAGATACTTTGAAATGTATGTTTTTATGCCACGTGTTGGTGTGGAGACTAGTCTTTTCCTTATTTGCTCGAACTAACTCCCACGCCGAAGAGCAAGTAAAAGTTCCACTCTCATTCGGTTTCCAAATTGGTGTATCATCTTCGCCCTCCTGGAAATGAAACTGAGTGGACAGGATTTGTGGCACCAAGAGAGGAGGAACTTGCTGTCTGATCATCTCTTTATTCCATCGGCCATCAATTAAAAACTGAGATACTTGAATGTTGCCAGGTCTGGTTTCCACAGTTCTGTGAGCCGCTAAAGCTCCAATTCCAAGCCAATCGTCCCACCAAAAATAGCAACTACCTGATCGCAACTTCCAGCTTATGTGATTTTCAGCAAGGCTTTTGTTTGTCATTATGTGTTTCCAAACAAGAGATTGACCCGTGTCCCATTTTCTGGCGACAGGATTAGCTCTTTGGCAGTATTTGGCTCTTAGGAAATCACCCCACAAGGTTTTCTTGGCTCTAAAAGTCCACCATTGTTTGAGCTGGAAAGCAGTGCACACATCCGAGATTTGTCGCACTCCGATACCACCTTCTTCAAGCGGGTAGCCAAGTGTCTCCCAAGATGCCCAATGGTATTTTTTCTTATCCTTGTCCTATCCCCAAAAGAAATCAGTTGTTAACCTCTTGATATAATTGAGAATTGTCTTGGGAGGTGAGATGGCCGCAAGAGTGTGAATGGGAAGTGATTGAAGGACATGTTTCACCAACGTAACCCTACCTCCAAAGCTGAGAATTCTGGACTGCCAGCCGCTGATTTTTCTTACTACTTTATCAATCATATCGGAGAAATAAATTACTTTTTGTCTGCCAATATATAATGGACAGCCAAGGTAGGTAATTGGACTCTCTTTTTGATTGAAACCGGTAGTATCTCTGATGGTAGCAATGATCTCTGGCGGAGTGCTGTTAGGAATCATAAAATGACTTTTTTCTCTATTGATTCGCTGGCCGGAAACACTCTCATAAGTCGACAAAATCTGCATGATCAGCTGTAGAGAAACTCTGGTTTCGGAGGCAAAAATGATCACATCATCGGCAAAGGTGAGGTGATTGATTTGTGGACCTCTGTACTCCATGTGGAAACCCTTATATTGCTGATTCTGCTGGATATTATTCAACATTCGGGACAAAACTTCAGCCCCCATAATAAACAAAACAAGGGATAACGGGTCACCTTGCTTAAGGCCTCTAGAGGATCGGAAGAAACCATGCCTTGCACCATTGATGATAATAGAATACCAATTGTTGCTCATAATTCTCCATACCATATCAATGAAGAACTCCGCGAATCCCATTTTTCGTAGCACCAAGCAAATAAACGACCAAGAAACCCTATCATAAGCTTTAGCCATGTCAAGTTTGATGACGACATTATCTCCCGCTTTAGGCTTCTTGATACTATGGGTGATTTCTTGCGCGAGCATGATGTTTTCAGATATACTTCTGCCCTTGACAAATCCTGATTGGTTTTCAGAGATGAGGTCCGGAAGTATGGGAGCCAGACGTAGACATAAGAGCTTAGAAATGATTTTATTTGTAAAATTACTAAGACTTATGGGTCTGAATTCTGAAAATTTGCTGGGATGGTCCACTTTTAGGAGTAGAACCAAGCAAGAGTGAGAAAAGTACGTGGGTATGGGATGACCACAAAAAAATGACTGAACAACCGCAAGCAGATCTCGCTTGATAATGTCCCAACAGGATTGAAAAAATTTCCCATTCATGCCATCTGGACCGGCAGCCGAGTTGGGATTCATAGAAAATACCACCTGCTTTAGTTCATCAATAGAAGGCATAGCAGAAAGCAACTGATTCTGAGCAGCAGTAACCATAGTAGGAATGCAATTAAGCTCAGCGTCGTTCACCGTCTGTGATTCTGCCGTAAGGATATCCTTGAAATGAGCACAAGCTGCATTAGCAATATTTTCCTCACCTTGAATCCAGTCACCTTGTTCATTGAAAATTTTGTGGATAAACAACCTCCTCCTCCTCCCTCGTATGAGTGCATGAAAATATTTGGAGTTTGTATCCCCTTCCTTGAACCATTGTAGCTGTGTTTTTTGCTTGAGGATGGACTCTTCCAGCTTCAGATATCTGATATATTCAGCACTAACAGCATGTATGTTAGTTCGATTCTCGGCCGTGTTGTGATTGATCATTTCTTCTTCAGCTCTACTAACTTTTCCTTCATACTCTTTAACCATCGCATGAATGTCCCCATATTGATTTTTGGACCAATTGCTAAGGGTGGCAGCAAGTCTTTTCATCTTGACATGAAAAGTCCACATGGGATTACCGGTAGTATCTCTGTTCCAGCACTCTCTAACCGTATCCAGGAAGGTCTGATTCTCCGTTCAGCAGTGCAGAAATTTGAAATATCTGATGTTGGATTGTGGAATCTCCTGAACTTCCATAAGTAGAGGGCAATGATCGGAACCGACAGACGGAAGATGAGTAATAGAGGTGTGTGGCATGGTTTCCAGCCATTTATCATTCACCATGGCTCTGTCTAATCTCTTCCATACTCTAGCGTCTGGATTTCTTTGATTACACCACGTGAAGTGCTGACCATGAAAACCAAGATCTATGAGTCCGCAAGCTTCTATAACCCTCAGAAAATCAAAGCTTCTGTTGATGTTATAAGGCACCCCTCCCTTTTTCTCTGCCGTAGTAGTGATCACATTAAAATCCCCAATTGTGCACCAGGGGCCCTGATAAGCTGTATGATGAAGGAGTTTATCCCAAAGAGGTCGTCGGAGATGAGCTCTACACTTGGCATATACAAAAGTGGTAGTGAAGGTAGATGGAAGCTCTGCATGGCTGAACTCACAGGTAACTTGTTGATCATCAGAATCTAGCACTTTGCGGTCAACATCTTGATTCCAGAAGATCCAAATTTTCCCATTATGATTACAATATGCATTTTCTATCCGAAGGCGATTCTTGTAAATGCTGATGTAGGAATTGTCAATAAAAGGTTCCAGGATGGCAATCGTGGACACATTATGGACATTCTTGAGCAGTTGGAGTCTTTCCAAAGCTCCTTTGGTGTTGATGCTTCTAGCATTCCAACAAATGGTGTGAATCATTGGGCACCTCGACTTCTCGACCTGGTGATGATAGGTCTGCTGGAATCAGCAGAGGTACTGATTTTGGACTGTTTCCTAGTATGCCTTTTCTCTTTATTACCCCGGGGAGACAGACCATGGCTATCCGCAACCTGTTGAACCTCTGTCTGCTTAGTGCTGTGATAAGCAAATTCAGGATGTTCCGGTAGCTGAACACTGTCATGTTCCTCCTCTTCTTCATTTGATATGGAATGACTATCCAGTTCATTTTCATTCTCTGATTCAATTACTCTATATTCACCCTCTTCAGCCGGGGGGCTTGTAGGATTAGTATTGAAGGTGCACGGAGCTGGGTGAATATTTTCCTGAACCTGGGAAGCATGATGAATGACCAGAGGGTCTTTTCCTGATCTGGTCTTTTTCTTATCTCTTGTGATTTTGCTGACCACAGATGTCGAATCGTTGGTAGAGGATGAAGGGAAGACAGAGTTGTCAGTATCCTTGGAAGGAGCAACATCTGATCTTCTATGAGGGTGAGAATCAGTCATCACATCAGAACCCCTGTGTTGAAGCTGCATCTTATCACTGGCTGAACCATCTGTAGAATGAGCAAGTTGTTGAGCCTGAGCAACAATCTCATTATACTGATTCTGAGCTTTTATGTAGTTCAAGTGTTTCTTAGAAGATATAATAATAAACAATTTATTTTATTTTATTTGGAGACCTTGACCATGAACTAGATCCTAATCTTTATTTCCTTTATTGTATGAACTTCCCCCGAATGAGTCCAATGAGGAATCCCATCCTTGCATGATCTACGGGACTAAGTCTCATTCCTCCGAGTCTAAACCCCATGCTAAAGTCTGGGACTAATCTAAAGCGATATACAGATGATACACAAGAGAGATCTTGATGTACAGGCGCAAAGATGGAAAATGAGTCAAGAACCCTTAAATGCTAGTGTTAAGGATCACATTGGGTGGATATACACCCCAATTTACATTGGATATACAGAAAAAATGAGTGGAAGAAAGTTGTAATATACAACTGATATACCAGATATTAAAATGGACCAAAGTCCATGAGAATGAGGTCCAAAAGCTGGACAACTTGCTAATGGGCCAGCAGGGGCCCAAATCTTAATCCTTTGCTCCTTTTTCTTGTATTTATTCTTGTTTATTTGTGTTAACTCTAATTTTATTTAATTAAACTAAGTTACCCTTAAGTTGTTGCCACTCTATTTTATTTTGACTTTCTTACTTAATATATAATTTTCTCACCTAATTTATATTATAAAAAATGAATTAAATTGGTTCCTTCAATTTTTCTCCTTAAAACAAGCCTTCTAAAATTAAGTATTTTATTTCAAGATAACATTTGTTTTGTTCATATGACTAATAGTCTATTTGGATTAAAGTAATTTTTTTCAAACATAAGAAATTAATTTTTCTTGAAAATTTTAACTTTTTCGTAATTTATTAAATACTTGCAATTTGATATTCTCTTAACATCGTTTTCCAAAGTTATCATTTATACTAAAATTGACTTTCCTAAAAATAATAATAATAATAATTTTTAAAACAATGATGATGACGATGACAACAACAACGACCAGGACAACGACGACATAGTCCACTTTTCTCATGAAACCATTAATTTATTTTCCTCTTAAATTCAAAATTGTGCAATTTAGTTTACACGAATCTTTCTTTAATTCAAATAGAATACTTTTATTTGGATGAATAAGTGCCATTTTAGGTTAATAATTTTGATATCTTCTATAAAATTGAGTGCTTACAAAATTAACCATTTAAGTTGGTCAAAAATTATTTGGTAAATCGTTTTTCAAATGGATACTCTTAATGCCTTTAAAGCCTTCTTAGGGCATTAATTGAACTCTTACCCAATTTCTCTTATTTCAAAGATTTATTTCTATTTTTAAATCTTTAACATTTCCTTAAGTTTTCTTGATATCTTCAATAAAAATCAAGTGGCGACTTTGTAATTTTCTTAAAATTATTTTGGAATAGTCTTGAATCTTTTTTTTTGAAATAATTTAATCATTTTCTTTTAAATGAAATTCAAAAGGGATAAAACAAAAATGACGACTCTGCTAGGAACTTTTACTAGGTTCTAACCAAATATTTAAACTAACTAATTTTTTGACTAACTATTCAGGTTTGTAATATTTGAATTGTCTATTTGTTTATGTGTTTAGTTTTTTGCAGAATTTAAACTTTTGCATTTCATGGAATATTTTCATATTTTGATTATTAAAATGTTTGGGGTTTCACGGTTATCGTGGCCCCTATTGATCAATTCCAAATGAAAGTGTTGAAAATCTAATAGTTTATTAATATAATAGACATTCGATGACTACTTGTATTTTCAAACTCAAGTTGTCTACTAGGGAACTTGGTCACAGCCCACTCTAGATATGTAGGATAGAGCAAAATCAACAACCTTTTAGGCATGATCCTAGGACGATCCAATACCTGAGGGAGGGTATTAGGCTCATTAGAAAAACCCACCTTGCATCTATTGACCTTGAGTCAATAAGAAACAGTCATCTATTGTGTGTTTTAATTGAAGGATTTAATGTCGGATTGTACGGACCATTATTCCTTAGGTTTGAGGGTTTTATTTAGATAGTTTCTTTATTGTAATCTAGAGAGGATCTTAATTCAAGAGGTGTTTAGAAATTTCAAGAAGTTCAAGATTGAAGAACCCCCCAACTCCCCAAGGAGATTTATCTTAGAGTTGCTTCTCTGCGTGGGGTTGGTATCATTTATTTCTCATTTTCCTTATTTTATCCCTATTTGATTTATCAATGAAATTTGTAAGTATTTCGGGGCACTGGAACATATTACGAATGAAATGTATATCATTCAAATGCTAGGATTACATTAGGCTTTAAAGGTCCCATGAATGCTGAGACACACAAAAGAGTATTTATGTGCTAAAGTGTTTCATTATTTTTATTTATCTATATTTTCTTGATTTGTATGTGTAATACCCCAGGAAATTTTTCGTTGAAATTTTGTGCGTAAACGTGTTGGGTTCTATCTTCTAGAATGAATTATAAATTTTTCGTGCGGAATGTCTTAGATTATGACCCACCATTGTGTAGAGTATCGAATAAGGTTTCCAACGATATGTGGATTATCCAAATCGGACACCCGAGCGACGAGTTATGAACATTCCGATCGAACCATGAATAGTAGTGAACAGTAAAACGTGCAGGAAAAAAATACTGAGGCCTGACGTATTTTTGCTCCAACTTTAAACGAACATAACTCCTTGTACATAATGATCTGGGTGATCTACTATATATCAACGGAAAACTCTGCGAGTCTTCTTTCCGATGAAATTAGTTTTCATCCAATTTGTCTATCGGAGCAAAAAGTTATGGTCGATCTACTTCAGCCTAACAAAAGTGAATTTTTAGGTCAACTTCAAATGATCATAACTCCTCGTACACAATAATCTGGGTGAGATACTATATATCAACGGAAATATATGAGAGTCCTCTTTCTAATGAAATTAGTTTCATCCAATTTGGATATCGGAGTAAAACGTTATGGTTGATCTACTTCAGTCCACCAAAGGACAGATTCGAGAATTATTTGATTTTTAGGGGCGTTTTGGTCATTCCCCCTCACCCAAAATCTGTCCAAACCCTATATTAAAGCCTATTAGAAGCATTATATGTTATATTTCATCAAATTCCCTCAAAAAGAAAACCCTAAGCTCCTACATCCAACTTCAAGAACCTCCAAAGTTCACCATTAATTCTGCAAATTTATTCAAGATTTCAAGTTCCTAGTTTAAAAACTCTAAGAACCATCATTCAAAGGCACGATTAACATCTCAAAAATGAGTATCGATCTAAAGTTCATCATTCAAGGTATGTGGGGTTTTACAACAAGAACTCTCTTTCGTTCTTGTGCCCAAAAGTAATTTTCTTTACAAAGGCATGATTTTTATCTGATTTTTACGAATTTGAAGCATGAACCCATATCTTATGATGATTATTATGAAATCTTGATGTTTATGATTTCGAAAGATGATTTTACATGTTTTGATATGAATTTGAAGCATGAATTTATACCCTATATGATTTTACATGAGATTATGATACTCTCTATGTTTTGAAAGTTGAATTGAATGAGAATGATGACATTTTTGTACATAAAGCTGAATTTTCCAGATTTTATAGTAAGTTATATATATTTTTGATGAAAAGCATGAATCTTGAGAAAATTTAATATGATTTTGATGTATGAGACCTTGAGTCCTAATTGGAACTGTACTTTGAGAAATTATGTGCTATTATAAGCACAATAAGATTTGAATCCCAAAGCTAATTTTTTTTTACCAAGATGTATGGTTATAAATCTGAAATTTTAAGTTTTAAGTGATTATTTTTGTGCTTATGTCATAAAGTATGAAACTTTGGAAGGTTTTATGGTGATATTGATGTATGGGTTTTTGGAACCCTATTTGAGATTATTATTTTGAGAAAATCCTATGTTATAAACACCTTGAGTTTAAATAATTTGAGATGTTTTGAATGATTTGACCTTTTTGTCGTGAATGAGTTATTTTGAACTCAACTGTGAAAGAAATCCACGTTTTTATTGATTATGATAAAGGGGTAGCAAATTGACTCTTGATGAAAATTGTTGAAGTGTTTATTGTGGATTTTCTTTAATGTGAGCCTGAGGCTGATTTAAATTTCTGAGCTAAGTCTGGGAGTAATCTTTAGCACCGATTGGGAGGTATAAAGTGACCTTACTTTCCTAGAACTACGTTCCCCTATAGGATGTGAGCCTGAGGCTGATTTATAAGTGATCACTAGTGTTTTTGAATTGATATTGGAAGTCCTACTCCGATGGCAAGGATAAGATGGCTCTCCCCAACGTGGGTTGTACGTTGGACTCCATGTAGCTCACATGATTTATGTCGGTTATAGGATCTCCCAATGTGTGTGTGTACTCTTCTATCTGAGATGAAAACATATTTGCTTAAAAGGCTGAGTTTGAGAAAGTCATTATTCTTAAAAGATTTAAGGAATATATTCTAATGAGAATTGACATGAGATTTGATTGTTTTGATGATTTGGAATTGAGATGAAAGTGAATTGAGAACGTATTGTAATGACTCACTTGTTTTACTTTACATGTATTATTCATCCATGATTTTGATGATTTAATTCGAGCTAAATGAGTCATCTATATCAGCATGCATAATTTTATAAACTGTGATGATATTAAGATATTATTTTATATATGCATTGCACCCCCATATGCTTGGTATATTTCCATGGTACTGACCCACATATTCGTATGTGGGCTACATTTTCTCGAAATGTAGTTACAAGGTATAGTTGCACCTTCGGATCCAGGCAGTTCGTGGTATCCAGTCAGCAGGTGATGAGTCCTTTTGATTCAAGGGCTTGGGTTAGTTATGCAGAGTTTATGGTATTGTATTTTCTTTATTTAGTCATATTGAGTTGGGGTAGTCGGGAGTCATGACCTGGATACCTACAGTCAGTACTAGTAGAGGCTTCATAGACAGTCAGTAGAAGTTGATGTATTTTGTTTCAATTTTGGTTGTTAGGGCAGAATGGTAATCCTGTAAAATTCCATTTTTGTATCGATAAGATTCAGAAAAGAGTTAATTTCTGCTGATTTGTATGGATTTGTATTTTTATTCAATTGCTTATAAGTTATGCCAGTAGAAGGGTTAGCTTGGGGTCACTTGTGACCCTAAGCACCGTGTGACGTCTCGGGACCCAATTTTGGAGTGTTACAAACTTGGTATCAGAGCACAGAGTTCAAGTGTCCTAGGGTGTCTATGAAGTCGGGTCTAGTAGATTCTTGCGGAACGGTATGAAGACGTCTGTATTTTTCTTTGAGAGGCTATAGGGCATTTAGGAAATGTTTCCCTTCTTTCAAGTCTAAGATCGTGCTATAAAAAGGTTCTCCAAGAAGCTTATATAGATTTTCATCTTACTCTATTCTGGCCAACTCTGCCTCATTTTCAAGGTATCAGAAACAGTTAATCTTAATTCTCCGTAGATAGTTATGGAATTGTAAGAGAGCTAGAAAGTGTCCTGTCAGTGCTTTTGAGTTCCAAAGATTGAAGTACTTTATTCATGTTCATAAAAGTCGTAAACTAAGCCTAGATTAGGTGTGCTTTCAGATTCCTCCTCAGAATCTACAATGTTAATCTATACTTCTCCCTCTATGTATTATTTTTGAGATAACATGATTCGCAAGCTCCAGTTCTTTCCCAGGTAATGCTTCTATATTTTCTAGAAGAAATTTCAAAAGTTACACAAAGGGCTTGAGAGGAGATCTCTAGTGTGTTAAGTTCCTTAAGTTGAAAGTTATGCCCTCATTCTTATGAGTTATTTAATTAAGACAGAGTAAGGTGTATTCTTAGATCGTTGAATGTTGTGTGTCAAGTTTCTATCTCTTGTATTATGTAATCTTGTTATCATTATGTTTGTGAAAAATCAAAGTCTAGTGAAGCCGTGTGGGGCTTTTTCGATTCACTAGCATAGCTTCTTTGTTATTCATCTCATATTCTTGATCAAAACACAAAACCAAAGTCTAGTGAAGCCGTGTGAGGCCAATTTCGATTCACTAGCAACTTGTTATTTATCTTGTTGTTCCTGTGTTAGTTGAAAGTGTGGGTTTAGAAGTGTAGTGACAAGAAAGGTGGTAAGGGTGATTTATTGAATATGTATATCTGAATTTTTGCTTATGATTGAATTAGTAATGAAGTGATATACCCTTGTTTGTTAGTTTAGTGAAAGTTAGAGGAGGAGTTATTAGTTAAGGTGGATTGTTGTTTGCTTAGGGTAAGGAAAGAGTTATTGGTGGTATTTGTGGTGTTAGAAAAGTATAGGTTATTGATGAAAGTACTTGGTGGATGAGTGTTGTTAATCTAGGCGCTCTCCAGATTGCAAGAGGAAGTTAAGTTAAGACGTAGAGAGCTATGAACTATGAACTATGTTAAGTTGTGTATGAAGGATAGATAGTAGTGACGGGTGAAAGAAGGATGTGTTAATGGATTGTGAATAAGATAGGCTATATGATTAGGATCAATTATTATTGTTATGAAGTTTAAGTGGGCTAGTGTTCATGGATGTGTTGTTTTATAATCTTCACGTGGGAGTTATGCGTGAGATGGAGTTGTAAATTATGTGAAGTGTGAGACCTTAAGTTTGAATGATTGGTGATCATGAATCCGAATGTGATGGTTTCTGGATTAATGGTATTAGTTGCCGGAAGTGACCTAATAGGCTTGAACAGTGTACATAAGAGTTTAAGTGTAGTTGACTTATAATTAAGTTTAATATTATATTATGATGAGAAAGTTCACCCAAGATATTATGGGACTGCTTTAATTTCGAGGATTAGTATATGTGGTGTAGTGAGTTGTGCCATGAAATTGTTAGATGGATAAATACTAGTTAGACGATGGATGATGTTTTGATGGCTAAGTTAAGGTGAGGCGTATGATTGGAAATGTTGAGCCTCTTAAGTATGATTTTAATTCTTATGGGTAAGAAACATAAGTTCATAGGCATGGTATTAGAGGGAGAAGACAGAAGTAACATGGTCTATCAAAAGGTTAGAAAGCATTCAAGTTGAGCTAACAGAAATAAGAGATGAAGCACTAGATGGTGTACATTCCGGCGATAAAGATGTTCATGGAGATTCGAAATTAGTAAGCATTTGAGAATTTGAGTGGTGGCTTAAAGCTAAGGGGGAGATGATAGAACAAGTAGTCAAGTCAAGCTTTTACATTTTAGTAGAAATACCAGTAAGTTGTAAATTTACTGTGAGAAAGATTGGTGCTTGACCCAATGTTATTTAGTATTTTCAGCTGTCCCAAAACCTACTCATGCTTTACATTTCAGTTCCATGATCTTAATTTATGTTCATACACGTGATGGAGAATTACATACTCTTCTAGTTTCCAAAAATGAGAAATTCTAGTTCTTGTAGCAGTTGGAATCACATTCCATAAGTTATGAGCTCTAAATTCAGGGCATGTCGCCCATGACTCCTACACTCAAGTTTTACAGTATGTTCAGTTCCAGTACTCAGGCAATACTCTTATTAATCAGTGAGATTCAGTTTCCGTTATGGGTATCTTCAGTTTTGATACCTTAATCAACCCATTGTATTTGATATTTTATTCCTAAGGCCTCAATAGAGAGAGTCAAGTTATTTACATTATCCCTTCATGTTTCAGGTCTTCATGTTTTAAAATTTTGTGACCTTTTCATTAAGTCAAGCTAATGGTGTTGAGCAGTTGTCTAGAAGGGAGAGAAGATACTTCCTTATCTAAGATAAAAGGTGGTGTGCTCACGGCGGTGAAGTAAAGTTAGATTGAGGCTAAGTCCTTGATACATGCCGTGGTTAGTTAAAGTTTTAAATATTTATTTGGCAAGATTGTTGTGCGTTGGTTTTATGCACTTCTATAAGGTTGTAGGAATAGTAATACAGAGTTTTTGTGTATAGTTTAATTGGTTGAGAAAATGTTATGTGTGCTGTTTAAAGAATTGACCAGTATGTGTGAATGATGTAGTTGATGGAATCTTAGAGAAAACGAGGAAGATGCTTTATGAGTGTTCGTTTAGAGGTGCATGTGCGAAGTGCGTATGTGGTTATGAGTATAGGCTTGAATGTTATGGTTGTATATCTAAAAGAATGCACCGCAAGTTAGCGGATCCCTAGTATAAGATTGTATGTGGTTGTTGGAGTAGCAATAAGAGTTATGTTTGAAGTGAGGAGTTGTGAGGCTCAGTGTGTATTGAGGTTCATGATATAGATTAATATTATAGTGTTATGTGGCGTATCTCATGAGTACTTGGAGTTAGGCTTGAACATAGTCGAGGGAGTAGTTGGGAAGTATTCCTAAGTTTGGAAGAAAGGAGTTATGTTTTCCAAGACCTAGAAATTCCTATCTTAATTTATGCCATATGGGTCCTTGTTCCCATACGATAGGATTGTATCAAATTATGGTTCATTTTCTCCCCGAACAATGTCATTTGAATCTTTTGGAGGGAGTGTTGAGGGACATTTCATTTGGGCACAAGTGGTCCTTCTTTTGATGAGATCCCCTTCAAGACCTTTGATTCTCAGTCTCTGAATAAACCAAAGATATCGATTCCTTAAGATCAGTCTCCTTTGTTTAAGATCCAACTATGTGACCATTCTCATTATGAATCGCATGTTCTATGAAGTATTCAAAAGTTTGGAGAGAAGTAAGTGGATTGATTTTGTTATCCCAGCCTTTTGTCCTCATTTCCATGGTTTTCTATACTTATTAATCGACATTCGAGGACGAATGTTTCCAAGGGGGAGATGATGTAATACCCCGGAAAATTTTTCGTTGAAATTTTGTGCGTAAACGTGTTGGGTTCTATCTTCTAGAATGAATTATAAATTTTTCGTGGGGAATGTCTTAGATTATAACCCACCATTGCGTAGAGTATCGAATAAGATTTCTAACAATATGTGGATCATCCAAAACGGACACCCGAACGACGAGTTATGAACATTCCGATCGAACCGTGAATAGTAGTGAACAGTAAAACATGAAGAAAAAAATACTGAGGCCTGGCGTATTTTTCCTTCAACGTTAAACGATCATAACTCCTTGTACATAATGATCTGGGTGATGTACTATATATCAACGGAAAGCTCTGCGAGTCCTCTTTCCGATGAAATTGGTTTTATCCAATTTGTCTATCGGAGCAAAAAGTTATGGTCGATCTACTTCAGCCTAATAAAAGTGAATTTTTGGGTCAACTTCAACCGATCATAACTCCTTGTACACAATGATCTGGGTGAGATACTATATATCAACGGAAATATATGAGAGTCCTCTTTCTAATGAAATTAGTTTCATCCAATTTGGATATCGGAGTAAAACGTTATGGTTGATCTACTTCAGACTATCAAAACAGTCCATCAAAGGACAGATTCGAGAATTATTTAATTTTTAGAGGCGTTTTGGTCATTCCCCCTCATCCAAAATCCGTCCAAACCCTATATTAAAGCCTATTAGAAGCATTATATGTTATATTTCATCAAATTCCCTCAAAAAGAAAACCCTAAGCTCCTTCATCCAACTTCAAGGACCTCCAAAGTTCACCATTAATTCTACAAATTTATTCAAGATTTCAAGTTCCTAGTTCACGAACTCTAAGAACCATCATTCAAAGGCACGATTAACATCTCAAAAATGAGTATCGATCTAAAGTTCATCATTCAAGGTATGTGGGGTTTTACAACAAGAACCCTCTTTCGTTCTTGTGCCCAAAAGTAATTTTCTTTACAAAGGCATGATTTTTATCTGATTTTTACGAATTTGAAGCATGAACCCATATCTTATGATGATTATTATGAAATCTTGATGTTTATGATTTTGAAAGATGATTTTACATGTTTTTATATGAATTTGAAGCATGAATTTATACCCTATATGATTTTACATGAGATTATTATACTCTCTATGTTTTGAAAGTTGAATTGAATGAGAATGATGACATTTTCGTACATAAAGCTGAATTTTCCAGATTTTAAAGTAAGTTATATATATTTATGATGAAAAGAATGAATCTTGAGAAAATTTAATATGATTTTGATGTATGAGACCTTGAGTCCTAATTGGAATTGTACTTTGAGAAATTATTTGCTATAAGCACAATGAGATTTGAATCCCAAAGCTAATTTTCTTTACCAAGATGTATGATTATAAAGCTGAAATTTTAAGTTTTAAGTGATTATTTTTGTGCTTATGTCATAAAGTATGAAACTTTGAAAGGTTTTATGGTGATATTGATGTATGGGTTTTTGGAACCCTATTTGAGATTATTATTTTGAGAAAATCCTATGTTATAAACACCTTGAGTTTAAATAATTTGAGATGTTTTGAATGATTTGACCTTTTGGTCGTGAATGAGTTATTTTGAACTCGACTGTGAAAGAAATCCACGTTTTTATTGATTATGATAAAGGGGTACCAAATTGGCTCCCGATGAAAATTATTGAAGTGTTTATTGTGGATTTTCTTTAATGTGAGTCTGAGGCTGATTTAAATTTCTGAGCTAAGTCCGAAAGTAATCTTTAGCACCGAGTGGGAGGTATAAAGTGACCTTACTTTCCTAGAACTATGTGCCCTCGTAGGATGTGAGCCTGAGGATGATTTATATAGTGATCACTAGTGTTTTTGAATTGATACTGGAAGTCCTACTCCGATGGCAAGGATAGGACGGCTCTCCCCAACGTGGGTTGTACGTTGGACTCCATGTAGGTCACATGGTTTATGCCGGTTATAGGATCCCCCAATGTGTGTGTGTACTCTTTTATCTGAGATGAAAACATATTTGCTTAAAAGGCTGAGTTTGAGAAAGTCATTATTCTTAAAAGATTTAAGGAATATATTCTAATGAGAATTGACATGAGATTTGATTGTTTTGATGATTTGAAATTTAGATGAAAGTGAATTGAGAACGTATTGTAATGACTCACTTGTTTTACTTTACATGTATTATTCATCCATGATTTTGATGATTTAATTCGAGCTAAGTGAGTCATCTATATCAGCATGCATAATTTTATAAACTGTGACGATATTAAGATATTATTTTAAATATGCATTGCACCCCCATATGCTCGGTATCTTTCCATGGTACTGACCCACATATTCGTATGTGGGCTACATTTTCTCGGGATGTAGGTACAAGTTATAGTTGCACCTTTGGATCCAGTTAGTTCGTGGTATCCAGTCAGTAGGTGATGAGTCCTTTTGATTCAAGGGCTTGGGTTAGTTATGCAGAGTTTATAGTGTTGTATTTTCTTTATTCAGTCGTATTGAGTTGGGATAGTCGGGAGTCATGACCTGGCTACCTACAGTCAGTACTAGTAGAGGCTTCATAGACAGTCAGTAGAAGTTGATGTATTTTGTTTCAATTTTGGTTGTTAGGGCAGAATGGTAATCCTGTAAAATTCTATTTTTGTATCGATCAGATTCAGAAAAGAGTTAATTTCTGCTGATTTGTATGGATTTGTATTTTTATTCAGTTGCTTATGAGTTATGTCAGTAGAAAGGTTAGCTTGGGGTCACTTGTGATCCTAAGCATCGTATGACGTCTCGGGACCTGATTTCGGGGTGTTATAGTATGTTTAAATAACATATGTTTGGGTTTAAACAAGGTTAGTCCATTTCAAAGTCTTAGAGCATTATTAGCCATATACGACTCATAACATGAATCTTACTAAAATGCATTTAAAAGTTCATCGATAAAATACCTTCCAATTCACTCGAATTTTATTCAAAAATCCATCACGTCATTGTCTAATTCACATTGACCACCTTTCTTTGATAAATTGCTTTTTCTCTCACTTAATTATAACTAGAGTTATCCAAATATTCTATTAATGGTAAGTCTTTATTATTTTCCAAAGAACTTTACAGATAAGCCTTTTAGGATGTTTATTCGTAAACTCCCAACCTCTTCAAATTGTTAGAAATTTTGTTTTTTCTATCAAATTTAAAACCCGTCAAATGATCAATGTTCGGATCACCCAGTCACTTTCCAAAGTGTCCAATTCTTCAAATTATGGACTATTTTGTTTCAAGCCAAACAAATGTTATTTATTCCATATATTACTTTGATCAATTATTACAACTCATGAACTAATATTTTTACTTTTTGAGTTTTTTTTTCCTTTTAGAGAGAGACCGATTTGTGTTGGTAATCAAACTTACTCACTTACAAAGACCAAAAAATAAATCAATTTTAAAGTAATCGCTGGCAGAACATCAGTATTTCACATGGTCTAAGGTCAAGAAAGAAACTACAGACTCATTAGTTCTTACTTGGGCTAACAAGAGGACTCATTCAACTATGGATCCTAGTTTAATTAGCATAAATACTTTATCCAAGTTATTTCCCACCTTCTCTGTGGCAATATACCCTAGTGCCTAGATAGGAAAAGAAATAACCCTAGAGGTCGTTCTTGGTTTGGAACAACAAACCGATCTAAGCCTCATTGTGATGCAAAAATCAAACACTATCTCAGACTTCCCCAAACATGACTCTGCCTCCTGATGCTCAACAAAAAGGGCCTATGTTTCCAATATCAAAAGGAGTTGATCAGGGAGGTCATTTTACCATTTCTCAAAATGCTCATGCTTCTCAGAATTCTCCTTCTTTATACATTTACTCCTTCAAAGGTTTAGAATATATCATTGTCACACCATGCTCAGCCAATATACACCTATGCTACCGCCCCACCCGTGACACAAACTCAAGGGTTATATTGTTTAGATGCTAATCAGTATGTTGAAACAAAAAATGATCCAAGAATGTACACTGATAGACTGTGAATAGAAATTCAATGTCTTGGAAGATGTAACGAGAAGACTTTGGGGGAACTGTGAAGTACGAAGAGTTGTGTGCATTTTCCAAGATCGATTTTCCTTCTGGTTACAAGATTTCAAAATTTAAAAAGGTTTGGTGGGTCAAAAAATCCCATATTTAATTTTAGAACTTATTGTGTAAAGTTGATTTGTGTGGGCAAAAATGAAAGAATACGGGTCAAGCTATTTAGTCAAAGTTTGAGAGAAAAGGCTTTAGAATGATACGTTAAACAAGATACGACTAAGTGTTGCACTTGGGATGACATGAAAAATGCTTTTGTAGATTACCACAAGTTTTATGTTGATATTATACCTGACAGTATCTCTATCACAGAACTAAGGCAAAAATTAAATGAGAATTTTCATGAATATACCATACAGTGGAGAGAAGAGGCGACTAGGGTACATCATTCTATGGAAGAAGATGAAATGATCAGTTACTTCATCCATGCACTAAATCTAAATTTTTTTGATCACATGGTAATGATGGCTGATAAAATATTTACTGAAATTATCAAGACAAGAGAAATGATTGAAGATGACCTCAAGATAGGAAGGATAATCAATTTGACAGAACTGCAATCACTCATATGGGCTTCCAGTTTGGATCTTCCGAAAATGGAATGAAAAAAGAGAAGAAAGTAATGAAAATAATGATTCAAGGAAGTTCATCAAACTACAATTTATCCCATCAACACCAAACCAATGTTCAGTATACTCACTACCCAGCCCAAAATGCGAAAGCAACATATCATGCTCAACCTTCATCACAAAACTACCAAAACATTGCACCTTTTTCTAACCATAAAAGGAAGCCTCTTAGGATCTTCACACTATTAGAAAAACCACTTACTCATCTTTATGAAATATTGAACGAATTAGGGCTACTTCATCCAGTGAAAGCAGAGCCTGTGAACACTTTCACTAATTGGTATGATCCAAACAAGCGATGTGCTCACCATTTTGGAGTTGTTGGACATGATACTGAAAAATGTATCACTCTCAAATACAAAATTTAGGATCTAATTGACAACAAGGTGATAACGCTTGCAGAAGCTCCAGCGAATGTGAACAACAATCCATTGCCTAATCATGAGAAGTAGTTGTTGGCACCATCAATCGTAAAAAAGAATGAAGTTTTCTCAAAGGCAGACTTTGGCGTCCTTCTATCTTGCATTTTAAAGTTATAATTTTCTTTTCTTGTAATCATACTTTGTTGTTTTATTTTCTTGTAGTCACACTTTGTCACTTTATTTTCTTGTAATCGCACTTTATGGTTGATTTTCTTGTAATTGTAATTTTTAGTTGTAATAAACTATGTTCGACCTAATTTTTCTTATGGAATATGTTGGCGGACTGTATTGGCTTTGATCACATTATCAAAAATATCAAATATCTTTTTTATTTGTACGGACTATGTTTGACTTGAACTTCAATGAATGAGATACTTAGGCAGCCTATGTCAGCTTCGGTCAATCCTTTAGAAAATTTATCTTTTCATTGTATGTTGGAACTTTATTTGACCTGATTCTTACCTTAATGAGATACATAGGTTCCACACTAGCTCGGTCATATATTCCATAATACTTTCATAGAAACTAGGGTAGAAATTTTTTAAAAGGTTTCAAAAATTTCACAAAAACTTGAAATTTGTTGTAAGTTGGACACCAAACATTACTAAAGCTAAAATTAGGGAAATTATTTTTAGAATTTCTCAAAATTTCAAGCTATAGCATGTTTGAAAGAACTCAAGTATTTTACATTTTACACTAGGGTAGAATTTCTGAGAGAATCTAAAAAATTCCATACTAAATGATGTCAAAGTTACAAGGAAGTTTGAGAGTTTCTATGTTATAGATTGGGGCAGAATTTTTTAAAAAAGATCTAAAAAATCCCACAAAATAATATCTCTCATACAAATCAAGTCTGAAGATTTATCAAAGTATAAAACAGGGGCAAAATTTTGAAAAGGAACCTCAAAATTCTACTAGGAGTAACATAAGAAAATTACAAGAGGTCTTCTATGTTCACTAGGGAAGAATTTTTTAGGAAAGTCCTCAAATATTCCACCAAGACTGTATTTTTAAAGCCAGATCAAGTTGTAAATTAATGATAAATAAGGAGCATTAGGAGAGCAAGGCGAAACCAACATAGTCAGTCTCTCAAAACTAAGAATTTTTATTTTGATGCAGGAATAATAAAGTTGACAACGTTAAGCATGACAAAGGACGTTACCAGAATCACCGTGGCATTGCCGATAACTTCTCTTCTTATTTTTCCTCTTGATTTATGTTTCTATTACTTTGTTATAATCTCTAACACTTCCTTTGATTTTGTAGGAAAATGATCGGGCATAGTGATTAAGGTGATGTTATGCAAGACCACCTCTAAGAAAATCACAAACGAGTCCTCTCAAAGTTTAAGGATTCAATTCAGAAGATTAGGACATGTACAAATCCTTTAAAGGACTTCCCGATGTAAAAGATGAATTTTAGGGGCAACCTTTTGAAAATTTTCAATGATTCAAAAATCTCCGTTCAAATTTAAACTTCATAAACATTCTTCATCAGCAATATCCTCTTTGTAAGAGTTTCCATCTAAAGTGGGGATACACCTCATGAGACATACCTAATCGACCCTAGAGTCCCTCTCAATATGTCTGTATAGGGTTGTAAGCTTTTTATGGTTATCAAATAGTTATAACCTATTTAAATAGTTCAATTATATTAATATATTTGTTATTATATTAACAAGTTTTGTGAGTGCCAGTAAGTTCACTCATCTTTTAAAGAAGATGAGTTGGATTGCACTTATTCAGAGTTGACATATCTTATTATATTATGGTTATCCGCCCTTTTAAAAGAAAACATCATATAACATTTGGGTCATCAACCCTTTTAAGAAGACATCAGATTTTCAACCCCATTCGAGGTGACATAACTTATTATATTTCAGTCATCCACCTTTTTAAGAAGACACATCGAATTGTCACCCCTATTTGAGGTGACATATCTTATTGTATTTGGGTCATTCACCCTCTTAAGAATACATATCGGATTGCCACCCTATTTGAGGTGACATCTTATTATTATATTTGAATTTTCTATCCCTTAAAAGGATGCATTGGACCATCACTTCATTTGAGATACTATTTTATTATGTTATGGACTGTCACCTCTTTCAATGTGACATATTATTATTCTATGGACCATTACCTCCTTCAACGTGACATGCTATTGTGTTATGGACCGTCACCGCCTTTAGAGTGACATGTTATTAAGTTATAGACTGTTACCTCCTTTAGAGTGACACGTTATTATATAGATCTTCACCTCCTTCAATGAGATATATTATTATGTTATAGACTACTTCCTTCTTTAGAGTGACATTCTATTATGTTATGGACTATCACCTCTTTCAACGTGACATATTTTTATGATATGGACCACACCTTCTTTAGCGTGACATATTGTTATGTTATGGACCACCACGTCTTTCAGAGTGGCATGTTATTATGTTATAGACTGTCACTTTCTTTAAAGTGGCACATTATTATATGGTTCATCACCTCTTTCAACGTGATATGTTACTATATTATGAATTATCACCTCCTTCAGTATGGCATATTAAAACAAGGTTTGCACAGTTGTTCTTTCATTGTATTTGATACTGATAAGTTTAGTGCAGGTGATTAGTAGACACGTTGGGTCATCACCCTATTCAAAGTGGTACGTTATATTTAAGTTAGGTCATCCACCTTTCGATGAGACACATTGGACCGTCACCCCATTCAAAGTGGCATATTACATTCAAGGTAGGTCATCCATATTTTAATGGGACACGTGGATCGTCTGCCTTTCAATGAGACACGTTGGGCTACCACCTCATTCAAAGTGTCACAAAACATTTAAGATAGGTCATCCGTCTTTTAATGAGACATGTTGGACCTTCAACCTATTCAAAATGACATAAAAATAATTAAGGTAGGTTGTCTGCCTTTTAATAAGACATATTGAATTGTCACCCCGTTCAATGTGACATAAAAAATAGGTCATCCGCCTTTAATGAGACATGTTGGGCTGTCACCCTATTCAAAGTGGCAGAAAATATTCAATATAGGTAGTCTGCCTTTTACTGGTACACCTTGGGTTGTCACCCCATTCAAAGTAGCATGATAATCTTAAAACAGGTTGTTCAAATTGATTCTTCAACTATTTCAGTATAACATGTTCAAACAGGTTTGTGCCAAATTATGTTTGTGTCATGATATATTTACATCTAACTATTTTGCTTGAGATATTGTTGAAAGCATCCAAAAGGATGAAATTCTCAAATCAAAATCACAGGCATGGACGACTTCAGAAAGGGCACAACATAACGTGAAACTTTTCCTGAGTAGCAAACTAGGACATAGTCCGAAGAAGGACAACAAATCTTTGGAGGCGAGATAAAGGATGACTTCCACCGCTATGAAACCACACCCCTATTAGAAGGCATGTGGGTATTTCAAGATGTTTTTGGTTTTAGTTTCACCTCCAGGGCATTCCTAAAATCACATCGGAGGTAACCTTCCTCATCTTTGAAAATTCGGATGACAACAAACCTAGAGCTTTAAAAATTATGTCCATGTAGCTCTTAATTGTGGGTGTAAAGGGCCCCATGTTTGTAATGAAGATAATTACAAGCCTCTTTGCCATGACTCCATGTATTTGCCACTCATTTTGAATCAAATATCATTTAAAATAAAAGACCATCTTTTCTACCAATAAGCTCAAACTATAAGAAGTCTGATTCCTTGAGTCTCAGGGATATGTAGGTTGAGCTCAATATGAAAAATTTGACTGCATTCCAACCTTCCCCCAATTCTCTTATTCCCCAGTTTTTCAGTTTTATCAAAATTTAAAAATCGAAATAGCTTGTGAATTATTTATAAATTGTGCTAAAAAATTAAATGTTACGAACTACAAGTGACAATAATTCTTATGTAACCTGAGATGTGTAGAAAATCCAATATTGGGGTCCGGACATGATTTCCTGAAAATTGTGCAGAAACTAACCGCTCCCAAGAAATAAATTGGGATTGAAGAAAATAAGAAAAGTCAAACTCCATTTGCCCAGGGTTACTTGTATTTGCCTTACTCAAAGGGAGGGGACAATTATTGACACCCAATTTTTGTCCTCCCATTCAAAATTATTTTCGAGTTTCTTAGTTTCATATAATTTTAAAATATTTATTTAAGTTATTTTGAAATTGAATTCTAAGCCTACTTTTTAAATTTTAGGTGAAATTAATGTATTCCATGTTTAATTACATAGAATCACAAAATTCTCACTTAAAGAAACATTTTAGAACTTAGTTTGAGTGAAAAGTTTGTTTAAATTGCAAATACTATACTTTTCTCAAAGTTGATTGAAAAAATAAAATAAAATAAGAAATTGATGACATAATTAGTTTCTTAATTTTTAAATAAAATAACTATACTTTATTAAATATTTATTTTAAAATTATAGAGTTTGAGAAGCTCGTTAAATTAATTAGAAGTCCATTTAGTCTCAGTTTAATTCCAACTAACTTAATTTGGCTACAATTCTAATTGGACTATCCTTTTTAAAATTCAAGAACCACCCTTTTAACCTTCCTCTTCTTCAACATAACACCTAACTCGCCAGGCCCAATAACCCCTTAACCCGGCCCAACAAACACCCTATACTTCATCCTCTACCCGTACAACAACACTGATACCCAATTCCAAATGATCAATAGTAGACAACAACATCAATATGCAACTGACAAATTCAACTAAACGAATCATGAAAATGTCTCTCTCCATCTTTTCTCTGAAATTCTCAGAGCTAGAGCCATCGTTGTTGACTTTTGGTTCAAGATTATGTGTTTCTCACCCTCACAATCTAATTCGAGTCAGAATCTATCTATTCAAATCCAAATTTTGGAGGATATGTTTTTCTCCCACTAGTATTTTTCTTCATATTTCTCAATCAATCTCTCATTTCCCGCTAAAACAACTATTTTTAAAATTTAAATGAATATTTTTGCTATAAATACATGAGGTTCAGGGCTAATTATTCCTCAGGAAAAAAGGAAGGATTCTTTGGGGAAAATTGGAGATTCAAGAGGAGCATTCTTCTAATTTCAGGTAACCAAAGAATTCAAAAAGATAACTTAAAAAAATCATAATCAGATGAACTTGTTTGAACTCAATGAAGCCGAATCTAAGTTTTGGTGGCGGAAGTTTCATCGTTATAAGCTCGTTTTCTCCGTTCCTGCTCGGAAAAAGGTAATCATTTGTTCCTCATCTTAATTCATTTATGTTAGCTTAGTTTCAGTCATTGGTTTGCTCATCGTTGTGATTCGTCGTTCGTTATTCATTCGGTGTCACCACTCATTTTGGTTTAGCTGATATTTAGCATATTTTTGTTGTTGGATTTTGTATAAGTAGGCAGACCCATGACATTCATTTTATTGTTAATTTCAAACTATTTTCCTACTCTTTAATCTCAGTTATTTATTAAAATTGTTGGATATGGAGTTATGTTTTGAGTGTCCCTTTGGTTTACAGTGCTGTAGGGACTATTGGAAGGAGTTCTAAGATGCAAAGGTCTTTCTTTTATAGTTTATCTGCGTCATTGTTAATTCTTAATCTCAAAAATGTCTTCTAGCTTTGCATCTATTACTTATGAAAAGATTAGACTTTTGCAGCTTTGTGACTTTAACTGTTGTAGTGGGTGAAATTCAGCTACTTCAATGTTCTTGATTTTCTTTATGACTTAAATATGCAGTAATTTGCAACAATCTCAACTTGAATTCTGAAGCAATACAAAAACGACTATTGCTACCAATATACTTTTTTTATACTACACAAATGATAAAGTCATCTTCACTTGTTTGGATGGTAATACATTGATTATCAACAAAGGATGATGTTAGTAATACATTGAAAGGAATAGACTTCAGCAGATTTTCTTGACACTTTTAGCTTTTTGCCTATTGGATTTTCGACAAATTAGTCCTTTGTTCGAAACTTACCTAACTGCTGTTATTTTCTATTTCGTTCCAATGCTTTCTTTATGCCATGTTTTATTTTCACTAAGCCTTGATAATACACGTATGCAATTAGCAATGTTTCAAATGATTGAGTGTCATCACTTTTCCTTTCCCCCCCTCTGATTCTTAGTGCCTAATAGTATCTTATGACTCTAAAAATTGCATTTTTGTTCGGTTTAACTTTTGACCAGTTAACCTTCAATTCGTATTAAAGTGCTTCGATTTCTACATTTCTACGTATAAGTGCAAGTCCATTGCACTTTGTTTTGTCCCCATTTGGTAATCTTGTGAAGGCTGGTTATTTAAGTTTATTTTTGCTGTTCAAGTGTTTCTTAGAAGGTATAATAATAAACAATTTATCTTTTCTTCTTTGGAGACCTTGACCATGAACTAGATCCTAATCTTTATCTTCCTTTATTGCATGAACTTCCTTCGAATGAGTCCAATGGAGATTTCCATCCTTGCATGGTCTACGAGACTAATTCTCATTCCTCCGAGTCAAAACCCCATGCCAAAGTTCCAAAACGGGACTGATTTGCAGTGATATACAGATGATATACGAGAGAGATGTTGATATACAGGTTGCAAAGATGGAAAATGGGTCAAGAACTCGTAAATGCTGGTGTTAAGGGTCACATTAGGATGATATACGTCCCAATATACATTGGATATATAGGATAAATAAGTGGAAGAAAGTTGTGATATACAACTGATATACCAAATATTAAAGTAAAATGGATCAAAGTCCATGAGAATGAGGTCCAAAAGCTGGACAACTTGCTAATCGGCCAGCAGGGGCCCAAATCGTAAACCTTTGCTCCTTTTTATTGTATTTATTCTTGTTTATTTGTATTAATTCTAATTTTATTTAATTAAACTAAGTGATCCCATAAGTTGTTGCCATTCTATTTTATCTTGACTTTAGTACTTAATCTATAATTTTCTCACCTAATTTATCTTGTTAAAAATGGATTAAGTTGGTTCCTTTAGTTTTTCTCCTTAAAACAAGCCTTCTAAAATTAAGTATTTTATTTCAAGATGGTATTTGTTTTGTTCATATAACTAATAGTCTATTTTGATTAAAGCAATTTTCTTCAAACCTAAGAAATTAATTTTTCTTGCAAATTCTAACTTTTTCGCAATTAATTAAATACTCATAAATTGATATTCTCTTAACAACGTTTTCCAAAGGTATTGTTTATACTAAAATTGACTTTCCTAAAAATAATAGTAATAATAATTTTTAAAATAATGGTGATGATGATGATGATGATGATGATGATGATGATAATAATAATAATAATAAGAAGAAAATAATCACATAATCCAATTTTCTCATTAAAGCATAAATTTATTTTCCTCTTAAATTCAAAAATTTGCTATTTAGTTTAATGGATATTTCTCTAATTCAAATAGAATATTTTTATTTGGAAAAATAAGTGCCATTTTAGGTTAATAATTTTGATATCTTCTATAAAATTGAGTGTTTACAAAATTAGCCATTCTTATGTTAGTCAAAAATTATTTGGTGAGCCGATTTTCAAACGAATGCTCCTAAGTGTCTTCAAAATCTTCTTAGGGCGTTAATTGAATCCTTACTTAGTTTCTCTTATTGTCACGATCCGAGAATACTCCTAGTCGTAATACGGTGCTTAGAGTCACAAGTGACTCCAAGCTAACCTATGGTCTGGCATAACTCTAAAATCACTGAAAAAGTAACAAAATACTAGGCGGAAGCTAAACTGAAATAACTGGTGGAAATCATAATAATGTAAAACTGAATATAGACCAAAACTGGAAATAGAACTGTCTGAAAACCAATCATACTGAAAATCTAAACAACCGTCTGAAAGCTTCTATATCATAATGAGTTGTTGGGACAAACCCCCTTCTAATTCTAACAGACTAAAACTAAAAGTAGACTGAACGGAAATAAAAAACTGATAGCTAGCCCTCGCATGATGAGGACTCACCAATGACTGCTGCTGAGTGGTACCGGAATATGCTAAGAGTTATCTGGGTACTGAGTGTCCAAACCTTTATTATGAGAATATATAGCGTAGAAAATATGAATACTTTGAATATACTGAGTATGCGAGATACGAGAACTAACTAAATATAAGTTGAACACGCATACATGAAATATGGTAAACTAAATGCAAGACCAAGTATTATTATGTATTGAATTAAAACTGCATATATGAATAGTTGAATACAAGGTCATGTAAATCTGAATGGAACATAAATCGAAGCATAAACTGAGGACTGTAGGAGCTAACAATAACCGATATATCCTAATTTGAGCAAACCAGGATCCAACCTATAACCCCAGTTGGAAGGATGCCAGTACCTTGCTAAGGGTACCAACATTAGCTAGCGTGGATCCACTAAACTGGTGTCTCGAAGGACTAGGGTGTTAGTCCTAACTAAAGGGAGACCCCTTATAACTTACGGTGGCACCATTTTTCTGAAACTTAGGGACTTCTACCAAAGGTCTCACTCTTAACTAATGGATGAACCTTCACCCCAACATTCACTCGGTGCTAAGTATCACTCCTAACTGAAAGACACTAAAAGTTGATATATATGATTAATATAGTAATATTCTTGAAAATAGTAACTAATGCATGATCTGAAGTGCTTAAAACATGTCAACTGATACATGCATGATATCCTAGGTATCGGACATTCATAACCCACTAGCTCTAACTAATGCAACTGAATATGCTACTATTAAAAGTAGATCATAATAGGAAAATTCATAGTTTAAGATAAAACTCAATTATTTATCAAATATAGGGGAAATTTTGATTTTGAGTATGAGAAAATGTTATTCATATGGGAAAATCTATACTCATGATACAATTACAAGAACAACTGAAAAATTAAGGAAAACTTATATTTAACCTGAAGCCCAACTTGAAGGGGAATTAAACTTATGGATTGAGAAATATTTGGGACTCAATGGGTCGAAGGAACCCATTGATAAAATACCACATACCTGGATATGGAAGCCTTAGAGAAATCCTTGAAATTTGAACTTGAGATTTAGAAACCATAACTTGGCTTTGGAAAAGAGAAAATCACCCTTTTTTTAAGTGTCGAATGATTCTGAGTTTATGAGGTGTTAGGGTAATATTAACTCCTCAATAACTGGTCTTGGAGTGCCCAAACGACATGAGTTTTGGGTTAAAAGAATGGGAAAATACCTAAAAGACCTTTATAAATCATGCAGGAATTTTTGGAATATAGTCATAATGACTTAGGCTACAACTCATTATCACTGGTGACGAGTCATGGCCTGGAGTCATGTCGTGAGGCTCAGAGACCTGATTTAAAATCTTGTAAAGACCAACATAACAAGAACTGAGCTTTTCTTTCTTACTAAACCTCTTCACCCCTTTTATGGGAGAAATTTTCAAGTAGACAAAATTGTTTATAATAAACTCGAGCTCCCTTCTTCTCATATCTGCATAAGATTTCTAACGACTCTGAGTAGTTTTCAACCTTTCTCTAATCAGTTGAACCTTTTTCATCAGGTCGTGCACTGAATTTGGCCTTATCAAGAAAGATTCACCAACCTCAAACCGACTAATAGGAGATCTACACCTTTTACCATAAAAAACCTCAAATGGACCATCTGAATACTGGAGTGATAGCTATTATTATAAGCAAACTCAATCAAAGGTAAGTGATCATCCCAACTACCCTAAAATCAATTACACACACCCTCAGCATATCCTCTAAGGTATAAATGGTCCTCTTAGTTGACCATCTATCTGTGGGTGAAAAGATGTACTAAGGTGAACTTGGGTACCAAGACCCTTCTGAAAAGTCTTTCTAAATCGAGAGGTGAAATAGGTATCTCTATCTGAGATAATGGCCAAGGGACCCATGCAACTTCACCAACTCCCTAAGATAGAGCTTAGCATAATCTTTGACTGAGTGTGAAGTATTACTTGGCAAGAAATGAGCCGACTTAGTCATTTGGTCCATGATAACCCAAATAGAATCATACTATCGACGAGTATGAAACAACCCTGTAACGAAGTCCATATTTACCATTTCCTACTTCTAAGTAGGAATATTGAATTCCTGAAACATACCACTAGGCCTATGGTGCTCAACTTTAACCTATTGGTAATTTGGATACTTAGCCATGAATTTCATGATATCATTCTTCATGCCATTCTACCAATAGACTTCTTATAAATTATGATACATCTTAGTGGCTCTTGGGTGAATAGAATATCGAGAATCGTGAGCTTCCATTAATTTTCTCTACCTCAAACCATCCACATCCGAAACACATAATCTGCCCTGACAGCGAAAAATATCATCTCCCACTTAGGAAAAAGCCTCTACCTTCTGAGTTTGAAATGCCTCTTTTAACTTTTACAAAATAGGATCTCTATCTTGATTTTCCTTCACTTTGGCTACCAAAAGCAATTTCGGACCATTCTGAACCCAAACTCTACCTTTAGTTGAATCAACCAATCGAACTCCCAACCTAGAAAGCTGATGAACCTTCCAAACTAACTCTTTCTTATCATCCTCTACGCAAGCAATACTCTCCATAGATAATTTGCTAATGGCATCGGCCATAACATTGGCCTTACCCAAATAATACCAGACACTCATATTATAGTCTTTCAATAACTCTAGCCACCTTCTTTGATGAAAGTTTAGATCATTTTGGATGAATACATACTAAAGACTCCCATGATCAAGGAACACATCAACATGAACCCCATAAATATAATGCCTCCAAATCTTTAAGGCAAACATGACTGCTGCCAACTCAAGGTCATCAGTCGAGTAGTTCTTCTCACGAGGCTTGAGTTGCCTAGATGCTTATGTTATAACCTTGCCCCGCTGCATCAAAACACAACCAAGACCAACTCTGAAAGTATCACAATATACCATAAAATCATATGAACCATCTGGTAGAGTTAAAACTGGAGAAAATATGTGTCGAGTCTTCAAATCCTAAAAACTCTTCTCGTAAGAATTGGACCAGTGAAATATGAATTTTTTTGAGTCAGTCTAGACATAGGAGATGTAATAAAGGAAAATCCTTTGACAAGCAGTTGGTAGTAATCAGTTAAACCCAAGAAACTTCTGATATCTAATAGACAGATGGGTCTAGGCTAGCTCCTTACTACTTTCGTCTTTTGAGAATCAAATCAAATGCCTTCACCTGAGATAATATGACCAAGGAATGCTACTAATTTCAACCAAAATTTATACTTGCTAAAATTAGCAAATAACTAGTAATCTTTAAGAGTCTGTAAGACAATCCTCAAATGATATATATGTTCACCCTCTCTCCGAGTATAAATGAGGATGTCATATTTGAAGACTATAATGAACATGTCCAATTACTGTTTGAACACTCTGTTCATCAAGCCCATAAAATCTGTAGGATTATACATTAGTTCGAAAGGCATAACAATAAATTCAAAATGACCATACTGAGTTCTAAAAGCTGTCTTCATATTTCATATTCTCTGACTCTGAGATAATGATGGGCGAATCTGAGGTCTATCTTAGAGAAATAATTAACATCCTAAAGTTGGTCGAAAAAGTCATCAATCCTGGGGATGGATACTTATTCTTGATTGTGACTTTTTTTAACTGACGGTAGTCGATATACATTTTCAGAGAATTGTCTTTCTTTCACACAAAAAAATGGGAGCACACCATAAAGAGACACTACGCCGTATAAAACCCTTATCTAGGAGATCTTTCAATTTCTTAAGTTAAACTAGAGCTATTTTGTAAGGTTGGATTTAAATAGGCTGGGTATCTATAAGAAGATCTATTTCGAAATCAATTTCCCACTTGGGAGAAACTCTGGGAAGATCTTTAGGAAACACTTTTGGAAATTCATTTACTACAGGAACTGACTCAAGACTTAGGACTTCAGACCTTGAATCCTTAAATCAAACAAGATGATATATGCACCCCTTAGAAATTATTTTCCTTGCCTTAAGGAAAGAAATAAATCGACCAATAGGTACGGAGGTACTACCCTTCCACTCTAAGACTAGTTCATTTGGAAACTAAAACTGGGGAATTATTTTTCTATAATCAATAGAGGCATATCAAGAGTGGAGCCAATCCATGCCAAGAGTAACATCAAAATCAGTCATTTCTAACTCTACATGGCCTACTAAAGTGACCTTTTGGGATACTATGACTAGAAAATTTTTGTACACCCATTTGGATATGATTAAACTACCATTTGGAGTAGAAACTGAGAAGGGTTTGCTAGGATTTCAAGATTGACACCAAAATCTACTACTATAAAGGGAGTCACGAAGAAAAGTGTGGCTTCAAGCTCTAATAATACATCAATATGAAAGTGAAAGACTTGTAACATACCAGTAACCCTAATGTTGTCCACTAGTTGCACTGGGAGTGGCACCCTACTGAGTCTGGCAACCTGCTGGAACTGTTGAAGAGTTAGATTGACTATGTCGACAAACATCTTTACCCCTCTGCACAGTCATTAGGAATTATCTCACTCTGTGGCCTAACTTACCATACCTAAAGCAATTATCACTACAAGATATATACTCACCATTATGGTTCCTACCACATCTCTTGCAAATCAGGTTGTTACAAACACTATTCATACTACCCTGGGACTTAGTGCCTGACGCTCTATCTCGAGTATCCTATTTAAACTTGGGCACTCGGGCACTGGCAGAATATGGGGCTGGAACTAAAAATTTCTGGCAGAATTGAGCACGATTTTCACCATCCTACCTCTGCTGAGAGAAATTAAAGCTACCAGTTTTGGCCTCTTATTCTCCCTTCCCTTCTCTTTGATCTTCTCCTCTGTAATATGTTAGGCATGAACCATTAATCAAGATATATCCATCTCCGTATCTAAAATGGCCATCCTATACTTCTTGACCACGTCCTCAAAAACACTAGACATAAACGTACTCATTCGAGCCCCAGAATCAACCACCATAGTCGGAATATACCTTGCCATCTAAGTAAACTTGAGTGAATACTCCTTCACACTCATGTTGCCCTGCTTTAGATTTATGAACTCCTACACCTTGGATTTTCTTAAATCAAGTGAGAAGAGTCTATCCATAAATCCAGTAACAAACTTATCCTACTCTACTGGCCCTACATCTGCTCCTCTATCTTTTTTCCAACTATTTATACAAGGTATGAGCCACTCCTTGCAATTGATAGGCAGCCAAATCAGCACTTTTACTAGAAGTGGTACCCATGATCTAAATCACTTTTTAAATACTATCTAGGAACTCCTATGGACCTTTTTCAGATTTTTACCCAAAGAATCCTGGCAAATTCATTCGAGTGAAGTCTTAAATTTTAGTTGTTGCCGTGTTCATAGCTGGGTTTGCTGGAAACAACCTACTAGTTACTTTGAGTAGTCATAGATTGGGCTAATGCCATGAATACAGCCCTGAACTTAGCACGAGAGACCTGCTCATATAGAAGGTCTTTGGGAACTGGTGGTGGTGCTTGCTGGTTCCCATTTCTTCTTCCATTAGTTCTCTTGGGAGGCATTCTGTAAACACATAGAAGACAAGTTAGAAAAAGGATTTTGATAGAGTTCACACTCTATCGCACAACATGAATCATGAAAGAAGTATGACTTTTCAAAAATATTTCATAGCCTCTCACCCATAAGTGTGGCGTGCTTCACACCCATGAACAAGACTCTACTAAACACGAGTTTCAGATACCCTAAGACACTTTAAACCTGCTGCTCTGATGCCAAGTTTGTCACGACTCAAGACTGTCCCCTAATCGTTATACGGTGCTTAGAGTCACAAGTAACCCTAAGCTAACCCATGGTCTGGCATAACTCTAAGAACACTGATAAAGTAACAACATACTAGGCAGAACCTAAACTGAAATAACTGGTGAAACTTATAATAATGTAAAACTGAATATCGACCAAAGATGGACATAGAACTGTTTGACAACCAATCATGCTAAAAATCTAAGTATTTTTCTGAAAGTATCTAAATCATGATGATTTGTTGGGATAAACCCTCAACTAACTCCAATTGATTGAAACTAAAAGTAGATTAAAATGAAATAAATAACTGATTGCTAGCCCGCGTATGATAAAGAGTCACTAATGACTACTGCTGAGTAGTACGGGAACATGCTAAGAGTATCTAGGTACTGAGTGTCTGAACCTATATTATCAGATAATATAGGACAAACAGTATCTGATCAGTACTTTAAATATACTCAGTATGCGAGATGACAGAACTAACTACACATAAGCTGAACATGTATGTATGAAATAGGGTAAACTAATTGCAAGACCAAGTATTTTCATGTACTGAATGGAAATTGAATATCTGAATAGTTGAATTCAAGGTAATGTAAATTTGAACGGAACATAAAATGAACCATAAACTGAGGATTGTGGGAGCTAACAATAAACCATATCGTAATTTAAGCAAACCGGGGTCTAACCAGTACCCTTAGTTGAAAGAGTGTCAGTACCTTGCTAAGGGAACCAACACTGGCTGGCATAGATTTATTTGGTGTCTCAAAGGACTAAGGTGTTAGTCCTAACTGGCGGGTGACCCTTATAACCTATGATGGCATTGTAGTTTTAGAACTTAGGGACTTCTACTAATGGTCTCAGTCCTAACTGATGGGTGAGTCTTTATCCTCGCGTTCACTCGGTGCTAAGTATCACTCCCAACTGAATGACTTTGGAAACTATATATATATACGCTTAATATAGTAATATTCTTAAAAATAGAAAAAAATGCATAATCTGAAGTACTCAAAATATATCTACTGATACATACATGAAATTCTAGGCATCGGGTGTTCATAACCCACCAGCTCTGACTAGTGCAACTGAACATGATACTATTAAAGTTGATCATAATAAGGAATTCATAATTTAAGCCAAAACTTAATCATTCAAATATAGGGGAAATTATAATTCTGAGCATAAGAAGATGTTACTCATATAGGAAAGCTGGTATTCATGATACACTTACAAGAACAACTGGACGAATTAAGGAAAACCAATATTTGACTAGAAACCCAACTTCATGGGGAATTAAACTTGAGGATTGAGAAATCTTTGGGACTCAATGGGTGGAAGGAACCTATTTATAAAATCCCACATACATAGAGATAGAGCATTCAAGAAATCCTTAAAATTTAAACTTGAGATTTAGAAACCCTAACTTGGCTTTGTGGAAGAGAAAATTGCCCTTTTTGTTAAGTGTTTAATGATTCTAAGTTTATGAGGTGTTAGGGTAATATCAACCCCCAATAACTGGTTTGGGAGTGCCCAAAAACATGGATTTGGGGTTAAAAGAATGGGAAAAGACCTAAAAGCCCTTTTTAAATTATGAAAGAATTTCTAGGATACAATCATAATGGCTCAAGCTATGAATCATTATCAATTCTCGCGAGTCATGGCCTGGAGTCGTGACCTGAGGCTCAAAGACCTGATCCTTCACTTTTATGATAATGGGTCCTTATAACAAATTGCTATATCTGACAATGAGTCGTTATAAAGAATCATGGTGAGGGACTGAACACTTGGGTGTCCTTCTATTGTGACAACGAGTTCCTCCTAATGATTCATTATCACTAATAATGAGCCATAGGATTGGGTCATTATCACTAGGCTAAAATCCAAGATCCTTTATTGCTGTGGCAACAAATCCACACAATGACTTATTGTATCTAACAATGGGTCACTACCAAAGTCGTTGTCACTAGCAGTTGATAGTCCCTCAGGCAAAATGCCATAACTTTTCACCACGATATCGGGTTAAGGCGAGACTGGTGGCGCTGGAAAGCTAATTCAATGATCTACCTTGTGGTGGGTCTAGAGCCTAAAATTTTAGGGTATTACACTTATTTCAAAGATTTATTTCTCTTTTTTAATCTTTAAAATTTCTTTAAGTTTTCTTGATATATTCTATAAAAATCAACTGGCGACTCTGTAATTTTCTTAAAGTTGTTTTGAAATAGTCATGAATATTTTTTTGAAATAGTTTTAAAAAGGTCAAAACCATTTTCTCTTAAATTAAATTCAAAAGGGATAAAACACTTGTTTATGCATAAGACTTCTATTTGCTTTGAGCTATGAGCAACCTCTATTTGATTAATTGGATCTTGTTCACAACTTCTTATACCTGGTTGTCCCAATATCTTAGCTTCTCCAACTTTAAACCAGTAGATAGGACAATAATATTTCCTATGTTACAAAGCCTCTTATGGAGTCATCTGAACACTCGACTAAAGGTAGGTAAGCATCCCAACTACCTCCAAAATCAAGATTGCAAGCTCTCAATATATCCTTTAAAATTTGTATGGCACATTTAGACTATCCATCTATATGCGGATAAAATGCAATACTAAGATCTACTCGAGTACCCATTTCTTCTGAAAAATATATCCAAAAGCGTGAAATGAATTGTGATTCTCTATCAGAAATAATGGACAATGGAACTCCATGAAGCTAGACAATTTCATCTATAAATAAACGAGCATACTTCACCCCACCATATGTAGTATTTACTGGTAAAAAGTGTGCTGATTTAGTAAGTCAGTCTACAATTATCCATATGGAGTCATGACCTTTAAGGCTTTGTTTTATGCGATCACAACATCTAAAGTAACTCTTTCCATTGCTACTCTGGGATGAAAAGTTGTGGTAGAAGTCTACGATTCATTGATGCTCAGGACTTTTACTTAATAACAAGTCAAAAAACTAGAAATCAAAATAGCAATATCTTACTTTATACCATTCCACCAATACGATTACTTCAGACCACAATACATAGTAGCGGAATCAGGGTGTCTAGTATATCTGGAGATGTGTCTTCCTCAAGAATAGTTCATCCCAGTCTATCTATATCTAGCGCGCATAACTGGTTACTAAGTTGGGTAATACCATTCCATTCATTATTCATCTTCTTGTTGTTACCAGCGGAGACCTCATCTTGGTATTTTCAAAAATAGTTCATCCTCATTTTAGGGTCTTAATGAACCTACTATTGAAGATTTGTCTTGCAAACAAGTAAAAAATGTCTCTAAATTTCTCATACTAAATCTGACACCTGTGCCTTTAAATTTGTGCATATCCATTGCCAATTGTCTCTTTTCAGGAGCTATATATGCCAAACTAACTAGAGATTATTAATTTATTTATTTTGCTCGGTGCATTAGTTCCAATATTGGCTTTTCTAAGATGATACAAAAATAGTACAATTATAATTTTTGAGTAATTTATCTGCCGATGTTGTCAACGATTCAGGTATCAATTGAAAAATTATACATCAAGCTCTTATGGTCATATATATCTCATAAGTTCAGCTGTATCGGTGTTACATCAAACCTTCCTAATAGTTACCACTTTATCTATCTATAAAATAAAGAGTTAAATAGTTTTTTGGTGCTTTTCCAACTTTCTTAAAGCGTAAGCTATCATACGATTATTTTACATGAGAAAGAAAATAAATCCTAATCCCAAACTCAAACCATCATAAAACAAAGTGAACCAGCTATATTTTGATTATAAGAAATGCATTGTGTAGCGGTTTGAGTTTTGTAGAGCTTTGCTCACATTTATACTTCCACTAAAGCTTTACATTTTTCTGTGTTAAGTTGGTTAGTTGTATGTTTGAAATCTCCCATGGACTACCTATACTAGCCCGTGTAGCCCTAAAAGTTTTGAATCTTCATAGTAATACCAGGGCTTGTACATTTTGAATAGATCTCATCTTCTTCGGATCCACCATCATCCTATCATCCTATATAATAAATCTAAGAAGTGCCGCTGAGTTTAGTTAAAATTAACATGTGAAGAACTTAACATAAAACTAATATTCTTATAGCATTTGAGATATAGTTTTGAGGTGATCCTTGTATTCCTCCTAGTATAGCAAATATACCAAAATATAATAATATAATACCCCAGGTTTTCATATTCTAAAACTCTCAAAGGTATATGCTATTTAATTAGCTTTCCAATGCCACAAGTCTTGCCCCAATCTAACATCGTGGCAAAAGTTATGGAAATTTTCCTCTAGGAGCATGTCATCTGCCAGTGATCAGGACTCACTTAAATACCCATAACTAGACTTTACGAGTCGTTACAAGGAGTCGTAGTCATAATAGTAAGGGTCCCAAGTTTCATCCTATTGACCACAACTCCACTCCAGGATTTATAATCAGACATCATAAGTCATTAGGAAGGACTCGTAGTCTCAATAGTATTTAGCCAAGAATCCTTCCCAGTGGATCTGAGTCCAGCCTACTACTCATAGTCAGACCTTACGAGTTATCTTGTGGACTCGTAGCCTAACCAGTGTATAATCTAAGGACCCAGCCTCAGACTCTGACTTCACTCAATGGCTCGTAGTCATTCATATTGAGTCGTTAGGTGGCGAGTCATAGTCTGAACAAAATAAACCTAGGATCCTAGGATATAACTCAGACTATGACTCATAACTAGTCGTGAAATGAGTCATAACAATTGTGAGTAGGTTTTTCCAGGGATTTTTTGTCTTTCCCCACTCTCTTAAAAGCCAAACCCATGTCATTTTGGATTCCCAAGGGGTCATATATAAGACCCCAAAATCCCAAATTCATCAGCTAACTATATTCCACCCATAAGAGATCAAAGACATGATTTTCCTATCTTTCTCAAACATATAGGGTTTCTCAAGAGCAAGATCAATTCCAAGGAATTTCCCAAGGCTCTTACAACCAGATAAGTGGGATATTCATTAGTGGATCCCTTTCTCCCATTAAATCCCAAGAAAATCTTTGTATCTTTATGTGTAAAACTCTTTTCCCTTTTATGGGGTTCCAAGTTTTCTACAAAATTTAATGAATCTTCTCTTAGTTGTTTTCATTATGAATCATGAAAATATATTCCCTCATAAAAAATTGTGTTTCCATATGTTTGATAATGCACATGTCTATATCATGACCAGTTATTGAAGTATTAAATGTTATTCATGATTTCCCAAGCCATGGTCAGTTCCATAATTACCACGATCAATTTGCATTATATAGTGTTGGTAGGTTATGAACACCCAATACCTATATATTCATGCATGTTTCATATTTTTAAGTCACAAGTCATTTAGATTATGATTATATCACTATATTTAGATTATGATATTCATGTTGAGCATTTATCAGTTATAAATCACGTTAAAATTTTATTAGTATTAGTGTCAGTTCAGTTAGGAGTAGGACTTAGCACCGAGCAAACCTAGGTATAAAGGCTCACCCACCAGTAGAGGACTGAGACCTTTAGTAGAAGTCCCTAAGTTATAAAACTATGTTGATAACATAGGTTATGAGAGGTCACCCTCAAGTTAAGGACTGACACTCTTTTAGCAGTCACCCTTTAGTAGAGGACTGACACCCTAGTCCTTCGGTACACCAGTTTAGTGGATCCATACAACAGTGTTGGTACCCCTGGCAAGGTATTGATACCCTTTCAACTGGGGTGTAAGTTGGACCCTGATTAGCTCAGATTGGCGTATGTCGGTTAAATATTAGCTCAAATAGTTTCAATTTAGAATTTAGATTATATCAGTTCAGGTTTACATGACCAAGTGTCCATATATTAGTTATTTAATTATTTTGATCATTTAAGTACATGTTTATACTTGGTGTTGTATACGTTTTATATGTTCATGCATTTGTGCTATATACCTAAATTTATATGATGTAGTACCTATCTCGTATACCAGTACATTCAAATTACTGATTGCATACTCTCTTTTGCGCTATGTTGTCTTATAACATAGGTTACACTTAGTTCTTAGATCACATGTTGTTCGTTAGCATTAGTGAGTCCTCATCAATCGAGCACTAGTTATATTGTTTATCATTCTTTATAGTATTCCAATTCATGCTATTTTAGTAGTCAGAGTTAGTTGGGGAGCTGCCCCAATAACTCATCATCTTTAGAGGATTTTAGACAGTCAGATAGTTAGTTATGTTTTTTAGACCCTTTTTTATGGATTTGATTATTCAGATATTTTGTTAAATGACTTCAACAATATTTTTTTATCTTTCTTTTAGTATTTACAACTTGTGCCAGTTCATGGGTTAACTTAGGTTCACTTGTGGCCTTAAGCATCGTATTATGACTAAAGGGTAGTATCGGGTTATGACAAACTTGGTATTAAAGCACAAGGTTTAAAGTGACCGTGGCCATCTGAAAGCCACATTAAGTAGAGTCTTATTCATGAGTGTGAAGCGTGCTACAGTTATAGGCAAGAGGATATAAGACATTTTAGGAAAGTTTTCTTTTTTAAGTATTCATGTCTTGCGATGGATCGTAGGCTCCATTAAACTTTTTTTTTCTAGCTCATTCTCTACTGTTTATAGAAAATACCTCCTAGAAGGGCTAACAGAAGGAGAAATAACAATCAACCTGCACCACCTGTCCCTGAGGACCCTCTAAATAAGAAGGTCTATTATGTTGAATTTAGGGCTGCCATCACAGTACTAGCCTAATCCACGGCCACTCAAAATAACCAGTAGGAAGTTGCCCCAGCCGATCTCGTAGATAATACGAAAGCAGCCAAAATTTGAGATATCCCTCAAATGAATCCTCTAATATTCTCTGGATCCAAATCTGAGGAGGAACCACAAGAGTTTTCTAATTTTGTGCAGAAAGTGATAGATATCATGGGTTTCACTCCTAGTGAGAGTGATGACTTAGCTGATTAACAGTTGCAAGGAGTATCTCATACTTGGGTTACGTAGTAGAATGATTATAAAGGTGTCGATGTACAGGCTATAGAGTGGGATGAGTTTGCTACTGATTTTTTGGATAGATTCTTCCCACTTAAGTTGAAAGAGTCTTAGATGCAAGAGTTTATAAACTGGAAGTAGGGTAACATGGGTGTGAAGGAGTATTCACTCAAGTTTACCCAGTTAGAGATGTATGCCTTGACTATGGTGATCGATGCTAGGGCCAGGATGAGTAAGTTTATGTTGGGAGTTTCTGAAGGTGTAGTCAAATAGTAAAGAATAGCTATTTTAATTAAGGATATGGATCTTTCTAGGCTGATGATTCAAGCTCAGCAGATTTAGGAAGAGAATCTCAAATTAAAGGAAAGAGAGAATAAGAGAGCTAAAATTGGTAGTTTCAACTTTTCTCAACAGAGGTCAGATGGCGGTAATCATTCCCAATTTCACCAGAAAACTTTAGTGCTAGCCCCATATTTTGCCACTGCTCCAGTTCCTAAATTCAAATAGGATAATCGTGATAGAGCGCCAGGCTCTACGTCCCAGGGTAGCGTGAACAATGTTCGCACAAATCTAATCTATAATAGGTATGGTAAGAATCCTAAGGGTGAGTGCATGGAAGGTAGTGTTACATGTTTTGGGTGTAGCAAGTTAGGCTACTGAATTAGGGAGTGCCAAGTGGTTGCCCATAAGGGTAAATATTTTTATCAATAGGGTCAGGATAATTTATCTTTAGCTCTAGCAGGTCGCTCAACTTAGCAGGGCCCCACTTCCAGTGCCACTAGAGGCCTAGTGGTACCCTTTAAGAGTTCAGCATCAGAGTGTACCACTAGGCCTAGTGACATCAGAGGACTAGTGGTACCCTTTAAGAGTTCAGCATCCGTACTTGGAATTGGGAAGTGGTGGATATGGATTCTTTTACAAGGTTACCTCATAAGTGTTGTCATCATGATTCTCTTTGATTCATTATGGACAGAATGACCAAGTCATCCCACTTTTTGCTAGTTTATATTTTGTATTCAGCTAAGGATTATATTAGAACATATCCAAGGGAGTTGGTAAGGTTGTATGGGGTCCTATTGACCATCATTTTAGAGAAAGGTACTAATTTTACCTATTATTTTTGGAAAGCTTTTCAGAAGGGTCTCGGAATCTAAGTTTATCTCAGTACAACTTTTCACTTACAAATAAATGGTCAGGTAGAGAGGACTACTCAGACCTTAGAATAAATATTTAGGTCTTGTGTTATTGATTTCAAGGGTATTTGGGATGATCACTTACCTTTGAGTTTGCCTACAATAACATCTATCACTCTAGTGTTCAGATGACTCCATTTGAGACTCTCTATGGTAGAAGGTGTAGATCTTATATTGGTTGGTTTAAAGCTAGTGAGGCTGCTTTGATAGGGATACATTTAGTATATGAGGTGATTGAGAAATTTTAGTTGATTTGAGAAAGGCTGAAGACAACCCAAAGTCGTCAAAAATCCTATACAGATGTGAGGAGAAGAGAGCTTGAATTTGATGTTTGTGATTTATGTATCTAAAAATTTTGCCCATAAAAAGGGTGAAGAGATTTGGTAAGAAAGGGAAGATTAGTCCCTGCAGATTTAGCATATGCATCCGGTATTCTAAGTCTCTTTGCTGAAGAAATTCATTAATGATAGAGCTTTAGTTGTTTCGTTAGAGAGTGTGAGTGTAGAAGATAGACTCTCATATGAGGAATCCCCAGTTGAAATCCTTGACCGCTAGATTCGTAGGCTGAGGAACATAAAAGTCACCCTAGTAAAAGTTTTGTAGAGGAATCAGTCCATTGAGGGAGCTACTTAGGAAGCAGAAGCCGATATGCAAACTAAGTATCCCTATTTCTTCCTTACGAATTCAGATTTATATCGAGGTAATGGTTTCTTAATTAATCCTCTCATTTTCTATCTCAACTATTTAGCCATCCTCATGTCATAACATGCATTCTTGAATTTAGTCCAGTCCATGTATCATGTTTCAAATTCAGATAGTTAGTCATGATTCAACTTATATATGTTCATCACATGATCATAGTTTTTCCTAGTACCCCGCTTAGACTGTTTTATTCAAGGATGAATGATCCCGAGGTGAATATATTGCAATACCCCAAGTTTTCTTGTTCTAAACCTCTCAAAGGTATTGGCCATTTAATTAGCTTTCCAATGCCACAAGTCTATCCTCGATTCGACACCGTGTTAAAAAGTTATGGAAATTTTCCTATAGGAGTCTGTCAACTGCTAGTGATAATGACTCACTTAACAACCCATAACCAGACTTTACGAGTCATTACAAGGAGTCATAGTCACAATAGTAAGGGTCCTAAGTTCAGCCCAGTGACCACGACTCTACTCCATGATTTATAATCAGACATTACGAGTCACTGGGAAGGATATATAGTATTAACAGTGTTCAGATAAGAATTTTTTCCAGTGGTTACTAGTCCAGTCGATGACTCGTAGTCATACCTTATGAGTCATCTTATAGACCCGTGGCCAAGCCAGTGTATGATCCAAGGACCTAGTATCAGACTATGACTTTACCCAATGACTAATAGTCAGTCATAATGAGTTTTTAGGTGGCGGGTCATAGTCAAAACAGAATGAACCCAGGATCCCAGGATCTCAAGTTACGACTCAGACCTTGACTCGTAACCATTCATAACGAGTCATGAGGTGAGTCTCAATGACTAGGAGCGGGTTTTCCTGCATGTTTTTCTATGGACTTCTATATCTTTTCCAACTTCCTTAAAAGCCAAAACTATGTCATTTTAGCTTCCCAAAGGGTGGTATAAAAGACCCAAATTCATCAGTTAATCTTATTCCACCCAAAAGAGATCAAAGAGGTGATTTTACTATTTTTTTCTTACAAACTAAGGTTTCTCAAGAGCAAGATAAATTCCAAGGAATTTCCCAAGGCTCTTACTGCCAGGTATGTGGGATATTCATCTATGGGTACCTTCTGCCCATTGAGTCCCAAGAAACTCTCTTTATCTTCAAGTGTAAAACTCTTTTCACTTTTATGGGGTTCCAAGATATCTATAAATTGAATGAATCTTCTCTCAATTATTTTGATTGTGAACCATGAAAATATACTCCCTCATAAGAAATTGTTTTTCCATATGTTTGATAATGCACATATCTACATCATGACCAGTTATTGAAGTATTGAATGTTATTTATGATTTTCCACACCATGGCCAGTTCCATAATTACCATGATCAGTTTGCATTATTCAGTGTTGGTGGATTGTGAACACTTGGTACCTAGATATTCATGCATGTTTTAGATTTTCAAGTCACAAGTCATTCAGATCATGATTATATTACTATATTCAAATTATAAAATTTATGTTGAGCATTTATCAGTTGTCAATCATGCTAAACTTTTATCAATATTAGTGTCAGTTCAGTTGGGAGTAGGACTCAGCAGTTAGCAAGCCTAGGGATGAAGGATCACCTGCCAATAGAGGACTGAGACCTTTAGTAGAAGTCCCTAAGTTAGAGAACTACGTTGCCAATGTAAGTTATAAGAGCTCACCTACTAGTTGAGGACTGACCCTCTCTTAGGGGTCACCGACCAGAAGAGGACTGACGCCCTAGTTCTTTGGGACACTAGTTTTGTGGATCCACATAGCCAGTGTTGGTACCCTTGGTAAGGTACTGACACCTTTCCAACTGGAATAGAGGTTGGACCCCAATTAGCTCAGATTTGGGTATGTCGGTTAAATGTTAGCTCCCACAGTTTTAGTTCAACATTTAGATTATATCAATTTAGGTTTGTATGGCCAAGTGTCCATATATCAATTATTCAGTTATTCTGATTACTTAAGCACATGTTTATTCTTGGTCTTGTTTACGTTCTTATATGTTGATGCATTCATGCTATGTACCTAAATGTATTAGCTAGTCCCTATCCCGCATACCAGTGCATTCAAAGTACTGAACTCATATTCTCTTTTGGGCTATGTTGTCTTATAACATAGGTTCGGACGCTCAGTTCCCAGATCGCACGTAGTCCATTCCTGTATCATTCAGTTGTTACATTGATGAGTCCTCATCAGTCAGGGACTAGTTATATTATTTATCATGCTTTCTAGTATTCTAGTTTATGCTATTTCAGTAGTCAAAGTTAGTTGGGGACCTATCCTAATAACTCATCATGTTTAGTGGCTTTCAGACAGTTCGTTATATTTTTTAGCAATGTGTTTCAAACCCTTTTTGTTATGGATTTGATTATTCATATATTTTTTAAATGACTTTTGCACATTCTTTTATTATCTTTCTTTCAGTATTTACAGCTTGTTCCAGTTAATGGTTAGCTTGGGGTCACTTGGGGCCTTAAGCACCCTATTACGACTAGGGGTAGTCTTGGATCGTGACAAATAAATAATCCTAAACCAATCTATTAATAAATGGCTTGAACACCTCAATCATTAAATCCATGAGTGTAATTGGCGCATTAGTCAGTCATATAGATATCATATAGAACTTATAATGCATATATCGAGTTTTGGAGGTTTTTTTCAAGAATATACTCTCAGATTTAAAGTCAATGATAACTAAAGTGAAGACCATCAAAAGAATAGGTGATTACTCATAACTTAACAAATATGTCATCTTTACGAGACAATGGTTACTTATTGCATATTGATACCTTGGTCAAGTGTTAGCAGTTAATATACTCTCAAGGATTTTTTTTTCAAAAAGCATCTTTGTACAATTGGTTTCTAGAAAGAATTTCCAGTAGTGTTGCCAAATGTTTTTTAGGCCTCTCGACCCCATTGGTGCCATAATATATGGGGGTATTAAATGGGATAGGTGTCAGGTGTAAATCATAACCAAAATCTATTTCTCGTATATATACACATCATGGAAAATCCATAGGAAATACATTATTTAATTCTCTCAGTAGTGGTACTTTTGTAACGCCCCAATTTTTTTTTGAATCGGAATGCTACACAGTGCTCATGACCCCGAGGGACCACAAGCTAACCCATGACTGATATCTGTACCTGTACACTACATATATAACGTAATAATGCAGAAAACATAAATATGTAGGCCATAAGGTTCAACAGAATAAAGAATCTATCAAAACATAATATCCATATGGGTGAAAGATACCCAAAACAACTGAAAACTGAATCAAATATGAACATGTCTGAATACTGAATCTAAAAGCCTCTAAGTACTGTCTGAATAAGGAGTTGAAGGAACATGTCTCCAACTAACTTCGTAAACTAATAACTGGCTAAAATAATAATAAATAAATCATATCATATTGTCCTTGAATGAAGAGGGTTCACTGAATCTCTGCGACTGGAAATCCTACTGCTACTTCTGGTTTGGAGCTTGTGTCTCTGAACCTATGGTATAACATAAAAAGAAAGCACCATAGCGCAAATGTATCAGTACAACTGGAGTACTGAGTATACGAGTGAGGCAGCCTAATGCAAAGGGTTTACATGCATGGATAATGCTAATTGACTGACTGATATGAAAGTAAGAGTACAAACATACATACATAGTAACTGAGATTGTGAGTACATGGTAGCTAAATCTGTATGCTAATACATAATTGGAGCTGTAATTTTGATAACATAAGCGACTGTGTCTGACAGTCCTGAATCTGGTAGAACTCTCTGAGTCCCGTTCAATAACTGAATTTGATAGTATCTAACAAACCTGGTATACTGATATCTGAAGAACTATCTGAGTTTTTTTACTGATATCGATACTAAAACTGTGGGAGGTAGTTGTTTAACCGACATGCCCCATGTATACCATTATGGCTAAGCTGGGGTCCAATTTTTGCCCCGACTAGAGGGGTGTCAATACCGCGCTACTGGTAAGGACAGTTGTGAGTGAACCTTATCTGGAAGGTACTCAAAGTGAGAATGGTGGGACGCTAAACTGACAGGTTAAGCCACCTCATCAACCCTAATCTGATAGGCTAGATGTCTCAACCTACGCTGGCTACGTAGTTCTGGAACACAAGGATGACTGCTAAGAAACACACTCTAAACTAGTAGGTGATTCCCCATCCTTGGGTTCACTCAGTGCTAACTTCTAGCCCCATCTGAAGATACTAAACATGATTCAACTGACTGTACATGGATAGATTAACTGACTTCCGTTAACTGATGGAGTAGTACTATTATCTGAGAGTTAACTGAGATCATGAGATTTTTGAGGTTTCCTGAGTCACATGACTGACTGAGTTCTATAGATTATAGCTTGACTGAGATTATTGTGACAACATGACCTGGCTCTAGGCACACAACTATGTTTTTTGGTTACGAATACCCCCAGGACTCGATAGAAGGAAACTGACACACATGACATGACTTGATCACAAGATTTGAGTCCACAATTCATAATATCATAAGTAGGGGATATCATATTTCATATAGTTATTCAACATCTTAAACATTGTAGGGAATGCATGGATATATTTCGTGTACATATTGTATATCTCTATTATCTTGCATGCTTCATACCACCACAATAGCAACACATGAAAAGCATGGAATTCATATTGAAGTATATAGCTAACATGAACTTGTCATTTAGTTATCGTAGAACCATACAAACATGAATTTCTAGCATCCTAAGCATTTTATCAAACACCTTGCATGCATTCTTTAAGGCGTAGGTGGGCTTCATACTTGCACCATATTAAACCACCTAAAGTTCATGGTTTTCAATTAAAAAACATATATATTCCATGAAAACACCTTTAGACATCACATTGAAACTTAAGCAACAATCGTCAACATGTACATACTCATATCACCACAAAAAGTTTACAAAATAATATTTAAAACATGGTTCTTGAGCTCTATGAATGGATTGGATCCATAGATGAACACTATGCATACCTTAGTGATTGAATCTTGAAAGAGATCTAATGTTTTTTTGAAGGTTCTTGAAAAATTCCTTAGGCTTTCCCTTGATTTTTCTTGACTAGGGTTTAACCCCTTAGGGAAAGAATGTTCTTGTTCCTGAGGAGATGATCTTAAGAGAAAACCCTAATCTTGTGGTTGAAAGTGTATGAGAGAGTTTTTTGAGATGTTTTAACTAAAGAGAATGGAAGATAATATGTTTCTTGAGGGTTATAAGTCATGGGAAGTGAAGGAAAAAGACCAAAATACCCTTATGAAATAAATTTCCAGTTGCTGAAAATAATAGGTGATGACATTTGTGACAAGGCGTCAAAAATGTGACAAGCCGTTAAAAATGTCATCACACAAAAGTTGGATTCTGCCTAAGGCTGACGACATTTGTGACATGGCGTAAAAAATGTGGTAAGCCGTCAAAAATGTCATCACACAGAAGCTGGATTTTACCTAAGGCTGATGAAATTTGTGACATGGTGTCAAAAATATGGTAAGCCATCAAAAATGTCATCACACAGAAGCTGAATTCTGCCTAAGGCTGATGACATTTGTGACATGGCATCAAAAATGTGGTAAGCCATAAAAAATATCATCACACAAAAGATGGATACTGCCTAGGGCTGATGACCTTCGTGATAGGGCATCACAAATGTGGTAAGATACCACGACTGTCATCACTTAGGAGCTGGTTTATTCCTAAGGCTGACGACCTTCGTGATAGGGCGTCACAAATGTGGTAAGCTACCACGAATGTCGTCACACTGTTTCCAGCCTGACATGCTGGAGTAAAATAGAAATAACTCTTTGCTTCGATATCGGATTTAGGCAAAATTGGTATCATTGGAAAGATAATTCAATTATCTATCTGTTGATAGGTCATGAGATAAAAAATTCCAAGTATAATGTAAGATATTCTCATTTAAGGTTGACTATCCCAATATCCTTCTCAAGAATTCAATCGGTAAGGAATGTTTTGATTCGTCTGATAGCTGGGAGTTATTTGAAGCCTTAATATACATCTAGCTTAATCATAAAACTATAAAATAACCATGATGTACTATGAATGAGATGGGTATATGGCTCTAATATTGGTTCGGATTTTTCGGTGTATTATAATATCTCCCCCTTGGAAACATTCATCCTCGAATGATGACTGCTTGAGAGGGGAGAAAAGATAAAATGATGCATACACTGATCATGCTCAACTGGCATATGATTTTAGGACTGAATTGAATTCTAAACTGAATATATCCCAACTGAACATGCATATCTGATGAGGGTACTTGGTTTGCATGTCTTCTTCTTCTTCCTAAGTAGCCTACGAGTCTGATAGTCAAGGATTTCGACTAGAATCTCTTCATAAGAGAGGCTATTCTAAATGTCAATGCTCTGAATAAGGACTATAACTGATGGGTCAACTATGCACTTCTTGAGCAAAAGACATGGAAGACTGGATGGACTGAGGCTAGATCTGAAGGCAATTTGAGCTCATAGGCTACCTTGCCGAAGTGACTGAGAATCCTGAAGGGAACGATATATCGGGGAATGAGCTTTACCTTCTTACCGAATCTCTTCACTCCCTTCATGGAAGAGATCTTAAGATAGACATAGTCATCGACCTCTAATTCGATATCCTTTCTATGACCATTTGTATAAGAATTTTGTTGGCTCTGAGCAGCCCGGAGTCTTTCTCTGATCAACTGAACTTTCTCTAAGGCATCGAATACTAAGTCAGGCCCTATGACTGCAGTCTCACTAACTTCAAACCAACTAATTGAAGACCTGCATATCCTACCATAGAGAGCTTCGAATGGAGCAATCTGAATACTGGAGTGATAGCTGTTGTGTATGCGAACTCAATCAAAGGCAAGTGGTTATCCTAGATTCCCTTGAAATCAATTGGACATGCCTTTAGGATATCTTCTAGAGTCTAAATGGTCCTTTCTGCTTGATCATCTATCTAAGGATGAAATGCTGTACGGAGATGAACTTGGGTACCAAGACCTTTTTGGAATGCTTTCCAGAAGTGAGAGGTGAACTTGGTACCTCTGTCTAATATGATAGATAGTGGAACACCGTGTAATCTGACCAACTCCCTGATATAGAGTTTGGCATAATCCTCGGCTGAGTAAGAGGTACGTACTGGAAGAAAATGAGCTGACTTGATCATTTTGTCTACAATGACCCAAACTGAATCATGCTGATAACGTGTTCTAGGAAAACCCATCACAAAGTCCATGTTCACTTCTTCCTACTTTCAAGTAGGAATAGTGAACTCCTGCATGGAACTACTAGGTTTCTGATGCTCTATCTTAACCTGCTGACATGTAGAGCACTTAGCCACAAACTCTATAATGTCTCTCTTCATCCCACTCCACCAATAGATCTCCCACAAGTTGCGGTACATCTTAGTTGCCCCTGGATGAATAGAGTATCGCGCACCATGAGCTTCTGCAAGAATTCGCTGCCTCAAGTCATCTACACCGAGAACACACAAACGACCCTGACAATGAAGAACACCATCTCCCCCTTGGGAGAAAACCTCTACTTCTTGACTCTGAATTGACTCTTTTAGCTTGACAAGGCTAGGATCCCTGTCTTGCTTCTCTTTCACCTCGAAAACTAGAGATGATTCTAAACTACTCTGAATACATACACCACCCTCTGAAGAATCGACTAAGCGAATGCCTAGTCTGGCAAGCTGATGAATCTCCAAAGCTAATTTCTTCTTACTATCCTCAACATGGGAAACACTACCCATGGAAAGTCTACTGAGTGTGTCATCCACTACATTGGCCTTGACAGGATGATAAAGAACACTCATGTCATAATCCTGCAAGAGCTCTAACCACCTTCTCTGACAAAGATTGAGATCTTTCTAGGAAAAGACATACTGAAGGCTCTTATGATCTGTGAAGATGTCTACATGAACACCATATAGATAATTCCTCCAAATATTTAAGGCAAAGACAACTGCTACTAACTTAAGGTCATGAGTAGGATAATTCTTCTCATGAGGCTTTAACTGTCTGGAGGCGTAGGCTATGACTCTACTATGCTACATGAGGACATAACCTAAACCTACTATAGATGCATCACAATATACTACGAATCCATCAGAACCATCGGGAAGTGCTAAAACTGGAGCTGAGGTGAGTCGAGTCTTCAACTCCTGAAAACTCTTCTCATAAGGTTCTGACCACTGAAACTTGAACTTCTTCTGAGTCAATCTGGACATAGGATATGAAATAAAAGAAAATCCCTCAATAAACCATCGGTAATAGCCATCCAAACCCAAGAAACTCCTGATATCTGATGGAGAGATAGGGCGAGGCCAGTTTCTTACCGCTTTAATTTTCTGAGGATCTAGTCTAATGCCATCATAGAAAACAATGTGGCCAAGGAATTCTACTGATCTTAGCCAAAATTTGCACTTACTGAACTTTGCGAACAACTGGTGATCCCTGAGAGTCTGAAGAATAATTATGAGATAGTCTGAATAATCATGCTCTGTGCGAGAATAGACTAGAATATCATCTATCAAGACTATTGAGAATATGTCCAAGTACTTTTTGAACACCCGGTTTATCAAGTCCATGAAAGCTACAGGGGAATTGGTAAGACCAAAGGACATGACTAGAAATTCAAAGTGACCATACCGAGTATGAAAAACTATCTTCGGAATGTCACATTCTCTAACTCTGAGCTGATGATAACCTGATCTGAGGTCTATCTTGGAGAAATAACTGGCACCCTGAAGTTGGTCAAACAAGTCATCTATCCTAGGCAGTGGATACCTGTTCTTGACCGTGACTTTGTTGAGGTGACAGTAATCAATTCACATTCTGAGAGAACCATCTTTCTTGCACACGAATAAGACTGGCGTACCCTATGGGGATACACTGAGCCTAATGAATCCCTTATCTAAGAGATCCTTTAACTGATCTTTCAGTTCCTTGAGTTCTGCTGGTGCCATTCTGTATGGTGGAATACAAATAGGTTGAGTATCTGGGAGAAGGTCTATGTCGAAGTCTATTTCCTTTTTGGGAGGAATGCCTGGAAGATATTTGGGAAAGACATCTGAATATTCATTAACCACTAGGACTGATTCGAGACTGGGAGATTTGAAACTGAAATTCTTAACATGCACAAGATGATACACATACCCCTTAGAAATCATTTTCCTTGCCCGAAGATAGGAAACAAGCTGACCCCTGAAAGATGAAATGCTACCCTTCCACTCTAGGAAGGGTTCATTTGGGAACTGAAACTGAACTATCATATTTCTGAAGTAGACTATGGCATAGCAAGAATGAAGCCAATCCATGCCGAGAATGATATCAAAATCAGTCATCTCTAACTCGACTAAATCTGCTGATTTCTGAAATATCATAATCGGACAGTTCCTGTATACCCACCGAGCTATGATGCTTTTACCTACTGGGGTAGAAACTAAAAAAGGCTCTGCTAAAATTTTGGGACTGATTTTGAAATCGCCTACTATGTATAGAGTGAAAAAAGACAAGGATACACCTGGGTCTAGAAAAGCATGAACATGAACATGGAAAATCTGTAACGTACCAGTAACGACATCAGGAGAATTTTCCTGATCCTGTCGGGTCTAAAAAACATATAGTCTATTTTGGAGTTGCCCAGTAGTAGCACTGGAAGTGGCACCCTGCTGGTTCGAGCAACCAGACTGAGCTGTGGAACGATTCTGCTGACCTTGAGGGCCTAGCTGAGGACACTCCCTAATCCTGTGGCCCGGCTTACCATACCAAAACAGACATCACTACCAGCTCTGCAAATACCCTTGTGGTTCTTACCACAAGTATGACAAAGAGGGTTTGCCCTGAGATTTAGAGCCTGGTGCTCTGTCTCTGTTGCCGTCCCTGAACTTCGGCACTGGGGCATTAGCGGAGGAAGGGGTTAGAACTGTGGACTTAGGATAAAACCGTGAATGATTTCCTCCCTCTGATTTAGGCTAAGCAAAACTGAAACTTCCTGCTCTTGCTCTCTTATTCTACCTCTCCCTAGTCTTAACCTTCGCTCCTCTATCTGTTAAGCGTGGGTCATGAGCCTGGCTAAAGTCATATCACTGTTCAGCATCGCAGACCTACACTCATTTACCATGCTATCATTCACCCCTGACACAAACTTGCTCATCTTAGCCCTTGTTGTCTACAACCACATGAGGGGCATATTTGGCTAGCTGAGTAAATCTAAGAGAATACTCTTTAAATATCATATTTCCCTGCCTGAGTTGATGAACTTAAGAACTTTGGCCTCTGTTAGCTCTTGGGGAAAGAATCTGTTTAAGAAAGCCGTGATAAATTCTTCCCACTCAACAGGACCTGCATCCTCTAACCTTTCTGCTAACCACTGCTTGTACTAAGTGTGAGCGACATCCTGCAATTGGTATGCGGCTAAGTCGGCACTATGAGAAAAAGTGACTCCCATGATATCAATGACCTTATAGACTTGGTTAATGAATTCCTGAGGATTCTCGTCTGGCTTAGACCCAAAGAAGGATGAATGGTTCATTCGGGTGAAGTCCCGAATCCTAGCTACTACTGAATTGGCCACTGGGTTGGCCAAAATGACTGCTAGTCATTCATTCTGGGCAGCTACAGACTGAGCAAGAGCGGTAAATATAGTCCTAAACTCCGTATGAAAAACATGTTCGCCCAAAGGATCTTCAGGCTGAGGAGCTGGCTGATTTCTTCTCTTTAGAGGCATGTTTCTGAAATAAGAGAAGAGCGGATTAGACTGAGAGACTGAATTGAAATTTTGTTTACTAGCACGAAAATAATACTGAAGAAAGGGAACTATTCTTAAAACCTCTCATAGCCTCCTGTACATAAATGTGGCGCGGAGCACACCCATGTACAAGACTCTACTAGTGCGGCTTTCAGACTTCCTAGGACTCTATTGAACCTTAGGCTCTGATACCAAGTTTGTAATGCCCCAATTTTTTTCTAAATCGGAATGCTACACGGTGCTCATGACCCCGAGGGACCACAAGCTAACCCATGACTGATATCTGTACCTATACACTCCATATATAACGTAATAATATGGAAAACATGAATATGTAGGCCATAAGGTTCAACTGAATAAAGAATCTATCAAAACATAATATCCATATGGGTGAAAGATACCCAAAATAGCTGAAAACTGAATCAAATCTGAATATAAGTCTGAATACTGAATCTGAAAGCCTCTAAGTACTTTTAGAATAAGGAGTTGAAGAATCATGTCTCAAACTAACTCTGTAAACTAATAACTGTCTAAAATAATAATGAATAAATCAAATCATAATGTTCTCGAATGAAGAGGACTCACTGAATATTTGCGACTAGAAATGCTACTGCTACTACAGGTTTAGAGCTCGTGTCTCTGAACCTATGGTGTAACATGAAAAGAAAGCACCATAGCGCAAATTCATCAGTACAACTGGAGTACTAAATATACAAGTGAGGTAGGCTAATGCAAAGGGCTTACATGTATGGATAATGCTAATTGACTGACTGATATGAACGTAAGAGTACAAACATACATACATAGTAACTGAGATCATGAGTATGTGGTAGCTAAATTTGTATGCTAATACATGAATGAAACTGTAGTCCAGATAACATGAGCGACTGTGTTTGACAGTCCTGAATCTGGTAAAACTCTCTGAGTCCCGTGCTATAACTGAATTTGACTATATCTAACAGTCCTGGTATACTGATATCTGAAGAACTGTCTGAGTTCTTTTACTGAGACTAATACTGAAACTGTGGGAGGTGGTTGTTTAACCGACATGCCCCATGTATACCATTACGGCTAAGCTGGGGTCCAATCTCTGCCCCGACTGGAGGGGTGTCGATGTCGCGCCACTAGTAAGGACAGTTGTGAGTGACCCTTATCTGGAAGGTACTCAAAGTGAGACTAGTAGGACCCTAAAATGATAGGTTAAGCCATCCTAAACGGGGCTTACTAGGATTATGCACAAGGGTAGGCACAAAGGGTATGAAACATGGCTATCAAAGAAATGCTTATATCATCACCTAAACACACACTCTTTATTTCGCTTTGCACAAATACCAGGCAAGTTCTAAACAATAAATACAACAACGAATACATAAAAAACCTTACACCACACATGTAACATTCTCAACTCAAGTAGGATCATCATAGATTCCCAACCACAAAATAGCATGAATTAAATATTAAGCCAACAACGCACAAGAGTTATGAACCAGAGCCTAGGAGTCTAGAAAGTAGTAATTCACACAAACAACATCCTTTTACACACAAAACCCACTTATATCATGTAATTAAACATAGCACCAACAAGGACATCTCACTTATCTCAATCACAAAAAATTAAAATTTATTCCTAAAAATAAAAAGCATACTGGGTTTATGGGGCGCTCTATGAAAAAGAACTAAAAAGAACAATCACGGGGTGGGTCAAGTATGCACATAGACTGACCCAACTAATTAAAAACTAAAAACAAAAAAGAATATATTTTTATATTTTCTTAAAATTTAAGCAAAAACTAGAAAAACACTAAGAACTAAGATCCTACAACATCACTTTATCCGAAACATGGGAATAATTTGCCTACCTCACACTTAAAAACTTACTTTGTCCTTAAAGTAAACTCAAAATTAAGGATAAAAATACTCTCTAAGTCCTCTAGGCTTAGTTAGCAACATCTTTATACATCAAGAGGATCCGGGGACCCCACACTTAGTCTTTTCCATGCTTTTTAGCTCAGGTTTTCAATACTCAGACTTTCCATCAACCTATGACTCAACAAAAATAAAAACTACATGAAGTAAAAACTAAAATAAGAAAATGAAATACCCACCTTAACTTGGGTTGCCTTCGAAGCAACGTGTGATTTAATATCACAGAACAACCCAACATCACTACTCAATTGAATTTCTTCATCCTCTTCTTCCTACTTGGAGGTTATCTTCTTATTCATTTCTAACCTCTTGAGTGTAAATTATTAAGGTTAACATCTTTCGCAATAATGGCATTTTCAGGCTCATCAATCATCATCACTTCGTGCTTAGGTGGTGGCTAAGGTAACACAATGAGACTGTCCAAAGAGGTCTTTGGTGGTTTGGACTCCACCCCACACTTATCCACTTCCATAACTATAATCATACACAAATCTTTGTAGGGGAAGGTGGATTAAGTAGATTATAAACTCTGAAAACCACCTCTTCATCATTCAATTTCATCATGAGGGTGCCCTCTCTCACATCTATTAAAGCTCTTCCCGTGGAAAAGAATAGACTTCCTAGAATGACTGGTACCCTGTTATCTGCATCATAATCCAAAACAACAACATCAACAGGAATTACAAACTTACCAACCTTTATGAGCACTCTTCCATTATTTCTTCGGGCTCAACGGGGCTCACTAGGATTATGTACAAGGGTAGGCACAAAGGGTATGAAACATGGCTATCAAAGAAATGCTTATATCATCATCTAAACACACACTCTTTATTTCGCTTTGCACAAATACCAGGCAAGTTCTAAACAATAAATACAACAACGAATACATAAAAAACCTTACACCACACATGGAACATGCTCAACTCAAGTAGGATCATCATAGACTCCCAACTACATAATAGCATGAATTAAATATTAAGCCAACAACGCACAAGAGTTATGAACCAGAGCCTAGGAGTCTTAAAAGTAGTAATTCACACAAAAAACATCCTTTTACACACAAAACCCACTTATATCATGTAATTACACATAGCACCAACAAGGACATTTCACTTATCTCAATCACAAAAAATTATAATTTACTCCTAAAAATAAAAAGCATACTGGGTTTAAGGGGCGCTCCATGAAAAAGAACTAAAAAGAACAATCACGGGGTGGGTCAAGTATGCACATAGATTGACCCAACTAATTAAGAACTAAAAACAAAAAAGAATATATTTTTATATTTTCTTAAAATTTAAGCAAAAACTAGAAAAACACTAAGAACTAAGATCCTACAACATCACTTTATCCGAAACATGGGAATAATTTGCCCACCTCACACTTTAAAACTTACTTTGTCCTTAAAGTAAACTCAAAAGTAAGGATAAAAATACTCTCTAAGTCCTCTAGGCTTAGTTAGCAACATCTTTATACATCAAGAGGTTCCGGGGACCCTACACTTAGTCTCTTCCATGCTTTTTAGCTCAGGTTTTCAATACTCAGACTTTCCATCAACCTGTGACTCAACAAAAATAAAAACTACATGAAGTAAAAACTAAAATAAGAAAATGAAATACCCACCTTAACTTGGGTTGCCTTCGAAGCAACGTGTGATTTTATATCACAGAACAACCCAACATCACTACTCAATTGAATTTCTTCATCCTCTTCTTCCTACTTAGAGGTTATATTCTTATTCATTTCTAACCTCTTGAGTGTAAATTATTAAGGTCAACATCTTTCACAATAATGGCATTTTCAGGCTCATCAATCATCATCACTTCGTGCTTAGGTGGTGGCTCAGGTAACTCAATGAGACTGTCCAAAGAGGTCTTTGGTGGTTTGGACTCCACCCCACACTTATCCATTTCCATAACTATAATCATACACAAATCTTTGTAGGGGAAGGTGGATTAAGTAGATTATAAACTCTGAAAACCACCTCTTCATCATTCAATCTCATCGTGAGGGTGCCCTCTCTCACATCTATTAAAGCTTTTCTCGTGGATAAGAATAGACTTCCTAGAATAACTGGTACCCTGCTATCTACATCATAATCCAAAACAACAAAATCAACAGGAATTACAAACTTACCAACCTTTATGAGCACATCTTCTATTATTTCTTTGGGCTTAACGATGTCTCCCAAAAGATACCTCCTAAAAGTATGTTATGATCGATACCAAATATAGTAACCCAACTAGGTTGGGGTTGAACTCACAGGTAAGATGTGAATAGTTTCTTGGTTTGATGTAATTCATGAGCAGTGCAGAAAGGTAAAAAGGGGGGGATTCTTTATCAATCGTAAGTAGTAACCAAATCTTGAGTGCTTTTGAGTTGTAAACAATAGACGACGAACACTAGGCTTGTGTTCCCCCTGGCTTATTAACTCCGTAAATTTCTCATGGTCAACCCTATTATTCTATAGATCTGCATGTAAAGTCTGCAAGATAGGTATTATCAGCCGTCTTGTGGATGTGAAGATAAATTTTACCCTTTACTGGTTCAGTCTTAGGGCGTCATATTATTTCTCCTTGATATGACCTCAGTTCACTGTCACCTTTTGAGATCTAATGATTAAATAAGATGGTGAAAAGTATAAGGTGGAATTAAATATCAAATTACTATCTTAAGCTTCTTTTCCTTCACAAACCCCCTTGTGAAGATGAATGTGAATCTCGGCTATCTCAAACTTTTGCAATAGTTCTGAGATTAATTATTGTGAAGAAGGTTAAGATACATTCATAAACCTTAGAATAGTTGAATATCACACTTCCTCTACGTAGCTAACCTTCTAGGGTTCTTACAACCCTAGTTAAGGAGATTAGCTGCTCATTTTTATGCAAGAATCTATGATTATTAATGAAGAAAACATGTAATTAATTGCAAAAGAATAAGATGAATAACTTCCCAAGTCTTGAATTGAATAAAACCCAAAATCTCAAAAATAATTGCAAAGTATGTGAAAAATAGTAAGAATAATGTCAAAGTGCGTAACCTAATAAAAGGTAAACCCTAGGGTATTTATATTACCTCAAAATAACATAAGAATCCTAATAAAAATGAGAAAGGTAAAGTTATGTCGGCACTCGATATGACTCGGTCTTTAACTCTTACCGGCATTATAGGAGTCGTACCATACCTTATCGTATCCATTCCAGTGTTTAATCTCCCCAGTCTTCAACTTTTTGATCTATATATGACTCTTACTTATGAGTCATACATGAGCATATGAATCATGTATTGCACTCGTATCCACCTGGGACTTTCTTCCTTCCAAGCTTAGACACTGGCTTGCTTAAGATTTAACTATACGAGTCATACTTAGACTACCGACTCTTATCCTTCTGGGACTTTAACTCCTGATTGTAGCTTTGGACATTGTTCTGCTTGAGACTATTATTCATGACCCATATACTCAGTATACAAATCATATAACTAAGTCGTATATTTTCTTTACTTAGTATTTTGCTTGGGTATTTGGTTCTGTTATGCTTATGAGTCAATTATACGAGTCGTATAATGTGTTTTCAACTCGTGAGACGACTTGTATCCTGATCAGACTTGGTCTTTTTGGGTCTTTTTCTTCTATTTTTATTCCAACACTATTATAGACCTATTTTACCTGAAATAAACACAAAAGTGCATCATACCCACTAAAATAACCTAAGTGTCCACATAAATTTATGGTTTTAAGCATCGAAAGTGTCGTGTTACCACGACACATCAACACCTTCAACTTAAAATTTTGAGTGACCTCAGGTAAACAACAATTAAACCCTATAATTCAACACGAAACACAAGAAGATCATAAGCTACCCATTGCAGTGATTTTGAATTCATTTTTTCTCATAGGCTTTCCCTTATTCTCTTTTCCTAAGTTTTTCAGATAGTCACGGTAGGATTACTATAGGACTTTATTTGGCTTGTAACGTAGGCTTGGGGCTGGTATGCTATCTTTTGGGATTCATTTGTAAACTAAGACTCTTAGACACTACGCATTTCTTGAGTTCCACTTATTTTTTCCATTTCTTCTATCTCTGCCATTATGTCTCCCTTATTATTTAAAGTACATTCAAATTGGTCCAGGTGCAATTTTTTCACTTTTAATTTTCTTTTTCTTTTGCTTTTCCCTGTAACTTTTCTTTCCTTCATTCTCATCACACTTGTCCATGTTTTAACTATTTTTCTTCTACACACTTTCTTCATGCTCATTTTCTCCTACTCACCGCTATAATAACCACCCTCAACTTAGGCTATTTGCCTGAGTTGAGGTGCACAGTATCCAAAGAAGACCAGGGCCAAAGTAGGTTCATTGTAGGGGAAACGGGAAGGTCAAATTGGTGTAACCAACAAAAATTGGACTATTTGGGCTCAAATATTTTGATCAAAGGGATTCATTCATTTGGTTAGGACATTTTAGGTTCAAGTGGACTCACACAAAAGGGCCTATGATCATCTCCTACTTAACTATCCTAGACATAGGTAAAAGCAACTGGGAAAGTTCTAGATTCCGACATACCAGGAACTCAGTATATCTCACACGCACTTGCATGGGGTTATACTACTAAGTACTAGCTATCCAGTTATGCAACTTTTTGTCCCTAATTGTTCCAACCCTAATCCTAATGACATTTCAAGATTCACAATAGTCTCGTACATACACATATAACACAACACAAATTTTAGGAGGGGTCTTAGCTTTTCAACAAAATTTCCTTAAACACAAATCAACAAAATTTCATTAAGTACACGTCTTCAGCATAATCATTTAAAATCCACAAATATTTCCACCATTCTAAATTAGTTCAAAAACCATAATTCATTACAAATAATGTTTCAAAATCTCTTAAACGGTAATAAAAATAATTAAAAAGCATCTTCTGCCATAGGTGCCAAGATTGTCCCTATTTCAGTACCTTGTCAGCACCGAACCTACAATTTATAAAGAACTCATCAGCTAGTTATACTTTTCAACTACTCCCAAATTTCCCAATTAGATATACCCCTACCCCAACTAAAAAAATCATTGCACTTCCCTCAGTGCTATAAAAAATAAATAAAGTAAGGATAGAAGGTTATACCTAAGCGCATAAGTCACCAACACATCAATATCAGTACATGGGACCTCGAATCGGGTCCCACTCTGCTGCAACCATCCCGTCAGCTATTGGGATTAGATCATCACCATAATTAAGAGTACAATATGGTCTCACTCAATATCAGTAATTAGTGGCCTTAAACCACCGGCTCCATATGCTATCTCACAGACCCATGTCTCCCAATCTCGCTCATTCTGTATGATTTTTTCCCTGGCGTCTTTCTATTCACGCTTTCTCTTCTTTCTTACTTGTCTTTTATCTTCAGTCTCTACAACTCTCGACTCCAAAATCACATAATCATTCGAAACATGGATAGTGGCACCACTGTCTTAATCACAGGTTCCAAAATCATCGGTCTATCTATAGCTCGTGCACTATCCTCTTGATCTCATCCATCTTGGTCTTTACCTTAGTATATTGAGTATCTGCCTACCACTCAACTGTCGATTAATCCTTAACTCAAAAGCATATAGCTTTCCAAAACCTCCTTCGATATGCCAAACTTTAGCCTCCACTGTGGCCAGCCCGGTCATAACATCTATTTATAGTGCCTGTGAAGTCATCATAATATCGGAGGGCATACCTTGTAGCCTGGATGGCACAGACTATACTAGTCGTGGGGCCCTAGAAGTACCCACTACATCTAAATATGAAGTCTTTGTCTGTTCTCCTACCTCAGCAGCATCAGTATCAGCCTACCCTTCCTGCAGGAACATACCTTCTATCCAATCCACTACAAGCCGTGTATGTCGGGCTAATGAATTTGCTGCGTATCTAATTAGGACCAAATCAATAGTTCTCGTGGCCTCAATCATCTAATTTATACTAGGGAGTTCCAGAACTCCCATAGCCAAACATATCTACGTAATCAAGCAAGGGTAAGCCAATAATAACTTCTCACCCCCAATCGCATGATCCCTCATCTCTCAGGATAAGAACTCTACCATATCAAACTCATAGCCAACTATGAAACCAACTATCATAGTTGCTTGAATCGAGCTCAGTATATCATCTCCAACAGTTACACACAACCGGTATCGGGCCAATATCCTCCATGCTTTACCTTTGAAGTTAAAGGTACTCTTCTTAATCTTCTACGAGACCACCCTGAGGCCTCCCACAACCCAAATTGTGTTTTCACCTTTTGAAGATATATGCTCCCCAATCTACCTAAATATCATTATTTTGTCGTTCGAACCAAGTGTTCTCTTAGTTATCTTCCTCATTTCTTCCATCTTGTAGTCTATTTCCTTAGTGTTTGACGAAGCCTGATACTCCTATCCATATAAAAATCTCCCAATAGTCTGTGGGGAAATGTCTACCAGACTCGTTGAATCATCAGCGAAGTAATTGGGTCACCACCCTTCCATAACTGACCTTGTAGGTATTGCCCATGAAGATCGCCTTTATACGCTGCATAAAATTCTTGAATGAGCACCTCACTATATTTTTTAGATGCCTGTGTCATCTATTCAAAACCATACTGATGGAAGCGCTCCTCGAATTTATGAAATTCTGACATCCCAGTAGTTATCAACCTCTGCTCTGGATACAAGACTCTTCTTATCTTCTGCATCCTGAGGTTCCCGGATCATTCAATAATGGGCACCGAGGTAGTGGTAAGTGCATGTGGGGGGTCTTATCTGTCTATCGGGGTATCCTCAACCTCTTCTGCACTTTGGTCTTCTACAGAACTAGATTTTGTGGAACTGGATTAAACTTCATCATCGTCATCCGAAGGCTGTGGTGTATGAGGAAGAGAGATAATATGATTCTTTCTCCTCGGGAGTGCTACCTTTTCCCCCTTCCCTTTATCTGCTGCTTTCCCTTTTGGGACAACCTTTTCCTTTGTTGGATCATCGTACAACTCACCACTTCTAAATGATACATTAAACTTAGAATCACTAGCTTCAGAGCTTATAACCAGTACCTGCTAGTTTCCTTTTATTTAGCAGCATTTTTAGATGAGGATACATTCTTAGGAGACATTTTTCCTGTATATACACTAGCCTTAGTAATTAAGTAAATAAAGGAAAACAAAAATTTGAAATTAAAGTTCAGTGTGCATACTCTATTCAGGGTATGAGTAGGGGGTACAGGTCGTATCGACTAGGTACGACTAGTATGCATAAGTCGTGTATGACATTTATTCACTAGTTAGCTTACGACTCCTCCTAACAAGTCGTACTAAGAAGGTACGACTCGTTACCAATAGTTGTAAGCAGATCAGAAACATTTATTCTACTTTTAATCCTCCTAGGTCTGTACAATTCTAAGTATACGGGTCTTATGGTTTGGATACGGCTCATATAGGTGAGTCATACCCATTCCAGAACCATAAAATTATTAGACTTCCAAATTGTTAGTAGGTACGATTCTGATTATAACTCCGTACTAGTGGGTATGACTCGTAAAAGGTCTCGTATCAACTACAATATAGAAGTCCAACTTTTAAAGTTTGATTAAAAAGCAAATACCCAAAATACCCATCTAATCTATGAAAAATATAATTTATTTTAAGCACATAGATAGACAACATACCAACTACATTCAGGTTTTTCCCAATTCCCCATTTTCAACTAAAAACTAAGAATTAGGGTTTCAAAAATTCCAAAACAAAGTGAAGTGAACATACAAAAATCTCAAGCAATATCACAATCTTTGATTTAAGCAAGATATTAAGAAGCTTAAGTTCAGATTACTTACTTTAGTTGAAGAAATCAAAAGTTGTTTTGAGAAACTCATTATTCTTCCCAAAATTCGTGCTCAACTCAAGAAAAATGAGAAATTTGAACTTGTTGGTAGGTGATTTAAGTTGTGTGAAAGGGAATTCTTGTGTTGAAAACTTGAGTTTTGGGCGAAAATGGAGTGGGATTTTGTTTTCGAGTAACGGGTGCCTGTCGAGTGCTCTAATTTTAATTTAATTTTTTGGCTAGGTTGACCCACGATCTGACCTGGTAAGCATGGTTACGAATTGTGTATACAAATCATACCTAGGCATACGGGTGGTTTCTTAAACTTGTATAGACCTGTAACCGTACCTGGGTTCTAGAGGGGGTACGACTCAAGGTGACGAGTCATACCTTGAGGGTATGACTCATTCTGAGAAGCGTATCCATTCTAAAAATTTTTGCCTGATTCTGATTTTTCTCCCAGGTCCATACGACTCCTACTTATGAGTTGTACCATCTAGTACGACTCGTAAAGAGTCCGTAAGACCCAACTTTTTTAAATTTTCTGGATCTTTTCTGCATTTCTTGGTCTTGGACACTGAACAAACATATTACCCTATAAATGAATAAGTACAAAAACATGGGTTACCTCCCACATAGTGCTTGATTTAGCATCGCGGCACGACATAGCTAAGTTGGGTATTCAAATTTCACCAACTAGCCCATGGGTTGCCTTCCATGATTGATTTAACATTGCGGAACGATGTAATTGCCTTGGTTACTCAGACTTCTCCAAGGTCAATCTCAAACACCTTGTTCACTTCTTTATAATTGCCCAGATAGTGCTTTTCACTTTGCCCAATTACCTTAAATGGGGCTTCACCATTACTTTTCAGTTCCAAATCACCACAGGGATAAACCTTTGTAATTGTGAATGGTCCATACCATATAGACCTCAACTTACCAAGAAATAGTTTAAGCCTTGAGTTGTAGAGCAATACCTGGTCATACTTTTCAAAGATTCTTTTCTCAATTTCACGATCATGATGCATCTTCATCTTTTTCTTGTAAAGTGTAGAGCTTTCGTACGCCCAAAGTCAAAATTCTTCCATCTCTTTCATACTATTCATTCTTGACTTGGCTGCATCTTGCCACTCAAAATTCAGCTTCTTCAAAGCCCAAAGTGTTTTATGTTCTAGCGCAATTGGAAAGTGACAAGATTTGTCGTACACTAAATAATAAGGAGAAGCACTAATTGGGGTCTTGAATGCCGTCCAGTAAGCCCATAATGCATTATCTAATTTTCGTGACCAATCAATCCTAATGGCATTTACTGTCTTTGCCAGGATGGACTTGATTTCCTTATTGGACACCTCAAACTGTCCACTAATCTGTGGGTGATAAGGTGTTCTCACCTTGTGTTTCACTCCATACTTCTTAAGCAGAACTTTAAATAGATGATTACAAAAATGTGACCCACCGTCATTAATTATGGCACGTGGGGTGCCAAATCGAGAAAGGATATTCCTTTTCAGAATGCAGTGACACTACATACTTTATTGTTGGAAAGCAATACTGCTTCCACCTATTTTGAAACATAATCCACAGCCACAAGTATATACTTCATGTCAAACGAACTTACAAAAGGACCCATGAAGTCTATACCCCATACATCAAATAATTCAAATTCTAAGATAGGAGTCATACGAAATTCATGGAATCTAGATATATTACCTTGTCGTTGACAATGATCACAAGTAGAAGAAAAATTGTGTGCATATTTTTAGATTGTTGGCCAATAATACCCATATTGCAAGATTTTATCAGCAGTGTGAGTTCCACCATAATGACCCCCAACTGGTGAAGAATGTCCTCAAGTATGCTCATCATCTCTACCTTAGGTATGTATCTACGAATAATCCCATCTGCACAAATTTTGAACAAATAAGGCTCATCCCAGAAAAATTTCCTTACCTTAAGCATAAATTTCCTTCTTTGCTGAAAGGAAAGATCATATGGAATTAAATCATTGGCTAGGTAGTTCGCATAGTTTGCAAACCATGGGATTACGTCTTGGGAAGCTACTAATATCTGCTCATATGGAAAACTTCCATCAATATCAAGTCCATTCTCCAGATTCTGCATAGCTTCCTCCTTTAGTCTAGACAAATGATTTGCAAATTAATTCTCAGTGCCTTTTTTGTCCTTGACCTCGAAATCAAATTCTTGCAGCAATAGTACCCACCTAATCAGTCTCTACTTCACATCCTATTTGGTTATCAAGTACCGTAATGTTGCATGATCAGTGTGCACAACCACTTTAGTCTCATTCAAATATGACCTAAACTTCTCAAAAGGAAAAACCACAGCCAGAAACTCTTATTCCATCATACTGTAGTTCTTTTGAGTAGGGTTTAGTTATTTGCTAGCATTTTATATGGGATGAATGATCTTTTCTTTTCGTTGGCCTAGTAAATCCCCTAAGGCCGAGCCACTTGCATAACATATGATTTCAAACGGCAAAGACCAGTTTAGAGATACAATAGTAGGAACATTCATCAACTTCTCTTTCAGACATCCAAAAGCCTTCAAGCACACTTCTATGAACTCAAATTTCACCTCCTTCTCAAGAAGCCTACAAAGAGGAGTGTCTATCTTATAGAAGTCCTTGATAAACCTTCTATAAAATCCAGTATGTCCCAAAAATTTAAAAACACCCTTCACAGAAATTGGTGGAGGTAATTTCTCAATCATTTTAATTTTATCTCTATCTACCTCAGTACCTCTTTTTATAATTTTATGCCCTAATACTATACCTTCTTTGACCATAAAATGGTACTTTTCCCATTTCAGTACTAAGTTGCATTCTTCACACCTTTGGAGAGCATTTTCCAAATGAAGTAAACAGTTATCAAAAGAAACACCACCGACTGAAAAATTATCCATAAACATTTCGATGGTGTCTTCTACCATATTAGACAAAATAGACATCATAAATCTCTGGAATATGGGTGGAGAATTGCATAGCCCGAATGGCATGTGTTTGAATGTGAAGGTCCTATAAGGACATGTGAAGGTGGCATTCTCTTGATCCTTGAGTGTAATTGTAATCTGGTTATAACTTGAATACCCATCAAGAAAATAGTACCAACCTCTGCCCTCTAACCTGTCTAACATCTGGTCCATGAAGGGCACGGAAAAGTGATCCTTCGAAGTCCATGCATTTAATTTTTAATAATTCATGCATACTTTCTACCATGTGATAGATCTTATTGGCACTAGCTCATTTTTCTTACTAGGCACAACAGTAATACCGCCCTTCTTCAAAACACTATACATCAGACTAACCTATTTACTACTAGCAATAGGATACACTACACTAGCAGCCAACCATTTGATTATATCTTTCTTTACCAACTTTTTCATAAGAAGATTGAGTCAGTGTTGGTGCTCTATGCTTGGGATACAATTTGGCTCAAGTTTAATTTTATGAGTACACAATCTCGACAAAATACCCATAATGTTTGGAATGGACCAACCTATGGCCCTATTGAATTTCTGCATTACTGAAAATAATTCTTCTACTTCTAATTGTATCAAATCAGATGCAATAATATACTCAATATTCAACTCTAAGACAGGGGATCCTCAATGGATGGGCGAGCAGGTAGAGTAGTTCTATTCTTCAAATTCAGATCAAGCTTCTTTGGTTCATAAACATAGGAACCACTACCATAGAGTGTGCACACCATCTCATTATACTCCTCAATACCATCACTATCGAAATTCATGATCACAGCTGCAAAAGCTTCCACACCTAACCTTTCTTCAGTAGGAACAGTATCAACAGAACCATCATCCCAAAGAGTAATGCATCAATATCATTGAATAAATCTTCCTCATCATCATACACATCGATCACAGATATCACTCTCAACTTATCAGGCTAATTCATAGTTTTGCATAAGTTGAATGTCACTTATTCATCATTGAGCCTCAACATTAGATATCTTAACTCTAGATCAATCAACGTCCCACCTGTAGCCAAAAATGGTCTTCCCTAAATAATTGGGACTTAAAAGTCCACTTCACAGTCTAATATTACAAAATCAGCAAGAAATATAAAATAAGGCACTCTTACCAATACGTCATAAAGGATACCAACTGGCTTCTTTACTATTTTGTTAGCCATTACTAGTATCATTATAGTTGTTTTGAGCTCCTAACCCCAACTGGTTGAATACGGCAAAGGGAATGAGGTTGATGCTATCCCCTAAATCACATAATGCTCAAGTGAAGTTGAAAAATCCAATAGTGTAAGGTATTGTGAAAGCGCCAAGATCCTCCTTCTTCTCTAACAAAGATCTAGTAACTACAACGCTGCAATGATGAATATTGTTGACTAACTCATAGATGATTGACCTTTTCTTAGTGATCAAATCCTCTATGATTTTTGAATATTCAGGCATTTGCTCTAATGCCTCGACAAGTGGTCTGTTGACTGTCAACTTTTTTAACATACAAAAAAATATTTGATACTTATGTTCTTCTTGTTTCTTTGTCAGCCTTTGAGAAAAGGGAGGATGAGGTCTTGGAATAGGCTTCAACATGGGCTTCTCAAACTTGTCTTTTTCTTTGTCTTCTTTACCACTGCTTTCTGCCTCAATAGGATCATCATCAAATTGATACTCATCTATAGTGGGAACATATGTGTCTATTATGGTTTTACCACTTTGAGTAGTAATGGCATGACAATGAGCATCATTCTTTAGATTTTGAACTGTTTTACAAGGGAGAGTGCCCGATTGCCTCTGATCTACTGTGGCTGATATCTGACCAAATTATTTCTCCAACTATTTGATTACCGTGGGGTGTGATTCAACTTTTTGATTTAGCCTTGACAGATCTGTTTTAATCTTCTTAAGGCAACTTTCTTGACTTTCTTTTCCTTTGACTAATTTTGACAGAAGTGCCTTTATTCTGCGTTCAGAATCATGACTCCCAGGTGGAACAAATTATCACTCGTCACCTTGTAGTCATCTTTACAATGCCAATCACCATCTCTTTCTTTACTTCTATCTCTGTATCTATCATTATAGTAGTTCCAACCTTGATTCCTTTGCCCTTGGGTTTGAAAATCTGACAACCTCCAATCAAGATACTTTGCTTTCGCTTCTAATTCAATCTTAAAAGTTTGTGAAGTAGATGTCTGAGTCCCAACTATATTTACCTTTTCAGTACTCATTACTGTAAATTGCTTAGTAAGAAGCCCAATATCTCTCCAAAGTTGAGCAACCTATTGTGTGACCATGTCTTTATGCACTCCATAATCACCGGCTACTCCAATAGCTTATGCATCCATACCATTTTAAACTTCTCTGATATGCCATCCTCTATTAGCTACTGAGATATCATCTAGCATCTCTTGTGCATAGTCCCACCGAAGAAACCTAAGTGCACCTCCTGAAATAGTATTTGCCATTTCTCTTGAATTGATAGTCAGTGATCTGTATAATATTTCCTACAAATTTAACCCTCGGATTCTGTGTTCGGTACCATGCTCATCTTTTTCTTGAACTTAAACCATGCCTAATACAAATATTCTGCAGGTAACTGTCTAAAGTTATAAATTTGATCTTTCAACTACATCATTCTTGCAGAAGGGAAAAATATGTTAAGAAACTATTTCTGCAACTCATGCCAAAAAGTAATTGAACCTCTTGAAAGTTCCCCCAACCATAGTGATGCTTATTAAGTAAGACAAAATGGGAACAACCTCAACCTCAAAGCTTCTTGGTCTACCCCCGGAAGGGTATAAGAAGTACAAATCCCAGTAAAGTTAGCAAGATGTGGATTTGCATTCATCAGCTGTTGTTTCTAAAAATACACCTTTTAAGTTCAACAACTGGATCATAGCACTAGTAATGTCAAACTACACATTGAGGGGTAGAGGTGAAGGAATAATTGCTCCTATCTCAGTCGGTTCAGCATAACCTATATCCTTATAGTCTTTTTTATATGGCAACATAGGCTGGTAAGCAATGAGTAATAGGCCTTTTTCTCTCTGAACTAGATCACCCCCTTATCTTGTCCAGACTAGTTCTCTATTCTGAGCTCTCTAAGCCTCTTCAGTTTCTCGTCTCTCTCGCTCTAAAAAATTATTGTGTCTGTATATCTGCAATATTTTGAGCATCAATTGGAGTGTGTGGGAGTGCCACATTTGGATCAAAAAGTGGGTCTTGAACCCCAGCTGGAACACTATCACGAACGTGTTCTATATTCTTTTTAGTGTTTGAAGTATCCTTTCTGGCTTTGGATAAAAAATGAGCAAGGTATTGCCTCTACTCCTAGTATTGTACATACATCGACGTATGCCAAATCAAAAACAAAAAATAAAACTCACAAACTTGACCAAATCCAATGAACAATAACACTGTCTTCACCAACAATGGTACCAAAATTTAATGTCGCCCAAAAGATACCTCCTAAAAGTATGTTGCGGTCGATTCCAAATATCATTGCCCAACTAGGTTGGGGTCGAACCCATAGGGAAAATGTGAACAGTTGCTTGGTTTGATGTAATTCACAAGCAGTATAGAAATATAAAAAGGGGGGATTATGTATCAATCGCAAGTAGTAACCTAATCTTGAGTGCTTTTGAGTTGTAAACAATAAAAGACGAACACTAGGCTTGTGTTATCCCTGGCTTCTTAAATCCGTAAATATCTTGTGATCAACCCAAATTTTCTATAGGTATGCATGTAAAGTCTACAAGATAGGTATTATCAACCATCTTGTGGATGTGAAGATAAATTTCACCCTTTACTGGTTCAGTCTTAGGGCATCGCTTTATTTCTCCTTGCTACGACCTTAGTTCACTGTCACCTTTTAAGATCTAGTGATTAGATGATATGGTGGAAAGTATAAGGAGGAATTAAATCTCAAATTACTGTCTTAAGCTTCTTTTCCTAATCAAAAACTCCCTTCTGAAGATGAATGTGAATATAGGCTATCTCAAACTTCTGTTGCAGTTATGAGATTAATTATTGTGAAGAAGGTTAAGATACATGCATAAACCCTAGAATAGATAAATATAACACTTCCTCTACGTATCTAATCCACCAGGCTTCCCACAACCCCAGTTAAGAAGAATAGTTGCTTATGTTTATACAAGAATCCATGATTATCAATGAAGAAAACATGTAATTAATTGCACAAGAATAAGATAAATAAATTCCAAAGTCTTGAATTGAATAAAAACTCAAAATCTATTGCAAAGTATGTGAAATGTAGTAAGAATAATGTTAAAGTACGTAACCTAATAAATAATAAACCTAGGGTATTTATAGTATCTCAAAATAACATAAAATCCTAATAAAAATGAGAAAGGTAAAGTTATGGCGACACTCAGTACGACTCGGTCTTCAACTCATACCAGTATCATAAGAGTGTTTGATCTCCCCAGGATTCAACTTTCTAATTTGTATACGACTCCTGATTATGAGTCGTACATGAGATTATGACTCATGTCTTGCACTCGTATCCACCCGGGACTTTCTTTCTTCCAAGCTTGGACACTAGTTTACTTATGATTTGACTATACAAATTGTACTCAGACTTTTGACTTGTGTCCTTCTGGGACTTTAACTCCTGATTAGGGCTTTGTACATTGTTATGCTTATGACTACTATTAATGACTTGTATTCTCAGTAAACGACTCATATAGCTGAGTCATATCTTTTCTTTACTTAGTCTTTTGCTTGGGTCTTTGGTTCTATTGTGCTTATGAGTCATATACTATTTTTACGACTCGTTAGGCGACTCGTATCTTGATCAGACTTTGTCTTTTTAGTTTTTTTCTTCTATTTTCATTCCAACACTATTGTAGACATGTTTTACCCAAAATAAACACAAAAGTGCATCATACCCACTAAAATAATGTAAGTATCCGCATAAATTAATGGTTTTAAGCATCAAAAGTGTTGTGTTTCCATAACACATCACTTAACTATGGTCCTGTCCGCCAACTATGGCATCAAAGGGCATGGTCTCGGCTCAGCCAACCCAAGAGTGTTGAATATTGACAGATGCATCAAATTTATACTTGTTCCCAAATCACTCAAGGCATGGATCACTTCACTGTCACCATTCTGTATGGGGAGAGTGAAACTCCCTAGATCCTTAAGCTTTTTAGGCATCTTTTTCAGTACTATAGAGTTGCACTCCTCTGCCAATGCCACTGTCTCAGTATTTTGCATTATTACCTTGTTAGTCTTCATATCTTTCAAGGACTTAGTGTACTTGGGAATTCCCTAAAAAACATCTAAAAGAGGTAAATTAATGTGAAGTTCTCTAAATGTGTCAAAGAACTTCTTGAAACAAGCCTTCTTGAAACAAGCATTCTCTTAGGCCTTTTGAACTGTTCATGGAATAATGGGGGTGGTCTTTTAGCAACATGCTCAGTAACCTTAATTTTTTGGGTACTCAAACTTCCTTAAATTATAGCATCTTTCACCGTAACCTGTTGTGGAACTAACTCTGCATCTGCCTCCTTAATTTTCTTTGGAGGTTTGTCATTAAGATCCTTGGCACTCCTTAAAGTGATTGCCATAACTTGATTTAGAGGTTCATTATCACTTAGCAAACCACCTTGAGGTTGCCCTAAATATTGCTCTAACTACTTCTGAGCTACTTACTAATTTTTTATTTCAGCAGCCATCTCTTTTTGGTTGGCTAGGATCTTTTTAGAGTCTCTTAGATATTACTAGCCTGAGTATTGTGCTGATGCTGCGGAAACTGCTGTTGTTGGTTGTTGCCCCATGAATAATTGGTTGGCTGAGTCTTCCACTTTTGGTTATAGGCATTTGTATATGTTGTCTTGTGTGCATAGACCATAAAATTTATGGATTCAGGATTTGCGTTGCATATGTCTATAGAGTGGCCACTGCTGCTAAAAATTTCACACCATACCGGAGCTTGTTGCACCACATTAACCTAAGCCTGAGGCTGTTGCATACCCAACTTGCTGAATTGATTTATCATTTGATTATGCATAGCTGAAAGTTGGGCGGCTAAGGCTGTTATGCTATCAACTTCGATCACCCACAACCTTTTTCACTAATATCCTTAAGGTATCACCATGCCAATTCAAATTTCTTTGTGCAAACTAATTTAACAAGGTGTATAGCTCATATAAGTCTTTTTCAAATCCTAACTACCTGCAACTGAATCTAGTAAAAGTTTTCTATTTTGGTCAAGTACCTCAACAAAGGTGTGAGCTAGTACCTCATTGTACTATTGGTGATATGGACAGTCCCAAAAAAGGTCTTTAAACCTCACCCAATCATGACTCATGTTCTCATCTAGCCTTTGCTTCAAGTTCAAAATCTCACTGCAAATTCTCGCAGTCTTGCTAGATGGGATGAATTGGATGAGGAACTTTCAGACTAAGTCATCCCAAGTTATGATTGAACCTGCCAGCTCACAGTTCAACCATATTTTTGCTTCCCTTAAAAGTGAAAAGGGGAAGAGTGTTAGCATCACATAATCAGTAGACACACCCATAGGTATGAATGTGTCACTGATCTCCAAAAAGTTTTGTAGGTGGACTTGTAGATCTTTACGTGATTTCCCGGTGAATTGCCCACTACTGTATAAGAGCTGCACTATGTTTTGCTTCAGTTTAAATCTACCTCCAGGAGTCAGTTTTTGAATGATGGAGGCCCGACAACACATTTCGCTTTAAAGCCTAATTAAAACATTTATTTCACATACACAACCATTAATCTAGTGACTTACCAAAGGTATCCCATTGGTATCGTCATACCAACCCCACTTTCAAGTATACAACAAGCCATAACCATCATTAATCAACTTGGGACTTGAACCCATTGTCTAAACAAAGGCATTAATTCAATTCAACATTTTAGGGACTCAAACCCATTTGGTATTTCAAATCAATTTATGCCCAAAAAGGCCTTCATAAAACCATTTACCAATCATAATAATTCTTAGTACAATGCCTTAGTTCAAAACACCATTCAATTCAATTTATGGTCATTAAGTCCTTTAACAATCCATTCATCCTTCATTAACATTCTTATGCCAAGCATTAGTTCAAAACACAATTTAAACTTTTGCCAAGATAATTCTCATTGACCATTTCACAAATAGGTTGAGGGCATATCATTATCAAAGCCAAAATCTAGCAAATGTAGGATTAAACATGACACATTCGTTAAATAACAATTCCTATGTACCCACATGTGAAAAACTATTATAAAAAAATGTGAAATCATAATTTAAACCATGAGAAATCAATACTCAACATTATACATTCAAACCCTTAACCATGGTTTTCAAAACCACCATTAATGACTCATGTACAATCCTCTAAACATATGATTTTAGTGAACTAACAATGAGGAAAGAGTCACATGCCTAAGTTGCGAAGATTCACAGAGAGAATTTTGATCCTTATGCCCTTTGATGACCACTTGAAGAAACCCTAGCCCAATCTTTCTTGAGAGGTTTGAGAGAGTTTAGAGAGTGTTTTGATCTTGTAAAGTGTATAATGGATGACCAAAAATTGTTATAAGATGTGCGGTCTTAAGGGCTTGGGGTGGGAAATGTCCAAAGTAACCCTAACTTAAGGCTATAAAATCTCGTCTATGGTTACGAGCCAAGCTATTGAATCGTCACCACAACATACGACTCTTACCATTGAGTCATCACCAAGACAGAGAATTGGACACCACACGCTGTCCGATTTATTATTTCCTAGTCTCACTTGTCACTAAACCATTCGACTCGTATGGTCTAGTTGGGACCATCACAGAATACCAAGACCTTAGACACTGGACAACATACGACTGGACCCTAACCACTCATTACAAGATCATACGATTCCTGAGGAGTCTCTCATAACCAAGACAGAACTTGGCCAATAACACATTGGTTTGGTTACAACTTGGGTCCCTAGACCCATAACTACACCATATGAATCGTATGGTGAGTCTTCAATAGGATAATGAGCTCAAGGATCGAGGAAATTTCAAGGGACAAAGCCTGGGGTGTTTCAGGCTCCCCCTCGTAAGATCATTTGTCCTCAAAGGATGGGTCAAGGCAATACAAATACGATTAAACCCCAAATATCTCTACTCTTACCTTCAAGACAAAAAATAGAATACCAAGAAAATTTGTTAATCCACCTTCAACAAAGATGTTAAGAACAACTCATACCTAAATCATGAATTTCTGAAATTGGGAATAAGAACGGATAGTTGGACCTCATGTCCTCTTCGGCTTCCTAAGTAGCTTCCTCAAACTTTTGGTTTCACTATAGAACCTTTACCAAAGCCACATCTTTCATTCATAACCGATGAACTTGCTGATCCAAGATCTTCACCGGGACCACCTCATAGGACAAAGAATCTGAAATATCAGTGTTCTCCAAGGGAAAAAAACAAGAAGGATCACCCACACATTTTTGAAATATTGGACATATGGAATATCGGATGAATGGAATTCATGCTTGAGGTCAAATCCAACTCATATGCAATATTACCAACCCTTCTCAAAACCAAGTATAGGCCAACATTCCAGGGAATGAGCTTTTTTTCTCTTCCCGAACCGCATTACTCCCTTTATGGTAGACACCTTTAAGAACACCCAATCTCCAACCTCAAATTCCAAGTTCCTCAGTCTTATGTATGCATAGGACTTTTGGAAACTTTGAGCGGTCTTAAGCCTATCCCGAATCACCTTCATCTTCTTCATAGCTTGGTGGACCAATTCAGGCCAAACACCTTCACTTTTCCAACCTCAAACCACCAAATAAGAGATCTATACCTCATGCCTTACAATGCCTCAAACGGAGCCATACCAATGCTACAATGGTAATTATTGTTATAGGAAAATTTGATGAGAGGTAAATGGTCGAACCAACTACCACTAAAGTCAATTACATAGGCTCACATCATATCTTCTAGTGTCTGCAAAGTTCTTTTTACTTATCCATTCGACTGTGGGTGAAAGGCGATACTAAGGCTCACTTTGGTCCCCAAACAATGATGAAATGAGCACCAAAAATACGATGAGAATTGAGTACCATGATCCTAAATGATTGAGACAGGCATACCATGCAAATTTATGACTTCCTAAAGGAACAACTTTACATAGTCCTCAGTAGAATAATTATCCATCACTGGCAAGAAGTGAGCAGACTTAGTCATTCGATACACAATGACCCAAATAGAGTCACACTGGTTCTGCGACCGCAGAAGATCGGTAATGAAATCCTTTTTAATTATCTCCTATTTCCACACCGGCAGTTCAATCTCTTGGATTAGCCCATCGAGCATCATGTGCTTCACTTTAACTTGATGACTCACCATACACTTAGCCACAAAGTTGGCTACGTTCTGCTTCATTGTAATATCCTGAATTTTTTATAAGTCATATCTAGTCTCCAGAAAAGTTAGTAATGACTTCCTAAATGATTAATATTTAAATCAGATAGAATTTCCCCAATTTCAACTTTTTATCATGTGAGAAATTAAATTATCTTTCCAATGATACCAATTTTTTCCAAATTTGGTATCAGAGTAAAAAGTTATGGACATTTTACAGAGAACTATCAGAACTGCCCAGAAGCAACGGTCAGGCCGATGGACCGTCGAGCTAGCGACGGACCGTCGCCCAAGCTGTCGCGACTATGGTAGTGAACCCATCTTCTGGCCAAGTATAATGGTTAGGACTGATGGACCGTCGAGCTAGCGATGGACCATCGCCCAAACCATCGCAGACGAGGCAGAAAGTTCAGGTTCTATACAAGTACAACGGGATGGACCGACGGACCATCAAGCCAGCGACGGTCCGTCACCCAAATCTTCGCCACTTTCGATCAACGATTTTAAGCCATTTTAAAAGGGTATTTGGGTCTTTTTCCACCCGTTTTGACCCTTAATTATGCTAGAATAAAGCTCATAACTTCATTATTCATCCACAATACCAAATTAGGGTTTCTCTCAAATATCACTCCCCGAGAACAAGAAACCCTAGGTGTCTAATTCCAAGCTAAGAATTCAAGCTTTTCTCTACCAATCTTCCAGAAATCATCTACCCAGGTATGTCAAATGTTGATTCATGGGTTCCTTTCACCCATGAAGCTCAAGAAACCCTATTTGAAATATAAACTTTGGATTCTATGGTATGAATTAAATTATATCCATGTTTATGTTGTTGTTTGATTTCCAAGTTGAAGTCTTTAATGATTATCATGAAAATGTGTTAGTATGTGGTTGAAATTCTTTCATTGGAAGTGTAAAATGTTGCCATGAAGTATTATTTCAATATCCATGCCTAAGACTAAAGATATGCATGCAAGGTATTTGATAAAATTCCTAAGAAAATAGAAATTATGCCGTATGACTCGTTTGTGACCAAAATTGATGAATCCATGTTTCTCCCTTATGTTTGATATGACTCCCACATTATTGTTATGCTTTGTAATGGATTGACGTAATGATCATGAGATTAGGCTTATAAAATTATGATATGTTTATATGCATTCCTATTCATGTGTAAGCTTGTAGCATACTAATACGTCATAAAAATCCCCAATGATTGTACTATGAATTATTGACTATGGTCATGTGTCAAGAAGTGTCATGTCTTGTCAATTTTATGCTATCGAGTCCTGGGGCTACTTGTACTCGACAATTTAGTTGTGTGCCTAGAGCCAGTGTCATATTTTCCAGATACTCTCAGTCAAGCCATGATTCATAGAACTCAGTCAGTTATATGACTCAGGAAAACTCAGTAAACTCAGTAATCTCAGAAATTCAGTAATCTCAGTAGTGTTCCATCAATCAACGGAACTCAATGAACGCAATTTAGTTCAGTTAATCATGTTCAGTATCTATTCAGATGGGAGTATGATTCAGCACCAAGTAATCCTAAGGATGGGAACTCACCTGTTATTAGAGGGTATGATTCTTAGAAGAATCTTTACACTCAAGAACTATATAGCCAGCGTAGGTTGAGACATCAGACCTGATAGTTGAGGTGGATTAACCTGTTATATGAGGGTCCTACCGTTCTCCTTAGAGTACCTGTTAGATAAGGGATTACTCATAGGTTATCCGTACCAGTGGCGCAGTATTGACACCCTTCCAATTGGGGTTACAGATGAGACCCCAACTTAATTATAGTATCTTATTTGGGGAATATTGGTTAGATGACTACTTCCCATAGTTACAGTCTCAATCTCATTAATAGAACTCAGATAGTTCTACAGAATTCAGAACTTTTAGATACAGTCACCCAGTTCAGTACAGAACTCAGCTAGTTCCATCAGAAATAGGACTGTCAAACACAGTCATTCAGCTAATAGTAATCAGCTATACAAAACTTATATTATCTGTATTCAGATTCAGTGATGTCATGATATTAGTTACAGTTCATGTATTCATGCATGTATTCTCACGTTTATGTTATTCAGTCAGTTAGTATTGTTCATGCATATAAATCCCTTGCTTTTAGCCTACCTCTTGCATACCAGTACATTCAATCATACTGATGTATTTGCACTATGATGTTTAATACCATAGGTTCAAAAGTACGAGCTCTAGTGCATCCTTAGTAGATTAGACGTTCAGCATCCAGACTAGCAGTGAGTCCTCATCATTCGAGGATAGCATGATTATTTTATTACTTTATTATTTCAGTAGTCTGAAGTTAGTCGGGGACATGTCCCATCAACTCCATAATTTTTAGACAGTTTAGAGGCTTCCAGACTATAGCATGTTCAGAAAGTTATTTCAGTTTTATTTTGGTATTGATATACTATATTTACAGATGTTATGTTTTATTAGATATTTGAACCTTATGGCCTTTCAGCCCTTTTCCACATTTATATAGCATATTATGCAGTGCCCAGTTACAGATATCAGACATGAGTTAGCTTGTGGTCCTTCGGGGTCATGAGCACTGTGTAGCATTCTGGGTACCAGATTCGGGGCGTTACATTCATATTATTCCACTAATACACATCCTTGAGATCATGATACATCTTTGTTGAGCTGGGATGAACCGTATACCGTGATTCATAGGCCTTGGCCAAAATCCTGCCTCATAACCCATCAAGATTTGGAAGATACAACCTCCCTTGGAACATCAAGATATCATCACCACCGATATCGAAGGCCATCACCTTCTGCTTATGCACATTATCCTTAATTTTCATTAAGAGAGGGTATAATACCTATTTCTCCTTTATTTTTAAACCAAGAGACGATTGTGCCACCTGTTGCACAAACACACCACTATACTCAGATTCCAAGAGATGAACTCCCAGGCTAGCCAAATGGTGAATATCCTTCACTAATTCCCACTTATCCTTATCCACATGAGTTAGACTCCCTATGGATAACCTGCTAAGAGCATCAATAACTACAATAACTTTACCTGGATGATAGTGAAGACTCATATCATAGTCATTCAGCAACTTAAGTCTCCTCTTTTGCCTGAGATTAAGCTCTTTTTGAGTGAATACATACTGCAAGATCTTATGATTATAAAAGATATAAACATGGACTCCATATAGATAGTGATACTAGATTTTCAATGCGAACACCACGGCTAACAAATCCAAGTCATGAGTCGGACAGTTCTTCTCACGAACCTTTAACTATCTAGAGGCATACACATCCACCTTACTATGCTGCATCAAAACATAACCCAAACCAACCCGGGATACATCACAATGGATGATGAAACCCTCGGTGCCTTCAGGCAGAGTCAAGACTAAAGATGAAGTTAACTTATCATTCAGTTTCTCAAAACTACCCTTGCAAGCATCAGACCACAAGAACTTTACCTTTTTCTGAGTCAACTTGATCAATGGGGCAGCAATAGAAGAAAAACATTCTACAAACCTCCTATAATAATCAGCTAAACCCAAGAAGCTTTGAATATCGATTGGAGTCCTGGGTCTCGGCCACTTCTTAACCACTGCAACCTTTTGAGGATCCACCATGATCCTCTCACTAGACACAACATGACCCAAAAATGTGACAATGTTCAACTAGAATTCATATTTAGAGAACTTAGCATACAACTATTGATCTTTCAAGGTCTACAATATAATACAGAGGTGATCGATATGATCCTCCTTACTCTTAGAGTATACCAAAATATTATCAATGATGACAATCACGAACAAATCTAGAAACTCATGAACGACCCTACTCATCAAATCCATAAATGCCGCTGGGGCATTAGTCAAACCAAAAGATATGACCAAGAACTCAAAATGCCCATAACGAGTATGAAAAGTTTTCTTAAGGATATCCACCTTCCTAATCTGTAACTTATGATGGCTGGACTGAAGATCGATCTTGGATAAAAACTTAGCACCCTGAAACGGATTAAACAAATGATTTATCCTCAAAATTCTTTACCGTTACTTTATTCAGCTGGCAATAATCAATACACATTCGAAGGGAACCATCCTTCTTACACACGAACAACACTAGAGCACCCCTTGGAGATACACTAGGACGGATGAAACCCTTGTCTAAAAGATCCTTTAATAGCTTCTTAAGCTTCTTTAACTCAGCTGGAGCCATTTTATATAGGGGAATAGAAATAATATGAGTGTATGAAACAAGATCTATCCCAAAATCAATCACCCTATTGAGAGGAATATCAGGAAGGTCATTAGGGAAGACCTCAGGAATTCATTCACCACCGGGACAAAATATAAAGAAGGACCCTCTGAGTTAGAATCTTTAACCCAGATCAGATGATAGAGACACCCCTCCGAGATTAATCTCCGATCTCTAAGATATGATATGAATCTCCCCTTAGGAGCTAGGGAACCACCCTCCTAATCAATAACTAGCTCATTAGGGAATTTAAAGATGACCTTACAGGTCCGACAGTCTAAAGAAGCATAGCATGAGTGCAGCTAATCCATCCTCAATATGACATCAAAATCAACCATGTCTATTTCTATCAAGTCTACTAGAGTCTCATTATTACCTATAGATACCACAGAACCCCAATAGACTTTTTTGACAACCAAAGAGTTTCCCACTGGGGTAGAAATAGAAAAGGGTCTGATATATACTCAGGACCAAAACCAAAATGCCCAACCATAAATAGGGTCATATAAGTGAGAGTGGACCCCGAATCAGCTAAGTAGTATATATAACGGGAAAAAAGTTTCAATATACTAGTAATAACATTAAGAGATTCCTCAGAGTCCCGATGAGAAGCAATGGCATATAAGTAATTTTGGCCAGTGCCGGTACCAGAAGCAGAAGTAATACCCCTTTTTGTAGGAGCTGATGAAGAGAAAATAAGAACCTTATTGGCTCCAGAAGCAACCTAAGAAAGATAATCATACTACATATAGCCAATCTAACCATAATTAAAATATTAATTTCTCTCATTTTCACATTGGTCACTATGCGGTTGACCACAAAATCTACAAGGAGGATTTGATGGGGCAGACTGAGCCCCACCAGCCTAAGATTAGGAACCATGTGCCCTGTACCCTTCACCATATTGAGAAAAATAATCACCCAATGACTTCTGGTAAGGAGTACTAGCCGTAGAGAAAGAACTAGAACACCCCTACTTCTTCTTAAGCCACTTTCCCCCATCTCTACCACTCTACTGCTGGCCTCCACCCTGATCAGAAAATCTAAATTTCTTGTTCTGCCTCTCACCAATCTCAACTTTCTTCTTCTTTTCTTTCTCAACCTGCTATTTATAAACCATAAGTCAAGAAATATCCATATCCTTATTTAACAAAGCAACCTTACTCTCCAAAATCAACCTACAGGATAGCCCAGAAGCAAACTTACGTACTCTAGCTCTCATGCTAGATACCAACTCAGGAGCATACCTAGACAACTGAGGAAAGAAGCGTTCCATAAAGGCACTAAAAAAATCATCTGATAGTGTAGAGTCAGCATCAGCTCTCGTAGACTGTTCCCATTCTTCGTACCACTAGTACCCAACATCCTTCAATTGGTAGGCAACAAACTCCACACCTTCAATATCTTATGCATGCATAATCCAGAAGATCTTCTCTGTCTCATCAATAAAAGCTTGAGGATCCTTCTCAACCTTAACACCAGTAAATATTAAAGGACTCAACCTCATGAATTGGCCAACCCATGTGGCCTCAAAAAATAGAGTACTATGCTCGGACTGAGAAGATACCAGTTGAGCCAACATATGAATAGACTGACAAAACTTAGCATTCGTCACATCAGCTTGAGGAGCTCGAAGAGGGCTAGAGGAAACCGATGGAACTCCATGAGGGAAATTAGGAACTAGATCCCTAAACTAGGTTTATACACCAAAAACAAGATGTGTCCCATCAATATTGTCCTCCAGTGGGATAGAGAAGTTTCCACGAGCTTCGGATTGTTGGGGTGGAATGATCTAAAAAGCAAATAAATAAGAATTAGAGGAATCCTAAACCTTAGACTCTACAACTCAAAATAGAACAATAAGAAAGGGAAACATTCTTAAATGTCTTGTAGCCTCTCTCTTATAAGTGTGGTGTTCTACACACCCATAAAAGAAACTCTACTTAACACAGCTTTGTAGACACCCAATTGACCATGAACCTAGGCTCTGATACTAACTTTGTCATGACCCAAACCAGGGCCTGGCCGTAATGGGTACCTCAAGTCCCATGTGGACCAGAGATCACCCCCTTCATCTAGCCTAACCAATACAAAAACCTCAAGTGTCGGATGAATTCAAATCATCTAACAAGATAGAATATAATAAATTTAATAATAATTCATAATATGTCTATACCAACTACCGATAATCAGATAACTGTCCATCACCAAAATAATCAACCAAACCACCCAAGTCCATTGTAATTCAACAAAGCCTCTACAAAACCGAAGTCAATAAAATGTCAAGAAATACCCCTGATAGTAGTCAAAATAAAGTCTAAACAAGGTCTAAGACATATTAAACAAGGACCATAAAATGAAACCTTCCAAAGTATGAAAGCTCACCACTTTAATGTCAACTCACAAACTAACTTGAGCACCTGATCACTGCGTGGGAAAACTAGAAGAGATTACGATACCTACATTGCATAGGGATACAACGTCTAGAGATGGTTCGCGGTTGGAGAACTAGCATGTAACTCAGGGATAGAGGAATAAAATAATGCCATAATAACGGTTCCAAAACCAATACAACATTCCATACATATACATATATAGTACCACATGCTGAGGTAGGGAACAAGGCTTAGCATGAACTTTGAAAATCTAAACCTGGGCTATGTAGCATAATCATCATAAAACAAGGCACCCACAACCCATATGGTCCCAGCTCTCCCCTAGCTGGAAGGGCCTCAATGCGTGTAGCTACACAAACCAGAGAATATCCATATTTGTATATGCCTTTATGGGGGACTTGAACCTCCCGACATAATCAAGGTGACTTAAGCACTAATGTATACAATATGGGGGACTCAAACCTCCCATTTTTATATTTATTCAAGGGACTTGAACCTTCCGGTCATGTAGACACTCGTACCGGCTAGCATGATTTCCAATGCTAGTCCTTTAGACTCTACTTTTATGGCCCATCTACACATCTTGCTTTAAAGTCCCATTAAAACATTTATTTCACATACACAACCATTAATTCAGTTACTTACCAAAGGTATCTTGTTGGTATCATCATACCAACCCCACTTGCAAGCATACAACATGCCATAACCATTATTAATAACCTTGGGACTCAAACCCATTGTCTTAACAAAGACATCAATTCAATTCAATATTTTAAGGACTAGAACCCATTTGATATTTCAAATTAATTTATGGCCAACAAGGCCTTCACAAAACCATTTACCAATCATTATCATTCTTAGGTCAATTACTTAGTTCAAAACACCATTCAATTTAATTTATGGTCGTTAAGTCCTTTAACAAGCCATTCATCCTTCATTAATATTCTTATTCCAAGCATTAGTTCAAAACACAATTTAAACTTATGACAAGATCATTCTCAACAATTTCACAAACAGGTTGAGGGCATACCATTATCAAAGCCAAAATCCAAAAAATTTTGGATTAAACATGACCCATTCGTTAAATCACAATTCCCATGTACCCACATATGCAAAACCGTTATCAAAATATGTGAAATCATAATTTAAACCATGAGAAAATAATACTCAATATTATACATTCAAACCCTCAACCATTGTTTTTAAAACCACCATTATTGACTCATGAAAAATGCTTTAAACATATGATTTTAGTGAACTAACAATGAGGGAAGAGTCACATGCCTGAGTTAAAAAGATTCACAGAGAGAATTTTGATCCTTAAGCCCTTAGATGACAACTTGAAAAAACCCTAGCCCAATTTTTATTGAGAGGTTTAAGAGAGAGTTTAGAGAGCATTTTGATCTTATAAAGTATATAATGTATGACCAAAAGGTTTTATAAGATGTGGGGTCTTAAGGTCTTAGGGTGGAAAATGTCCAAAGTACCCCCATCCAAAAGCTGTAAAATCCCGTCTATGGTTACAATTCAAGCCATTGACACATCACCACATCATACGACTCTTATTATTGAGTCATCACCAAGACAGAGAATTGGACACCACATACTGTCCAACTTATGACTTCCTAGTCCCACTCGTCACTAGACCATACAACTCGTATGGTCTAGTCGTGACCATCACGGAACACCAAGGGCTTAGAAACTGGATAATATACGATTGAATCCTAACCACTCATTACATGATCATATGAATCGTGAGGAGTCTCTCATAACCAGTATAGAACTTGGCCAATAACATAGTAGTTTGGTTACAACTTGTGTCCCTAGACCCATAACCACACTATACGACTCGTATGATGAGTTGTCAACAAAATAGTGAGCTCAAGGCTCAAGAAAATTTCAAGGACCAAAGCCTAGCGCGCTTTAATCATATAATTAGTGTGACATTCTACTTCAATAAATAACCAATAACAGTGGACCCCTTATAAGAAATCAAAAATCTTATCAGTCGGTCCCTACTCGAGGAAGATCTGTAATAGTATACTAGTTTCTTTCCACTAGCAAGGGTGTAATAATAATCTATAAATACAAGGTGCATTAGATCTAACAAACCCGATATTAACTACGTAATTCAAATAGGGTTCATCTACAGTGGGAACATGTGGATCTATAGTGGTTTTACCACTAAGTAGTAATGGCATGGCAATGAGCATCATTTTTTGGATTTTGAACTGTATTACTAGAAAGAGTGCCCAGTTGCCTCTAATTTACTGTGGTTGATATATGACCAAATTATTGCTCCAACTATTTAATTATCATGGTGTGTGATTCAACATTTTGATTTAGCTCTGACAGTTCTTTTCCTTTGACTAATTTTGATAGAAGTGCCTTTATTCTGGATTCGGAATCATGACTCCCAGGTGGAATAACTTATCACTCATCACCTTGTAGTCATCTTTTCGAAGCCAATCACTATCTCTTTCTCTACTTTTATCTGTGTATCTATCATTATAGTAGTTCCGACCTTAATTCGCTTGCCCTTGGGTTCAAAAATCCGACAACCTCCAATTAAGATACTTTGATTCTGCTTCTGATTCAATCTTAAAAGTTTTTGAAGTAGATGTCTGAGTCCCAACTATATTTACCTTTTCAGTACTTATTACTGTAAATTGCTTAGTAAGAAGACCAATATCTGTCCGAAGCTGAGCAACCTATTGTGTGACCATATCATTATGCGGTTCATAATCATCGGCTACTCCAATAGCATATGCATCCACACCACATTCAATTTCACTCATATGCCATCCTCTATTGGTTATTGAGATATCATCTAGCATCTCTTGTGCATAGTCCCACCGAAGACACATAAATACACCTCCTGAAATAGTATTTACCATTGCTCTTGAATTGATAGTCAATGATTTGTATAAGATTTCCTGCAAATTTAACCCTCTGATTCTTTGTTCGGTACCATGCTCAGCTTCTTCTTGAACCTAAACCATGGCTCATACAAAAATTCTGCAGGTAACTGTCTAAAGTTATAAATTTTATCTTTCAACTACATCATTCTTGCAGAAGGGAAAAATATATTAAGAAACTATTTCTGCAACTCATGCCAAAAAGTAATTGAACCTCTCGAAAGTTCCCCCAACCATAGTGATACATATCCAGTAAGCGAAAATGGGAACAGCCTCAACCCCAAAGCTTCTTGGTTTACCCCTAGAAGGGTATAAGATGTGCAAATCCCAGTAAAGTTAGCAAGATGCAGATTTCCATCATCAGTTGTTTCTTCTGAATATACACCATTTAAGTTCAACAGTTGGATCATAGCACTAGTAATGTCAAACTTTACGTTGGGGGGTAGAGGTGAAGGAATGATTGCTCCTGTCTCAGTCTGTTCAACATAACCTATATCCTTATCGTCTTCCTCATATGGCTGCATAGGTTGGTAAGCATGGAGTAATGGGCCTTTGTCTCTCTGAACTCGATCACCCTTTGTCTTGGCCAGACTAGTTCTCTATTTTGAGCTCTTTGAGCCTCTTCAACTAACCTAACCTCTTTAGCTTCTTGTATCTCTCACTCTAACAATTGTTGTGTTTGTATATTTGCAATATTTTGAGAATCAATTGGAGCATGCGAGAGTGTCGTATTTGGATCAACAAGTGGGTCTTGAACCCTATATGATGTGGCAGCTGTAAGTTCTAGAGAAAAAAAATATAGAAACTAAAATCAATACTTGAGTTCATTCATTACTCAATCCCATCCTAAAGTAAACTCAACACAATTCCTGATTCAATGCACTTATCTACAATCTATATCTATAATCTATTTATAATTTATATTTATATAATATATTAAAAGTTTGAAGGGCCTTAGAAATGTCATTTGAACTTTTTGCCCTTCATTAAAAGTCTTTGTTTTAGACAAAATCGTCTTTTCACTATTTTTTCTAATATTTAAAAATTAAAAATTAATTTAATATATTTATGGTAAAACCTTTCCTTATTAGAAGTCATCAGGATAGATGACAACTAATACTTTTTCCATTAGTTTAAGAATTGTAAGTCAACTAAATTTAATTTTAAGAAGATTTAAAATTATCTTTTCCTATATTCCGCAAATAAAATTCTAATTATACATAAACACTAATATATATCACAAAACTAATAATACCAAAAAAAAAAAAGCAAAAACATGCACACCCAAAAAGGAAAAAACGTACCTTATTTTTTACTTCCTTTACTTTTTTAGTTCAAAATTCAATGATTTTTTCCTATATTCTTCAAGTAAAATTCTAATTATACATAAACACTAACAAATTAGTTAAAGTCCTTATTTTATCTATGTAACAAATCATAATATTTAACACTCCTAAATTAATTAGAATTTTACTTTATATAAAAAAAGAATTTCTAAAATTCTATTTAAGTAATATTTTGATCATACTTTACTACAAAAATACAAACTTTCTTCTACTTTTACTTATCCTTTTATTTTGAATTTTATTGATTTTAATTTTATTTCAAGTTATCTTCTTACATCCATTATCGTCATCCTTCTGTCTTTCTTTATTCTTTTTAGTTAATGAATTTAAAGATTATATATGAATTATGTATATTCAACAACTGACATGTATTGTCCTCTTTTAACAATTCTTGTGTTTCTCTTTCAGTTGCAAACTTTTGATGAAAAAATTGAACGAAACAAGCATTTTGTCGCTGAATGAAGTAGCCAAAAAAATTAAAGGTTTATCTCTCCGAAAAAAATCAAGGTTTATATTACATGCGTGGTGATTCTCTTTTGATTGCTGCAAGTTTTACTCCTTTAAAAGGTATTTGATAGTTTTTATGTAAATTTTAAAGGCAACACTATATAGCACTATTATTATAGTTATTGCTCTTTTTCTCTCTAAAAGGTTATTTGATTATAACTCTTTATGTGTCTTTGTTGTGCATAAAGGGATTTAAATTTCTTCCTAGTTTAGTGACTAATTTTTGTTTCTAATGACTGATAAATGGAGTTTTATGCTAAAAAAATCGTATTCTAAGGGTATATCATGAGTTTGAACTTACTAGATAATGCAGTTCATGTGAATATCATTATTCTTCTTTTTGAGACTCAAAAATGATGAACGAGAGTGTACTAAAAAGATTTTATCTATGGATTATTCGTCTTTTTAGTTGTGTGAAATTCTATAGATCAATTTGTATGTAATAAAAATTTAATCAATGATTTTGTAAAGATTTGACTTTCAAAACAAGAAAAGATTTTAAATATAGAAAGAAAAAAAAAACCGTACCACAAATATGGTTCAAACTGATGTGTTTCTCTTAGCCTCTGACGGCAAGGGAAAGAAGTACTGCATGAAAAATGCAAAAGTGGTGATGTAAAATATATAGGTGCTTATACTAAAAAATATGTTTATGTTTATATTATTATATTAAAGTGTGAAGAATATTTGAAACGTGATTTAAACTTTTATACTTCATTAAAATTTTTTGCAATAAATAAAATTATTTAATTTTAAATAATTAAATATATTATTAAATTATAAATAATCAAACATTACACATGCGAGGCACATACGGTTAAACAAGGTAGTAAAAAATTTATGAGCATCTGTTATATAGTCAACCCAGAAAAGTGAGGCGAGCAAGATATTATGTCGAGTTTAAGGTGGATATTGGGTCTTGAAGAAATCTAAGTATTGATTTTAATCTTTCTACATTAGTATTTCTTTTACAAAATTATATGTTCCAGGTATTAAATAAATACTTTTGAAGTTTTAGTTTTGACTAAAATGATCATGTAGTCTAACTAGATAAGATAAAATAAATTTTAGAAAACAAAAAATAGATTAAAAAACTTTAATGATCAATTAGTACAAGTTGGACGACCCTACTGGTAATTAACTTCAACATTTGCGAGCAAAATAAAGTTAATGCTTCCATTCTAATTTCTAGATCACTAGAAAAAAGAATATAGCTTAGATCTAATTATGCTATAGGAAGTAGCACAGAGGAGTGGCTCAAAAATAGGATTTGTAAAACATTTGCTTTTAAGTTCCTAAAATTTTTAGCCAAAAAAATTTTAATAATAAATTTATGATTTCAACTTCACTTAATTTTGAAGTCAAAAAAATTTTAATAATAAATTTTATGATTTTAACTTTATTTAAAATAATAAAAATTGTGAAATATAATTCAACTTTTCTAATGAAAATTTTTATTTTTTCACAATTATTTATCTGTTTGTGTTTTTTATTTATTGGACAGATCAAACCGCCACTTCATATGGCGACAAATATTTTAGAAAGAAAAAAATAAGAACAAGGATAAACAATCAACCAATAAAACAACATGGGGCACTTATCTAAATCACAAGGATGGGACTTTGACCTTTTGAGCTTCGGACAAAACTTCAGATCTATGTTATACTTCTACCAACTATCATGGCTGGCCCCCTAGATCTATGTTGGTTATGGCGAAATAGTTTGAAATTCTTTTTAATCTTGATTAGAAATTTCGAGTTATTAATAGAACTTTATTGAAAGAAAGAAAGGCTAAGGTTTACAATTTAATCTGAAAAGCATAAAAACTGACTAAACCAAAAGTAGGCTATATATACATAGCCAATAACCTAAAGGTCCATAAACTAAAGGCCCAATAACATATGGGCTAACATCCCCCCTCAAACTCACAATGCAACAGCAATAAGCATTGAGAGTTTGTCACACAAAAAACGAAATCGAGACGCCGACTGAGCCTTCGTAAAAAGGTCAGCAATCTGCAAAGACGATGGAACAAAAGGAAGCGATATGGTCCCGAGCTGCAAATGATGACGGGTGAAGTGACAATCAATCTCAATGTGCTTCGTACGCTCATGGAAGACAGAATTCTTTGCAATTTGTACCGCACTTTTGTTATCACAATGCAGGGGAGTAGGCATAGAAATGTGAACCCCCATATCTGCAAGAAGCCAACGTAACCAAATAATCTCACATGTAGTCATAGCCATGGCACGATACTCCGCCTCCGTGGAAGATCTAGAGACAACATCTTGTTTCTTGCTCTTCCACGAGATTAAAGAGTCTCCAAGAAACACACAAAAACCAGTGGTGGATTTACGATCATTGCGATCTCCATCCCAATCAGCATCACTATAGGCTCGCAACTCGAGAGATGACGTCGAGGGAAACAAGAGATTCTGAAACTGAGTGCCACGAAGATACCTTAGAATACGAAGTACAACTCCCCAGTGCACAGAAGTAGGAGCAGTAACAAACTGGCTAACAACATGAACTGCATGTGCTATATCTGGACGAGTAACCGTAAGATAAACCAAACTACCCACAATAGTCCGATAAAGACTCGGATCTGATAATGGAACACCATCACTAGGAGAGTAACGTGCATTGGTTTCAAGGGGAGTATCTACAGTCCTGTTGTCAGAAAGACGCGCCCGTGTAAACAAGTCAGATATATACTTAGTCTGAGAAAGAAGATACCCTTTCTTAGACTGAGCCACCTCAATACCCAGAAAATAACGCAGCAAGCCCAAGTCCTTCATTGCAAATCGATGAGCCAAATCATGCTTCAATAACTCAATACCACTATGATCATCACCAGTAATAATCATATCATCTACATACAAGGACAATAGAATTCGCCCTGCACTTGTATATCTAACAAACAATGCTGAATCATGGTTACTCGGGACAAATCCAAGGGAAGTAATAACAGTGGAGAATTTCTCAAACCAAGCACGAGGGGCTTGTTTGAGACCATATAAAGCTTTTCGAAGCCGACAAACTTCACCTGGCTGGTGGTCAATACCTGGGGGAGGAGTCATATAAACTTCCTCGTGGAGATCACCGTTCAGAAAAGCATTCTTGACATCCATCTGAAATATCTTCCACTGTCGAACGGATGCAACAGCAATCATAGTGCGAACAGTCGTCATCTTTGCTACGGGGGAAAAAGTCTCCTCATAATCCATACCATATTGTTGTGAGTACCCTTTTGCCACAAGTCTCGCCTTGTATCGCTCAACAGACCCATCAGATTTTGTTTTTATCTTATACACCCATCGACAACCAACCGCATGCTTACCAGGTGGGAGAGTAACCAAATCCCATGTATGTGTATGATGAAGAGCAGCAAGTTCCTCAGCCATAGCATTCTGCCAAAGAGGATCAGACACAGCCTCTCTATACGACTCAGGTTCAGACAAATGATGTATGTTTGCAATAAAGGAAGCAAATGAGGCTGAATATGTAGAATAGGAAAAATCTGGCAGTTTGGTGGACTTACAAGGTCGAGTAGACCGCCTCAGAGGTGGTGGGTCTCCAGTCTCAACAGTCGAAGGAGCAGACTCAGGCACAGGCGAGGCTGAAGCACTATCAGGTGGCACACCAGATGGCATGGATGAATCCGGAACTGGAACCTCTATGTCAATCCCAAAGGGATCAATAAGCCGAATATCTGACTTTGTCACATCATGGGTTTTAGCTGGAATGGAATAAAAAGGAATATGTTCCAAAAAAGTGACATGTCGTGAAACATATAATTTCTGACTTACAGGATCATAGCAACGATATCCTTTTTGTCCAATACCATACCCCAAAAACACACATATAGCTGATTTTGACCCTAACTTATTTCGTTCAACATGAGGACGAAGAACAAAGCAAGTACATCCAAAAACTCGTAATGCAGAATAATTCGGCGGGTGACCATATAGTTTCTCAAACGGAGACATCCCTGAAGTCAATGCAGTAGGAATACGATTAATCACATATACAGCAGTTAGGACTGCTTCTCCCCAAAAAATACTAGGAACCTCTGCAGACAAAAGTAAAGAGCGTGCTGTCTCAACAATATGACGATGTTTTCTTTCTGCCAGACCGTTCTGCTCAGGAGTGTCGGTACAAGATGACTGGTGTATGGTACCATCAGAGGCAAGTAACTGAGTGAAGTCATTAGAGGTATATTCACCCCCTAAGTCACACCTGAAACACTTTATCACAGCCGAATGTTGTGTTTTAACAAGGGCTCTAAAGTTGTTGTAAACGCCAAAGAAATCAGATCTGCGTTTCATAAGATACACCCAGGTATAACGAGTATAGTCATCTATAAACGAAACATAATAGGTCGATCCACCCTTAGTGGAAACTGGCGCTGGTCCCCATACATCAGAATGAATAATATCAAAAGGAGCAACAGAATAAGACACACTTTTATTAAACGGTAAGGCAGAAAATTTTGCCAGTTTACAACCACTACAATCTGAAATATCACTAGTGTTCACATGACCCAAAGCACCACTAGAGACCAAAAAACGTAAACGTGAAACTGACACATGTCCTAATCTGGAATGCCAAAGATAAAACGGAGAAGACAAAGGACTCAAACGAAAAGAAGATAAATCTATGCTAGAGGCAGCAACTGCAGACACTTTGAGATTCTCCAAGACATAGAGTTCCCCCAACCTACGGCCGGTCCCAATCACCCTCTGAGTGTGTTGGTCCTGTATAACACAAACAGATTCAGAAAAAAACACCCAATTACCAGCCTTACACAACTGACTGACCGAAACAAGATTTAAAGCAAGTTTGGGAATGTAATAAACATCAGAGAGGACAATGTGAGGGGTAGTAACAGAACCAACACCCTCGACTGACATAGGTACAACACTCGCGGACATAACAGAAATTGGTGAAATGGGTGACAAAAAACCAAACGATGACAAATGAGGGGACATGTGATGAGACGCACCAGAATCCAATATCCACAAGGAGGAAGGAATACCTGAGGTACTAGAAGAAACTGAACCCGAATGAGACATAGATGCTGACATGGCCGTAGGATTAGAAACGAAGAACTGTCTGAACTGTTCGAAAACCTGGGGATCCAACGCAGAAGGTGGCATAGTGCTAACAGACTCAACATCTACAGATGGTGCAGCAGCAGCGAACTGTGGAGGACGAGATGACCATGGAGGAGCACCAGAGGAGCGTGACGGAGACTTTTGCTGCCCATATTTCTGTTGCTGCCCAGATTGAGGCTGTTTGACCTTGTTAAGTAACAACGGACACTGAGCCTTCCAATGATTTTTCTGTTTGCAGAATGCACACTCATCAAATGCAACTTTAGGAGATTGTCGAGTCTGAGTACGTGGTGGCCTAGACTGATCAGTTGAAGCAGCAAACACGACAGGAGTAGTAGTTACTTTAGACCCTTGAACCACTTGAGACTTGATACGAGTCTCCTCTGCAATCAGTTCATGAACCACAGAATCAACAGTAGGGAGGGGAGATCGATGAAGGATTGTTCCACGTAGGCCCTCAAAGTCAGAACGTAGTGCCATCAAAAACTGAACCAAGCGTTGCTCTTCCCGTCTAGCAATGTACGGCCCAAAACCTTTTAACTCTGCAGATTCAGTAAGTGCCAATTGATCCCACAAATCCGACATGGCAGCATAAAAATCTTGAATACTGAAGTCATGCTGTTGAAGAGCACGGATATCATACTCCAACTGGTACTGTTTAGCAAAATTAGACTGAGTGTACAGTCTTTCCAAATGATCCCAGACCTCCTTTGCTGTGTCATACTTAGCCAATTGCATACCAATTGACTGAGTTACAGAATTGTTGATCCAAGTGATAATCTTGGAGTTATTAGTTTCCCATAAGTCCACCAACAAATCAAAATTTTCAGTTGTATCATCGATAGGTCTTGGTTTTACTCCAGTGATATAACCCCACATATTCTTCCCACGAAGAAAATTCTTCATGACATAACTCCAATAGGCATAGTTCTTACCATCTAATTGAGTACTAATGGACTGGAGAGAATCATCCTTTCCAGTCATTGTAAACACAGCAACACACAAATAATTCAAAAAAAAAAAAAAAAAAAAAAAAGATGCAAAACCCTAGGTTGAACAATTCCGAACGAACAACAATGGCAGCAAGCAAAAGAACGAAAGTCGAACAATACCAGACAGCAAACGAAGACAGCAACGAATCAATCCAACGAAAACAGCAAACGAATACAGCAGCACCTCAAAAAATAAAATTCGGGGCTCCGCCCCGAACCCCGGACGGGGGCGCGCTGCCCCCCGTACCCCCCAGCGAACTCACCGCGGAGTTCGATCCGCGCAGTAGGTGCCTGCTACAAAATCTTCAACCAACAAATCAAAGGACATGGATCGAACTAGCTCTGATACCATATTAATAGAACTTTATTGAAAGAAAGAAAGGCTAAGGTTTACAATTTAATCTAAAAAGCATAAAAACTGACTAAACCAAAAGTAGGCTATATATACATAGCCAATAACCTAAAGGTCCATAAACTAAAGGCCCAATAACATATGGGCTAACACGAGTATCTTAACAATCTTGTTATGAGTGTTCATCATCAAATGAATGTTGCGACATGTGAATTTGAATATGATCGAACCTTAAGAAACATTGAGGATGTCACATAGAGGACCTGGGAAAATTTTGAAGTTTAGAATGTCTAGGTGGACTTACTTAGAATGACTTTGTTAAAAAAAAAAAACTCAGATATATATATCTCAATAAAAGTTGTATTATTGAAAAACAGTAGATAGAATCCAAAGATCATGCATCTCAATAAACTGCTCGAATGATCAACATTTTACCGTTCAAATGTTTGTTGTTTTGTGAAGCCAATTAACCCTAAACGGTCAAACTTCAGATTCTACACATTGGAATCCTTGTATTTATCTACATAAAGAACAGGAAAAGTTTGATTTATATACGCTCAGAGCGTAGTCCTTTTTGCATTTTATTGAAACATATATAACATAATTACTAAAAAGTGTATTTAATTTAATAACTTAAACTTTTAAATGAGATTGGTCACATGCTTTAACATTATATTGTAGCAGATAAAATGTCCTGAGTTCAAATTTCACTGTCATCCTAAAAAAATAAAAATTGCACATGCTTCATTAATGAAAAGAATCAGGTCCACACGTAAAGAGGAGTTGAAACATAACATAGTTAAGTAATTAAAAAGCTCTCTCTAATAACTTAAGTTAGAATTAATAAGATAATCACACACTTTCTCAATAATTATTTGATTAGATATCTAAATGCTACTTATAGATAACTGTACATTATAATAAGTAAAATTAGTTACCTAAGAAGTACTATAAGCCGTTAATTTATCATAACAAGTCAAAGTACATTGAAAGTGTAAAATTTTCTTACACCATCGATATATGTAAGTTAGATTCAAAAGTTGAAAAGGACAAAAACAACATTAATTTTCTCTATGATGGATAAGAAGAGAGCAAATGAGGAGGAACACAAGAAGAATCTCTCCAAACCCTAGAATGTAGCCTTAGAATTTCTTTTGCTTTCTCCTTGGTCTTTGAACAACTATCAACTTGAATTACCAAACACAACTTTGACACTACTCCCACTTGCAACATCTCTTGAAGAACCCTAGGAGTTGCTGAAAATTTTGAAATCGAAGAAAGTATCCTCACTGCTCTATCACTTGCCACTTGAGAAACCCTAAGAATTTTCTTGGAAATAATGGCTAGTCCTGCCCCATGGCTCAATAACTCGGCCCGGCCCTCGGCACAACTACAAAGTTGGTGCAAAACTATAAGGATCAATTCACAATGTCTTCTTTCTGTTGTATCAAGAAGAAGCTCAATTAGGGTTGAAACACCTCCAACTTCAGTTGCTTTGATTCTATTTCTTCCCCATGGACAAAGTTCCACTAGTAATTTGAGTGCAGCCTTGATAGCTGGTTGTGACATTAATTTGTTAGTATTCAAAAAAGACAATATTTCTTTAAAATATTCTTGTCTTACACCAATTAATTGCCCTGGATCAGCCACATTGAATGCTGATTTTAATATCATTATTGCATAGGCTCGAGATTGATAATTCCCGCATTTCAAGAAATGTAATAAAGAATCCAAGAAAAGTTCGTCTCCACCTTTGGTGACCAACTTTTTTAGATCCTCATCAGAAGGATTTAGATGGAAAAGAATATGCAACGCTTCATCACTTGTCTTAGTGAAGTACTTGTGTACACATGGAGTCTGATTATTATCACAACTTAACTCGTCCAATCCAGAATCTTTTGGTGAAACAATGTCATCGGATGACACTATTAGTGAAAGGGTGTCTTTGCCACTGATCATGAACTCTGAATCTTCAATAAAAAACACTTCTTTCTTCATTATAATTGAAGCTAAGAAATCTACAATCCCACATGATTCTAGACACCTCTTGTTCCTCTCATTGGCATGGACAATATATCTAAGTTTCCTTAAGCAAGAAAGTTGCATTTCTTGTGATACCATGGCTTCTTTAATGAGTTTTAAAACATGGGATTTTGTTACTTGAGGCTTTGGAGTTGGAATGCTTTCAACACCATCTGAAGAATTCATGATGCACCAAGATTGGATTAGACGACGAAGAGTGTGGTTCGGGGTGAGATCTGTGGTCAACAACTCTTGTTTGGTCACTGGACAAGTTGTGTTCTTGCACTTGACTAGCCATTTCTCTATGTTCTCCCTATCGTAGGTTATTCCAGTTGATGTTGTAACTGGATCCCTCATTAGTTGCATTGATATTGGACAAAGGAAAAAATCGGGAACTTCAACATCTTCCATATTTGTTGGTGGGATCCCTCCACTCCTAATCAAATATTCCACGTTTCAGCTTGAGGATAAAAGATAGAAAGCTTTTGATATTGGATGGTTAAATAAAAAAATTCCGATTTCAAGAAGCAAAGAGCTAGATAGATCTCTTGAAGGAGAAGTAGACAAAGTTTGTGAAGGGAAGGGTAAAGAAAGGAGTATATTGAGATGGAAATAAAGTGAAGCTTTTCAAAGGTTGAAGGAATTGAAATGTTGGTAACTATTTGTGTGAAAAAAAAAAGAGGACAACGTATACTTCTTGTGAACAGAATAACACTTTTTGGTACGGAGTACTTTTTACTCCTCCATGACTCTATCCGTGAAAATAATCTAATAAGTCGGGTCAATAAGCTTCTAATCGAATGGTTAACCAAAAGAATGATTTCCTATTTCAAGAACAACTAAAATTTGAATTAGGTAATGGAATTTTGGCTTTTGAGAGATTGAAAGAATTGAATGTTGGTGATGGATTTTTATGGAAAGAACGAGGAAAATTAGTTTCTTATATACTCCATACTCGTGAAAGAGAAGTAAAGAGGGGTGCATGCAAATTGATGAAGCTATAAAGGAAAGGAAGTCAACATACGGAAATTCAGAAGAGAGAGAAAGTGAATCATGACAAGGAGTAAGGTGCTCTTAATGTACCTTTTCCAAGATTTTGAAAAAGGACAAAACTTTTTATTCATAATTTGGCAATAATAATAATAAATTCTATTTACATTATAAATTAATTAATTTTAAGATATTTTTATCCTTTTCATTCTAAATTTAAATTTTTAACATTATTTTATTTATTATACCATTTTTCAATATATTTAAAACTTTCACAATATATAGGACTGAACAATTTATGTATTCTATTTATAATTATTTAATTTTCTTAATTGACAATTACACGACTAAATAATTGCCAAATTTAGTAATATGTAATTAAAAAAATAAAAATTAATTAGTAAAAATTTATTTATTAATTTTTAGTTATATTTTTTCTTTTTTTACATTTGTAGTTATTTAATTTTAGTTCAACTTTTAATTATGTAGTATAGTTTATACTTTGTACATATTTTGAGAAATTTAATTAAATTATTTTATTTATTTTTTATTTAGTTCGATTTTATGATTTTATTTTAATGAATATGAAAATTATTGTATGAAAATAGAGTTTTAAGGGTAAATTTCCTAAATAATCAGCTAAGTTTTAAAATTTTTCTTCAAATATCACTTATGTTTTATTTAGGATCACAATATCACTCAACTATTATTTTTTCCTAAAAAAATAGTAAATACCTCAAAAGTCTTCTTCTCCTTTAGTTGACATAAATGTCACTATTTTTTTTTTTTAAAGACTATACCAATTAACTCATCAAACTCATTTAATCAAACTATAATTCTTTTTTTCTTTGAAAAAATGCATTAGTTTATTAAAAAAAATATATACTTAGAAAAACTTTATCGGTCCAAAAACTTGACGTATATTTTTTCAAGGGTTAATTTTCTCAATGGCCACTTATATTTTTTGAATTTCCTACAATTTTTTTTTATCTTTTTAGAGATAATAATATGAATCAACTATCACTATTATTCTCAAAAAAAAAAGCAAGTATCTTGGGGGTTTGGACCACAAGTGACAAAAGAGTTTTAAAATGAGTTGTAGGTGAGACAAGTCTTAATAATTGAGTAGAGCTGACAATTACTTAATTATGGTTTAAGAAAGTTTTAAAAATTTCAAAATAACCCACAAGTTTTTAAATTTATACTTTGATCCAAATTTAGTTAATATATAACGGGGAACGAAGGAAAAAAAACATCTTTTTCTCTCTCCTCATTCGTTGTTATTTTCTCTCTTTTCGCGATGTTTGTTGTTCATTGTTGCTGTTGCTTTATTCATCATCTTCTGATTCATTATCATCTTCATATTCTTCTTGTTGACCATTGTTGTTGTTGTTGTTGTTGTTATCCCAACTGCTTCTCTTTGACCAAATTCTTATGTCAAATTTTATTTCGTAAATCACTTTCAACTTTGAAATTTACTTGAGAGGAGACTTTGGTAAGTCAGATTATGATTTTTAGTTGAATCTAGGTAACTGCTAGTGTGTTGTTTTTCCAACAATAGCTTGCATGCGAACATGAATGCAATACAAGAGCAATCAGTTTAAATAGATCCATTATCTGCGGTAACAGATAAATGTTCTGTTGTAACAGTAGACTCATGTTAGATGGATTCATATTTAAGGGTTTTAGGTGCCCGTAATATGAATCGAATAGATGGGTATTCTGTTGCACCAGATTTGTAATCTATTTCAACAGATAAATAATCTGTTTCATCATATTACTAATATGTTTCGAACAACAAAATTCAGATACAGCTCCTGTCACACACAAAACCTAACAGATAACTCATATGTTCTTGCAATTGATACTGGAATCAAATTATTCCTTAATTGTAGACATGTCATTCGTTAAGAAATAAAAATAGACAGCACAAAAATTAAATAAGAAATAAAAAGTCAAGTGCATCAAACATAATTTTTTATAAAACAAACAAAAAAAATACATAGATAACAGAAAAAAGCTTAATTATTATTATCATTATTATTATTTGTATGTCCAGCCGGCCAATCTTCAAAGGGCAGCAGCAGCGCCTCCGCAGCCTGCGGATCTCCCACAATATCCTTACTCTGACGGTGGCCAACTCCCAATGCAGGTCATGAACCTCCTTATGCAGTTCTCTCATGGCGTCTCGTAAAATAGCGACATCCCACACAGGATCAGCCATATCTAAGAAATGCATAAGTTGACAAAACACACACGTAAACACAAAAGTAAAGAAAAGAAAGAATTCGAATGTAATGTAATACAACGTATATTTACACAAAAAACAAGAAAAAAACTTACCAGAGATAGGAAAAAGCTATCAAGTCCTTGAAGAGAAAGTAGTTGAAGGTGTCACTAGAGCGAGGAATAAATAGTATGTAGTAGAACGAACGATTGAGTAAGGAGGGACCTATTTATAGAGGATTGAACTTGAATGAGTTAGGCAAAAAATCGCAACTGTTCACCTCTATTTATTAATGACATTCTTGATTACTGTAAAAAGTTATGACTTAATTAAATTAATCAATATTATTCAGCTTTATTATTATTAATAATTAGTTCTTTCCAGAAACCATATTTGTACACTGTTTTGGACAACAGATAATATATCTGCTGCATCAGATAAATCATCTGTTACAACAAATATATCATGATTTGCAACAAATAGATAACCTGTTGCATCAGATAATATATCTGTTGCAACATAATATAAAGCAGATTTAAAGGCACAACCATTCACCTCCATTTATTAATGAAATTCTTGATTACTGTAAAAAGTTATGACTTAATTAAATTAATCAATATTATGATAAGTCATGACTTTTCAGCTTTATTATTATTAATAATTATTTATTTCCAGGAATTGTTTTTTTACACTGAGTTGGACAACAGATTATATATTTGTTGCATCAGATAAATCATCTGTTACAACAGATATATCATCCGTTGCAACAAATAGTTAACCTGTTGCATCAGATAATATATCTGTTGCAACATATAATATATATATATATCTTTTTTAAAAAATAAATTATCTTCATGACATCCAATTTTTTTGACTTTTTAATTATATAAATTAATAAAGAAGATTTAAAAACAAGAATATTTCTGGTGAGTTTTTTGCGGTTTAAATTGTGTTTATCATTTATTTCCTTATTCTTTTCTATGAAAAGAAATGACTTAATTAAATCAAGCTGGTGGTGAGTTTTTTATTATTGTGACAAGTCATAACTTCTCAGCTTATTAAATTTAAATAACCTTTTTCTCAATTTAAAAATCGAATACACCTGGTTTTCAATAACCGTTCCATTTCTTTAATAACCATTTTTATTAATTGAGTTATGGCAATAGATTGTATATCTATTGCATCAGATAACCCATCTGTTTCAACAGATATACCATCTGTTGCTATAAATCGACCATCTGTTTAAGAAGATTTTTTGATTTCTTCTAACTGATTCATAAGTCGCAACAGATGAGGAATTTGATGCATCAGAAGCTTTTTTTATTTTTGCTTGTTTGTTGAATGTATTTAGACAAAAGTCACAGTCACGACTATTCATTAACTTTTTTCTTAAAAATCATATCATCATATATATATCTTAATTAAATTAATCCAATGTTGTGACTTTTTTAAAATTAAATAATCTTTCTTTTACAATTATAACATCATTTAGTTCCTTATTATTTATTAACGAACCATTTTTAGGAGAATTTCTCATCATGATCGTATCCCTAACTCCAACCGTTGACATGCTTAGAATAGAGAATAAATAGAATGATAATTAAATATTGAATAAGAATTAAAAATTCAAGATCAACCAAACCAAACCAAACATATACATGGATTTTTTTGAATCCCTTATAGGTAGATCGGATATAAAAAAAGGGAAATACATACGCTAAAAGAAAGAAAAAATAAAACCTAATTATTATTATTATTATTATTATTATTATTATTACTATTATTATTGTCAACCTAACAAATTTTATCCGGCAGCAGCAGGGCCCTCCTCAGCCTTGCTCGGAAGTCGGCCAAATCCCTCTGGAGTTCATCAAACTGCCTTTGAAGTTCCTACAAGGATTCGATATGAACCTTCTTGTACGAATATGGATCTGACATATTAGTATTGTAAGTATAGTAGAATGAACGAGAGTGAGTGAGAAGACCGGAGGGACCTATTTATAAAATGATTAAATAGGAAGGGACTGGACTTAATCAAACAAAAAGCCACGAGTATTCATATCCCTTAAAAGGAGAAATTACACAAATCTCATATTTAAGACACCATATTACATAATATCCCTTAATGTTTTAAAAAATTACATAAAATCCCGATATCATATTTTCTAGTGATACATATGCTATATGAATCACTACTGTATACATATGTATATACTAGTGATACATATACATATGTATCACTAGTCCATATATGTATGACTACTTAACATATGTATCACAATTCGAAATTCCGGGATAAGATGTAATTAGCAAACTATTCGGGATTTAATGTAATATTGCTGAAACTATTCGAGATTTATGTGTTGTGTGTGTTAGTGTTACTAAAATAAAATTGGTGACTTTATTAATAAGTAAATTAGAAAAAAAAAGATCTAAATACAATATTTTATCTTTTTGTTGTATTTTCGAAAGAGAAAGATTGCTAATCTGTTGCAAAATATATTCCACCTGTCAGATAACTTACAACATATGGACAATCTGCTGCAACAGATGGATATATCAGTTTGCTTTTCCACCAGCTGTGGCATCTGTTGCAACTTTCTAGTCATTTGTTTATTCAATTTCATCGAGAGTAGTCGATTTTTCTAAATACTTCTTGGCCAAATTCAATTTTTTCTCTTGGATTGATTCTCTTTTTTTCTTTGCATCCTTCAACCAAACTAAATTTTTACTATTGGATTGAGGAAAAAAATTAAATTTGGAGGCCAGCTTGAAGGATACAAAGAAAAAAAGAGAAGCAATCCAAGAGCAAAAATTGAGTTTGGTCAAGAAATGTTTAGAAAAATCTATTGCTCTCGATGAAATTGAATAAACAGATGACTAGCAAGTTCCAATAGACGCCACAGCTGATGGAAAAGCAAACTGATATATCCATCTGTTGCAAAAGATTATCTATATGTTGTAATTTATCTGACTGGTGGAATATATTTTGCAACAGATTACCAATCGCTCCTTCGAAAATACAACAAAAAGATAAAATATTGTATTTAGATCTATTTTTTTAATTTACATATTAATAAAGTCACCAGTTTTATTTAAGTAACACTCACAACACATGAATCCTTGATAGTTTCAGCAATATTATATTAAATCTCGGATAGTTTGCGTCAGATATGAAGTATGTTGTGTCTGATATGGAGTCTGATGCTACAGATATGGAGTCTGTTGGAATACATAGCAGCCTTGCTGGTGGTTTGATTTGTTCCATCAGTTGCTTCGTCTGTTGCAACATCAACAACAATATAAACTACAAGCAATAAATAAAAAACATCAACAACAAAGAAAACAACAAAATTTGTTCCAACAACATCATCAACAACAAAGAAGCATACATCCTATGTTCCAACACCATCAACAACAAGGGACGGACCCACATGGAGTCCTCCGGGTACGCGAGCACAGACTGAACTCGTATCAAACTTTATATATGTATGTGGAAATAAAGAAAAAAACGTATATAATCTAATCAGTGAGCACCCATAGTAAGAGTTATTTGGTTAGCCTAGTTGTTGTTTATGGGTGCTTAAGGCTATTTATTTCTTTTGGTCTTGAGTTCAATTCCCACTCAGGACATATTTTTTTAATTTTGGTAACCAACTTTTCTCTTCTTATTCACTTTAAACTTTTTATTATTTTCTCCCTTACTCCTTGTGTTGATTGTTCGGGCTCCACTATTTTTAAGCTAAGAAGCACCCACCATCTAAACCACACCACACCACAAGTTCCAACAATGCCAACCCCACCATCAACATCAATAAAAGCATCAACAACAAAGAAACAAACAAAATATATAAAAAAAATGATACTGCCAACAAGACTTTTAAACTTCTCCCAACAGATGACTTTTTTTCGCATATTATAATAAAAATTCTCGGTATATTTATTCAACAATTAAAAGTTTCTTTAAATTTTTTAAATAAATATGATATGGGAAAATGATAATTAAATAAACAAAAAGATGTAAGTTGCAAGAAGAAGACGAGAATGAAAGAGCAATAGTGAATCATATCACACCTTAATGTCAAAAGGGGGTCAAAACAGGAATTTCAGTCGAGGAATCTAAGATATGGATATCGATCAGTTTAGATCCAAAAGAAAATTTTTGAGAAAGAGGAGAGAAAAAAAAGGCCGTGATAACCCTAAAGAGGATAGAAAGAAAAAAGATGAAAGATTTAGGGCTGAAGGAAAGGAGAGGAGAGATGAGATAATTCTAATTTCCAGATGTACTACCCTTAATATTAAATGACAAAACAAAGTGTATTTATTTAAATTTATATTTGTAAAGCATAATTAATAAGGCTAATTTGGTAGTAAAATAAACCCCTAATTAATATTTTCTTGATGGGAGTGCCAAGTCAATATGAAACGGAAGAAGTATTAGGTCTTTCAATATTCACTAATTAATATTCACTAATAATTTGAGGGGCACAAAGAAGAAAATGGGTGACATTGAAAAGACAGGACAAGACTACTCAATGAGATTTTTGAGTTATCCAAGAAACATTTTTTACCACCTTTAGTAGTACTACTACTTTATCAACTCGGACAGTAGCTTACTTTAAAATTAAAAGAAAATAAAAAGATTTTTAAACAGATATGTCATCTGTTGTAACAGATTTAGATATCTGTTTGAGAAATCCCAACAGCTCAGTCATCTGTGTGAAATGTCATTTGATAACTAAATAAAAAACGTCATTTGTTACAATAGATATCAATATTTGTTTGAAAATTTCCAACAGCTTAGTCACCCGTCATAACAGATGAAAATGTCTATTTGATAATTAAATAAAAAATGTCATCTGTTGCAACAGATATTGTTATCTATTTAAAATTCTCCAACAGCTCAGTTGTTTGTTGCAACAGATTTCATTGCAATTGATTTAGATGAACTAGGGATGAAAGAATGAGCTCATCATTAACTTAATGTTAAGATTAATAATAGTACCTACATCGATCTAGGTGGAACGAGGGATGCATGAATGATCTAACAGGGTCAACTACAAATCCAATTGAGTCGTTGCATTTGCATGGTGTTAGTATTGCGGTCATCCTGACCTGAGTCGTCGATCGATAACTCTGAGTTGAAATGCGTTCTCATTAAATTAATGTTAAGATTAATAATAGTACCTAAATTTATCAAGGTGAAATTAGGGATGGATGAATGAGCACAAAGGGTCAACTACAACTTTAATTGAGTTTTTTGGCAATTGCCTGATAAGACGGTACTATATTCCTCCCGACAAGAGTCATCGATCGATCACTCTAAGATGAACCAATTCTTACTACCTCGTATGTTTAACTAATACCTTAATTGAATAATATGGGACTAGGGGTGAGTTCTCATAGGGTCAACTACAACTTCAATTGAGTCTTTTGGCAAATGCATGATGAGACAGGACTGCGTTTCTCCCGACAAAAGTCATCGATAGATCACTCTGAGCCGAACTGATTCTTACTACCTCATATGTTCAACTAATACCTTAATTGATTAATCTAGTACTAGGGGTGAGTTCTCATAATGTCAACTACAATAGATGACATCGCCTATTTGATAATTTACAACAGATGGGTAATCTGTCGCAACAAATGACTTAATCTGTTTGATAGTTTACAATAGATTCATGATCTGTCACAACAAATGACTTAATCTATTTGATAGCTTACAACAAATGGATGATATGTTGCAACAAATTACATAATCTGTTTGATTTGATCCAACAGAAAAGACATCTGTTGCAACAGGTTAAACATTTATTTATATATAATTCAATTCAGTTCATATGTTATACTAATACCTTAATTGAATGTGATTTCTCATAGGGTCAACTACAACTTCAATTTAGTATTTTGGCAATTGCATGATGAGACGGTACTGCGTTCCTCCCGACCAGAGTCGGCGATCGATCACTCTGAGCCGAACCGATTCTTAATACCTCATATGTTAGACTAATACCTTAATTGATTAATATAGGACTAGGGTACTAATACCTTAATTGAATAGTCTAGGACTAGGGGTGAGTTCTCATAGGGTCAACTACAACTTTAATTGAGCCTTTTGACAATTGCATAATGAGACGGTATTGTGTTCCTCCCGATAGAGTCATTGATCGATCACTCTGAGATGAACCGGGTCTTACTACCTCATATGTTAGACTAATACCTTAATTGATTAATCTAGGACTAGGGTACTAATACCTTAATTGAATAGTCTGGGACTAGGGGTGAGTTCTCATAGGGTCAACTACAACTTCAATTGAGTCTTTTGGCAATTGCATAATGAGACGGTACTGCGTTCCTCCCGACCAGAGTCGTCGATCGATCACTCTGATCCGAATTGATTCTTACTACCTCATATGTTAGACTAATAGCTTAACTGGTTAATTTAGGACTAGGGTACTAATACCTTAATTGAATAGTCTGGGACTAGGGGTGAGTTCTCATAGGGTTAACTACAACTTTAATTGAGTCTTATGTCAATTGTATAATGAGACGGTACTGTGTTCCTCCCGATAGAGTCGTTGATCAATCACTCTGAGTCGAATCGATTCTTAATACCTCATATGTTAGACTAATACCTTAATTGATTAATCTAGGACTAGGGTACTAATACCGTAATTGAATAATCTAGCACTAGGGGAGAGTTCTTATAGGGTAAACTATCGATTAATCTAGGACTAGGGGTGAGTTCTTATAGGGTAAGCCACAATAAATAACAATGCCTATTTGATAATTTACAACATATGGGTAATCTGTTATGACATATGACAATCCATTTGATAATTTACAATAGATGGGTAATCTGTAGCAACAGATGACTTAATCTATTTGATAATTTACATCAGATTCGTAATCTGTTGTTACTTAATCTGATTGATAATTTATAACAGATGAGAAATATGACGCAACATGTTGAACATTTGTTTTTACAACTTCAATTGAGTTCATATGTTAGACTAATAGTACCTAAATTGATTAATCTAGGACCAGGGGTGAGTTTTCACAAGGTCACCTCCTAGAGTACTTGGATAACTACAACTACAATTATTTTTATACAATTTTAATTGAATTACCCTTTTGGAAATTTCATGATGAAAGGGTTAAAAATTACGCATATATTTTATGATTTTAAAAATAATTAAGATCATTTCGGACCAAATTAACATTTTCAAAACTACTTATCATTCTATTTCAAAATACAAATCAACCCATACAAAATGTTTCATCATTTCAAATCTCGAGGTCTGGATGTTTCTCTCTCATTCTCACTCAACAATACAGTACAGACAACAACTACTCAACAAATTTGCTCAACCCTCCACAACAGATCACTTTTTTCTCATTTTCGACCACAACAACTCTTCTCATTTTCAACTTCATTCTTGCGTGTATCAATCGTTTCTTTGTCTTCATAGGCAATAGAGTTTGAAAAGAGCTCTATATTTGTTTTTTTTCTAAAAAATAATGGCTTTTAAGTTAATGATGAAAAATAAAACTTTTAGTTGTATTATCTTCGAGAATGGGTTTACAATTTTGAGTTTTGATGGTAAAATCGTAGGAAGAACTCTAGAAATCCCTAGTTTCCATCGCAGTGTTCCGTTGACTGTCGTAGTATAGTTAGATGGTGTTTGTGGTGTTGGTGGTGGTGGTGTTTGTGGTCGTTATAGTGGCATCGGTGGTGGCATTGGTTGGTGGTGTTTATGGTGGTGCCGGTATTCGTGGTGTTTGTTTGTTTGTTGGCATTGGTTGGTGGTGTTTATGGTGGTGACTATTGGTGTGTCGGTATTCGTGGTGTTTTTAATATATTTTTTAAAATCTATGCATACATCAACTATAATGTAATTTTTGTTTTCCTTTGTCTGTAGGTAAAACATGTCTCCCAAAAGAAAAAAAAGTGAAAGTGGATCAACGTCTGACCACTAAAAAAAAAGGCTACAGTACAGAGGGAGTCGGAGGAGCTTTCTAAGCAATCTCAGTCAGGGAAAAGTGAAGTTGAGGAGAGATGTGAAAACAACGTTGAGAAAGGTGTACAAGGGTCCGTAGATGGTGATGAAGAAAATGAAAGTGAGAAAAAGGAGGAATTTAAGAGTCAGAAAGAGAAAGAGAATGATCATCAACATAATGATAATGGATCACCGATAGGGCGTGAGTTAATATCTACATCCCAGCATGATCCTATCAAAACTTTTAGTATTGACAGGTTTTAAGTTGCGATGCCGATAAATGACCCAGAAGGAAAACAACTAACTGGTCAAATTGTACTTAAATGTCAGATGGGGAAAATTTTTGAACATTTTATGAAAATTATGAAAAACAAAAACATAGGCAGACTTTTTAAGAAGAGCTGCTTTGGACGCTTTCTAGTGCTGCCTGATGACCCCTCTGCCCGTATCCGTTTCCCTATGACTATAGTATATGGTCTTCTCAAGCACAGGATTAAGTATGCGGGGGATGATAAAGATTCGAAGGAGGGGGCAAAAAGAAGATGGATGAAATATAAATCAACTAATGTGGCATGCTTGTTTGTTTTGGCTTGCAAGAGTTTGCCATAATAACGGGCCTGAGCTGCCATCGTCCAGAATGACCACCACCCCGCAAAAGATCCAAGGCAATAAAATGCAAGAAAAAAATAGATGGGTTGTTTGACATTGCTCGACGTGGCTACAAAGCATCGGATTTGTTGACAGATCTCGAGGATAAAACCATACCAGAGTAGTACAGGGAGCAATTGTGCTTAGTTTGGTTTGCCCATTCGGTTATATTGGCAAGAGATGTCAACAAGGTCATAGAAGATGATTTGTTGGCGCGTGCTGAGGATTTTGATAAATTCAACAATTATCCCTGGGGATATGACAGCTTCTACTTGACTGTCCAATATTTACTGACAAAGCTATCCTCAGGAACGACCATATTATACAACTTTCCTTGGGCTTTCATGGTAAAATTAATCACTAATTTTACTCATCCATTAATTTATATTGAATATAGTCATTATGATTTTTTTCTTTGCTTGCTTCCTGTTTACATTTTTTAGGCTTGGGTATTTGAAGTCATTCCCTCCTCCAAAAGCAGTTAATGGATTACCCAGATGAGGTTTCTTATCCAAGGATGTGTAGGTGGTTGGCTGTAAAGAGAAACACTAATATTAAGGAGGTTGATCTCTTTAACCCTCTGAATGATGCAGTACGTCTTCTTCAAGTAAAATAATTCTACTCAAAGATAAGAAAGATATTGAACAGATGGTATATCTGGTGCAACAAATATTATATCTAATGCACCAAATGGGACATCTGTTGCGATGAAGTATATATTGCATCAGATTACCCATCTGTTACTTTAGTTCTCTAAACCTGACTCCTAAGAATGTAACCATTTTCTGCAAATTATGCAATAGATATTTAATCTGATAACATATTGTTCATCTGTTGCGACGTACAGATCATCTATTACATTACAGATTACCCTTCTTATACAGCTGTTGCAACAGATGATTGATATTTTTCATCAGATTATCCATGTGTTGCTCTATTTCTCAGAACCAGACTCAAACGAATTTTAACCATATACTGCAAACTATACAATAGATGGGTCTTTTTTTAAAAAATATAGCCCAACTGTGAAAATTATTATATTATATGATTTGAATGCATCTGTCTTTTTTTTTCTTTTTTATAGGTTGTGCATCCATGGATCATGCCTACTGAGAAGGAGTCGGTGATGACTTCTTATATTACTCTAGGTCATGTTGATACTATTTCTGACCCAACGGTGGAGTTAATAAAGATGGAATTGGATGGAGCAACAGCCATAAGAAGAGCAGTTAGGTCAGCCTAATATTGAGGCTCTTCATGACCAACCTTTTACTAAGGCAGATCCGGGTGCTTCTTCTGGTGGAGTTGTTGGTGTTGGTGGCAGGCATGCTGATGTTGATACCACTCATGATGATGAGTATGTTGATCCTCAAGAAATAATAAATATGTTTGAAAACACCTTTTTTCTCCCTTACACAGGTCCCTCTCACCTCTCTTCACCCTCGTGTTCTCGTTGCGAATGCGATGGGTGCAAGGACAGACAGGATAAACTCTTTGAAAAAGTAGAGGATATCTCTAAAGATATCGAGGAATTCAAATATAAGAGGTGTGTCCTACCATCCAAGAAGGTGATGGAGCCGTACACTCCTACAGAGTAGGTTAGGAGAAAGAAAAGAGCAATTAAAGACGTACTTTCCGCTCGAAAATCAAAAGAAATTGTAATCTATCCCTCTCCAAAAGCTGTTAAAGTTCATAGGCCAGTAAAGAAGGTGGAAATATACGTGGAACTCGATGCTGAAGAGAAGAGGGATCTGCGACAGGCCAAGAATGCCAAGCCAGGCACACCAGATTACCCCAGGCCTCCTTTTCCCCCCCAAGACTTCCAGACTATGACTGATATGCGTATGCCATACGAGGAAAAGGAAAGTTTAATTTTCCTAACCTAGACCTTCTAATATACCCCATGAAGAAAAAGCTACGTAACAGATTTCACATCTAGTAGTCTTCTGTTGCAACTTATTATCTATCTGTTGCATAAGTTATGTTGGATTATTAATTCAGAGAACCCTATGCAATAGATGGACAATCCGGTGCATCTTTAAAATTACTAACCTATTTAAAAATTGACTTATTATCTCATAGCATGTTGACATAATTCTCTGCCTCATGAGGAAAATGCAATTAACGTACCAGAAAGCTTATGACGCTGCTGATAGGATAATGTACCTCGACTTCTGCAAGAAGCTCAAGGATAGGTACGATCAACTCAATGGAGAGGCGTCAGCCCTTGGCGTGGTACTTGATTTCCTAGTTCCAACGTTGGTCTTGGATGGAGAAGAAACGTTAAGATATGTTAGAGGGGACAGGCCAAATCCACATGGCAAGAGCTGGACCAAGGCAAAAAGGATTCTTGCAGTCATTAGCGTGAACGACATGCATTATCGGGATGTTGAGATACTACTCGAGGAGGGAAAGATCAATGTTTATGATTCCAACGTACCTCTCATCGATGATTTCGATCTTTTTCTCCTCGTGGAGCCACTGATGGTGTTGTTGCCCATCTTGTTAAGGGAGAGTAAACTAATGAATCATTTGTCAAAGAAAGTGTTTATAATGCAATAGATTAGATTGTAAATCTGTTGTAAAATATCTTTAATCCATTCTGGCAGATAGTTTATCTGTTGCTATAGGTTGGTCATCTGTTGCATTATGGCGATGTTATTTCTATGAATAATCTAATAATCTAAGTCTAATCTGTTGCAACAGTAGGAAGACCTGTTTGATAATTTCTAACAGATGACCTAAATTTTATAACATATTTCTAAATCTTTTTAATATTTTCCAACAGTTACGCTTGAACATCCATGTTCTCGACAACACCAAACCAATATCAAATATACACACCACCATGAAAATTTTAGCAATTAGGCTTTAATATTCATGTGCCCAACAACACCAAACCAGTAGCAATAACAACAACAATATAGTATCTTCTTGCTCTATTTTGTTTCTCTTCAGAAGCCTTGACTTTTTTCAATAAACCCCAGATTACACGATTTGCTTGTGAAGGGTGTTGTTCTTCATACCAATCAAAGTAATCGCATCCACCCAATTTCTATAAAAAAGAGAACACAATTACAAAATAATTACAAGACAATAATTAATCAATTAATTAAATAAAAAATATTACCTTTGAAATCTTACAAGTAAAAAACCTACGACCCAAATTTTGTTGAGTCCAAGAAGTTTGTAATAGTTCTTCATAAAAACACTTACAATATCGAAAATCTTTATCACAAAAAATAGTGGAAGATGCGCTCGACATTGTCAAGCTTAGTTGGAAAAAAAAAGAAATAATTTGAATAGATAAAAGAAGATGACGATGAAGAAGAAGATTTAGGAATTTAGGGTTAAATTTTAGGAGGAAGATGAATATATAAGACAATGGGGAGAGAAAAAATGACCGTTGGGGGACAAGTGACGGCAAGTCGGTGAAATGTACTAGACTGACACTGACACATTTGATGCCTATTTTATTTTACGTGTTTAAAATGAATACTATCTACTTGATGCCTATATTATTTTAAGTATTTGAACTGAACACCGTCGATGGGTTGAGCCTTTTTTATTTAAATTCAATTCACTTTAACCTTTTTACACGTAGTGTAAATTTTTTATGTCCAACGAAAGTTGAATTTTTATAATGCAACAAATTCTCCATCCGTTGTAACAGTTATTCTACCTGTTCTAACATATAGTTTATCTGTTGCAATAGGTTGGTCATCTGTTGTATTATCTCGATGTTTTTATCTAAAGTCCATCTGTTGCAGCAGTGGAAAGACCTGTTTGATAAATTCCAACAGATCACCTACTTGTTGCAACATATGTCTAAATCTGTTCGGTTTTTCCAATAGATGTGTCTTCTGTTGCAACAAATACATTATCTGTTGCAATATTTGAATCTAGTATTCCTTTTCAGTTAATAAGTTCAAATCTAAGGAATAAATAAATTCGTAAATAAAATAAAATAAATCGAATCCTTCATAAATTAGCTGAAATAAGTCAACGAATAAATGAAATGTAAAAATATTGTTATGGGTACAGATCTCAATAAATACATCAACAACAATTTAAGTATACTACCAAGGATTACTTTGATTTGACAAGCTCAAGCTATAAAGATCTACTCAGTATGGGAAAGTTGTTCTTCATCCTGTGCTATGAAATTCGGCTTTGCTCGTCGTGAATCTTTATTGTCGCTTACGTATGGTTTCTGCACTTTCTATTCTTCGTATTTCCATAAAAAGAGTAGCATATTGTTAATGTTTTTCAGTAGTAGTTTCTTCTACATCTACCTGGAAAGTCAGAATTGGTCAATACTAATCACGGAGATACAACAAAACGGAAAAGGATAACTCATCTCTTCTAACAAATCAAATAGGACTTCCTCCCATTTTAAACTGTCCCAAACAGATTATATTTCTGTTTTTACAATGAATCAACTATTGGGATAAATTTCTACATGAGGAAGGCCTTGTGTGATAATTTCTAACGGATGAACCATCTGTTGCAAAATATGAATCATGTGTTGCAGCATATAGGTCGTCTGTTGGCACAAATAAAAGAGGTACGAAGAGCTGTTTGATTTGCTAAAATAAACAAGACATATGTTGCACCAGATAAAGTATCTGGTATAACAGGTTAGTCAACTATAGCAATAAATGTATATATCTATTTGATAATTCTCAACAGATATGTCATCTGTTAAAATAGATATGTGTCTATTTGTTTTGTCAGTTGAAAGACATATAATATATTCACCTTCTTCAGCTTGTTCTTCTCTCCTTTGGACATTGTACGTTGCTCAGTCCAACACACAAACAGAGGAGTTGCAATTTCGCTTTTTTGGATGCTTGATAATGCCCTGGAAATCACTCTCCTTCTTTTCTTAGCCCTAATCTCTAATGAAGCGGATGGAAATAAAATTCTCTTTGATGGAATGATACCTATCTTAGATGTTAATTCCTTTACAGAAGCTGTTAATTCATTAATAGCATTAATCACTACATTATATTTCGTCCTGCAGTCTTGACATTTGCATGTCGAACATTCGCTGGGAGAGGCAAAATCTGTATAACCAATATGATCATACTCATAATGGTTTACTTTAAATACTGTAAGAGGAGCATCATTAGCACCAACAGTAGCACCACTACCACCACCAATAGCTCCATCACCACTAAGACCATTAACAACAACAATAAGTCCACCCTCCAAAATTATTTTTCTTGTAATGGTTGTTGCTCCAAACAATTCTATTTTTATTCTGTCGATGACCTTAGGGTCCGATAAAATTTGCACAGACCATAAAGTAAGAAAAAATGGCTTCTTCAACTCTCAATTGGTCGGAACTAGCGACGGATGCACAATCTAATATAAATCATTACATATATTAGAATGATGATTAGATCATTCAAAATAAATTATTAATTAAAATAAAAAATTAATTATAATTATACTTACTGCATCCTTCGGGGGGTTGAAGAGATCAAGAAATTTTGCACTTTTATTAGTTTTGGCCGACAACCATCTCAAGATTCTTGGATAGGAAACTCCTTCCTGGTAGTTCACTTGTTGTCTCAAATAAGGAATGACTTCAAACGCCCAAGTCTATAAAATAACACCAATAAATCAAAACCATTATTGAGCGAAAAAAATAAATGATATCATAATAGAAGAAAGAAACATTTACCATGAAAGCCCATGGGAAGCCATATAAGTTGACTGTCTTTGGCACTAACGGAGTCAACAAATATTTGATAGTTATTTTGAAGCTTTCATACCCCCATGGATAGCTATTAAACGCCTCAAAATCCTCGGAGACCTTTATTAAATCGAGGCTTATATTGTTTTTAACATCTCTCGCCTAAAGAATATTATGTACAAACCAAACCAAGCACAATGACTGCTTGCGCTTCTTTGAAAGTCCTTTACCTTTCAATGCTTCTATCAAATTTTTGTTTTTGAAGTTTGGACGAATAATGGACACTAGGTCATCATGATAACACAACTTGCCTTTGCCTTTTTTGGGTGTGCGGGGTACTTTTTTTTGGGTTAGAATAGTTATAACTTCAGAAGGAGGATAACATTTTAGTCCAGTAACTATGGCAAACTCCTTCCAACCAAAACAAACAGGCATACCACAGTAATTTATCCTCACCTCATCCATCTTATCTTTGTTTTCACACATAAACCTACGCTTGAGTAGTTCATATACCATTTTTATTTGGAAACGAGCATTGTTGTCCTCCGATAAATCAAGATATTTCCCAAAGCAGCTATCCCTGAAATAAGCATTCAATTTTTATTCTCAAAGTATTTTTCTGAAGGTGTCGAAAGATTTTCCCATGGCTAACTTAACCACGAAATCACCTGTTAAATCTGTGAAACTATCGCACTATATTATCACAGGATAACGATCAATGTTGAAGGCTTTGACCAGCTCTTCGGTGGAAGGGCTATTAGCATATGCATCATCTCTTTTGAAACATCCCTCTTCCCCATGTTCATCATATTATGCTTCTAATTGAGATAACGCTTGTAAAGTAAGCTCATAGAGTGGTGGATGTATCCTAGCTGCTTCACTTGTTCCTTTACTTAGACTTGATTCAGTTTCTGTTTTTTTGGGAACCATATTATCTAAAATTAGCAGGAACATAAAATAATATATTATTGTTGATTAATGGATTGTTAAAAAGGGATAACAGTAAATCTAACAAGCAAAATAGTAAAATAACAGTTGCAACAGATCACCGATCTGTTGCACCAGGTAGTATATCTATTGCAGCATATAACCAAACTATTGCAGCGAATGAGTAATCTGTTGCAACAATACAAAATATATTACTCATCTTTTAAGACAGATGAATAGTCTGTTCAACAGATCACACAACTATTGTGACATCATCTGTTGCAATATATGAGTGATCTGTTAGAACATTTAATTAATTTATTGTGATAATACAAAATATATCACTCATCTGTTGAGAAAGATGAATGGTTTTTGCAACAGATCACACATCTATTGCAATATATGAGTGATCTGTCAGAGCATTTAACTAATATGCAGCAATGACTAAGTAATTTGTTACGACAATACAAAATATATCACTCATCAATTGAGAAAGATGAATGGTCTGTGCAACAGGTCACACATCTGTTACAAGACATGAGTAATCTATTGGAACAGTTATCAACGGTCAATATTATTTAGATTTCTTCCAACATAGGGTCGTATATCATGGAAGATGAATGATCATTTGGAAAAATCAAGTCTTGGACATTTCCTGTAGGAAGAGTTGATGGGATTTTATCCAACAGGAGGTTCATCCGTTGCATCAGATCATTAATCTGATGGTTCTTCCATTACACCAGATGGTTAATTAGTTGCATCAGATTTTTTATCCGATGCTTAATTTGTTGCAACATATGGTAAAGTTGTTGCATCAGATAGTTAATCTATTGCATCAGATTATTAATCTGTTACATCAGAATTGTAATCTGATGGTTTCTCTGGTGTATCAGATGGTTGATTTGGTGCATCATATAATAAATTTGTTACATCAGATGGTTAATATGTTGCACCAAATGGGTAATCTGTCGGAGGAAACAAAAAAAAGTAGCACAATCTTGTTTAACAAAAAACAACAATTTCACCATTTTTACCAAGAACAAAAACAGAACAAATCAAATCAAATTGTTGTTTTGTTTTTATAAACACAAACAATAAAAAGGCCATTTCAGACCGCATTTTAAATTAGTGCAACAAATATTGAAATTGTTAACCAATACTATAAGAGAAGTTGGCTCAAGTTCCTCGTTTTCTTCGAAACTAAAAAGGCCATAAATTTTTACCTGTGAAAGAAGAAAAGGAACAATGAAGAATTTGAAGCTGTTGTGGTCGGAGAGAAAGGCTATCACATCGATTGAAGGATGAAGTCGAAAAGGAACTCGAAGCCCAACTATTTTTAGTTGAATGTTGAAGTTAGGGAGGATTGAAATGAGAAATTTGTAGAACAGTTGGTTGGGAGAGAGTTGAGAGAAGCTGTTGAGAGATGGATGAGAGATAGGTTGATTGAATTGAAGAGGGAAACTCGAAGCCCAACTATTTATCACCGAAGGTAGAAGTCGTCGGGGGTTGAAGGAAGAAAAGGGGAGAACTCGAAGCCCAACTATTTGTCGCCGGAGGTAGAAGTCGTCGGGGGTTGAATAGAGAAATTTTGAAAAACTGTTGGTTGGGAGAGAGTTGAGAGAAATTTGAGAGTGAAGAGAGAGTGGTTGATTTGGATTGAAGAGGGATGTGGGTTGGGTTGATTTGTATTTTTGAAAAGATTAGAAAGTTTTGAAAATATTAATAAAGTTCACAATTAACTTAATAAAGTTTCCTAATGATGTTTGACCCTATTTGTTGGTCAATGTCACCAATCCTTCACTCAAGACTTAAAAGACACTTTTCCTTCAATTTTCTCAAGTATCTTATATGTCTCTTTCTCTTCTAATTGACAGTCCATGTTATTAAATTATTTTTTTTAATAATAGATTTATTTAAATCATCACACTTATTTAGTCAAAATTATATTCTTATTCTTTTCTTGAAAAAAATATATTAATTTATTAAGAAGAAATTTTCATGCTTAGAAATCTTTTATCATTACTTAAACTTTCAAATTTTTTCTAAAGTTATTTTCTTGGATTGTTATAAATAGTTTTGGAGTCGCTTATAAAAATCACATTTTCTTTTTGCTAAGACAATAATATCACTCAGTTACTAATATTTTTTTCAAAAAATCACTAAGGGTGTGTTTGGTATGATGGAAAATGTTTTCTTATTTTTCCTTATTTGGTTGTAGTTAAATGTTGGAAAAATGTTTTCCATAACAACTTATTTTCCTTTATTTGAGGGAAAATGACTTCCCTCATGAGCCAAGGGAAGTCATTTTCCGGAAAATGACAAATGTGACTTATGGCTCCATCCCCCCACCACCCCTCTTCCCCACCCCAACAACACTCATATTCACATTTCTCAAAAAGTTCACATTACTCAAAAATATTTTTTTCACTGTGCTTTGTTTCAATTTTTTACTATTTGAAATAAAAAATAGTGAAGCCCGAATTTTTTTATTTTCTAATAATCGTTGAATGTATTGTTATTTCTATATGCATAGAGGAAGACTTACCTATGTTACTTTTACTAATTGCATATTTCATTTTGTTATCGATGTAGCTTGTTTCACAAGATTGAATAAGCTTGTCGTTCCGTTATATTTCTATTGATTGTGGTATCTTGAGATTGTCCTAACAAAATGTTGAAAAATGTCTCCTATATTTGCTAATTAGTAGTTGATTAAATTTAGTGATTGTAATATTTTAGTATTCGATATTGATATTATTTGCTATGCTTAAATTAGTTCTTACAAATTGTTGAGTTGCTAGATGCACCGATATACTAGTTAACAGTTAGTAGTATTTTCAAAAAAATATTTTTTCACTCACTAATCAAACACTAGAAAATAAAAAATATTTTCTACTCACCAACCAAACACCATAAAATATTTTCCACTCGCCAACCAAACATGAGAAAGTAAATAGAAAACCAACTTGTTTTCCAGAAAAACTTTTTCCAGGAAAACATTTTCGGTGGAAAATATTTTCCATCATACCAAACACACCCTAAGTACCTTGAAAGCTTCCTCATCTTCTAATTAGCATGTCATGTCAGTAAACCATCATTTACAAAAAAAATAATAAACATATTAACTCCGCAAACTCATTTAACCAAAATAATAGTTTTATCTTCTTAAAAATATATATTAATTTATTAAGAAAAAAATTCTCATACTTCGGTATTTATACTTTTTTCTAGAGTATTTTCCTAGATAATCATTCAGGTTTTTATATATAATTGCCTATAAAGATCAGTTATTTTCTAAAGAAAATAATATCACTAAATTACATAAGTTATCTAGAGATTTTAATTTGCATTTAAAATAATATGATAAAGATTAAGTATGGTGAAGAATTTCTAAACAGGAAAATTAAAATAATGTATTTTTTAAAAAATAATAAATTTATAATTTTGAGTAAATGAGTTTGATGAATTAAATGATTTGTTATTCAAAAAATGTGATTTTAATGACATGGCTTGTCAACTAAGAGAGAAGAATATTTTTGAGGCGTTTAGTAATTTTGTTAGGAAAAGAGTGATAGTTGAGTAATATTGTGGTCCTAAATGAAATATAAGTGATATTTGAAAGAAATTCTCAAATTAACTCAGAGTTTTAATAATTACATGTTTTGTCCTGTTTAAAATTTTGTTTTTAAAATTTGTCTATAGATAGATATACTAACAAAATACAACAACAACAACAATAACAACATAGTATATTCCCACATAGTGAGGTCTGGGAAGGGTGAAATGTACGCAGTCCATACCGCTACCTCCGAAGAAGTAGAGATGTTATTTTCGATAGACCCCCGGCTCAAGAGAGAGAATAGTATATAAAGGTCGTAATGCAACTCGAAACAGGATGTATAACACAATAGAAATAAGTGATAAAATAATAACAGTAAATATCAAGAAAATACAAAATAAGTAAAGTACAAGAAATACAAAATAAGAAATAGGAAAACGGATACTCTCCTAGTAGTAAACAATACACTCACAGACCTAAGAGGACTACCACCCCCACACTCTCCAAACACCTAGCCACAACTAACAGACTCACAGACTCACACTAGCCTTCAACCATAATTCGCGACCTCCAGACCTTCCTGTCTAGGGTTATGTCCTCAGTAAGCTACAGTTGCTCCATGTCATGTCTAATCACCTCCCTTCAGTATTTCTTTGGCCTACCTCTACCCCTCCTGAAGCCATCCAAAGCTGACTCTCACACCTCCGAACAGGGGCATTCGTGCTCCTTCTCATCACATGCCCAAATTATCTAAACCTTCCTTCTCTCATCTTGTCCTCCACCGAAGCCACTCCCACCTTCTTTCGGATAATTTCATTTCTGACTCTATCCCTTATAGTGAGACCACACATCCAACGCAACATCCACACATCCACAGCCAACAAAATATGTCGTGGTTAAATGTAAAAAGTTATTTTGCTAAATAATTTAACCACAATATTTTTTTCATAACATTTGTAGCAATAAATGTGGCTAAATTTCATATACATATTTTATATGGTCCATGATGACTAAGAATTTATACTTATTTTTATGAAATCTATTATGTTGTAGACAATAGTTATAAACAAAATTTTACTCTACAATATATATATATATATATATATATATATATATATATATTAAGTGATTTTATCGACGACAAATAATTTGTATCTATCTTCATATAATTAGCGAGAATTTATAAAATTTTCTTTAGATTAAGTATATTAATTAATAAAATTATTATATATAATAATTTATTTATTCAAATTATATTTGAAACTTACAAATAAGATCCTGTAAATTTGAATAAAGCCGAATAATAAACACCTCTAAAATTCTTAAAACACTTGATCATGATGAAGCTTGAGTGAAACATATTAAAATTTTGTTTAAATTCTTTATAATTAGTTAATTAAAGTTAATAGAATCATTAATATAGACATTTATTTTTTAAAAAATTATATTTGAAACTTACAAGTTATAAAATTGAATTACACATTGACAACACTAATTAAACTAGACTGATAAACATATTATTTCGATGAAACAAGTCTAAAGTAAAATTTAGTAAAGTTAATTTGTTTAAACTTTTTATAATAAGTGTATACACATGATTTTGACCCTCCCCGAGTTTAATATATATATATATATATATATATATATATATATATATTTCGATATTAAATATTTATATTTGGTCTAATATTATTTAAATTTTTATTTTATTTTAATAAATTTTTAGTTAAAAAATAAAGTTAATTTTGAGTAGTTTTATTTTATTTTATTCTAATTTTAAAAAAAAAATTAAAAAAAAATATTTTCGTTTTAAACTTTAAACAAATAAGTTAGTAGTTTTAGTACTATCTTAATTATATTTATTTTTAACTATTTTTAAACTTTTAGTGTATTTTATTAAATAAAAAATTAATTAGTTATTATTATATTATTTTTATATTTATTTTTATTTTATTTACTTATTTATTATTTTTACTTGTTATTATTATTATTTTTTATTAAAGAAAAGAAAAAGAAAAAGAAAAAAAATTGAAAATTTACTTCTTATTCTAAACTACCCAACCACCCCTAATTTCTCTCAACCTCCCTCAACTTCCCAACCCCTACACACTATGATACACACACGAACACATTTTGAAAAAAGGGAAGGAAGAGAACATTGAAAAAAAAGAAGGAAAAGAAACAGAGAACAAGAAAAGAGAAAATTAGAAACTTTAAGTGATCAAGAAAAAAAACAAAACAAGAAACAAAGAGAAACCAAGAAACAAAACGAAAGAAAAAAAAAAAAAAGAAACAAAAGGAATAACGAGACACAGAAAAAAAATCCAAAAAAAGATTAAAAGTAGAAAAAGGGAACATTTTCTTCTTTCTTTAGTCAACCAAAAGAATAGAAAACAAAAATATACTCCCTCCCATTCGTGGAAAGAACACCAAAATAAATAAATAAAGGAAAACAGTAAGAAAGAAAAAACAAAAGCTGAGAGAAAGAAAAAAAAAATACGAAGACAACAGAGGGTAAATTAGAAGCCAAATTGATATGTAGTTTGGGGTTTTGTTCGGAATCCATTCGAGTATTTCGGTGACGACGTTATTGCTTCATACTCAGTTTAATTTATTACACAGGTTCTTATTCAATCCTGTGTTATAATTTTATAAGTTTATTGTGAATCGAAGTTTGAATGAAGTTGTTTAAATAATTTCATTCCGGCATAAAGTTCATTCTATCATATTCATATGTATTCGAAAGCATTTTAATTTAGTTGATAAATATGTCGTATGCTTAGATAATTGCGATGGCTTTACTTAAATGTTATTTAAAAATTTAATGATATGTTTAGTTGATCCAAAGTAATTCTTAAAAGTATAATTTAATATTTCATTTTATTTAATTTTTTCTTTCTCGTCATTTTATAGTCATGCATGTAAGTGTTTGTTAATTAGAGTTTCTTGTTTTCAAAGTATATGTGTACATGTTTGTTAAGGCGGACTCTTTTTAACATAAAAATAAATAAAATAAAGAAAAATTATAGTGTATATATTTTTAGGGCCTATTAAGTAGTAATGAATGGATAATAATAGAATGGGTTGCATAGAAATAATAATATATGTATAATAACATGGGTTGTATGAAAATAATATATAAATAGTATGCATGCTTTGATTTTTCTGTAAATTTTCTTTTAGTATGTTATTGTAATTAATTCCTAGATACAAGAAATGTTAAGGTATACTTGACTCGTTATAATATATAGTTATTTCATTAATCCATCCTTTCTTATTAATAGACTTTTTGTGGGTCTGATTCAGCATGTAAGACCTATTTATTAATTAATGTGAGAATGAGCGAGATGGGTTGTTGCGTATTAATCCAAAATTTTGTTGTAAATTTGAAAAGATCAGAGAGTAAAATTAGATAAGAAAAATTGTTTCGAGTTACAAGAAACAAACTATTTTTTTTAACGCTATAGAAGCTTTAGGCACGTTTAATATATTTGTCTCAATTAAGAATGACACATCTTTCCGAGATGTTTAAAAATAATGTGAGGATGCGAAGTTGCACCTCGACAAAGATTTCCTGAAAATTAATTTTTACTAGTTTAATATAAGAGACGTAGACAGATATTCACGGTATAATAAAAATGAGCAAATTAAGGCCTACAAACGATTTATTCAAAGTAGTTTAAGATAAGTATAAGTTAATAAAAGCGATCGTGCTAGAGCCATGAGACTCGAGGGATGCCTCATACCTTCCTCTTGGTCAACAAAATTCCTTACCTGGTCTTCTGTTTTCGCATACCATAATAAAGAGTCATTTCCTTTTGATTAGGGATTCAAAAAGGTGACTTGGAACACCATAACTCAATTTCAAGTGGCGACTCTGTAAATAAAATAATCTCTATTCAATATCGTCACTTTAATTGGAAAAATCCTTTGACTCGACGCCTCGAGCGAAAAAGAGGTGTGACAATAAGTTGATTAAGAAATAACAAGATTTAGTTACTTATTTATTTAGATATAAATTATTGTACAAATACACTTTTGTGATAGCTATGTTCAATTATTAATCCTTGTTTCAACTAATATAAGTAATAATTCATAATTGAGAATTACGTAAAGGTATTATAAATCATAATAATTAACAAATTAAAATAATTAAAACAACGTAAAAATTTTAATTGACTCTCTAAATTTTGTTACTGCCACATAAGTCGAGACAAAAGAACATGTACTCTAAATCACAATAATTAATAAATAAAAATATTTAAAAAATATATAAAAAAATTAGTACACTCTCAAAATTGTATCAATACCACATAAATTGAGACAAAGGGTATAACATATATTATTTAAAAATTATGTAGAAAATTATTATGTTTTAAAAAAAATTAAACTACATAATTTAAATAATTTTTAAAATTTAATTTGAAAATATATTAATAACGAAAGTTAAAACTCTAATACTTTAAACATGGTAGACATTAATGTATCATAAAAATCGTAAAAAATCTATAGTTCATCAATAGCGATCCTAGTCAATATCAACCGAAGAAAGCCGTGTATTAATATTGTAGTTTTGCACCCTTATGTTATGTTGGTTTGATAATTTGTAAATCATTTACTTATATTTGAGCATATTGTAGACACATAAAATTTATTGGATCAAATTCATATAAAATTTGAATTTGAGCCATATGTTATTGGGTTTAAACTTATTTTGGGCTAAAGAAAAAATAAGCCTATTTTATTCTTCATCAAGGTCCATCTCACTTTGAAATCCAAACTTATCAAGTGACGTGGTATCCAAGTCAAATTCAAAACCAATGAGACGCCGCCATATGTACAAATGATGTGAAAATCTCATTCAAATTTAACAACCAGTCAAAAGGTGTCAAGTGTCAAATTGACATGTTGCGGCCAATCACAAGCAACTAGGCCTACCCCTACAACTATAAATAGGGGGTAACATAACATTGTATGAGGAGAAAAAAGAAAAAGGAGGACATTCTGCAAGCATTAGAGGAAGCTTCTGCATTGACTATACAACTTTTCAACTAATTGACTAACGGAGTTCTGCCCAGAGATCAACTCGACAAGACGAAGTGCTGTCAGACAATTCCTGGAGATCCAAACACATTTCTAGGAGACTCAAATCATCCAAAATTCGAGAATCACGCTAAAAAGGCCCTCCAATCACAAAAAAACTTAGAAGAGAAGAATCGAGAGAATAACGGAATTATACCAGCAAAATTACCTTAAATAAAATTATTTTTTTTATTTATTTTATTTTTTGCTTCCAGTTAATTTTCAGTGTTAACAAAAATTTGTTGCGAACAAATTGGCACACCCGGTGGGACAAGTTCTGCTCTCCATCTCGTTTTCCTGCAAAATCAAGTTCAACTACTATAATAGACTTCAGAAAAATCAATGAAGTTTCATGCAAGAAGCCTACTACTACCACATCTACTGAGATCAAACTTGTTGGCCCCATCGATCGGCGCAATCTCAACACTTGTGTTTTGGATAGTGTAATACCCCGCATGTTTCTAATCTTGTGATTCATACTTGAGTACATGACTTACCATGAATATCCTAGTGATAGGATAGCTTATGATCCATTAAGCATGTTCATATGAGTCACTTAAGGTAATACAAGCTAAGAGTTTTTGAATCCATCAAGTTTTGGTGTTCGATTTTGCAAGGGTCATCTTTGAATGAGTATAACTCAATGTTAATATGGTATTTTAGATGATTTAGACCCACCAAATTGTAGAGAATTGAATTATCTTTCCAAAGATACCAATTTCGCCTTAATCCAATACTCGAGCGAAAAGTTATGCCCATTTTCGTGAGAGACAGTAAGAATAGGCGATTGGTTAGGAGCCGCCTAACCCAAGCATAGACGATTGGTTAGGCGCCGCCCAACCCATTCATAGGCGATTACTTGGGCGCCGCCTAAGACAATTTCAGGTGTCAAAAACACTCCGTCTTGAGTTATTTTAAAGGTAATTAAGTCTTTAAATACTCCTTACACGTCCCTAAACTTAACCCTACAAAATATATAGCCTCTAAACATATTACAACCCTGTTTTCATCTCAAAGCTCATCATCCAAGAGCACTAAAGGAGAAAAACAACTAGGGTTGCATAAGTAAGCTTGAAGATCCGATTTTAAGGAAATTCCTCCGTCAATCATCAAGAATCTTCCTTCTAAGGTATGCGTAGTGTTCATCTATGGATTCAATTCGTTCATAGAGTTTAAGAATCAATATTTAAAATACAAAAGCTTGGTTGTTTGTGGTGCTATGATCATACCTATGTTGATGCTTGTTTGTTTTCCTCTTTTTCATTATAAAGTATGATTTCTATATGGTTGGGTGTTGATGATCATGTTGTTGATATTGGGTGATTCCCAAGATGGAATCTTTATATGTTTTTGTGAATTCATGATATCATATGAGTTGGAAACATGTAAATTTGGTTGTTCATGATGTATAATTTGATGAATTCACCTATGCTCAAGATGTGCATGAAAGGTGTTTGATAAAATGCCTAAGGAACTAGAAACCATGCAATATAGCTAAATTGTGACTAAGTGAAGGAATCATGATATGCCCTTACGTTCCAATGACTTCTATGTTGTTAATGTGCCTTGTACATGTTGTTGGAATACTCATGAACTATTCTTATGAGATTATGCTATGTTTACTTGCAAATCCTACTTATGAACAAGATGCATGATAACCATGCAATCCACATGAACTTTCATGCTATTAGCATGTGTTGCCAATATGATTATGCAACGAACATGATCTTAAGATTGTGCAAGTACTTCCATGTGATATGAAATCCTTTCCATGAAATACATTGTTGATAACCATGCTTAGTATGAGATCCGTACTTATGCTATTATATATTATGGACTCTACTCTTATGATCAAGTCAGTCATGTGTGTCTGTTTCCTTCTATCGAGTCCTGGGGGTACTTGTACCCGAAAACTATAGCTTTGTGCCTAGATCCATGTCATGTTTCATGATATTCGAACTCAAACTATGATTCCATATATTTCAGTCAGTGATGTGACACAGGAAAATCTCATGATCTTAGTCAGTTGTTAGATATCAGTAACATTCCGTCAGTCATTGGAATCCAGTAAACTTAGTTTAGCTCTGCTAAACAATACCACTAGTATCAGTCCAGTTAATCAGTATCAGTTCAGCTAATCAGTTCAGTTATTCAGTTTAGCTTAGTTATTCAGTTCAGTGTCCTTCAGATGGGAGTAGAGGTTAGCACCGAGTGAACCCAAAGATGGGAACTCACCCGCCAGTTCAGGGTGTGATTCTTAGTAGCAATCCTTGTGTTCCAGAATTACGTAGCCAGCGTAGGTTGAGACATATTAACCGTCAGCTTAGGGTTGATGAGGTGACTTAACCCGTCAGTTTAGGTTTCCCACCATTCTTATTGAGTACCCGCCAGATAAGGGTCACTCACAGCTGTCCTTACAAGTGGCGCGGTATTGACACCCCTCCAATCGGAGCAGAGATTGGACCCCAGCTTAGCCATAACGGCATACACGGGGCATGTCGGTTAAACACTACCTCCCACAGTTTCAGTAACAGTCTCAGTAAAAGAACTCAGAGTGTTATTCAGATTTCAGTATATACAAGACTGTCAGATACAGTCATCTATGTTATCAGTTTCAATATTAGTCTTAGTAAAAGAACTCAGAGCATTCTTCAGATTTCAGTATATACAGGACTACCAGATACAGTCGTCCATGACATCAGTTTCAGTATCAGTCATGATAGTTATCAGTAAACCATGTATTAGCTTACAGGTCATGCTATCACGTATTCACGGTCCCAATTTCTATATATGTATGTTTGCACTCCCACGTTCATATTAGTCAGTCAGTGTTGTTCATGCATGAAACCCTTTATGTTTAGCCTATCTTCCTTGTATACTCAGTACTCCAGTTTACTGACGTATTTACGCTATGGTGCTTTCTTTTCATGTTACACCATAGGTTTTGAGACACGAGCTCCAGCCCAGCAGTAACGGTAGCGTTCCAGTCACAGAGACACAGTGAGTCCTCATTGATTCAAGGACAATATGATTTGATTTATTTATTTATTCTTCAGTTTAATTTTACGGAGTTAGTTGGAGATATGTTCCTTCAACTCCTTATTCAGACAGTTTAGAGGCTTTCAGATTTACTTTCAGATTTACATTCAGATTGAGTTGTTTTGGGTATTTTCACCCACATGATTGTATTCAGTTGAACCTTATGGCCTTACAGTTTTATGTATTCCGCGCTATTATATTATGATTTGTAGTATACAGGTACAGATATCAGTCATGGATTAGCTTGTGGTCCCTCGGGGTCATGAGCACCGTGTAGCATTCCAGTTCAGTAAATTGAGGTGTTACAGATGGATCCCAATACTTCACCTTTTTGGAGATGACAAAAAGAAAAAAATCTTAAATTTTGGCAATAACTATAACCCCTGGGGGCAACTTTGCATCTATGTTATCAGATGAACCATTGAAAACTGGATGTAACTTTGGAGAATCTAAAAACTTAATGAATTCTCCAACTTTAACGAAAGTCAACACGTTCATGGTTGATGCAATTGACTTGGACGAAAGTTTCCAATGATAGAGCAAACCATTGAAGCCTTGAAAAAGTCCGTTGATGAGAAAAATCATCAAATCGCCTGACTTACAAGTAAGTTAGATTTCTACAATCCTGGAGAGTCAAATTATAATCTAACACCGTGAGAAAAAGTTGATGGTAAATCTCTCATCAAGATGAGTGACAATTACTGTGATGATCTATCTGCTTCAGTGGCTACTCTAACAGTTCAACAACTGTAAGATATGATTGCAAACACCATCAAGGCCCAATATGGTGGTCCATCACAAAATTTTGTAGGATACTCAAAGCCGTATTCTAAGAGAATCAAGGGTTGACCAATGACAATTGGATATCAACTGCCCAAAGTTTTAATAATTTAATGGAAAGGAAAATCCAAGGCAACACATCGCTTAATTTATTGAAACTTGTAGCAGTGCTGGTACACATGTTGATCTTCTTATTAAGCAGTTTGTTCGCTCTTTGAAAGGCAACGCTTTTGATTGGTACACAGACTTGGATTCTGAATCAATTGATTGTTAGGAGAAACTAGAAAGTCGGTTCCTAAATTATTTCTATAACTCCCGTCGTACGGTCAGCATGATGGAGTTGACAAACACAAAACAAAGTAAAGATAAGCATGTAGTAGACTACATAAATCGTTGGCAAACATTGAGCTTCAGTTGGAAGGATCAACTTTCTAAAACTTTTGCGATTGAAATTTGCATTCAAGGGATGCACTGGGGGCCTTATGTATATCCTCCAAGGAATTAAGCCTCTAACTTTTGAAGAATTAACTACGTGCGCTCATGAAATGGAGCTAAGTATTGCAAGTCATAGAATGGTGTCACCTGTTTTTTATCTTAGGAAGGAAGTCACAAAATTTAAAGACTAGTCTGAAGACCAAATTGGGAAATCTATGATGAAAACTGTGAGTTTTACAAAAGCCTCCACAAGACAAAAGTTAAAAGAGAAAGCTCCAAAGCAACAAATGCGAGAGGTGAAAAATCAACCAACCGTGAAAGAGTTACAAGCAAGGATATATCCTTTTCCCGACTCTGATGTTCCTGAAATTCTTGATGAGGTGCTAGCTAAAGAAGTCATTGAGCTTCCTAAGTCAAAGCGACCTGAAGAATCAAATAAAGTCGACGATCCTAAGTACTGCAAATTTTACTGCATTGTTGGTCATCACACTACAAAATGCTTCACTCTATAGGAAAACATCATGACATTAATGCAAGAGGAAAAGATCATCATCGATGATGGCGATACAGCTGATGCAAATCATGTTAGCACCGAACTGGACCATAAAAAGGGTTCAATTTCAAAAGTTCTACAAGCTACGCACTCCGTGGAATCACCAAAAGTTGAAGAAATCATCATGCGACAATTGGGGAGCTTTGACCCAATTGAGGTTCCAGCCTTGAAGAAAACAACAAGTAAATTCATGGCAAACGACTTCTCTAATAGCAAGAAGGGTGACACTTGAACATTGATCGCTCATAAAAGAAAAAGTTCTCAAAGAGCTTCTAAACTCCAACTTTCAAAAGACTACACAAGATCAAATGCATATCTTCTTCAATCAATGGGGGCAATAAATACCAAATTGATGTACAACAATACTTCATTACAAAGGGTTGGAAAAAAAGCTACATTATAAGAATTCTTTCTCAAGCCGCTCCTTGCTACACGATATTAAACTATAAGTCAAAACCGCTACTTGCTACATGATCTTAAACTGCAAGTCAAAACTGCTCCTTACTGCACGAGCCTAAACTGCAAGTCAAGACGCTCCTCGACGCACAAGCCTAAAATGCTAGTCAAAATGCTCCTTAAGGCACGAGCTTAAACTGCATGTCACTCCTGGCCTATAGAGACTAAATTGTGAACGGCTCTAAAAAAGGAAGAAAAAGTATGAAGGTTGAATGCATATTTCGAGTCCTTTGAAGATGTCATCTTAAAGCAAAAGGATTCTTCATTATATCTCAAGCAATAAAGTCTTATCGATAAGAAAAAGACTTGTGGTACTTTGAATATTGCTCTAGTATGGCCTTAAACATATTACGGAAGTGATGTGGACCAAAACTTGAAGTAGATAATGAAATTCATGAAGTATCCAAAATATGAAGAGAAATAGAATATTACAAGATTTAGGCTACAACTTTTGAAAAGTACCTGAGAAAATATAGCGGTTATATGCTGATGGATTTCATGCTTAACGTATATCTATGAGTCTAATTTTCAATCCAAAAAATGGAACCTGATTCCGATAATTTCACGTTAAGATATGGAATTTATCGTGACGCTGCGCAAAGCTGAAATAACCAGAAAACCTAGATTAGAAGGTTGTTTTTGGAGCAATATCTGGGACAATTCGGATGCAACCTAATTGTGGTTTTCGCATGAGATGTATCTCTGCGAGTATACTTTCCACTACAAAAATTGGAACCTGATTCTGATACTTTCATGTCAAAATATGAAATTTATCGTGACGCTGCACAAAGCTGAAATAACCAGCGAACCAAGATTAGAAGGTTGTTTCTGGAGAAATATCTAGGATGATTCGGATGCAATATAATTGTGGTTTCCACGTGAGACGTAGATCTGTGAATCTACTTTCCAATGCAAAAAATAGAACCTGATTCCGATACTTTCACATCAAGATATGGAATTTATCATGACGCTGCGCAAAGTTAATAAAACAGGGCATTGAATTCCATTTTATGAATCAAACAACTCATATTTTTGTTCTCCCATTGGAGAATAAATATTTTTGTGGACGTGTGCCTAGTACTTGCTCACCAAAGTCATAAAAGGCTACTCCCTGTGTCAATATTATCAACCTGGATGACACCACGTACGCGCTCCTTGAAAAGAATGGGATGCTCTCACTCGAAGCCTCTTTATCGCCGAGCCCCACGAATGAGATGCACCACATGCTTGCTTTGCAATGATGGACTGCAGACACTCAGAACTTCATCATCACAAGGTCACAAGAATGACACCAAGTACGTGCTCACTGAAGCTAAAATGAAAAACTTTCAGCGTCGTCAAGAATAAAATCAGATAATTCCAAGTCACATTCTTATCAAGCAGTAAGGAAGTAGTACACTAAATGGTTCAATATCAATCATGTCTACCTTTTTGGTCTGACATCAAGACCATTTCCATAAACCTGCACAAAAAAATAAAGATGTAACACATCTACAGTGTTGACTAGATGAAGCATCTCGGTTCTATGCGGATTGATGCCAACTACGTGAAACTTCAATCTGGCGATAAGTATCGGTACCAAATGCACGATGCTTCAATTTGGCATGATCAACATTGGGAGAAATCACGAGAATGAAAACACATTCATGAGTACTTCAAGTTTTGCCGTCAAGTTTTGGCAAGCCTACACGTCGACCAACCTTGAAGTAGGGGGCATCTGTAGACACATAAAATTTATTGGATCAAATTCATATAAAATTTGAATTTGAGCCATATGTTATTGGGTTTAAACTTATTTTGGGATAAAAAAAAGCCTATTTTATTCTTTATCAAGGTCCATCTCACCTTGAAGCCCAAATTCATCAAGTGACGTGGCATCCCAGTCAAATTCAAAACCAATGAGACACCGCCATATGTACAAATGATATGGAAATCTCATTCAAATTTAGCAACTGGTCAAAAGGTGCCAAGTGTCAAATTGATATGTTTCGGTCAATCACAAGCAACTAAAAATAGGGGGTAACATAACATTCTAAGAGGAGAAAAAGAAAAAGGAGGACATTCTGCAAGAATTGGAGGAAGCTTCTGCATTGACTACATAGCTCTTCAATGAATTGACTAACGGAGTTCTACCCGGAGATCAACTCGACAAGACGAAGTGCTGTCAGACAATTCCTGGAGATCCAAACACATTTTTAGGAAACTCAAATCATCCTACATTTGAGAATTACGCTGCAAAGCCCCTCGAATCACGGAAAAACTTAGAAGAGAAGAATCGAGAGAATAACGGAATTGTACCCACAAAATTACCATAAATAAAATTATTCTTTTTGTTTATTTTATTTTTTTCTTGTAGTTAATTTTCAGCGTTAACGAAAATTTATAGCGAACACATATTTTATTTTTTAAATTTTAAATCTAAAATTTTTCATATTTAAACGATATTTTAAAAATAATTTGAAAATATTGTAATAACAACAGTAAAGACTTAAACACTTTAGATGTGGTGGACATTGATAAGTTATAAAAATCAAAGTATTCATTATCGTCGACTCAAGTTAACAACAAATCAAGAGAGACACGTTTATATTGTAGTCTTGCATCCATATTACATTGATTTGATAATTTGAAAATCATTACTTATATTTGTTATTATTATGACTTCTAATTAAATAATTTTATAAATTATTATGTTTAAATAAATTTAAAACACAGATTTAAATAAATATTTAAACATAATCTGAAAATAATACAATAACGATTGTAGAAATTAAACGAAAAATATTTTAGACATGGTAGAAATCTTCACTCTATATAAATCATAAAAATCATTGATCCATAAGTGTCAATCCTATTTTATAACAACTCAAGCGAGTCATGTATTAATGTTGAAGTTTTATAGCTTCCTAGTGTTGTAAACGCTCACTTGGTTAAATAAAATCATTTATTTACCAAAAAAAATGTTGACGTTTTACATATTTATTAGTTATCAGCTTTGAAAAAGTACAATAAAAATTCAAATAATCAATGATGACTCTAGTTAACATCGACCTAAGAGAATACTTACGCACTAATATTGTAGTCTTGCTCTCTATATTAAGCCGATTTGATTACTTGTGAATCATTAGTTGATTTTATAATTAATGAAACCTCTAATTAAGTAATTCTATTATTTGTTATATTTAAATAAACTTAGAAACTACATATTTAAATATTTTTTAAATATATAATTTTTAAATATATCAATAAAGATAGTCAAAGCTGAAAACACTTTATAATTATCGACAATAATTAATTACACTAAACACTTACATCTTCTATATTATGAAAATCTTACAGTTACATCCCCAAAAATGTTAATCCTATTTTTGCTAAAAATATTTAAACCTTGTATATAATGAAGATCCTACGTAATTGAAATTTTATTTAACTAGTTATATATAGATAATTTTCAAGGGAAAAATAAAAAAAACTACAATAAAAAGATATTATATATAATAAAATATTATAGTAAATAAAATTACAAAAAATTTATGTACTTAAAGCCATAGAAAGTAATAATTTATAGTGGGTATATCTTTTAAATAAGTTGTATCATATCCTATTTTTAAAATATTTATTTATTTTTTAGTCAAATGTATGGATAATTTTTTATACCCTTGTTTTAAATATTCATTAGAATAACTTTGCAAAAATATTTTATTTATATTTATGGTTATAATTTATCATTTAAAAATTATATTATATATTTAATTATAGAGACACCTCATAGGAGGTGTAAGTATAAAATGATCAAAGTACATGTGTAAGCATTTCATTTTAAAATTTAGAAAGTATATTCATATTATAAAGTGTTCAATACTAATCATATATATATATATATATATATATATATATATATATATATATGTATATATATATACACACACACAATTTCCCATTTATGGAATTGCAATTTGTAATGTTTCAAATTCCAATTGTCCTAATCGACCTAACTACGTGCATTAATGCCCCCTGATATTTTAAAATGAGTTGTAATATCATATTAAGTTGTATCATATCCTATTAAAATATAACTTATTTAAAATATAATTTACTTAAAATAAATAAATACATTCTATTATTTTAATGAATGATCATTTATTTATTATCATTTTTCAATGTGGGAATTGACTTTTAAGTTTAGGGAGTGACAAAGACTTTAATTTGTTTTAATTAAGAAAAAGAAAAATGAATTAATTTGTTTTAAAAGAGAAAGGTCATGACAGTCTTTTAATAATTATGGTCAAATTATGACCATTTACCACTATCCTTCTAACGGGGGATTCCTTCAATTTAATATGCTTCATTGCAATCTTTCACATGGCGTCTACATACATAACAACTAAATACTTCCTCCGTTTCAAATTGAGATGACTCATTAATTAAGAAAAATAGTTAATAATATGCCTAGTTTACCATAATATCCTTATTAAATAATATTTATATTTTAATTTGAAGAAAAAGTAATTAATTCAAAGGGTAAAATATGGAAAAAAATTTTTGTCTCTTCTTGATTAATAAAAAAAGACAAGTAAAATTAGAAAATTTGGGACGAATAATTTGAGATGGAGGGAGTAAATAAATTCTTGACCACTTAATCTAGCTTTATTTACTAGGTTAAAGTGGTATATGATAATTCAGGTAGAGGGAGAGTATTAGTTATAGAATTACAACTTCTGACCAAGTACGAACCCATAATATTTATTTAGACTATGTATTCATATTAGAAAATTTATCACATACAAGAAAATATATTTAATCGTGAGTTCAATAAAATTGCATATAAACTAGATGAAACTCAAAAAAAAAGTTTTACAAAGTTTATAATTTCAAATAAGGGTGTCAAACGGGTCGGGTTGATCTAGTCCATTTAGTAAATCCGACCCGATTTGACCCGGCCCAATCAGCCCACGGGCTGTAGGGTCTCGGGTCTCGGACTGGGTTAATTTTTTTGGGCACGGTTAACCTGGTCCGGAGCAAAACCGATCCAGGCCTGCCTATTAACTGGCCCGACTCGGCCCAGATTAATTTTTTTTTTAAATGGAATTGGACCATTGGGACCTAAATTAGCCGTTGGCCCGACGGCTATATAGTCGTTTTTGGGTCCAAACGGCTACTTAACCCACTTTTATTAAAAAAAAAAAATCATTTAAAATATCTTTTTAAATCCCAAAAAATTCCTATAAATACCCTACACTTTCAAATCATTTTCCACATAATTTTTCATTCTCTCAAATCTCATTCTCTCTCAAATATTAATTCTCAATTCTCAAATATTCTATATATTTCCTAAAGTACTCACTTTAATTTTTTAATTTTGCGATTACAAAGTACGAGTGGAAGTTTCTAAAGTCGCAACCTTTGGATACTTTCAAAATTTGGTATTGTCGTTTCATCTCTTACGTTTAATTTTTAATTAGTGTATTAATTGTTGAATATTTAATTTTATTATATTTGTGTATTTTGAATTTTTTTAGTTTAATTTATATTATGGATAAATTTAGAAACCTCGCCACTAAAGGTGTTAAAATTTTTTATTCCGAAAGTGGTAGTGGTAGTAAAAAGCGAATTACTAGCAGTAGAGGTAGGTCAAGTAGTAGATATACCCGTGTGCCTCCGCCTCTGGTACCACTTAGTTAACATTTCGAGGAAGAAATAGGTGTAGCTGCTCACGATATGGATTATGAAGAAGCTCAAAAAAATTATGGTATAGAAGAAGAAAATGAAGTAGATGCGGTTAATTTAGATGAAGATGATGAAAATATTGGTTAGACACCCGCAGTAGGAAATGCTAACGTTAGATCTGAATTGGTTAATCTCCTTCTCCGTCCTCTCTATGCCCCAAGAGCTCATAAAACAACTAGTATTGCATGGTAATTTTTTGAACGTATATCAGATATTGAGGTGCAATGCAATATTTGCCAACAAATATATAAGCATAAAAGAGGAGGCAAGCAAGGGGTACAGGTGCTTTAATGAGACATATAAGTGATAATCACTATAGAGTGTTAAAAATTGCACAAGGCGGTGCGGATGTTGGTGGACCAACACAAACTAGAATGGACCCAGGAACCGGTTAGGTAATGAAGAAGTATAATAAATTGAGGGACCGAAAAGAAATAACAAAAATGATAGTTGTGGGTTATTTGCCTTTTAGTCTTCCTTCTTCTGATGCCTTTATTCATTATATTCAAGCAATTTATAATCTAATGTTTAATGGTATTCCTAGAAGTACTTTTAGGGCCAATACTTTTAGACTTCTTTCACAATATTGTTATTATTTATCAACATTGTTAAACAATATTCAATGTAGAATGTCCCTAACTTCTGATCTTGGTCATGCTGTAAATAAAAATGATTATTTAACCATGACTTGTCACTGGATAGATAGTAATTTTGTTATGCAAAAACGTATTCTTGCTTTTTTATATGATGAAGATCATAAACATACTGGAGATTTTTGATTTGATTGCTAAAGTTGCAGAATTTTACGGTATTGAAAATAAAATCTTATGTATTGCTTTTGTTAATGCTTCTAAAAACAAGGCTTCTATAACAAAGTTAAAATCTAAGTTATCTCCGCTGTTACCTGAAATTTTTCATGTTAAGTGTGTTTGTCATATATATAATTTAATTGTAAAAGATGGTCTTGAGTTTTTTGAGCTTTCTATTGAAAAATTCGGCTTGCCGTTGGTTTTATTCAAGGAAATAATTATAAAAAAATAATTAGAGACTTTAAACTTAAATGTGAACAAAATAAACTTCCACCGATATTGATGTCCGAAGAATATGATACTAGATGGAATGCTACGTATGATTTTTTAAAAACTTGTTATAAATATAGAGTTTCTATTACACTATCTTTTGGCCAACATTATGATTCGTTTTCTGATTCTGCCCACTGCATGCTACATGATTCTGACTGAGCTGTAATTAATGATCTTTTTAAGTTTTTAAAAATTTCTTATATATCTACGGTTGAATTTTTCGGTGCTTATTATCCTACTATTTGTAATATTTTGGCATATATAGTCGATATTTCTGATTTGCTCAAAGAATATAAAAATAAAGAAGGTTACAAAGAAGCTGTTAGTGTCATGTTTGCTAAATTTAAAAAATATTTTTTTTTGATTTCCCTATTTACTTGGTTGGTGATATACTAAATCCATGCATGAAATATAATACTATGTGCCACTTTAGTACTCTTATTTATGCTAACTTAGAGATAAATACTAACAATGATTATGGTGATGAAGAACAAAAACAACCTGATTTATGGACGGCTATGGGTGATGCGAACGCTAACATAGATAAATTATATAACCACTATGCCGATTTAGTTATTTTAGCTGTACCGATAAATAGTACTCCAAATGTCGCTCCTCATCTTCCGAATGAGCTGCCATCTTCTAAAAGGCCGACACATAGTGGTTTTCCTAATTACTTTTATAATTTACCTTGTTGTAATAGTGTTGAGGAGGGAGCTTACACAACAACTTATCGGAAAGAGTTGAAGTATTATCTCCGAACGTCGTTAGAGGATCGCAGACGACGGATCAATGCATTGGATTGGTGGAAGAATAATGAAACACAATATCCCGTGCTTTCAAGATTAGCCAGAGATATCTTGAATGTTCCAATGTCAACCATTGCATCGGAGAGCACTTTTAGTCAGGGACGACAGCAGTTTGGAGACAACCGACATTCATTGGGAAGCAATGCAATGAATGTTCTAGTTTGCCTTAGAGATTGGATTAGAACGGAACGAAGAAACCAAGAAATGGAAGCGGAGCCGAACGACGAGCAGAGACTTGAAGAAATTATGACTTCACGGGAGAATTCAGCAGAATCAAGTCCAATGCATGGTTTTGCCCCCGTTGACTTTGACTATCTTATACAAGTTCCCATTAATATCAACTTGAATGAGTTGAAAAAAATGATGCAAAATTTGAAAATTTTTCATCCATATAAATTATAAATTTTGGATCATTTTGCAATCAATAAAATTCAACACTCATTCACTCCTTAGTCCTTACTTTATAATTTTTTCCATTTAGTGATTTAAATTGAATTTCTAGTTTAAATTAAATACTTAATTTTAATATATTATTAATTTACTATCAAGTATTATTAATTTATTAGATTAAGTAGCATATTTTTATTTAAAGAAGTACATACATTGAATGGTACGTATATATGTGTATATATTTTCTAAAGTAGTACATATTTAACATATACACGTGTATATGTTTTATAAATTTGTATATAACTATATATTTAGTGTGTATATATATTATAGTGTATATATATATATATATATTGTAGTATATGTTTTATTTAAATAAGTACATACATTTAATGGTACGTATATATATGTATATATTTTCTAAAGTAGTATATATTTAACGTATACATGTGTATATGTTTTATAAAATAGTATATAACTATATATTTAGTGTGTGTATATATTGTAGTATATATATATATATATATATATATATATTGAAGTATATGTTTTATTTAAAGAAGTACATACATTGAATGATACGTACATATGTGTATATATTTTCTAAATTAGTGTAAATTTAACGTATATATGTGTATATGTTTTATAAAATAGTATATAACTATATATTTAGTGTGTGTATATATTGTAGTATATATATATTGAAGTATATGTTTTATTTAAAGAAGTACATACATTGAATGATACGTATATATGTGTATATATTTTCTAAAGTAGTAAATATTTAACGTATACATGTGTATATGTTTTATAATTTTTTATATATATCATTATATTGTAGTATATATCTTGTAGAATATGTTTAATTTAGAGTAATATGTATATTTAACTAACGTATAGTCGTATACACGATTACATGTGTAATTGTGTATATGTATTACGTGTATATATTTTTTAAAGTCTAATATAGCATATACTATATATATAGTGTATATATATTGTTTAACGTATTTAAAATGTATATAGGTGGGTATATATAATGTATATTGAAGAAAAAACTTTTTTTTTATCGGTTTTGACCGAGTTTAGGTGGGTTGGACCGGGTTGGATTAATCCAGCCCGGCCCACTAACCGGCTAAAATTCACGGGCCGGTTCTAAGTTAACGCGGCCCACTTAACACCCTTAATTTCAATTTAGTCTTTGAACTCACAATTGACTAAAATGGTGTTTGAGGGGAATCTTAGTGCTTAGTTGGTTAGTTACCTGAACTTCCACCTTATTGGTGAGGATTCGATTCCCCAAATTTTAATTCCCTCCGCCATTCCCCTTCCCCTACCCCCAATTTAAAAAACAAAAGAAAAAAAAAAGACTAAAATGGTGTTTATGTAAAAAAAAAATTTGTCATAAATAATGAAACCCACGTAAAACTTGCGTCATAATTGCATGAGAAAAACGGGCAATTAATATAAATTCATCATTTCTAAAAATTCATTCCCTCAAAACAAAGATATTCGAAATCTTGTCTCCAATTTTGTAGTTTCTTTTAGACAAGGTAAAGGAGAAAAAAGAAAATTGTACTCTCTTCGTTTCGTTTTAGTTGATTCTCTTTCTAAAAATATTTATTTCAATTTAGTTGTTTATTTGATGAAATTAAGAGGATTTTATTATATTTTTTCAATACTATCCTTAACATTAAATGACTAAATAAGGTGTATTTACTCAAATTTATATTTTTAAAGTATAATTAATAAGGCTAATTTGGTAAAATAAACCCCTAAATCATATTTTCTTAATGAATGTAATAAGTCAACAGGGGCCAACTAATATGAAACGGGGGAATAGAAACACAAAGAGAGGACTTATTGGATGGGATGAATTAATGTGTATGTATGCGACACATTGGAGGAGACGTTGGTGGTTTGCGTGTTCACGGCTGAGTACATCTTTAGAGACCCTTTGATTTGAATTGATCTATTTCTTGGAGAAAGAAAAGATTTATTGTTTAGTAGTATACTCTAACCGGCCTATTTATGTAGCGGTGTTTGAGTAAATATATAATTCTATTTTAAAATTTATAATGTAAAATAGTATTTACATCATTATTTCTATCTTGGCTTTTTCATTTCCCGAGTGCTAGCCTTGATTAGAAAAGGACCAGAGAAAATTTTCAACCTATGAGTTGCGTATAGAATTAATGAGAGATGCTTGGTCACAATTTCCAATCCATTAGAAAGTTTTGTCACTATATATCATTTTATTAAGAATAAAATTATTATTTTTGAGTACACAAAAATTTGTATTTTGATAAAACAATTTCAACACAAGTTCAAGAATAAATCAAGAACACTTATGAAGTTTCCAACACCTTCAACACAAGATCAAAAATGACATTTCAAAGAAGTGTGTTTTCAGTATTTTAAAGAAAATTAGATGAAGTAGAAAAAAGGCCAAGTCTTCCGACTTCACGGAGTGTCCTTAAAGAAATAGTTTTCCTCAAGTATCTGAGGTTATGAAATTTTCCTCCTAGGATAAAATGGCCTAACAATCCGACTGTAGTGGTACCTCAAATGATTGGATTTTCTTCGAACTCACTCAACAGTTAGATGATCACACGGAGTATTTTAGAAGACAAGAAATGTTTTCAAGTGCAGAAAAATTCTTACTAAACCTGTGAAAAAATGCAGGTTTATATAGCCATTAAGTGTCCCTTCCGAAAGATGGCAATGGTTCACTAGAAAGGTGTATCCTTTCTGAACAGTCATGTTTGTCCATTCGAAAGATTTTGTCTTTTCCAAACAGCCACAACCATCCGAACAATCATACCTTTTCCCAAAATAGTGTGTCTTTTACTCGAAGAGTTGTGTCCCTTCCAAACAACTTTTCAGTTTTCATTCACACCAATTGAACCCAAAAATCCCCCACATGAATGGGGAATGACTACTCTTTGTAAAACTTTACAGACAAGTATGTGATCATCAAGCAAAGAATGATTGCATCCGGATAAGTGAGTTTTCCTTTGAACTTTCCGTAGTGAACATGCATCGGATGCACTCTGTCAATCGGTAGATTTGATATCTTTGAACCGTCGAGCTTTAATGTACACCTAGACAACCCATGTCACACAATCAGCCTTTTACTGTTTATGGTTCTCATGGTTTTGTTCGTTTCAGCCATGAACACATCCCGGTCTCATAAGAGCTTAGAGAATAGGACTTTACTAACATTCTCCTTAAAGTGGCTTCGACTTCGCCCTCACATAGGTGATTTCTAAATTTTCAATCCTATAGATTAAACTATTTTGTCAAATCTGCCAAATTTAGATAATCATTAAAGACTTCACTCCATAAGTCTTATCCTTGTTTACTAAACATTGTCTACATCATGAGAATGGGTTAGATACATTGGCAATGTTGAACCTGTCAGACACAACTTTGTTTGATCTCCTTGAACCTAGTTATTGGGATCTCCAGTCTGCTAGGTAGAGTTACTACCATGCTGACTTGTCCTAGTCTGTAAACCCATTCTCTTAGATGTCCTCTCAACTCCTTCTTTAGATAGGCCTTTTGTAAGCGGATCCAACACATTATACTTTGAATTTACATAGTCAACAGTGATAATTCCACTAGAGAGAAGTTCTCTAATGGTATTATATCTCCGTCTTATGTGACGAGATTTACCACTGTACATCATGCTCCCTGCCCTACCTATTGCCACTTGGCTATCTCAGTGTATACATACTGATGCCAATGATTTAGGCTAATAAGGAATATGGTCCAAGAAATTTTAGAGCCATTCTGCTTCTTCACCGGTTTTATCCAATGTGATAAACTCAGATTCCATTATAGAGAGAGCAATACATGTCTGTTTGGATGATTTCCAAGAGACCGCTCTTCCATTGATAGTAAATACATATCCACTCGTGGATTTTATTTTGTTTGGTCTGGTGATTCAATTTGCATCACTATATCATTCAAGTACCGCGGGATATTTATGATAGTTGAAATCATAGTCTTGAGTGTATTTAAGATACCCCAAAACTATTTTTCATTGCCATCCAATGAGTTTTACTGGGATTACTCATGTACCGACTCAACTTACGAATAGCACATGCTATGTCTGGTCGTGTACAATTCATTATATACATTAAACATCCCAACACTCTTGCATACTCCAACTGTGAGTCACTTTCACCTTCATTCTTTTGAAGTGCAAAGCTCATGTCTAATGGAGTCTTGGCAATACCAAATTCTAAATACTTGAATTTGTCAAGTACCTTTTCGATGTAATGAGACTATGACAATGCCAACCCTTATGGAGTTCTATGGATTCTTATTCCTAAGATTACATCTGCAACTCCAAGGTCTTTTATATCAAACTTGCTCTTGAGCATTCATTTCGTAGCATTTATGTCAGAAATGTCTCTACTGATGATCAACATATCATCCACATACAAAAAAACAATGACTTGGTGATTTAGAGTGCCTTTAATGTAAACACATTTATCACATTCATTTATCTTGAACTCGTTTGCCAACATGGTTTGGTCAAACGTCGCATGCTATTGTTTAGGTGCTTGTTTTAGTCCATAAAGTGACTTAACAAGTTTACACACCTTATTTTCTTTTCCTGAAACCACAAAACCCTCAGGTTGTTCCATGTAGATTTCTTCCTTCAATTCTCCATTCAGGAATGCTGTTTTTACATCCATTTGATGGATTTCAAGATCATATACTGCCTCCAAGACAATTAATATTCAAATAGACGTTATCCTTATTACAGAAAATTATGTATCAAAGTAATCAAGATCTTCTTTCTGTTTGAAGCCTTTTACTACAAGTCTTTCCTTGTATTTATCACTAGTACCATCCGCCTTCAGTTTCCTTTTAAAGATCCATTTAGAACCTAAAGGTTTATTTCCTGGAGGAAGATCAACCAATTCCCACGCATGGTTGCTTAAGATTGAATCAATCTCACTATTGACTGTCTCTTTTCAAAAGGATGAGTCTGACGACGACATCGCTTCTTTAAACGTTTGAGGCTCATTTTTTAAGAGAAATCTTACAAAATCTGATCCAAACAAAGTTGGCGTTCTTTGACGTGTACTACATCTTGGATTCTCATCATTATGTACATCCTCAGTTGGTTCATCTCGAGTTTGTTTAGACCCCCCACTAGACTGTTCATGTCTAGTTTTATATGAATAAATGTGTTCAAAGAATTCAGCATTATCTGATTCAATTAGCGTATTTTTATTTATATTCGGATGTTCGAATTTATGAACCAAAAACCAACATTCTTTATTACTTTTAGCATGTCATATGAACATGCAGTCCACCGTCTTAGGTCCTATCCTTACCTTTTTAGGCATAGGAACTTGAACCTTCGCTAGACACCCCCACACTTTGAAATATTTCAAGTTGGCTTTCCTTCCTTTCCATTTTTCATATGAAATTAATTGTGTATTACTATGGGGATTCCTATTGAGTAGTCGCTTAGCTATAAGGATAGCTTCCTCCAACAAGTTTTGCGGTAAACCTGAGCTTATAAGTAAGGCATTCATCATTTCCTTCAAGGTTTGATCCTTTTTTCTACAATTCCATTAGATTGAGGTGAATACGGGGCCGTAGTTTGATGGATAATTTCATTCTCTACACATATTTTCACAAAGGGAGATTCATATTCTCCGCTCCTATCACTTTTTATAGTTTTGATCTTTTTCTCTAACTGATTTTCAACTTCTGTTTTGTATTGCCTAAACACATCTATAGTTTCATCCTTACCGTTTAGCAAATAGACATAAAAATATCTAGTGCAATCATAAATAAAAGTTATAAAATACTTTTTTCTACCATGAGATGGTGTTGACTTCATATCATAAATGTCAGTGTGTATTAAATCTAAGGGATTGGTATTCCTTTCAACTAACTTATACGGATGCTTAGCATACTTTGATTCCACACATGTTTGACATTTTGATGTATTGCACTCAAAGTTTGGTAAAACTCCTAAGTTAATCAGTTTTCACAAAGTTTTATAATTGACATGTCCTAATCGTCCATGCCACAAATCATTAGACTTAAGCAAGTAAGAAGAAACTAAACTTTTATTGATTTCAACATTCATTACATTCATTTTGAACAGACCCTCAGTGAGGTAGACTTTTCCTACGTACACTTCTCCTTTACTAAGTATAATTTTTCAGAAATAAATACACATTTGAATTCATTTTTGTCAAGAAGTGATACAAAAATCAAGTTCTTTCATAACTCCGCTACATACAGGACATTGTTCAAAGTCAACACTTTGCCCGATGTCATTTTCAGATAGACTTTTCCTGTTCCTTCAATTTTTATAGTTGCGGAGTTGGCTATATATATCTTCTCTTCGCCTTGAGCCGAAGCAAAAGAAATAAACAACTCCTTATTTGTACAAATGTGGCGGGTGGCACCGAAATTCATCCACCATTCTCGAGGATTTCCTACCAAGTTGTATTCTGACAGCATGGCAAACATATTGTTTGTTTCTTTCTTAGATTTAGCCATATTTGCTTGGTCCTTCTTTTTGATTTTCTTTGGGGAACTACAATCTGTTGATTTGTGGCCAATCTTGCCACAATTAAAGCATTTTCCCTTAAACTTTTTCTTAGGTTGATTGCTTTCATGTCCAACTTTCTTTCGCCTTCTGGAGTTATTGTAGTCATCTTCTACAATATTTGCTTCACTTATTGTAGAATTTTCTTTTGACCTTCTTTCTATGGCTTTGTTGTCTTCTTTAATGTGCATTCTTACAATAAGATCTTCGACTGTCATCTCTTTTCACTTATGTTTCAAGTAGTTCTTGAAGTCCTTCCACATAGGAGGTAACTTCTCTATTTTGCCGAGACTTGAAATGCCTCGTTCACAACCATACCTATAGTTAAGTTCATGTGAACATCAAAAACATTTTCAATACGTTCAACAAGGTATTCATCAAACTCATACCTTCTGCGAGGAGATCGTAGATGATAACTTGCAGTCCCGAACTTGAGATACAACAAACTTGCTGTCAATCATTTTAAACTCAAAGAATCCTGCAACAAAGAACTTTTTGGTTCCAACATCCTCAGTCTTGTATTTTCTTTCTAACTCCCCCCACAACTCTTTTTCCATCTTCATTCCACTATACATATTATATAGTTCATCTTGGAGGCCATATAGAATGTAATTCCTGCATAGAAAATCAGAGTGTTTCCACACCTCCATAACGATAAATTTCTCTTGGTTCAAAGTTTCCTCGGGCACCTCTGGATCTTCTTCAGATGTGAATCTTTGAAGACATAAAGTTGTAAGGTAGAAGAATATCTTTTATTGCCACCTTTTGAAATCAACACCCGTGAATTTTTCAGGTTTCTCCGCTGGTGCCATTGCCTGGGGAGCACTCATACTACTCATTGTGGCAACATTAGTTGCTGCCACAGTTGTTTCAGTATCATTCACTTGACTGTCAGTAGTCATCTTCCTGTCACAACAAGACAATAAATTTTAGTATATCAAAAAACTACTTATAAAGTTGTAGCAACTTTAAACACCCCTTGTTTCTAGTTTAACGATGAAGTTTTTATGACTTTCAATCGTCAACCGAATGACCTCTAACTTGTGATGAAGATTTTATTTCTTCAAATCACTTGTTAAGTTCAAATGGAGTAGAAAACTTAAAACTTTAATCTCCAGAAACCAAACAATACAGATTATGAAAAAAAAACTTTAGTGAAAAGAAAATTTCACCAAACAAGCGAAAAAAAATATTTTTTTTCCAATTATTTTCTTAAGATTGTTGTTTTTGGGTACACAAAAATCTGTATTTTGACAAAATAACTTCAATACAAGTTCAAGAATAAATCAAGAATACGTATGAAGTTTCTAACACCTTCAACACAAGATAAAAAATGACCTTTCAAAGAAGTATGTTTTCAGTATTTTAAAGAAAATTAGATGAAGTAGAAAAAGGGCCAAGTCCTCCGACTTCACGGAGTGTCCTTAAGAAAATAATTTTTCTCAAGTACCCGATATTATGGAATTTTCTCACAGGATAAAATGACCTAACAATCCGACTGTAGTGGTACCTCAAACGATTGGATTTTCTTCGAACTCACTCAACAGTTATATGATCACACAGAGTATTTCAGAAGAGTAGAAATGTTTTCAAGTGCAGAAAAATTCATACTAAACCTGTGGAAAAATGCAGGATTATATAGCCATTAAGTCCCCCTTTCGAAAGGTGGCAATGGTTCAACGGAAAGGTTTATCCTTTCTGAATAGTTATATCTGTCCATTCAAAAGAATGTGTCTTTTACGAACAACCACAACCATCAAAACAGTCATACCTTCCCCCGAAAAAGTGTTTCTTTTACTCAAAGAGTTGTGTCCCTTCCAAACAACCTTTCATTTTCCATTCACACCAATTGAACCCAACAAAAATAGATATTTTAAATTAAATTAATACTCAAACTCAATATAGAAATTTTCAGGGCGCCTCAACAATGGTGTACTCATAGTTCTCTTATGGTAAATTTGGCCGAGCAGAGGGCGGAGGGGAATTTGGTATTACTAAAAGAAAGAGTGTCACATGAATTGAAACAAAGATAATAATTATTATCATTTATATACGAAATTAACAACTAATTTCATGCGTCTGTCCTGAATAAACCAACGTGAATAAACGCAGGCTGCCATGCTGGGTGCCGGCAGGCGCTGATAAACCTGTGTGGTCCTTCGCATTTCATGGTAGCTGCCTCAATTTTTCAACTCTTCTTTTGCTTCATTTTTTAAGTTTTTTAAGTTAAGGTATAATACATAAATATGTTTGTTGATTTATCCTTATTGATATTTATATTTTTTAATTTTGAGTGTTCATAAGTAGACACTTAAATTTATATAAAGTTGAACAAACTTGTTGTGGCATTTCACACGAATTACCACGTAGGACACTTATTTCTACTTATTCAATTTAATATAAATTTAAATATATACTTGTACACATCAAAGTTGAAGGATATAAATATGAGCTGAGGAAAAATTAAAAGGCACATAATATTCGTATGTTATGCCTTTTAAGTTATCCAGTATAGAAATATTTGTTAAAGATACAATTTGATCGAATTCAACTGGTTACTTGTCTGTTTTTCTCTCTCCTATCAATTTTTTTCCATAATACAGACTTACACATGTGATGCGTTATATATTAATGGCCTAATTAGGTACATAAATATATATTTTTTAAACCGTGAAGAAATTTAATAGAAGACAAGTTATAGAAAAAAAATTCTTTGTTGGTTGCTTTCACACTTTACATTATTGGTGTGTTTATACACCTCCTGATAGGAGTCCTAATAGTCGTCCAAAAAAAAAATGATACTCTCCTTTCCAATTAATTTATATGAGTTAGTTTGACTTGACATAAAATATTTAAAAGAAATTAATTTTTTTTTGAAATTTGTAATCTAAAATAAATCATGTTTGTTAGGCTAGAAATCATTTTATTTATAAACATTTTAAAGTTAAATTATTACTAGAGTTAAAACATTATCACCTTTCCAAACTATAGCTAAAGTTGTTATGACACACTTAACTTCACGGGGTCCTATTACCCCTCTAAGCTCAATTTTTACTGTATTATTATCGACCTTTTGTGCTTACATGGCCTAAAAAAATTACAATTAAGGTGTGTCGTAAAAGATGACACGTAAGCACAAAATGTGCCACATAAGGATAAAAGATGGACAATAATACAGTAAAATTGCATTTGAGAGGGGGGAGGGGGAGGGGGGATAATCGGACCTCCTTGAAGTTGAGGTGTCTCATAGCAACTTGAGAAAATTGAAGAATAGGTGTCTTTTAAGTCTTGAATGAAGGATTGGTGACATTGACCAACAGATAGGGTCAAACATTATTAGGAAACTTGATCAAGTTAATTGTGGACTTGATTAATATTTTCAAAACTTTATAATATTTTTAAAAATACAAATCAACCCAACCCATACCCTCTTCAATCCAAATCAACCGCCCCTTCCTCTCTCTCGACAGCTTCTCTCAACTCTCTCCTAACCAACAGTTCTACAAAATTTCTCCCTTCAACCCCTGACGACAAATAATTGGTCTTCAAGTCCCCTTCTTTAATTCAATCAACCTGTCTCTCATCCCTCTCTCGACAGCTTCTCTCAACTCTCTCCCAACCTAATGTTCTGCAAATTTCTCATTTCAATCCTCGGCGACTTCAACATCTGACTACAAATAGTTGGGCTTCAAGTTCCTTTTCGACTTTAATTGATGTGACAGCTTTGCTCTTCGACCACAACAACTTCAAATTCTTCATCGGTTCTTTTCTTCTTTCACAGGTAAAAATTTATGGATTTTTTAGTTTTGAAGAAAACGAGGAACTTGAGCCAACTTCTCTTATAGTATTGGTTAACAATTTTAATATTTGTTGGACTAATTTGAAATGCGGTCTGAATTAAATCCTAATTTCTGGTATTTCTTCTCTTCTCTTTTCGAAGTGAATTATGATATTTTGTTATTTGTTACATTTTTTTGAAGTTTGAGTTTTATTGTTTGTGTTTGTAAAAATAAAAGGAAAATTTGGTTTGATTTGTTCTGTTCTTGTTCTTGGTACAAATGGTGAAATTGCTGGTTTTGTTTAACAAAATCGTGCTACTGTTTCCTCCGACAGATTACCCATCTGATGCAACATATTAACCATCTGATGCAATAGATTTATCATATGATGCAATAGATCAACCATCTAATGCACCAGAGAAACCATCAGATTATAATTCTGATGCAACAGATTAATAATCTGATGCAACAACTTTACCATATGTTGCAACAGATTAAGCTTCGGATAAAAAATCTGATGCAACTATTTAACCATATGGTGCAATAGAAGAACCATCAGATTAGTGATCTGATGCAACAGATGAACCTCCTATTGGATAAAATCCTATCAAGTCTTCCTACAGGAAAAGTCCAAGACTTGATTTTTCCAACCAATCATTTATCTGCCGCGATAGACGACTCTATGTTGGAAGAAATCTAAACAATATTGACCGTTGATAACTGTTCTAACAGATCACTCATATGATGTAACAGATGTCTGACTTATTGCACAAACCATTCATCTTTCTCAATAGATGAGTAATATGTTTTGTATTATCACAACAGATTACTCAGCCGTTGCTACGGATTATTTAATTGTTCCAACAGATCACTCATATGTTGCAACAGATGATGTCACAATAGTTATGTGATCTATTGAACAAACCATTCATCTATCTTAAAAGATGAGTGGTATGTTTTGTATTATTACAACAGATTACTCATCCGCTGCAATAATTTGGTTATATGCTGCAATAGATATACTACCTGGTGCAACAGATCGATGATCTGTTGCAACTGTTATTTTACTATCTTTCTTGTTTAATTTACCGTTATACTTTTTAACAATGCATTAATCAACAATAATATATTATTTTATATTTCTGTTAATTTTAGATAATATGGTTTCCAAAAGAACAAAAACTGAATCAAGTCCAAGTAATAGAAGAAGTGAAGCAGCTAGGCTACATCCACCACTTTATGAGCTTGCTTTACAAGCGTTATCTCAATCAGGAGCAGAATATGATGAACACGGGGAGGAGGAATATTTTAAAAGAGATGATGCAGATGCTAATAGCCCTTCCACCAAAGAGTTGGTCAAATCCTTCAGCATTGATCATTATCCTGTGAGAATAGAGTGCGATGGTGCCGCAAATTTAACGAATAATTTTATGGTTAATTCAGCCATGGGAAAATATTTTGACGCCTTCAGAAAAATACTTCGAGAATAAAAATTAGATGCTTATTTTGGGGATAGCTTCTTTGGGAAATATCTTGATTTTCCGGAGGACAACAATGTTCGTTTCCAAATGAAAAATGTATATGAACTTCTCAAGCGTAGGTTTATGTATGAAAGCAAAGACGTTAACAACAACATAATCCTTGGTTTAATAAAGCTCTCCGAGGATCTTGAGGTGTTTAACAGCTATCCATGGGGATATGAAAGCTTCAAAATGACTGTCAAATATTTGTTGACTCCGTTAGAGCCAAAGACAGTCAACTTATATGGCTTCCCATGGGCTTTCATGGTTAATGTTTCTTTCTTCTATTATGATATCATTCATTTTTTTCACTCAATAACGGTTTTGATTTATTGGCATTATTTTATAGGCATGGGCGTTTGAAGCCATTCCTTATTTGAGACAACAAGTGAACTACCAGAAAAAAGTTTCCTGTCCAAGAATCTCGAGATGGTTGTCGGCCAAAACTGATAAAAATGCAAAATTTCTTGATCTCTTCAACCCCCCGAAGGATGCAGTAAGTATAATTATAATTAGTTTTTTCTTTTAATTAATATTTTTTTTGAATGATCTAATCATCATTCTAATATATGTAATGATTTATGTTAGAATGTGGATCCGTCGCTTGTTTCGACCAATCGAGAGTTGAAGATGCCATTTTTCTTACTTTACGGTCTGTGCAAACTTTATCGGACCCTAAGGTCATCGATAGAATAAAAATAAAATTGTTTGGAGCAACAACCATTACAAGAAAAATAATTGTAGAGGGTGAGCTTATTGTTGTTGATGGAGCTGTTAGTGGTGGTAGTGGTGCTGCTGTTGGTGCTAATGATGCGCCTCTTACAGTATTTAAAGCAAATCATTATGAGTATGATTATACTAGTTATACAGATTTTGCCTCTCCCAGCGAATGTTCTGCATGCAAATGTCAAGACTGCAGAGCGAAACATGATGTAGTGATTAATGCTATTAATGCATTAATTGCTTCTGTAAAGGAATTGACATCTAAGAGAGGTCTCATTCTATCAAAGAGAATTTTATTTCCATCTGCTCGATTAGAGCTTAGGGCTAAGAAGAGAAGGAGAGTGATTTCCAGGGAATTATTAGGCATCCAAAAAAATAAAATTGAAACTCCTCTGTCTTTATGTTGGACTGAGCAATATATAATGTCCAAAAGAGAGCAGTACGAGCTGAAGAAGGTGAATATATTATATGTCTTCCAACTGACAAAACAAATAGACATATATCTGTTTCAACAGATGACACATCTGCTGAAAATTATCAAACAGATATATACATCTGTTGCAGCAGTTGACTAACCTGTTATACCAGATACTCTATCTGGTGCAACATATGTCTTGATTGTTTTAGAAAATCAAACAGCTCTTTGTACAACTTTTATTTGTACCAACATATGACCTATCTGCTGCAATAGATAATTCAGATGTTGCAACTGATGGTTCATCCGTTGAAAATTATCACACAGGGTCTTCCTCATGTAGAAATTTATCCCAACAGTTGATTCATTGTTGCAACAGAAATATAATATGTTTGGGACTATTTAAAATGGAAGGAAGACCTGTTTGATTTGCTAGAAGAGATAAGTTATCTTTTTTCATTTTGTTGTATCTCTATGATTAGTATTGACCAATTCTGGCTTTCCAGGTGGATGTAGAAGAAGCTACTACTGAACAGCATTGACAATATGCTACTCTTTTTATGGAAATACGGAGAACAGAAAGTGCAGAAACTGTACGCAAGCGACAATGAAGATCCAAGACGAGCAAAGCCGAATTCCATAGTACCGGATGAAGAACAACTTGTCCATATTGAGTAGATCTTTATATCTTGAGCCTGTCAAAGCAATCCTTGGTAGTATACTTAAATTGTTGTATATGTATTTGTTGAGATCTATACCCATAACAATTTTTTTACATTTCATTTATTCGTTGACTTATTTCAGCTAATTTATTTAGGCTTCAATTTATTTTATTTTGTCTATGCATTTTATTTATTCCTTAGATTTGAACTTATTAATTAAAAAGGAATACTAGATTCAAATATTGCAACAGATAACATATCTGTTGTAACAGACGACACAGCTATTGGAAATTTGAACAGATTTAGACATATGTTGCAACAGGTAGGTGATCTGTTGGAATTTATCAAATAGACAACAGATGGACTTTAGATAAAAACATCAAAATAATGCAACAAATGACACATCTATTGAAAAAAAAGAATAGATTTAGACATATGTTGCAATAGATGGACTTTATCTGTTGCAACAGAATAATCAAATAGATTTATACATATATTGCAACAGGTAGGTTATCTGTTGGAATTTATCAAACAGGTCTTTCCACTATTGCAACAGATGGACTTTAGATAAAAACATAGAGATAATGCAACAGATGACCAACCTATTGCAACAGATAAACTATATGTCAGAACAGGTAGGATAACTGTTACAATGGATGAGAATCTGTTGCATTATAAAAATTAAACTTTTGTTGGACATAAAAAATTTCCACTACATGTAAAAAGGTTAAAGTGAATTGAGATAAAAAAGGCGCAACCCATCGACGGTGTTCAGTTCAAACACCTAAAATAAAATAGGCAACAAGTAGACATGTTCATTTTAAACACGTAAACTAAAATAGGCATCAAATGTGTTATTGTCAGTCTTGGCACATTTCGCTGACTTGCCATCACTTGGCCCCCAATGGTCATTTTTCCCCCATTATCTTATATATTCATCTTCCTCCTAAAATTTAACCCTAAATTTCCCAAATCTTCTTCTTCATCGTCATCTTCTTTTATCTATCCAAATTCTTCAAATCATTACTTTCATTTTTTCCAACTAACCTTGACAATGTCGGGCGCATCTTCCACTATTTTTTATGATAAAGATTTTCGATATTGTAAGTGCGTTCATGAAGCTCTGTTAAAGACTTCTTGGACTTAACAAAATCCAGGTAGTAGGTTTTTTACTTGTAAGATTTCAAAGGTAATATTTTTTTATTTAATTAATTGATTAATTATTAACTTGTAATTGTTTTATAATTATGTTCTTTTTTTTTTATAGAAATTTGGTGGATGCAATTACTTTGATTGGTATGAAGAACGACATCCTTCACAAGCAAATCGTGTAATCTGGAGTTTGTTGAACAAAGTCAAGGCTTATGAAGAGAAACAAAATCGAGCAAGAAGATACTACATTGTTGCCGTTATTGCTACTGGTTTGTTGTTGTTGGGCACATGGATATTGAAGCCTAATTGCTGAAATTTTCATGGTGATGTGTGTATTTGCTACTGGTTTGTTGTTGACGTGCACATGGATATTCAAGCATAACTATTGGAAAATATCAAAAAAATTTAGGCATATGTTGTAAAATTTAGGTCATCTGTGGAAATTATCAAACAGGTCTTCCCACTGTTGCAACAGATTAGACTTAGATTATTAGATTATTCATAGAAATTATCAAATAGGTCTTTCTACTGTTGCAACAGATTAGACTTAGATTATTAGATTATTCAAACAGGTCTTCCCACAGTTGTAACAAATTGACAATCTAATCTATTGCATTATAAAAAACTCAACTTTCATCAGAAAAAAATTATTGCCACTACATGTACATGTAATAAAGTGAAGGGTGACTTGAAATTAAAAATTTCTATTTCACAGGCTCTTCTATATACATAGGCTTCAAGCGTCCAGTTAGTACCCCATAAGCCCATACCTCTTGCAGGTTTGCCACAGCGTTGTCGCATAGAAAATTCATTGTCTCAGTCATTTCTGTGCTGGTCAGCAAACATTTGATGTGTGCAAGAGCGTACGAGCCGCTCGCTTTAGTGGCATCATCTTTTGTAAGGATCATTCTCCTATTTTGACCTTCAAAATCCCATGATTTCTTCATCAACACTTTCCTTGGCAAATGATTCATCTGTTTACTCTCTCTCAATAAGATGGCAATAGCACCATCAATGGCTCCACAAGGAGAAAAAGATCGAAATCATTGGTGAGAGGTATGGTGGAGTCATAAACATTGATCTTTACCTCATCGAGTAGTATCTCAATATCCCGATAATGCATGCCGTTCACGCTAATGACTACAAGAATCCTTTTTGCCTTGGTCCAGCTCTTGTCGTGTGGATTTGGCCTGTCCCCTCTAACATATCTTAACGTTTCTTTTTCATCCAAGACCAACGTAGGAACTAGGAAATCAAGTCCCACACCAAGGGCTGAATCCTCTCCATTGAGTTGATCATACCTATCCTTAAGCTTCTTGCAGAAGTTGAGGTCTATTATCCTATCGACAGCGTCATAAGTTTCTCGGTACGTTAATTTCCTTTTCGTCATGAGGTAGAGAATTATGTCAACATGCTGTGAGATAAGAAGTCAATTTTTAAATAGGTTATAATTGTAAATATGCAACGGATGGTCCATCTATTGCGTAGGGTTCTATGAATCAATAATGCAACGCAACTTATGCAACAGATGGATAATAAGTTGCAACAGAACCACAACTAGTTATACCAGTATTCCTAGCTGTTGCAACATATGTGAAATCTGTTGTGTAGATTTTTTTTCATGGGGTAGATTAGAAGGGCTAGGTTAGGAAAAGTAAACTTGCCTTGACCTTGTACGATATATGCATATTAGTCATAGTCTGAAAGTCTTAGGGGGGAAAGGTGGGATTGGCATTCTTGGACTGTCATAGATCCCTCTTCTCTTCGGCGCCAAGTTACGCGTATATGTCCACCTTCTTAACTGGTCTCTGAACTTCAACAACTTTTGGAGAAGGAGGAATTGCAATTTCTTTTGATTTCCAATTGGAGAGTACGTCTCTAATTGCTATTTTCTTTCTCCTAACCAACTCTGTAGGAGTGTATGGCTCCCTCACCTTCTTGGATGGTATGACACACCTCTTGTATTTGAATTTCTCGATAGCTTTAGAGATAGCCTCTAATTTTTCAAAGACTTTATCCCATCTATCCTTGCACTCATCATATTTACAACGAGAATACGAGGGTGAAGAGGGGTGAGAGAGACCTGTGTAAGGGCGAAAAAGGGTGTTTTCAAAAATATTTATTATTTCTTGAGAATCAACATGCTCATCATCATGAGTGGTAGCAGCATCAGTATGCTTTCCACCATTACCAACAACTCCACTAGAAGAAGCACCCGAATCTGCCTTAGTAAAAGGTTGGTCATGAAGATCCTCAACATTAGGCTGACCTTGCCTAACTACTCTTCTTATGGCTGTTGCTCCAGCCAATTCCTTCTTTATTAACTCCACCGTTGGGTCTGTAATATTATCAACATGACCTAGAGTAATATAAGAAGTCATCACCAACTCCTCCTCAGTAGGAACGATCCATGGATGCACAACCTATAAAAAATAAAAAATAAAAAATAGACAGATGTATTTAAATTATATTATATAATAATTTTCACAGTTGGGCTACATTTAAAAAAAAAAGACCCATCAGTTGCATAGTTTGCAGTATATGGTTAAAATCTATTTGAGTCTGGTTCAGAGAAATAGAGCAACACATAGATAATCCGATACAAAATATTAATCATCTGTTGCAACAGCTGCACAAGACGGGTAATCTGTTATGCAACATATGATTTATACGTTGCAATTGATGAACGATATGTTATCAGATTAAACATCTGTTGCATAATTTGCAGTATATGGTTAATCTTTTAGGAGTCGGGTTCAGAGAACCAAAGCCACAGATGGGTAATCTGATGCAAGATATACCCCGTCACAATAGATGTCCCATCTGGTGCATCAGATATAACATCTCATGCACCAGATATAACATCTATTCAATATCTTTCTAATCTTTAAGTATAATTATTTTACTTGAAGAAGATGTACTACATCATCCGGAGGGTTAAAGAGATCGGCCTCCTTAGTATTGGTGTTTCTCTTTCTAGACAACCACCTAAATATCCTTGGATGAGAAACCTTTTTCGAGTAATCCATTAACTGCTTTTGGAGGGGAGGAATGACTTCAAATGCCCAAGCCTAAAAAGTGTAAACAAGAACAAGCAAAAAAATACATAATAACTATATTCAATATAAATTAATGGATGAGTAAAATTAGTGATTAATTTTACCATGAAAGCCCAAGGAAAGCCATATAATATGGTCGTCCCTGAGGATAGCTTTGTCAGTAAATATTGGTCAGTCAAGTAGAAGCTGTCATATCCCTAGGGATGATTGTTGAATTTATCAAAATCCTCAGCACGCCCAACAAATCATCTTTTAGAACCTTGTTGACGTTTCATGCCAATATAACCGAATGGGCAAACCAAACTAAGCACAATTGCTCCCTGTACTGCTCTGGTATGGTTTTATCCTCAAGATCTGTCAGCAAATCCGATGCATTGTAGCCACATTGAGCATTGTCAAAAAACCCATCTATTTTTCCCTTACATTTTCTTGCCTTGGATATTTTTTGGGGTGGGGTCCTTCTGGATGATGGCATCTCAGGCCCGTCACTATGGAAAACTCTTGTAATCCAAAACAAACAGGTATGCCACAGTAGTTGATCCAGATTTCATCCATCTTCTTTTTGCCCCCTCCTCCGAATCTTTATCATCCCCCGTGTACCTGATCCTGCGCTTAAGAAGACCATATACCATCATCATAGGAAAACAGATATAGGCAGAGGGGTCCTCAGGAAACTCAAGAAAGCGTCCAAAGCAGTTCATAAAAAGTCCGCCTATGTTTTCGTTCTTCATAATTTTCATAAAATGTTCAAAATTTTTTCCCATCTAACATTTAAGTACAATTTGACCAGTTAGTTGTTTTCCTTCTGGGTCATTCATCGGCATCGCAACTTTAAAATAGTTAATACTAAAAGTTTGGACAGGATAATGCTGGGATATTGATATTAACTCACGCCCCATCGGTGATCCATTATCATCATGTTGATGATCATCCTCTTTATCTTTCTGACTATCTAATTCCTCCTCTTTCTCACTTTCATTTTCTTCATCACCATCTACGGACCCTTGTCCACCTCCCTCAATGTTGTTTTCATATCTCTTCTCAGTTTCACTTTTCCCTGATTGAGATTGTTCAGGAAGCTCCTCCGAACCCCTCTGTGCTGTAGCCTTTTTTTTGAGTGGTCAGACGTTGATCCACTTTCACTTTCTTTTCTCTAGGGAGACATGTTTTACCTACAGATAAAGAAAAACAAAAATTACATTACAGTTGATGTATGCATAGATTTTAAAAAATACATTACAAACACCACGAATACCGACACACCAACCACCACCACCACAAACACCACCAACCAATGCAAACAAATAAACAAACGCCATGAATACCGACACCACCACCACCACCACCCACACCATCCAACTATACCACGACAGTCAACGGAATACTGCGATGGAAACTAGGGATTTCTCGAGTTCTTCCTATGATTTTACTATCAAAACTCAAAATTATAAACCCATCTCAAAGATAATACAACTGAAAGTTTTAGTTTTCATCATTAACTTAAAGGCCCTTATTTTTTAGAAAAAAAACAAATATAGAGCTCTTCTCAAAATTTGTTGCCTATGAAGACAAAGAAAATGACTGATATAAGCAAGAATAATGGCAAAAATAACACCTATATGGTCGAAAATAAGAAGATAAGTGATCTGTTGTGGAGGGTTAAGCACATTTGTTTAGTAATTGCTGTCTGTACTATATTGTTGAGTGATAATGAGAGAGAAAGATCAAAACTTTGAGATTTTAAATGATGAAACGTTTTGTATGGGTTGATTTGTATTTTGGAAAAGAATGACAAGTAGTTTTGAAAATGTTAATTTGGTCTGAAATGATCTTAATTATTTTTAAAATCATAGAATATATGCATAATTTTTAAAATCATATAAAAATAATTGAAGTTGTAGTTGACCGAGTACTCTAAGAGCTGACCATGTGAAAACTCACCTCTGGTCCTAGATTAATCAATTTAGGAGTCTAACATATGAACTCCATTGAAATTGTAAAAAAAAAATGTTCAACATGTTGCGTCAGATTTCTCATCTGTAGTAAATTATCAATCAAATTAGATAACAACAGATTATAAATCTGATGTAAATTATCAAACAGATTAAGTCATCTATTGCGATAGATTACCCATCTATTGTAAATTATCAAATGGATTATCATATGTCGCAACAGATTACCCATATGTTATAAATTATCAAATAAGCACTGCCATCTATTATGGCTGACCCTATGAGAACTCACCCCTAGTCCTAGATTAATCGATAGTTGACCTTATGAGAACTCACCCTTACTCCCAGATTATTCAATCAAGGTATTAGTATTCTAGTCCTAGATTAATCAATTAAGGTATTACTCTAACATATAAGGTAGTAAGAATCAGTTCAGCTCAGAGTGATCGATCGCCGACTCTGGTCGGGAGGAATGCAGTATCGTTTTATCATGCAATTGATAAAAGACTCAATTGAAGTTGTAGTTGACCCTATGAGAACTCACATTCAATTAAGGTATTAGTTTAACATATGAAATCAATTGAATTATCTATAAACAAATGTTTAACTTGTTGCAACAGATATCTTTTCTGTTGGATCAAATCAAATAGATTATGTAATCTGCTACAACATATTACACATCTGTTGTAAACTATCATACAGATTAAGCCATTTGTTGCGATAGATCATGAATTTGTTGTAATCTATCAAACAGATTAAGTTATCTATTGTAACAGATTACCCATCTGTTGTAAATTATCAAATGGATTGAGTCATAGTTTGCAATAGATTACCCATCTATTGTAAATTATCAAATAGGCACTGTTATCTATTATAGTTGACATTATGAGAACTCACCCCTAGTCCTAAATCAATCAATTAAGGTATTAGTCTAACATATGAGGTAGTAAGAATTAGTTCACCTCAGAGTGATCGATCGTCAAATCTGGTTGGGAGGAACGCAGTACCGTCTCATCATGCAATTGACATAAAACTTAGTTGAAGTTTTAGTTGACCCTATATTCAATTATCGTATTAGTTCCCTAGTCCTAGATTAATCAATTAAAGTATTAGTCTAACATATGAGGTAGTAAGGATTGGTTCGACTCAGAGTTATCGATCGATGACTCTAGTCGGGATAAAAGCAATACCGTCACATCATTGAATTGCCAAAAGACTCAATCGAAGTTGTAGTTGACCTTATGAGAACTCACCCCTAGTCCCAAATTATTCAATCAAGGTATTAGTACCCTAGTCCTAGATTAATCAATTAAGGTATTAGTCTAACATATGAGGTAGTAAGAAACGGCTCATCTCAGAGTGATCGATCGACGACTCTGGTCAGAGGAACACAGTACGATCTCATCATGAAATTGCCAAATGACTCAATTAAAGTTGTATTTGACCCTATGAGAAATCACATTCAATTAAGTTTTTAGTCTAACATATGAACTCAATAGAAATTATATATAAACAAATGTTCAACCTATTGTAACATATGTTTTTTTTGTTGGATCAAATCAAATAGATTAGGTAATATGCTGCAACATATTATGCATCTGTTGTAAACTTCAAACAGATTACATCATTTGTTGTGACAGATCACGAATCTGTTGTAAACTATCAAACATATTAAGTCATCTATTGCACTTAAATATTTTTTGATCCTTTTTTTTATAAAGTAATTTAGGTATTTTCTGTCTAAGATAAAATAGTTAAAATTCCAAGACGGTAAAAAATATTACTCGGTACAACTTTGATAACTTAAAAATCTCCTGAGTGAGTAGTCTTATCTGGTCTTTTCAATGTCACCGTCTCCTCGTACCCCTCAAAAGTTATTAATGAATATTTAAAACCCTGTATAGCTAGAACTCTCTCTCCTTCAGCTATAAAGTAGTCTAGACTAGACTCAACTCATAACTCTTTTTTTTTCTTTATTCTCAATTATCTTTGTTGTTTCTTTTTTCCTCTCTTTTCTCTCTTTTTCTTTGGATGAGGATCCTTTGGGATCTCAACCAATAAATATCTTTTCTCGATTGAACTGGATATTCTAATCTGTTTGCTTTTTTGACATTACAGGTATGGTTTAAAGTTGCTCTTTCCATCTCGTATTCTTCTTAGTATGTCATTTAAATTAGTTATTTACATCTATTGCTATCAAATGTATTTCTCTTGTTTGCAGACAAAAGAAAGTGAAATTGGATCCACTTTTACCCGGCCAGCATTAAAGGCTAGAGTAAAGATGGGTTCGGAGGAATAAACTGCTTGCAGATAGAACCACTTCATATGTGGGAGGTATGTATTACTGATTAACCTATCATGAAAACACACATCCAGTACAATGATTTTGTGAATGTTTGTTCTTTACCTATTAGGCATTAATTCTTCAAACTAGATATGAAATTTTACAGTTAAGATTGTTAGGTTCAAACTGGTAAGGCCAAGGGACTAAGAAGGTGGTGCTGATATCCCATTACAATTTAATGACGGTTTATGCTCATGTTTTTGTGTCAAGTTTGGGGAAGTGTTCAAGTTTTTGGCGGTAGTGTAAATATCCAATAGTGATTAGACCAGTTTTAATGGGACAATGGACTTCTTGAAAGGCCTCTAAGGCCTCCCAATGCAGCAAACAATGATAGAACTAATAGAAATTCTCCTGGTCCAAATTTATATGGATGAGTTATTGGAGGAGACTATTATACCGTAGAAGGTGTTTGGGAGAAAACCTGTGCCGGAAGAGGGAGGTTGAGAAGGCCATATATCATCTTAGTACTTGTTTAAGAGGATACACAGGGTTAGAAGGAAAGTGTAGTGAAGTTAGCTTATGAAATTGACATGAAAAATGAAAAACCTGGATGAGATGCGAATGTGAAAGTGTATTCAAAAATGAAAATCCATCAGTCGTTGAAGAAAAAGAAGAATGGTCAAGAGGAATTGACCCTGTGTATCCTCTTAAACAAGTACTAAGATGATATATGGCCTTTTCAACCTCCCTCTTCCCGCTCAGGTTTTCTCCAAACACCTTCTGCTGTATAATAGTCTCCTCCACCAATCCATCCATATAAATTTGGACCAGAGAAATTTCTATTGGTTCTACCGTTGTTTGCTGCATTGCGAGGCTTCGGAGGCCTTTCAATAAGTCCATTATACCATTTAAACCGGTCCAATCACTATTGGATATTTACACTACTACAAAATTTTTTAACCCTTCCCCAAACACAAAAACATGTGCATGAATCGTGTTATTAAATTATAACGGGGTATCGACACCACCGTCTTGGAACCCTTTGACCTTATCAGTTCGCACCTATCAAACTAAACTGTACAATTCAGGATCTTGTTTGAAGGATCATTGTCTACAAAAAACTCATAACCCCAATCGATATAATATAATTGGGTTGGGTTCTAATCTGTAACCCCAATTGGAAAAGTATCAATACCACACCACTAGTAAGGACAAGCTGTGAGTAATCCCTCATCTAACAGGTACTCTAAGGAGAACGGTCGAACCCTCATTTAACAGGTTAATCCACCCCGTCTATCCTCATCTAGTAGGTTTGATGTCTCAACCTATGTTGGCTACGTAATTCTGGAGTGCAAGGATTGCTTCTAAGAATCACACCCTCAAATCACAGGTGAGTTCCCATCATTGGGATCTCTTGGTACTGAATCCTACTCCCATCTATTTAGACACTGAATCAATTATATTGAACTGACTGGGCTGAGTTCACTGAGTTCCATTGACTGACAGAAAAAGCTGCATTCACAAAATCATTGCACTTTATGTGTCTTCACGGTAGCCTGATCAATAATATACATAAATCGCATGCATAAAAATGGGATCCATTGCATGCATCTTATTCTTCCTACCCCATCAGGATATGTCAGTGTTGTTTTTTCATCTGCACGAATGTGATGACTATTAAAATGGAGGTGTGAAGAGTCGTGACTTTTTATCTTAACATATTCAAAACAACTGATGAATCGAAATCTCCATCTATTGCAACTGATGAATCAGTTGTTTGAAGAAATTAAAACATCTCCAAACATATGGTCCATCTATCACAACAGATAAGCTATATGTTGCAACAAATGGTAAATCTGTTACGATAGACCTGACTTTTTTTTTAGTTAATCTGCACGCATGTGATTACTTCTTTCTAAATATGTTTTTTTCAATTTAGTTTTCCTATTTATAAAAATCAAGAGAATTTTATTATATTCTTTCAAGATTACCCCTATTATTAAATGACTACATAAAGTATATTAGTCACATTTATACTTTCTAATCATAATTAATAAGGCTAATTTTGTAAAACAATCACCTAATTTATATTTTTATTAATTGGTGTGCCAAGCCTATAGGGCCAAACTAATACGTAACGGAGGGACTATTAAAAGGAGGTGAAGACTTTTTATCTCACACATTCAAAACAGCTAATGAATCGAATACTCCATCTATTGAAACTGAAACTAATGAATTAGCTGTCAGAAGATATCAAAACATCTCCTTCAACTTATACATACTGTCCATCTGTTGCAATAGATAATACATAAGTTGCATCAGATGTCTTATTTGTTGCATATAGAAACCATCTATTACAATAAATGGTAAATCTATTTTGACAGCCGTCTGTTGCACATTCAATCTGTCCAGCTGTACAGTCCTACCTTTTGGCCTGACACATCCATATTATATTATAGGTCCCTCAATCTTCATTCAACTCTATTTATTTCTTGCATTTTTTCCTTTCATGTGATATCTTCAACCACTTCAACTTCAAAGATCATATTCCTTTCTTGTTGAGGTAAGTTTTTTTCTGGCATAAATTTACCAGTTGGTCGTATATGTTGTATTACATTGTGAACATTTTTCTTTACATTTGTCAATTCATGTGTGTTCTAGATATGGCTGATCCTTTTTTGGACATTGCTATTCTACGCGACACAGTGCGAGAACTTCAAAGGCAGGTTAATGACCTGCAGAGTGAGTTGGTCATTGTGAGAGTGACAATGTTCAGAGAGATGCTGAGGCTGATGAGAGCCCTACTGCTGCGAATTAATTGGCCGGCTGTCATTAATGATGATGATGATAATAATAATTAGAATGTGATTTTTCTTTTAGCGTATGTATTTTAATTTTTCTATATTGGATCTATACCTAATGTATTTTATTTTTCATTTAATGAAAATTTACTTTTAGTCAGACTTTGGCGTTTTAATTCTTATTCAATTTTCATTCTATTTTCTTCTAATCTAATACATGTTAACATGCCGACGGTTGGAGGCAATGTTGAATCTAGTAGCACTAGCAATTTTGGCTTTTAAGTTCTTTCAACAGTTGAAACCGATTGGTCATTTGCAGGGTTTCAACAGATTATCCATCTGTTTCGACAGATTTTCATCTGTTGGAGGAAAGCATTCCAGTTGTTTGTGCAACTGTTGAGAATAATTGTGGTCTGCTATATTATTTAAGTTCATGTTTTGCCTCATTTTATTGATGCACAAGTTATTTAAAAAAAGATATTTTATATATAATAAATGATAACATTAGGTTCACAAAAATGAGTAAATATATAAAAATCCACAACAAACAAACAAACAAACAACAACACAAGTTTCTACAATTACAACGATCATGGTGGATTATGATTCGGGCATGTAGTTCTTTTGTGGCCAGCGCACTTACATATGAAGCACTTGTTTCTTCTTGATGAAAATGGTTCTCCAACTCTACGCCTCCTTTTATATGGTTTTCTTCCTAATTTGATAGTGCTCGGGTCAATATATGGAGGAGGTATTAATCTCCCCATAAGCTCTACTGGAACAACCCAAGATTCTTCGGGAGACACCAGAGTAATATGCCCACTATATGCCATTTCATATTTTTCCACCGAATAATATTAAGAGGAGTTCTTGTAAACTTCAAGTCCATATTTATGGCCGTATTGAGCTCGAAGGGCTGCCATAGCATGTGGGCAAGGTATTTTGTCCAAGTCAAAAACTCTACACGTACAAGATCTTGTTTGAAGATCGAATGTGGTAGCATCACCATGACCGGTGATATGGAATTTGTAATCTGCTATTTTATGAGAGAATAAACTATTCCCCAAACTGACATTCGTTGATATTTTCTTTTCAATTTTGAGAAAATCGAGTTCTTTTTTCTGGGCACTTGAACTGCACATGCCTTTCATTAAAAAAATCTCTATATTTCTCGCTTATTTTTTCAAACATAGCCTTGATGGAAAATTCTCTTTCATCGCCAAACAATGAATTCACCAATTCAGCTATGTTTGATGTCATAATATTGTACCTATAGAAAAAGAATCACTTAGTATGACATCAAACTAAACTTGTAAATCAAACAAGACATTAAATTCATAAGAATGTACCTATTTGCTGGACAGAATGCCTGATTCCATCTCTCGAAACCGACACTTGCAAAAAGTTTTACTACCTTGGGATTCACATCCGCTATTTAATTGAAATGGTCTAAAAAATCCTCTCTACTATATGCTTTAGCTGCTCTATAAAAAGGGTGATGACCCTTTTGTTGTGATAGTTATTTCAAATATTCTCTCCAAGATGCCCGATTCAATAACCAAAGTAAGCTGAAGTTAAGAAAAGTGAACCCATCTTTGGAATACTTAGATGCCTATCCGATACAAAACACAACTCTTCAGTATCTTCGACACAACATTGCATTTGTTTAAAAAAAATTCATAAGAGGCATCACATTTGTCTGCTACACAAAAAGCAACAGAAAAGATGTGATTCTCCGCATCCTGTGCTACCGCTGCTAGCAGAACTCCCTTATACCTGCTCCTAAAGAAGGTACCGTCGACGGCTATGCCTTTTCTTAAATGTCGAAAACCTTGAATCCAAGCACCATATGATACAAAAAAGTATTTGAACCTTTCGTTTTCATCCAGATGCAATGCCGTCTTACTTTCAGGATTTATGGACTCAATCATGTAATGGTAAGCATCCAAAATTTCATACCTATGCTCGAGTGTCCCCCGAACTAGGTCTTTGGCAATCCCCATGGTCGTCTATGCCATCCAATAATTGACAAGGACACCCAAATCCATAAGGAGTTGATTGGCCATAAGCCTTGTTAAAGGGCCTTTGCCATCGGGGAAACTACTCCTGAAATATTTACCGAGGACCTTTGCCGTGGCGTGAGGATTTTGGCCCAAGATGTGCTCCGAACCACATATGTGATTCTTTTTATGTTTATGAATGACAAATCTATCAGAACTTGCGTACTTCACCGCTCTCAATCACCACTTGCAGTTTGAATTAGCACATTTGAAGCAAAAGACACTGTTCGAATTAATCACCATCTTTATTTTGAAATCTTTTTTCACGTAAGAAATAAACAAAGTGTTAGATAGTTCATTCTTGTCCTTGAATGACATTCCAATAAAAAAGTTGCTCCCGTCGTCTTGAAGATTTCGAGATTGTGTCGATTGAGAAGAACTGCACATCTTATTGGTCGCATCAATGGGCATAGGTGTTTGATCATGATCTGGAATATTCATGTCTAGATCATCCAACTTATCATCGAAGAAGTCTTCTTTTTCTTCTTCTTCTTCTTCTATGTTCTGGTTCTCATTCTCTCTCATCTTTTCAACCTTGTACACCCTTAACACCAGCCTGATTGAATCACTTAGATAAGAACGCAACCAAACCTGATCGGTTATTTTGAAAGGTAGTACCCTCTGATTTTCAAAGGAGCTGTGCATGTAGCTGATGGCGAATTCTTCTGGTTGATAATTTAGTCCACAAAAGTTGATGATTAAGTTCACAAAATCATCATACAAAACATCACTTTGGACTATCATAGCTATCATCTCTATCATTTTTCCCTCCTTCCAATACCATACATATCGATTGCTCTTCTCGACCCAATGACCTTGACAATCCACCCTTATTGTTATTAATCCTTCAATTAGTGGTACCTAAATAAAGTCATTTATTAAAAAAAGTTGATAGTGATTTTATAATGCCGTGAATGAACCCAACAGATGTGTTATCTATTGCAACAGGTAAGTGATGAGTCGTAACAAATTATTACCTGTTGGGATTTATGTTATGGGTTTAAATATCAATTGCAACAGATGAATCGCCTGTTGGAATTGATTTTATAACTAAATCACCTTTGAAGCTGATTCCAACAGATGAGTGACAGTTGCAACAGATAATTAACCTGTTGCGACATATGACTTACTTGATGCAACTGGTTATTAATCTGTTGTAACCTATGTTGGAATCGTGTTCAGGTTCTGTTGCAACAGGTAACTAATCTATTGCAACATATATGACAAATATTGCAATAGATGAGCCATCTGTTTAAACATGAATTCAACATATTAGTCTTCCTTTGAAACAAATGTCTCACCTGTCGCAATAGATGATTTATCTGTTTAAACAGATGGATTTTATGTTGGATTCATGATTGGGTTCTATCCATTGTTGGAAAACAACAACACAATAGCAGCTACCTAGATGATAAATTCAACTAAAAATCATAATTTAACTTACCAACGTCTCCTATGAAGTAATGCCAAAGTGGAAAGTGATGTTAGAAACAAAATTTGACTTAAGAAATTGGTCAAATAGCAACAGTAGCGGTAACAAGAACAACAAAAAATGATCAACAAGAACAAAATGAAGATGATAATGAAGTAGAAGATGATGATAATGAAGCAGTAGCAACAATGAACAACAAAAATCCCTAAGAGAGAGAAATCAACAAAGGGTGAGAAGAGAGAGAAAGACACTTTTTTCCCTCCGTTTTCTGTTATATAGGCTAACATTTGGATTAAAGTATAAATTTAAAAACTTGTGGGTTATTTTCAAACTTCCCCAACTTTCTTAATCCATAATAAAGTAATTGTCACCTCCACCTAATAATTAAGACTTGTGTCGCCTACACCTCTTTTTAAAACTCTTTTGTCACCTGTGGCCCAACCCCTCAAAAATACTACACGTACAAGATCTTGTTTACAGATCGACTGTAGCAGCATCACCATGACTGGTGATACGAAATTTCTAATCTGCTATTTCATAAAAGAATAACGTATTCCCCAAACTGATGTTCGTTGATATTTTCTTTTCAATTTCGAGAACAAATCGGGTTTTTTTTGGGTACTTGAACTGTACATGCCTTTCGTTAAAAAAATCACTATATTTCTCGCTTATTTTTTCAAACATAGCCTTGATGGGAAATTCTCTTTCTTCGCCAAACAATGAATTCACCGATTCAGCTATGTTTGATGTCATAATATTGTACCTATAGAAAAGAATCACTGAGTACGACATCAAACTAAACTTGTAAATCAAACAAGACCTTAAATTCAAAGGAATGTACCTATTTGCTGGACAGAATGCCTGACTCCATCTCTCGAAATCGACACTTGAAAAAAGTTTTACTACCTTGGGATTCACATCCGCTATTTAATTGAAATGGTCTAAAAAATCTTCTCTACTATATGCTTTAGCTGCTCTATAATAAAGGGTGATGACCCTTTCGTTGTGATAGTTATTTCAAATATTCTCTCCAAGATGCCCGATTCAATAACCAAAGTAAGCTGAAGTTAAGAAAAGTGAACCCATCTTTGGAATACTTAGATGCCTATCCGATACAAAACACAACTCTTCAGTATCTTCGACGCAACATCACATTTGTTTAAAAAAAATTCATAAGAGGCATCACATTTGTCTGCTACACAAAAAAAAACAGGAAAGATATGACTCTCCGCATCCTGTGCTACCGCCGCTAGCAGAACTCCATTATACCTGCTCCTCAAGAAGGTACCGTCGACGGCTATGCCTTTTCTTAAATGCCAAAAACCTTGAATCCAAGCACCATAGGATTCAAAAAAGTACTTGAACCTACCGTTTTCATCCAGATGCAATGCCGTCTTACTTCTAGGATTTGTGGACTTAACCATGTAATGGTAAGCATCCAAAACTTCATACCCATGCTTGAGTGTCCCTCGAACCAGGTCCTTGGCAATCCCCATGGCCGTATATACCATCCAATAACTGACCAGGACACCCAAATCCATAAGGATTTGATTGGCCATAAGCCTTCTTGAAGGGCCTTTTCCATCGGGGAAACTACTCCTGAAATATTTACCGAGGACCTTTGCCGTGGCGTGAGGATTTTGGCCCAAGATGTTCTCCGAACCTAATGTGTGATTCTTGTCATATTTATGAATGACGAATCTATTAGAACTTGCGTACTTCACCGCTCTCAACCACCACTTGCAGTTTGAATTAGCACATTTGAAGCAAAAGACACTGTTCGAATTAATCACCTTCTTTATTCTTAAATCTTTTTTCACATAAGAAATAAACAAAGTGTTAGATAGTTCATTCTTGTCCTTGAATGACATTCCAATAAAAAAGTCGATCCCATCGTCTTGAAGATTTCCAGATTATGTCGATTGAGAAGAACTGCACATCGTATTGGTCGCATCAATGGGCATAGGTGTTTGATCATCATCTAGAATATTCATGTCTAGATCATCCAACCTATCATCAAAGAATTCTTTTTCTTCTTCTTCTTCTTCTTCTTCTTCTTCTACGTTTTGGTTCACATTCTCTCTTGTATTTTCAACCATGTACACCCTTAACACCATCCTGGTTGAATCACTTAGATAAGAACGCAACCAAACTTGATCGGTTATCTTGAAAGGCAGTACCCTCTGATTTTCAAAGGAGCTGTGCATGTAGCTGATGGAAAATTCTTCTGGTTAATAATTTAGTCCACAAAAGCTGATGATTAAGTTCACAAAATCATCATACAAAACATCACTTTAGACTATCATAGCTATCATCTATAGCATTTCACCCTCCTTCCAACGCCATACATATCGATTGCTCTTATCGACCCAATGACCATGACAATTCACCCCTTTATTATTAATTCTTCCATTAGTGGTACCTAAATAAATTATTTGTTAAAAAAAGTTGATAGTGATTTCATAGTACCGTGAATGAATCCCAACAGATATGTTATTTGTTGCAACAGGTAAGTGATGAGTCGCAATAGATTCTTACCTGTTGGGATTTATGTTATGGGTCTAAATATCTATTGCAACAGATGAATCGCCTATTGGAATTGATGTTATAACTAAATCACCTTTGAAGCTGATTCCAACAGATGAGTGACAGTTGCAACAGATAATTAACCTGTTGCGACATATGACTTACCTGATGCAACTGGTTATTAATCTGTTGTAACCTATGTTGGAATCGTGTTCAGGTTCTGTTGTAATAGGTAACTAATCTATTGCAACATATATATTAAATGTTGCAACAGATGAGCCATCTATATAAACATGAATTCAACATATCAGTCTTCCTTTGAAACAGATGTCTCATCTGTCGCAATAAATGATTTATCTGTTTAAACAGATGGATTTTATGTTGGATTCATGATTGGGTTCTATTCATTGTTGGAAAACAACAACACAATAGCAGTTATCCAGATGATAAATTAAACTAAAAATCATAATTTGACTTACCAACGTCTCCTATGAAGTAATGCCAAAGTGGAAAGTGATGTTAGAAACAAAATTTGACTTAAGAAATTGGTCAAATAGCAACAGTAGCGGTAACAACAACAACAAAAAATGATCAACAAGAACAAAATGAAGATAATAATGAAGTAGAAGATGATGATAATGAAGCAGTAGCAACAATGAACAACAAAAATCCCTAAGAGAGAGAAATCAACAAAGGGTGAGAAGAGAGAGAAAGACACTTTTTTCCCTCCGTTTTCTGTTATATAGGCTAACATTTGGATTAAAGTATAAATTTAAAAACTTGTGGGTTATTTTCAAACTTCCCCAACTTTCTTAATCCATAATAAAGTAATTGTCACCTCCACCTAATAATTAAGACTTGTGTCGCCTACACCTCTTTTTAAAACTCTTTTGTCACCTGTGGCCCAACCCCTCAAAAATACTACACGTACAAGATCTTGTTTACAGATCGACTGTAGCAGCATCACCATGACTGGTGATACGAAATTTCTAATCTGCTATTTCATAAAAGAATAACGTATTCCCCAAACTGATGTTCGTTGATATTTTCTTTTCAATTTCGAGAACAAATCGGGTTTTTTTTTGGGCACTTGAACTGTACATGCCTTTCGTTAAAAAAATCACTATATTTCTCGCTTATTTTTTCAAACATAGACTTGATGGGAAATTCTCTTTCTTTGCCAAACAATGAATTCACCGATTCAGCTATGTTTGATGTCATAATATTGTACCTATAGAAAAGAATCACTGAGTACGACATCAAACTAAACTTGTAAATCAAACAAGACCTTAGATTCATAAGAATGTACCTATTTGCTGGACAGAATGCCTGACTCCATCTCTCGAAATCGACACTTGAAAAAAGTTTTACTACCTTGGGATTCACATCCGCTATTTAATTGAAATGGTCTAAAAAATCCTCTCTACTATATGCTTTAGCTGCTCTATAAAAAAGGGTGATGACCCTTTCGTTGTGATAGTTATTTCAAATATTCTCTCCAAGATGCCCGATTCAATAACCAAAGTAAGCTGAAGTTAAGAAAAGCGAACCCATCTTTGGAATACTTAGATGCCTATCCGATACAAAACACAAATCTTCAGTATCTTCGACGCAGCATCACATTTGTTTAAAAAAATTCATAAGAGGCATCACATTTGTCTGCTACACAAAAAGCAACAGGAAAGATATGACTCTCCGCATCCTGCGCTACCGCCGCTAGCAGAACTCCATTATACCTGCTCCTCAAGAAGATACCGTCGACGGCTATGCCTTTTCTTAAATGCCAAAAACCTTGAATCCAAGCACCATAGGATTCAAAAAAGTACTTGAACCTACCGTTTTCATCCAGATGCAATGCCGTCTTACTTCTAGGATTTGTGGACTTAACCATGTAATGGTAAGCATCCAAAACTTCATACCCATGCTCGAGTGTCCCTCGAACCAGGTCCTTGGAAATCCCCATGGCCATATATACCATCCAATAACTGACCAGGACACCCAAATCTACAAGGATTTGATTGGCCATAAGCCTTCTTGAAGGGCCTTTCCCATCGGGGAAACTACTCCTGAAATATTTACCGAGGACCTTTGCCGTGGCGTGAGGATTTTGGCCCAAGATGTTCTCCGAACCTAATGTGTGATTCTTGTCATGTTTATGAATGACGAATCTATTAGAACTTGCGTACTTCACCGCTCTCAACCACCACTTGCAGTTTGAATTAGCACATTTGAAGTAAAAGACACTGTTCGAATGAATCACCTTCTTTATTCTTAAATCTTTTTTCACATAAGAAATAAACAAAGTGTTAGATAGTTCATTCTTGTCCTTGAATGACATTCCAATAAAAAAGTCGGTCCCATCGTCTTGAAGATTTCCAGATTATGTCGATTGAGAAGAACTGCACAGCGTATTGGTCGCGTCAATGGGCATAGGTATTTGATCATCATCTAGAATATTCATGTCTAGATCATCCAACCTATCATCAAAGAATTCTTTTTCTTCTTCTTCTTCTTCTTCTTCTTCTTCTTCTTCTACGTTTTGGTTCACATTCTCTCTTGTATTTTCAACCATGTACACCCTTAACACCAGCCTGGTTGAATCACGTAGACAAGAACGCAACCAAACTTGATCGGTTATCTTGAAAGGCAGTACCCTCTGATTTTCAAAGGAGCTGTGCATGTAGCTGATGGAAAATTCTTCTGGTTAATAATTTAGTCCACAAAAGCTGATGATTAAGTTCACAAAATCATCATACAAAACATCACTTTAGACTATCATAGCTATCATCTCTAGCATTTCACCCTCCTTCCATCGCCATACATATCGATTGCTCTTGTCGACCCAATGACCATGACAATTCACCCCTATTATTATTAATTCTTCCATTAGTGGTACCTAAATAAATTATTTGTTAAAAAAATTTGATAGTGATTTCATAGTACCGTGAATGAATCCCAACAGATATGTTATTTGTTGCAACAGGTAAGTGATGAGTCGCAACAGATTCTTACCTGTTGGGATTTATGTTATGGGTCTAAATATCTATTGCAACAGATGAATCGCCTATTGGAATTGATGTTATAACTAAATCACCTTTGAAGCTGATTCCAACAGATGAGTGACAGTTGCAACAGATAATTAACCTGTTGCGACATATGACTTACCTGATGCAACTGGTTATTAATCTGTTGTAACCTATGTTGGAATCGTGTTCAGGTTCTGTTGTAACAGGTAACTAATCTATTGCAACATATATATTAAATGTTGCAACAGATGAGCCATCTATATAAACATGAATTCAACATATCAGTCTTCCTTTGAAACAGATGTCTCATCTGTCGCAATAAATGATTTATCTGTTTAAACAGATGGATTTTATGTTGGATTCATGATTGGGTTCTATTCATTGTTGGAAAACAACAACACAATAGTAGTTATCCAGATGATAAATTAAACTAAAAATCATAATTTGACTTACCAACGTCTCCTATGAAGTAATGCCAAAGTGGAAAGTGATGTTAGAAACAAAATTTGACTTAAGAAATTGGTCAAATAGCAACAGTAGCGGTAACAACAACTACAAAAAATGATCAACAAGAACAAAATGAAGATGATAATGAAGTAGAAGATGATGATAATGAAGCAGTAGCAACAATGAACAACAAAAATCCCTAAGAGAGAGAAATCAACAAAGGGTGAGAAGAGAGAGAAAGACATTTTTTTCCCTCCGTTTTATGTTATATAGGCTAACATTTGGATTAAAGTTTAAATTTAAAAACTTGTGGGTTATTTTCAAACTTTCCCAACTTTCTTAATCCATAATAAAGTAATTGTCACCTCCACCTAATAATTAAAACTTGTGTCGCCTACACCTCTTTTTAAAACTCTTTTGTCACCTGTGGCCCAACCCCTCAAAAATACTACACGTACAAGATCTTGTTTACAGATCGACTGTAGCAGCATCACCATGACTGGTGATACGAAATTTCTAATCTGCTATTTCATAAAAGAATAACCTATTCCCCAAACTGATGTTCGTTGATATTTTCTTTTCAATTTCGAGAACAAATCGGGTTTTTTTTTGGGCACTTGAACTGTACATGCCTTTCGTTAAAAAAATCACTATATTTCTCGCTTATTTTTTCAAACATAGCCTTGATGGGAAATTCTCTTTCTTTTCCAAACAATGAATTCACCGATTCAGCTATGTTTGATGTCATAATATTGTACCTATAGAAAAGAATCACTGAGTACGACATCAAACTAAACTTGTAAATCAAACAATACCTTAAATTCATAAGAATGTACCTATTTGCTGGACAGAATGCCTGACTCCATCTCTCGAAATCGACACTTGCAAAAAGTTTTACTACCTTGGGATTCACATCCGCTATTTAATTGAAATGGTCTAAAAAATCCTCTCTACTATATGCTTTAGCTGCTCTATAAAAAAGGGTGATGACCCTTTCGTTGTGATAGTTATTTCAAATATTCTCTCCAAGATGCCCGATTCAATAACCAAAGTAAGCTGAAGTTAAGAAAAGTGAACCCATCTTTGGAATACTTAGATGCCTATCCGATACAAAACACAACTCTTCAGTATCTTCGACGCAGCATCACATTTGTTTAAAAAAAATTCATAAGAGGCATCACATTTGTCTGCTACACAAAAAGCAACAGGAAAGATATGACTCTCCGCATCCTGTGCTACCGCCGCTAGCAGAACTCCATTATACCTGCTCCTCAAGAAGGTACCGTCGACGGCTATGCCTTTTCTTAAATGCCAAAAACCTTGAATCCAAGCACCATAGGATTCAAAAAAGTACTTGAACCTACCGTTTTCATCCAGATGCAATGCCGTCATACTTCTAGGATTTGTGGACTTAACCATGTAATGGTAAGCATCCAAAACTTCATACCCATGCTCGAGTGTCCCTCGAACCAGGTCCTTGGAAATCCCGATGGCCGTATATACCATCCAATAACTGACCAGGACACCCAAATCCATAAGGATTTGATTGGCCATAAGCCTTCTTGAAGGGCCTTTGCCATCGGGGAAACTACTCCTGAAATATTTACCGAGGACCTTTGCCGTGGCGTGAGGATTTTGGCCCAAGATGTTCTCCGAACCTAATGTGTGATTCTTGTCATGTTTATGAATGACGAATCTATTAACACCAGCCTGGTTGAATCACTTAGATAAGAACGCAACCAAACTTGATCGGTTATCTTGAAAGGCAGTACCCTCTGATTTTCAAAGGAGCTGTGCATGTAGCTGATGGAAAATTCTTCTGGTTAATAATTTAGTCCACAAAAGCTGATGATTAAGTTCACAAAATCATCATACAAAACATCACTTTAGACTATCATAGCTATCATCTCTAGCATTTCACCCTCCTTCCAACGCCATACATATCGATTGCTCTTGTCGACCCAATGACCATGACAATTCACCCCTATTATTATTAATTCTTCCATTAGTGGTACCTAAATAAATTATTTGTTAAAAAAAGTTGATAGTGATTTCATAGTACCGTGAATGAATCCCAACAGATATGTTATTTGTTGCAACAGGTAAGTGATGAGTCGCAACAGATTCTTACCTGTTGGGATTTATGTTATGGGTCTAAATATCTATTGCAACAGATGAATCGCCTATTGGAATTGATGTTATAACTAAATCACCTTTGAAGCTAATTCCAACAGATGAGTGACAGTTGCAACAGATAATTAACCTGTTGCGACATATGACTTACCTGATGCAACTGGTTATTAATCTGTTGTAACCTATGTTGGAATCGTGTTCAGGTTCTGTTGCAATAGGTAACTAATCTGTTGCAACATATATATTAAATGTTGCAACAGATGAGCCATCTATATAAACATGAATTCAACATATCAGTCTTCCTTTGAAACAGATGTCTCATCTGTCGCAATAAATGATTTATCTGTTTAAACAGATGGATTTTATGTTGGACTCATGATTGGGTTCTATTCATTGTTGGAAAACAACAACACAATAGCAGTTATCCAGATGATAAATTAAACTAAAAATCATAATTTGACTTACCAACGTCTCCTATGAAGTAATGCCAAAGTGGAAAGTGATGTTAGAAACAAAATTTGACTTAAGAAATTGGTCAAATAGCAACAGTAGCGGTAACAACAATAACAAATAATGATCAACAAGAACAAAATGAAGATGATAATGAAGTAAAAGATGATGATAATAAAGTATAAGATAATGAATGAAGCAGTAGCAATAATGAACAACAAAAATCACTAAGAGAGAGAAATCAACAAAGGGTGAGAAGATAGAGAAAGACATCTTTTTCCCTCCGTTTTCCATTATATAGGCTAACATTTGGATTAAAGTGTAAATTTAAAAACTTTTGGTTTATTTTCAAACTTTTCCAACTTTCTTAATCCATAATAAAGTAATTGTCACCTCCACATAATAATTAAGGCTTGTGTCGCCTACACCTCTTTTTAAAACTCTTTTGTCACCTGTGGCCCAACCCCTCTTGCAACTTTGGCTATAGTTTGGGCGTGTAATAGTATCTTATATCTTATTACTAAATATGGAAATGCATTTTTTTATAATTGAGTAAAAAGGAAAGTGAATCATATAAATTTTGACAAAGAGAGTATTAAATACAAACTTTGTTGCTATAACTAGTAACAAATAATTCATCTCTAATCCGTTGCTAAATAAGACTCCATCCATCTCAATTTATATGAGTTACCTTGACTTGACATGGAGTTTAATAAAAATATACTTTTAAAATTGATGGTCTAAACTAAGTCATAGTAGTATGTGTGGCTATAAATCACTTCATTAAGGATAAATGGCACATTTAAAGTTAATTTGTCACTAAGTGTAGAGATTTGTCATTCTTTTTGGGACTGACTAAAAATAATAACTCACCAAGAATATCATATAATTGAGACTAGCTAACCACGCATTGGCCTCAACCGACGTCGACAAAGTAAGACTAAAAAGAAGCTAAAATAGAGAAAACTTGGAGACAAAACTAAATAATATTTTTCTTAGAGGCACAGAGATGAAATTAGATGATGCTTTGGCATGAGACCAATAGGAGAATACCATCCAAGTCTTATAGTTCCATGACCACTGGTCAACCTCCTTCTATTGAAATCATGGGGATTGTCAGCTATATATTTTTAATTGAGTATAGGTCTACAAGGAATGTTCGGACACCTGAGTAACTTGACACATTGGTCCCTGCTTGTCCTTTAGTGTAGAGTAATTAAGGATGGCAACTTCTCGCACTCTCGGTGCTAGAATGTGAGGACGTCCTCTTGCCAACTATCAGGATGTTGTTTTTAGGGCAACCTGACCCATGATGCTATTTATTATACTAATCCATTTTCCCCTATATAGATAGTACATTTTATTTTTGGGGATAGTGCCAAATGTCCTTGAGAAGCCAAGAGATTCATTACTTCTTTATCCAAGACCATTATTGAGGTGCTTCGTCTACTTTGGTTACTTATTTACTTCTATGAGATATGTGGTGGCCCCTTGTTTTTTTAAAAAGAGTAGCAGTTACTAGTTTTTAGTACTTATACCAATTTTTTCTACTTTACTCTTCTTTATTTCTCTTTTCTTTCTAAGTTGAGATCTAATCTCGTGTTCTTTTTGCCTTCAACCACCTTCTGCTTCCTGCTTCCTTCTAAAGTGCCTTTTTTCTTTGCCCAATAATGTCAACATCCAACATCTCTATTGCAGAAATAGATATAGTGCTTCCCTTGTTGAGATTATTGGTGCCAATATTGATACTGCAAGTGGCATCATTTCTCCTTCTACTCCTATTGATGAGAAGTTTTTCAATACCTTGGCAGAGTTTGTGTATGGGGCCGAATCCTTAGTAGACTCGATGACCCCTAAATAGTTCAATTTTTAGAATGACTGCAAATACCATAATTTTAAGGATTATTTGGTTGTGCCGTGAAAGCATTCCACTATCCACTTTATATCCTACGTAGATGAGAGCACCTTCCAAAAGGTTAAAGATGACGGTGGCTGGCTAAATGATGCCGAGTTCTCTCTTCTCTTTCTTTGGAGGAAATTTCCACCTTCAAGCCTAGCTTTTTGATATGGGAATCCCTAACTTGAGACCCTTCACACAAATCCAAGCACGTGAGTTGCAATGACTCCAAGCCTTGTTCACAGTTTTGTCCATGTGTGAGGCCCTTGTGAGCCCATCTAAGGGCCTATATTTAATAAAATGTGAAGAGGCTCACCAAGACACCCCAAACCCACCAACTTAAATGCCAAGGGTATTCTGATCTTTGTCCCTCCTTTATAAGTGACTATATAAGCCATGTAATAGGGATAGTCTTGCTTTAGTTCATTCCTATTATCCAAGAAACAAAAAACTTGTAAATTTTTGACTTCTCTTTCTTATTTGGAGAGGCCAAAACCAAATTCTCACTACTAGAGTGATACTAGTGTTGTATCTTGGATATAAACTAGGTTCTTAGGGTTATTTGAGTTCCCCTTGGTCCAAGTAAGAACTTGGTATTGATATTTATTAGTCTTAGGGTCCTTTCTCCTGTAAGGGTTCTTAGATTAATGAGTATTATGTGTCAATTTTCTATCTCTTTCTTTGTAAATCTTGTTAACATTGTGTTGTTGAATATAAAAGTCTAGTGAAGCCATGTGGGGTTCTTTCGATTCACTAGAAATATTGTCTTTGTTGTTCTTGTTGTTAAACTCACTTTTCTAGCTCAAACAAGTGTTGCAAGCCTAGTGAAGCCGTGTGTGGCCATTTTCGATTCACTAGCACTTTGTTGTTCATGTTGTTGTTCTTGTGTTGGTTGGAATCTCTTGATACACACTTAGTATTGTATTATTTGGTATCAAATCCATCTTTGGTATTGTTCTTACAATACCAATCTTAGGCTTTATTGATAAAAAAATAAAAAAAAAGAGCTGAAAACTGAAAAAAAATACCAGAAATGTGCAAATCTGTCCATTTTGTGTTCATGGTCAAAAATTGTGTTGTTGTTATCTTGGCCAAGATTTGTTTGTTGTGTGTCTAGAACTTGTAGTCTTTTTTTTGTTTAGAGTGTTTCTAGTGTTAGTTTCTTTCTCATCAACACTAAAAAGTGTCCAAATCTAAGATTGCACTTGAAATTATTAAAATTGTAGATGTGAACAAGGTGTGGCCGAGTTGGATGTTGTTGTTACCTAAACCTTGGACGATTTGATGGTCTTGTTGTAGTGAAGTTTGAAACTTAAATTGTTGTTTTTCTTGGAGTTTTTGTTGTGTTCTTAAGGTTCTTCACCCTTTCATCATCTTTTTAATCCTTAAAGTGCAAACTAGATCTAAACAGGTGAAAGACAAGCTTGTAGTAGTTGTTAGTGAAAGACTTGTCCCTATCACTTCAAAGACTTTTCATCTAGTTTTCCTTGATTTAAGGACCTTTTTCAAGGAGAGAGTTCAAAGAAGTCAAGTTTTGCTTTTGAAATTTGAACAAAAAGGCTCCAAGACCACTTTTCCCTCCATTAACCAAATCCACCAATTCCAAATTGTATATTGATCAAGACTTGAAATTGGGAATTTTTTTTTTGATAAAACTCGAGGCCAATAGTGGAATGTCACGTCACTAAAGTACTGTTCATGCAATATTTTTGAGTTCAAATTTTAGATTTCTTAGTTTCATTTTATTGTTTTCTAGTTTCATTTGTTTGCTCGACACTAATTGACAACGTAGTGATACCCTACTAGCTTGTAAGTTAGTTTTGTGTACGTTCTTCGTGTTAACGTTGTTTGTTTGTGTGCTTTTGTCATTTGCATACTTTGTAAATCTTGGCTCTAGTCCGACGAGAATTCTTTGAGTTTGAAATAAGAATCTATTCCGGGCAAGAGCATACTCATACCCTACGGATTCCTGGGTTCCTAGCCAAGCTACAACACTTGTAGAACTTGAGTGTGAGTGAACTAAGAGAGTGTGAGTGAGGAGAGACATTTTTAACTAAATTGTTTGTTGCTTGTGTTGGTGATACCTTAATAATGGAGGGAACCACGTCTCAAACCGTGGATTCTTATGAAATGGAGAATATGAGGGTCACTCTTGAGGCTATGACCCAAGCTCTTAAAAGGTTGAGTACGAAAGTGGGAGCCATAAGGGGAGAAGTGATGACTATTAGTGGGAGGTTAGAACAAGTGGAGAGTCAAAGGAACTCTCATCCTTCTAATCCTCAACATGTTTTGTCAAGTGAACATGATAGAAATTCCTCTGCCACTGTTACTCCCGAAACATGGCCACAATTGCCAAATTCTTCACTAGCTCCACTAAATGCCGCAAGCCAAACCACTTATAACCCTCTAAACTGAGACTCCAATAGACCAACCCATTCCCAAATGCCTCAAGTGCCGCAAGAGGTACTCGGACGTCAAATGACTCCACAAAATCCGAACCCCCCTCCCAAGCTCCATTAAACTAAAGACCACCACCTTCACAAAATCTAATTCCTCCAAATCAAGTTCCAAATGTCCAAAAACATCCCGTCCACCTTGAGAAATATGGTAGAGAGGATTATGAAGGGTGTGGAGCCTTTGACGATGCCTATATAAGGGAGAAACAAATGAGAGGGGTTCGTGTGGATCCAAGGAGATACCAAGGGTATGGAGAAAGGGGAAACTGACACCTAGAGAGAGATGTAGGCATCAATACCATAAAATTGAGCCTACCTATCTTTAAGGGTGAAATTGACCCCGAGGTGTATCTTGCTTGGGAGTCGGTGTGAGATAAAGTGTTTCAAGTGAATGATATCTCGGAGGAGAAGAAGAGTTGTTATCCCATAGCTCATTTTGAAGTCTATGCTAACACTTGGTGGGAATACATCAAGCGGTTCGGGAATGAGTTGGTAGTGGGAAAACCACCACCATGGTTTCGGTTGAGGTACCTAATGAGGCAATGGTATCTTCCCGAAAGTTATCGTCCTGAGTTGCTTGCTAGGTTGCACAATTTGCGACAAGGGAATCAAAGTGTTATGACATACTATGAAGAGTTTCAAAAACTCATGTTGAAGCTTGATCATCGGGGAGAACAAATTGGCCATGACATTGTTCGGTTCAAGTGTGGGTTGAACAAAGAGATCTTCACCCATTTGATGCTTCACAAGTTTGATACCGTTGAAGGGATTTTGCAAGAAACTCTTGAGATTGAAAGGGAGTTTAAAGAGAGGTCGTCATTCAAGGCAAAGGGACCATCAACCTTGGGTTGACCGAGGAGCAAACATACGGTTCAACCATCTTTGGGTTGGCCCAAAAACAAGGACCAACCCGTCACTACAAGGCTTCCTGAGACTAAAACAGTCCACAATTTTCCTCCCCGGCAAGAAGCTCACAAGTATCCTAATCCTAAAATGTTCCAATGTTTCAAGTGCCAAGGTTGGGAACATAAAGCCAATGAATGTCCAAACCAGCGTAATGTGATCCTAAGGGAAGGGAGATTGTATTACCTTGGTGAGGAAGTGGGTCTTGACAAAGAAGAGAATGATGCTGAGCCTCAAGATGAAGAGGAACCCAAAAATAATCCACATGATGATGATGATAATTATGAGGATGATTATCCACAAAAAGGGAAGTGCGTGGCTCCAAACTTTGTAGTGAGGCATGCGATGATTAGTAAGGCAATAGATAATCCTAGACAACGGGAGAATCTATTCCATACTAAATGTCTTGTGAAGGGAAGTGTGTGCACTATGGTGATAGATAGTTTAATTTGTGTGAATGTAGTTAGTGTTGCAATGGTGAACTTATTGAAATTGCTGACTACACCTCACACTAGTCCTTACAAGTTGTAATAGTTTAATGAATGGGGCGAGTTAAAGGTCACAAGGAAATGTGTGATACATTTTAAGGTATCCAACTACCATGACGAGGTTATTTGTGACGTGATACCAATACAATCTTGTCACTTATTGTTAGGAAGGCCTTGGAAATACGATAGGTCAACCAAATATGATGGAAGGTCCAATCGGTATACACTTGAGAAGAATGGCCGCAAGGTCTCTCTTCATTCATTATTGCCTTCCCAAGTGAATGAATTACACCAAAAGGTGTGAGAATTGAAACAAAAGGGAAAGAAGGCCGAGAGTGAGGGGAAAAGAGGGGAACCCGAGAGTGAGGGAGTAGGGGAAACCGAGGGGCTCCTAATTTCTAAGGGGCAAGGAAGTGTGGTGATGATGGATAAGAGGAAAGAATTATTTATGGATCATGATGAGGACACTCTGATGCTCCTCTTGGCTCATTGTTTTAATACTAACGCCACTAATATTTTCATTTCTCCTCCTATTTCTCATGTTTTGCAGGATTACGAGGATGTCTTCCCAAAAAATTATCGCAAGGATTGCCCCTACTTCGGGGAATTAAAGACAAAGTAGATTTTGTGATGGGTTCATAATTTCCTAACAAACCGGCTTATAGGAGCAACCCGATGGATACCAAGGAATTTCAACGCCAAGTTGAGGAACTCCTCAACAAAGGGTCTATCAAGGAGAGTATGAGCCCTTATGCGGTCCTGGTGCTACAGTTCCCAAGAAATATAGGACTTGGCATATGTGCGTTGATTGCCGAGCCATCAACAAGATAATGGTAAAATATCATCACCCTATTCCTAGGTTAGATGATATGCTTGAGGAATTGAATGGTTCATGTTTGTTTTCTAAAATTGATTTGAGGAGTGGCTATCACCAAATTCGTATGCAACCGGGTGATGAATGGCAAAACCCCCTTCAAGACCAAATTCGGTCTATATGAATCGATGGTTATGCCATTCGGCCTAACAAACGCTCCAAGTACTTTTATAAGGCTAATGAATCATGTGATGAAGCCATTTATCGAAAAGTTTGTTGTTGTTTACTTTGATGATGTGTTGATGTATAGTAAGTCCTTAGATGAGCATATAAAGCATTTACAATGTGTGTTTGATGTCCTCCGAAAGGAGAAATTATATGCTAATCTAGAAAAGTGTTCTTTTGGTGTCCAAAAGGTTGTATTTCTTGGATTTATGGTGAGCTCAACAGGGGTTGAAGTGGATGAATCTAAGATTGAAGCCATTAAAAATTGGCAAACTCCCAAAACCGTAGGTGAAGTGAGAAGCTTCCACGGGTTGGCTAGTTTTTATAGACGTTTTGTCAAAGGATTTAGCACCATTACCGCCCCCTTGACCGAAGTGATTAAAAAAGATCGGCCTTTCAAGTGGGGAGATGAACAAGCTAAGGCCTTTGAGGACTTTAAATCTATGCTCATCTCGTCCCCTTTGCTAGAATTGCTGAATTTTGACAAGACTTTTGAGGTCGAATGTGATGCCAGCAAAGTCGGCATAGGCGCGGTTTTAATGCAAGAATTGAAGCCTATTGCCTACTTTAGCGAAAAGCTCAAAGGAGCAACTCTAAACTACTCAACGTACGATTTAGAGTTGTATGCCTTGATTAGAGCCTTGGCCACTTGGCAACATTATTTGTGGCCTAAAGAAATCGTTATCCAAACGGATCATGAATCCTTGAAGCATCTACGGGCATAAGATAAGCTTAACCAGCGGTATGACAAATGGATTGAATTTCTTGAAACTTTCCCTTATGTTATTCAATACAAGAAGGGTAAAGAGAATGTGGTTGCCGATGTTTTATCCCAAAAACATGTTCTTGTGTCTACTTTACCGTCTAAGTTAATGGGGTTTGAAAGCCTTAAGTCTTTATATCTTGAGGACCCTCACTTCTATCTTATCTATAGGAAAAGTTAAGAGTTGGATAGGGATAGGTGGGTTACAGATAGGGGTTCCCATCCCTATACCAAATTTGATGGATACTTAATTAAAGGTAGACGATTGTGTGTTCCCTCAAGTTTGTGGAGAGAATCAATTGTGAGGAAGCACATAATGGCGATCTAATGGGACATTTTGGGGTCGAGAAGACCCTCAAAATTTTTGAAGAACAATTTTATTGGCCTAGAATGCACAAGGATGTGGCCAGGATTTGCGACCAATGTGTTGAGTGCAAAAGAGCCAAGTAATGGATCCAACCCCACGGGTTGTACACCCCATTGTCCGCTCTTTTGCATCATTGGCTTGACATATCAATGGACTTTGTTTTGGGATTGCCGAGGACTAAAAGGGGGTGGGATAGTATTTTTGTTGTGGTGGATAAGTTTTCCAAGATGGCTCACTTTATTCCTTGTTCTAAATGTGATGATGCGCTAGTGTAGCCTTTTTGTTTGTTAATAATCATGTAAAACTTCATTGTGTTCCGAGGACCATAGTGAGTGATAGGGATTCTAAATTCCTAAGCCACTTTTGGAAGTCCATGTGGGGTAGACTCGGTACTAAGTTGTTATTTTTAACTTCATGCCACCCACAAACAAATGGCCAAACGGAAGTAGTAAATAGGACCTTAGGGTCTATGCTACAGTCCATGGTAAAAGGAAAAATGACTTCTTGGGAGGAGCACTTACCGTTGATTGAGTTTTCTTATAATCGTGTTATACAATCAAGCATAGGGATGACACCCTTTGAGTGTGTATACGACATCAAAACCCCCACCCTTTTGGATTTAACCACTTTGCCAAGTGATCTTGTGAAAATCTTAGATGGAAGTAAACGGGCCAAGGACATGAATAAGCTACATGAGAAGGTGAGGTTGCAGTTGGAGAAGAAAAACCAAGAAGTTGAGAGACGAGCCAACAAAGGAAGAAGAAAGATCATTCTTAAACCAGGAGATTGGGTGTGGGTGTACCTAAGAAATCATAGATTCCTGTCTCAAAGGAATGCTAAGTTGATGCCATGGGGTGATGGCCCGTTCAAAGTATTAGAAAGGATCAATGACAATGCCTACAAGTTTGATCTACCCCCAGAATATCAAGTGCACAACACTTTCAATGTGTGTGATCTATCTCAGGTGGAAATGGTGGAGAATGGCAATAATCTGAATTTGAGAACAAATTCCCTTCAATATGGAGAGGATGATAAGGGAATTCCTAGATCAAGACCTTTTACACGAAGCCAAGCACGTGAGTTGCAACGACTCCAAGCCTTGTTCACATTTTTGGCCATATGTGAGGCCCTTGTGAGCCCATCTAAGGGCCTATATTTAATAACACGTGAAGAGGCTCACCAAGACACCCCAAACCACCCACTTAAATGCCAAGGGTATTTTGGTCTTTGTCCCTTCTTTCTAAGTGACTATATAAGCCATGTAATAGGGCTACTCTTGCTTTAGGTCATTCCTATTATTCAAGAAACAAAAGACTTGTAAATTTTTGACTTCTCTTTCTCATTTGGAGAGGCCAAAACTATATTCTTACTAGTAGAGTGATCCTAGTGTTTTATCTTGGCTAGAAAATAGGCACTTGGGGTTCTTTGAGTTTCTCTTGGTCCAAGCAAGAACTTGGTATTGATATTTATTGGTCTTAGGGTCCTTTCTCTTGTTAGGGTTCTTAGATTAATGAATATTGTGTGTCAAATTTCTATCTCTTTCTTTGTAAATCTTGTTAACATTGTGTTGTTGAATATAAAAGTCTAGTGATGTCGTGTGGGGCTCTTTTGATTCACTAGCAATATTATCTTTGTTGTTCTTGTTGTTAAACTCACTTTTCTAGCTCAAACAAGTGTTGCAAGCCCAGTGAAGCCGTGTGTGGCCATTTTTGATTCACTAACACTTTGTTGTTCATGTTGTTGTTCTTGTTGGTTGGAATCTCTTGATACACACTTTGTATTGTATCACTTCCTGAGGGTTTATACCTATCTTTTTGCCATGGTCCTTGGTCGTGGTCCTCGTTTCCAATTCATACTTTTTGAGGTTTACAAAATCTTAAGAATAAGAGGCCCCTACGATCTGGAGGGCCACCAACTGCCTCTATGTTATCACGCACAACTTAGGATTAGATTCACACCATGCCATTTTGTTGCTTTGTACGCCCTTCAATCGTTTAGGAGAAACTTTTCACGATTAAGTCTTAGGGTAATGTAACGACCCGAGATAATCCCCTAGTCGTTACACGCTGCTTAAGGTCCCAAGAGACCATAAGCTAACCCATGAGCTGGTACCTTCTGTGAGCACTGAATCATATAATCATGAATGCAGAAGAATATCTGAAATGCCATAATGTTTTAATAATGAAATAACTATTGAATTATGAATCTGATAAAAATACTAAAATCTGAATAGTCTGAATAGCTAACTGTAGTGTCTGAAAAACCTCTAACTGGATACTGCAAGTTGATGGGATAGGCCCTAACTAACTCTACTAACTATTGACATAAAGACATGAAGTACTGGATATGCATGGTCTCATGAATAAAAATGATAATAATTAACTGGACATATATGTAAAGCATGGAGTACTGAATAAAGAGCATGGAATCTGTAGAAACTTAAAATATAGGAAAATATGTAAATACCGTGGATGTATGACCAAGCATATAACATGAACTGAGTAAAATCTATAAACTGATATACTGAGATAACTGAAATCTACATGCTTTGGTCAAACAACACTAAGACTGAATAACTGAACTAAGACCGTAATTGAGACTATATCTGAGACTGTGGGAGGTATCATCTAACCGACATTCCCCAATTTGAGCTAATTGGGGTCCAACCTATAACCCCAGTTGGAAGGGTGTTAATACCATTCCACGGGTACTAACAATTGCTGTGTGGATCCACTAAAATGATATAATGTCCGAAGGACTAAGGGTGTTAAGCCTGAATTGACGGGTGACCCCTGTTAGATAGTCAAGCCTAATATAATGTGTGACTACTCATATCCTATGCTGGCTACGTAGTTCTGGAATATAGGGACTGCTACTAATGACTCTGCCTATCTGACGGGGAAGCCTCCGTCCCTACACTTGCTCGGTGCTAAATCCTACTCACAACTAAAAGACACTGAGATACTAGACTGTTCTGAGTTTAATGACTGATATCTGACTATTTTGATAATGCTCATAATATAATCTGAAGACTATTCTGTATTATACTGAGACTAGACTAAATAAATAACTATGGTATTCGGATATTCAATACCCCTAGGACTCAAAAAGACAATACTGAAAAGACACTAAAGCTTGAAGACCAAAACATGAAAGCTCTAATTAAATAAATCACTCTTATAGGCATTTTATCGAACACTTGTACGCCATAGTTTAGTCAATTCATGGGAATAGTATAAAACTTAAAATAATAGTATGACTTCAATATTTATAACACTAAATCATGATCTAATTCGAATAATAACAATATTAAAACATGAGGGATTTGATAACAACAATAATTCCATTAAAGTATGGAGTAAAATTAATATTCATGGAAGTTCATGGAGATTCATAGTTTTAAATCACAATTTAATACCATAAATCTTGATTTAAATCACAATTTAATATCATAAATCTTGAAAAGATGACAGATTTGTAATTAAAACGGATACTTGGACTTCATGGATGAAAGGAATCCATAGATGAACATCTAACATACATGATGAATCTAGAAGGATTGATGGAGAGATCTTGAAATTTGACCTTGATTCTTGAGAGATAGGGTTTCTTGTTCTTGAAAGAGGGGATTTTTAATTTGAGAGAAAGTGAATAATGATGAGTACTTAGGTCAATTAAGGGATAAGTTTCGTGTTTAGGGCGAGTTTAGGGCTTAGGAAAAAGACCCAAATACCCTTAAACGAATTTAAAAACACAAGATGAAAACTAAAATCTTGATTTTTGGCCTTGGCATGACGCGCCACAATCGCGCCAAGCCGCTAGAAAAGGGACATTTGGGACCAACATAAATGCCGCGATGCACCACCATCACAGTAAGCCTAAAGATGCCATTTTGGCCATCTTCGCGACGCGCCATGATCGCGGAATCCCACTGAAATTTGACAAATGTCAAATTGACCTATGGCGCGATATGCTAGGATCGCGGAACTTTACTGAATTTTTCCAAATGGGAGATTTGCCTACTCCGCGATGCACTAATGGTTAAAATGACGGTGTTTAATGATTGAATTTTTAAATCGCCATAACTTCTTACCAAGTTATTGGAATTGGGCAAATTTTATATCGCTGGAAAGCTAATTGAATTTCCTACGCAATGACAGTATCTAAACTGAAAAATAATGAGTGTTTCAAAATTTTTATATATGAGAACTCATGTACTAGAACTTAGATCATGCTAGGGAAATACGGAGTGTTACAATATCTCCCCTTTGTGATCATTCATCCCCGAATGAAAATGGTTAAGCTGAGGAAACCGATGGACTGAGCTTAGATAATGAGTATGCATGTATGATGCATGGAATGCATGACTGAATTGATTCATGAATGCACGACTGACATAAAAATGATGTGCGGCTGAAACTGAGCATGATAGAGAAAAATCTTAAGAAAATTAGTACCTTATACTTAATCTGGATTGCCAGAGAAAAGATGAGGTTACTTGATCCGCATGTCTGCTTCTGCTTCTCAAGTAGTTCCCTTAACGGAATGATTCTGCCAAAGAACTTTGACCAATGGAACTTTTTTGTTCATTAGTCTACGAACTTGATTATCAAGAATTTTGACCAAAATTTCCTTATAGGAAATACTATTCTAAATATCTACACTTTCTAAGGGAACAACCATATCTGGATCACTAATACACTTTTTCAACAATGAGACATGGAACACTGGGTGTACTGAGGCTAGATCTGAAGGCAACTCAAGCTTGTAAGCCACTATTCTAAAAGGACTGAGGATTCTAAAGGGACCAACATATCGAGGATTGAGCTTCCCCTTCTTGCCGAATCTGTTCACCCCCTTTATTGGAGAGAATTTCAAGTACATAAAATCCCCTACCTCAAACTCGAGATCCTTTCTCCTCACACCTGCATATGATTTCTATCTATTCTGGGCAGCCTTAAGCCTTTCTCTAATCAACTGCACCTTCTCTAGTGCATCAAGCACTAAGTTAGGCCCTACTACTACTCCCTCACCTACTTCAAACCAAACAGTTAGAGATCTACATCTCCTACCATAGAGAGCCTCAAACGGAGCTATATGAATATTGGAATGATAGTTGTTATTGAATGCAAATTCAATCAAAGGCAAATGGTCATCCCAACTACCCTTGAAATCAACATCGCATGCTCTCAATATATCCTCAAGAGTCTTAATGGCCCTTTCTGCTTGACCATCTGTTTGAGGGTGAAAGGCTGTACTGAGATGGACTTAGGTACGAAGATCCTTTTGGAATGCTTTATAGAAGTGAGAGGTAAACTGAGTACCTCTATCGGAGATCATAGCTATGGGAATGCTGTGCAACCTAGCCAACTCTCTTAGATAGTGATTAGCATATTCCTTGGTTGAATAAGAGGTATGGACTGGCAAGAAATAAGCTAATTTGGACCCACTAGGCTTTTGGTGCTCAATCTTAACTTGTTGGCATGTAGAGCACTTAGATACAAACTCTGTAATATATCTCTTCATCCCACTCCACCAATAGATCTCCCATAAATCATGGTACATCTTAGTGGCCCCTGGATGAATAGAGTTATGTGTACCATGTGTTTCTGCAAGAATTCGTTGCCTCAAACCAGCTACACCAAGCACACATAGTCTACTTTGACAACACAAATCACCATCTCCCCCTTAGGAGAAAACCTCCACTTTCTAATCTCTAACTGATTTTTTCTACTTAACTAGACTAGGATCTCTATCCTGCTTTTCTTTTACCTCAAAAACTAGAGATGATTCTAAACTACTCTACACCCACACACTACCTTCTGTTGAATCAACTAAGCAAACACCTAGTCGGGAAAGCTGATGAACTTCTTGAGCCACCTTCTTCTTACCATCCTCAACGTGAGCAACACTGCCCATAGACAATCTACTGAGAGCATTAGCCACTATATTGGCCTTGCCCAGATGATACAAAACACCCATATCATAATCTTTCAATAGCTCTAACCACTTTTTCTGATGCAAATTCAAATATTTCTGAGAGAACCCATACTGGAGGCTTTTGTGATCTGTGAACACATCTACATGTATCCCATGCAAGTAATGCCTCTTAATCTTTAAAGCAAATATTTCTTCTAGCTCAAGATGATGAGTTGGATAATTCTTCTCATGATGCTTAAGCTATCTAGAGGTGTAGGCCATGACCTTACCTCTCTACATAAGGACATAACCCAAAACTACTCAGGATACATTCAATACACAATAATACCAGCTGAACCGTCTGGTAGAGTAAGAACTGGGGTTGAGGTGAGTTTAGTCTTCAACTCCTGGAAACTCTTCTCACATGAATCTGACCACTGAAACTTAACTTTTTTCTAAGTCAATCTGGAGATGGGGGATATAATATAAGAAAACCCTTCAATAAACCATTGGTAATAGCCAGCAAAACCTAAGAAACTCCTGGTGTCTGATGGAGAGATGGGTCTAAGCTAGTTTCTTACCACATCGGTCTTTTGAGAATCAACCCTAATGCCATCACCAGAAATAATATGGCTAAGAAAACCAACTGATCTTATCCAAAACTCACACTTACTGAATTTAGCAAACAACTGGTGAGATCTAAGAGTTTTTAGCACTATCCTAAGATGGTTTGCATGATCATTTTCATTACGGGAGTAAACAAGAATGTCATCGATGAAGACTATGATGAACATATCTAAGTACTAGTTGAATAGTTAGTTCATCAAGTCCATAAAGGCTGCTGGGGCATTGGTAAGACCAAAGGATATGACTAGAAATTTGAAGTGACCATATCGAGTTCGGAAAGCTGTCTTTGGAATATCACATTCTGTGACTCTAAGCTGATGATAGCCTGATCTGAGGTCTATCTTGGAAAAGTAACTGGCACCCTAAAGTTGGTCAAACAAGTCATCGATTCTAGGAAGTCTGTATTTATTCTTAACTGTGACCTTGTTCAACTGACGGTAGTCAATACACATTCTGAGAGAACTGTCTTTCTACGTAGGAATAGAATAGGTGTGCCCCATGGGGAGATATTGGGTCTGATGAATCCCCTATCTAAGAGATACTTTAACTATTCTTTTAATTCCTTGAGTTTAGCTGGAGCCATTCTGTATGGAAGAATAGATATAGGCTGAGTATCTGGAAGAAGTTCTATTCCGAAGTCAATTTCCCTTTCAAGAGAAACTCCGAAAAGATCTTCAGGAAACACATCTGAGAATTCATTTACTACAGGAACAAATTCAAGAGTTGTAGTTTCTAAGCTAGAGTCTTTGACTCGCACAAGGTGGTAGACACACCCCTTGGATATTATCTTTATGGCTCTAAGGTATGAAATCAACTAACCCCTAAGAGCTGTAGTACTACCCCTCAATTCAAAGACTGGTTCATTTGGAAATTGAAAATGAACTATTCTATTTCTACGATCAACTGAGGCATAACATGAGTGGACACAATCCATGCCGAGAATGACGTTAAAATTTGTCATCTCTAACTCTATGAGATCTATTGAGGAAACTTTTTAAGATATTGTGACCGGACAGTTCCTGTATACCTATCTGGCTACAATATTAATGCCTACTGGGGTAAACACTGAAAAGGGATCTACTAGAGTTTTGGGACTGACTCCAAAATTGATGGCTATATATGGAGTTACAAAGGAAAGAAAATCTCCAGGGTTTAGTAAAGCATAAACATGTAAATGAAAGAACTGCAACGTACCAATAACTACGTCAGGAGAATTTTACTGATCTTAGTAGGACTGAAGATCATATAATCTATTCAGACACTGACCACTGGTAGCACTGGAAGGGCAACCCTGCTGAGTCGAGCGATCGGATAGAACTGACGGCTGATAGGACTGGCCCTATTGGCACACACCCCTACCTTTCTGAGAAGCTATCGAACACTCTCAAATTTGATGGCCTGGCTTGCCACACCCAAAGCACACATCACTACCCACTCTACACTCACCCTAATGGTGTCTGCCATATTTTTGACATAAAAGATTGGTACGAGCACTGCTAACACTAACCTGGGACTTAGATCCTGGTGCCCTATTCCTATTGTCATTTCTAAATTTGGGTACTGGGGAACTAGCTAAAGAGGGCACTGGGGCTAAAGACCTTTGATAAAACTGAGGACGATTACCACCTTCTGACTTTAGCTGATTGAAGTTAAAACTACCCATCCTAGATCTTTTGTTTCCTCTCTCCCTCTTCTTAATCTTCTGCTCCTCTATTTATTGAGCATGGACCATAAGTCGAGATAAGTCCATCTTACTAATCAACATTGAGGTCCTACACTCCTTGACCACACTATCAGACACACTAGACACAAACTTACTCATTTTTAACCTACTGTTAGCTACCATATGAGGAGCATATCTAGCTAACTGAGTGAACTTGAGAGAATACTCCCTCACACTCATGATTCCTTGCCTCAAATTAATAAAATCTAACACCTTGTCCTCCCTCAACTCTAATGGAAAGAATTTATCCAAGAAAGCCGTGGCAAACTCTTCCCATTCTATAGGCCCTGCATTAATACCTCTATCAACTTTCCACTACTTGAACCAAGTATGGGCTATATCCTACAATTGATATGCTACCAACTCAACACTCTGACTAGACGTCACCCCTATGGCATCCGTTATCTTTTGAACCATATCTAAGAATTCCTGTGGATCATCTTCAGACTTGGACCTCGTGAAAGAATGAGGATTCATCCGGGTGAAATCCTAAATTCTAGTTACAGTAGTATTGGACACTAGGTTGGCCAAAAAAGCAGCTGGCCGTTCATTCTACGCTACTACGAGTTTGCTAGAGTAGTAAATGCAGCCCTAAATTCTGCGTGAGAGATATGCTCATACAGAGGATCTGCCTAGATAGGCTGAGGGGCTGGCTAAGTTCCTGTTCTTCTTAGGAGGCATGTTCTGTAAACGGAAGGAGCAAACAAATTAGATTGAAAGTTTAACTTGATCTCATGCTCAATCGTATGACATGCATACTGAAAGAAGGGAAACTTTTTTTAAACACCTTGTAGCCACTCATCCATAAGTATGGCGCACTATACACCCATGCCTAAGACTCTACACGATGTGGCTTTCAGACTTCCTAGGACACTTTAAAACCTTAGTCTCTGATACCAACTTTGTAACAACCCGAGACTACCCCTAGTCATTACACGGTGCTTATAATCCTAAGAGATCACAAGCTAACCCATATGATGGTACCTTTTGTGATCACTGAATTATATAATTATGAATATGGAAGAATAATTAAAATGATGTACGATTTTTAATAATGAAATAACTACTGAATTATGAATCTAATAAAAATACTAAAATTTTAATAGTCTGAATAGCTAACTGTAGTGTCTGAAAAGCCTCTAACTGGATACTGCGAGTTGATGGGACAGACCCCAACTAACTTTAATAAGTAATGAGATAAAGACATGATGTAATATAATCTTTCCTCGGATGATGAGGACTCACCACTGCTACCGTATTGTTGATAATCTTAGAATCTAGGTGTGTTTGAGAACTGAGAGTCAGCACCTATGATATGAGATATCATAGTGCAGAACAAAAGGCATGTGATTAGTACTTTGAATGTACTGGTAGGCTAAATGAGGTAGGCTGATATGCATGGTCTCATGAATAGGAATGATAATAATTAACTAGATATACATGTAAAGCATGGAGTACTGAATAAAGAGCATAGAATCTGTAGATACTAAAAATGCAGGAAAATTTACAAATACTATGGATGCATGACCAAGCATATAACATGAACTGAGTAAAATCTATAAACTGATATACTAAGATAACTGAAATCTGTATGCTTTGGTCAAACAACACTAAGACTGAATAACTGAGCCGAGACAATAATTGAGACTATATCAGAGACTATGGGAGGTATCATCTAACTGACATTTCTCAATTTGAGCTAATCGGGGTCCAACCTATAACCCCAGTTGGAAAGGTGTTAATACTTTCCACAGGTACTAACAATGGTTGTGTGGATCCACTAAACTGATATGATATCGAAAGGACTAAGGGTGTCAAGCCTAAACTGACGGGTGACCCCTGCGAGATAGTCAAGCCTAATCTAATGGGTGACTACTCATATCTTACGCTGGATATATAGTGATGGAGTATAGAGACTGCTATTAATGACTCTGCCTATCTGATGGGTAAGCTACCATTCCCTCACTCGCTCGGTGCTAAATCCTACTCCCAACTAAAAGACACTAAGATAATAGACGTTTCTGAGTTTAATGACTGATATCTTCATAATATAATTTGAAGACTATTCTGTAATGTACTGAGACTAGACTAAATAAAAAACTATGGTGTTCGGATATTCAATACCTGCAGGACTCAAAACGACAATACTAAAAAGACACTAAAGCTTGAAGACCAAAACATGAAAGCTCTTATTAAATAAATCACTCTTGTAGGCATTTTATCGAACACTTGTACTTCATAGTTTAGTCAATTCATGGGAATAGTATAAAACTTGAAATAATAGCATGACTTCAATATTTATAACACTAAATCATGATCTAATTCAAAGAATGACAATATTAAAACATGAGGGATTTCATAACAACAATAATTCCATTAAAGTATGGTATAAAATCAATATTCATGGAATTTCATTGAGATTCATAATTTTAAATTACAATTTAATATGATAAATCTTGAAAATATGATAGATTTGTAATTAAAATGGATACTTGGACTCCAGGGATAAAAACAATCCATGGATGAACATCTAAGATACCTGGGATGATGAATTTGGAAGAATTGATGGAGAGTTCTTGAAATTTGACCTTGATTCTTGAGAGCTAGGGTTTATTGTTCTTGAAAGAGGGGATTTTTAATTTGAGAGAAAGTGAATAATGATGAGTATTTAGGTCAAATTGGGGTTAAATTTGATGTTTAGGTTCTGTTTAGGGTTTAGGAAAAAGACCCAAATACCCTTAAAAAAATTTAAAAACACAAGTTGGAAATACAAATCCCAATTTTTGGCCATGGCGTAACGCGCCACAATCGTTCCAAGCCACTGAAAAAGGGAAAACTGGGACTTGGATAAACACCGCGATGTGCCACCATTTCGGTAAGCCCGATGATGCCATTTTGGCCATCTCTGCGATGCCCCATGATCGCGGAGGCCCACTTGAATTTAACAAATGTCCAATTGACCTATGGCAAGATGTGCTAGGATAGCGTACCTTTATTGGATATTTCAAATGGGAGATTGGCCTACTCCGCGATGCACTAGAGTTTAAAATGACGGTGTTTAACGATTGAAGCTTTAAATCGCCATAACTTCTTACCCAGTTATTGGATTTGAGCAAATTTTATATCACTGGAAAGATAATTGAATTTACTACGTAATGGCATGCTCTATATTGAAAAATAATGAGTGTTTCAAAAATTTTATATGCGAACACTCATGTATTGGGAATTAGATTATGCTAAGGAAATACGGGATGTTATAGGTAATAAGAGTGTAATTTAAAATATGGATGAAGAAACCCGCCAATAGAAAGATAAATATTTATTTTTTTTGTTCCATATTCCTTCTTGGTGAAATCATTTTCTTGAAAGAGCAGAATTATTGACATAATTTTTCTTTCCTTTTTTTAATAGGATTTTACCTTTATCTTTTCCTCATATCATCCTTTATTATCATAAATAAGATTTGGTTTTTACCTCTTATTGACATCCGCCCCTAGGTCCGGAGGATTCCCAAGGTCCTTAGTCCATGATGAGTGTAGCTAAGAGTATATATCCACTATGAAGGGGTGGCTCTATAATGGTTGTGGTAAGAATCATCTCATCGTTATTCATATCTTTTCCACCCCTATTCATATTAATTGATTTTTATTTCTAGGGATCAAGTTTAGTTTCGCCGTAGTCCATTAGCATAATTTTCTTTTGATATTCTTGAAGGTTTTAAATTTTTGCTTATTCGTCAAGTCGAAGAAGAGAATAATCTCTGTGAGGTAGTTCCTTGGTCAAAAAGAAAGGGAAAAGCAACTATGGCATCCTCATGTTTAGGAAAAAAATTGGGGAGGAGCGGGATCACCACCCTATTGAAAGCGGTGGGTGGGTGCAGGTGAAGACTTCTATTTCGACACTTGGAGTCGATGATTTGGAACCTTAGTCATTTAAGGGGATCCCAATTGTACCTTTGGTAAATGCCATTCTAGTTGAGACATCAACCACAGATAGGAACATCAAAAGGGAAGTTAGGAATTCCTCTTATAAATTTCCTACTGAAATGAGTTCCTATATGGTGGCCCCTATATGTTAGTTAGTTAGGTACTGGCAAGAACTATTTCTATGTCCCATAGAGCATGTGCCCTTAGTTGATGGGGAGGTTTTCATAGGAAAATGACCAAACCCTTTTCAAAGGAACCTTTCGAGCCTTATTAGTATAAGTTAATCCAGATTCTCATGACTTTTATTCCTCTTAACCTTTTTTGTAGTCTTTAAAAACTAATCCCCTCTTGTTTTTCAGGTAGGGACATCATTTATGTGTGAAACCTTATTTGAGAGGAGGACGAGTTGAACATGAAACAACTTAAAGAAAGGGTTTTGATTTTAAGGAAGAAGGTTTAGACTTTAGAGGATTGCTTTACCACTGACAAGAAGTTTCTCAACCTTTATAAAAAATAAAGGTTAAATGATAGGGCCAAAAGTGCAGATAAGAGGGCTAATTATGTCTATCAAGAATTATTACATCTGTGAACCCTTCTAAAGAAAAAATCTAATGAAGCTGCGAATGCTCAGGCTGAAACAGATCTTTTTTTGGGTGAAGTTAGCTCCCTTGGGATGTTTAAGTACGATTTTTACGAGAAATATGAAAAATTAGAGCTCTTTGGTGGAGTTTGAGGAAGAGGGAGTCCAGGTATTCTACTTCATTTAATAAAAGACCCTTTTGTGTATGATTCTGGCTGATATTCCTGAGTCTACCAATACTCGCTTTGCATTGCAACCATCTATATTTAACAATATTGCAAAAGAGTTCTTATGGGTTCCCCTACTGATCTAGATCCTCTTATCCAAAATCTATTAAGGGACTATTCTTTTGGTGTGGCCTTTTCTAGTAACAGTATGATACTTTCTCTCTTCTCATGTTTGAGATTTTTCTCCCTCTTGTATTGTTATGGATGTCTTTCTCACTGATTGGTGCCTTCTTCTTTTTTTGTCCCTAGATATTGTCTTCTCCATAGCTTTTCTAGACACCTATGTAAAGGGTAGTATGTTGCGAGTTCCTTTCGTATTATTTTGAGCTTAAGTATGGTGAATTAAACTTGTGTTTCATGTTTTATTTATGAGGAATGTCTAGAGTTATTTGGAGCTTAAGTAAGAATAAAAATAGAATCAAGAAACCAAAACAATAAGGATAGATCAACATCGTAACACATTGCAAAACAAGTGCAAAAAGGCCAAGGGTATTGTTCCCTGCACCACTGTAGCAAAGCAAGAAGTGGCACAAATCCAGTAGGCTTGGATAACCTCTTACGCCACTCACCCAAGTAAAGCAGTGGCACAAGAAATTGTAACTTTTTGAAATTTTATTTGTTCCTTATGCCACCACACCAGTTTTGGACAGTGGAGCGAGCGGGGATCTATATTAACTTGATTATGATTAGATTTAATGTTCTATAGGTTACTAGACTCTATAAATATCTCCCTCCAATATTTTAATAATCATATACATCCTATTTGGAGAAGCCAAAATGTAGGGCAATGCTTAAGAACAAGGTCTAGTTTATTTTTTAATTTAATATTTTGATTTCTTCCTTGTAAACTCATAAAATCTCTTCTTCAAAAGAGACTCATATTATCGATTTCAATTGTCATTTATTGAGTTTCTTATTTCATTCTTTATTGTAACTATTTGTTTGATTGATCCTTACGATTATTGACTAGGACTTATTTGTTGGACTTGAAAAAGAGAATGAGAAGTGGAAAAAAAGGATTTAGGGAGAGTCCATGAATCTCGTGGGAAAAGGGAATTAATTCATCATTGAGCATAGAAATATACTCCTGTGACCTAGTTTAGTTGATACAAACAATATATTTATGCACTTTACTAATAACCAACCATAGAAATATAGATGTTAGGGATAGTCAATTAGGCTTATAGATGTTTGCAAAATGCTTAATATAGCTAAAATTAACCTACAACTAGTAACATAGGAAATCAAATTAGTTGTATGGTTGAACAACTCAACTAGACTGTTAATATACCATAATCCTGGATCTTTTCCCTCAACTGAATTAAAACACACAATTCTCAGGCTTATTTACACTTTGTTAGTTATTACAATACTCTTAATTACTTGTCATCTACTGAATAGTTTAAATAAAATTTCAAATTAGAACTTTAGTTTGTTAAATCCTGATGGAAATAATATCTGGACTTACATCTTTTATTACTTTTATGATCATGTACACTTATACGTGTGAAAGGATTAAACTAATTTTGGTGTCGTTACCGGGGATTTGACTTAAAACTGATGTTATTTTAATTTTTTAATTGAATCATTTAGAATTCACTTTTATTTGTTATGTTTGTTTCATTTAGGATATAGTTAGTTTATGTTAAACACTCGGAGTCAATACAATCCCTTGATTCTATTGACCACAAGCTTAAAGGTAATACCAGAGAGCTGAGTGTAATTTAAACAACCAAAATGCCTCAAGAGTTATGGTACATAGACATGTAATCTAGCCTACTCCTATACCATATGTTTCAATGTTACTCGCTAGGTAGAATCAGTAAAATACCTCCAGAGCTAGTGTGAAGATGAATACCACTAAATATTTTAAACTTAAATTGGACACAGTGCGACTAGTGCAAAACAATTATCAATATGTGGGTAAACATATGAATACCCACACAAGCACCTGCAAAGGTTTACTAAGTTGAATTACAACTTTTAGTACAAAAATATTTCAGATAAACACATGAAGTTGACAATATTTTCCTTTTCATTGATTGGGGAAGCCAAGCAATATGAACCTATAAGACCTATCATATCCTAGGTTGCTTGTAGGAAAAGTTTCTTCATAGGTTCTTATCATCTAAAAGAATAAAATAACTCAGAAACAGGATTTTTAGGTTTGTTCAGAAAGATGTTGAATCCTTTCCCCAATCTTAGTAGAGATACAAGGGATACTTCATAAATTGTCCATACCATCACCAGCCCGAGGAGATTATTGGGTATATATTGAAGTATTGAGTTCAGATTCTAAGTCTTTATTAGATGCTACAACTCATGGGTAAATTTTTTTCCAAGAGCTAAGATGCAATAGAGGCATTGCTCAAGCTTATGCCTGTAGGTCATTGAGACTATACAAATCTCAGTATAGTATTCAACTCTACGTAGAAAAATATAAGATAAGCTAGTATTGGATGATGTGTCAGCTATCCAAGCTGATATTGGGTAGTTTTGTACCTTAATGTGTAACTTACCGTAATTTCATCATACCTTAATAGGCCTCTTTGAAGCATAAAAATGAACCCAGATAACCCTTATATGGAGTTGGAATTGTTTAGGATGTTAAGAAAGGTTTGTATATTATATTAGACTAGTGCATCATACCATAGAAAGCTAAGTTTGTTAGGATTCATGCTGCATAACCATGTGGGGAAACCTATTATTTCACCTCTTTTGTGTCTTGTGCGACACGTAGGAATAGACAACACGCTTAAGGGTGCACTGCATACCCTCTTTTGCCTGATGAGACTTTATTGTATTTTAATTTTTTAAGGTTCCTTTGGCCATTCCTTAATTAAAACCATCCCCTATTTATACAAAATGACCCAAACCTCTAAACATAAATTAATTAGTCAAAACATGTTCCATTCTTTCCTAATATTCTTAGAAACAAAAACTCCTAGGGATCAACATTCAAGGTTTAATTCCAAAGTATTATTGAATTCTCTCTGTCAAAAAGGTATGTTGAAGAATTCTCTAACCAACAAAGTTATACTATAATAGTTTCTTAGTATATATGTATGTATATGTATGAATTTTGAATTTAGTTTTTAGGAATCATGTTACGAGAGATAAAACAATTTAAACCTTGTGAACCCTTTCCTATGAGATTGTCTCAATTTTTTATTTGAAACTGGAAGCTGGGATAGTTACTTGAATTATGAAACCTTCTTATTGTGAATTTTAAGTTGGGGGTCAAGAAATTGTGCTTTTGATGAATTATATTTCATATTTTAAATCTTATGGTGATAAAATAAGATTTACCCCCGTTCTTTGAACTTTTGCAAAAACAATGAAATTATGGTAATTCTTAAAACCTGCAATGATTAATTTTTGATAATTTATGTAAAATATTTAATTTTGTATAATTTGACAATTTACCCCTCCCTATGGTTACTTTGTGGTATTTCTAAGGTATGGGGATAATTGGCTCGATTTTTGGTGCATTTTGGTATGATTGATGTGAAATTATAGTTATTGGTGGCTTGAAAAGCCTTATAGTTGACTTTGGTCAACATTTATTGATCTGTGAGTCAGATGGCAAAATAAACTGCGCTAGTAGATCCAAAATATTGATTTTAGGGTGGTAACATAGTTGATGTGGTCTTATGGCTTTTAAATCTCATTTCAACCCTTGGCTTGAAAAGTTGTGAAATTGGTTTTTTGGGAGTTAACTTTGTGTGAACAATGTTTATTCAAAAATGTTATATCGCCATTGATTCTAAAGTGTAAAATTTGATAGAGTGGCATAATTTGTTTACGTCTTGGGATTCTGGGTGAATATCGAGGGGTCCACAAAGACTTTCAAGTCTCCACAGATGGTGCAGTATCTGGAGTGTTCTCAAAAGTGCTCAAAGGTGCTATAGTGGCCTTTGGGGTGCTTTAGAGGCCCTCGTACAGGTACCAAGTACTGCTTTAGGGGTATCCTAGGAGCTTTATCGCTTACCGCTGAAGTGTCCAGGGCCCATTTTAGCGACACCTGCACCTGAGCGAGGTACTACTTTAGCGGCATCTGGGTAGATTTAAATACTCCTTTTCTTATTTTCTTCACTATTTTTGAGACTTGGAGCTTGGGGTTTTATATTTTTGAGTAGTTTCTTCAATTTCTAAGCTTGCGTTAGCTCCAAAACTCCTATTTCAACAATTCTCTTTAAATTTTATCTTTCAATTCTTGTTTAAATGTGGTAGGGGATAATTATCATTTTTCTCTCTATTTTATCTTCAAAACAACTTCAATTCTCTATTTTCAAATTGGTTTTTGCCGGTAAAGCTTGAAAATGGTTTTTGGCATATTTGAACCTTGTTTTTGCTTGGGTTATTAGCTATAGACTCCTATGAGTACAGGCAACATGTTTTAAAAATACAACAGCAACAATATACCCAGTGTATTCCCACATAGTGGGGTATGGAGAGGGTAGAGCATATGCAGACCATACCACTACCTCAGGTGAAGTAGAGAGGATGTTTCCAATAGAACCCTGGCTTCGGACTGATTACAGTATACCACACATAAAAATAAATGCATATAAACTAGTACGGTATACAAAATAAACTAACTGTATAACAAACAACAAAGATAAGTGCATATAAACTAGTACTGTATGCAAAATAGCCACACAATAATACTATAGTCACAACACCATGAACAAGAAACTCCAGACACAAAAAAATGCTCCCTTACTATTACTGATGCACTCCCCCCCAAACCTCTATCCTAATCCGCATCCTCCACACCTTCCTATGAAAGGTCATGTCCTCCGTAAGCTGTAACTATTCTATATTATGTCTAATCACCTCCCTATAATATTTATTTGGTCTACCTCTCTTCTGCCTAAAACTATCCATAGTCAGTGTCTTGCACCTCCGCATTGGAGCATCAGAGCCCCTCCTCATCATATGCCAAACCAACATAACCTCACTTCTCGCGTCTTGTCCTATATCGAGGAAACCCACCTTCTCCGCCACCTTTAACTTTTGGGTATGGGAGTTTGTAAGTAGCCAACACTCCGCTCCATACAACACAGCCGACCGGACTACCACTCTGTAGAACTTACCTTTAAGCTTTGGGGGCACCTTTTTATCACATAGAACTCCTAAAGCGAGCCTCCAGTTCAACAACCCTACCCCAATACGATGTGTGACATCCTCGTTAATCTCACTATTGCCCTGAATCATAGACCCTAGATACTTGAAAATCTCCCTTTTTTGAATGACCTAAGAGTCTAGCCTCACAACCATTCCAGCCTCCTGCACGCATCACTGAATATACACTCCAAGTACTCCATCTTAGTTCTGCTTAACCAAAATCCTTTAGCCTCAAGTGTCTGTGTCTAAATCTCCAACTTATCATTAACTCCACCTCGAGCCTCATCAATTAGTACCACATTATCTACAAATAGCATACATCAAGGCACCTCCCCTTGAATATGTCGTGTCAAAACATCCATCACCAAGGCAAATAAAAATGGGCTAAGAGTCGATTCCTGGTGCAAACCTATCAAAATTGGGATGTGCTCCAAATCTCCACCTACCATCCTCACACGAGTCTTTGCACCATCATACATGTCTTGAATCAATCTAGTGTATGCCACTAGAACCCCTCTATCCTCCAAGCACATCTACAGAATCTCCCTAGGAACTCTATCATATGCCTTCTCAAGATTAATAAACACCATGTGTAAGTCCTTTTTCCTCTTCCAAAACTCTCCACTAATCTCCTCACAAGGTGAATAACCTTAATGGTCGAGCGACCTGTCATGAAACCGAACTGATTCTCAGAGATCATCATGATTCTTCTCATCCTCAACTCTACCATCCTTTCCCAAACCTTCATAGTATGACTCAGCACCTTAATACCTCTATAGTTGTTGTAACTCTGGATGTCTCCCTTGTTCTTATACACTAGAATCATCATACTTCACCTCCACGCTTTAGGAATCTTCACTGCCCTAAAAATAATGTTAAAAAACCTTGTCACACTCCAAACCTACCCCACTAGTGCTCTTCCAAAAATCCACTGGAATCTCATCTGGCCCCGTCGCCCTACCCTGACGCATCCTGCAAATAGCTCCCTTGACCTCCTCAACCTTGATACGCCTACAATAACAAAAATCGTGACATTCCTCAAATTTCCCCATGTCCTCTAAAATGAAACCTTTGTCCGCTTCGTAATTTAAAAGATTATGAAAATAGGATTGCCACCTCTCCCTAATAAGGTCATCCTCAACCAACAATGAACCATCCTATCTTTTGATGCACTTTACTTGGTCAAGATCATGAGCCCTCTTCTCCCTGGCCTTGGAAAGCCTATGCAACTTCTTATTTCCACCTTTCTCCTCTAAAGCCGTATACAAGCTCCCAAACACTGTAGTATTAACTGCCATAACTGCTAACTTAGCCTCTCTTCTAGCTACCTTATACTCCTCCTTATTCGTCTGCCTTTCCAGATCATCCTTGATCTTAGCCAACTTAGCATAAGCCACTTTCTTATAATCTACCTTTCTCTTAACCCTTTTGTTCCACCACTATCTTCTCGATGCTTTCTAGATCGACCTCTTAAGATACCCAACACCTCTTTAGCTCTCTCCCTAATACAACTGGTGGTGATCTTCTATATACTATCCATACCCTCTCTACTCTTCCAAGCCCCCTACTCTTCAACTTCTCCTCCATTTCCAAGGCACTAGCCAAAGTCAAGCTACCCCACTTAATCCCAGGCTGAGCCTTCATACTTCTCTTCTTTTTGACCTTATTGATAACCAAGTCCATCACTGATAACCCATATTGAGTCAAAATATTCTTTCCAGGTATGACTTTATAATCTTTACATAGCGTTCTATCCCCTTTTCTCAGAAGCAAAAAGTCTATTTAAGTCTTGGACACTGAACTACAAAATGTAATAAGGTGTTCCTTCTTCTTCAAAAATCTCAAATTCACCATCCATAACCCAAAATACCTAGAAAAATCCAAAAGAAAAGCTTCTCCTTCATTCTTCTCCCCAAAACCAAAACTGTCATGCACCTCATCATAACCTCTCGACAAAGACCCAATATGCCCATTGAAATCTCCTCCCATAATAAGACTCTTAGTGCTCAGGATGCTACTTACCACCTCATCTTAAACCTCCCAAAAGCTTTCTTCTACTCTCTGTCCAAACCTACTTTTGGGGCATAGGCACTAATAACGTTCACCATAGACCCTTCAATGACCAACTTAACAGACATCAACCTCTCACTAACTCTCTTAACCTCAACAACCTTCTCCCTAAGTTTTTATCTACCAAGATACCTACCCTATTTCTTTGTCTCATGCTACCCGAGTACCACAACTTATATTCATCCATATCTTTCGCCTTAGTACTTACCCATTTAGTTTCTTGGACACACGCTATACTAACCCTCCTATTTTGAAGAATCTTCATCAGCTCTATAGACTTTCCCTGCAAAGTTCCTATGTTTCAAGACCCAACTCACTACCTAGATGCTCTCTTATCCCCCCAACCTTACTACCCCTTACCCCTAACCCCAAACTCGGTCCTAGACCTGACCCAGGATCAGCACCATCCAACACCGACCCCGACCCCAACATATGACATGAAATTAGTCTACCATTTAAAATCACAACCACTACATAAATAGGGGAAGAAGGATGAAAAAAAATGGAAGAGAGATAACAAAGGGGGATAAGAAAAAGGCTAAAAGGACACACTTGTTATAATTAAATCAATATCGGAGCTTGAATTTGTGCCCCCTATATACTAAGGACATAGACAATAATCTATAATATATAGAAAGCAACAAAACCAATAATATAACGCAAGTTTTGATAAACAACAATCAATAACTGGAACTATACTACCACAATAAGTAGATATGCTAGTAAATCAGGTAACAGTAATCAGAAAAGGTAATCAATCTAGTATAATAAACAAGTACACTATTATGAAATACTAAAAAAAAATTAAATCATCACCCACAAATAAGATAATCAACCTTCTTTTTAAAAATCCATTTTAGGGGTTCATTTTGACTCCATCTTTAAAATAGTATATATGGGTATTATTGGCTTTATTTTTATGTGTGAATTCTATATTTGTATATTTTAGTTGATTTTGGTTCCATTTGTAAGAGAAAGACTCCAAACTGAAGGCTTTTGAACTGGGTTTTAGCATTCTAGATAGGTTATGACTTAACTTTCTTTAGATTTGGTTGTGTAGTTAATATTGATATAAAATCATGTTAAGAGTGAGGGAACTAATCATGGAAATGGCTATATTTATCATGTTATGCTCGTGTGGGGGCCTATATTGATGTTATTTGGTGATTTTAAAATATTATTTACTATGTGTGACTGTGTGGGGTCTTATATGATATTGTTGGCCTTGTGTATCTGAAGTTAGTCATATCTTGTTTAATAAAAGAACCTCATGTGGTATCAATGGTGTATTCTAATGTATTTTATCTATTGACATATGGATTATGTTGGATTTCATGAATGGTTAGAAATATTGAGTGGATTCTTGACTTAGTTGGTATATTGGTTGAATATGGAAATTCTCATTCTAGTTGGTTGAGTGAATTACATAATCTTATCATAAAATTTATGAAACATAGGTACCATCACGAAAATACTAGAAATACTGGGCTTTTCTAACAAAAAATATGACATCTTAAAAAGCCTCTACCGATGGATATGCCGGAGAGGAGATATAGATATTGGTATTGGATATTGGTTGTTTACTGGTTAACGAACCCCCCATGGATACTACGTTGGGAATATTTAGATCTTTAGGTGCTTATTGAGGTTCTGCGGCAACCTCATGCATCACATCATCATCATCTTTATCATCATTATTTTCATTGCATTTGTATTTACTTCATACTTTTCTATGATTTATTTTTCTTGATGTGATAACTGTCTATGTGTATTTTTTTCCTTCATACTTATATGTGTTATATCTGTATACTTGTATTCTTTTCTCAGATTTGTTGTGGTGTATGTCAATATTATAGAAGTATTAGCAAAGACGGTGCGATATCGTTTGAGGCATTTTTTGGTTGCAGGTGACATACCCATAGTGTATATTTTATGTGCTTTGTTTTCTACTTTTCTCAGTTAGCCTACGATACCTAACGAGTACAAGTTGACCATACTCACCCCTAATGCGTCCTTTTGATGCAGATCTTAGTTTGAGTGCACCTCACGGTGGTTAATTCGAGCGACATTTTGAGCTTTTCAAGGTAGTGGTTGATTTCATGCATTCAGAGTTGACTACTACCTTTACTTATTTAGACTATGTCCTTATTTGTATTTATAGACAAGGTTGTTCCTATTTGGATATCTATAAATTTTGATCCTGAGTTTTGCTATTTAGTTCTTACACTGCGACACCAGGTTTTGGGATTTCAGTATGATATCTTTAATTATGTATCTTCGTTTTTATCATAATTGTGTGGTTCGACTTTGTTCTAGAACCTTTGCCTTGGGTATTAGTGATTATTTTTCATTTTATATCAGTTTAGGTGATAGGCTTACTTGTCAAGGATTGCCGCGACTACTGCCATCATTGATATGGATCAAGATACAAAACATGGAAATCTACCTAAGGAAGCAAAACATAAATAGTGCAAGAAAAGGAAGATAGGTAAAATGACAAAGGAAACTATAAGGAATTAAGCACCAATGAGTGTATTAAACTCGAAGACCCCTAAAACCAATATATTCAAACACCAATTTCTTTCGTAGACCTCAAGGAAATCAGATTCCTGAGCAACCCACATTTCTAAACAAGATGTCAACACAAGCTAATCCAAGCTTGCAATTCACTCTCAAAGGAGAATTCATTCATATACCATCCTAACTTTGCTAATGAAATGGCTAAGGCATCAATTTATAGTGTTTTCCTTTGCATAAACTAGCCTATTACAAAAATACCAGTAGTGGCTGTTTTGAAAATGACCTACATGGGATCTTTAAAGCATACTCCAAGCTCTAAGCAATTATCCAAACATGGAATTGCGGGCTTAGGAGCTTAGAAGGGGCCTACCAAATGCATCCTTGATCTCTTTCATTGATTATGGCTTGGAACTCTTTGTATTGGCCTCTAATGATATCATTAAAAGCCTTAAGGACGATCCAGATTGTATCATCTTCCCCTTCTTGAAAAATGATTCATCCTTTAATCCAAACCTTGCAAAATCAAAAGAAGGACAAACAATCACAAATTCTTCATGGCATGAGTGTTAGGGTTAGGACAATCAATCATAGCATCATGCCAAGGTTGCACACACTTAATACATAACTAAGCATCACAATGATCAACGAAGGGTGTATAAACCCACAAGGTAAGAGCTACTTGGTTATTCAAGAGATTTGGACAAAGGGGTATGCTAATGGAACCAAGGTAATTAATCAACCGCTCATGAAGGCTCACATGGATTCCAAGTCTCAATAAGCTCGTAACCTCGCTATAACACTAATCTTTGTTGGGGACCTTTCCCTTACCCAAATTTAGTCTCTCAAGTAGATTATAAATCTCTAAGAAAGACTTTCCATCATAGGGATAAGTTCTAACACCCTCACCCATGGTTGGCTTGTGTTCTTTCCCAAGAACCAAGTAGTATGGAGAAGATCCACCAAATTTCAAATAATCACCGGGATCAAATGGGTAGAGTGGCCATGGCCATAGGCTTAGGAAACACTTTCTTCCCCCAATATTACCACCAATACAATCATTTATTCCCTCTATACTAGCATGATCAACAACAAAGGCAATTAGAGGGTCACTCCCATTCAATTGACCAATATTTTCAACATCATAATTCACTTGAGGTCCTTTAAACACTTTAAAAACATTCTCAAGTGTTGGGATAGCTTCACACATAAGTTGGTCTTCATGACTTCCACAAGACAATGTACTATCACTTGTCACATTGGCTTCAACACAAGGTGGACACAAATCAATCTTGCTAGAAGAATCAATTTTGTCATCATTAGGATCGACTAGAGTAGCAAAAATCTTAAGTTGTACATTATTATCATGAAGTAAATAAACATTAGTCTCACCTAAAGATAAGCTATCATTCATACTTAGTTGGCTACTAGCCGCATTTTTTAGAGTACAAGAGTTAGTTTTTCTACCTTAAAGTTCATTCGGAGCATGTTCACTCAAGGGATATTTAAAATTTGGTGGATTGGGAAGGGTGGATTTAGAAAAAGTTAGATGATCTATCATATTGTCCATCTTCCTTGAAAGAGACCCTTCCGTCTCTTTCATTCTTTCTTCCACTCTTTTCTTTCTTCCTTCAAAAGATGCCAATTGACTATCCATAGTATTGATAAGATTTTACATGAGAGAACTAGCCCAACTAGGCATCTCACTTTCATCCTCCATTGTACCTTTGAAAAGAAATACTAAATAAAAACAAAAACAACAAACAAGTTAAAGGTTAGAAAATCAACCTCACAAGCTCTCAAAGTTCACACCTTTGATTATCATTCAATTGGTGTTGCAAGTGTTGATAGCTCATTTGTACTCCAATGAGATGACTTGGTACCAATTGTGGCTTGAGTTTGGAATGGATTCTTTTTTGAAGGACTTAAACAAATAAAAATTACAAACAAATGTGAATTAAAAACTAACAACGAAGTGAAAAGAGAAAAGCTAGAAAGAAATAGGACAATGAAAGAAAGGACTCAAAAACTAATTCACAACTAAGTAGATTGATTACTAGTTTTTAAATAGTGTCAGAATCAAAGAAAAGAAGTTAAAGAATCAAAAAAAAGAAACTAAGAATATCAATTTGAGCTTACGGAAATGGGACGGGTTGATGATGTGGCTGTCTCACTTGACAATTAATGCTAGTTGACATTTTGCAGATTACTTGTTTCCCATTTGTATTTCAATCAATCTTCATCTTGGAGGTGTTGTAGGAGGCAATGGATGGAAGAAATGCAAGGAATTGGACCCTTTAATTATTCTTTAAAGCTCAATAGAGTTTTGTATTTTCTTGTTGTCCCTTCCTTGTACTCTTATTTGACTCTTCCTTAAGAATATTTCCTTTTGATGCTTTTTGATTCTTTCTTTCTTTGGAAGACTTGGAATATCCTTGGAATATCTTTAAGACAAACAAGTTTCACACCTTTTCCCACCTCCTTTTTGGATCAAACAACCATTTTTTTGAATGTTCTTTTTTAACAATATATGAAGATGATGAAGAACATCAAGAACATTCAAACTTCAACCCTAAGCAAATGACCTTGGAATTGGATAAACTTTTGAGATCCAAGAACACATTGAACTCCCAAACACAAACAACACGTTTTTCAACCCAAAATCTAAACAAAAACTTTCTAAATTTGAGATCCCACCTTCAAGCTTCTTTAACTCAAGATCAACAATGGTGGATGACTCAAATCAACCCGGAATAAGGTCAAATTTGAGATCTATACTATATTAGTGTTAGGGAACAAGGATCTAACACTAGAAACACACAAAAGGCACAAAAATCTAAGCCTCAAAGTTTCAGCCTAGGGGTAAAAACAAAAATAAATATTTTTTTATAGGATTTTCATTTTTTGACACTTCTTTTTGTGATTTTTAAGGTATAAAACCTAAGATTGACTTCATAGGAATCAAATCAAGCTCATATCTGATACCAAATAATATAGATCAAGCTATGAAAGATGTAAATCCACCTAAGAAAGCAAGATCTAAACAATGCAAGAAAAGGAAGATAGGTAAATTGACATAAGAAACTATAAGGAATGAAGAACCAATGAGTGTATCAAAATTGAAGATCTCTAAAAATAATAGATTCAAATACCAATTTCTAACATAGAACTCAAGGGAATCAAATTCCCGAGCAACCCACATTTCTAAACAAGATGTCAACACAAGCTAATCTAAGCTTGTAATTCACTCTCAAAGGAGCATTCATTCATATATCATCCAAAAGTTTCTAATGAAATGACTAAGGAATTTATTTATAGTTTTTACCTTTTCATAAACTATCCTATTACAAAAATAGCCCAAAAGTAGCTGTTTTGGAAATAACCTACATGGGCTCTTCAAAGCATACTATAAGCTTCGAGAAATTATCCAAACATGGAATTATAGGCTTAGGAGCTTAGAAGGGGCCCGCCAAATGCATCCATGATATCTGTTCTTTATCATGGCTTGGACGTCTTTGTATTAGCCTCGAATGATGTTATCAAAATCCTTAAGGCCGATCTGGACGTATCAATCATGACCCTTGGTTTTTGGGTTGTAAAAAGTTTGTACCAGAGCTAGGTTCATTGGTCTTAATGGTGTAAGAATAGGATATCTAATAGAGTCTTATGTCTCGGTACATTGACATCCATATCTATATTTGTGAGGCTACATGATATCTTTAGGAAATTTCCCTTATTTTGTTCCTTATCGTGCAGAGTTCCTTCATACTTTGTATTCTAAGTTATATTTGTCTATTTTTTGCACAAATGGTGATGACTAGATCTCATGAGGTTAGAGATATGGAACCTTCATCTAAGAAGAGAACCTAGTCTAGAGAGAGAGTTTTGAGTTGTGTATGGGCTCAAGGTAGTGGACGGCCATGAGGATCTTCCCCATCTTGGAGTAGTTCTAAGGGACTCTCCCCTGAGCCTTGAGTTGAGCGTGTTGGGGATATGGGTCTTTCTTTGGTTCCACTAAGTTCTTCTACCCCAGTCTTAGAGGGGTTATTAGTTCGCTTATTGACCCATTTGGAGGGTACTTCTTTGAGTGTCCTTGGCTTTTAATGTTGAGTGTATTTATACACTTTAGTGTTGCAATCTTAGCTTAATTATCCTTATTTTGAGGACTTCTTGAAGTTTTTATGTGTTGATATTGATATAAATAAGAATGTAAGTAGCTAAGTATGTGGTTACAATTTTTAAAGGTGTTTCGAAATACTTTTGGGTTTAAAAGGATCATTTGGATGTCTAGGTGAGAAAACTAGTTTTACTAGCTTGAGTTAAGTGTTGTTCTAGTCCCTCTCGATGTATTCTAATATGTTAATTAAATTCCAATTGATTTTAATATGTAATATTATGTGGAACAACTTGTTAATGTGTAAAGTTCAATTGGTAATACATGAGTCAAAATAATAATTTGAAGATCAATGTGAACTAGCCTAGTCTTAGCTCGTGTTTTTGGTTCATCGTCATGGATTGTTGTTGATCTGAGCTCTAATCTTTGGTGTTTGATTATGTAGGATTCTTGGTGAGTTAAAGTTGATGATATTTTGATGTTTAAAAATATGGAATTAAAGGAAAAATAACATAACAAAAAAAGGATGGACTGAACACTTAGACAAAATTATGGAGGCTAGTTCCAGTGAACCAATGCATTTGGGCCGCAACACACCACTCCCTTGATGAGATTTAAAATGTGATGCATTGGTCTTGCCATATAAAATACAAGGCATTGCGTTGGTTAGTTCATAAGATATGCAAGGAGACGCGTTGGACATTCCTTACATGGCTTGGATGAGTTCTTGTAAATATAATACTGTGTATGTCTTGTAATCATGTTGTGAAATAGTGAAATCTTGGACAACATTGGGAGTTACTGCTATATGTTTTTAGGTTGAATATTCTTTATCTTTAGTTTCTTGTATGGTTTTGATTATTAATTCACTTGTTTGGATGATAATTATGTCCATTAGTGGCTAAAAACTTCCTTTCAGGGGTTAAAGCAAAGAACATGACTACTATCATTTTGGATTAGTTTTGTTGGATTCAGTTATCATATTTGGTTGCATTTTTATGCTTGTTTTAATTATTCTAAGGATTGATCACCCTTAGAATAGGTATATTGTCAACCTTGTGATCTCGAGAGAGGGAATAGGAAGATAGAACATGGGGATGAACTAAATAGGGTTCTTATTCTTCTATGAAATAAAGAATTTGAATAATCATCTAGGACAGGGATGTACCTAGAAGCCTTGCTTGATTCACATGTAGGATGATAGCTTTAAGAACATAATTGGATTATTGCATCCCTACTCAACGATGTAGTTATAATTTCCAAGTTAGGTAAACAATTAGAGGTCGGGAGACAATGATCATGAGATTAACCCTACGAATCGACAACCAACATGAGAAATTTAACGAATGAAGTTCAATAATGTAGTATGATTGTTTGAAGTTCTTTAACCCCAGGTTTCTCCTTATAGATTGTCTAAGCTCTTGCTTTTTTGCATTATTTAGTTTACTTTTACTTTATAGCCCTTAAACTCTGTCAGTAACTTTTACACCAAGTTAATCTCAATAGTTAAACTAGAATTGGATAGTTGCTTAACACTAGTCCCCATGGGATCAATACTTGGTTTCTAAAGGGCCGCTTTACTATTTTGTGAGACCACGTACACTTGCGTTTGTGCTTGGGCACTGTTAAGTTCTTGGAAGGAAAACCACATTAAGTAGGTGTGTTTTATTTTTAGTATTTTTAGTTTTTACTTCACTAGTTTTTTTTATTGAGTCATAAGTTGTTAGGAAGTTTGAGTACCAGGAAAACCTGAGCTAAGAAGCATGGTGAGGACTAAGTATGGGGTCACTCGGACTCTCTTAAAATATAAAAATGCTACTAGCTAGGCCTAGATGCCCCAAGGAGTATTTCTATCTCTACCTTTTGAGTATACTTTGGGGACAAATTAGATTTTTAAGTGTGGGGTGGGGAAATTCCCATTTTTTAGGGTAAATTTAAAATTTTTTAGGTTAGGAATAAATAGGATATTCTAATTAGTGCTATATTTGACTGTATGATGCAAGTGTATTGGTTGTAAAAAGAATGTTAAGTGTGTGAATTACTACTTCTTAGACTCCTAGGCTCATGATTATGACTCTTGTACTCTTTGACTTAAATTTTGAATCCACTCCATTGTGTGGTTTAGAGTTTATGATGACCCTATGTAAGTCAAGCATGTGTCACGTGTCATGTGAGGTTGTTGTATATTCCTAGTTGCACTTGATGCTGGAACTTGCCTGGTGTGTGTACAAAATAAAATAAAGCGTGTGGGTTTAGGAGATGATTTAGGCATTACTTTGATTGCCTTGTTTCATACCTCTTTTGACCTACCTTTGTACTTAATCTTAGTAAGCCTTGTTGAGCCTTTAGCTTTTTCTTTGGCAGCCTCATATATAGCCTAAATCCCTTCTTTGATAAACCCAAATTTGATCCAAAAGATCCTAAGCTCCTTTAAGTAAAATTAATTTAGTAAGGAGTTTGATATTAAGAGGAGAAAAGGTGAAAGTGAAGCCCTAAAGTAGTAGTTATTGGTGTGTAAAATTATCGTGGTTGGGATTAGAAAAATAATTTTATAAAAGTTCCTTTTTTTTAACCTAGTTATGTTATAATGAACCTGTTTTGGCACTGGCCTATCTCAGACATTATACACCTCAACTAAGGTAAATTGCTTAAGTTGAGAGTGGTTATCATATGGGTACATAGCATAAAGTTGGTGTGAAAAGGGTGAAATTAAAAGATAAAAACATAGTATAATCTAACCATAGTGATTGTGAATGAGCTTAATAAGATGGGGTGGAAACAAATGGATGGGTTAGACAAAAGTGGTGTAATCTAGTTGATATAGGTGAGTTAATTGTAAAACTGTGATGTGTCAAAGCACTTAGGGAAGATAGTCACTATTAATCCAAAATAGTTCCTACACATCCCTTAGACTACATTACAACCATTAAAGACCTATTAGATCCTAAGCTTTAACATTCTGATATTAGTGGAGTACTACACTAAGGGCAAGCTTATGGTTCATTATTTGTAACTTGTGAATTCCTTGTGAGAGTGAGCGAAATTTGATTCTTGTACTCAATCTGTTGAAAAATGATTTTACTGTGAGTAATTATGGGTAACTCTCTTGATGTGAGGGGCACATGTTTTATGAATGTAGGTGAGTCATATGATGTCTTTTATAGATCAATAAGCGTGATTTTTCCACTTGTTGAGCCAATTTTTTAGGCTAGGATATTTGTAAGTAGAGTTCTCAAACTTTCAGTTGTGTACATAACATGCTTAGTGTAGAAACTTGCATTCTGTCTTGTCATTGTAGTACCAGCTAGAGTGTATCACATGCAGTAGAAGTGTGGAGTCTCTGCAACTTATGAACTTAGAGTAAAGAGTTGTTCAAGTACGAACAAGGCTTTAAGTGTGGGGTGGTGATGTTGGATGTATTTATAAACTTTAGTGTTGCTATTTTAGCTTGATTAGCCTTGTTTTATGGACTTCTTGAAGTATTTATGTGTTGATGTTGATATAAATAAGAATCTAAGTGGCTAAATATGTGGTCACAATGTTTAAAGGTGTTTCCAAACAAGTTTGGGTTTAAAAGGATCGTTTGGATGTCTACGCGAAAAAATTAGTTTTACTAGCTTGAGCTAGGTGTTGTTCTAGTTTATATCGATGGATTCTAATTTGTTAATTGCGTTCCAAATGGTTTTAATGTGTAATATTATGTGCAACAACTTGTTGTTAATGTTCAAAATTCAATTGGTAAGACAAGAGTAGGAACAATAAACTGAAGATCAATGTGAACTAGCCTAGTCTTAGCTCATATTTTTGGTTAATCGTCATGGATTGTTGTTAATATGAGCTCTAATATTTGGTGTTTGATCATTTAGGATGATTTATTAGTTAAATTTGATGATATTTTGATGTTGAAAAATATTGAATTGAAGGCGAAAAACACCACAAAGTAAGGATGGACTGAACACTTAGATGAAATTGTGGAGGTGATTTATAGTGAACCAATGCATTTGGGATGCGATGCACCACTCCCTTGACGAGATTTACAATATGACATATTGGTATTTCCATGATAAATTCAAGGCGTCGCGTTTGTTAGTTCATGAGATATGCAAGGTAATGCATTGGACATTCCTTATATGGCTTGGATGAGTTCTACTATAAATACAACATTGTGCACGTCTTGTAATAACTTTGTGAAGTATTGGAAAACATTGGGGGATGATGCTACACGTTTTTAGGTTTAATATATATATTTTTGTTAGTTTCTTTCATGGTTTTTATCACCAATTCACTTATTGGGATGATGATTATGTCCATCAGTGGCTAAAAACTCCTTTTCTGGGGTTAAAGCCAAGAACATGACAATTATCATTTTGAATTAGTTTCGTTGCATTCGCTTATTATATTTGGTTGCTTGTTTATTATTTTTTTAATTATTTTAAGTATTGATCACCCTTAAAATACTTATATTGTTAACCTTGTGATCTCCGAAGAGGGAATAGGAAGATAGAAAATAGGGATGAACACAGTAGGGTTCTTATTCTTTTATGAAATAAAGAATTCGAATTAGCATCTAGGACAGGGATGTACCTCGATGCCTTTCTTGATTCATATGTAGGATGCTAGATTTAAGAAGTTAATTGGATTATTATATTCTCACTCAACGATGTAGTTATAATGTCCAAGTTAGGTAAAAGATTAGAGGTCGGGAGACCATGATCATGTGATTAACCCTACGATTCGACTACCAAGATGAGAGATTTAACGAATAAAGTTCAATAACGTAGTATGATTGTTTGAAGTGCTTTAACCCCGGGTTTCTCCTTATTGATTGTCCAAGCTCTTACTCTTTTGCACTATTTACTTTACTTTTAGTTTACAACTCTTAAACTCTGTCCGTTGATTTTACACCTAGTAAACCTCAATAGTTATACTAGAAATGGATAGGTGTCTAACACTAGTCCATGTGGGATCGATACTTGGTTTCTAAAGGGCCACTTTACTACTTGGTGAGACCATGTACACTTACGTGTGCACTTGGGTGCTACTAAGTTTTTGGTGCTGTTGGTGGGGACTTGAAATTGGAAAACTGTCTTATTTTTAGTTTTGCTATATTGAGTTGTACATAGTTTAGTAATTTTTCTTTTTTAGTTTCTTTATTATTTTTTATTTTTCATACTTCTTGAGATGTTTGCCTGGGTAGATGGTTTTCGATTGATGATGATTCTTGTTGTTTTTGTATGGGATCCCATCATGAGGCTTATATTCCATATTTTAATGGAAGCTGGCACTACTACTAGAATCTTAGAGCCTCACTTGGTTACTTGTTCTATGATCTCCTCCTTAGCTTTAAGCCATCATCTAAAGTCTGTGACCACTTTACTAAACTCTAAAATGAACTGCAATTAATTTACTCTAGAGTTTGGGGTATAATAGTACACATGAGTGATAAATTCATCCATACCATCATACTTAATCTCGAATCAACAAACTTAAGTTCCTACATACACTGTTTAAGCCTACTAATTCACCTTTCCTATAACTATCCCCATGAATATATGATTTCCTCAATCTGGATAACTCTATCCTAACTCTACTACTGCTAAACTTCTGGGTTTATACTTCTAACTCTAAATCACATACTGTAAAAGGGATTCTGAGAAGGAAATCTGAAAGCACATCTGACTTTGGCTTAATGCACGATTTTTATGAAAATGAATGTAATATTTCAAACTTTAGGACATAAGGGCACTAATGGGATACTTTTTAATCCAACATGAAATCCCATAACTTTTAGTGAAGATTGGTTGAGGAATAACTGTCTGTACGGACTTAAGCTTCACTATTTTTGTCTTCTCAAAACTAAGGCAGAGTTTGCATGAATAGTGAGAGATGAGGATCTACATAAATTTCTTAGACAATACTTCTATTGCACGATCTGAGACTTTAAAGAAGATAAACAATTCCTAAATGCCTTGTAGCCTCTCGAAGAAAAGTACAGACGTCTCTGTACCATTCCGCAAGACTCTACTAGACACGGCTTCATAGATACCCTAGGACACTTGAACTCTGTGCTTTGATACCATATTTTTAACGACTCGAGACTACCCCCTAGTTGTCTCACGGTTCTTGGAACTACAAGTGATCCCAAGCTAACCCATGAACTGGCATGTTATTAAGCAACTAAATTATTATATAATAAATAACTGTTCAATTGTGCGAAACATAATCATACTAAAAATCTAAAATAGATACAATACTGATAAAGCTTTACAATCTAATTAATATGAAGGATGAAACTGAAATTATATGACTGATTCTGACTGACATTGATGTGTGAGCAATTGCTAACACATTTAAGGCCTTTAACAAAGAATAGTTGCGAGGTATTAAGCAAATTTTGTTATTTTTTTGATGTGTTTATGTTGATCTTACAGTATAAGCTGATGGAGTAGAGAAACAATAAGAATAAAGGCAAAGAAATTAAAATCTAGAGAAATCTAAAGAGAAAGATTGCTGATGACATCTATGATAAATCGTCAGATCCATGATAGGCTATCACAGTTGTCATCAAATATAACTAGAGAGTTGGCATGAATTGAATACTATGACGATATCTGGTCATAAAATGTCTAAAGTATGATAAGTCGTGTGAGATGTCATTAGCCTTAACTAGAGAATGAGATTTGTTGTAACTTTGTGATGACATTCATGCCATGATGTCAATATGATGATAAGGCGTCATCGTTGCCGTCAACCTTAAACAGAAGATAGAAGTTGCAGGAAGTTTTGTGATGACATTCATGACACACCATCAAGATGATGATAAGGAGTTACCGTCGTTGTCAACTATTCTGAAGAAAATCTGAACTTTAATTTTATTTCCTTATTTAGGGTTAACTATTTAAAGCCTTGTTTTAGATTTTTCTTTTATTCATTCGATCATTATCGATTGACATATCCCACAAGAGAGAAGATACAATTTTTCTGTCTCTCTGTCTCTCTTTCTCTAAGATGAATATTTTGGAGTTTTGCTTGGTGATTCAATTCAAAGTATTCATTTGATTTTCTTCATCATTGTAAGTAAAGCCTTTCAGTTATGAATTCAATTTGCATACTTGTTTCTTGAATCATGAGTGGCCAAACACCTGTAACCTGGATCATGGGATCTAGGGTTAGGTGATGATAAGGTGTTAAATACTTAATATTTAATAGGTGTTAGGATTTCTTGGTAATTCTAAGATTATAATTTATGTCTGTTGGTTGCAAACAGTAGGCGTACCTACTTTGGTTTGCTTGAGAAAGAAATCAAAAATAGTAGGAAGTGAATTATCAACAGGGACTCGAAAATCTTCGTTTAATAATCAACACTGTAACAAGGTTGATTAACCTGAGGTAAAATCTGGACAGTACATAGCGATTCCCTAAGTCTGATAGGATTAGAAAATTAGACGCTTGAATAGGTCGAGAGATATTTGAGCATATCATCGATAGAGATAGCTTGTGATCCTAACCACCATGAGAGTCTTGAGTAGATTTTAGCATCTGTCACGTACCGTGAGCCCTATTGAACATAATCTTGGTTAATTCATAAAATCATGGTTACAAACATCAAATTCAAAGTGACAATCAATTATCTCCAAAACTTAAACCCCATTTTAGGAAATAGTAAACTACCAATGAATTAAATCATAAACAACTCGAGTTCACACTTTATTCCATGTAGGATTCGACATCAACCTAGTTGGATTTTATATTGACAAGGATTGCTTACACCCATTCAAGAGTGTAATTTGAGCGTTATCAAAAATGGTGTCGTTGCCGGAGTTTAAAGCTCAAATTACACTCTTGAATGGGCGCAAGAGATCATTGTCAATATAAAACCCAACTAGGTTAGGGTCCAATCCCATAGGGAATAAAGTGTGAACTCAAGCTGTTTACAATTTAATTCATTGGTAGTTTATTGTTTCCTGAAATGGGGTTTAAGTTTTGCAGATAATTGATTGTCACTTAGAATTTGATGTTTATCACCAGGATTATGTTCACTAAGGCTCAAGATACATTGAAGATGCTAAAATTTACTCAAGACTCTCACGGTGGTTAGGATCACAAGCTATCTTTATCGATGATATGCTCAAATGTCTCTCGACCTATTCAAGCATCTAATTTTCTAATCCTATCGAACTTAAGGAATCGCTATACACTGTCCAGATTTTACATTAGGTTAATCAACCTTGTAACAATGCTAATTATTAAATGAATCCTTTTCGAGTCACTGCTGATAATTCACTTCCTACTGTATATGATTTATTTCTCAAGCAAACCAAAGTAGGTACGTCTACTGTTTGCAACCAACAGACGTAAATTATAATCTCAAAATTACCATGAAATCCTAACACCTATTAAATCTTGAGTATTTAACACCTTATAACCTAATCCTAGATCCCATGATCCAGGTTACAGGTATTTAGCCACTCATGATGCAAGAAACAAGTATGCAAATTGAATTCATAACTGAAAGGATTAACTTACAATGATAAAGAAAATCAAAAGTATACTTTGAATTGAATCACCAGTCAAAGCTCCAAAATATTCGTCTTAGAGAAAGAGAGAGAGGGAAATCATTTCTTCTCTCTTGTGGTATATGTAAATCGATAATGATCAAATGAATAATAGAAAAACCTAAAACAAGGCTTTAAATAATTAACCCTAAATAAGGAAATAAAATTAAAGTTTAGATTTTCTTCGAAATAGATGACGGTGCTTGTGATGGCTTATCAGGAGTTTGACGGCCTATCACGGATGTCATCATCTTCTCTACAAGTTTAGCTTCTACTGCCTAAGGTTGATAACGATGGTGATGCCTTATCATCATCTTGATGGCATCTTATGAATGTTGTCACAAAACTTCCTACAACTTCCGTCTTCTATTTAAGGTTGACGGCGATGATGATGCCTAATCATTACCTTGACGGCATGTCATGAATGTCGTTACAAAGTTACAGCAAATCACATTCTTTGGTTAAGGCTGATGACATCACTGATGGCTTATCACACTTTTGACATTTTATCACAAGATATCATCACAGTATTCAATTTATGCCAAATCTCTGGTTATGTTTGATGATAACTGTGATAGCCTGCCATGGGTCTGATGACTTATTACAGATGTCGTCAGCCATACTTCTCTTCACCTTTCTCCAGATTTCAATTTCTTTGCCTCCATTCTTTTTTGGTTCTCTACTCCATCAGCTTATATTGTAAGATCAACATAAACACATCAAAAAAATGACAAAAGTTGCTTAAGACCTTGCAATTATTCTATGTTAAAGGCCTTAAATGTGTTAGCAATTGCTCACACTTCAGAAATCTTTGAAGACTCTACTATATTGACTATATATAGATGGGACATACCTCCAACTACCACTAATCAATACATATGAAAGTAAATGAATTGTACATGAACTAAAACTGTCTGGAGTTCCTGAAGTAGAACTGATCACCTACTGGCTGGAATCTGCAACTGTTTGATTGTGATGTGCGGGCTACAACTGGTACCCACATTATGAAACAATGTAGACATATAGATATATAAGTAGATCACTACTTTTGGAATGTACTGAGTATGCAGAGGTAAATGCAATAAGTAAAATTCATTTCATATGTAATCGTAAAACATGCATGCTAAGTGTAAGTAGACTCACCAATAGGTTGGAATAAATTAAAAACTAAAATATCTTAAAGCATGAGTGATTATCGTTCTTTGATAAGATCGTGAATCTCTACACTTAGTTTCTATAAACTTGTTTTAATGATATAAGTATAACTGAAGATGGAATATGATAAAACATGGTTACTGTATGAATACTGGGTCTGAAACTACGTGATAAAGACTAAAATAGATTGAGGATCTGAATATACAATCATACTGAGCATGAATGCATAAACATACTACCTTATCTAATTAACTGAATGATTGATAGCAAAATACTGGGCATGTAATACTGAACTGTACTTAGTCTGAATAACAGGACTAAAACTGTAGAGTATTATGTGTATGAAGAAGGGACTGACTGAGTAACATAAGATAATTGAGCATGAATTCATGAAAAATATATTATCTGAGAATGTATGACCAAAAATATAATATGATTCTAAAATAGTCTGTAAACTGAGGTATTGAAATACTAATAACTTAATAACTGATAACTATGCGCTATATTCAAGTAAACCTAAAACTGAACTGAGTTACTAATCTGATTACTTGACTGAGACTATTACTGATACTGTAACTAAGATGGTAACTGAGACTATAATTGAGACTATAACTAAGACTGTAACTAAGATTGTAATTGAGACTGTAACTAAGACTGTAACTAAAACTGAATACTGAGTTCTAATAATTAATTAACTGATAGCTATGATTACTGATAACTGAGTTACTGATAACTAGGTAACTGATATTTGAATTTACTAATAACTATATTACTGATAGCTGGGTGATTATTTCAACAGTCCTAATTCTGTTGAACTGAACAGAGTTCTATATTGAACTAGGAGACTGTGTCTGAGAGTCCTGATTTTGTAGAACTGAAATGATTTCTATTCTGAGACTAAAACTAAAACTGTGAGAGGTAATCATCTAACCGACATGCCCCAAATTTGAGCTGATAGGGGTCCAACCTGTGACCCTAGTTAGAAGGATACTAATATCGTGCCACGGTTACTAACACTAGGAAACCAGGATGCCAAGCCTAACTAATGGGTGACACCTGGGCATAGTCAAGCCTAATCTGATGAGTGACCCCTGGGAGGTAGTCAAGCCTAGTTTGACGGGTGACTCTTTATCCTGCACTAACTACACAGTTCTAGAGTACAGGGAATGCTACTAATGACTCCGCCTCTCTGAAGGGGAATCTGTCATCCCTGCACTCGCTTGGTGCTAAATCCTACCCCTAATTGAAAGCCACTGATTATTAAACTGAACTAAACTAGACCGATACTGAGCTTTACTGAGTTCAGAAACTGACTGAGTTTACTGAATTCCGTTAACAGACTGAGTACTACTGATCGTAACATGACTGATACTATTCTATAACTATTGTAACTCTAGATAAATAGCTAGATTTTTGGGTATTAAATACCCCCAGGACTTGATAGCATAAAAAGTAAACTACTACATGACTTTAGTAGCATAATAGTACTTGCTTATTAATGACGCATTCATTTAAAAATTTTTGTCAAACATTTGAGAGGCATGAAATTGTACATGAATGGGACCACATGATAACATGTCATGATCAGGAACTTGAACATGAGAATATTTTAAACATGGGAGCATAGCATGATTACATAACTAAGATCATGAATTGGGAAATTCACATGTAATTCACTTGAAATAGGACATGAGCATTTCATCAAAATATGTAGAGTTCATAGCTTGAACGTTAGAATGTCTTAAACATGAGGGAAAAATAGAGTTAGATGAAAAAATTCATGACTTAGGGATTCATCTTGAAATTGACTTAACATGATATGGGAATTTCATCAAGCATTTGGAAGGCATGAATTTAAAATATGGGAAAATTGCTAAACATCATGAATTTAGGATCTAGCATAGAATTTATTTGAATAAACCATGGGAAATTCAAATTCATAGCATGAGGAATTTAAAATCTTGCATGGAATCACACATGGGCTGATTTCAATTAAAACCACCGTGAAAACCTAAAATTCAATCTTTCTTGAATATACCAAATACCATAATAATGGAAAATTTATTCTTTAATTAAAAGAAAAGAGTTCTAGGGCTCCATGGGTGAAAGAAGACCCAGGGATGAACTCCCACATACCTTAAAGCTTCAATCTTGAAGGAGAAACACAATCTTGAAAGCATTCTTGAATTAGGAAACTTGAGTTCTTGATTTTCTTGAAGAAAAATTGATGAAGTTCTTGGTGTTCTTGGGGAGGATAGGATTTGTCTTTGAGAGAAAAGATGAATAATTGAGTGTATATTGCTTTTGGGGGCTGAAATTAAGTGTTATGGATGGATTTGGGTGAGAGAAAGTGACCAAAGTTCCCCTAGACCTTTTACAAACTGAATTAGCATGTGAAACAGTTCCGAAATGTATTGGCCGATGCGTCACATCACTATCACGTTGGCTTACTTCCTCACACGGAAAATGTCATAACTTTTTGCTCGGGTATCAACATTTTGCAAAATTGGTATCATTGGAAATCTAATTTAATTATCTACAATTTGTTGGATCTTGAGCTGCAAAATATTACATATAAAAAAACTAAAACATGTTTAAAGTGGACCCTTGTAGAATCGAATGCCAAACTTTGGATGAATCAAAGACTCTAAGCTCAACTTTGTTGTAAGTGATTCTTATAAATATTTTTCACCTCAAAAGAAAATAAAACATGAGGATAAAGATCATGAAAGTTATATTTGCATGAAAATCATTTATATTATAGCTTATACACGTAGGAATGACGGTTTAAGGACTAGCCCTACAATGCGAGGTATTACACTACTGCCTTTCATTATTCAAACTATGTCTTTATTTGTATTCAGAGACAAAGTTGTTCCTATTTGGATATCTAGTGTATTTTGATCCCGATTTGTACTAGGTAGTTCTTGTTCTGTGACATCAAATTTTGGGATGTTGATATAATATCTTTGATTATTTATCTTGCTTTTATCATATTTGTGTGGTTCAACTTTGTTCTTCAAGCCTAGCCTTGGGTATTGGTGATTAGTTCTCATTTTATATTTGTTTGGGTGATAGGCTTACTTGTCAAAGCTTGCCTCAACAAGTGCCATCATGACCCTTGATTTTTGGGTCGTGATAAAACACTTGATGGATTTTCAAATGTATTTATTTTAAGTTTTCAAAATAGTGTGGCTAATAAACTGACAAGTATATGAAAAGTTAGGGCATGATATGTATGACTTGCAAGTTTTAGTATGACGATACAAACTCAAAAATTACCATCATGAAAGACGTTTTTATGTCAAATGTTTAATGTTCATTAAAATATAATAAATGGGCTTAAGGAGAATTACACAATGCGTAAAATCTATTTTTGACGACATAGGGATGGTTCGGTCTCTAACTGGTTGATCTTATGATTTTTGTATATGAGGATGATGTTATGGCCAAATGATGTATATTTAGTACATTTTATGAACATGGATTAAGGCACCACCGATTGGGTACAAACCAGTCCCATATAGCCTTAGGTTACTTGATGCCGATGAAACAACTTAGTTCAAAAATAAAGTTAACAAATATTTATTTCTTATCCATTTAGTCACTTTTAGATTTCCTTCACATGATTTATGTCCAGTTATATGACTTTCTTTATAAACTGTTTATCTCTTGCACTAGGTTGCACGAGTACTCATTGTACTAGGTGTTCCCAGATGCTACATTATTTTATAACGTAGATTTGGAGTCACTTTCTCATGGTTCTGTGAAGCAGTAGGATTCTTTAGGACAACCTAAACAAGTGGTGAGCCCTCCATATTTTAAAAGACATATGTTTCTTTTCTTTTTATTAGATTTTGACTATCCCTTTTTTGGTATCCTTGAGGACACATCTCGAAATTTATTTTTCACTTGCAAGTTTAAGGCATTATAAACTAATGTAGTGGATGTCATAATGTGTTATTTCAGATCTGGATAAACTACTTTTACACTTAAGTTGGATTTCTCCTTTATTGGGTCTTTCTTTTTAGCAAATGTGAATAAATTTCTCAGGATAATATGCTAAAGGGTCTCTCATTCCTTTACTTTTCCTAGATACCCAATATGTTCAGGGCCTAATCCTGGCTTATGAAAAAAATTGTATCAGAGTCACTTATGTTTCTGCCTTCTTGATATGGGCCAAATTTTAGACTTTTTTAAAGCAAATTAATTAAGAAAATCAAATACATAACAAAGCCAACTAACCCAAAATAAAATAAAATAACTAAAATAAGAAGCAAAAATCTAATATATGGCCCAACCCAAAAACCCGACTGGCTCAACTATCTCTATTACATATACCAAAAAAGAAAGGGTTTCCTAATTCAGCCTTTATTTACTTTCACCCTTAATACCTTACTTATGATGTTACCGCCACTATTCAATCACCAACTTTTGCTTTTTTTCTCTATATCATTAATGGTTTTGCTTTGGGGTATCTGATTTCTTGTGAATCAACTTTCAATAGTGATTACTCTCAACTTCTCTATCTCTTATTCGAATACTAAACTAACCTGTTCTTCCTCTCCTGTGGGTGGATATGCTTCTTCTTTTCCTTAAAGTCCCATCTTGGATGGGTATTAGCTCCACTAGGTAAGAACATATCTTACTTTGAAATTGATTTAGCTTATTCTGCATCGATTCTAACTCCTTTGATGTTGTAGGTGGTTCATGATTAAGAGCATGGTAAGCTCAGTATTACCACCTCATAGTAGGGATATACCTTCAGGTTTTTTGTTTCTAATATGACCCTGGACTTTCCCATTTAGTCCTTTTTGATAGTTGAAATAGATAGGCTAGCATTTCACTTATTTAGGATCTAATGGTACTGTAAATATTTGTTATGTGAAAACATTGTGCTATATCCTTACCTTACCTAACCCCTCATCCCCTAATAGGAGATATTCTCAAGTATGGGGTATTTAATTTGTCACTGTGAATGATGCTTCTCCTTATTTCTTCCATGTTATTGATATGAATGAAACTGCAGTCTCTATTATCTATTGCTAGATTTTCCTAATAGTTTGCTTATTTATTTCCCTTCCTCAGGATGTGTTAAAACTTTATTTGTTTTCTGGAAAAGTTATTCCTTATCTGATGTATCATATTTATCATGCTCCATAGACATGCCTACTCCCCTTCTAAAACTTTTTTAATTAACATGGAATCTATTTGAAAGATGACCATGTTATACTGTGTACATTTGCAATAATTACTTCCTGCTTACATAGATGTTGCTTCTGCTATTGTATTTGTTGTGCCTTCTATATTAGTTCTTTGAGCATACACAAGGTAACCCTTTTCATATCTAAGGCAAAAAACAAAAGAACTCACCCTGGGTTTCCTCCAGCTTCCCTATCAATATTAGATTTGACCCGACCTACTGGTGGAAAATCCCAATTAACTTTGAGAATCTTTACTCGTGGCTCAAATTCTTCTAGATCCTTCAGAATTCCTGGCCAATGTCTTAGAAACTCCTTATAAGGTCTTGTTATTCTGAGAAGCATATGTAAATTTCTAACCATATTATGGATGACCTTTTGAACGAACAATCTCTTCCCCTTATGCTTACTAAGATCAGAGTTTGTACTGAATTTAGGCAAATCCCAATAAGGTGGGATAAACCTCAGTCCTGAGTCTTAGAAAATCCCATATAGTGAGGCAAACCTCTGCAAGGATATTGAGTCCATAAGAGGGGGTGTATGTGACACTCAACTTAGGATAAAAAGTCCCATATCCGCAAAATATAGGAGAGATATTGGGTATACAAGTAAGAATGCCTTTTTAAAGGGCCATATGGGACAATTCTACTAAGAAGAAAATATATGTATAGAAACGGGGTGCCCTAACAGAGGATACCCAGCCCAAGAAATAAAATTAGAATAACAAAATTGGGGATGATCAAGAACTATCAAAGGGGAAAAGGGAGTTGGGAAAGATATCTTCTATCTCTTCTCAAACATGAACATGGAGCTCTTTAATCAAACTTAACTCTAAGAGAAACCAGTAATGAATCTGTGATATAGATGAATAATACAAACCCAAGATGAACCTATATTCACTCTAATACATTGTCGTTTACCTCCTTGTAAGTGTTTTCAAAAGTATATAGAGGTGAAGCTTCCACATCCAAATTAGATAAGCTATCAAGTGTTTCTTAGATCTACTCATCAATGGGTTAACTCCCAACAAATATTAATACCAACATTATTGTTTAAATCCTTGAGAAAAGTACTAATTCAACCCTTTTTAGGAATTAAAGCTCTGCAAGTTGTGGCCTATTCGAGTTATGTGACCAGTAGCTTTGAGGATAGAAACTCAAAAAAATAGGTGAACCAACCTAGTGTTTTCTTTGGAATAACTATTAGCAAATCCAAGTCACTGATGTTCAAAATATTGAAATTGACACCCACTGCCTTATAGGAGATCGAATGAACTTAAAATTATATCTTTGACATTCAAAAGAAACTGAGAATAATTAGACGATGAAGGTATATTTTATAACTCTAAGAACTAGTTAATCCCTTAACTCTGCTCTTTATGGACTAAACACCATTATTGTGATGGCACCATATAAGAAAAGAATCTCAAGACTGAGTAATTCTTGAGGATACTACAAACCTATGTATGAAAATAGAGTATATTTGACACAAAAACACTACTATTAACTTATGAGTCCTGATTTTGTACCATTTTCAACACCCCAAAGCTTTTATAGGTACATTTTATAGTAATCAACCAAAACTATATTAAATATCATAGATAAAATTGGTAGTTAATTTTCGCTTCAATACCTTAGCCTTCATTATTAAAAATTAATTAGATTAAGTAGATAAATGAGGTTATACTTAGAGACCTTTCTGCCTAATCCTCAAATTTGGGGAACTTTTATTGTCAAGGATTGATGAGCTTTATGAGCTTTTTACCTTTGGTAAGAACTTCCAAAAAGGAGCTAACTTCATAAGTACCTGCAAAATTAAAACCAAGTTAGTAAAATAGTCGACAAGAGCATTTACCTCCCTTAAGGAGTGTTGTACTCATACTGACAAAACATTTGTCAGCCTCATAATAGTGTTAACCTCTATTATCACACTCCAAGGTACTTACCACACATCATTAATGATATACACCATAACCATTAATATGTTTCAAGAAAGATGTTAGAGAAATTATTCTCCCAAAAATATCGCAATCCCTCTCTTATACCAATAACTTCTAGCACTAGATTAGTAATATTAGAAATCTTCAATTCCTTTGCAAACACTAGATCCCCATAAACGTTTTCAACATTAAAGGTTGTCGCACTAGTCCCTAGATTTTCTCTAAAATCCCCATCAGTGTTGTATTTCCACGATCCTAATGGTAGAGGTAACCATCTATCCACTTTATATTGAAAACTTAGCTTATAAGAATCAAGAATAGCTACCATATCATACCATGTGTTGTAGATTTATGAATAATTAAACTTAAATTTAATAAGCCTCTGAACAGTACTATTTATGACCCAAATAATCTTGACTATAGAATATGAGCCACCATGTAGCATATTTTCTTTTTCATCCATGAAAATCACAAAATAATGTTTGGGACAGAAATATAAGTAAGCTTGACTTATTCCTTTTAAGGTCATGAGGATCTACTCCCAAAATATATAATATCACTAGCGAATTAGATCAACTTTCTCAAATTATGTTATCTCAATCTTGCCGATCATGTAATGCTAGTTTTGATTATGGTTCTACAAATATTACTAGGAAAAGAAAATTCATCAAACAGAATCCATCAGTTTTTACTGGATCTAAACCATAAGAAGATCTAACGCTCAAAACTACACCTCCTTAGAAGTATACATCGATCAATGTTAAAATATAGTAACCCAACTAGGTTGGGGTTGAACTCATATGGAATAGGTTAGAACTATCTCTCAAACTTGTTGAAATAGTTGGGTAGTGCAAAAAAGTAAATGAGGGGGGAGGGGAGGGGAGGGGATTTGTAGTTATCAGTAAAAGTGACAAGATTTAAATGATTTTGGTAGTAAATAGTCTAAAACGAACATTATGCTTGTGTATCCCCTTGGCTTTTAACTCTGTTGGTTTATCATTCTCAATCGAAGTATCTCACTACTATACATGTAAAATCTAACAAGTTATGTCTCATTAATAGCCTCTCGACACCCTTTGGTGAATCTCACTCATCTCTTTTCAGTTTCAGAGTATCGCGTTACTAACCCTTGTCTTAGATCCCGATTTAAGCATCTTCTCTTGATCTTAGGTTACTAGATGAGGGTTGATAGCCTCGAATCACTATTATGATCTTTTTTTCCCAATCTCTACCTCTCTCTCAAGTTAGTATCAAATACAGGCAAGTTCCTAATGTTTGGAACCGTTAAGATAGCAATTAAAGTGAAGAGAATGACAATACATGCAACAACAATGATTTAGAAGGATTACATACTTCCCCTACTTTGTTAATCCATCAGGGTTTCCACAACCCTAGATAAGGGAATTAGCCGCTCATTGTTGTTGCAATCCATATATTCATAATTGAAAGCATTAAATCAATCTTGAAATAATTTACAAAGAAAACTCAAAGTCTCAAATCAATAAATCAACCAAAAATAAAGAACACAAGAATCCTAAGATCAAAAGTCTGAGTTCGTAAACTTCTCCTCCAAGGGAATATATTGGCCTCTACTGGCATAAACGAATACAAAATTATTAAAAGGGTATTTATAGATTACATGGAAACCCTAGTAATTAAATCCTAAACAAAAGAATAAAAATTGAGTCGGTGTCCACTTACGAGCTGTAGCTAGCCCCACGTAGGTTATAGGGTCCAGAAAATTGCAGAATCTCCTTGAACCTCCAACTCCTATAACTTACTCTAGCACCTATGGACCATAGGTTCCCCTCACAGGTAGCAGTGGTAAGATATCAACTTTAGGTTCTCTGAAATTTCACTTTCTGACCCATATTTTGGCACCTACACCACGTAGGTAGTACCTACGGACCATAGGTGCCCAAATAGGTAGGGAAAATCCTTAATTTTCACTGCTTTTCTCCTGTTTAAGTCCCAAAACTTGGTTAACTACAAAACACAACACAAAAACACATCATATCTAATAAAATGGCCTAAGTAACTGCATCTTTGTGTAGTTTTAAGCGTAGAAAGTGCTATGAAACCATAGCACACCAACACCTTCAACTTAGAAGTTTACATGTCCTTAGGCAATAAAACACAATCAACAACAAAATGACATTTAACCAAGAGAAACTTTGATACCCATGATAGTCAATCATCAAATTTAAGCTCAAGTACATTACCTCTTCTAATTTTAACACTTCAAAACCAACTATGTGTATCAATGTAGCACAACAATGTGACATAAGGGAATCAAGATATGGCATTAAATTAGCAAAAAAAAATCATACATATGTACAAGTTACAATACCCGAATAAATAAGTAGCTGGAAACACAAACCACATACCCTCACAACAAAGAAGTCCCACTCACTCAATATGTAGCTAGACACTCATAGTCACAAAGAAGTTCTAATAATATGCACAGAATATCATTGGCTTGCCCTTATTTTCTTGACCTTAGCTTTAACACAGTTGGCTTATGACCACTATAGGACTTTACTCGACTTGTAATGTAGGCTCAGGGGATGGTATGGTCATATGAGAATTTAGTCACTATGACTCCTTAGCACTACACTTAAGTTAGTGGTCCACGTACCAACCAATTTTCTTTTATTCCACCCTTATTGCTCCCTTTTTATTCTTTTACAACTTATTCAAGTTGGGTGTGGTTTCATTTATTCTTTCCTTTTCTTCTTAATTATTTCCTTTTTTTGCTTTTCTTTTTTTTCTATTTTTTCTACCACACCCATCCCTACGTTTTTTCTCTTGTCCACGTCCTTCTTCATACCTACTTCAAATCCCACACCCCTATGATAGCCACTCTCAACTTAGGTGATTTGCCTAAGTTAAGGTGTACAATGTCCAGGGAGTACCAAGGCCATAATAGGTTCATTGAAACTAAAATGGGAAGGTAAAAACTTGGCAAGAAAAATAGTCTATATAGGCACAAAATAGGGATCAAGGGATACAATTCATATTTGTTAAGTTAGTTAGGCTAAAAATTGACTAATTCAAGAACGACCTATGATGCATTCCTAACCGACTACCCTATATACCAGGCAAGACTAATCAGGAAAGTTCTTGATTCGAGATACAATGGGAATAAAGTAAGCACTCAAACAAATATTGGAAAGAATAGTTGTTATGACCTAAACCAAGGCCTAGTCATGATGGGTATCTCAAGTCCTCCAAGGATCGAAGACTACCCTTTTTACCCTAGCCAACTAGAACACAATATAACTAGCAATGGATGAATTTCGAACATATAATAAGATAGAGAACTGAGTTACGAACATATAATAAGATAGATAAATAAAATAAAGGTATCTAAGAATTTACAATACCAAATCTAGTCATATCTTGTTGTCCATAAAAGCCTTTAGGAAACCAAACATCAATCAAAGTTGGGACATGCCCCCAACCCTAGCCAAAACCCATAGAAGTGGAATTGATCTCAAAAGAGATCAATAAGAGAAGAGAAGTGCAAAAGCTGGAAAACCCTGAGAAGCAAGTGGTCGTAGTTACCATAATCGTGGTATTAGGCTTGCAATCTTGGCGAGTAAATATCAGTAAGAACCTATGATTGTGGTAGATTTATCTCAATCACAAAGCTATGATTATGGTCCTAGTGGTGCAATCGCGGTGATGCGTGTTAATGCCCTGGGGAAATTTTGTAATTTTGCATAGCTTTTACTAAATCCATTACAACGCAAAAAACCTTTCCCATTTGGTATTCATCAATTTTGAAAATTGAAATTTGAGACTTTGTAAACCCTACCAAATTGGGGAAACTTAGTGTGATTAATTTCTCAATTAGTTTTGATTGTAATTGAATTTGAATTCTAGTTTACTCTTAATTGCAATTTCAATGGAAGAATTGAACAATCAATTTTGTATATTTCTTCTTCCTAACTTCATGAGTAGCTAAACAATTTATCTTGGGATTATGTTGAAATAAGGTGCAATTATATGTGGGTTGTGCTTTATTGATGCAGATTCTTGGTCATTACTTGTGAGTTTCACTAATGCTTTCTTTATTTAGTTTGAATTTATGGGTGAAACCCCTAAACCCCCAAAATGTATTTGTGAGTAAAAAACCGAAATTCTCAAAAGCTTACATCAGTCTTGAAAGAGGGATGTGAGTGAACTTTTGGATCCTATATCATCCTTGATAGAGTGATAAAGATGACAAGGCCTTAGTGAACAATAGTTAGATATAGTTATGATCTTTTCATCATCTTTGAAATAAGGGTGAGTTGAAAATTAGCTAGATCTAGGGCATGTTCCTAGAAATAGAGATGCCTAATTGAGGTATTAGGTGGTTTCATTTTCCACATCTATGAGGTATCAAAAAGGATCCATGTATGATAATCTTAAGGCTTGGTTGAAAGATTAGCCTTAAGAACACCTAACCAAGCCTACCCACGTAGTTGATGACTAAAAGTTGCACTCAATTATCATAAAACTGTGCATTATTTTCCCTAGGAAGACATAATCCCAAGACTCATCCTATATTGAAATCTTAACCACAATTGTCGCTTTGAGTTGGTAATTTGAGTTGATTTTCACAAAAGAGCTTTCCAAACCAATCATCCAATTTTATTTTATATATTTTACTTTGATTACACAATGGGCATTCACTTATAAGCTATCGAAACCTATAGGGCTTAAAGACTAGACTCACTCTTTGAGGATTTAATCTCAATTTGAATTGAGATTTACTGACAGCGATCATCCTATAAAAAAACTACGATATAGGTGCGCTTGATCAAACTCTTTATAGCATAGGGATACAACATCCAGGGATAGTTAGTAGGGTGAGCGCTAGCATGTAACTCAAGGAGAAGATAAAATAATTCCCTAATCAATAAGTCCCAAATCATTCCAAACCAATATGCACACAATCATATACATATATAAATAATATGCCAAGATAGGGGAAAAGGTTTAGGATGAGAGTTAAAACATTAATATGGACGGTGTAGCTCAAACCATCATTTAAATCCACAGGCTATATGGGTCCAACTCTCACCCTGCTGAAAGGTCCAAGTGTATGTTAACCACACAATTTGGGGTATCAAAGGCTGAGTAATCTATGACCCTTCACCAATCCAGGATACAAATATATAAAGTGTGACACAAGGTCACAGTCATCAAGACCAATCGTCACAATGATAAACATGGGTTTCTGGTATCAAACCCTCGCGACCTCTATTTTCATAGCTCAGCTACACAACCTCCTTTAAGCCTGATTAAAACATTTAAACATTCCCATTCATTGGACAATTATTTATCCATTAAGGTATAACACATTAGTATCGTCATACCAACTACGATTGCAAGATATTATCAATATGACATTCTAATTATCATCACTTTGGGGAATTCATAACCCAATAAGGTCCAAATATTTATACACATGGGGGAATCTAATACCCCCGAGGTTCAATGTTAATTATCTATCAACTTAGGGGAATCCACGACCCCCAAGCTTCAATTTAAAACCATATATGTTCCATTATCCTTTTATGTAGAGAGATAGTTCCAAAAATGATTATAGTTCCAAAAATGACTACAATATGCACTCATGTTTCAAAGCCAATTTCGTAAGGCAAGTTGAGATTATTACATATTTAAATTCCACATCCATTTATTTGGGGGAATGTACAACTCTCTTTCCTATTTACCAAGACCATGCACCTAATGAGTTCAAAACTATCAATTCAAAACATGAATGATTCGCATCAATAAGAAATGTAATTCCATCAATAACATTCAAAGTCCCTCAACCCAATTTCAAAAACCATTGATTAATCACATGAATACCAATTCTAAACTCATTATTTTATTAAAGAAATTTAGGGGAAGAGATACATTCCTAAAATATTAAGAGTTATGGAAAATAAACTAATCTTAGAGCCCAAGATGATCAGCCTTGAGAAACCCTAGTTGTTCTTGACCTAGGGAATTTTAGAGAGTAGATTATAGTTTATCATAGTTAAAGTGATGAAAATAACCCACTTGTGGTGTTTTATGGTTGTGGGTTTTAATATGAGAATGAGGGAAATGACAAGAATGACCTCACTTAAATGTGAAAAAAAATGAACCCCAGTCATTATGGGTCACGTCACGACTTGAAATGAGTAATAGCCTGGACTCATAGTCTGGGAAGACTCTTTGGCACCCTTCACTAGTTTGGCCACGAGTCACAGCTTATAACTCATGACCAAACCTTATGACTTGTAGAGTTCTAGTCATAGTCACCACAGGAAAATAAACCATAATACTGTTGGGAATACAAATAAAACTCCCAAGATTGTGGCCCTGCAATTTTTTTTAATTTTTGAGCATGAGTATGTTGACCAAGGTACGATTGGACAAGCCACTCGTACCCTTTGTATACGGCTCATATCTACTTATCTTTTCCCTCTCATACCCCAAGTAGCTTAAAAATATGGTATTCTATCCCCTATATGACTTGGCCTCTCCTCATTCATATCCTAAATATATAATTCGTATCTAAGTGAGTCGAATGACGTATGACACCTAATGTTGAGTGGATTGGTTTCTATACGAGTGGTGCATATGAATAGGGCATGAGTCATACCCTTTGGATACGACTCAAGGGTCTCTACTCATACCTTAATTATTGTACAAGGCCTAGTAAAATCCTAGTGTACGATTCAGGGTACCACTCATACTGTAGGGTATGATTCCCTTGAGAGTCGTATAGGTGAGTCGTATCCCTGGACAAGGTCATTTTAAAAATTTTAACTAAGGGCCTTATGGTCATTTCCTTTTCATAAAACCCTAAGTCCTCTCACTATATAGGGCATTGTAGGTTCCTAATCCCTCATTTACATGACTCAAACATTCCAAAACACTCTAAAAGATTCTTGAAGCAAGATTAGAGGCTAGGGTTTGGAGCGTGCTCATCTAAAAGATAAAGAGAAGTCTAGTTCTTGGTGGATCAACTTTTTTAAGGCATGTAACTCTTCCCCTTGTTAAATATCTCTATACCCATGTATTTCACACTTGGATTAGTAAGTGTACATGGTGATTTTGAAATAAAATAAAGAGGGTTTAGTTGCCTAATGATGAATAATAATGATTCTTTCCTAGACTTGTGTTTATACATGTTATTGATGATGGTTTGCCTATGTGGGTTCTTGTTTTATGTTGTTTAACATAGGGATTTTGAGCAACCCTAATCTCAATGATTTTTACCATGAAAATGGCCTTGTTAAAGGTATGCACATAAGGTGTTTGTGAAAATATCTAAGTGAATTATCTAGCCACTTGTTTGTCATGTTTTTAACTAGGTAAATGGACCAATAAGCATGAATGACTGATGAATGATATCATAAAGGTATTGATGTTGGGTGTATTTATGCAATCTAGCATTACTATCCTAGAATTTTTAGCCTTATTTTAAGGATGATTCTTATGATATATATGTTGATTATTATATAAATAAGAATTTATGTGACCAAGTATGTGCTCACAATGTTTAATGGTGTTTCCACAAAAGTTTTGATTCAATTAGACCATTTAAAGTTCAACCAACAAAACTAGTGTGACTAGATTGAGCTAGGTGTTGTCTAGTCTTTTATGTTGGGTTCTAATGAGTTTTAATGAGTTCCTAAGGTTTTTATTATGTATTTATATGTGAAATAACTTATTGATAATGCTCAAGGTTCAATTTGATCAAGCCAAGGGTCAAAAAAATGAGTGAGAGCTCAATATGAAATTAGCCTATACTTAGCTCGTGTTTTTGATTCACTGACTTGTATGTTACGTTGTTTTGAGATCTAAATTGTTGTGTTTAATGATTTAGTATTCTTGGTGTATGGATTATGATGATATATTAAGGATATACAGGCTTCAAATCAAGTGTAAGCAACTGAAAAAGGCTCCGAATGGCTCAACAAAAGCATAATACTAAAATTGTCACAATTTGGACGCTTGAAATTTATGAGGTGCGTGTGGGCTGTAGGAGTGTCCAATGAACTCATGAAAAAAAACAATGGATTCAGAAGATTCCAAATTTGTGAACCACTAGCTCTTGTAGCTTTTTGTGGAGTTTAATGAGGCACCAAGACGTGGTGAATTCACTATGAGATTCTGGAAATTAACAATTATCGACTGGCTCGACACCGCGATGTGGTGGCCATCAAAAGTGGAAAAATGCCCAGATAAAAGGTAATAACGTGGAAACCCAATCCAAGTCAGTTTATGACTTGTGTACTATAAATATAACGTGTTAAATCACGTTTTAATCATCTACGAACCCCTAGATCGATTGGAATAACATTGAAGGATACCACAACTTCTTTTTAGGTTTTTATTTCTTTAATTTAGCTTTATTTATGATTTTAAGCATTCATACAATTATTTGAATGTTGATTATGTCTATGAGTGGATTAAAACTTCCTTTTCGGGGTTAAAGCCAAGAACATGAGTATTATTATTTAGGATTAAATTCGTTTGATTTGCTTATCATTATTACTTGTTTGTTTATTCTTGTTTTAACTATTTTAAGGATTCACGACCCTTAGAATTCATATATTGTCAACCTTGTAAACTCGAGAGAGGGAAGAGGGAGATAGAATATGGGAAAAAACAAAGTATACTTTGTATTTCTTTATTAAATAAGAAATTCAAATTATTATCTAGGACAAGGATGTACTTAGATGCCTTACTTGATTCAAATGTAGGATGATAACTTGAAAAATTTAAGTGAACTATTACATCCCGCTCAATGATGTAGTTATAAGGTTCAACTTAGGTCAAGGATTAGAGGATGGAAAATCATAATCATGCAATTAACTCTGCAATTCAACAACTAAGATAAGCAAGTTAACGAATGAAGTTCAATAACATAGTATGATTGTTCAAAGTGTTTTAACCATGGGTTTTTATCCTATTGATTGTTTCAATATCTTTACTTTATACCTTGTTTACTTTTCTCGAGTTATAAACTACAAACTTTCTTGTTGGTTATGCTTGCATTAGCTAAATCAAAATAGTGAACTGAAATAGAATTGTTGTCGAATCAAGTCTCTGTGGGATCAATACTTGGATTCTTAAAGGCCACTTTACTACTTGATAAGACCATGTACACTTGCGTGTGCACTTGGGTGCTATTAATTTTTTAGCATCATTGCCGGGGACTTGTTATTTGGCAATTGTTTATTTGAGTTTTAACTTTTATATTTATTTGGTGTTTTTATACTTGGTCTTGTTTTTTTTTTTTTTGCAGGAAATGGGTTTTAAAGTAGTAAGCTGGCAAAGGATCAGGATTTGGTTGAACCAAGCTCTGAACCTGAGAAAATTTTTCATCAATGCAGGAGAGAAGTATTTTTTCTCCCCCCAAATTCTGTAAATTCAAGAAGGCCAAGATTATACTATTCCAATGGATGAAGGACAACCAACCCAGAGGATAGTTAGGGAAGTGGTAGTCCTACTTCCGAGGAACTTGACTTCCCCAATTCAAAAACCAATAGCTGGGGGGAATTTTGATTTAAAACATAATATGGTGTAGCTTCTTATTAGTAGTGGACAGTTTTTAGGGCTTTCACATGAGAATCCACAAGTTCACTTGCAGACCTTCATTAATCTTACTGTTACATTCACTTCGACTGGGGTGAGTCCAGATTATGTGAGGTTGACACTGTTTCCCTATTCACTTTTTGGGGAAACTAAAAGGTAGTTGAATGTGGAACTTGCCAATTCAATTACATCATGGGATAACTTAGACAAAAAATTTCTCATCAGATTCTTTCCATCAGGCAAGACTGCAAGACTTTGCAGTGAGATAGTGAGCTTCAAACAGAAGCCTGATAAAAACCTCTATCATGCTTGGGCATGCTTCAAGGCTCTTTTTAGGGAGTGTCCACACCATCAACAGTCCAATGAGGTACTTTTTCTTACTTTTGTAGAAACTCTTGATCATAATATGAAAATTTTACTAGATTCAGCCGCAGTTAGTGGCGCACTGGAGTTGACTTATAATGAACTGTACATATTACTAAATCGTATAGCACAAGGAAATCCCGAGTGGCATTCAGATTCTAAAAGTTCCATGAAAAGAATTATGGGTATATTGGTGGTGGACTAATTCACAACTTTATTAGCACAGGTTTCTACATTACAGAATTTGATCAACACATCATTCATCAGCATGAAGTTGGGAGTAGCATAACCTGCATCCATAGTCAATGCTATCCAACAAGCTGCAGGCTGGTGTGAGGTATGTGGAAATAGTAGTCATATAGTGGTCATGTGTGATTCAAATATGAAATCTGTGATGTATGTAGGTAATGCAACTAGGCCAAATTATGTTAATGCTTACAACATGAAATGGAAAACTCATCCACCAAACCAGCCATGGAATGCCTTACAGCCGCAGACCCAATAAAATAATTCAACAAGCAACATGGAAGAGATATTGAAATAACTCTTAACTGGTCAAGCACAATTATTTGTGGATATGAAAAATCAAAAGACAGAATTAGAGAATCAGCAAGCAGCCACAAGAAGTTTAGAGTTGCAAGTGGGCCAATTATCATAGGCAATAAATACTAGAGCACAAGGTGATTTTCCACTTGACACAGAAACTCTAGAATAAGTTATTGAAATCACCTTAAAAAGTGGTAAAGATATTCAAGGAGGACCTCCAAAGACAACTAAGAAGGTAGATGTTGATATGGTGATCCAACAACTTCCCAAAGAAGCTGCTGAAAATTCAAGAAAGTTTGAGTACTTGAGATTGAAAGTTGCTGAACTAGAAGTGAAGAAGACACTGTTATTACCATTCCCTCAGAGGCAATTTAAAGCGAAGGAGGACACTCACTAAAGAGTGTAGTGTTGTGATAATACAAAGAATTCCTAAGAAATTAAAAGATTAGGGAAAGTTATCTATCACTATTAAAATTGGGAGTAAAATGGTCCAGGCACTGAGTGACTTAGTGGAAAGAATCAATTTGATGCCCTTGTCTTTGTTTAAAACATTGGGCTTGGGAGAATCGAGACCGAATACTGTGGCGTTGCAGCTGGCAGATGGGACATTTACATATCCAGGTGGAATAATTGAGGATGTCCTTATAAAGGTTGATAAATTCATTATACCTACTGACTTTATTGTTCTTGATTTTTAGGTAGATGAACAGGTACCAATTATTTTGGGGCTTCTATTCTTAGAAACTGGAGGGGCCTTAATAAATGTTATAAAAGACACGCTCAAAATGAGGGTAGATGATGAAGAGGTGGTATTTGATATTTACAAAAAAACCATCATAAAATCCCAAATAAAATATTTATGTATGATCAATATGATTGAAGGGGATAAGTGTAGGGTGGTTAATCCACCAAAAACTTCTTCAGATTACTTGATTAAATGGGACAATTTGAATCCACTATTTCCCAATATGATAAAGGTTGAAGTAACGAGAGATGGTGACCTTAAGAGTGCAAACTTAAGAGGTCAGAAATGAATGAAAAAATGGCTCCCAAAAAGGAGTAAAAGGGTGAAGGAATATGGTTGAGTTGAGTTAGGTCATGCCGCGATACTAAATCAGACACTCCTTGGGAGGCAACCCAAGTTAAGTAGGTATGTTTTCTTTTCAGTTTTTTAGTTTTTATTTCACATAGTTTTTGTCTTTCATTGAGTCGCAGGTTGATGAAAAGTCTGAGTACTAAAAACTTGAGCTAAGCAGCATGGCAAAAACCGAGTGTGGGGTCCTATGGATCACATTTATGAGTAAATGCTACTAGCTTGGCCTAAAGGCCTCAGGGAGTATTTATATCTTTTACTTTTAAATTCACTTTAGTGACAAAGTAGATTTTTAAGTGTGGGGTGGGAAAATTCCTAAATTTTCGCTCAATTTAAAAATTTTTGGTGTAAGATATTCTTGTTGGTGATATTTTTTATTACATGGTGCAAGTATTTTATTTGGTAAAAGTATGTGGAATGAATTAATTACTATTGTTGAAACTCTTAGGCTTATTTTTGTGACTCTTGTACTTTGTGGCTTAATTTTGAATTCATGCTATTGTTTGGTTGATAGTATATGATGATCCTATTGAGTTGAGCATGTTCCATGTGAGTGTAAGGTTCTTGTATATTTCTTATTGGATGTGATGTGGCCGGTGTGTGTGAAAAGAAATAAAAAATATGGGTGTAGGAGATGATATAAACATTTCTTTGATAGCCTTGTTTTATACTTTCTATTTGTTCTACCCTTTGTGCATTATCCTAGTTAACCTCTATTGAGCCTTCAGCTTATTTTCTTTGGTAGCCTCATATGTAGCCTAATCCCTATTTTGATAGACCATAATTTGATCCAAAAGCTCCTAAGTGCTTTAATTGAAAAAAATAATTAAGAAAGGACTTTGAGCAATTGAAGAAGAAAAGAGAAAATAGATGCCCAAGGTTATAGTTATTGGTGTTTATAATTGATGTGTGATGGTTGGGAGTGATATAAATGGTGTTATAAATATTTCCATGAATGTAGAAAAATAGAAATATTGAATCGTAAAGGAATAAACAATACATCCACCACGTGTTTATGAAAATGATTAAAAGAGGTAGGGAAAAAGCAAAAGATATGGGTGGATGAAAAAGTGTAATTTGGTTGTTGGAGATTGGCTTTAACTGTATAATGTAGTGTATTAAAGCTCTTAAAGAGGTTAGTCATTATTCCCAAATAGTTTGTACCCATCCTTTAGCCTACATTACAATCCAAAAAAGTCCTAATTGATCCTAAGCTTTACATTCTAATATTAGTGGAGCACTACACTAAGGGAAAGCCTATGGTTCATTATGTGTAATTTGTGAATTCTTTGTGAGGGTGAGCATAACTTGATTCTTATACCCATCTTGTCCTAATTGCATTATTGTGAGTGATTATGGGCAAATCTCTTGTGGTTAGGGACACATGTTTGATGAATGTGGGTGACTTGTATGATATCTTTAATTGAGAAATATGCATGAGTTTTCCACTTTCGGAGTCCATTCTTGAGGCTAGGTTGTTTTGAAGTAGGGGTTTTGAGCATTCAATTGATTATAACATGCTTCGTGTTGTAAACTTGCATTCTATGTAGTCATTATAGTGCTATCTTGAATTTATTGATTGTAGTGTAAGTGTAGGGTTTTTTCAGCTCATGGTATTTATAGTTAAGAGTTGTTCGAGGACGAACAAGGCTTTAAGTGTGGGGTGGTGAAGTTGGGTGTATTTTTGTATTCTAGCGTTACTATCCTAACCTTTTTAGCCTTATTTTGAGGATGATTCTTATGCTATATGTGTTGATAATGATATAAATGAGTATTTATGTGTCCAAGTATGTGTTCAAAATGTTTAATGGTGTTTCCACACAAGTTTTGATTTAATTCGACCATTTAGAGTTCAACCAAGCAAACTAGTGTGACTAGCTTGAGCTAGGTGTTGTCTAGTCTCTTGTGTTGGGCTCTAATGAGTTTTAATGAGTTCCTAAGGTTTTTATTATGTATTTATATGTGAAACAACTTATTTATAATGTTCAAGGTTCAATTGGATCAAGCCAAGGGTCAAAACAATGAGTGAGAGCTTAATGTGGAATTAGCATATGCTTAACACGTGTTTTTGAATTACCGTCTTGTATGTTGTATTGTTTTGAGATCTAAATTGTTGTTTTTAATGCTTTATGATTCTTGGTGATGGATTATGATGACATATGAAGGATATACAAGCTTCAAATAAAAAATTGATGCAATTTGGACCCCTCAAATGTATGGGGCGCGTGTCAGCTGTACAAGTGTCTAATGGACTCGTACAAAACACCACTAGATTCAAAAGAGGCCCAAATTTATGACCCATTGTCCCATGTAACTTTTTTTGGAGTTTAATGAGGCACCACAATGCGGTGAGATTCTGAAAATTGACAATTGTTGATTGACTTGACACCACAATGCCGTGGCCATGAAAAGAAAAAACAAACCTGCCAAGCTAAAAGGAAATAACGTGGAAACCCAATCCAAGTTGGTTATGTCTCGTTTACTATAAATATAATGTGTTAAATCATGTTTTAATCATCTTGGAACCCCTACATTGATTGGAACAACATTGGAGGCTACCACAACTTCTTTTTAGGTTTTTATTTCTTTAATTTAACTTTATTTATGGTTTTAATCATTCATACAATTATTTGGATGTTGATTATGTCTATGATCAGATAAAAACTCCCTTTCCGGGGTTAAAGCCAAGAACATGAGTATTATTATTTTGGATTAAATTCATTTGATTTGCTTATCATTATTAGTTGTTTGTTTTTTCTTGTTTTAACTATTTTAAGGATTCGCGACCCTTAGAATTCATCCATTGTGTGCTTGGGCGTTGTCAGGTATTGTGAGCCATGTATTGTCTAATGGATGCCATTATTGGGTTAATGACTAATAAGGGGTTGAAGCCCCTAAACATGCAAAGGAATTTGATGTGTGTGTTAAGACTAAACGTGGTGAGAACATAATGTAAGCTTTCTAATGAAATATGAATGGTTATGTGGGTCTTGATGACCGTAGTTGTAATTAATGATGAGTTTAATCAAGGCATTTAGTCTATTGAAGTGATTAATGGTTAAATGGTTTTGTGAAGGTCTAATGTGCGTCTATGAAATTAGTCTAGTGAACATGAGTAAGTCATAATAAGGGGTAAATGAATGTGAGAACGTGTAGATGGATGGTAAAGTCCTTGTTGGCCATGTATTGAGTTAATATGATTGTAAATTCTTGGCAAACGGTCGATAAGAACCTTGTTAATCATGTAATGGATTAGCTTATGTCTTTAAATGGGGTGGTGGCCCCATAAGTATGAATGGTTGATAATTGATATTTTGTTCATGTTGTTATCCATATAATTCGTTAAACTATGACCATGTTTGTTTGATGGCTAAGAAAGGGGTTCAATTCCCTAAGCTTGAACTTAAAATTGTGTGTGGAACTAAACTATGGCATTGAAATGTTAATGATGAACAAATGAGTTAGTAAGGGTCTTAATGACCGCTGATAGAATTAAATGATTACTTGAATTGACGCATTGGCCTAATAAAGTGTTTAATCGATAAATATTTCCCTGAATACCTTATGGTCCCGTGTGGGTCTTGATGACTATGAGTTGAATTGTACGATGAAATGTGTTAAGGCATCGGCCTATTGAAATGGTTGAGCAATGATGGCTCCCATGAGGACTATGTGGTCGTGTCTAGTGTTGATTTGGCTAATTGAGATAAAGTCCTTAAATGTTAAATGAATTATAAATATGTTAATGTATGAGCTAATGGGTCGAAAGGTCAAGTGTCTACTAATAATGGTGACTGATTCGAGTTCCTCGTCTAATGAAATGACTAGTGATTCGAGTTCCTGGTCTAATGAAACGGCGAATGATTCAAGTTCCTCATCTAAAGAAATGGCTAGTGATTCGAGTTCCTAGACTGGTGAAATGACTAGTGATTTGAGTTTCAAGTCTAAATAGATCTCTTGAGGTTAATGTACCTTGTCAAATGAAGTGGCTAGTGATTCGAGTTCCTAGTCCAATAAAATGGCGAGTGATTCGAGTTCCTTATCTAATGAAATGGCTAGTGATTCGAGTTCCTAGTCCAATATGATGACTAGTAATTTGAGTTCCTATTCCACTGAGATGGATTGTAGCTTGAGTCCCTTGCCCAATGAAATTGATTAAATTGGTTGAATCGGTTAACTTGGTAGACTCGGTCAAATGTAAATAGTGGTTGGGTTGGCTTGGGGTTCGGATCCCATGACTAATGTAACGATAAATCTTAAGGTTATAAAAGTGGTAACGTGGAAGATTGAAAGTTCTTCACTTTATGTATCATGAATGAATGATTTGAGGATGCATGTTATAACTTGTCCCTTCCTTTGGTTTGTTATGTAAATACATGTACATGTACCTTCATATATTCCTATACTTTTGTAAATGTGATTGCATATAACTTTTTAACTTGGATTGAACAAATGTGTTATTTTATCCTTATCCTTGGGTTACATGCTAGCGCTTCAAGTGATAAACATCTTCAGATGTTATGTCCCTATGCGACATAAGGGCCAGAGCATCTTCTTCATCTTCTTCTACGTAGTAAATAGGTATTCCAGCGGTTCAGGCATTGACCCTGAAGTGGTGAACTTCCACTCTGAAAGACCTACCTTTAATAGTCACGTTACTCTATGTCGTAAACTTGTATACATTTAGTAATTGGTTATTGTTGGGGGCTTGTCCTAACATATTATTGACTTTGGTTGGTTAGAGGTTTTGTGGATTACTGTGGACTTGGGTATTTTTGCTAGACTATTGGCATTAATGAAATGTTAGTTATTTTCTAAGTGTTGACTATTAGCATTATATTTCTGCTATCTTATTATAAGGTCAGGATTCATCCGACCTTTGTGGTTGTTGTGATGATGATTATGGTGGGTTAAGGGGAGACCTACGGTACATGTGTTATTGAGGTACCCATACGACATAGCCTGGGTTAGCGCCATGTTGAAGAGTCCCACCTTATGACTTATAATGTCTCACCATGACTCATGAGGGTCCAATTGTACTTAGTACAGAAAAATTGGTCAACTTTACTGGTTTGTTCACTAATCCCTCCACACTACTAGTGACTACACCTTACGACTTGTGAGGTGCCAGTCGTAGCCTGGGCAGTGTGCTCAAAACTCAAAAATTTCAGAGGCAAAAAATCTGGGGTTTTATATTCTTCCCTTCCCCCAGGATCATTCATCCCCGAATGATGAATCAAGTAATCTATTAACACTATTTTAAGATAGGAATGAAAAGACAAACCTGTAAAAAGTTAGAAAACAAAGAGAGTAGAAAAATACATACCTTAATCACAATTATCCAACTCGGGGAACAAGAAAGGATATTTAGGCTTTATGTCTTCATTGGCTTTCAAAGTATCTTTTTCTACCTTATGGTTCCTCCAATGGACCTTCACCGAAGCTACATATTTAGTACTTAAATGATGGACTTTCCTATCCAAAATCTCAACAGGAATATCCTCATAAGACAAGGAATTAGAAATACCAATATCCTCATTAGGTACCACAAAAGAAGCATCACCCACATACTTCTTCAACATCGACACAGGGAAAATCGAGTCAATTGAACTTAAACTAGAAGGAAAATCCAATTCATAAGTGACGTTTCCAAATCTTCTCCAGATCAAGTACGAATCAACTAATGGGTACTAAGATTTATTTTCTTCCCAAAACTCATCACTCCCTTCGTGTGAGATACCTTCAAGAACACCCAAACCCCAACCTTAAACTCCAACTCTCTTCGCCTTACATCCACGGAGGGATTTTTATGATTATGAGCCTTCTTAAGCCTATCGCGGATCACCTTCACCTTCTCTATGGCTTGGTGAACCAAGTCAGGACAAAATAATCTAGTCTCACTAACCACAAACAATCCAATAGGAGATCCACACCTCCTACCATAAGGAGTTTCAAAACGATCCATCCCAATACTAGAGTGATAACTATTATTATAAGCAAATTTAGTGAAAGGCAAATGATCTATCCAACTACCTCCAAAATCAATCACAAAGGCTCGTAGCATATCTTACAAAGTCTGTATATTTCTCTCCGCTTATCTTTCTGTCTGAGGGTGGAAGCAGTGCTAAGGTTCACCCTATTCCCCAAACCTTTCTAAAATGAACGCCAATAGTGAGAAGAGAACTGTGTACCTTGATCCAAAATAATGGTAACTATAACATATGCAATCTAACTATCTCCTCAAGAAATAACTTCACATAATCCTCCCCAGAGTAGGTAGTCCTTACCGGCTAGAAGTGAGCAGACTTAGTCATCCTATCCATGATTATCCAAATTAAATCATGCTAATTTACAAATCACAGAAGACCATTAATAAAATCCATGTTGATCACTTCCCATTTCCATACGGGAAACTCAATATCTTGAGATCTTCCACTAGGCCTTAAGTGCTCAACCTTCAATTTTTGATAGACCATGTAATTAGCCATGAAGTTATACATATCCCTCTTCATATTATTCCAGTGATAAATCTCCTTAAAGTCATGAAACATCTTCATCAGACTAGGATGAATCACATACCTCAACTCATGAGCCTCAGTAAAAATCCTCTCTTTTAGCCAATCAATATAATTAACACACAATCTACCTCAGTATCTGAAGATACCATCTCCACCAATCTCAAATGCCATGACCTTCTGCTGACCCACATCATCCTTAATCTGCATTAATAAGGTGTCTAAAACTTGCTTCTCCTTCACATTTACACCAAGAGATAACTTTACCATATCTTGTACAATTATACCTCCATCCTTGGAATCCAAAATACAAACTCCAAGATTAGCTAATCGGTGAATATACTTCACTAATCATCACTTCTCCTAATATTAATGAGATAAGTTACCCATGGATAACCTGTTAAGATCATCGACAACCACATTATCCTTACTTGGATTATAACACCCAGAGTTTTTGACCCTTAAAAAATATCCTGGATTTTTAGTTTCTAGACAAGTTAATGACTAGGGTTTATGATTCGTGCACTGGGGTACGAAATGGTATGGGTTGTTCATATGCTAATCAGTGTTGGATAGTGGGTTAAATTTGGTTCCTAGAATGGATACGACATGAGTGGTATTAGTCGTATATGTGGATGCGGGTTGTTGGGTTTGGTTCTTTCCTTCACTTAATCTTTGACTTAGTGATTTTTGTTGGATCTGAGTATGAGTGGATCACCATAAGCTATAAGCCATGGTACAAGTCATACCAAGGACTCGTATGGTCAACAGTGTTCAATCCTCTAGTGATTCTATTCTACCAGGGGTACGGGTCAAAGATACTAGTCGTATACTTGGATCCACATTGGTTTGGGGCGAGTCATACCTTGGATAGTGTTGCGTCCAAGGGGGAGTCCTAGGGTATGAGCTGTTGGTACCACTCATACCTGAGAATATAGTTTGTATGGGTCAATTGTACCCTATGATGGGTCTTTTATGTAGTTTAAGTGGGGGTAATCTAGACATTTACCCCATTAACCTAATAAGGCCCCATGAATTATATTCCAATTGGGAGGTTATTTGCCCTATTACTCTATTCATTAACACTTAGAAAACACTCTTTAATTCTTTCTAAAGTTCTTAGGCAAGGGAAGATAGGGTTTCTTCATAATGATTAATTTGGGGCTTGTGTTGGTGATTTCTCTCCATTATCTTCTCAATTAAGGCATGTACTCTTTCCTTAGTGTTAGTTACAACTAGAAGCATAGTTTTATACAATATTTTCATAGTTTGATTATTGTATAGTTTTGGGTTTTCAAATGTAATTTAGGGTTTTTGGTTATAAATGGTTGATTATGGTTTTCCCATATTTTAATTATGTTATTACATACTTTCTTGGTGGTTTTCGATAATTAGTTGTATGGGAATGGTGACATGGTAATTAGTTTTGGTTTTGTAAATACTATGCTCCCAATATGTTTAAGAAAATACCTATGAGAATGTTTTCACTATATTATTGGATTTTTAACGAAACTTATGCAAGGTTTAAATTTGGTAATGAAACCGAAATGGGTTAAATGGTTAAATGGAATGGTTTGGTTTGATAAACATCCTTGTGGGGTACACTGGAATCCCCTAAGTAAACATAATAATGAATATTTGTGAGGTACAAAGGAATCCCCCAAACAAATATAATAATGGAACACTTGTGGGGTAAATGGGATTACCCCAAGTTAACATGGTAAATAGGTACACGGGAGTCCCTTTACCTTAAAAGGTTTGGCTAAGGACATTACTTACAAGTTATAGTCGGTATGATGATACCACTATCTATAGCCTCAATTAATAATAATGGTTCAAATTAGTTAGAAATGGCTTAAATTGGGAAATAAAGGAAAGGTGTGATAGCTAACCGTGAAGGTGGGAGTCAAATGGATGAATATTGAAAACTTATATTTGCCGACATGAGGGTTAGGTCATGGAGAACTTATATGATACTATGAGGTATTTAGGAATCCTCTAAGTACACTGTATATATGTATCATGTAGAGTAAAGGGTACTTGGGAATCCCTACTCTTATGGTATCTCCGATGCATGTGGCTACACTTATCGGGCCCTTTTCAAGGCATTACACTGGACAATATCTCCCATTGGTGGTTATGTATAGTTAAGCTACATATACCCAGGTTAATGGTTTCAAATACATGTTAAACCCAATTTCCTTTTTTGGCATGGTTATATATAAGTATGGTTTGAATGCATATGGTTGTTTTACATGGTTTTACTAGATGGAATTATTATATCCTTATCCATCATTAATGTTAGTGTTCTCTTACTAACTAATCTTCAGTTGGATGTATCCCCATGCAATACAAGAATCAACCATTCTACTTCTCCTGTATAGTGATAGGACTTCAGGATTAACTTTTAGATTAAAGTGGTGAGCTTCCATCTTTCCAGAAGGCTCTATTTCATGTTATTAACATTTTTATATACTTTGGTTTATTTATGGATATTGGTTTTGGACATATTTGGGGTCATGTCCCATCCGGATATTGGTTTTCTTTTGTTTAGAGGCTTTTTTAGAACTACTAGTGGTTGGAATGAGCGGGATCAATATTATTGTTAGACTTAGTATTGGTATTGATATTGGGGATTACACTAGTTAACTTTATTGTTAGTTATTATATCCTCTTTTATTTTGGGATTATATATAATTATTATAAACCCATATGGTTATGATTCTGGATTATGGTTTGGTTGGTATTGGTTACCGGTTGGGTATCGAATGGTTGGAATCGTTTGGGTGGTCACGAATATAGACCTATCCTAGAGTCTTGGATTATGCAAAAATTCTATCTTGTTATGTATTTGAAATTCATCCAACTTATGATATGCATAGGTCAGTTGGGTTTGGTATCGGGGGTTGTCCTCGGTCCTAGTTGGACTTAGGATGCCCATTATGACAAGGCCCTAGTTTGGGTCGTGTCAAGTTAGTATTAGAGCTTTAGGTTTATGGTCAATTGGGAGTCCACAAAGCCGTGTCTAGTAGTCTCTTTTAGGGGTGTGTAGTGCGCCACACTCATAAGATAGAGGCTACAAGGCATTTAGGATGTTTCAATTTCTTGGTATTCTATTTTCAATCTTGGAGTGTAAGTGTTGGAATATTCTCTAATCCTTGTCTATTCACTTTTTAGATTATGCATTGATGATCTAAAATACAAGGAAACTCTTTTGTCCCATCTCAGGACAATGTGGAAAGGACACAGAGGATCCATACTCGATCTAGATAACTAGTCTCTGATTGTTCTGGAGTTTTATTGGTTGCTAATAGTCCTCTTTAAGGTGAGGTGATGAATGTGGAATTTCATCAATCGATTCATACTATTGCTTAGTTGGTTGTTGCTTAAACTGGGAAGGATACATTCGGTGTTTCATCTGCTGAGGTCACAATAGTTGGATAGTTTATGAAGATGAATACTCCTAATTTTACTGGAGTAAAGTTAGAGTAGGATCCTTAGAGTTTCTTGGATGAAATGGAGAAAATCTTTTGAGTGATACAGGCCATGAATTTAGAGAGGGTAAATTTTATAGTTTATCAACTCAAGGGTGTTGCGTACCAGTGGTACTAGGAGAGAGTAGGGATAAAGGTGATGTTTAAGATTTTTCATTATGGGAGACCTTCTCAAATGCTTTTTTGGATCGCTTCTTTACTCAAGAGTTGAGGGAAGCAAAGATGGAAGAGTTTGTAAACCTCAAGCATGATTAAGGAATATGCCTTGAAGTTTCATAACTGTTAAGGTAAGTTCTAGATTTGGTGGCTGATATGAGAGCGGGGATGAGGAAGTTTACTTTCAAGATATCTTGGGATTTGATCCTTAAAATAAAGACTATGTTGCTGATTAAGGATATTGATATTTTGAGGATGGTGGCTTATATAGAATAGGTGGAGAAAGAAGAGAGAAAATATTTGGAGTCTGGGGGAAACCAAGGTAAGAGGAGTAGGTTCTCTGAACATGGTAGTGCTCATGAGCAAGGTGGTCAGGATTGAGGTAAGTGGCCAAAGAAGAAGTGGAGAAGTTTCAGATCTTTCTCTTTTGCTAGCACTCCTAACCTAAAGCAGTCGGCTGATAGGCGTCAATAAGGTGGCGATAATATCAGGGAACAAAGTGCCCTTTCTCAAGAGAGTGGGACTTAGTCATCTTCTCCATGCCCTTGTTGCTTGTTTTGTGGTCATCTTCATCGGGATTTTTTGCGATGAAGGGTGGGACAAGTGACTTAAATATGGTCAGCCAGGTCATGTGCTCAGGAATTATCCTATTAGAAAGAGTTCTTAGGGAGCGGTCAAAGCTCTGATTACTTTATCTTTTGCTCTGGCACCTAGTGGTATTGCTTCTGCATCCGCTTTTATTTCTGGTACTGACATAAGTCAAAATAGGTTATATGCTCTTGCATCTCAATAAGAGTCTGAGGCATTGCCTAATGTCATTACTGGTATGTTACAACTCTTTTTTGATGACGTGTATTTTCTGCTTGATTCGGGGTCCACTCTTTCTTATGTGACCCCATATGTGTTTGTATGTTTTGGTTTTGATCCTAAGATTATTTCAAATCCTTTTTCTATTTCTACACCATTAGGTGACTCGATTATTGCTAAAAGAGTCTATAAGGTGTGTATGGTATTTGTTGGTAGCAAGCAGACCTTGGTAGATATGTTTGAATTGGATATGGTGGATTTTGATAACATTTTGGGGATGGATTGGTTACACTGTTGTTGCGCATCCTTAGATTGTCGGACCCATAAGATTGTCTTTAGGTTCCCTAGTTAACTGATTATAGAGTGTGAGGGTTGTTCCCTAGCTCCTAAGAAGAGGTTTATTTCTTATCTTATTGCTAAGAGATTAATCTCCAAAGGTTGTCTCTATCACTTTGTCTGGGTTAAATATTCTAACTCAAAAGGTTCCTCTTTACATTCGATTCCAATGGGAAGTATATTCCCTAAAGTGTTTCCGAATGATCTTCCTAGTGTTACTCCGAATAAGGAAATCGAGTTTGGTATTGATTTGGTTTTGGACACTCATCCAATATCTATTCCACCATATAGAATGGTTCCGACTAAGTTGAGGGAACTCAAGAAGCAACTTAAGGATCTTCTGGAATAGGGTTTTATTCATTTTATGTATCCTGTGGGGTGCAACAGTATTGTTCGTCTGCAAGAAAGATGGTTTCTTTCGGATGTGTAATGACTATCAGTAGTTGAATAAGGTAACAGTTAAGAACAAGTATCCTCTTTCAAGGATAAATGACTTCTTTGATCAGTTGCAAGGTGCCAAGTTCTTTTCTAAGATTAATATTTAGTATGGGTATCATCTTTTTAAGATAAGGGAGGAGGATATCCCTAAGATGACTTTTTGTACTCGATATGAGCACTTTCAATTCTTGGTGACGTCATTTGGCTTGACTAATGCCCCAACGTCATTTATGAATTTAATGAACAAAGTTTTTAGGAAATTCTTAGATCTTTTTGTCATTGTGTTTATTGATTACATCTTGGCGTATTCTAAAAGTGAGGTGGATCATGTTAACCACCTTTGTGTCGTATTATAGATCTTGAACGAACAACAGGTTTATGCCAAGTTCTGCAAGTATGAGTTTGTGTTGAATGCTGTAACTTTCTTGGGTCATATTATTTCTAGTTGGAGATCATGATGGATCCATAAATAGTTGTTGTGGTTACTACGTGGCCTAGACCCATGACTCCAAATGACATTCAAAGATTCTTGGGGTTGCCTTGGTATTATAAACGGTTTGTGGAAAGTTATTCGACAATAACTGCCCCTCTGGCTATGTTGACTCAGAAGAAGGTCAAGTCTTTTTTGTCTGATGCGTGTGAAGGGAGTTTTGAGAAGCTTAATGATAAGCTAACTTCTGCTCTAATTTTGACATTGCCTAAAGTCAATGAGGGATTTGTGGTTTATTATGATGCATCTTGGGTAGGACTCAGTTGTGTTTTAATGTAACATGGGAAGGTGATCGCTTATGTTTCCAGGCAACTAAAGGTGTGTGAGAGGAACTATATTATTTATGATTTGGAGTTGTTGGCAGTGGTTTTTTCTTTGAAAATATAGTGGCATTATTTGTATGGAGTGAACGTGGACATCTTTTCTGATCAAAAGAGTCTACAATATGTGTTCACACAAAAGTAGCTAAATCTCCAGCAAAGAAGATAGTTAAAGTTTCTCAAGGACTACGATATGAGTCTTCACTACCACTCAGGTAAAGCTAACGTGGTTGTTGATATTCTTAGTTGGTTGTCAATGGGGAGTTTGGATCAAGTGGAGAAAGAAATGCAGGAATTAGCCAATCTTAGAGTTCATCTCTTGGACTCTAAGGATAGTGGGGTAATGGTTCAGGAAATGTTTCGATCATCTCTTGGTACAAAGATTAAGGTAAAGCAAGTTCTAGATCCTGTCTTGATGAAAATCAAGAGTAATGTTAGTATGCAAAAAATGATGGTATTTGAGATCATTGGTGATGGTACTTTACGGTACCAAGGAAGGTTGTGTGCTCCTAATTTTGATGGTTTGGGCTAAAGAATTTTGGTTGAGGTGCATGAATCATGCTATGTTGTTCATCCCAACTCAACTAAGATATATAATGATCTTAAGGAGATGTATTGATGGAATAGTATGAAAAGGGATGTGGATAATTTTGTGGACAAGTGTATGGTTAGTCAACAAGTCAAAGTTAAGCACATGAGGCCCGGTGGGTTATATCAAGAAATTAATTTTCCTGAATGGAAATGAGAGGTAATCAATATGGATTTAGTTATTGGTATTCCTCAATCTTAGAACCAATTTGATTCAATTTGGGTCAATGTAGATATGAAGATGAAGTCTGCTCACTTCTTCTTAGTGAGGACTACGTATTCGGTAGAGGATTATGCGATGTTATATCTTCAGGAGATTATGAATCTGCATGGGATACTTTTTTTGATTATTTATGATCGTGGTACACAATTTTCATCTCATTTTTGGTGGTCTTTTCAGAAAGGATTGGGGTCTAAGGTTAGTCTGAGTACTGCTTTTTATTTGCAAATAGATGGGCAAGCAGAGAAGACTATTCAGACATTGGAGGATATGCTTCGGGCATGCTTGATTAATTATGGTGGCAATTTGGTTGAGCATCTACCTTTGCTAGAGTTTTCTTACAATGATAGTGATCATTCTAGCATTGGTGTGGCCTATTTTGAGGCACTATATGGTTGGTTCGAGCTTGGTGAAATGGATATGTTAGGCTCGGATTTGGTTTATTAGGATATGGAAAAGGTGAAGGTGATTTGGGATAGGCTTAAGGCTACTGAAAGTCTCCAAATGTCCTATACAGATGTAAGGCGTAGAGACTTGGAGTTTGAGGTTGGAGATCAGGTATTCCAAAAGGTATCTCCCATGAAGGAAGTAATGCAGCTTTGTAAAAAGGGAAAGCTAAGTTGTCAGTTTGTTGGTCCTTATGCAGTTTTATGGAGGGTTGGTAATATCGCTTATGAATTAGAGTTACTTTCTAGTTTGGGGTCCGTTTATTTGATATTTCATGTTTCTATGTTGAGAAAGTGCATTGGTGATCCTTCTTTGGTTGTTACCTTAGAGGGATTAGGTATCTCATATTTTCTGTCTTATGAAGAGGTCTAGGTGGAGATATTGGATAGGCATGTTCATTGGTTAAGGACCAAGGATGTAGCCTCAGTTAAGGTTTTATGGTGGAACCACAAGGTGGAAGAGGATACACGGGAAGCAGAAAAAGACATAAAGTCCAAGTATCCGCATCTGTTTTTTGCTCTAGGGATTCGTGCGGAAGGTATGTGTTCTTCAACAATCTTGTATTTTAAAACTTTGTCAAAGAAAAGATTAATATCTTTGCATTTTTATTTTCTAACTTGGTAAAGTTTGGATTGATATTTGATAATGCAAATGAATCGTGCATGTGCCTACCCTACCTTGTCGAATGTTCCTAGTAGGGGAGACTATAACACCTTGGGTTTTCAACACTTAGAAAATTTCTTGGATTTCTAGTTTCTGAGAAAGTTACGACTAGGGGCAATGAGTCGTACACTGGGGTACGAGTGGTATGGGTTGGTCATATGCTGACCAGTGTTGGATGGTGGGTTGAATTTAGTTCCTGGAATTGATACGACTTGAGTGGTATGAGTCATATTGGTGGATACGGGTTGTTGGATTAGGGTCTTTCCTTCACTTAATCTTAGACTTAGTGATTTAGGTTAGATCTGAGTATAAGTCACCACCATGAGCCATAAGACAAGGTATGAGTAGTACCAGGGACTCATATGGTGAACAGTGTTCAATTCTCTAGTGATTCTATTCTATCAGGGGTACGGGTCAAGGGTACTAGTCATATACTTGGATACAAGTTGGTTTTAGGTAAGTCATACCTTGGATAGTGTTGGGTCCAAGGGGAAGTCCTAGGGTATGAGTGGTGGGTACCACTCGTATATGAGGATACGGTTCGTACGTGTCAATTGTACCCTATGAAGGGATTCTTATATAGTTTAATTAGGGATAATTTAAACATTTCCCCACTTAATCTAATAAGGACCCACGACTTATATTCCAGTTAGGAGCTTATTTTCCCTATTACTCTATTCATTAACACTTAGAAAATGCTCTCTAATCCTCTCTAAAGTTCTTGGGAATGGGAAGCTAGGGTTTCATCTTAAGGATTAATTCGGGGCTTGAGTTGGTGATTTCTCTCCATTATCTTCTCAATTAAGGCATGTACTCTTCCCTCATTGTTTGTTCCAACTAGAGTCTTAGTTTTATATAATGTTTTCATGGTTTGATTGTTGTATGGTTTTAGGTTTTCAAATATACTTTGGGGTTTTGGTTGTAAATGCTTGGTTATGGTTTTCCCATGTTTTAATTATGTTATTACATACTTTAATGGTGGTTTTGGATAATTGGTTGCATGGTAATGGTGACATGGTAATTGGTTTTGGTTTTGTAAATACTATGCCCCCAATATATTTGATAAAATGCCTATGAGAATGTTTTTACTACATTGTTTGATTTTTAACGGAACTTATGCATAGTTTAAATTTGGTAATGGAACCCTAAATGGTTTAAATGGTTTGGAATGTTTCAATAGAATGGTTTGGTTTAATAAACATCCTTGTGGGGTACACTAGAATCCCCCAAGCAAACATAATAATGAATACTTGCGGGGTGCAAAAAGCTCCCCCAAGAAAATATAATAATGGAACACTTGTGGGGTACATAGGACTCCCCCAAGTTAACTTGGTAAATGGGTACTAGGGAATCTCTTTACCTTAAAATGTTTGGCTAAGGACATTAATTGAAAGATATATTCGGTATGACGATAGCACTATTTTTACCCTCGATTAATAATAATGTTTTTGATTGGTTAGAAATGGATTTATTTGGCAATAAAGTCAGGGTGTGATAGCTAACCGTAAAGGTGGGAGTCCAATGGATGAACACTGAAAACTCGTGTTTTTTGACATGAGGGGTAGGTCATAGTGACCTTATATGATACTATGAGGTACGCGGGAATTCTCTAAGTACAATATACATATGTATTATGGAGAAAGAAGGGTACTTGGGAATCCCTTACTCTTATGGTATTTCCATTTCTTTTGGCTACACGCATTGGGTCCCATTCAAGGGGTTACACTAGACCCATATAGCCTGTGGGTGGTTAAGGATGGTTAAGCTACACATACCCAGGTTAATGGTTTCAAATGCATACTAAACACGGTTCCTTTTCCCGGCATGGTTATATATATATGTATGGTTTGAATTCATATGATTGGTTTACTTGGTTTTACTAAATGGCATTATTTTATCCTTATCGTAAGTTCATGCTAGCGTTCACCCGCTAACCCACCTTTGGGCGGATGTATCTCCATGCGATGCAGGATCATCCGTTATACTCCTCCTGCATAGTGATTGGAGTTCGGGATAAACTTTTGTATTAAAGTGGTGAGCTTCCATATTTCTGGAAGGCTTCATTTCATGTTATGGATATTTTCATATACTTTAGTTTCTTTACTGATATTGGCTTTGTCTATGGTTGGGGGCATGTCCCAACCGAATATTGGTTTTATTTAGGTTAGAGGCTTTTGTGGAAATACTATGGGTTTGAATGGGCAGGATCGGTATTAATGTTAGCCTTAGAATTTGTATTGGTATTAGGGCTGACACCGGTTGACTGTATTGTTTGTTGATTTATCCTCTTTTATTTTAGGTTTATGTATAATTATTATGGAACTCGTATGGTTATAGTTTGGTTGGTATTGGTTACCAGTTCATTATTCGACGACTGAAATCATTTGGGTGGTCAAAGATATAGACCTATCCCAGAGCCTTGGATTATGCAATAACGTTATCTTATTATATGTTCAAAATTCTTCCGACTCAGGATATGCATAGGTACGTTGGGTAGTGGTCCCCTATCCTGGTTGGTCTTGGGATGCCCATTACGACAAGGCCCTGGTTTAGGTCATGTCATGGATGGTAGGGGACACTCACGTCATAGTCCTTGAGAAACTCAACCTATCTCCTTTGCCTGAGATTCAACTCCTTCTGGGTGAACATATACTATAAGCTTTTAGATCTGAATAGATATCAACATTAACCCCATACAAATAGTGGCACCATATCTTCAAAGCAAACACAATAGCTGCCAACTCCAAATCATGCATTGGATATATCCTTTCATGGACCTTCAACTGCCTAGAAGCATATGCCACAACCCTACCATACTACATCAACAAACAATCCAATCCCATGATGCGTCATAGTACACAACAAATCTATAAGTACCCTTAGGTAGAGTCAAAATCGGAGCAAGAATTCAAATTATCCTTTAGCTTCTCAAAACTACCCACACAAGCATTGGATCACAAAATATTCACCTTTTTTCTGAATCAACTTCATCAATGGAGCAACAATAGAAGAGAAGCTCTCCACAATTTTCCTATAACACCCGGATAAACCTAAGAAACTCCTAATGTTGGTTGGAGTCGTGGCTCTGGGACACTTCTTAACTGCTTCAACTTTCTATGGATCCACCATGATCCCCTTACTATATACAACATGACCCATAAAGGTCACAACATTCAACCAAAACTCACATTTCAAAAACTTGGCATATAATTATTGAGCCTTAAGAGTTTGCATTACTACTCGGAGGTAATTTTCATGATCTTCCACAATCTTAGAATATACCAGGATATCATCAATAAACACAATAATGGAAAAATACAAGAACTGTGTGAACACTACATTTCCATAAATCCAATCGGAGCATTAGTCACCCAAATTACATCACCGAAAAATTATAATGACCATATCAAGTTTGAAAGATAGTCTTAGGGATATTCGACTCCCTAATCTTCAAATGATGATAACCCAATCGAATATCTATCTTAGAAAAGCATCTAGCACCCTGAAGCGGATCAAAGTGATCAACTATCCTAGGATTAGGATACTTATTTTTCGCCATCACCTTATTCAACTACTGAAAATTTATACATTTCTAAAAGAAACCATCCTTCTTACGTATGAAAAGCATGGGAGAACCCTACGAGGACACACTAGGATGGATGAAACCTTTATCAAGCAAATCCTTTAACTGTTTCTTTAGTTCTTTAACTCATCCTGGGCCATTATATATGGAGGAACAAAGATAGGAAGGGTATTTGATAGAAGATCAATCCCAAAGTCTATTTCTCTATCGGGAGGAACGCTAAGAAGATCATTGGAAAACACTATAGGAAATTTGTTAACAAAAGGGACAAATTAAAAAGAGGGAACCTCAGAACTCCATTCTTTGACCCAAATTAGATGGTATAGACACCCCTTGAAATTTATCTTACGGGCTCTAAGATATGAAATGAACCTTCCTTGAGAAATTGACGAACTTCCCTCTCATTCTTTTACCAATTCATTTAGGAATTGGATACTGACCCTTAAGGTCCTACAATCGAGTGAAACATAGGACCAATAGAGCCAATCTATCCCCAAGGTCACATCAAAATTTATCATATCCAATTCAATCAGATCCCCCAAGGTCTCTTTATCACCAATAGATACCCCACAACCTATATATACCCTTCTATCAACAATAGAATCACCCACCGGGGTAGACACAGAGAAGGTATTGAAAATACACTCAAGACTGAAACCAAAATGAATAACCACATAAGAGATCACATAATACAAGTATGACCAAGAACCCAACAAAACAAACATAAAAAATAGTCCACAAGAAGAGAAACCGTGGACTATTTAGGTGACCACTCTCGTATTCGCTACTTATACCAAGAATAGGGAGAATAACAAGTGTTTTACACATGAAGACAACCAACCAAAAAACTATATTAACATAATATAATAAATAAAAACAAGGTTACACCAACAAGAACCTACAGGTTCAACAACAAAACACGGAAAACCAAAATTGAAAACAAGAAACAAGGATAGATAGTTAGACACAATGAAGTTGTAATCTTAGGAACCCAAGAGCCTATTCCACTCTTGGACCCTTAACACCACACAAAACACATACTTAAATTTTACAATGACATATGAGGGGTATCCACCTCTCAAGCACCAATGTATCAAGCAATCCACCACACACAAACAATTCTATCTTTGTGTTAGGCCCTAGTTTTGGTTAAGTCTCTCTCTCTCTCTCTCTCTCTCTCTCTCTCAAAGAAGTGTTCTTACAATATCAATCATAAACTAAAGACATAAAACCCTACAATGTTATATTTATATTACAATACAAGTAGTGGACAAAAAAATAAAAGACCCCTTCCATTAAAAGGCTCCAAAGCCGCCCCATGGAGTGCACTTCAAAGCCGATTTTGGGCCTCCTTCACACTTAGGCTTGTGCGCTCATTAGGTGGTATTAAAAAAATGCTCAAAAGGTTTTCATGGTCATAATCATACTTGTATCATCCTCTCCATCTTGAGACGAATTTGCCTATAAATTTGTGACTTCATCTCTTTTAGAGAGGTATCTCACACGGCCACACATATTCTTTTTTCTCCTCAAATTAAATCCTAAACTCTTCTTTCTCTCCTTATTGGGCTTTCCATCAATCTTTGTTGATTAAATCACCACTTCGTCTCCTAGGTAGTATAACTTCCCCTTCCTTAGAATCATATTCCTCCGGTTTGAACATTCACTAGCCTTGTGCCCCCACCCTTGATACTTGAAGCATTGAAACCCCTTGGAATGGGAAGTAGAATTAAATTTACTTTCATACCTTAGAGGCTATTTTTGCACAGCCTTGGGGATCTCGGATTGGGCTGCCATGAATGAGTTCTCTTTTTGCTCCCTCTCCACCTCTAAAGGCTCTTCGAAAATGCCATGTATAGTGTAGAATTTGTGAAGCGTCATGCGAATTGAGATGTCCTTGTTTAACCCAACCTTGAAGTGCACAATATCATAACTTACTTGCTCTCCGCGGTGGTAAAGTTTCTACATCAATTGTTGAAATTCATCATAGTAATCCGCGACACTCTTTCTCCCTTTTCTTAAATTATAAAATTTGGTAAAGATCTTATGCTTACAAGTCTCAGGAAAGTACCTTTGCCACATAAGGTTCTTTAACCAAAACCAAGAAGGAGGTTATCTCCTAATCATCTCATTACCAAACCATTTAACATATACCCATTACGTAGTAGCATACCCCTCAAAATGAGCTATCCCATAACAACTCTTCTTTTCTTTGGTGAGTTCATTGAGTTGTAATATCTTGTCACATGATGAATCCCAAGAAAGATACGCTTTGGGATCAATCTCACTCTTGAAGATTAGGAGACTAACTTTGATGGAGTTAATGCCTAAGTCTGGGTTGCCTCACCTCTCAACCTAGCTCCCCATGTCTACCCCTTATTCTTTCTACCATTAAGTAAGCATTACCATAGACTCCATACCCTCTATGTCGTTCTTCCCCACCATATACTTCTACGCAATTTGGTTGGTTCGGGTTAGGTGGGTTTGGATTGGGTGGAAAGTAAGGTCTTTGGTCTAATGGAGCTTGAATTAGAATGTGAGGCCTTTGGTTAAGTGGAGGGATCAGGTTTGGTCTTGGTATTTGGGTTCCAAAACCTTTTTATTAGACTTGGTGAAGTAGAAGGTAGGTTGTTCTACCAAACTCTCAGCTTTGGGAAGTATTTGGTGGTTGTCTCGGTGGATTGATCATTTGGTGTAAGATTTCAGAGGAGATGGTAGGGAAATTATTTTGATCATGTCCACTAGAGGATGATGTCCGAGTAAATGCTAACACATTTGAGGATTTTAACTAAGAATAATTGCAAAGTCTTAAGCAACTTTTGTCGTTTTTGATTGCTTTATCTTTGATTTTATAGTGGAAGTCAAGAGACAAGTGAACCAATAATGATGGATGTAAAAGAGTTGAAATCTGAAGCAAATAGAAGATAAGTATGGCTACGACATTCCTGATAAGTCATCACCACTATGATAGGTTATCAGTTTCATCATCATCCTTAAACAGAGAATGAGATTCAATTGGAAGAAGTAACAATGACATATGATAAGCTGTCAGCCTTGTGATAAGTCGTTAAAGTCATCGTCAGCCTTAGACAGGACATTGGAGCTGAGGTGGAGAAGTGACGACATTGTCTGATATGTCTTCATACTTTTGATAAGCCGTCAGGATTCACCATCAGCCTTAAGCAAAAATTGTCAGAATGAAAGAGGAGATGACGACATCCGTGATAAGTCGCCAGCCTCCTACTAAGGCATCACACATGTCGTCACCTAATCCGAGAAGAACACTGAACTCTGTGATTTTGTTTCCATAATTAGGCTAAAGTATGTAAAGCATAGTTTAGGGTTTTATAAGAGAATTCTAAACCTATTTTGTAACATACGTATTTTGTTATTTTCTCTCTAGTTTCTTGGCTTGAACAAACCAATTAACTTTGAAGAGATTATCATCAATATTTTGGGATTTCTACTTTGATCTAATCTGAGAAACACTTGTTGTTATTCATCTTGCTGTAACTTCATCTTTCAAATTATGAATTCAACTTATTGTATGGATTATTACATTATGAGTGGCCAAATCTCTTTAATATATGGGTTAGGTCTTGGTACGTTGCTAAGTGTTTAAGATTCTAAAGGTAATAGGACTCCTTGATAATTTTGAGGTTTTAATTATTGTCTATTGGTTGCAAACAATAGATAGAACCTACTTTGATTTGCTTGAGATAAGAAATCAACTATAGTAGGAAGTGAATTATTGACAGGGACTTGGAAGATACCAACCTTTTGTTTAATAATTGACGCTGTAACAAGGTTAATTAACCTGAAGTGAAGTCTGGTCAGTGAATATAAATTCCCTAAGTTCGAGAGGATTATGTAATTAAATGCTTAAGTAGGCCGAGAGACATTTAGGCATAACTTTGATAAAGACAATCTGTTGTTCCTACCTATCGTGAGAATCTTGAATCACTATTAGCATCTGCCAAGTACCAAAACCCATAGTGAACATAATTCTGGTTTTCCATAAACTCTTGATTACAAACACTAAAATTAAAGTGACCAACAACTATTTGCTAAATTCTCATAACCCCCAATTTACCAGAAACTACTAACTACCAGTTGATGAACTCGCAGATAACTCAAATTCACACGATATTCCTTGTGGGATTTCACCCCAACCTAGTTGGGTTATATATTGACAATGATATCTTACATTCTCATTAGAGAGGTATAGTTTGAGCATTATCAAAAATGGCGCCGTTGCCAGGGAATACAATTGTAAATTAAAGTTTGTATGCGCTAATTGACTATTAGTCAAGTTTCCTAGTTTTACATTTATTTGTTGTTTTTGTTTATTGTAGGATCTTTGTGGTGTATGCCAAGAACTAGAAGTTCCATAGAACGATTATTACCATTTAATCCGTAACCAAAATAAATCAAAAGAATGGCAGACCAGCAGGAGGCCGACAGGTTAGCATCCTTAGCTAGAGCTCAGGTGAATGTGCAAAATATCAGTCAATAAGTACGACATCCAAATCCTGAGGATGAAGATTTAGGAGATGAAGAGTTGCTAAACCCTAGTAACACAAGGCGTGCAGAGTAAGTAGCTGCACTAGTACAGCGTAATCCTAACAGGAACCGTCCGTTCCAAGAAAAACAAGATTACCTGCCGGTCCAGTATGACCTCGATAATGATGATGATGGAATGGATGGATCTGGTACAATAGGTTCAATTATTCCTCCACCATTGGAACCTGGATCAAAATTCAACATTACGAGTTCTATGATTCAACTCCTCAATATGAAGGGGTTATTTGGTCGCCTTTTTGGGGATAACCTAAATTTGCATCAGGTGAACTTTGTCACCATCTATAAATATTTTGATAATCTATGAGTGGGTGAGAATGTTATCCGTTTGAGATTGTTTCTGTTGTCTCTATCTGGGGAGGCAACATTGTGGCTTAACGAGCTGACACCCGATTCTATAACCAGTTGGAGGCCATTGAAAGAAGCTTTCCTAGAAAGGTTCTTTCCACCTTCCAAGAGGGTACAATTGAGGGATGAGATCAGAAACTTTAGATAGCTCCCAACTGAAACCTTGCATGAAACCTGGGAGAGATTAAAAAAAAAGTTGATGTAGTATCTGAACCACATTATTATGGACATACACTTGATGGAGACTTTGAATAGGGCTCTTAACTCTGTGATAAAACCAATTGTAGATAATGTTGCTGGTGGTTCGTTTGTTGATCTTACATTCCTAGAGGCTTTTGAAATTCTAGAGAGAATGACCAAATAGAGTTGGGCTTGGCATACCAGAGACTCTGTGGTAGCAATCCCCACTATTTTAGTGGGTATGACTGTGAAACAACACATAAAAGACGAGAAGCGTGATCAAGACATGGTTCACCTAAAAACGCAGATGGACTTGCTAATGAAGCATTTTCTATTAGGTAAGACTGAGAAGGTGAAACCTGTGGGATCTCAAGATAGAGTTGATATTGATCCAGAAGAAGAGACAAACTATATTAATTATCAGGGGGTTTCTGAGGCAATAGCCAAGGAAATTAAGGTATAAATTATTATGATAATCCTGGTTATAAAGATTGGGAGCATGGAAATTAGAGGAGCAATAATGATAGGAGCGAGCTATATGTCCCTCCTGGAAATTGTGAGACTGCTATAACAAGTTCTGAAAAGATATCCATGGAGGACATGATGACTAAATTGTTAAAGGGAGTGGAGGCTACTAACTCAGGAGTGACTACCATGAAGATTGATTTGTCATCTATTAGTCAGTAAACTCGCACTCCACTTCGATCAAGCAGCTAGAACAGCAAATAAGCCAACTCTCTGCAACGCTGAATTAGAGGAAGAGTGGAACATTACCTAGTTATATAATCCAGAATCTACGGAATGATGGTTCATGTATAGAGATTACCACTAGAAGTGGTAAGAAATTACCTGGCCCTTCTGTGGGCAAAAATATAGTTGATGAGGTAGTCGATGATGAAATGGAAGAAGGTGGTCTAGTGGAGTCTGAGAAGCTCGATGGTTCTGATGATGCTCCAGAAAAAAAAGAAAGAGAAGAAGAAGGAGGTAGTGGTGAAAACTCTCCCAAGACCACCACCTCCATTTCCCTAATGATTAAAGAAAAAAATTAATAATGAAAATTCCTTTGGTGGAGGCACTCAAGCAAATACCAGGGTATGGTAAATTCATGAAGGACCTTGTGACTAAGAAAAAAGCGGTGATCTATGAACCGGAGGATAATCTCTATCATTATAGTGCTATTTCTACAAGGATCTTGGTGCAGAAGAAGCCAGACCCATGAGCATTCACCATTCCTTGTACGATTAGGTCTCTAGAATTTGCTAAGGCATTATATGACCTGGGAGCGAGCATTAATCTGATTCTACTGGATATATATAGAAAGCTTGGTTTGGGAAATCCCACACCTACCAAAATGTGACTCGTGATGGTGAATAGGTCAGAAAAATAGCCTGTTGGTATTTTATATGATGTGTTGGTGAAGGTAGATAGCTTTATTTTCCCTGTGGATTTCTTCATTTTGACTTGAGAGGTGAACTTCGAGGTGCCCATAATCTTGGGTTGACCTTTCCTCACAATTGGAAGTGTGTTGATTGATTTGAGAGCTAATGAGATCTTATTCAAGATGAATGATGAAGTGGTGTGATTTGATATGTTCCAATCAATGAAGCAGCATAAAGAAATAAGTGTGTTATCAGTTGTTAATATGTATTATGAGGATGAATAGGAGGTGCCCATAGAGGAGCAACATGTTGTCGAGCCTTTAGCTGCAGTTCTAATGAATTTTGATCATGAAGCCATTGAGGAGTACGAAGAGACTATTTTTGATTTGTCAGGATTGGTGTCATACTCTTATGATCCTAAGAAGCTAGACCTTAATCTTACTAATCGACCAACACCACCGGCTAAGCGATCCATTGAAGAGCCACCGATGTTGGAATTAAAAGAACTGCCTGGGCATTTAAGGTGTGTTTTTGGGAAATGGAAACACGTTACCCATTATTATTGTAGCTGATTTAGGCAAACAGCAGGTAGAAGAACTTGTTTCAGTACTTCAGAGGTATAAGAGAGAAATAGGATGGACTATTGCAGATATTATTGGCATTCCCCCTGGCATCTGCATGCATAAAATACAACTTGAGGAATATTGTATTCCAACCATCGAGTACCAATGCCATCTTAATGCACTAATACAAGAAGTAATTAAGAAGGAAATTATTAAGTAGTTGGATGCAGGAGTGGTTTACCCTATTTCTGACAGCAAAAGGGTTAGCCCAATTCAATGTGTGCCAAAAAAGGGGGGCATGACTGTGGTTGCAAATGAAAGGAATGAGTTGATTCCACTCAGGCTTGTGACTAGGTGGAGATTTTCCATGGACTACCATAAACTAAACACAAGGACTTTGAAAGACCACTTTCTGATGCCCTTTATGGACCAAATGCTTGATCGATTGGCCAGAAGGGGTTGGTATTACTTCTTGGATGGTTATTCTAGATATAACTAGATTTGTATTTCTCCTGAAGATTAGGAGAAGATGACATTCACATGCCCATATGGAACCTTTTCATTAAAAAGGATGCCGTTTGGGCTATGCAATGCACTCGCTACTTTTCAATAGTGCATGATGTCTATCTTCTCAGATATGGTAGAGGACACCATAGAGGTATTCATGGATGATTTTTCTATGGTGGGAGATTCTTTTGAGTTGTGTTTGGCAAACCTGATTATGGCCTTGAAACGATGTGTTGAATTCAAATTGGTGCTTAATTGGGAGAAATGCCACTTTTTAGTAAAGAAGGGCATTATTCTCGGGCAAAAAATTTCAGCAAAAGAGATAGAGGTTGATTGAGCCAAGTTTGAAGTTATTGAGAAACTACTACCTCCCATTTCAGTGAAGGGAGTGCGTTGTTTTCTTGGACATACTGGTTTTTACTGGAGGTTTATAAGAGAGTTCTCAAAGATTGCAAATCCTCTTTGTAAACCTTTGGAGAAAGAAGTGAAATCTTCCTTTGACAATGATTGCTTGAAAGAATTTGAATGCCTTAAAAAGAAGATGGTTGAGGCCCATATCATTATTGCACCGGACTGGTCAAAATCATTTGAGATCTTGTGTGATGCAAGCGGTGTTGCTCTTGGAGATGTGTTGGGACAAAAGAAGGACAAACTATTTCATCTAATATATTATGCCAGCAAAGCACTGAATGGAGCGCAAAATAACTACACAGTCACTGAGCAGTAACTCCTGGCTGTAGTGTATGCTTTTGAGAAATTCAGGGCTTATCTGCTTGGGACCAAGGTGGTGGTCCACACTAACCATGCAGCCTTAAGGTATTTGATAGCTAAGAAGGATGAAAAACCAAGGCTGATTAGATGGGTGTTGTTGCTACAAGAATTTGACTTTGAAGTTAAAGATACAAGGGTTGTGAAAACCAGGTTGCGGATCATCTGTCTGGAATGGAAGGTGAGCCCGTAATTAGTGATGAAATGGAGATAAATGATGCATTTCTTGATGACAAGATCCTGGCTGCTGCTGTGGAGAAATTGGCTTGGTACGCTGATTTTGCAAATTATGTTGTGAGTGAGGTCATTCCAGAAAATCTTTCTTTCCATCAAAAAAAGAAATTCTTTCTAGATGTGACACATTACTTCTGGGATAAGTCGTTTCTGTTTTGGAGATGTGTTGACAATATTATAAGGAGGTGTGTCCTAGAAGTGGATGTATTGTGTATATTAGAAGCATGTCATGCTTCCCCAGTTGGAGGTCACCATGCAGGTGACCGAACAACTAGGAAGGTGTTGCAGAGCAGCTACTATTGGCCAACATTGTTCAAGGATGCTCATGAGTTTTTGCTGAAATACGACCAATGTCAGAGGCAGGGGTCGATCTCCAAAAGACATGAGATGCCTTTGACTAAGATGCTTGAAGTAGAATTGTTTGACTTCTGGGCATCAATTTCATGGGTTCTTTCATATACTCATATGGGATGAATTATATTTTAGTTGCTACTGACTATGTCTCGAAATGGGTCAAAGCTATTTCCTTGGTTGATAATGAAGGAAAAAGGGTTGTTGTTTTTCTCAAGAAGAACATCTTTTCTCGCTTTGGAGTACCACATACTATTATAAGCGATGGTGGATCTCATTTTTGCAACAAAGTGTTTTGAGATGCCTTAGCAAAATATGGGGTGAAACAGCATAGAGTAGCCACTCCATATCACCCACAAACTAGTGAGTAAGTGGAGCTATCAAATCGAGAGATTAAAGCTATCCTAGCAAAAATAGTGAACGCTAGTTGGAAAGACTGGTCTCAAAATATCGATTATGCCTTGTGGGAATACCAGACTGCTTTCAATACACCCATTGTCATGTCACCATTCCAGTTGGTCTAAAGTAATCAAGACACATGATTTGTGCCGCGACATTAAATCAGGCGCTACATGGGAGGCAACCCATGATTCCCGTGCTTGATCTACTCCAGGTATACCCTAACCCTTAATTCAACTTTTCTTTGATTTTAAGTTGAGGTGTAGGCTGAGTTATTGTTGTAACATTTTGTAGTTGACTAGGAGAAATACAAGTACCTGAGGCAGTTAACATGGTTTTATTGTTTTGGGAACACCTCTCAAGTGGTCTAATTCTTTAACTGTGCAATTTTCATCTAATTGTGACCACTGTACATCTTTGTATGGTGTTGGTCTTACCTAGGTTGAAGGATAGGGGCTAGGAAAGGATCATAGGACGTTTTGATATTAGCTCACTTTAGCCTAAATGACCTTCCCTGTATGCATAATATCCTTTGATCCCTATTTTGAGCCTGAATAGCCTATTTCTTTTTATGATACCTATCACCGTCCTATTTTTATATCATAATGAACCTGTTTTGTCCCTGGTCCTTCTTGGATATTGTGCACCTTGACTTAGGCAAATGGCCTAAGTTAAGGGTGGATATCATAGTGGTGCGTGATGTAAAATGAGTATGAAGAAAGTTAGAGTAACAGAAAAGAATAAAAAGCTGGGTTAGGTGAAAAAGAGCAAGAAAAGAAAAGTTGTGAAAAAGAAGAAGTGATTGTAGAAAAGAACTGCACCCATCCTGAATAAGAGTGATCAAGAAAAGAGAAGAATAGAAAATAACTAATGAGTGAAACCCCAAAAGCTAGTGTAGTGTCAAGGAGGCTTAGTCACTTTAAATATCATTGAGTATCATACTAGCCCCTAGCCTACATTACAAGACAAAGAAAAGACCTATAGTGATCCTAGCTGACCTGTCTAAAGATCTTGGTAATGAAAATAAGGGCAAGCCTATGGTATTCGGCATACATTGATTGGAATTTCATTCTGAAAGTGAGTGTCCTATGATTTTCCCCATGGTTACATATGTGATGTCTGATATAAGTTTAATGGGACTTTTTGGAAGTGAGGGCACACTGGTTACATTGCTAGTTGCTAACTTGTTTAGATAGTGTAAGCTTGATACATGCATGGTTGTTGTTGCTGATTTGATACCATATCTTGATTCATGTGTTTCACGTTGTTAATCTTCAATAACATACATAGTTGTTTGTAAATTGATTGACCTTAGAGATGGTGAAGATATTTTTAGATAATATGGATGGTTGACTGATGAATATACTTTGTATTCTCTTGGTTGTATTTTAGTTTCTTGAGGGCAAGCAATTGTTTTAAGTTGAGGGTGTTGATGTGTGAACAGATGCTAACCCATTTGAGGCTTTTAACTGAGAATAATTGCAAAGTCTTAAGCAAATTTTGTCATTTTTGATTGTTTTATCTTTGATTTTTTAGTAGAAGTCAAGAGGCAAGTGAACCAATAATGATGGAAATAAAAGAGTTGAAATCTGAAGCAAATAGAAGAAAATTGTGGCTGACGACATTCCTAATTAGTTGTCAGCACTCTAATAGGTTATCATCTTCATCGCCAGCCTTAGACAAAGAATCAGATTCAGTTAGAAGAAGTGACGACGATATGTGATAAGCCATCAGCCTTGTGATAAGCCGTCAGAGTCACCGTCAACCTTAGACAGAACATGGGAGCTGAGGTGGAGAAGTGACGACATTTTCTAATATGTCATCACAGTTTTGATAAGCCATAAGGATTCAACGTCAGCCTTAAGAAGAAATTGTCGAAATTGAAAAGGAGCTGACGACATCCGTGATAAGTCGTCTACCTCCTGATAAGGTGTCACGCATGTCATCACCTAATCTGAAAAGAACACTGAACTCTGTGATTTTGTTTCCATAAATAGGCTGAAGTATTTAAAGCATATTTTAGGGTTTTTAAAGAGAATTCTGAACCTATTTTGTAACGCACGTATTTTGTTATTTTCTCTCTAGTTTCTTGGCTTGAACAAACCAATTAAATTTGAAGAGATTATCATTAATATTTTGGGATTTCTACTTTGATCTAATTTGAGAAACACTCATTGCTATTCATATAGCTTTAAGTTCATCTTTCAAATTATGAATTCAACTTGTTGTATTGATTATTACATTATGAGTGGCTAAGTCCCTTTAACCCGAATTATGGGATCTATGGGTTAGGTCTTTGTAAGTTGCTAAGTGTTCAAGATTCTAAAGGTAATAGGACTCCTTGGTAATTCTGAGGTTTTAATTATTGTCTATTCAGGGGTCTATTGGAAACAACCTCTCTACTTCTATTGAGGTAGTGATATGGTCTGCGTACACTCTGCTCTTCCCAGACCACACTAGGTGGGAATACACTCGGTATGTTGTTGTTTTTGGTTGCAAATAATAGATAGCACTTGTTTTGATTTGCTTGAGATAAGAAATCAACTATAGTAGGAAGTGAATTATTGATAGGGACTTGGAAACTACCAACCTTCCGTTTAATAATTGATGTTCTAACAAGGTTAATTAATGTGAGGTGAAGTCTGGTCAGTGAATATAAATTTCCTAAGTCCGAGAGGATTAGGTAATTAAATACTTAAGTAGGTTGAGAGACATTTAGGCATAACTTTGATAAAGACAATCTATTGTTCCTACCTATCATGAGAATCTTGAATCACTATTAGCATCTGTCAAGTACCAAAACCCATAGTGAACATAATTCTGGTTTTCCATAAACTCTTGATTACAAACACTAAAATTAAAGTGACCAACAATTATTTTTTAAATTCTCATAACCCCCAATTTACCGAAAACTACTAACTATCAGTAGATTAACTCCCAGACAACTCAGATTCACACCATATTCCCTATGGGATTCGACCCCAACCTAGTTGTGTTGTATATTGACAATGATCGCTTACATTCTCATTAGAGAGGTATAGTTTGAGCTTTATCAGAGGACACGTGATAGTATTCAAGAGTAGAGGGGCGGATCCTTTGGATTTCCACTCGTTCCAATCTCCCACTCATAGTAGATACATCCCTTTTCAACGATGTTACATCTCCTTCACCAAAGACATATCCATTTCTAACTTCCCAAGACTCACTTGGATTCTTTCCAAAGTATGGTTGAGGCCCTCAATAGAAGCCATGAGGAAATTGGTATCATTGTTTCCCACGGTTTGGGAGTTCTTCGCTCCATTGCAATGTACCTAAGAAAAACACCTACAAAATAATAAACGAGTTAGTTGTAAATGAAAGGTCCTCACACTCTTTCTTTAGTTCTTTGCCTCCCGGTTTCTTCACTCATCACACAAGTATGGAAAGCTTGATTGTATTCCATGCTTGAGAGGTGAACCATAACTCTATAATGACTTAAGGAAACAATAACAAAAGGACTCACGAAGGATCCTAAACATGAAGAACAACTACAAAACTAACTTACAAATTAGTGTTAACACGTAAGTTAGTAATAGAATCAACAAAAGAAAATACCAAACGAAACTATTAGATCTAATTTTGAGCTTAAAATGGTCCTGTGAACAGTGATTTTGGTGATGTGGCACCACTTAATTGGTCATGGCCCTCACAAATCTTCAACAACTTGAAGTTTTTAGTCCTTATACACCATTTGGAATAAATGACTTAATATTAGAGGGAAAATAAAGTCTTGTACTCCTTGTCAACCTTTCAAACTAAAAAGGGTGAGATTTGACTTTACTAGTCCCACAAAACAAGTCCCCTTGATTTAAGGAAAAGTGGTTGTCAAGTCTAGGAAGTGATGTGTGCAAGTTTCTCATAACAACTTTACAATTTTTTTCTTACAACTTTTTGGATCTATTTTAGTCTTTTGATTGTCTTAAGTTGCAAGAATAGATGAAGAAAAATATGAACACCACAACAACCTTAAAGAACTCAAAAATAACACAAAAAAAGGTTCATCCCAACGTCAACAACACACTATACGGCAAAGAACAACGTCTTCAAGGCTCGACAAACTCCAAGTTCACTTCAATATGGTCAATATATTAAGCTCAACTTTAGATCTTGACACTCTTTGTTCAAGTGAAAGAGATATCAAAACAATAAATACACTAGAAAAACAAAATAAAACCTAGATATAAACATACAAACACCAATCTCAGCCAAGACAACAACACAACACAATTTTCACGGCCAAGAACAAGATCGACAAATTTCTCTTTTTTCTGGAATTTTCAGATTTCAACACTTTTTTTTATATTTTCAACTCGCAAACCCAAGATTGATCTTGTTAAAACAAAATCAAAGATGGATATGATACCAAATTATATAAGGATGACCTAGAACATAACAAAACAAACACCAAAAATAGTCCATAAGGAGAGAAACTATGGACTATCTAGGTGACCACTCTCGGATTTGCTACTTATAACTAGAATAGGAAGAATAACAAGTGTTTTACACATGAAGCCAGCCAACCAACAAACTATATTAACATAATATAATGAATAAAAACAAGGTTACACCAAAACTGAAAACAAGAAACAATGATAGTTAGTTAGACACAATGAAGTTGTAATCTTAAGAACGCAAGATCCTATTCCACTCTTGGACCCTTAACACCACACACAACATGTACCTAACTATTACAATGACACAATATGAGCGTCCACCTCTCAATCACCAATGTATCAAGCAATGCACCACACACAAATGATTCCACCTTAGTCTTAGGCCCTAGTTTAAGTTGGAGTCTCTCTCTCTCTCTAAGAGGAGTGTTCTTATAATATCAAGCATAATCTAAATACATAAAACCCTACAATGTTATATTTATATTACAATACAAGTAGTGGACAAAAGACAAAAGATCACTTACATTAAAAGGCTCCAAAGCCGCCCCATGGAGTGCACTTCAAAACCGGTTTTGGGCCTCCTTCACACTTGGGCTTGTGCACTCTTTAGGTGGCCTTCAAAAATGCTCAAAAAGTTTTCATGGTCATGATCATACTTATACCATCACATAAAAAAAGGTAGAACCAGGATCAAGTAGAGAATATACATCAAGAGAGAAAAATGTCAATATACCAATAATGACATCAGGAAATGCCTCAGATTCCTGAAGTGTGGCATGAGAATAAAGATGACTTCAACCAATGTTTGCACCAAAAGTAGCACCTTTTGGTGTAGGAGCTAATGAAGTATAAACCGAAACCTTATTAGCTCCAGAAGTAACCTTAGCTGGATAATGTCGTTGTAGATTCCCTAGCTGACCATAATTATAGAGCCTATTCCCACCCTTATCACATAGACCACAATATATCTATCCACAAAATTTATAAGGAGGGTGAGGTGGGGCTAATTGAGATCCACTTTTCTTCCACTAGGCACATTGGTCTTTAAACCGACTATTAGTCTAAAAATAACGATCACCATACAACTTAGGATATAGAGCACTATCCATAGAGTATGAACCTGATTTTTCGTAAGTCATCTTCTTACCCCACTGCTTACCATTCTGCCACTATCTTGTTGACCTTTGGCCTATTCTAAATACCTGAACTTCTTATTCTATTTCTTTCCCATCTCTGTATATTTCTTCTTTTCATCTTCAACCTACTACATATATATAATAAGCCTAGAGATATTTATGTCATTATTCAATAGCGTTGTCTTACACTCTAGTACCAAGTCTTGAGACAAACCCGAAGAAACATTCCTCATTCTTGCCCTTATACTATACACAATCTCTGGGGCATAACAAGACAGATAGTGGAACTTCAAAGCATACTCCTTCACAGTCATCTTTTCCTTCTTCAAGTTCATCAACTCCTCAGCTTTAGCCTTTCTCAGCTCCTGAGGAAAGAAATGTTCAACGAAAGCACCAAAAAATTCCTCCCATATTCTGCTCAGCATTATTACCCCTTGACTACTCTCACTCTTCATACCACTGATATGCCACATCCTTTAATTGATATGAGATAAACTCCACATCCTCCACTTCAGTAGCATACATCACCCTAAATATCTTTATAATTTCATCAACAAAACCCTTGAGTACCTCCTCAACCATAGATCCAGTAAAGATCGAAGGATTCAACCTCATAAACTGGCCAACTCTAGTAACCTTAAAAGATAGAACAACAGAACCAACATGGTCAGGCTGATGAGACTGAAAAGTCACCAACTGAGTTAGCAGATGAATAGATCAAAGGAATTTGGCATTATAAATGTCTCCTTGGGGTAGTAGGCATAAAGATCACTAGCCCGAGATGCCTCAGGAGGACTAGTAGGGACCAGTGGAACTCTGTGGGGGCAATCAATTGCAGGGACCCTAGACCGAGCTTGTACTCCATAAATATAATGATCTCTATCAAAATTATCCTCAGGTGGGACAAGGAGTGTCTACGAGCATCAGATCTTTGGGGAAGAATAATCTAAAATATGAACAAACAGAATTAGAGGAGATTTCAAGACGTTAGACTCTATTGCCCAAAAAATAGATCATAAGAAAGGAAAATATTCCAAAATTTCTCATATCCTTTCCCTTATAAGTGTGATGCGCTACACACCCATAAAAGATACCCTACTTGACATGACTTTGTGGACACCCAATAACCATGAACCTTACCTCTAATACCAAGCTTGTTATGACCTGGGCCAGGGCCTAGTCATTATGGGAATCCCAAGTTTAACAAGGACCAGAGACCTCCCCTATCACGCTAGCCAACTAGGACACAATATAACTAGAAGTGGATGAATTTCAAATATATAATAAGATAGAACTGAGTTTTGGACATCAAACAAGATAAATAAATCAACTTAAAGGGATCTAACAATCTACAATACCAAATCTACCGAAATCCTGTTGTCCACAAAAGCCTCTAAGAACTAAACATCAACCAAAGTCGGGACATGTCCCAACTATAGACAAAACCCACCTAAACAATCTAAGACATAAGTAACATGAAATAGGGGCCTTACAAAGAATGGAGGCTCATCCAAAAATCACCTACCACTGTGAAAAGAAATGGAAGAATCTTCTGACCCTGCATTGCATAGGGATACAATGTCTGAGAGTGGTTAGTTGGGTGAACTCTAGCATATAACTCAGGGAGGGGATAAAATAATACCATAATCAATCACTCCAACACCATATGCACATAATAATATACATATATAAAAAATATAACGATACAGGGAACAAGGTTTAGCATGAGAATTAAAACATTAATCTAGACTGTATAGCTCAAATCTCTATCTATACCCACAGGCTATATGGGTCCAGCTTTCGCCCTACTGAAAGGGTCCCAGTGCATGTTAGCCACCTGAACCAGGGTATCAAGGTAGGTTGGGGAATCTATGACCCTTCGTCATCCAAGATACAAATATATAAAGTGTGACATAAGCACACGGTCATCAAGACCAACCCTTAAACTGACAAATGTGGGTTTCCAGTATCAGTTCCTCGGGACATTCACTTTCATGGCTCAACTAAAGAACCACCTTTAAGAATAATTAAAACATTTACACATTTCTATTCATTGAACCAATATTCATTAATTAAGGAATAACCCGTTGGTATCATCATACAAACTACGTTTGCAAGCTATTATCAATATGTCATTCCAATTATCATCACTTAGGTGAATCCACGACCCCACAAGCTTTGATCATTCATCCATATGGGAGAATCCATGACCCATGAGGTTCAATTTTAATTATCCATTAACTTGGGGTAATCCATAACCCCTAAGGTTCAATTTAAAACCATATATGTTCCATTAACCTTTTATGCCGTGTGATAGTTCCAAAATTGATTACAATGTGCATATACTCATGTTTCTAAGCCAATTTCATAAAGTGGGTTTAGGCTATTACCACTTTTAATTTCAAATCTATTTATTAAGGGGAATCCACGACCTTTATTCAAATTTACCATGTCCATTCACCCAATAATTTCAAAACTATTAATTCAAAAAATCAATGATTCACAAAAGCCATGGGAAAAGCAATTCCATCAATAACATTTAAAGGCCCACAACCCAATTTCCAAAACCATAAATTAATCACATAAATAATAATTTTAAACATATTTTTTTAGCAAAACAAGTTTAGGGGAAGAGATATAGTCCTAAGATATCAAGAGTTATAGAGAAGAAACCAATCTTAGAGCCCTTGATGATCAATCTTAAGAAACCCTAGTTTTTCTTGACTTGGGAAATTTGAGAGAGTAGAGAGCGATGAAAATAACCCACTTTAGGTGTTTTATGGTCGTGGGTTTTAATTGGGGAAAGAGGAAAATGACAAGAATTTCCTCACTTAAAAGTGCAATAAAAGACACCCAGTCATTATAGGTCACATCACAACTGGGTACAAGTCTTAGTCTAGACTTATAGTCTAAGCAAACTCTTTGACATCCTTCATTGGTTTGGTCACGAGACACACCCTACGACTTATGTCCAAACCTTATGACTCGTAGAGTCCTAGTCATAGTCACCACAAAAAAATAAATCTCCATACTGGTGGGACTATGAGTCCTACCTTACAACTCATTATGTCTCACTATGACTTGTAAAGGTCTAGTCGTACTTAGGTCATAAACATTGGCAAAATCTACTATTTTGGTCATGAGACCCTTCCTACGACTCGTGACCATACCTTAAAACTCATGAGGTACCAGTCGTAGCCTAGGCAGCGAGCTTAAAACTTAGAAATTTTAGAGGCAAAAAATTTGGGGTGTTACAGTTATGTCACCAACTACTACCTATTTAGTTTATGAAGATATTAGCTATGATTATTATCTCTCTAATCCTAATACCATAACAAGATTTATAATGGTCACACACATATACATATCACACAGTTCAAAAATAAATTTTTTGGAGGGGTATCATATTTCTTAAGAATCAGAACACGATACATCAACTGCCTTACATACTCATTTTTCTCCTATTTAAATGAAAAAACAATATAATATGAAATAAAACATAATATGTCCTAAACATGCCAGTTCTATTAAGAACAAAATTTGGGATAAGAGACACGAAAAATAATCCCAAGAGGACATCTAGACCAACAAGTATCCCCACCGCCAAAAAAAACATGCATTATCCCTAATGCATTTGGGTTACACAAAGAAAGAGAGTTAGGAACATACCTGTGGCACCTTAGATACGTATATATGACATCAATCACATTAACATGAATGAATGCAAAAATAACAATGTACCTTGGGTTTCCTACCAAGCAACGATGATTTAACATCGCGGCACGACGTGGGAACCTTGATTATTTAGACTTCATCAAGGTAGGAAATGGCATATAGTTATTTTATTTCCAATTTAAAATTATTAATTAAACCCCTAATTTTTTCTATAATCTTTTACTATGCCCTAGGGGCGATGGTAAAAAAGTAAAGGAACCAAGCAATATATGTGACTGTTGCAATTCTTGTCTCTTAAGCGAGGAATATAATTTTATGATTTTTGTACAAAAAATTCAATAATATAAGCATATTGTTCCTCCATTTTGCACTCTTCGATATGATCGAATGGCTCTATTAATATCTTGCTATCCATAAATAATGCGTAAAAATAGTTAGAATGAGGTCCAATACATCCCAACTCATGAATTGCATTATTACTTACATCCTCACATAACTCTAGTGTACTCTTCTGAATAGTGACAACATCCTTAAAAGTATGATCAAGTGTTGATTCCTAATTTTATCTCCTTAATTCTGTTTATAAGAATTTTGTTAGTCTCACACAACTCATAACTGAATTGTTGGGCGTTACAAGCATCATCCTTTATATTTCAGCCTTCTATTAAGTTGTGAATATCCAACCCAAATTTTTAAACCTTTTGACTAAGCTCATGGTTTTATTTTGCAAGGAGTGTCAATGTTTGTATAATGATCTCATTGTTCTCCCATAATATATCTAACACACTCTTATAATAATGCACTATATCAAAAGGATTAGGATCAATAAAAAGAGAATCATTACAACTTCACACTTTCTCTTGTATATGTCGTATCAAGAAATGTAGGAAAATATAGGGAAAATGCCCAAAAACTTCAACAAATCCAATTAATAACTCGCTGCGGTTTTCCCAGCAACGGCACCAAAATTTTGTTGTCACCCGAAACTATATTTCTTTAGAGGTGTACAATATTTGATGTCAAAATATAGTAACCCAAATAACTTGGGGTCGAACCTACAGGGAATAGTTCAAAACTATCTCTTGAACTTATTGAAACAATTACGCAACAAAAAAAAAGTAAATAGGGTATTTGTAGTTATTAGTACAACTGACAAGATTTGAATGCTTTTGGTTGTAAATATCTTGAAATGAACACTAGGCTTGTGTTCCCCCTATTTCTAATGTCGTCAATTTTTCATGCTCAATCAAACTATCTCACTGCTATGCATGTAAATTCTAAAAAGTTGTGTCTCACCAACAGCCACTCGACATCATTTGGTAAATCTCACTTATCTCCTCTCCATCTTAGAGTGTTGCATTACTAACTCTTATCTTGGATCCAAGTTTAAAAATCTCCTCTTAGTCTTAAGTTATTAGACGAGGGTTGATAGCCTCGAATTACTATTGTGATCTTCTTTTTCCAATCTCTACCTCTTTCTAGAGTCAGTATCAAATATAGACGAGTTCCTAATATTTGCAACCATAAAAATGCAATTAAATAAAATAAAACATAATACATATAACAATAATGATTTAGAAGGATTGCATATTTTCCCCAACTTTGTTAATCTACTAGGGTTCCCACAGCCCTAACTAAGGGACTTAGCCACTCATAGTTGTGAAATAATTCATGAAATTCATAATTTAAAGCATAAAATTAATCTCACAATAATATAATAAGAAAACTAAAAGTCTCAAATCAATTAATTAGTCATAAACTAATAATACAAGAATCCCAAGATCAAAAGTCAATGTTGAAATAAAAAATATGTTTATGAATAGTATAATTGTGTAAACTTCACCTCCAATGACATATATCAATGGCCACCTATGGTGCAACTTACAGGCCATAGGTGGCCCCATGTAGTTGACTTGGTCGAAAATTTGCTGGATCTCTCTAAATCTCTAACTCCTGGTACGTACTCTGATACATATGGGTTGTAGGTAGTACCTGTGGTCCATAGGTCGTACCTACGGGCTATATATGGTACCTGTGGGCCATAGGTGGTACCTGCCGACCGTAGGTGGTACCTTTAGGCCATAGGTGGTACCTACGAGCCGTAGGTGCCCCATCATAGGTAGCAAGGCCAAAATCTCAACTTCTGGTTCTCTAAAATTTCACTTTCTAACACATATTCCTACACCTACCCTACATAGGTAGTAACTACGGGCAATAGGTGCCCATGTAGGTAGGGAAAATATTCAGTTTTCACTTTTGTTATCCCATTCAGCTCACAAAACCTAGTTTCCTACAGAACACGACACAAAAACACATCATATCTAGTAAAATAACCTATGTAACATAGTTTGAAGCATTGAAAGTACTATGATACTATAGCACATTAAGATTTATAATATTTTCTTGAAAAGATGGAGAAAATTTTTAGAGTTATATTGATAACGCTCTAACTACACCTCTCAATGAGAATGTAAGCGATCATTGTCAATATAAAATCCAACTAGGCTAGGGTCAAATCCCACAGGGAATATGGTGTGAACATAAGTCATTTGTGATTTAATCAACTGATAGTTGGATGTTTCCAGAAAAAGGGGGGTTTTAGTTAACAAGTAATTGTTGGTCACTTTAGTTTAAATATTTGTAATCATGAGTTTATGAAAAAATAAAATTGTGTTCACTAGAGGTTTTGGTATTTGAAAGATGCTACTAGTGGTTCAAGATTCTCACGGTAGGTAGGACAACAAGTTATCTTTAGTGAAGCTATTCTTAAATGTCTCTCGACCTACTCAAGCATTTAATTACCTAATCCTCTCGAACTTAGGGACTTTATATTTACTGCCCAGATTTTACCTCAGGTTAAGCAACCTTGTTACAATGCTGATTATTAAATGGATAACGCTCAAACTACACCTCTCAACGAGAATGTAAGAGATCGTTGTCAACATAAAACCCAACTAGGTTAGGGTCGAATCCTACAGGGAATATGGTGTGAACGTTAGTTGTTTGTGATTTAATCAACTGATTAGTTGGATGTTTCAAGAAAAATGGGGCTTTTAGTTAACAAGTAATTGTTGGTCACTTTAGTTTAAATACTTTTAATCAAGAATTTTTGAAAAATCAGAATTATGTTCACTAGGGGTTTTGGTACTTGAAAGATGCTACTAGTGGTTCAAGATTCTCACGGTTGGTAGGACAACAAGTTATATTTAGTAAAGTTATGATTAAATGTCTCTCGACCTACTTAAGAATTTAATTACCTAATCCTCTCGGACTTAGGGAATTTATATTCACTACCCAGATTTTACCTCAGGTTAACCAACCTTGTTACAGTGTTGATTATTAATCAGAAGTTTAGTGTTTCCAAGTCCCTATTGATAATTCAGTTCCCACTATATTTGATTTCTTTCTCAAGAAAATAAAAGCAGGTGTTATCTAACGTTTGCAACCAACAAACAATAATTAAAACATCAAAATTATCAAGGAGCCCTACCACCTTTTGAATTTGAACAATCAGCACCTTATCAAGACTTACCCTTAGATCCCATAACTCAGGTTAAAGGAATTTATCTGCTCATGATGTAATAATCGATGGAACTAGATGAATTCATGCTTTGAAAGATGAACTTACCAAAAGATGAATAGAAAATAGAGATTCTCAAATTAAATCACCAAAGAAAATCCCAAAATAATGAAGATAGTTCTTTAAAGTAATTGTTTTCTCAAGCCAAAAGAAGAGAGAGAAAAATATCAAAGTATCGTGTCTCAAAACTTAAGGTTCGGAACTCTTAATAAAAAACTAAACACGGCTTTAAATAGTTCACTCTAATTATGAAAATAAAATAATAAAATTCAGAAATTCCTCAGATTAGGTGATGTCATTTGTGATAGCCTATCAGGAGGTTGACGACTTATCACAAATGTCGTCAGCTTCCTTTATACTTTTGGTACTCGCTGCCTAACGTTGATGACAAATGGTGATGCCCTATCATCTCCTTGATAACCTATCACAAATGTCGCCAAGGCTTTTTCTCAACTCTTATGCTCTGCCTTAGGCCGACGGCAATCTTGACGACTTATCAGCTCCTTGACGTCCTATAACAAAATGTCTTCACAACTTTCAACTTAGGCCAATTCTCTGTCTACTGCTGATGATAAAGCTGATAGCTTATCAAAGGGCTGATGAATTATCACAAATGTCGTAAGCCATACTTTGCCTTTATTTACTTCAGATTTTATCTCATTTTCTTCCATTCTTGTTGGTTCTCTAGCATCTTAGCTTCTACTGCAAATTCAAACATAAAGCAATCAAAAATGATAAAAGTTGTTTAAGTCTTCACAATTATTCTTAGTTAAAAGCCTCAAATGTGTTAGCATTAGCTCACCCATAAACACCCTCAACTTAAAACAATTGCTTGCCCTCAAGTAACTCAGCACAACTAAGAGAATACAAAGCATATTTGGCAATCAGTCATCCATATCATCTCACAACACTTTCACCATCTCCAAAGTCAGTCAATTCAAGTACAATGAAGAACACCAATGCAACACACAGGAATCAAGATATGGCATCAATTCAGATATAACAAACATGCATAGACCAGTATTACACTACCCGAACAAGTTAGTAACTAGCAATGTAACCAGTGTTCCCTCACAGCAAAGTAATCCCCCTCATCTCATATCAAGAATTATATTTGTAACTATGGGAACAATCAAAACACTCATTCTCATAATGAAGTTCCAATCAGTGTATGCCAAGTACCACAGGCTTGCCCTTATTTTCATTCCCCAAATCTTTAGATAGGTCAGCTAGGATCACTATAGGACTTCTCTTAGGGTTGTAATGTAGGCTAGGGGATGGTATGATACTCGATGGTATTTAAAGTGACTAAGCCTCCTTGACTTTACACTAGATTTTTGGGGTTTCACTCATTACCCTTTTTCGTTCATCTCTTTTTTTCTATCACAATTATTTAGGACGGGTGCAGTCTTTTCTCAATTACTTATTCTTTTTCATAATTTTTCTTTTTCTTGCACTTTCCTTCTGCACCCATCTTTTTATTCTTTTCTTTTATGCTATCTTTCTTCATACATATTATATATCACGTACCCCTATGATAGCCACGCTCAACTTAGGTCATTTACCTAAGTCAAGTTGCACAGTGTACAAGGAGGACCAGGGCCAAAATAGGTTCATTATGATCTAAATGAGAAGGTGACAGGTATAATACAAAGAAATAGGCTAATTAGGCTCAAAACAGGGATCAAAGGATATGATACACATAGGGAAGGTCATTTAGGATAAAGTGAGCTAATATTAAAACAGCCTATGATCCTTTCCTAACCCCTATCCTTTAACCTAGGTAAGACTAACCGGGCAAGTTCTGGCTTCATCATACAGAGGGAACTGAGTAACATCTCACAAACGCACTTGGCACATAGGTATATCACACTTGACTACTCATTCAGTTTGTGTAGTTGTTTAGCAATGATTATTATATTACTAGAACTAATGCCATACAAAGATGCACGGTGGTCACACTTAAATGAAAATCACTCAGTTTAAAGTAGTAGACTACTAGAAGAGGTGTACAAAAATCACAAAAACAATTCAACTGCCTCAAGTACAAGTATTTCTCCTAGTTGACTACAAAATTTTACAACAACAAATTTACCTTACACCCTCAACTTAAAATCAAAGAAAATCTAAACTAAAGGTTAGAGTATACCAGGAATACATCAATCCCAGGGGTCATGTGTTCCTGACCCACCCTACTATCGCATCTCCATCAGGAGCCTCTCTCTGTTATGGTGTAGCTGGTCTATCAGTCTCTGAACGCCTACTAGTAGAGGCACCTGTGGCTCTCGCTCGGATGGTTGCCTCCCATCTCTCATTTTCCACTGAGGACTCAATTCTCATCTTTTTCATCTCTTCCTTTTCAGACTTCTTTCTTGCCCTCTTTTCTGCTTTTCTTTCTTCATCACTGTCGGGCCTTTCTCTCTTTTCTTTTCCTTTCTTCTCTCATTTCTTCTTCTTTTTCTTCACTAGATCCTCTTTAAGATCAAGAATCAGGATTTCTCTCTCAGACTCCTTAGCTACAGGATCTACTGGCACCATAAAGTAGTGTTGCTATAGCTTTCCAACTTCTGCCTTTACTTTTTCTAGGTCTGATCGAAATAATTCCATCTCTGAAGCTAACCTGTCTCTCAACTACACATTGAAGTAGTTCTCCAATTCATCAATTCGGCCCGGCAGAGCCTTATAAGGCTTTAGTGTAACCTTAACTCTCTTGTCAACTTCAGCTGCAAATTGCTTGGCAAAGAGTTTAAGTTGAGCTTCAGACCACTTGGACTGCTTTGCTACTCTCCTAAATTTCATAGGGTTGAAGGTAAATTCTATTGTAGGCACTGCAGTTGGAGGAATTTTCTCAGTTCTGGGTATTGATGATTCTGCCATTCTTGTGGATGTTGGAGGTACAGCTTCAGAATCATACACCTCTATATTAGGTGCTGAACTAGTACCTGTAACTGGTGGATCAGTTGGAATCTCTATGCCCCTGTCAATCATTATCCTTGGCTGGTTTTCCTCATTTTGGATCGGATTATGGGTTTTCCTGGCAAATAGTTCTTCTTCTAACCCTACAATCTTTGGCACATTTGTTGTCCTACATAACCTTGTAATTAAACGAGGGAAGGGATATGTTGTATCAGACCTCAAGACCCAAATTTTTATCTCTTCATCGATAATCTCTCTAAATATTATTTTGAGGTTACCCAAAAAACTTGCGACTAATATTGCTCTGTCATCCCCGAGGATATTATCACCATCTGTGGGCATCAACCACGTACGTATAATACCCCACCAAAATCTTTCCTCTAAAGTCAGAGAGGCCTTGAATATCCTTTCACTCGAATTTGTTAGCCATTCTAATTCTCCATTGGCTATGAGTGTGGCTAACCAATTCTACTGATTTTTTTTGAATGCTTTAACCGGGTATAGAAAGTAGGTAAAGTGGTCTGAGGAGTAAATTTCGGGCCATGAAGGAACCTGTTGATTTTTGCTTCCGAAACATCCACTATTACACCCCATACCAAAACTTTATCCAATAAATATTGTTCAGCTATTTTCTCTCCTTCTCTACACATGTTTTCCAAGCGAGCTTGGTATTTTGTATAAAACTTCCTAACTAGTGTAGGGAAAAATGAATTTCCTACTCGTGCAGTCCATCCCAAATCATATCCATGAAATTTTTGATCCACCTCCGGATACCTGCTCAACCCCTTAGTGATGATTCTCTTCTCCTCAAAGATTGGCCTCTTGATAACTCTTCTGTTGGTTCTGTGAATCCCATCAAAGAAGATTTTCTGAGCTTTGGGAATCTGCCATCTCGTACTTCAGGATTCTTGCATTTAACCATAGTTCCCTAAATTGGAGAGTCCTTATCATCTTATAGCTCAGTAGAAGGGGACTCAGTTGATGTTCCCTCAAACTCATGCCCCTCGAAATCAGGATTATTTGAATCATCCACTTCAGATTCAGCATGTTCAGACTCTTGTTGCTCAAAAACCGTCAGCTCAGAAGTTGTATTCTTGGATGTTTTTGGCTCAGTGTCACTTTCTTCACTGTCCTTCACCTCAACTGGTAGGGGTGGTGGAGTCTTTTTAGTGCTTTGCTTCTTCTTTTGCTTCCTAAGCAGAGGCTTTTCCTCTTCATGATCAGACTTTTCGTTGAAGAGTCTCCGAGGTACACTTTCTTTGTGGATTTTGAGTTCTTTTCTTTGGGTGCTATTTCAAGACCTAATGGGAGCCTTCAATGTGGTTACACGAGCAAAAGGAAATAAAGAGAGGTTCTTGATTTTGATTGCAAACCCACACACACAAGGAAACTTTCTTTTGTTTTAGTTGGAGAGACTTTGAGAAGGGAAGAAAATAAATCAAAGATGGAAAGAGAATAACTTAAAGGAAATAAAAACAAAGCGGGATGGTGGAAAGGACAAGTTGTGGGCAGGGTCGGGTCTTTTTAATTTTGCCCACAGTTTCAGCTAATGTTGGGCATTTTGTGATGACATTTCTGATAAACCGTCACAATTTTGATAGCTTATCACAAATGTCATCAGCCTTAACAGAAATTTCCTCAGCACTATTTTTTTTACGACAAAGCTAACATCTTATCACAATTGTGACAGCCCATCAAAAAAATGTCATTAGGAGCACTTGGCTGGATATATCGATTTCACCTTTTTTGAACTAGACCCTAACTACAAAAATAAATAATTTTCTGTATTATAAAAATTTTGGGTTGCCTCCCAATAACACCTAATTTACTATCGTGGCACGACTTGGTTTTCTTGACTACTCAGACTTCGCCAAGACAACCTATTGATATCCCTTTACCATCTTCATAGAATACGTCCACGATTGAGAAAACACTCATCTCCTTTGTTGGTGTCATGGATGAGAGTATTTTGAATCTTGCCTCCTTGTTATTGAACTTGCACTTCAGCTCATTCAGTTACATATCCACTATCACTCTCCCAGTTGCAAGGAATGGTCTACCTAAAATGATGGGCACTTCAAAGTCCACTTCACAGCCCGGACTACAAAATCAGCAGGCAGAATGAAGTCGGCCACCTTTACCAATACATCCTATAATATACTCACTGGCTGTTTTACAAACCTATTTTCCATCTCCAATTGCATGTTCGTCGGGGTACGATCCCCCAAACCCAGTTTCTTGTACACAGCGAGTGGCATTAGGTTTATACTGGCTCCCAAATTGCATAGTGATTTTGTGATATTCAGGGACCCAATAGTACATGGGATGGTAAACGCTCCCGGATTTGCTTTTTTCTGCACTAAAGACCTTATAGAGATAGCACCATAATGAAAGAGATTATCCTCCGATTATGGATAACCTTTCGTTTCTTAGTCACAGGGTCTTTCATGAACTTCATGTATCCTAGCATTTGCTCAAGTTCCTCAGCCAAAGGCACATTTATTGTTAATTGCTTGAGAATTGTCATGAACTTGCTAAATTTTACATCATCAACCTTTTTCTTCAACTGCTGAGGAAATGGAGGTGGTGGTCTTGGGATAGTTTTCAGCACTACCTCCTTCTCCTTCTCTTTATCTTTATCCATAGCATCATCAAAATTATCCAGCTTCTCAGACTCTATTGGACCACTTTTTCCTAGTTCAACATCAACTACCTCATCAACTACAAGTTTGCCCACAGAAGGGCCAGGTAATATCTTACCACTTCTAGTGGTAATATCCATGCATGACCCATCATTCTGTAGATTTTGGACTGTATCACTTGGTAATGTTCCGCTCTTCCTCTAGTTAAATGCTGCAGAGAGTTGGCTCATCTGCTACTCTAACTATTTGATTGTGGTAGAGTGTGAGTGCACCAACTGACTGATGGATGTCAGATCGGTCTTCATGGTGGTCACAGCAGAGTTGGTAGCCTTCACTCCCTTCAAAAGCTTATCCATCACATCCTCCATGGACATTTTCTTAGAACTTATTGAAACAACCCTACAATTTCCAGGAGGAATAGCCCACTCCTGTCATTGTTATTCCTCCAATTTCCTTGCTTCCTATCTTTATAACCAGGCTTATCATAGTAAGTCCTACCTTGATTCCCTTGGATATTTCCTTGGAGACCCCCTTGATTATTAACATAGTTAACCTCTTTATCTGCATCAGCCTCACTTCTATCCTGAGATCCCACAGCTTTCACCTTTTTAATCTTGCCTGATAGCAAGTGCTTAGTTAGTAAGTCCATCTGTGTTTTAAGGTGAGCTATGTCTTGGTCATTCTCCTCTTTTTTTTTTCCTTGTTCCACAGTAATACCTACAGAAGTAGTGAGGCTGGTCACCACAGAGTCTCTGGTATGCCATACCCGACTCTATTTGGTCTTTCTATCCAGCATCTCTAAAGCCTCTGGGAAGGTAAGATCAACAAATGAACCACCAGCAAAATTATCTACAATTGGCTTTGTAACGGAGTTAAGAGCCCTGTATAAAGTCTCCATCAAATATATGTCCGCCATGTTATGGTTTGGAAACTGTATCAGCTTCTTCTTGAATATTTCCCAAGTTTTATGCAAGGCTTCAGTCGGGAGCAGCCTAAAGTTGCTAATATCTTCCCTCAACTGTACCCTCCTGGAAGGCGGAAAGAACCTTTCTAGAAAAGCTCCTTTCAACTTCCTTCAGTTAGTTATAGAATCGGGTGTCAACTCATTTAGCAACAATGTTGCCTCACTAGACAGAGACAACGGAAACAATCTCAATCGGATAGCATTCTGGCCCACCCTGGGTTATCAAAAGATTTGTAGATGGTGACAAAATTAACTAGATGCAAGTTCGGGTCATTCCCAGGAAAGCCACCAAACAACCCTCTTTAGATTTAGGAGTTGAATCACAGTACTCGTAATGTTGCATTTTTCCCCAGGTGACAACGGTGGAGGAATAATTGCACCCGTTGCACCTTCTCCTTCCATTCCATCATCATCATCATTGAGATCATACTGGACCGGATGGTACTCTTGTCTTTCTTGGAATGGATGGTTCCTGTTAATATTACGTCGTACTGGTGCAGTTATTTGCTCTGCACGCCTTGGGTTACTAGGATTCAGCAACCATTCATCTCCCAAATCTTCATCCTCAGGATTTGGATGTTATGCTTGTTTCCTGTCATTTTGCACATTCACCTGAGCTCGAGCTAAGGCTACCAATCGGTCACCCTCTTGCTGTTCTACCATTCTTCCAATTTGTTATGGTTCCGGATTAGGTGGTAATAATGGTTCCCTAGAACTTCTGGTTCTTGGCATACACTATAAAGATCCTACAAAGAAACAATAACAATAATAAACATAAAACTAGGAAACTTGACTAACAGTCAATTAGCGCACACAAACTTTAATTTGCAATCGTATTTCCCGGCAACGGCGCCATTTTTATAATGCTCAAACTACCCGTTTCAATGAGAATGTAAGCGATCGTTGTCAATATAAAACCCAACTAGTTTGGGGTTGAATCCCACAGGGAATATGGTGTGAACGTAAGTTGTTTGCAATTTAATTAACTGATTAGTTGGATGTTTCCAGAAAAAGAGGGGTTTTAGTTAACAAGTAATTGTTGGTAACTTTAGTTTAAATGTTTGTAATCAAGATTTTATGATAAAACCAAAATTATGTTCACTAGGGGTTTTGGTACTTGACAGATGCTACTAGTGATTCAAGATTCTAACGGTAGGTAGGATAACAAGTTATCTTTAGAGAATTTATGCTTACATGTCTCTCGACCTACTTAAGCATTTAATTAACTAATCCTCTCAAACTTAGGGAATTTATATTCACTGCCCAGAGTTTACCTCAGGTTAACCAACCTTGTTACAGTGCTGATTATTAAACGGAAGTTTAGTGTTTCCAAGTCCCTATTGATAATTCACTTCCCACTATATTTGATTTCTTTCTCAAGATAATTAGAGTAGGTGTTATCTATCATTTACCACCAACAGATCATAATTAAAACATCAAAATTATCAAGGAGCCCTACCACCTTTTGAATCTTGAACACTCAGCACCTTATCAAGATCTACCCCTAATCCCATAATTCAGGTTAAAGGAATTTAGTAGCTCATGACGTAATAATCGATGGAACTAGATGAATTCATGATTTGAAAGATGAACTTACAAAAATATGAATAGAAAATAGAGATTCTCAAATTAAATCACCAAAGAAAATCCCAAAATAATGATGATAGTTCTTTAAAGTAATTACTTTCTCAAGCCAAAAGAAGAGAGAAAAATATCAAAGTATCGTGTCTTAAAACTTAAGGTTCAAAACTCTTAAGAAAACCCAAAACAAGGCTTTAAATATTTCACCCTAATTATGGAAACAAAATAATAAAATTTAGATATTCCTCAGATTAGGTGACGCCATTTGTGATAGCCTATCAGGAGGCTGACGACTTATCACAAATCTCGTCAGCTTCCTTTATGCTTTTCGTACTCGCTACCTAACTCTGATGATAAACGGTGATGCCCTATTAGCTCCTTGACAACCTATTATAAATGTCATCAAGGCTTTTCCTCAACTCTTATGTTCTGTCTTAGGCTGACGACAATATTGATGACTTATCAGCTCCTTGACATCCTATAACAAAATATCTTCACAACTTTCAACTTAGGCCAATTCTCTGTCTACTGCTTACGATAAAGCTAATAGCTTATCAAAGGGCTGAAGACTTATCACAAATGTCGTCAGCCATACTTCGCCTTTATTTACTTTCGATTTTAGCTCATTTGCTTCCATTCTTGTTGGTTCTCTAGCATCTTGGCTGCTACTGCAAAATCAAACATAAATCAATCAAAAATGACAAAAGTTTCTTAATACTTCATAATTATTCTTAACTAAAAGCCTCAAATGTGTTAGAATTAGCTCACGCATCACATACATGTTAGTGATATAAAAAGAGTTGAACTAGTGATTTATTAGTTTAAAGGTGTGGCTTATTATTAGTATGACCGGTATGAGGAGAATATGGGTGTGGATAGTTAACCTGCTATTTGGGAGGATATTTTTTAGGCCTTTCTTGATCATTTCTTTCGTTACGACTTGAGGAAAGCTAAGGCTGAGGAAAATTATGAATCAAAAGTAAGGGAAGATGAGTCTTATGGACTATGCTTTGAAATTTACCAAATGTATTATTATGCCTCAAAATTAGTTTCTTTGAAATTTACCCAGTTGTCTTATTATGCCAAAAATTGGTGTTTAATATAAGGGTTAAAATAACCAAACTTGTGTTTGGAGTTTCTAATGATATGGTGCTCATGTGTAAAGGAGAAATGTTGAATCATAATATGGATATATCTATATTGGTGGTGTATGCTTAGCAGGTAGAGGATGAGAAAAAGAAACAAGCAAAAGTTGAAGAGTAACAAAGTTAAAAGGCTAAGACCACAGATCGAGAAGTGAGACATAAATTAGTAGTAAGAGGGTCATGCAATTTCTCAGAAAGAAATCTTGAGGGCATTCTCATTCATCCAATATTTCACCTGCACATAGACCTATGAGTGATTAGTGACTCCATCCTAGTAATGGCCCTATGATTAAATGTACTCAGTCTCAGGGTAGTGTAGCACAATCAACTCTATCTTATCCTCCTTTTTGTATTTGTGGAAAGCATTACCTTTAAATTTATTGTATGGGTAACCATAGAGGTTATAATTAGTGGTATCCTAGTCATATTCAGTGGGAATGCCCCTCATCAAAGGGAGAATTTAGGGGCAATAAACTCTAACTTCTACTTCTTCAGCCCCAACAGTAAAAGGTGCTACTTTCGGAGTAGATGGGGGTCACAACCATCTATATGCCTTATTTACTTGCAAGGATTCTAACACCTCGTCTGATATTGTCATGGGTACATTATAGGTTTTCTCCTGTGATGCTTATGTGCTACTTGTTCCTAGTTCTACCTTGTCTTATGTGTCCCTTTATCTAGTTGCACTACAAAAAATACAATTTTTTGTGATGACTTTCAGTGGCGGCACAAACCGTTGCCATAAAAGCTAGCATTTCTGTGGCGACATATAAGGGTAGCCACAATAGGTATAAAATTTAGGGGAGACCATCAAAGTCACCCCTAATAGTGACATATTTAGTGGCGACTATGCGTAGGTCACCATAAAAGGTATAAGATTTAGGGGCAATCGTTAAAGTCTCCCCTAATAGTGACATATTTAGTGGCGACTATGCGTAGGTCGCCACAAAAGATATAAGAATAGTGACATATTTAGTGGCGACTATAAAGTCGCCACTAATAGTGACATAGGTAGCCACAAAAGGTATAAGAATAGTGACATATTTAGTGGCGACTACACGTAGGTCACCACAAAAGGTATAAGATTTAGGGGAGACCATTAAAGTCGCCACTAATAGTTACTATATAGTGGCGACTATGTGTAGGTCACCACAAAAGGTTTGAGATTTAGGAGCAACTGTTAAAGTCACCACTGATAAGACTCTTAGCTCGAGATATTTTACAACATTAGTTACAAATAATAATTATTTATGATAATAATAAAAATATAGAATAACTAATAATATAAATTAAAAGGCCAAAAAGTTCAAAATGTAAACCAAATCAAAAGTTCAAATTTTCATTTTACATTATTTTTTTCTTAAAAAAATAAATTAAGTTACTTGTAAATATATTTTGGAAATATATTTTATATATAGACAATCCACATTCATGATTTAAAAATGTACAAATTATTCTGGTAGTTTTTAGTTTCATTTTTTAAAATTTATTAATTCAGATATTATATTTTACATAATTTTATTAATTTTTATTAATTTTTTTCACGTAAATGTTCACACTCACAATTTACAAATATATTGTCTATTATTATTATATTTACTATAATTGTTTTTTTTCTTGTTATTATTATCGATAATTTTTATAATAATTTTGACGTAACATTAATTTATTTTAATAGGGCGTCTCATTATCATTATGATTATTATATTTATTAAACTTGCAACCACTTTTATCCAATTTTTCTTTCTTGTGTTTAATTTTCGTAGAGAAGTATTATGTTATTTATTATTTACCTAAATTTTGATGAATACAATTATTGGGCATCTAGTAAAAAATATTTTCTTGGTCCTACTTTATTAAAATGATAAGATAGAAAAAAAGGTCAATAACATACAAGAAGAAAATACAAAGTATAGTTACAATAGACAGCAACAAACTCAAATAATCTTGTTATTTCATCTACATCCAGAACAAAAAAAAAGAGTGGATAAATAGATTTAAGAGAGAAATTGAGAAAGAGAGAGGTACTAAGAGAATAGTGATAGGGGGGAGATCAGAGACGGAGAGAAAGAGGGGTCCGAGGCCGACGAGTCTTCGCCTGAATCTCGCCAAAAAAGGGGTCATCCACCGCCGAGAAACACCTCCAGCCCCCTTCCCCATGTTTTCTAATCAAACCACCACTGATAACGCTCAATCTACAGCTCTCGTGGGAGTGTAAAGCGGTCGTTAGCAAATATAGAACCCAACCTGGGTTGGGTGTCGATCCCACAGGGAATAGCTTGGCCAACAAGTAAGTAAAATCACTAAACTTTTGGTGCAAGTCTCGCAAGAAGGGGGGATTCTTGTCGTGCAAGTAATGTAAACAAAAGCTAAAAATAATAAAGTAAAGAGAGAGATTGTTACGTATGTTGTAAACAATGAGAATTGAAGCGTTGGGGTTATGTCCACCTTCTGAGGTATACGTCTCTATTGGCTATGAGTGTGTAGAGTCTTGACATGCAATTGCTTATAGAGAATTGTAGTCGATGGTAAATCCAAGCGTCTCTCGACCTCAACAAGGACTATTTCACTTTAACTCTCTCGAGCTTAAAGTGTGTCTAGCGGTACAAATTCTCCAAGAGGTTAGTCCAGTTACGGCACTAGCTTTTTAATAGGAAAGGGTGTCTTACTACCTTGACATTATCTCTTTTCCAGATAAATAACCTTTCTCTCGAACAGGTTAAATGTTAGACTGGCGTATTCTTGCGTTTGCAACCGCAAAGAATGTAGATTGAGATGAAGAGCGTAATGATATAAGCAATATACTTGTCTTGAACTCACAAACTCATAGCTATAGATAGTAACTCATTCGGCTTCCATAACCCCAACTAAGAGGTTTAGTTACCCATGAATGCGAAGGATATCACGTTTTGCATGGTGGATGGCGTGTAAAAGAGGTGTTAGGCGTGTGGTTTTGGTGATTCCGTAGCAAGTAACGATTCTCTTGTTGTGGAATTTAAGAATAGAAGAATAGATTAGAAGTGTTTGTAGTGGAAGATGAGAAGGATGGAAGAAAATTAATCAAGTGAAGAATGAAGAATTAAGAATGTATTGTAAGAAGATGTCTTAATTGTAAGGAGATGAATAAAAATCTCTAGCATGATAGGGTATTTATAATACTCCTATCCTACTCCTACTAAGCTAATGAAATAAATAACCAAATCCTAATATACTAATGAAATCCTTCACCCAAATGTACTAGGGTAAGGTTACAAAATTATAATCCAAATAGATTAGTGAAACACATAACCTAATTGCACTAGGTTAATGTATCTTGGCAAAAATCCAGCTTTGTGTCTGTAAGTCCCCAAAGTCTTCAGAATTGCTATTTTAGCCCGGGACAGATTTTCCATGCAGCAGATTTGGTCCTTTAGGCGTCCAGCTCCCTTTTACTTCGTTTGTGAGCTTTCTTTTGCGTCAAGTAAGCCGTAAAATGCTGTATTTTGCATCAGTTATACCTGAAACTTTGCTAATCATGTTTGTTATCTCATTTATAGGAAAAAGGACTAAAAGTGCATGAAATAGATAATTAGTTCTCAAAACTAGGCTAAAATATGGGCAAAATATATTGATATAGGCACGTAAATTCGCCTATCATCAACCGCCAGAATGTCCCTTTCCTAAAATCTGATCGAAACAAGCTTTAACGCACTCCAAATCCCCTTGAAAAAAATCTGGCCAATATTCAACAAGAACAGTCACCCCATTCCCTTTTCAGTGACTATTTATCAAAAATCCATTGAAAAATGACACGGAATGGGTTCTGGTCTTTTAAGTTTGTCATTCTTGGTTCCATTTTGGTGAAGCAATGCAAAGGGTGTTAGATCAAAGTTGGATTTATTCGTTTGGTTGACGTTTGTTTGAGATTCCGGTGGCGACGTCGAACAATTTGGATTTGAAATAAATTGAGGTCCATTTCTTATCTCTCTCTCTAAATTAATTTTAATTGTTTGATATTTTGGTGTGTTAAATTCATGTTGTGTGGATTTTGTTTTCATTGATTTTGAGATAGTATCACAATAGGTTGAAGTTGGTAGGCAAATGATAGGTCGGGTAGGCAAACGTTAATTCTTGCTAATTCAATTCGCTTATACAGATTTTGTTGCATAAGTCTGCAACTAGATCAAATTATCTTCATAGATGTTGCATGACACAAGAGCCTAGCATTCACTGGACAGTGATGGTATCTTGGGTTTGAATAAATTATAATATATACCTTTTTCTGTCTGACCTGTAGAAAGCTATGCCCGCGCTTACATTTCCCAAGCTTGGGAATTATGTCCATTTGTAGTCCTTTATGTGATTTAGGTGTTGTTTGGTTCATTTTTGCATTTGGAGTTTGCTTAGTTTTGGCATATTAAGTCCTAACAACACCATCAAAGTTTTGTTGTTTCTATATTTTTCAGTAAGTACTTCTTATTTCTATATTTTTTTAGTAGGTATTCTTGAAAGTTGTGAACTGTTTATGATTTGTATGTCGTTTTAATGTTGTTTTTTTCATTTTGGCATGTAGGTTTTACTTAGTTGGCTACATTACTAATTTCATTGAAAAACGGCTTTAGCCTTGGTTCTTCATTGAACAATAGCTTACCTAGAGAAGGCTTAGCTACAAGGCTAATTCTCAGCTCTTCACATCTGCTCTGCTGCTACTGGTTTAGTCTGGAATGAGCAAACCAGAACTTTATTTTTGGTTATGGTTGGAGGGGTGTGGAGAGGCTTCTTATCCTTTGATAAACATATAATTTTCGTTTGCCCAGATTGTAAAAGTAAAGCAGATTCATATCTGGTTTAAGAAATTTTCCTCATTTATGCAATTAATTTGCATAGAATAATAATATATACACAAATTTTGGTAGCCTTGTCAAGTTTATTGCCCTACTCAGTTTTATCTCGTTTCAATGTAAATTACTCAATACCAAAGAAGATGGATCATATGTTAATGAAGTGGCAAAAAAGATTTGTGTGAGTACTCTGTTGAGCAATTTATATCATTTTAACATTGTGTTGTTGAATCTATAGTCTAGTGAAGCCGTGTGGGACTCTTTTGATTCACTAGCATTGTTGTCTTGTTATTATCTCATTTTCTTGTTCAAAACACAAACTCAAAGTCTAGTGAAGCTGTGTGAGGCCTATTTCAATTCACTAGCATTGTTACGTTATCTTTCATCTAATTTTCTTGTTCAAACATATAAACTCAAAGTCTTGTAAAGCTGTGTGAGGCCTATTTCAATTCACTAGCACCTTGTTGTTCATCTTGTTGTTATTGTGTTGGTTGGAATCTATTGATACACACATAGTCTTGTATCAATACGGCATTACAATATCCATTGTTGTAACGCTTTGTGAAGTGTATTTATATGTATTTTGGTTAGCTGATAGGTTTTTGATAGGCCTATTTACAAAGGACCACATAATGGATAAAATAGAGTGGAAGTTAAGTAAATGATCTCACGAGTGTCTTAGATAATTCTTAAGTAAATCCTTAAGAAAAAATGTGTTAGGAATTGATATGCCTAGCATGAATAAGTTTGGTAGTGTTAGCTGAATTGAGATCTTTCTTTTTTACTGGCTAGATCTTTTTGTTAGTTTCATTGTCCTTTTAGTCTATTTTGGTTTAACTAAGAGTAGTTAAAAAAGAAGTTCATTTCCTGAAAAACAAAAAAGGGCAGAATTTTTATTGCGTCAAAGTTCCTAAGCTTTATTAATGTAATTCATAATTTGAGGAATTAAAAGTCTTATCATTTTGGAAGAGTCAGTCTGATAAGTATGTTTTTATCCCCATTTGTAAGATGAGTATTGAGGGGGATTACCATAGGGGGCAAACTAGTTTGTGCATTCTGGAATCTTTAATGTATTCCATAGTATTTTAATTCAAAGATATTGTTGTCATCTCTTTTACAAAACAACATTAATATTTCTCAAATCATTTCTTGCATTTTGACAAGTTAGAATTGAAACTTCTCTTTATTTTTTATTTTAGGGACAGGTAATTTCATGATGAAAATTGTTAGCCATGAGAAGTTTGAAGATATTTTGTGATTTTCTCTCTCATATGTATAACACATTGATTTGTTACCTATTAAAAACTATATAATTCTCTTCTGGAGAAATATATTTTAATATCATCTTTGTACCTTTAAGTACTGTAGTTGTATTATTGGCAACGAAGTAGACAATATATAATTTATATTTTTTTGGGGGGAAAAGTGAGTATTAGTGGCGACCCATAGTTTCCACAAAAAAGTGAGTATTAGTGGAGACCCATAGTTGCCATAAAAAAGTGTGTATTAGTGGCAACCCGTAGTCGCCACAAACAGGGAGTATTAGTGGCGACCCATAGTCGCTGCAAAAAGTCATTTTTTAAAATAAAATAAATTCAACCTTTTGTGGCGACAAAAGATCGCCACTAAATCATTGTTTTGTGGCGTATTTGCTTGATTTTTTGTGGCAACTTTTGTCGCCACAGAATGTATGTTTTGTGGTGACTTACATATGTCGTCACAAAATACTTTTAGTTACGGAAGTAATTACTACAACCCTAATGTCGCTGCTAAATATATTTAGTGGCGACTTTGGTTCTTTTACGGTGACTTTGTCGCCACTAAAAACCAAATTTCTTGTAGTGTTGTGTGTTTTGATTTTGCTCCCAGAAATATTTATGAACCCTTCTCAATTTCTACCTTTGTTGGTAAGTCCATTATATCTAAAAGGGTCTATAAATATTATATTATGACTATCTTTCATAGGGATACAGAGATGGATTTGGTAGAACTAGATATGGTAGATTTTGATGTTGTTTTGAGATAGATTGGCTTCATTCGTGTTATGATTCTATGAACTATAAAACCAAAAGATATAACTTTCATTTTCTCAAATAAACTAGTCCTATAATAGAAGGGTAGCTCTATAGTGCCATAGAAATATTCATCTCTTATCTTAGAGCTCGCAAAATGATATTGAATGGTGTTTGCACCACTTAGATTGGGTCAAAGATTCTAGTACTCCAATTTCTCCACTCCATTCTGTTCCTATAATTAATAAATTTCCTAATGTTTTTCTTGGAGATCTCCCCTAAATTTCTTCTAATAAAGAAATGGATATTGAGATTGAACTTTTGCCTAATATTTATCAAATTTACATCCCACCGTATAGAATGGCTCCCACAAAATTATAGAAGTTATGGAATAGTTAAAAGACCTCCTTGTTAACGGATTTATCCATCAGTATTTCTCTTAGGGGCGCTCTTGTACATTTTGTGCACAAGAAAGATGGATCTTTATATATGTGTATAGACTATTGATAATTGAACAAGGTCACAGTGACAATAAGTACCCTGTTCCCAAAATAGATGATCTTTTTGACTAGTTTTAGTGTGCCAAGTGTTTCTCTAAAATATATCTCCTTTCAAGTTACTATCAGTTGAAGGTTAGGGAAGTTGATATTCACAAGACTACTCTCAGAACCTGGTATGGCCATTTTGAATTTCTAGTTATGTCCTATGGTTTGACTATCCTCTTGTAACCTTTATGGATCTTATGAATAGGGTATTTAAGTAGTTTTTGGATATGTTCATAATTAGTTTTACTGATGACATCTTGATTTAGTTTCAGACTATGGAGGAACATTCCAAAAACTTTGGAATTGTATTTCAAACTCTCAAAAATCAAAATTTTATGCTAAATTTTCCAAGTATGAATTTTGGCTCATTTTTATGGCTTCCCTTGGTCACATTGTTTCTAGAGAAGGATTTAAGATGGATTCCCAAAAGATTGAGACAGTAAGGAAATGGACCAAACCCATGACCCCGACTAAGGTTAGGAGTTTTTTGGGTTTGACAGGTTATTATAGTGGTTTGTGGAAATTTTTTCATCTATAGCCACCCTATTGACAGAGCTGACACAAAAAAGATACACTACAAATAGTGTGATGGTTGTTAAGGTGGTTTTGATAAATTAAAAGATTATCTGACTTCTGCTCTTACTTTAACCCTACTCGAGGGTACCGATGAATTCATGGTATATTTGATACATCCTAGGTGGGATGTGGGTGTGTACTTATGAAGCATGACAAGGTTGTGGAATATGCTTCCAGAAAACTTAAGCGGCGTAAGAAAAACTACCCACCCTATGACCTTGAGCTGGCATCAAATATTTTTTCACTTAAAATTTGGCGTCACTATTTATATGGGGTACATGTGGACAACTTCACTGATTACAAGGGTCTACAATATGTTTGCATATAGAAAGAATTGAATCTCAAGAAAGGGAGGTGGCTTGATCTATTGCAAGCGAAAGACATGTGTTTGCATTATCACCTAGGTAATTCTACCATAGTTATGATGCTCTTAGTAGGTTGTCAGTGGTATAGAGGCAAAAAAGAGAGGATTGATTAAGGATATTCATCGGATTGATAATTTAGGAGTTCAACTTTTAGACTCCAAATATAGGGGAGTAATTTTTCACGAAATGGCTGTGTCTTGTTTTAGGTGTTGAAGTGAAGGCAAAGTAAATTAATGATCCTATACTGATGCAAATTAAGGAGAGAGTTGGCCAACAGAAGATTATGGGTTTTGAAATAGAGAGAGATGGCACCTTGCGGTACTAAGAAAGGTTAGGTGTTCCCAATATTGATGATTTTTATGGGAGGATTTTGGCTGGAGCCCATATTTTCAAGTTTACTATTCACCATGGCTCTACCTAAGATTCACCATAATATGAGAGAGATATATTTGTGGAATAATATGAAAAGAGATGTAGCTAAGTTTCCAAACTATCAATTTATTAAGGTTGAATATTTAAGGCCTAGTTGTACCTCTCAAAACATAGCTATTCTAGTGTGGAAATGGGAAAAGGTAAATATATATTTTATCATAGGCCTTTCACATACTCACTACCAGTATGAATCTATTTGGGTCACTATCGACAAAATAATTAAGTATGCACATTTTTTACTTGTGACAATGACTTATTTAGGAAAGGACTATGCATAGTTGTATATTCAAGAGATTTTAGATTGCATGGACCACCTGTATCGATTATATATGACAGAGACATACAATTTACTTCGTAGTGCTGGAAATATTTTTAGAAATGTTTGGCTACGCAAGTGAATCTTAGAGTTGCTTTTCATCCTCAAACGTGCAAACAAACGGAGCTACTATTTAGAAGTTGTAATAAATATAAAGAACATGTGTTATTGATGTAACAACTCTCCTTGTCATTCTGTAAATTTTACTTGTATTTCCTATTTTATCTCTCCCTGTTGTTTGTATACCTAATTTATGACTTACAAGGATGGATAGTACCGATTCTTGAGATGTTCAAAAGTAATTAAAGTCATTTATTTAGTTATTGAGTTTTAAGAAAGTTAAGTTCAATCATGGTCAACTTTGGGTCAAGATGACCTTGATTTAGTATTGCAATATTTTCAATAGATTTGGTATATACTTTTAGTTCAAATTATATATTTGATTTATTTTTATGGTGTTCCCAACAAATTTTGAGGATTTATTAAAAATTTTAAGTATTTTAGATAATTAGTTTAATTAGTGGGTTGATGGATCAAACTTAAAGTTTTTCCCTATATCACATAACCACATTCAGGTAAATTAAATGTAGGTTTAACTCCTCTTTATAACAACAACAATTAAAACATAAGAGGATTTTTTGAGAAGCTTGGACTGTGCGGCTTTGAGGCAACAATAATTTCAGGTGAGAGCTCTAATTATAATTTCAACTAGGATATAAATAATTTCCTCCCAGTTAGTTGTATAGTATTAGCGGTTCTTTTGTTCATATTTACTTAGGTAAAAGACAATGATAAAGCAATCATGACCTAAAGAATGGGCATTGATGTCGAGATTATAATTTCTTATTGCTAGGCGATAATGATATGGAGTAAATTGAATTCTAGTGTCAAGTGCATTAGCACGTAACTTGTAGGCTATAAAAACTAAAGTAAAGTAATGATTACATAATACAAAGTAATAATGACACTAATCATTAGGCTAAGGATAGAACAGTAGTATGGCTAAGGATTTTCTAGGTATTAAATAGTATTTTTTTTTCTACCATTTCTCGTAAGATTATCATGGAAATTTAGGTAATTATGATATAAAGAGTTGGTCTAATTGTTGTTGTAAGTTTGATGATTTACAGTTATTATTTTTGTGTTTAATCATAGGCTTTCGGGAATTTCCATATGTTTGTCGAACAACTATCGATTTTCGATAAATTAGGTTTAGGCCTAGGCTTTTTAGTATAAGAATTTATAAAATGAGTGTGATTAGATTCATACTCTTATGAGGATTATATATATGAATATATTTTGAACGTTCCAAAATTTTGAGGAAGGGTAAGACACTGGTGGACTAGTGACTTTTGAATTCTTTGATTGAGGTTATTACGGCTTAATTAGAGTTTAAATTCAATTTAGTTTTGTGTATGCTTCTAAATTGGATTATTTTTTATGGATCTTCATACATACAAGAATTTGATGATGTTTAGATTGTTCACACTTGTATGAATAACTATTGAAATTGAAGTTGATCGAATTGCCTTTTGATTTTAAGTGCACTTGTAAATTAAGTTTGTCGTATTGTATTCTGAGAGATAGTGTGAAATTTATAAAATACATATAATATGGTTATGGAGGATCGGGTACTAGGCGCTACGAATTTGAATATTGATATTACTTATTTATGGAGGATCAGGAACCACACTGGTACAGTACATGGACTTAGAGTATCCCGTGCAGGTCATGACTAGTTGGGCAAAGTTAAGCCCATTAGTATATGTGTAGATTAGTGTTGATTTTTAGAGTTCGCTTGTTCAGTATGTTGATAACAATCTTATGGTGTTCTAGTTTTGAGACTGAAATGGACATAGTTCGACTTATGATATTATTGTTGATTTTATGCTTTACGATATGATGATACACTTGATGGTTACGTAGCTCATATATAAGAACTATTTGTCCTATCATTGAGGTAATTGTTGATTCGTTAAATACTTATTATGCGTTGATGACTTTCTACTTATTATTTGATCTGTGTTGTGTACATGCTATTAAATTAAGTTTCCTATGACACCTACCAGTACATAGCGGCTTGTGTGATACTAAACTATACTCTTCTTTTGTTGAGTGAAAAAAAATATTTCGTAGGCTCAAACACGATCTCATCTACAGTATTTTATAGTTGATCTTGATCTAACGATGAGCACTCTATCTCCAAGCTATCATGGATTATAATATTAGTTCTTGTCCATCTTTCAAGCAATGAGACACTCTTTATCTTTCTTTATTTTTTATATTTCTTTTACAAATGGTTTTCATTTTAGAAGTTCTTTTAGGGTGACTTATAGATTTGTAGTATTTCAATAGGCGGTTTGTTTGATTTTTACATTAATAATGATTAGATTTTGATTATTATCATTAAGTTAGTTGTATGATATTTGATTGGAAGGAAAAAAAACCTCAATCTGTGTTTAAAGGGAAAGATAGTGGATTTCTCCAAAGGAGATACATCTCTTTCTGTAATTCTGTTTGTTTATAGTAGAGTAGTACATGAGGGTGGCGACTCACAAGGGGAGTGTAGACCAGAGCAAGAGGGAGCCAAGCCAGCTACTGTGGTTGTGCCATTTGGTGGGCCAAAGTAGTCTAGCGGCGGTGAAAACAGATAGTAGACCAGACGGGGGCACCACCAGAACACCCGAACAAGGATCTATTTTATTTTGAAGCTATAGTACATATGCACTTTATACATCTGTCTTACTAATAATATCCCTTAGCGTACATCTGTACTATAACCCTCTCCTCTGGGAGGTGTTTTCAAGGGAAGGTGGACTCCGCAGCTGCGGACCGGGCACTATCACTATACTATGCGATGCTTTTAACTAAAAAAATGGAAACGAAATGTCTTAGTGTTGTTCCTAGGTTTGGGGTCGGGTGCAAGCCTTCAAGACACGACTTTAAGCTGTTAGTACGACTAGCAGGCTTCCTAGCTTGAGGGAATGCCGCAACGCAATAAGGCGAGAGTTTAGCTATGCAATAAGGGCTGGGCCTTGTAATGAAGGAAGAATTGGATGTGGAAGGTAGAATTGAGCCAATGTGTGGAACAGCATTCCCAGTATGACTTGCCTAGCTAGTGCTTCCTAGCTGACTATACTAAATGAATTTCCATTGTCCATCCCCAATCTTGTGTATGCCATTCACATACTTTTCTACATCCACTCGCGGGGTTGGAATTGGAAAAGTAATTGAATCAAAGAATCGGATTCACTCTGACATTTGTCGAAGCCAGCCTATGGTAAGAGTTGGGCAGAGGTAGCCCTCAATCACTTACTAACTTACTCGGTAAATTATCTAGCAAGAGGCCAATCCTCAGGAATTTGATTTCCAAGATAAACCATTCGAATGCTACTAAACGACAAGAATAGTCTATTTGAACAGGGCACATGCATCACACATAAGGAAGACGCCGAAAGACAACCAATGAATTTGTCCGTTTCGACCTACTTTGTCCTTTATACGATAAAGTACATCAAGAAGCAACTAATTGCAATAGAAAGGTCTAGGTCAAAATTTGCAGGTAGTTAGCCGCTTTCTCTGTAGGAAAAGACCTTAGGCTATACAACAACTCCGCTATTCTCCCTTTCATGTAGGGGTTCAACGGAGCTTTATTTAAAGAACATTAACCACCACTTCGACTGATGCGGACGCGGTTCTCTCATCGTGAAAGAAGTAATGAAAGGGAAGCCCGGGGTCAAAACGCGTTCGTTGTTTCCTGTACTCTTAATATTGACTAAGTGATTGGGTTATGATTCGATTTAGATAGTTCTCCCATAGAAAGATGAGTGTGTCTGCCACTCATGGCCATTTAGGTCGTGACAAAGTTGGCATCAGAGCCCTAGTATCATCAATCACATTGTAAAAAGGACATGTCTAGTAGTGTCTTGCAAAACTTTATAAAGACATTTGTAGTTTTCTTCGAAAGGCTACAGGACACTAGGAAAATTTAAATTCTTCTTTGTTATAGGCATTACTTGATTTTAATTGGTATTTAAGCATTCTAATTAATATCTGACTGCTTTTATTCTTATTCTAATATATAAAGAGAACATGAGCAAATATAGAAAGAGTTAAGTTCCCCAGATAGGCTATTGGGTATGTAGCTTATGGTAAGGCACAGGCGAGCAAAGGTTGAGGTAGAGGAAGGAGAGCAATGCCTATTAGGAGTAGGGCTCAGGCCATGAGACTAGCTATAGAGAGGTCAATATCTCCTGCCTAACATAACGATATGCCTAAGATAGTAGAGGATAGGGTGATTCCAGTATTGAATGAGGATTTTCCAGTCACGATGAGGTCACATCAGTTTAGGGAGGTGTAGCTCTAATTCAGATATCCTCCGATGTGATTCAACGGGTTTTGAACTTTTTGAGTGGGTTTGCAGAAATTGGGACTATGCCTGCAATACTTGAAGTTTAGCATTCGGGGGTACAACATGTTGTTGTTATAGCTCCTCAAATAAAAAAGATGTCAGGGTTAGATGGTTTTTGGGACAAGTAGGGGGTCCAGTGATGATTAGAGATGAGTATAATTTGTTTTACAAGTTTATCAAGATAAAGCCTTTTATTTTTCATGGCATTGAGTCTGAGGATGCCTGTGAGTTCATTATTGATTGGCATGAGAGACCACAAGATGTGTGTGGTTGAAATATATGGCATTGAATCCCTCACTTTATAGTTTTAGGGCAATACATAAATATGATAGAGAGCTTATGTAGAGTGTAGGGTTGTAGGTTTGCCTCCATTGACTTGGACTCACTTTTACTAAATTTTTATAGAGAAGCATGTGCCTCACACATTAAGCTATAGAAAAAAAGATGTTCACTAATATTAAGTAGGAAAGTATTTGAGTCGTGGCCTATGAGGCCAAATTTCATTCATTGTGTCAGAATTCACCTCATTTGTTGAAAACTAATGCGGAGAGGATTCTTCTCTTTGTGAAGGGTTTGATTATAGGTCTCTAAATTTCTACTCTTCAGATAACATCATCAGGCAAGTCTTTTTCAGGAGATGATTAATTTTGTTAAGAAGGTAGAGGGTGTAAGTTAAAAGGGTTATGCCAAGGTGGCAGAAAATAAGACTCGCAAAGAAGGAAGTTTTAGTGGTTCTTCTTCTAGGGGTCAGAGTTCCCAGGGATACCCTACTCTTCCCATTTAGTCAGTAATACAAGTGTCTGATGGGGATCTATTAGGGTCTAGTCATCAGTCTTTAGACTCTGGTGTTTACCTTACTTCATCTTCATCGGCTCAACGACCTACATTGAATCGTATATATTATGAGTGCAGTGGAGTTGGTAACATCAGGAGGTATTATCATAATTTGAGGCAGTATGGACAGTCTGGACAATATCATACTCCTCAAACTTTTGTTCTATTCGATAGAAGAGGTGGTAATGGCAGAGGTCATCCATAGGGTGCGCACAGTGGTCATCAGTAAAGGTGATGCTTAGACTAGTTGTAAGGCCTATGTCTATGCTTTTCTAGGTAGTCCTGAGGCAAAGGCATTAGACATTGTTATTACAGGTACTATTCTGGTAAATTATCGGTTGGCACTGTATTATTTAATCCTAGTTCTACTTTCTCATATATATCTACCAATTTTATCATGGGATTGACATGGTGTGTGATCTTATTGACTTTCCTATTCACATGTCTACCCCTATTGGTGATTCTACTATTGTTGATAGAGTTTATCATTCTTGTTCTTTTATGAGGGCTTATGTAGAGTGTAGTTATACAGGTTTACCTCCATTGACTTGGAATCACTTTTACTAAATTTTAATTGAGAAGCATGAGCCTCGTACATTGAGACAAAAAAAATGTTCACTAATCTTAAGTAGGAGAGTGTCTGAGTTGTGGCCTATGAGGCTAAATTTCATAGATTGTCTTGGTGTTTACCTCATTTACTGAAAACTAATGTGGAGAGGATTCTTCTCTTTGTGAACGGTTTGAATATAGGTCTCCAGATTTCTATTATTCAGATAAGATCTTCAGGTAAGTCATTTTAGGAGATGGTTAATTTTGTTAAGAAAGTAGAGGGTGTAAGTCAAGAAAGTTATGCCAAGGTGGCATAAAACAAGTCTCGCAAAGAAGGAAGTTTCAGTGGTTCTTATTCTAGGGGTTAGAGTTTACAGGGATACCCTACTCTCCCTATTTAGTCAATGATATAGGTTTTTGTTGGCAGTCTATTAGGGGTAAGTCATCCATCTTTAGACTTTAATATTTACCTTTCTTCATCTTTATGAGCTCTATGACCTACCTAGGAACATATATATTATAAGTGCAGTGGATTTAGTCACATCATGAGGTATTATCATAATTTGAGGCAGTACGAATAGTCTGGACAATATTTTGTTCCTCAAACTCTGGTTCCATCTAGGAGAGTTGGTAATAGTAGAGGTTTTCCATAGGGTGCGCAAGGTGGTCATCAGTAAAGGTGATGCTCAGACTGGTTGTAGGGCCTATATCTATGCTTTTCTAGGTAGCCCGAGGTAGAGGCATTAGACGTTGTCATTACAGGTACTATTCTTCTCAATTATCAGTTGACACTGTATTATCTGATCTAGGTTCTACTTTCCCATATGTATTTGCCAATTTTATTATGGGTTTAGACATGGTGCGTGATCTACTTGACTTTCCTATTCAAATGTCTACCCCTATTGGTGATTCGGTTATTATTGATAGAGTTTATCATTCTAGTTCTTTTATGAGAGCTTATGTAAAGTGTAAGGATGCAGGTTTGCCTCCAATGACTTTGAATCACTTTTACTAAATTTTAATAGAGAAGTATGTGCCTCATACATCAAGGTATAGAAAAAAGAATGTTCACTAATCTTGAGTAAGAGAGTATCTCAGTTGTGGCCTATGAGGCCTAATTTCATTCGTTGTCTCGATATTCACCTAATTTGCTAAAAACTGTTGAGGAGAGAATTCTACTCTTTGTTAAGGGTTTGAATATATGGCTCCAGATTTTTGCTCTTCAGGTAAGTCCTTTTAGGAGATGGTTGATTTTTTTAGGAAGGTAGAGGGTGTAAGTCAAGATGGTTATACCAAGGTGGCAGAAAAGAAAGCTCGCAAAGAAGAAAATTTCAGTGGTTATTATTCTAGAGGTCATAGTTCGTAGGGATACCCTACTCTCCCCATTTATTCAGCGATGTAGGTGTCTGTTGGGGGTTCATTAGGGGCTAGTCATACGTCTTTAGACATTAGTGTTTACCTTGCTTCATATTCATCATCTCAACAACCCACCTTAGATCGTATATATTATAAGTGTAGTGGAGTTGGTCACATTAGGAGGTATTATCATAATTTTAGGTAGTATGGATAGTCTGGATATTTATATGATGCTCCTTGAACTCTAATAGGAGAGGAGATAATGGTAGAGGTCATCCACAGGGTGCACACAGTGGTCATCAATAAAGGTGATACGCAGACCGGTGGTAAGTCCTATATCTATGCTTTTCTAGGCAGGCCCTAGGCAAAAGCATTGGAAGCTATTATTACAGGTATTATTCTTGTCAGTTATCGGTTGGCACTGTATTATTTGATCTTGGTTCTACTTTCTCATATGTACCTGCTAATTTTATTATGAGTCAAACATTGTGTATGATCTACTTGACTTTCTTATTCATATGTCTACTCCTATTGGTTATTCTGTTATTGTTGATAGAGTTTATCGTTCTTGTTCTTTTATGTTTATAGGTAGTAAGCTTAGGCAGATTTGGTGATTCTATACATGGTTAATTTTGACAAAATATTGGGGATGAGTTAGTTGTCTCTTTATCATACTATATTAAACTATTATGCTAAGACTGAGATTGTGGCTATGCCAGGGATGGATAGACTTGAGTGGGAGTATGATAATAGCACTGCTCCAAGGAAACTTATTTCCTTTATACGTGCAAGTGGTTAATTAGAAATGGTTGTTTGGCCTATCTAGCACATCTTTAGGACACTACTACAGAGTTACCATATCATAAGTTAGTTTCTGTGGTGTATGAGTTTTAACAAGTGTTTCCTGTAGATTTTCCTAGCATGCCACTAGACCGTGACATTGATTTCTATATTCATCTAGAGCCAGGTACTCGTCCTATTCTTATTCTGTCCTGTATGATAGCTCTGGTTGATTTAAGGGAGCTAAAGGATCAGTTGTAGGATTTATTGGGTAAGGGTTTTATCCATTTGAGTGAATTTCCATGGGTTGCTTCTGTCTTATTTGTGAAGAAGCAGGATAGTAGTCTTCGTATATGTATAGACTACAGGCAGTAGAAATAGGTTACGATCTGTAAGAAGTATCCTATACCCTATATCGATAATTTATTTGAAAAGTTAAAGGGTGCATCCATATTTTTACAGATTTATTTGAGGTTCGAATATCATCAACTTAAGATTTGAGTCGATGTTATTCCTAAGACTTCATATCGAACAAGGTATGGGCACTATGAGTTTTTTGTAATGACTTTTGGGCTAACTAATGCACTGGCTGCTTCTATGAGTTTGATGAATGGGATATTTAAGCCTTACTTGGATTCAATTGTGATTATCTTTATTGATGATATTCTAGTTATTCTAAGAGAAAAGAGGAACAAAAGAATCAGTTAAGGATTGTTTTGGGTTTTGTAAAAAAGAAAAGGCATTACGTGAAATTTACTAAGTGTGAATTCTGATTGGCTTCTGTATCCATTTCGAGGCATATGGTTTCAAAAAAAGGGTGATGGTAGACCTCCAGAAGATTGAAGTGGTTAAGAATTGGGCTTGCTCTACTTCAGTTATAGAGGTTCGTAGCTTTGTAGGGTTAGCAAGTTATTATCATAGGTTTGTGAATGGGTTTGCTTTTATTTCTACTCATATAAAGTGATTTGACTCAAAAAGATGTACCTATTATTTGGTCTGATGAGTGTAAGGAGAGCTTTCAAAAGCTGAAGACCTTGTTGACTACTGCTCTTATTCTACCTTGCCTGTAGAGGGTAAAGATTTTATTAGTTACTATGATAGCTTATATTCTGGTTTAGGTGTTGTATTGATGCAGAAAATGAATCTGATTGCTTATGCTTTAAGGCAACCAAGGTCCAATGAGAAGAATTCGACCACTGATGATTTGGAGTTGGCTGTTGTGGTTTTTTCTCTTAATATATAGAGACATGACTTAGATGGTATTCATTATGAAATGTTTATTGATCACCGCAATTTACAGAATGTGTTCCACAGAGGGATGTGAATTTGAGATAGCATATATGGAAAGAGTTGCTCATAGATTATGGTATCACCATTCTCTACCATCTGAGAAAGGCTAAGGTGGTCGTTGATGCATTGAGTATAATGTCAGCAAGTTTGGGCAGCTTGGCTTTGTTGAATACTAGCCAGTGTCCATTAGCTAGAGAGATACAGACTCTAGCTAACAAGTTCATACAATTTGAGGTGACCGACAGAGGAGTATTTCTAGCCAGTATAGAGGCAAGGTCCACATTCCTTGATCAAATAAAGGCTAAACAATTTAAGGATGCTAAGTTAAACAAAATTTGTGAAAAGGTTTTGTAGGGTAAGGCCATTGTTTATGGCGATAGTGTGCTGCGGATTAAGGGGCGAGTTTGTATGTCCCGTGTTGAAGATTTGATTCCTAATATTCTAGTTAAGGCTTATTGTTCGATGTACTCTATATATTCTGGTGTAACAAAAATATATTATTATTTGAGGCAACATTACTGGTGGAGTCATAGAAAGCACGACATAGTTTATTTTGTTGCTAAATTCTAGAGTTTCCAGCAGATAAAGTATGAGTCTGGTGTTACTCCTCAAATGATGCCTATCTGTAATACCCCACATTTTGGACTAGAATGGAAATCCGTCATTCATATGCATAGATGTTCCAAGAGACTAGAATCCTATGTAATTTAATATGTTAATAAATTATGTAGTGTCGGAATCTATTTGATCATGAATTAAGATCATAGAGGTCACCTAACTCAAGGACGAGTTGAAAGATTTCCTATCATTCAAATTTTAGTGAGCGTCAAAACTTCGGTCAATTTCAATAGACCATAACTCCTTATATATATCTAATTAGAGGACCTACTATATATCAAATGAAATCTCTTTGAATTATCTTTCCAACGATACCAATTTCGACAAAAACTGATATTGGAGCAAGGAGTTATGCCCATTTTACTCCAGCATATCAGGCTGGGAAACTGAATGACGATATTCATGATAAGCTGTCACGCCCATGATGACCTATCACCAATGTCGTCATCCCTAAGCAGATTTCTACCCCCAGTGACGACATTTTATGATAATCCATCACGCCCGTGATAGCCTATCATTAATGTCGTTAACCATAACCAGAAAATCAAAATTTCACCCTTTTGTGACGACATTTCGTGACGACTTATTACCATCTTGACGACTTGTCACGGATGTCATCAGCTATTTTTTTCAGCAATTTAAGGACGTGTTTGCAAGGGTATTTTGGTCTTTTCCCATCTTTTGGAGGTCTCTATAAATATGAGGAACCCCATCCAAACCCTAATTTCATCATTTACTCTTTCAATTCCCTTAAAAGAAAATATCTAGGGTTTTATTCAAGAACCTAATCTTTCAAAAACCATCAATAAATTCTTTAAGATTTCTTCAAGAATCAAGTTCCTCATAGTGTGGGCTTTGAGAATCATTTATTACAAGTGTGTGTTGACACCTAACTTTTGCCCTCCACGACTAAATTTAATCTTGAGTTTCTTCAGTTTTTACTAAACCAAAATAATTATTTCATTCAAATAAAAGAAAACTTAAAATATTTTCCGTACGTGATTTTGTCATTTTAAGTAGCGATTATATACTATCGTGTTCAGTTATACGAGATTATATAATTTGTTACTTAAATATTTATTTTACAAAATATTGGATTTAAGTAAGGCTTATCTTGAAAATAACTTCAAATGATTAAAATCTTAATTTAAATATAATTTATTCTCAAAAATAATTTATTTGGATATATAATATGCATTCATTTTATTAAATCAAGAAGCTCAGGATAAAAAAAGAGGTATTAATTCGTATCGAATTTTAATTTAATTTAGTCAATCTATTAGATTTGACTATAATTGAAAATTCGTCATAATTGCAATGCAATTCGTCAATTAATTTTTAATTTGGTCAAAATAAATAAATATGGCTAAATTTTAAATTCCGATTGGGGTTATATTTTAAATAACCCCAAAATTCTCAAGAACTCTCATAACTTTTACCCAATTCCCACCAAAAAATAAATTCAAATTGTACTATTCCCCCCAACTTTGTCCTTTTCCAATTTTGAAATTCAAAGATTGTACTACATTGTACTATTTTCCCCCACATTATCTTCCACCTCACCTTTTTTTTAATTTTTACATTCCATAAACCCCCTAAATATTTTTTCTCCCACATTGGTAGATGACAAGAAATAAATTTCTATCCTTTCCTATAAATACTTTTCTCCCACATTGGTGGAAAATGAAAAAAAATACCCCATTCTCTCCTATAAATACTACCACTACTTTGGTAGAGAGAGGAGGAGAAAAGGAAGAAAAAAACAAGAGGTTAGAAAGGTGAAAAAATCCTTTTGAGCAAAATAGTTATTTTTATTTAGTAAAAATTTTTGTTTCATAGAGTTGGTCGGCTAATCAAAATTTTTGAATTGCCGGTGGTGACGCTTTACGGTGGTATCGATACTCTAATTATTTTCATGTTCATGATATAAAAATGAGCTAGCAATAGTTGTATGTGTCTTTTTTGACTTTATTCTTTGATTATTTTGGATAATTTTTCAATCTTTGCTTAAAAGATGTATTTATGCTTTGTTTAAACACATTGTTGTTAGATATATTTGTTTTTAATATGTAAAGTTATTTTCTTTATGTTTAAAAGAATACTTAATGTTGAATATTTTGCCTTTTCGCTTTATTCTTTGATTATTTTGGATAAAGTTTAGATCTTTACTTGAAAAGACATACCCATGTCTTGTTTAAACTCATTGTTGGTAGATATATTTGTTTTTAGCATGTAAAGTTTTTTCCTTTATGTTGAAAAGAATAGATAATATTGATTTTTTCTCTTTTTTTTTTTTAACTTTATTCTTTGATTATTTTGGATAAAGTTTAGATCTTTACTTGAAAAACAATACCCATGTCTTGTTTAAACTTATTGTTGGTAGATATGTTTTTTTTAGCATGTAAAGTTGTTTATTTTATGTTGGAAAAATAGCTATTATTATTTGTTGCGCCTTAATAAAAATAGTAATTAGTTAAGTCAAGAATTTGTCATTTGCTTACTAATTATTTTAATGGATTTCAAAAACCTCATATAAGATATGAAGTGCTAGCTTTATTCTTCATCCAAGATGTTTATTCCTTTTTCTTAGCATGTTGTCTTTTCAAAATGATAAGAAACTTCGAACTTTCGCGGCTAAAAAAAATTATTTGGATATTTTTGACTCATGCATAGTCTGATTGTGAAATGATATTTCACTTTTAGAAATGCTAAACTTTTATTCTTATTTTCTTACTCCGGATTGTTATATGTTCTCTTTGTGTGTGTAAAGACTTGATTCATGTCTCTCTTTTATTCATAATGTCAAAAGAGAATCAACGATGTCTTAGAAATATAAACCATAGGTCGTTACGCATTTTTCCATAAAATGTTGATTGTGATTTCGATGTATGAATTTTCGTTAATGTCGCCTTAATTGAGATTTAGGATTCTCTTGCTTGAAAAGTTGAGCTTTATTTTCTTTTGTTATATGAATTAGTATCTATGTTTGTTCAATTTTAGAAGTCATGAGTATTTTCCTTGTTGCCTCATCCCTTTACTTTGGCAAGCTTACGTTGTTTGTCTCTTGTATTAATTCATTGAATATGACCTTCTTCCTTTTACCTTTATTCATCCTTGTATTAACATAAATCATGAGGCATGTAAGTGGGTGTCTTTGCTTTGCATTTTATTTGTTGACTCTCATTCTTGTGCAAGTGTGCTTATCATTGTCATTCAAAAATTGGTTCTTGATATTTTCTTTTGCTTTGAAATATGTCACTTTTATGCCTTGAACGTATATTTATTTCTTTATCTTTTCTTTGCATGCAAAAAATGTCTCGAGTCCAAATGGACTCCTCTCCTCTTGCATTTCATAATGGGTAAATGAGGCTCACCCCTTCCATTCAAGTTGGAAGTTTAAACCCAAGGTCCACTACATGTCGTGCGGGTGCTAGAAGATAGACGAAAAAGAAAAATGGGTCAAACCCCATTAAATAGGTCACAAAGAGACTTGCAAAGTTTCAATTTTTATTATTGTCTTCTTTTTATTTATTCATTTAGTAATTTATTCATTCATTCATTTCAGCCTCGAAGCCAAAGTTGTATTTCATATAGGTGGAGCAAGACTCGAGCCAAAGGCTCGAAAAAAAGTTTAGGACAGGTGAAATGGGTCGAAAGCCCAACTAGACTAGGATAGGTCTCGTTGATTTGGGCCCAATGGCCTAAATCCTTTACTTTCTCCTCCCTTCCCCTTTTATGTGTTTATTTGTTTATTAGTTTTGTTTAGACTAAGTTAAAATCTCTACTAAGTCGCCTAAATCTATTTTACACAAGTATTTTTTCTGAAAAAAATCAAATCACTATTTCAACAAATTAATCTTTTTGAAGTTAATTAAAAGACGATTTTCCAACAGTCCGGATAAACGCAAGTTAGTGGACGTTTTAGGTGCCTAACACCCACCTAAAAATTTAACAGGAACCGCTTATCTAGAATATCTACCTTAAAATGATTTTCCTATTTTGAATCTTTCGAAGTAACTTTTATAAAGGTTTCTTAATTCCTTTTCAAAATTATGTAGCGACTCTCTTTCAAAAGTCAAAATTTCGTCAAAACAGAAATGGCGACTTTGCTGGGGATCTAACTAGGTTCTAACCAAATATTTTATTTTGTCTTTGATTAACTGTTTATGTGTTTCGATTATGTAAAGTTTAATTAACGCATCTCATGGCATTTCCTGCATCTTATAAACTGTTTTGGAGTTTCGTGGATGTTCCAGCCCTTGTTGTTCAATTCCAAATGTGTTGGAAATACGAACAGCTTATCAACACGTGATTCATCTGACGTTGTTCGTATTTTCAAACTAAAGTTGTCCACTTAAGAACCAGTGTCCAAGCCCACTCTAGACCGAGGATAGAACGAAACCAAAACCCTATTTTTAGGTATGTGCCTAGGACGACCCGATATCCGAGCGGGGTATTGGGCCCATTAGAAAACCTACCCTATGTCTATTTGACCCTGAGTCAATCATAGACGAACCATGCTTATGTGTTGAAGAAATATATGTTTGTCTAAATTCAATCCATTATCCTTTGGGATCGGGAAAAGGCTTATTTTATCTTCTTTTATGTAGATATGGCTCAATTGTATTCTCGTGAAAAGTTCAAGATGGTCACCAAACTCGACGATTTCCTGAAACTATGGTGGGATTACATGGGTACAGTAGAGAGAAAGATTGTTAGAACACACATTGGGCATCTTCCTTCTTTGATCAAGATGGACGCTTGGCCCGAAATGATCCATGTACTAACAATTTTTTGAGATGATCAGAACATGGTATTTCACTTCAGGGATGTTGAATTGACCCCCACCATTGAAGAGGTATTGGTTTGCTATGAGAGTACGGAAATGTGTTTTAAGAGAAAGGAGACACCGTTAGTCCCGGATGTATGGGATCATCAAAAGATCAAGGAAGCATTTTTAACTGATGAAGACACCTGGCTAGGAGAACGGGATGGAGCAAATATCACTTTTCGTGAGTTGTACCATCGGTTCGGAAGATTCCACTCTTTTCACAAATTTGGGCATAAATTGGAGTCAAAATCAAAATGGAAGGAAATGAGAGCTTTTGCATTCGCGGTAGGCCTACATGGAACCATGGTGTTCCCTCAGGGGGGAAATGGCACAATTCATCCGAGGGTTGTCACAACGACCCATGCACTCTTCTTTGGAATGGAATACAATTCTAAAAATGTATTCCACAACTTAGCCCACATGATTGTCGCCGACATATATCGCGCGTTGGGAAGATGTCAAGTCGAGAATCGTTTCTTTCAAGGCTGAAACCTTATATTACAATGGTGGATGAAGATGTATTTGGTGAAAATCCTAGAACGGCACAACCTCATCACAAAACAAGGAGAAATCTGCTAGAATTGCACGACATGTGGTTATTTTTACACAAGTTCAAAAGGGAAGCATCCCACGAATTTTGGTTTTAGACTCTTGTAGAATTAAGAGATAGCGATGTCCAATGGTCCCTTAACTATCTTTGTTCAGGGAAATACATCATTCGAGGGGGTGAATCGCCTTTTTTAGTGCTCCCAGGTCTCAGGGGAACCCGCCCCTACAATCCTGGCAGAGTTCTTAGGCAATTTGAGATCAAGCAGAAGACGCCTCAAATCGATTCTTTGCTCAGATTCTTCACCGAATATGATGAAAGTAAGCTCTCGCTCAAAGACTACATGATAAATGGATGGAGAAGGAAAAAGTGGGTAGAAGTCTCTTTTCGTATAAGGTATGAACCTGAAGTCAGCGATACTTACAAGGAGTGGTTGAAAAAGAGCCTCGCCGGAGCATTGAATCCGGGACCAAATGTGCCCACTCGGGTTGTGGATGTAGAATCCGAGCATCAAATTCAGCTTCACAGGCTACAAGATGAGTTCCAGAAAAGTGAAATTGTGCACCAGCAGATGTACATGGAAGACGCTTTGACCATACATTCATTGAGGGAAGATTTTAAAAGAGCTAGGCAAGACGCTGATGATGCCAGGCAATGACTAATCGATTTGGATGATAGCATGGCCTCCCAACTCGGCAACATAGGAGAAATAACTTACGACTGTAAGGCACAATTATGCGGGAGTCACCTTATCATCAATAGGTATTAAATAGCACATAAGGTAAACAAGGAAAGGAAGGTGAAAGCAGATGAAGAAGCCTCCAGTAGATAGCTTTTCTATTCTCCCCTGCGCGGGAACTTATCTTCTTTCATGTTATTTCCCCTTTTCCCTAAAAATTGTATCCCTATTTCTTTATCTTTTGTAGGCAGTTATGCCCTTTCTGTGTCAATATGAGTTGGGGGTTAATGTATTGACTTTGAGGAAGAATATATTTTCTTCAAAAATTTGTTAGGCCTGAACCCTTGGCTCAAAAAGGGTCACCCCAATTAGGATACGCATTATATTAATGTCTTATCTGATATAACTATTTTATGTGCTTATATGCGTTGGTTGAGATCAAAGGCATGTTTATCCACTATAACCTATGGATGAATTTGGCTATGGCTCGAACAACTCTGTGTGATTATTTCCTATCAAATATTTTGCATTACTTATCACATATAGAAACTAACACATTTGCCTTTGAGCTGTTTTACTTTGCAGATAACAAAAATTACTCCGTGTTGATAAACTGGCAGAACATCCCTAATTTACCCAATCAAAAGCACAGAAAATCCCATCCTCGAACCATCATTCAAAAATGATAGGAAATGACGAAGAAAGCGCACTGGCTATCTAGTATAATGTGATAGCAAAACAGAATAAGATGATTGCGGAACTTGCAAGAAAATAAGAATTGCTTCAGAAGGAAATAAATCGCACTTGAGAATTGGCTAACTTGGCCATCACCGTCAATGCCCCTGCTCCGGGGGAACACAGGACTCCACTCCAAATCCCTTCCCTCAGTACCCCTATTCTCGGGGACCAACCAACCAATGTATCATCCAACCCCGCTCCTCCATTTGTCCAAAACACTAATTGTGAAAATAATCCAGACGCCTATCATCCATAAAATCCATCCGCAACCCCATAGAACCCATTTTCAAATCCATTCTTATATCCTCAAAAAACATTCTCAAATCAACAAAACGCATTCCCAAATCCACAAGATTTACTCCCAAATCCACAAAATACGCAAACCTACCTTCGAATCCACCGAATTCATTTTCAATTTCGCAAAATCCCTCTTATATTACGCCAAACTACTTACAAGGACCACATAACCTTCCCAATTTCCAAAATGGTCTCCCCACTTACCAATCAAATTCCCTCCATCTGCAAAATCAAGCTTTCCTTCAAAATCCCCCTCAAGCCATCATATCCCCTAATATTTATGAATCCCTTCCTAACCCCGGATGGACCATTATGAGGAGAAGGAGGAGGAATAGAGGGCCCAGAATGAAAGTAATTTACTAGCCATGCAAGAAGAGATCATGAGGATCACAGAGTCTCACGGGGCCAAGGACCACAACGATTTAGGGTATGATGATTTGTGTGTTCACCTAGGAGTAGACCTACCAGAAGGATACACGGTCCCTAAGTTTGAGATGTTTGACGGTATCGGAAATCCAATGGCCCATATAAGAAGGTACTACGAGCAACTAGTAGGGATATGGAAAAATAAGGCATTATTAATGAACCTATTCAGTCAAAGTTTGAATGGTGAAGCCTTGGAGTGGTTCATGTCTCAGGAGCCAAAAAGGTAGACTGGTTAGAAGACATTGACCAAGAGTTTCCTTGACCGGTTCGCATTCAACATTGAAATAGTCCCTGATCGGTATTCACTAGATTAGATTAAACAAAAGAGCGTTGAGACTTTTTGAGATTATGCTTTTCGTTGGAGGAAAGAAGCTGCCAAAGTCCAGCCCCCATGTCCGAGGAGGAAATGGTATCCGTGTTCTCTCGCACTCAAGAAGGAGAATATTATACCAAGATGGTGTCCGCTGTTAGAGCGACCTTTGCGGATTTGGTAAAAATAGGAGAATCATTAGAGGAAGGTATTCGGACAGGAAAAATTGCCAAAACCCCGACATCATCTGGAACTACCATGTTTTCTAAGAAGTAGAAGGAAGAGGTAGGTGGGGGGTTTTTTGCCAATTTTGTTACTAAATTGAAACAGTGGTTCAACTCTAGAAACGTTTTATCTTCCCCGCCATCACCTAACCTTCCACATGCATTCTACGTCCACCCCCAATACCAAACTCCACTCCCAAACATCCCACCATCATACCAAGCTCCACAGCCAAATATCTTTCCCCAATACCCAGTTCCACTTCCAAATTATCAGTCTCATTTCCAAACTACTCCCCCAAATAGCCAATTAAATTTCCAAACACCTCTAAATTACCACCAAGTACCCCCTCCTACAAACCTAAGCCCGTATAACCCCCAGCGTCCAAACCACGAAAAAACCCTCCCCGAAACATCACCCTACTAGCTTAAAGTCTCACCTAATTTTTTGAAAGATTGAAGAATATTGGTCATTTACAACCAGTACAGCCAAAGCCTGTCAATCCTAGCTCTCGGTTTTATCACCCAGATAAAAATTGTGCCTATCATTCAAGGGCAGCAGGGCATAGTACCGAGGACTGTCTTATCTTGAAATACAGAATCTAAGATCTGATTGATCAAAGGGTTATCATGCTCCAGGCACCTACTCCAAATGTTAGCAGTAATATACTGCCCAACCATGGGGGATCTACAGTTAACAAGATTGAAATAGAAGGCGAATGGGTATCTGGCAAGACCATTACCCAGGTGAACTCCGAAAAGCACAAAAGGGCGGAAGAGGAAGGAAAGATAGAGAAAGTTGTGGCTTTCTTAAGTATCATAGAGAAAGCCCCATTTATAGTGATTACTGCACCGACTCAAGTGTACGATCCCTCTCCAAATAAGGAATTTATTATACAAACCGTCGCTGCCTAGGGGATGACACGATTAAGACGATGTTGCATCCCTGAGGAATTGACCAACAAGAAAGATTCATAGAAAAGGCCAATCACTGAAGGAGAGGCTGAGGAATTTTGGAGATGTATGTAACCAAAGGATTACTCAATTGTCAAAGACTTGGAGAAAACACTAGCCCAAATCTCTGTCTTGGCACTATTATTGAGCTTGCAACACCACTGACAAGCTTTGTCAAAGGTCTTGGAGGAAGCATATATTCCCACAGGAACAAGCGTTAAGAATTTGGCTGCGATGATAGGGAACGTTGTGGGCAACCATCGTATATTATTCAGTGAAAAAGAGTTGTCGTTTGAAGGAGCAATGCATAACAAAGCCATGCATGTCACCGTCATTTGTCGAGATTATACAATTAATCAGGTATTAATAGACGACAGATCTGGTATAAATATTTATCCCCTCTTCACATTGGTCCAAATGGGCTATGATCTGGGGAAAATTTATCAAAGACACGTAAATGTAAGAGCATTCGATGGAGGTCAGAGAGATACCATAGGAGGGATTGATTTGTACATCCAAATGGGGCCTGCTAAGTTTAATACTAAGTTTCATGTTATGGATATCCATCCTAGATAGAACCTTCTTTTGGGAAGACCATGGATATACGGGGCAAAGGCAATTTCATCACCCCTTCATCAATTATTGAAGTTCATTTGGAAAGATCATGAAGTAGTCATCTAAAGAGAAGGAAGTCAAGCGGACCGTCCCAATGGTTATGTACCGGTGATTGAAGATGTTCCAAAAGGTAGCAGTTTCTATACAGTGGAAATTGTAAATGCTGCGGAAAGAGATTCGACAACCAAAATATCAATGCCTTCTATCTACAAAATGATTGCAACTGTGATGTTAAGAAATGGGTTCAAACCTAGTCGAGGCTTGGGCAAGAATTTATAAGGAATTATCGAGCCTATTGTGATCCCAGAGAGAAGATCTAAGCACGGGTTAGGGTATCAGCCTACCAGAAAAGATAGGGTTGAGGATGAGCTAAAAAAGAGTCTGTTGAGGCCCTTGCCACTCCTGTTCCAATCATTTACCGTACGAAAGATGTCAGATGATGATGGTCTTGGGGATGGAATAGGAGATTTGTTTGAAGGATGCAATGCTGTACCAGAAGATCTCCCAGAGTCTAGCGGGGTGAAGCAGATTGAGCCAGGGAAGGCTTTGCAAAATTGGACCTCTACTTTACTTATAACCCATCACCCATTGTGGTAGATGAAAGGGCAATTAATAATAGTTTTGAAATCAGTGATGATTCGAAGAACGCCCCATGATCCACCTTTTATATCACAAAACTTTATTTTCATATCTTACTACTTTCAAAAAGGGCGGGGGCTTGTATTTGTGCAAGTCAACAGCCATGGTGTTGTAATTATTTCTCAAATTTCAATGAAAAAGCCTTCATTTATTTGGAAAACTATATTAGTTCTAAAACGTTCCTAGTCATATATTTTGTTATTTTCTTATCACCTAACTTAGTTTGTTTATCTATTATAGTAACAGTAGCTTAAAACCTGCCAATATTGTGTCATGTCAAAGCCTGGATGAATAAAATAAAGGGGACGATGATGGTTGGAAGGACGATGACGAGGAACGGTTAGTTGAAGATATGGAGGAATTTGAGAATTGCAAAAAAACCAATCTAGAAGAAACTGAAACAGTCAACTTAGGAGATCACAATGAAATCAAAAAGACCAGTATCAGTGTCCACCTCGCGGTTCCACAAAGGGAAGAGCTCATCCACCTGTTGCGGGAGTATATAGACATGTTTGCTTGGTCCTATGATGATATGCCAGGGTTGAGCACCAGCATTGTGTCACATAAATTGTCGATAAATTCTGAGTATGATCCAGTCAAGTAAAAAATGAGAAAATTCAAGCCAGATTTAAGTCTAAAGATCAAGGAAGAAGTGACAAAACAAATCCAGTCTAAGGTTGTCGAGGTCACAAAATATCCAACATGGTTGGCCAACACCGTCCCTGTGCCAAAAAAGGACGACAAGATTTAAATTTGTGTTGACTATAAAGACTTGAACAGAGCCAGTCCTAAAGATAATTTTTCATTGCCAAACATCCACATTCTCATCGACAACTGTGCGAAACATGAAATGCATTCATTCGTTGATTGTTTCTCGGGCTATCATCAGTTACTGATGGATGAGGAAGATGCAGAAAAATGGCTCTTATTATGCCCTGGGGTGTTTATCATTACAGGGTAATGTCGGTTGGTCTCAAGAATGCAGGTGCGACATATATGAGGGCCATGACGACGATTTTCCATGATATGATCCATAAGGAGATTGAGGTGTACGTGGATGATGTAATTATCAAATCTCGCGAGAGTTCGGATCATCTAACTCATCTGGAGAAATTCTTCAATAGATTAAGAAGGTACAGTTTAAAGTTAAATCCTGCTAAGTGTGCTTTAGGTGTGCCATCAGGGAAGTTGTTGGGATTCATAATCAGCAGAAGGGGGATCGAGCTAGACCCATCCAAAATCAAGACAATTTAAGACTAGCCACCCCCAAGGACCAAGAAAGAAGTTATGAGTTTCCTGGGTCATCTGAATTATATTAGTAGATTCATCGCTCAATCAACAGTCATATGCGAGCCAATTCTCAAGATGTTGAAGAAAAATGCACTGAATAAGTGGACAGAAGAATGTCATAGAGCTTTTGATCGCATCAAGGAATACTTGTCTACACCATTGGTTTTGGTCCCACTGAGAGAAGGAATTCCATCATTGTTTTACCTGTCAGTCTCAGAAAATTCTTTCGGATGCGTCCTCGGGCAACATGATGAGACTGGCAGGAAAGAAAAAGCCATTTACTACTTGAGTAAAAAGTTCACACCACATGAAGCCCTTTACACTCTTATAGAAAGGACATATTGTACTTTGACTTGGACAGCACAAAAGTTGAGGCATTATCTATCGTCCTAGACAACTTCCCTCATCTCAAGAATGGATCCATTGAAGTATATATTCCAGAAGGCCATGCCTACAGGAAAGCTAAACATGTGGCAAATGTTGCTGAGTGAGTTTGACATTGTGTATGTAACCCAAAAAGAAATCAAGGGGAAAGCCTTAGCAGATCATTTGGCTGAAAACCCAGTTGATGAGGAATACGAGCTATTTTGGACATACTTTCCAGACAAGGAAGTTTTGTTCATAGGAGAAGATATCACGGAAATCTACCCCGGATGGAGGCTATTTTTTATGGGGCGGTCAACTTCAAAGGTTCAGGAATTGGACCAGTTTTGGTGTCAAAAATGGGCCAGCATTATCCGGTAACTGCTAAGTTACGTTTTCTATGCACCAAAAACATGTCTGAATATGAAGCTTGCATCCTGGGGCTCAAATTGGCATTTGATATGGGTACCAAATTGGCACCAAATTAGATTTGTTGATTCACCAGGTACGAGGAGAATGGACTGTAAAAAAACTCCAAGATTACTCCTTCTATGGAGCTGGTGCAAGAATTATGAGGAAGATTCAAGGATGTTGATTTTAGACATATCTTACAGACATAAAATGAGTTTGCTGACGCTATGGCCACGATATCTTCCATGATTCAGCACCTGGATCAGAGTTACATCGATCCTTTGGAAATAAGCCTGAAGGAGCAACCTGTGCATTGCATACATATAGAAGAGAAATCTGATGAAAGGCCTTCGTACTATGACATTAAGAGGTATTTGGAAACTAAAATATATCCTGAAGAGGCTAGTAACAACCAAAAGAAGACAATCCGGCGTTTGGCAAAGAATTACTTTCCAAGTGGAGAAATTTTTTTTAAGAGGACTCCTGATTTGGGATTCCTAAGATGCATCGATGCGGCGAAAGCCAATAAGTTGATAAACGAGGTACACACTGGAGTTTATGGGACCCACATGAATGGGTTTCTCCTTGCCAGAAAGATCCTGAGAACCGAATACTTCTACATGACTATGAAAAATGATTGTAGTAAGTTTGTGTAGAGATGTCCAAAATGTCAAATACACGGAGATCTGATTCGAATGCCTCCACACGAGCTTCACGCAATGAATTCTCCTTCGCCTTTCGTAGCTTGGGGAATGGATGTTATCGGACCAATAGAGCCACTAGCATAGAATGGGCATAGATTTATTTTGGTTGCCATTGATTATTTCACTAAGTGGGTCAAAGCTGCTTCGTACAGAGCCTTGTCTAAGAAAATGGTTGAAGATTTTGTCAGAATAACTTGATTTGCCAATTAGGAGTGCCAGAATCGATTATTACTAATAATGGGGCAAACCTGAATAGTCACTTGATGAAAGAAATTTGTGATCAGTTCAAGATTGTGCATCGCAACTTGATAGCGTATCGTCCCCAAATGAATGGAGCCATAGAAGCTGTTAACAAGAATATCACGAAGATCTTGAGAAAGATGGTCGAAAATGATAGGTCATGGCACGATATATTACCTTACGCCTTGCTAGGGCATCGAAAAACAGTTTGAACCTCTACAGGAGCAACTCCCTATTTACTAGTTTATGGGAACGAAGCAGTGATACCCGCTGAGGTCGAAATACCTTCACTAAGGATTATTCAGGAAGCTGGACTGAGTAACGAATAATGGGTCTGTGCTCTTTATGAACAATTCATGTCAATTGATGAAAACATAATGGCTGCTGTATGCCATGGTCAGCGGTATCAACACAGGATGGTTCGTGCCTTTAATAAGAAGGTAAGAACTCGAGCATTTGAAGTGGGGTAACTGGTTCTCAAACGAATATTCCCTCACCAAGAGGAGTACAAGGGCAAGTTCGCTCCAAACTGGCAAGGTCCATACATAGTTCGTAAGGTGCTATCTGGAGGAGATCTGATTTTTTCTGAGATAGATGGCACAGAGTGGACCAAACCAATCAATTCTGATGCAGTAAAGAGATATTATGTTTGAATGACGTTCTAGTTTTTGTGTTTTCTTAGTTTGTTTGTAATCACCTTTGTAATAATGTTGTTTGCTAGTGCGTAACTGTCTAGCATCCTTTCCCTTTATGTACGAACTACATTTGACCTGAATTCCCAAGAAAGAGATACGTAAGCAGCCTATGTTGGCTTCGGTCAACCCCTTAGAATAATTTATCATTTCTCTTCATGTATGAACTACGTGATGTCCTGAATTCCCAACAAAAAGGATACGTAGGAGGCCTATGTCAGCTTCGGTCAACTCATTAGATTTTTCTATATATATCCCTAGCGTAGGCCTGAACTATGTTTGACCCAATTCCTACTTCAATGAGATACGTAGGTGCCCCAACGGCTCGGTCATATAACCCTAGGAAATGGAAACTGGGGTAGAATTTTTGAGAAGGAATCTCGAAAATTCACAAGAGAAGATCGACAACCAACAAAGAGAATGAAGATTAGCAAAGACTTCAGATCCACTCAGATTGGTATTATCTCAAACAAGTTTAAACTGGGGCAGAAATTTTGAGGAAGACCTCAAAATTTCCACCAAATGCCGGAACATATTCCAAATTTCCCAGCACCAGATGTTGAAGCTTTGGAACCTACCAACTGTAACAAAGTCTGGGTAGACTCAATTTTTGGCTATGATAGAACTGCTTGAATAAACCCTCCAACAATAATCATGAGCTTTGGAAACCATCCATCGGATATAGTCAGAACCGTAAGGAAGACGTTCATTGAGCTAGTACATGACATGACTGGAAGAAATTTTCTAAAATTTTACAGAGGTTTTCAAAATTATTTTCAAGAATTTAAGACTATTTTTTAAAATCTTACGACTCACTTACTTAGTACTTGCCTAGACATCATTTGGGATAGAGTGTCAAGGTGAAAGTCTCAATATGGTGGAATGCCCAAGAGATGGCAAGGAGCAAATCAAGGATCGAAGAAGGTCAACATAGAGTAATTTCATTCAAATAATCATTTTTCTGTGGATGCAAGGATCAATACACAAAATGAGAGTCTCTTTTAAAAATTTCCGAGCAAATTGGGAGCCACAACAAATCATTAATGCCCAAGAACGGTATTTTAGGGCAGCCCTAAAAATAGGTGTAATGCCCATTTATTGAGGACCTTTTGATTTGTCCATCTCATTTCTTGAGATCGTAGGTGACAAACAAAAGCACTTTGTCTTCTTTACACGTATCGTATTTAGAAGTTTCCTAAAAATAGTTGCTAGTAAAAGCAACTTTTATCTACTAATCGTCTACCTTGAGTAAAGGTACATGTAGAAAGCAGGACACTGACAAATGAAGCCAGGTAAAATTATTTTATCACTGCCACAATGGTCATTTCATATCATTGCCGCAAAGGACATTACAAATCTGTCGACACGCTAGACACAATGCTGGCGTCGAGGATATCATCATCATTTAATATCTGTTGACGCGCTAGACACAACGCTGGCGTCAAGGATATCATCAGCATTCAATATATCTATCGATACGCTAGACACAATGTTGGCGTCGAGGATATCATCAGCATCCAATATATCTATCGACATGCTAGACACAATGCTGGCGTCGAGGATATCATCAGCATCCAATATATTTGTCGGCACGTTAGACACAATGTTGGTGTCAAGGATATCATCAGCATCCAATATATCTATTGACACGCTAGACACAACGCTGGCATAGAAGATATCATCAGCATCCAATATATCTGTCGACACGCTAGACACAACGCTAGCGTCGAGGATATCATCAGCATCCAATATATCTATCGATATGCTAGACACAATGCTAGCGTAGAGGATATCATCAGCATCTAATATATCTATCGATACACTAGACACAATACTGGCATCGAGGATATCATCAGCATTCAATATATCTGTCGATACGTTAGACACAACGCTAGCGTCGAGGATATCATCAGCATCCAAAATATCTGTCGACATGCTAGACACAACACTGGCATAGAGGATATCATCAGCATCCAATATATCTATCAATATGCTAGACACAATGTTGATATCGAGGATATCATCAGCATTCAATATATCTGTTGACACGTAAGACGCAACACTAGCATCGAGGATATCATCATCTTTTCATGAATCAGCATCTAAATACATTAAGAGCACACTATTTGGAGGGAAGCCTTCAGGTACTATCTAAGGATGAATGATATATAAGATTTCCTAGCAATTGACAATTTGAAGGTCATCTATAAGTCATATTATTTGAAATAGGATAGTGTGCAAGATCACCTATGAGTTGATAGCTTGTAGGTCATCTGTAAGCCACAATAACATCCTAACCGGATAGTGTGCAAGATCGCCTAAAAATTAATAGTTCAAAGGTTATCCGTAAGTCGTAACTAAATCCTTACTGGAGGATATGTAAGATTGTCGAATTGATACGACCAAGGGTTCTCTATAAGCCATGTCATATCTGATAACGCTCAATCTACAGCTCTCGTAGGAGTGTAAAGCGGTCGTTGTCAAATATATAACCCAACTGGGTTGGGTATCAATCCCACAGGGAATAGCCGGTCAATAAGTACGCAAAGATTATTAGACTTTTGGTGCAAGTCTAGTAAAAAGGGGGGATTTTAATATGCAAATAATGTAAACAAAAGAGTAAAGTAAAAAATAGAAATAGAAAAGTAAACAGAAAGAGTGTTTAGTAAGATGTTAATCAATGAGAATTGAGAGTTAGGGTTATGTCCACCTTATGAGTTATACGTCTCTATTGGCTATGAGTTATGCGGAATTCAGACATGCATGTGCTTATAGAGAATTGTATTCTATGGTAAATCCAAGCGTCTTTCGACCTTAACAAGGACTATTTCACTTTAACTCTTTCGATCTTAAAGCGTGTCTAACGGTACAAATTCTCCTAGAGGTTAATCCAGTTACGGCACTAACTTTTAACAGGGGTTGGTGCCCTATTACCTTAAAATTATCTCTTTTCCAGACATATAACTTTTCTTTCAAACAAGTTAATGCTATACAGGCGTATTCTATGCGTCTGCAGCCACAAAGAATTTGGCTTAAAATGAGGAGAATAATGATATAAGCAGCCTATGTGTCACGAATTCACAAACTGATAGCCTTAGATAGTATCTCATAAGGCTTCCATAACCCCAACAGAGAAGTTTAGCTACTCATGAGTGCAAAGGAAATCACAATAGACATTATCATTGTACCACAATAAAGATCTCATGTTAGGTATAGGGGTAAGAATGGCGTGAATCCTTTATTTGAGTAACGTTTCTCTTATTACAGAAATTAAGAATTAAAAGTAGAAGAATTGTCAGAAGTAGAATGTATTAGAAAGAGAATTTGGAACTAGAATAATAGAGGAATGTCTCAAAATCTCTAGCAGAATATGGCATTTATAATACCCATATCCTATTCCTACTAGGCTAATGCATTACTTAACCCAATACTACTAGGTTAATGTATCATTATCCTAATCCTACTAAGTTACTATTAGTCCCCAAAGTCTTCAGAATTGCTGTTTTTGCCCGGGACAGATTTTCCATGCACCACTTTTGGTCCTTGGCATGTAAGATCCCCCTTCCTTCTTTCGTGAAGCTTTCTTTGGCGTCAAGTTATCCATAAAATGCTGAAATTTGCATCATTTATACCTGAAAACTTGCTAATCATGTTTGTTAGATCACTTACAGGAAAAAGGACTAAAAGTGCATGAATTATATAATTTGTCCTCAAAACTTAGCTAAAATATGGGTAAAATATAGTACTTTAGGCGTGTAAAGTTGCCTATCATCAATATACAAGATCGATTATGTGCAGGATTACCCAAAGACGATCAATTTGCGGTATTATCTATAAGTCATATTGTATCAAAGGTCGGATGATATGCAGGAACACCTGAAAACTAGCGATTAGAGGGATATCTATAAGTCATCTCTTATCAAAGTCGGATGATGTGCAGGATTACCTAAAAGCTAAAAATTCAAAGGATATCTGTAAGTCGCCCTGTATCCAACATCAAATAATGCGCAAGATCATCTGAATATTGACAATTTAGGGAAAATTTATAAATCGATCATCGGCTACAACTGGAGAGGTTATCATGGCACATACAACAAGTGATATAGGTAACCGAAAGGGCCACCCCACTTTGAAAACATATTCGCTCGACAGATGAGCTAATTATACAATAACCAAGGAGGTTTTTATGCCTGTTATTGTGAGTTATTTCCCATCAAAGGCACATGAAGAGATGAATCTACTTTTCAGGCCATAACTCATGTGGAGATATGGTAAAAGACTATATACCTCTTTCGTGAATTATGTTTAGTACTAATATTTTTTGCTTGAAGCATTGTCGAGAGCATCTGAGAGGATGAAAATCTCAAATAAAAACCACAGGTGAGGACAACTTCAGGTAGGACGTAGCACAATGTGGAACTCTTTCTTAGCAGCAAAACGGGACAAAGACTAAAGAGGGGTGTCAAACTCTTTGGACGCGAGATAAAGGATGATCACCACCACCATCCAACCACACCCCTGTTAGAAGGTATGTGGGTATTTCAAGATATTCTGGTTTCAGCTTCACCTTCGGGATATTTTTAAACTCATGCCGATGGTAAGCTTCTCTTTTATTCAAATTTGAGTGGCAACACACTTAGCGTTTTGGAAATTATGTCCAGGTAAGTTCTTCACTATGGATGTGAATGATCCCACATTCATGGTTAAGAGGTTACAAGCCTTTTTTCTATAACTCGATCAACTTGTCACTCATTTCGAGCCAAAGATGATCTGAAATAAAAGACTATCTTTTCTACCGATTGAGTCAAACTACAAGCAGTCTGATTCCCTAAAATCTTGGGGGTATTTAGGCTGGGATCCATGTAGAAAACTTGACTGCATTCCAACCTCCCCCCTAATCCCTTTATTCCCAAGTTTCTCGGTTTTATCAAACACTCTAAAAATGAGATAACTTGTGAATTTTTTAAAAATCATGCTTTAAATCAAGCTCTATGAACTACAAGTGGCCTGAATTCTCATGTAACCTGAGATATGTAGGAAACCTAATACAGAGGTCTGGCCATGACTCTATGAAACTCGTGTGAAAACCAACCTCTTTTAAATTAGAATCTATGGTCGAACAAAAATTAGGATCGTCAACCTCCCTTTGCCCAGGGTTAGTTACATGCACCCTTCCCAAAGGAAGGGGGAAGCTGTTGACACCTAATTTTTTCCCTCCACGACTAAATTTAATCTTGAATTTCTTCAGTTTTTAATAAACCAAAATAATTATTTAATTCAAATAAAAAAAAACGTAAAATATTTTTTGTATGTGATTTTGTCATTTTAAGTAGCGATTATATACTATCGTGTTCAGTTATACGAGATTACATAATTTGTTACTTCAATATTTATTTTACGAAATATCGGATTTAAGTAAAGATTATCTTGAAAATAAATTTAAATGATTAAAATATTAATTTAAATATAATTTATTCTCAAAAATAATTAATTTGGATAAGCATGCATTCATTTTATTAAATAAAGAAGCTCGGGATAAAAAAAAATTATTAATTTGTATCGAATTTTAATTTAATTTATCCAATCTATTAGATTTGACCATTATTGAAAATTGATCATAAATGCAATGCAATTCATCAATTAATTTTTAATTTAGTCAAAATAAATAAATTTGGCTAAATTTTAAATTCCAATTGGGGTTATATATTAAATAACCCCAAAATTCACCATTACTCTCATAACTTTTACCCAATTCCCACCAAAAAATAAATTCAAATTGTACTATTAGCCCCAACTTTGTCCTTTTCCAATTTTGAAATTCAAAGATTGTACTACATTGTACTATTTCCCCCCACATTATCTTCCACCTCACCTTATCTTTAATTTTTACATTCCAAAAACCCCCCTAAATGCTTTTTCTCCCATATTGGTAGATGACAAGAAATAAATCTCTATCGTTTCCCATAAATACTTTTCTCCCACATTGGTGGAAAAGAAAAAAAATACCTCATTCTCTCCGATAAATACTACCACTACTTTGGTAGAGAGAGGATGAGAAAAAGAAGAAAAAAAAAAGAGGTTAGAAAGGTGAAAAAATCCTTTTGAGCAAAATAGTTATTTTTATTTAGTAAAATTTTTTGTTTCATAGAGTTGGATGGCTAATCAAAATTTTTGAGTTGCCGGCGACATTTTACGGTGGTAGTTAATTCCGACGAAGCTCGTAGTCTCGTTTTGCTGTCCCCAAAAGGTAAACACACCTTTTTTTTATTTTAGTTTTTATTATTGTTTTTTTTTCATCTTTTTTATTCTTCGTAGTTCGTAGATATACTTTTGTTTGCTGGGATTGTATGTTGTAGATGGCCTTGAAGGCCCTAGGATGTTGTGGTATTGATATTCTAATTATTTTCATGTTCATGATAAAAACATGAGCTAGCAATAGTTGTATATACCTTTTTTGACTTTATTCTTTGATTATTTTGGATAAAGTTTCAATCTTTGCTTAAAAGATGTATTTATGCTTTGTTTAAACTCATTGTTATTGGATATATTTGTTTTTAGTATGTAAAGTTATTTTCTTTATGTTTAAAAGAATAGTTAATATTGAATGTTTTGCCTTTTCGCCTTATTCTTTGATTATTTTGGATAAATTTAAGATCTTTACTTGAAAAGCCATACCCATGTCTTATTTAAACTCATTGTTGGTAGATATATTTGTTTTTAGATCTTTACTTGAAAAACAATACCCTTGTCTTGTTTAAATTTATTGTTGGTAGATATGTTTTTTCAGCATGTAAAGTTGTTTATTTTATATTGGAAAAATAGTTATTATTATTTGTTGCGCCTTAATAAAAATAGTAATTAGTTAAGTCAAGAATTTGTCATTTGTTTACTAGTTATTTCAATGGATTTCAAAACCGTCATATAAGATATGAAGTGCTTGCTTTATTTTTCATCCAAGATGTTTATTCCTTTTTGTTCGCATGTTGTCTTTTCAAAATGATAAGAAAGTCCGAACTTTCGCGGCTAAAAAAAATTATTTGGATATTTTTGACTCATGCATAGTATGATTGTGAAACTATATTTCACTTTTAGAAATGATAAACTTTTATTGTTATTTTCTTACTCCGGATTGTTATATGTTCTCTTTGTGTGTGTAAAGACTTGATTCATGTCTCTCTTTTATTCATAATGTCAAAAGAGAATCAACGATGTCTTAGAAATATAAACCATAGGTCGTTACACGTTTTTCCATAAAATGTTGATTGTGATTTAGATGTATAAATTTTTGTTAATGTCGCCTTAATTGAGATTTAGGATTCTCTTGCTTGAAAAGTTGAGCTTTATTTTCTTGTATTAAATGGATTAGTATCTATGTTTGTTCAATTGTAGAAGTCATGAGTATTTTCCTTGTTGCCTCAATCCCTTTACTTTCGCAAGCTTACGTTGTTCGTTTCTTGTATTAATTCATTGAATATGACTTTCTCCTTTTACCTTTATTCACTCTTGTATGAACATAAATCATGAGGCATGTAAGTTGGTGTCTTTGCTTTGTATTTTATTTGTTGACTCTCATTCTTGTGCAAGTGTGCTTATCATTGTCATTCAAAAATTGGTTCTTGATATTTTCTTTTGCTTTGAAATATGTCACTTTTATGCCTTGAATGTATATTAATTTCTTTATCTTTTCTTTGCATGCAAAAAATGTCTCGAGTTCAAATGGATTCCTCTGCTCTTGCATTTCATAATGGGTAAATGAGGCTCACCCCTTCAAGTCAAGTTCGAAGTTTAAACCCAAGGTCCACTACATGGCGTGCGGGTGCTAGAAGATAGACGAAGATGGAAAATGGGTCAAAACCCATTGATGAGGTCACTAAGAGACTTGAAAAGTCTCAATTTTTATTATTGTCTTCTTTTTATTTATTCATTTATTTTGGCCTCGAAGCCAAAGTTATGTTTAATACAGGTGGGGCAAGACTCGAGCCAAAGGCTCAAAAAATAGTTTAGGACAGGTGAAATAGGTCGAAAGCCCAACTAGACTAGGACAGGTCTCGTTGATTTGGGCCCAATGGCCTAAATCCTTTACTTTCTCCTCCCTTCCCCTTTTATGTGTTTATTTGTTTGTTAGTTTTGTTTGGACTAAGTTAAAATCCCTACTAAGTCGCCTAAATCTATTTTACTCAAGTCTTTTTTTGGAAAAAATCAAATCACTATTTCAACAAATTAACCTTTTCGAAGTTAATCAAAAGACGATTTTCAAACAGTCCGGATAACCGCATGTTAGCGGACGTTTTAGGTGCCTAACACCTTCCTAAAATGTTAATAGGGACCGCTTATCTAGAATCTCTAACTTAAAACTATTTTCCTATTTTGAATCGTTTGAAGTAACTTTTATAAAGGTTTCTTAATTCCTTTTCAAAATTAAGTGGCAACTCTTTTTCAAAAGTCAAAATTTCATAAAAACAGTATGGATAGAGTCTCAAGAATTAGAATTCATCCAATTTCAAAGATTAAGGTATGTAGATGTTGATTCTTGGATCCCTTTCATCCATAAAGCTCATGAACCCTTTTTAAAATATGAAAATTTTATGTTTGTGAGATTCCATGATTTGTATGAGTTGAAATTGATGTTACATGTGTTGTTGAGTTTTGATTCATGTTTGTTTACAAGATTCATGAGCTTTGACCGTAGTAGGTGGAATCCATGTGATATTAGGGATGAATCTTCCTTATGTTGCTTTCTATGTGATGTGTTCATGACTTTTGGGTGTAGAAATGGTTGAATAAGCAAAGCATATCCCCCATAGGTTTGATAAAAATCTTAGGTGAAGCATAAGTTCCATTATATTATGTTAAATAGGAAACCCAAAATTGTGAGTTAGTTTATGCATGCCTTGTGTTTGATAAAATGCCCAAGTAAATGAATTATTCCATGGTAGTAGGAAATCCCTAAATAAGTGTGAACCCATGCATGTATAGTGTTTTGTTGAAGGAACTTAGTGAACAAGTGGAGATGGGAGAGTAGTAAATTCCCCAATTATGTGCTCCTGATATATGCTAAATTTTTTATTCATACCAAGTAGTTAGCAAGTAAGTTATGACATGATAGTATGAAGTTTCCCCAAGACATGTGATATCCAAACACATGTCAAGACTTATATAGGTATGAAATATTTGAGATAAAACCTGGTTGAATGGAGTACGATCTAGTATCATGTTTCCCCTACGTTATTATATAATTATGGTTCCGAGATGCTTAAAGTGACCCCTTGGCGACTGTGATGATAAATAGACGTTTGTGATCCTTAAATGCTTAAGGTGATGTCTTAATGATTGTGGGAATGAACATATGACATGATTCCTAATTACTTGAAGAGATGCTTTAATGATTGTGAAGATGCTTTAGTGATTGTGAAAATGCTTTAATGATTGTAATGATGAATGAATGCTCGTAATGATGAACGAATGCTTGTAATGATGAATGAATGATTGTGGTGATGACTAGTCAAGAATGATTATGTTGTACTTTTATGCTATCGAGTCCTGGGGGTATTAATACCCGATAATAGAGCTGTTGTCTAGAGCCCATGTTAGTTTCTCGATAATTTTAGTCGAGCCATAATTCACAGAACTCAGTGAACTATAGAACTCTGTATCCTCAAACAAGTGCAGAACTTAAGAAAGCTCAGTAATCTCAGTTATCTATGTAATCTCTGTATCGCTAGTAATCTAGCCTCAGTCCTATAATCAGCTCAGATCTAATAGTATTCAAGTGATTTAATTCTAATCTTAGAAGTGATTCAAGTAATCTATTCAACCTCTGTATTGTCAGTCAGATACCGTGATTCAATACCTTTTCCGTCAGATACGGAACTAAGTAATCTCAGCAAAACTCAGTCAGGTATTTTGAGAAACAAGATCATTAATAGATGCAGTTCAGTTGTGGTCAGTTAAGGATTTAGTCAGAGTCTTTCAATTGGGAGTAGAAACTAGAACCGAGAGAGGGAAGGGATGGCAGCTCTTCCCATCAGCAAGAGAGGCTAGAGTCGTTAGTAGAAATCCCATAACTCCAGAAGTGCTTAGCCAGCAAAGGATACAGGATTCACCAGCAGTAAAGGTTGTAACCTCCAAAGAGAGAGTATTTGACTATTATGTTGCCATAGGTCGACTTCCTGGCAAGGGTCATCCATCAGAGAGGATTGACCAGAGAGAGGACTTTTCCCGTGGCACAGTATTGACAGCCTTTCAGCTGGGGTTACAGGTTAGACCCCACCTATGGTATGTTGGGGAATGTCAGTTAAGTAACTACTTCCCATAGTTATAGTTTCATTTTCAGATTCAATCTCAGTTTCAGTATCAATCTTCAAAAATCAGGACTGTCAGATACAGTCATCTGTCTTTATGAGGAACTCAGGTAGTTCCATTGATTCATGGACCATCCCATTAGATAGTCTTGGTCTTATATAAAGTTATTTGATATCATATTCAGAGATATTCCGCCAGACAAGCTTGATCACAGTATCAGATTTCTATTGAGTATTCTAGTTATCAGATTCAAATTTAATCATACTTCTTATCTTTGATAATAGCTTCTAGAATAATCTGTTATAAAAGTTCATCTCTAATCCTGTCAGTCAAAAGTAGTAAGCTCAGAATCACTCCTTGATGCAAGTACATCCAGATTTTTAGTTACAGTATTAGATAAGTCAGTGATTCAGTATCTCAGTATTAGTAATAAGTTCAGTCTGCAGTAAAGTGGTATTCGAGTTTCATTATCTTGAGTTACAATGATTGTGGTTATGGTCTGTGCATTCATGTGTGTGTTCTCATGCGACATCTTCATGATTATTCAGTTTAGATATTGTGCATGCATGAGCCTTTGCATTAGCCTACCTGATCTACATACTCGTTACATTCCTGTACTAACGTGTTTGCGCTATGGTGTTTTATTTGACACCATAGGGTTAGAGGCACATAATCTAGAGTATCCTCAGCAGTTCAGTCCCAGTCAGCAGTAGTAGTAGTGAGTCCTCTTCTTTCGAGGACGAATCTCAGTTTACTATTATTGTTTCAGACTTTATTTATTTTTAGTTGATGGAGTTAGTTGGGGACCTGTCCCATCAACTCTATAATTCAGATAGTTTAGAGGCTTTTTAGACGGATGTATTAGTAACCAGTTTTCTGTATTATGAGTATTCATAGATGTGTTGAACCTTGTGTCTAATTTCCGCATTTATTTCAGATATAATGTTGTCTATAGGTACAGATATCAGTAAAGGGTTAGCTTGTGGTCCTTCGGGGTAATAAGAGTCGTGTGACATCTCGGGATGGAATCTCGGGGCATTACAAACTTGGTATCAGAGCCTAAGGTTCAAAAGTATCTTAGGGATTTTGAAAAACCGCATCTAGTAGAGTCTTGTGCATGGGTGAGTAGCACGTCACATCTATGTACAAGAGGCTACAGGATGTTCTTAGGAGCAGTTCCACTTCTTTTAGTGGTCATTTCGTTTGAGTGAGCATGAGCTCAAGTTGGTTCTCAGTCTAATCCACTTCTTTCTTCCAATTATAGAGTATGCCTCCTCACAAAGATTTTGTCCATGGGGTTGATGATCAGCCCCCTCAACCTGTAGATCCTGAGAATGAGAGTGTGTCACATGCAGAGTTTCAGGTAGTTTTCTAGGCACTAGCCCAAGCTGTGACTAATGTTCAGGGAAATCGTCAGGCTGTAGCCCCACCTCAGCAAGATAGGAATTATGTAGCAGCTAGGGTTAGAAATTTTATGAAAATGAACCCGCCAAAATTCTTTGGGTCAGTAGTAGGTGAGGATCCGTAGCTTTATCTAGAGAAGGTGAAGAAGATCACCCAGATTATGCATATTTCTGAGGAGAAGAGTGTTAAGTTAGCATCTTATAGGCTGAAAGATATTGCTCATGATTGGGTAGTGATATAGGAGAAGAGTAAAGGGGAGAATGCAGCTCCCGTGACTTGGCTAGAGTTTTAGAGTTCCTTTCTAGATAGGTTTTTTCCCGCTAGAGATGATAGAAGCTAAGGTAGAAGAGTTCATGAACCTAAAGAAAGGTTCCATGACTGTGAAAGAGTATTTTCTTAAGTTTAACCAATTATCTAAGTATGCTCCCGACTTGGTAGCTGACCCTAGAGTAAGTATGAGTAAGTTTTTGTCTGGGTTGTTGAGTTATGTGTTGAAAGAGTGTAGAGCTGCTATGGTCAATAGAGATATGGATTTCTCTAGGCTAATGATTTATGTGCAATAGATTGAGGCAGATAAGATAAAAGAGAGAAAGAGAGTGAGTAAAATAGCCAAGACAGGTAGTCATGGTTTCTCATAGTCATAGTCAGGGTCTCAAGGTGGTAGTAGTTCTCAGTATGGTCGAAAATTTTTAGTTCTAGCTCCGCCTTCATCTAGTGTACCCACACCTATGTTCGGGGTTGTCAGATCTGAGCGAGCGCCAAGCTCCAAAGCCCAGAGTAGTGCTAGTGGTATTCGTACCAATCCACATTGTGGAGAGCATGGTACGTACCACCAAGGTGTGTGTAGAGCCGGTAGTGATGTGTGCTTTGGGTGTGGTGAGCTAGGACATAGAAGGCGAGAATATAGAGTGTTGACTCAAAAGTGTAGACTCTGTGTGCTTCAGGATCGCCTTGATCGGAAAGGATTCCCTAAAATAGACTCGGGTATGTTATGAGCCCTTCATATTTATTACATGCATTAATAGATCCTTTGTTCCCATTTTGAACTTATATGTTAGCATGATTCATGCATGAGTTTTATATCTTGATCGGTCAATCATGACCCAGTCTGTAGGTGCCCCGCGCACCGCCCCAGTAGTTCAGTGAAGTGTGTTTAGAGGGACATAGAGTCCCAAGAGGGAGATACCCCATAGTATTATGATGTTGTATGCCATTAGATTCATCCCGATGCAAGTTCAGATTTTCTTTATGAAGTTAGCATCAGTCGTTATTGCATTGTCAAATTGTACTTTCAAAAGTTAGCTTAACGGATATTCTTGCATTAGATATGCGCATTTAGTAGAAATAAGTTCAGCTTGTCAGTGTGTGATCAGTCATGCATTCTTGAGAGCAGCCCAGTCATGAGTCCGTGCATCAGATATGCATGAGTTTTATGAGAATTCTGCTATGAGTAGATTCAGTCGAGTATTCCATGCATCAGAAATGCATACCCAGTGCGATAACTCTATATGTCAGTGGTTTCAGTTGCATAGTCATGTTCTAGATATTCATATCCCTTAAGTAAGTTTAAATGATCAGTACTCGTAACTTATCAAGCGACATTCGAGGATGAATAATTCCAAGGGGGAGATAATGAATACCCCACATTTTGGACTAGAATGGAAATCCATCATTCATATGCGTAGATGTTCCAAAGGCCTCAAATCCTATTTAATTTTATTTTTTTTATCAATTATGTAGTATGGGAATCTATTTGAGCATGAATTAAGATCATTGAGGTCCTCTAACTCAAGGACGAGTTGAAAGCTTTCCTATCATTCAAGTTTTAGTGAGCGTCAAACTTGGGTCAACTTCAATTGACCATAACTCCTTGTATATATCAAATTAGAGGTCCTACTATATATCAAATGAAATCTCTTTGAATTATGTTTCCGACAATACCAATTTCATCAAAAATCAACATCGAAGCAAGGAGTTATGCCCATTTTACTCCAGCATATCAAGATGGGATACTGAGTGATGATATTCGTGATAAGCTGTCATGCCTGTGATGACCTATCACCAATGTCCTCATCCCTGGGCAGATTTCTACCCCCAGTGACGACATTTTGTGATAAGCTGTCATGCCCATAACTGCCTATCACCAATGTCGTCAACCTTAACCAAAAAATTAAAAATTCACTCTTTTGTGATGACATTTTGTGATGACTTATCACCAGCTTAACGGCTTGTCACGGATGTCGTCAGTTTTTTTTCCAGCAATTTAAGGACGTTTTTGCAAGGGTATTTTAGTCTTTTCCCATCTTTTGGAGGTCTCTAAAAATATGAGGTCCCCCATAGGTTTGATAAAGAGCTTAGGTGAAGCATAAGGGCCATTATAGTATGTTGAATTGGAAACCCAAAATTATGAGTTAGTTTATGCATGCCTAGTGTTTGATAAAATGCCCAAGTAAATGAATTATTCCATGGTAGTAGGAAATCCCCAAATAAGTGTGAACCCATGCATGTATAGTGTTTTGTTGAAGGAACTTAGTGAACAAGTGGAGATGTGAGAGTAGTAAATTCCCCAATTATGTGCTCTTGATATATGCTAAGTTTTTAATACAAGCCAAGTGGTTAGCAAGTAAGTTATGACATGATAGTATGAAGTTTCCCCAAGCCATGTGACATCCAAACACAAGTCAAGACTTATATAGGTATGAAACAGTTTAGGTAAAACCTGGTTGAATGGAGTACGATCTAGTAGCATGTGTCCCCTACGTTAATATATGATTATGATTTTGAGATACTTAAAGTGACTCCTTGGTGACTGTGATGATGAATAGACGTTTGTGATCCTTATATGCTTGAGGTGATGTCTTAACAATTGTGGGAATAAACATATGACATGATTCCTAATTACTTAAAGAGGTGCTTTAATGATTGTGAAGATGCTTTAATGATTGTGATGATGAATAAATGCTTGTGATGATGAACGAATGCTTGCGATGATGAATGAATGATTGTGGTGATGACTAGTCAAGAATAATTATGTTGTACTTTTATGCTATCGAGTCCTGGGGATATTTATACCTGATAATAGAGCTGTTGTCTAGAGCCTATATCAGTTTCCCAATAATTCTATTTGAGCCATAATTCTCAGAACTCAGTGAACTATAGAACTCTGTATCCTCAGAAAAGTGCAGAACTTAAGAAAGCTCAGTAATCCCAGTTATCTCTGTAATCTCTGTAGCACTAGTAATCTAGCCTCAGTCCTGTAATCAACTCAAATCTAATAGTATTCAACTGATTCAATTCTAATCTCAAAAGCGATTCAAATAATCTATTCAAGCTCTGTATTGTCAGTTAGATACCATGATTCGATACCTTGTCAGATACGAAACTAAGTAATCTCAGCGTAACTCAGTTAGATCTTTTGAGAAATATGATCAGTATCACATACCGTTCAGTTGTGGTTAGTTTAGGATTCAGTCAAAGTCTTTTAGTTGGGAGTAGAAACTAGCACCAAGCGAGGGAAGGGATGGCGGCATTTTGCATCAGCGAGAGAGGCCAAAGTCATTAGTAGCAATCCCTAAACTCCAGAACTGCGTATCCAACGCAGGATAAATGAGTCACCATCAGTAAAGGTTGTCACCTTAGAGAGAGAGTATTTTACTATTATGTTGCCTTAGGTTGACTTTCGGGTAAGGGTCATCCGTCAGAGAGGATTGACCAAAGAGAGGTCTTTACTTGTGGCACGATATTAACACCCTTCCAGTTGGGGTTACAGGTTGGACCCCACCTGTGGTAGGTTGGGGCATGTCAGTTAAGTAGCTACTTCCCAAAGTTACAGTTTCAGTTTCATATTCAATCTCAGTTTCAGTATCAATCTTCAAAAATCAGGACTGTCAGATACAGTCATCTATCTTTATGAGGAACTCAGATAGTTTTATTGATTCATAGACCATCTCGTCAGATAGGCTTGTTCTGATATACAGTTATTTGATATCATATTTAGAGATATGCCGCCATATAGGCTTGATCACAGTATCAGATTTCTATTGAGTATTTTTGTTTTCAGATTCAACATAATCATACATTTTATCTTTGATAATCGCTTCCGAAATAATTTGTTAGAAAAGATCATCTCCAATCCTGTCTGTTGAAAGCAGTATGATCAGAATTCAGTCCTTGATGTAAGTCCATCCATATTTTTAGTTATCAGTATCAGATGAGTCAGTGATTTAGTATCTCAGTATCAGTAGTGAGTTCAGTCTACGATAAAGTGGTATCCGAGTTTCAGTATCTAGAGTTGCGATGATTGTAGTTATGGTTTGTGCATTCATGTATGTGTTCTCATGCAGCATCTTCATGATTATTCAATTTAGATATTGTGCATGCATGAGCCCTTGCATTAGCCTACCTCGTCTACATACTCGGTACATTCTTGTACTGACGCATTTGCGCTATGGTGTTTTATTTGACACCATAGGTTCAAAGGTATAGAATCCAGAGTATCCTCAGCAGTTCAATCCCAGTCAGCAGTAGTAGCAGTGAATCCTCTTCTTTTGAGGGCGAATCTCAGTTAACTATTATTATTTCAGACTTTTTTTATTTTCAGTTGACGAAGTTAGTTGGGGACCTGTCCCATCAACTCCATAGTTCAAACAGTTTAGAGGCTTTTCAAACATATCTATTAGTATTCAGTTTTCTATATTATGAGTATTAATAGATGTGTTAAACATTGTGGCTAGTTTCCGCATTTATTTAAGATATTATGCAGTGTACAGGTACAGATATCAGTAAAAGGTTATCTTGTGGTTCTTCGAGGTCATAAGCACAGTGTGACATCTTGGGATAGTATCTCGGGGTGTTACACTATCCCTTAATGAAAATGGGAGAGGATAGCAATGGATTTTATTAATAGTCTACCCAAGACTTTGGAGAAGCATGGTTCTATTCAGGTATTGGAGGATATGCTCTATGTATGTGTGATGATTTTGGAGGTCATTGGGATCAGTTCTACCTTTGGCCGAGTTTGCATATCATATCAGTTATTGTTCAAGTATTGGCATGGCTCCTTTTGAGGCTTTGTATAGGAGAAGGTGTAGATCTCCCATTGGGTGGTTTGATTCCTTTAAGGTAAGACTGTGGGGTATTGATCTACTGAGGGACTCATTGGAGAAGGTTCGGTTAATTCAGGAGAAACTTATAGCATCTCTAGGCAGGCAAAAAGAGTATGCAGATAAGAAAGTGGGAGAAATGAACTTCGTGGATAGTGAACGGGTGTTTAGCAAGGTTTCACTAATAAAGGGTGTCATTCATTTTGGAAAAATAAGTAAGCTTAGTCCTAGATATATTGGGCCATTTGAAATTCATAAGTGTGTGGGTCGATGGACTATAGATCGGCATTGCCTCTGAGTTTGTCGGGAGTTCATTCCATGTTTCATTTATCTATAATAAAGAAGCTTTATGGTGATGGTAATTACATAATTCATTGGGATTGGGACTTATTAGATGAAAACCTCTCTTATGAAGAGGAACCTATTGCTATTCTTGATATAGAGGTCTGTTAGTTGAGGACTAAGGAGATTGCATCTGTAAAGCTCTAGTGAAAGAATTGTCCTATAGGGGAGGCCACTTGTGCTAATGTTAGGGTTGGTGAGGATAAAGATAAGTATCCAAAATTTTTTGATGAATCGGGCAATTCCTTAGTGTCCCTTCTTATTTCTTTTTTGACCATTCGGGAATGAATAATTGTTTAATTGGTATCTGACGTAATGACCTTTCTAGTTATGTTGTGAATTTTACTTGTCTTTCCATTGTCATTTATATACGTGATTTATGACTTACATGGATGGATAGTACTTATTCTTGAGATATTCAGGAGTAATTTAAGTCACTTGTTTAGTTATTGAGTTTTAAGAAAGTTAAGTTCGATCACAGTTAATTTTGGGTCAAGATTCTTGGTTTAGTATTGTAATATTTTCAATAGGTTCGGAATATACTTTTAGGTCAAATTATATATTTGATTTATTTTTATGGGGTTTCCAACAAATTTTGAGGATTTATTAAATTGTTTGGATATTTTAGATAAATATTTTATTTAGTAGATTAATCAATTAAAATTAAAATTTTTCCCTGTATCACATAACCTACGTTCAAGTTAATTAAAAGTAGGTTTAACTCCTCTATATAAAAACAACAATTGGAACACAAGAGGATTCTTTGAGAAGCTTGGATTGCACGGCTTCGAGGAAACAATGATTTCAATGAGAGCTCTAATTTAAATTTGTGCTAGGATACAGATAATTCGCTCAAAGTAAATTGTATAGTATTAATGGTTTTCTTGTTAACTTTTACTTATAAAAATACAATAATGAAGCAATCATGGCTTAATGATTGGGCATTAATGCTGAGATTATAATTTCTCATTATTAGGCCATAATGATATGGAGTAAATTGAATTCTAGTGTCAAAGTGCATTAGAACGTAACGTGTAGGCTATGAAAACTAAAGTAAGGTAATCATTACATAATAATAAAGTAATAATGACACTAATCATTAGGTTAAGGATATAACAGTAGCATGGCTAAGAATTTTCAAGCTATTAAATAGTATTATTGCTACTGTTTCTCGTAGGATTATCATGGCACTTTAGGTAATTATGATAGAAAGAGTTGGGGTAATTGTTGTTGTAAGTTTGATGATTTGAAATTACTATTTTTGAGTTTAGGCTTAGGCTTTCGGGAATATCCATAAGATTGTCGAACAACTATCAATTTTTGACTACTTAGGCTTAAGACATAGGCTTTATAGTGTAAGATTTTATAAAATGGGTGTCATTAGATTCATATTCTTTTCAGGATTATATATTTGAACATATTTTGGACGTTCCAAAATTTTGAAGAAGGGCAGGACACTTGTTGACTAGCGACATTTGGATTCTTCAGTTGAGGTAGGTTACGGTTTAATTAGAGTCTAAACTCAACTTAGTTTTACGTTTGCTTCTAAATTGGATGTTTGTTGATTGATCTCCGAGCATACTTGAATTTGATGATATTTGGATTGTTGGCACTTGTAGGACTAATTACTGAAAATTGAACTTGATTGAATAGCCTTATCATTTTAAGTATCTTGAAAGATAGTGTAAATTTAGTAAAATGTATATAATACGATTATGGAGGATTGGGTACCACGTCGGTACGAATATGATTATAGATTTTACTTATTTATGAAAGATTGGGTACCACGCCAAAATGGTACATGGACTTATAGTATCCCCTATAAGTCATGACTAGTTGGGTAAAAATAAGTCCCTTAGTAAGTGTGTACAGATTAGTGTTCATTTTGAGAGATCTGGAGTTTAGTAAGCTAATAACGAGCTTATGGTGATCTTGTTGTGAGATTGAAATGGACATAGTCCTGCTAAATATATTACTATTGATTTTGTGCTTTATAATATGATGATGCACTTGACGGTTACATGGCTTGTTTGTAAGCATTGTTTGGCCTATCATTGAGGTAATTGCAGATTCATAGAATACTTTCTATGTGTTGATGCCTTTCTACTTGTTATTTGATTTATGTTATGTACATGCTATTAAATTAAGTTGACTATGATACCTACCAGTACATAGTGGCTTGTGTTTATACTATCATGTACTCTTCTTTTGTTGAGTGTAGAAAGTATTCCAAAGGCTCAAACATGACCTCATCTCTAGCATTTGGTAGCTTATATTGATCCAAAGGTGAGCACTCCATCTTCAGGCTTCTGTTGATTATCATATTAGTTCTTTTTCTTTTTTCGGGCAATGAGACACTCTTTATCTTTCTTTATTTTGGATATCTTTTTAGACATGATTTTTGTTTTAGAAGTTCTTGTAATGACTTTTTAGTCTTGTGGATTTCAATACTAATTTTTTTATTTCACATAAATAATGATTAGCTTTGTATTATTATCAGTAAGTTGGTTTTATGATAACCTGATCTTAATATTGACTAAATGATTGTGTTATGATTTGGTTTAGATGGTTATCCCATAGGAATATTAGTGTAGGTTCCACTCATGTCCATTTGGGTCATCTCACTTTTTACTTGTAAGAATGACTTATTTAGGAAAGGACTAAACAAAGTTGTATATTCAGGAGATTCTTAGATTGCATGGTGCACCTGTATCTATTATATATGACAGAGGCATACAACTTACTTCTTAGTTTTGGAGATCCTTTTAGAAAGGTTTGGATATGCAAGGGAATCTTAGCTCTACTTTACATCCTCAAATGTACGGATAAGCCTACTGAGTTGAGAAATCATGAAGAACAAAATCCTAGTGTTTGTTTACGACTGATTACAATCAAAGTTGATTTCTATTACTTGTTTGAGATTGTTACTACTAACCCCCCCATTTACTTTGAGTTCTGCTGGTTGATTCAGCAAGTAAGAGATATAATTCCACGTATTCCCTATGGGTTCGACCCCAACATGAGCTAGGTTACTTTACTTAATAGTATCTTCTATTAAAAGTGTAGTTTAGGCATTGATCAAAATTTTGGCAACATTGTCGGAGAATACGGTGTTGATTTATTAACTGGAGAAGTTTTTTTGTTGTTAGGGGAACTTCCTAGAGGATCTATCACCACTTGGAATGAGTGTCGCTGGCAATTCTTAGACCAATTCTTTTCTTCAGACAGGATGTTGCAGCTAAAAAATGACATACATAACTTCATACAACTACATTATGAGTCAATGTATGAGGCTTGGTTTAGGTTTAAGAAGAAGTTGGGTATGGTACCTAATCATCACCTATTAGGGACAAATTTGCTGGAGATATTCTAATAGAACCCTATCCATTAGTTCCAAAGTGATGATAGAAACAATCACTAGAGAAGCATTCATGATATTACGCTGGGAAATAACATATGATATTCTTGACCAGATCTCTCTCACCAAATGAGCATTGTATACTCGGGAGGTAAATAGGGGTGTTGGTATATATACCACTGGAGCTTTTAGTGGCCATAGAGTGGTTGATGATTTAATAGTGCAAGAGATTGCATAGCTGAGGACTGATATTGGGTTGCTGACTAAGCAGTTAGCAAGAGTGAATTCCAAGTAGGTGAACACAGTAAGGTCTTAGGGTGTAGCCTCTAGAGCTTATGAGTCTGAATAGAGTAGGAGGCTAAGTATTTTAATCAAGAACTGGTGGGTTTCCAAGCCAAAGGGAAGGAAACCAAGGTCAAACCTATTATAGAGATAGATAATAAGATTGCAGTAGGGAATATAATGGTGATAGGATATGGAAAGATGACTACAAGGAGAAGGAAGACAGGGTTGTTCGGCTAGGAAGACATGATACTGAATTGAAAATGGAGGTGATGTTGTCTAAACTGGTGAAGGATCAAGAAAATCAAGAAACGTACCTTAAGGATATGAGGGATGATATATCATGTTTGACCCAGAAAGTTGAGTCTAATGTAACTGCTATCAAGCAGTTAGAGCATTAGTATGGGCAGATATCTGCCACTTCAAATCAAAGGCAGCGCACCCCAAGTACCCTTCCGAGAAATACGGTCCAGAACCCTAAGAATGATGGACATTATCTTTCTATTACCACTCAAAGTGGTACGTCTACTTTTGATCCCTCGTTGTCTGCTATGGATGAGTTAAAAGATTATAGTACTATAGTTGTTGACACACCTGCCATTGAGTCAGACAAGGCGGCATGTGCTAATGTTAGGATTGGTGAGGATAAAGATAAGGGTAAGGTTGACAAGCCTGTAGTAAAAAAAATTTCACGACCGCCCCCACCTTTTCCTTAAAGACTGAAATAGAAGATAGAGAAACGAAAGTTTAATAAATTTATCCATATGCTCTAATGGTTGAGCTTGAACATCCCTCTTCTTGAAAAAGAGGGAAACTTCTTTTGAGGGAGTTGATGCATTGCACCACTATAGTGCAGTCACTTTTAAGTCTCTGGCCCTAAAAAAGAGTGATCCCAGCGTATTCACGATCCCATGTACCATTAGGATATCCGAATTCTCCATAGAGTTATGTGACTTAGGAGCCAACATTAATTTAATGCCTTGGATATATTCAAGCAGTTGGACTTGAGCCCTCAAGAACCAACTACTATGTAGTTGTTGATGGTAGACTGCACTGTAAAGAAACCCGTGGGCATTTTGTTTGATGTGTTGGTAAAAGTTGATAACTTTATTTTCTCAGCCGACTTTGTCATTTTAGATTGTGAGGTTGACTTTGAGATACCTATCATATTAGGAAGACCATTTATGGCAATATGTAGAATAATGGTTGACATGGAGAAGGGGGAGCTTAAGTTCACAGTCAATGGTGAGGAAGTAACTTTCAACGTCTGGAGAACTATGAAGTAGCTAGCTGACATGAGTGTGGTGTCGGTTATCCATCGTATTGATGATCCTAGAGGTTATTCCTTTGGTTAACTTGATGAATTTTGAGTAGTCAAGGTATCCATATCATGCCATGACATTAAATCAAGCTCTGCATGGGACGCAACCTATAGGCTTATTGGTGAAGTCTGAGTAGCCAACTTAGCCACATTGTGACACGACGTTAAATCAAGTTCTAGGTAGGAGGCAACCTATTATTTTAGTTTTCATGAGTGTTTTTCTTTTTTTGTAGGCACAGTGGCATGAGGAATGACCTGAAACATGGTAATACAATGCCTAATTCATGATATTCTAAGTAAGGGGACTTTACGACCAAATCATGAAGGTCATCAGTCCTACATGAACTAGGTAACTTGAGCTTTAAATATTAAAAGAAAATTTAAGGATTTTTGGGGATTTTTTCGACTCGAACTTCTGAACATACTTATGAGATCGTAAATACCACTTATGACTTAGTAACTAGTGCAGTAAGTGTCTGAATACAAAGTCCAGAGAGTAGGGAATAAGGTCAAAAATTTAGGCACACCTATGATGGGAACCTATAGGCCGTAGGTACTACCTAAAGTCTATAGGTGGCTACCATAAGTGTCCAAGGTTGGGCCTATTTTTTATTTAAAAATTTGGGGCCACCTTGACCTAATATAACCCTACACCAACCCTTTTTTCTTATTTAAGACTCCTAACCCACTTTTAAACTTATAAATCCTCAAAAAATCCTTTTCCCTCTAAAAATTCAAACTACCCACTACCATACACGAGTTAAGGTTAAACATTACTTGTTCTCAGTACCAACTTGTACAAAAGCACTAAGTATGTATTCAATCTTAGGTTTCAATGCACTTTCTCATATTTCACTTTCAATTCTTCAAAGAAAAGGTAACATTCTTGGCTCCTAATAGTGGTATCTTGCACTAAACTTGAAATAAGTCAGTTGGTATGTTTATTTTCAAGAAAAAAACATATAGAAATAAACAAACTTTTATATAGGATCCTTGAATTAGCCTAAATATATTGATGTGGAGCATTATTCTAGAATTAAACCCTAAGGTCATGTCAGAAATAGCAATTGAATTTGAAAAGCTAGAGCAAGACAAAAAGTCTTGCTTGCTACTTTGTATTTAAAAATTGATTCTAGTAGAATCTGTGTATTTGGACTTGTTGGAACCGGTTATAAGTTATAGGGATGCAAAAATTGAGGAAAATTTCAAAGTTTTCAAATTGTGAGTTTTTCTTCAAATTTTGCAGTCCCTCACTATCTGTCAGACACTAACACTTTGTTTTTTAGGTACATATGACACTAAAGGCTTCAAAGAAAAAGGTTGTACCTTTAAGACAAAGGGATGACTACTTCAGAGTAGTAGATCAATGGAGGAATACCCTATTTCCCAACTAGAGCAGCCCAAACAAGAGTGATGCCATCACAGATTGGGCCTAGAAACATACTATAGTCGATACTGTCATTCAGGCTACATTAGGTATTCCACATACAAAGCGTTTATAATGTGGAAAATGACTTACTTCTTTTTGGCATAGATCTTAGCCATAGGTGATTACACTATTTATCCGGCGAAGGATGAAGAAGGCTAGGATGTTACTTCCACATTCTTCCCAGTTTAAGGAGGGAGATGATGAGGATAATGAGGGTGATGATGCTAAAGAAGAGGAGGTAGATTTTAAGACATCACCATAGATAAATGCACAAGACCCCAGTCTATGAAAGGGTCCCAGTATGAGTCTAAGGCAATAGATCATGTGCAGATATTAGCAGTACCCCAATCTGGGGAAGCTACAAACCAAACTCCATATCAGGATCCTATACCAGATACAAATCCATATCTCTGCCGATCCTATTGATGAGGTAAACCCAAGATGGTGCATTGAGGGACTTTGGACTTTACATAAGTGAGAAAGATTTGTGACCGAGACAGGTCGAGTTATCTGTGTTAGATGGAGCACCTTTGTTATGGGCTGCATTTTAGAGATATTAGCTGGGGTGGATGACTAGACCCATAGGTTCATATATACCATCATTAGTATGTGATTTCTCTGAATCCTACCATGCCACAATATCTTTGACCCCTCTACTATAACTGCTACATCGGGTATAGTTTTTGTATCACGTAAGTAATTGCAGAGCATAGTAGATAGTCGGAGTTCTACCACTACCCGGCTAGAGAATGTTTAGGACAAGGTGGCATTATCGTACGATCTGATCCAACCTTGGGTTCAAGAACACTTAAGGTGGCAGAGATAAGATTATAGGTTGCACACAGTGCTGAGATGTTAGAATTTTTAGCAGAGATCCATGCTTGTATAAATGCTTTCAAGGGCCGAGTATTAGCACAATATAGTAGTAATGATGCACGCGATCTGGGTAAATTAAAGAGAAGGTAGCCATATTACAGAAAAAGATTCGCTCTCTCATTGAGATAATAATTCAGCTACCCCTCCGATTATAACTCCAACTGTTCAGCTAATACCTCTGCATGGACCTAGAAGCTTTGACTTATTCATGGAGGATGATGAGTTAGTCCCCATAGTTGGGATCAAGAGAGGTAGAGAGAGGGTTTTACAGAAGCACGACATTCTATTTGACAGGCTCTAAGATGGGCCACACATGATTTGAGAGAAACTGTGAGCGCACAGTCTTATAATTAGGGTGAGGTGTACCATAGCCACGGTGGGTTTTAGTTGTCGTGTTTTTTTCCTATCCGTCGTGATATAGTTGCAGAACCATCATGTCTTGGTCAATTTTGTCTCATATTGTGTTTTATTTTATATTGTGTTGTGTGTTTGTGTAATTAGGAGTTTCTTGAGTATTTAGAGTACTTGACATGCTTTTTGTTAAATTTTCAAAAAAATAATACCCCTCTAAAAATTTGTTTTAAAATTGTGTGATGTGTATAAATGTGTGACCATGTTGAATCTTGCTATAGCATTAGGAGGAGGGACATGGTAATCATAGATAACAATTGCATGAACCGGATAAGGTAGTAGTTTGTGATGTGACCCTATGCCATGTGTGTGAGAGATACTACTTGGTTCCCTTTGTATGTTGAATCCAGAACTTGCCTAGTTTGTTGAAACACCCTGGTTTCTAGACCATAGAAAGTTTCTTGGATTTTTGGTCTCTAGATAGGGTACGACTAGGGGAAATGACTCGTAAAATGGGATACAACTGGTATGGGTTAGTCATATGCTGACCAATATTGGTAGGTGGGTTTGATTTGGTTACTATAATAGGTACAATCTATTTGATATGAGTCGTATCAGTAGGTACGGGTTGGTTGGTCACTATACTTAATCTTTTACTCAGTGACTTAGGTTGGATCTAAGTATGAGTGACTCACTATGAGCCATAATCCTAGGTATGAGTCATGCTATGGACTCACATGGTAGATAGTATACAATCCTCTTCTGGTTCTATTCTACAAGGGGTATGCTTTATGGGTACTAGTCATATACTTGGGTATGATTTTAGTTTAAGTTAGTCATACCTTGGACAGTGTTGGATCCAAGAGGGAGGACTAAGATATGAGTGGTGGATACCACTCGTACAGGGAGGGTACGAGCCATATGGCTCAGTCGTACCCTATGATGGGAATTAAATACAATTTAAGTGAGGGAAATCTGGGCATTTCCCCACTTAACCTAACAAGGACCCACTACTTTTAACTCACTTGAAAGGTTATTTGTCGTATTATTCTATTTATTAACACTTAGAAAACACTCTCAAATCTTCTTTAAAGTTCTACGGCAAAGAAAGCTAGGGTTTCATCTAAAGGATTAATTTGGGGCTTGTGATTTTGATTTCTCTCTGTCATCTTCTCGGTTTAAGGCATGTTCTCTTCCCTCATTGTTAGTTCCAACTAAAGTCATGGATTTGTACAATGTTTTCATGATTTGAATATTGTAAGCTTTTGGGTTTTCAAATATAGTTTGGGGATTTTTGTTATAAATGCTTGGTTATGGTTTTTCTATGTTTAATTTATGCTTTTATATGCATTAATGGTGGTTTTTCATAATTATTTGCATGGAAATGGTTGTTTGGTAATTGGATTAGGTTTTAGAAATACTATGCCCCCAATTTATTTCATAAAATGCCTATGATGATGATTTCACTATGTTATTGGATTTTTAATGGAATTATTGTACGGTTTAAACTCGCTAATGGAACCCTAAATAGTTTAAATTGTTTGGAATGGTTTTGGTGGTAATGGTTTGGTTAATAAACATTCTTTCGAGTTATAGTCGGTATGATATACTTGTAAACTTAGTGAATGGGTACACGGGAATCCTTTTACCTTAAAAGGTTTGGATAAGGACATTACTTGTAAGTTATAGTCGGTATAATGATACCACTATAAAAAACCTTGGTAAATATAAATAGAATAATGGATGGGTTGGTTGGAAATGGTTTTAATTGGTTAATAATGGCGGGGTGAGATAACTAACCATGAAGGTGGAAGATCTATGAACAAACACTAGAAACTCATTTTTGCCAACATGATGGATAGGGCATGGCAACTTTATATGATACTATGAGTTACATGGGAATTCTCTGAAGTACACTGTACATATGGATCATGAAGTGTAGGGGTACTTGAGAATCCCTTACTCTTATGGTATCTTCAATTCGAGTGGTTACACGCATCGGGGCCCATTCAAGGGGTTACACTGGACTCATATAACCCATGGATGGTTAAGGACGATTAATCTACATATACCCAGGTTAATGGTTTCAAATGCATGCTAAAGCCAATTTCCTTTCCCGGCATAGTTATATATATATATATGGTTTGTATGCATTTGGATGGTCTTACTTGGTTTTATAAAATGACACTATTTTATCCTTATCGTGAGTTCATGCTAGCTTTCACTCGCTAAACCAACTTCAATCATTTGTATCCCTTTTGTAGGAACCGGTCATTCCACTTCTTCTGTTTTGTGATCAGATTTTGGGATCAACATTTGGATTGAAGTGGTGAGCTTCTATCTTTTTGGAAGGCTTCATTTTATGGATGTTATTTCATACTCTGCATAAATTATGGATATTGGTTTTGGTTATGGTTGGGGGAATGTACCAACCGAATATTGTTATTATTTTGGTTAGAGGCTTTTATAGAACTACTATGGGTTGGAATGGGTGGGATCAGTAATGGTGTTAGCCTTAGAGTATTGGTATTGGTATTGGGGATGACTCTGGTTGACAGTATTTTTGGTTGTTCTATCCTTTTTTATTTTGGGATTATATATAATTATTATGGAACTTGTATGGTTATGGTTTTGATAATGGTTTGGTTTAGTTAAGTCTATGGGCTAGTTTGGGGATGGTTGGACTCATTTGGGTCGATCGCAATTATAGACCTATCCCAGAGTCTGGAATTGGATAGTTATACCCTATCTTGTTATATGTTCAAAATTCATCTGCATTAGGGTATGTGTTGTATGGTTGAGTTGGGTATTTAGGGGTAGTCCCCAATCCTGGATGGACTTGGGATGCCCATTATGACAAGGCCCCCGATCGGGTCGTGTCAAGTTAGTATAAGAGCTTTAGGTTCATGGTCAATTGGGAGTCACAAAGTTGTGTCTAATAGAGTCTCTTATAGGGGTGTGTATCATACCACACTCATAAGAGAGATGCTACAGTGTATTTACGAATGTTTCACTTTATTTGTATTCTATTTTCAAGCTTGGAGTCTGAGACTTGGAATCTTCTATAATCTTTGATTGTTCAATTTTCAGATCATACCTCGATGATTTGGAATACAAAGAAATTCTTCTATCCTATCTAGAGATGACGTTGATGGGGTATACCCTACACCTGGAGTTCATACTAGATCTTAGGGTCCTACCCCTGATTGTTCAGAAGTTTCTCTGATTGCTACTAGTCCTCCTCAAGGAGAGGTGACTAATGCAGAATTTCACCAATCTATTCATGCTATTTCTTATTTGGTTGTTTTTCAGGTTGAGTGAGATACTTTTGGTGCTTTATCTGCTGAATCCACAAGAGTTGGCCAGTTTATAAAGATGAATCCTCCTACTTTTATTACAGTAGAGGTGGAAGAGAATCCACAGGGCTTCTTGGATGAAATAGAGAAAATATTTAGGGTGATACAGGCCACAAATATGGAAGGTGTAAATTTTAAGGCTTATCATCTCAAAGATGTTGTGTACTAATGCTACGAGGAGTAGGATAGGGATAAAGGTAATGTTGAGGAATTTCTTTGCTCAGGAGCTAAGGAAACCAAAGATGGAGGAGTCTGTGAATCTTAAGCAGGGAAACATAATTGTCAAGAAATATGCCCTAACGTTTCACCACCTATCAATGTATGCTACAGATTTTTTTTGATATGATAGCGAGGATAAGAAAGTTCACTTCTGGACTATCTCGGGATTTGATCCTTGAAACCAAGACTGCATTGCTAATAAAGAATATGGATATTTTAAGGCTGGTTTTCCATAGGCAACGGGTGGAGGATAAAAAAAAATTGGCAAAGTTAGGGAGAGGCAGGATAAGAGAAGCTGGTTCTTTGAGTAGGGCAGTGCTCAGCTACAGAGTTGTCAGAATAACGTTAAATGGCCGAAGAAAAAGTGGGGAAGTTCTGGTTCCTTCTCTACTACTAGCTTTCTTTCCCCAAAGTAGTCGAGTGATAGCCGTCAATAAGGTGGTGATAATTTCTGGGAACAAGGTGCCCAATCTTAGGCGAGTGGGGCACAGTCAACTTCTTTATGCCCTCCTTTCTGATTCTTTGGTCGTTTTTATTAAGGCTTTTGTGATGAAGAAAGGGATTGGTGTTTTAAATATGGTCAGCCAGGCCATATGCTCGAGAATTTTCTGATTGGTAAGGGTGCATCGGGAGTAGTAAAGGCTCCAGTTGCTTTATCTTCTGCTCCTGTACCTAGTGGTATGATTTTGTGTCTACTCTTGCTTCTGGTACTAATGCTGGAAGAAATAGATTGTATGCTCTTTCATCGCATTAGGAATCTTAGGAATCACCTAATGTCATTACTGGTACGTTATAATTTTTTTCTTATGACATATATTATCTACTTGATCTGGGGTCCACTCTTTCTTATTTAACCCCATATCTGATTGTATGTCTTGGTTTTGATCCTGAGATTATTTCAGATCTGTTTTCTATTTCTACCTAGGTAGGTGACTCAATTATTGCTAAAAGAGTCTATAGTTGGTGTATGGTATCTATTGGTGATTGGCAGACCTAGATGGATTTGTTTGAATAAGATATGTTGGATTTTGATGTTATCCTAGGGATGGATTGGTTACACTCTTATTACGCATGCTTAGATTGTTAGAACTGTAAGTTTGTGTTTAGGTTCCCTAGTGAACTGGTTATAGAATGGGATGGTGGTTCCCTAGATCCAAAGGGTGTCTTTATCACTTGGTTTGGGTTAAAGATACTAACTAGGATGGTCCTTATTTACATTCAGTTCCAATGGTAAATGAGTTTCTTGAGGTCTTTCCAATTAATTTTCCTGGTTTTCTCCAGATAAGGGAAATTGAGTTTGGTGTTGATTTGTTTCTGAACAATCGTTCAATATCTATTCCTCCTCATAGAGTGGCTTTAGATGAGTTGAGAAAACTCAAGGAGCAACTTAAGGATCTTTTAGATTAAGGGTTTATTCATCCTAGTGTATCCCTGTGGGGTGCACCGGTGTTGTTCGTGCATAAGATGGATGATTCCCTATAGATGTACATTAACTATCAATAGTTCAATAAGGTAACCGTAAAGATCTAGTATCCTCTTCCAAGGATAGATGACTTGTTTGATCAGTAGAAAGGTGCCAAGTTCTTTTCTAAGATAGATCTTCGGTCTAGATATCATCATCTTAAGATTAAGGGGAAGGATATCCCTAAGATGGCTTTTTATACTCAGTATGAGCACTTTGAATTTTTGGTGATGTCATTTGGTTTGACTAATGCCCCAGCGGCATTTATGGATTAGATGAATAGGATTTTCAGACAGTTCTTGCAGCCTTTTGCCATTGTATTTATTGATGACATTTTGGCTTATTCTAAAAGTGAGGTGGATCATGCTAATCACCTCCGTGTGGTGTTGCAGACCTTGAAGGAACAACAGTTGTATGCCAAGTTTCTAAGTATGAATTTTGGTAGAACGTTGTAACTTTCTTAGGACATATTATTTCTAGCGAGGGGGTCATGGTGGATCCACAAAAGGTGGTTGTCGTTAAAAGGTGGCCTAGGTCTACAACTCCAACCAATATTTGGAGCTTCTTAGGTTTGGCTGGGTATTATAGGTGGTTTGTGGAAATCTTTTCTAAGATAACTGCTCCTTTGATCAAATTGACTCAGAAGAAGGTCAAGTTTTTTTAGTCGGATGCTTGTGAGGGGACTTTTTGAAAATATTAAGTATAAGCTAACTTTGGCTCTGGTTTTGACATTTCCTGAAGGCAATGAAGGGTTTGTGGTTTATTGTGATGCATCTCGAGAGGGACTTGGTTATGTTTTTATGCAACAAAGGAAGGTGATTTCCTATGCTTCCAGGCGGTTGAAGGTGCATGAGAGGAACTATCCTACTCATGATTTAGAGCTATTGGCAGTGATTTTTGCATTGAAAATCTGGCAGTACTATTTGTATGGAGTGCACGTAGATATCTTTTTCGATCATCAGAGTCTACAGTATGTGTTCACTAATAAGGAGCTAAATCTAAGGCAAAAGAGATGGTTGGAGCTTCTCAAGGACTATGATATAAGTCTTCACCATCACCCAGGTAAAGCTAACATGGTTGCTTATACTTTTAGTAGGTTGTCCATGGGGAGTTTGGCTCATGTGGAGAAAGAAAAACAGGTATTGGTGAAGGATATTCACCGCTTAGCCAATCTTAGATTTCATTTCTTGGACTCCAAAGATGGTAGTATGATGGTTCAGGAAGTGGTTAGGTTGTCTCTTGGTATAAAGGTTAAGGAGAAACAAGTTCTAGATCCTGTCTTGATGAAAATCGAGAGTGATGTTGGTGGACAAAACCTAATAGTCTTTGAGACCAGTGGCGATAGTACTTTATGATATCAAGGGAGGTTGTGTGTTCCTAATGTCAATGGGTGATGACAAAGGATTTTGGCTGAGGTGCATGAGTGGCGCTATGTTGTTCATCCTTGTTCGAAAAATATGTATTATGATCTCAAGGAAATATATTGGTGGAATGATATGAAAAGGGATGTGGTTGATTTTATAACCAAGTGCCTGTTGTGTTAACAAGTTAAAGATTAGAACATGAGGCCTGGTGTGTTGTATCAAGAAATTAATTTGACCGAACGGAAATGGGAGGTAATTAATATAGATTTCGTCACTAGTCTCCTCAATGTCAAAACTAATTTTATTAGATTTGGGTCATTGTGGATAGACTGACAAAGTCTGCTCACTTCTTGCCAGTGAGGATGACCTTTTTGGTAGAGGACTATGGAAGTTGTATCTTCATGAGATTATAAAGCTGCATGGGGTACATGTTTCTATTATCTCTGATTGTGCTATAAGGTTTTCATCTCATTTTTGGCGGTCTTTTCAGAAGAGATTAGGGACTAAGGTTAGTCTGAGTACTGTTTTTCATCCACACATGGATGGGCAAGGAGAGAGGACTATTTAAACATTGGAGGATATCTATTAGGCATGTGTGATTGACTATGGTGGTAGTTGGGTTGAGCATCTACCTTTGGTGGAGTTTGTTTACAATAATAGCTATCAATTTAGTAGATTTTTTAGTGGTTGCAAACGTTAATATCCCGCCTAGTATATCACTACTTACTTCACAAAAGGAGGAGAGATTAGGAATAGATAATCACAACAGTAATTTAAAGATTAATTATTGATCTAGGCTAATCAGTATTCTCTATGTAAGACGGTTATCTATCATCTAACAACTTGAGACTTAAAAGATAATAGTTAAATGGGATCTAGGATAAGAGTTAGTAGTGCGACATCCTGAGTCTCAAAAGGTAAAGGGTGAAGTCCATCAATGATTCCACAAGACAATTGATGGTACATATATTATTAGGTTTTACATGCAAGGTACCGGGTTGGTTCAAAAAAGCACAATAAGCCTACTGAGTTGACAAGCCAGCGGGAAAACAATCATAGTTTTTATTTACGAGTAATTACAACGAAAGTTGATTTCTGTTACTAGTTCAAGATTATTGCGACAAACCCCCTATTTACTTTCAGTTCTGCCCGTTGATTCCAATAAGTGAGATATAATTTCATGTATTTCCTGTGTGTTCGACCCCAACCTGAGTTGGATACTTTACTTGACAGCGACGATTTTATCTTCTATTGGAGGTGCATTTTGGGCCTTGATCAATAATACATAGCTTGATCATATGCTTTAAATCTAAGGTAATTTCATGTAAATAATCCATGAACAAGAGAATATTGTGAATGGTTTAATATTGTCATAAGGAATCTGTCACAACCCAAAATCTAAGGGTTATGATGGCACTCGTCGCAGAGAACCATAACTAGTAAGCCTATCACTCAAACTGATACACCAAGGAGAAAAACAGAAAAATTACCCAAGGTAAGGCTTCTAGAACGAAGTTGAACCATATAAGTATAATAAATGCTGAAAGAATATAATCAACAATACAATCATAACTCCCAAAACCTCATGTCAAAAGTGTAAGAACATATTTGATACAACTCGAATCCAAATGAAATGCATAAGATATCCAAATACACGAGAAACTTTGCCTCTGAAATAAAAGTAAATACATAGCCTATAAGAAAGATAGTAAAAGACATCTAGACCCTTGAAAATTACCCATTACCTTGAAAGCTCCAAATACTGCCCAAATCAAGAAATGTGGGGCGCACCGACACCAAAATAAGTGGTAGAAAGGTACAGTAGGAGTGAGTATGATCCACTTGTACTCAAGAGGTATCATAGGCCGACTGAGCAAAGTAGAAACTAAAACATACAAAATACACACTAAGGGTATGTCACCTGCAATTAGAAAATATCCCACAACAGTAGCCCACACCGCTTGTACTAACATTTCTAATATATTATATATACTGAAATAAACCCCAGAAATACCATAAGTATACAATATACCACAAACAAGTAAGGACAATATACATACAAGATCGTCAAATAAAAGTATAAAAAAACAGAAAAAACAAGAAAGTAACAAGTGAAAGCAGTAGTACAATCACATCATAAACAGAACAAAATAAACACAATAAGAATAATGATGATGATGATGATGCAAAAGGTTGTCACACAACCTCTGAGACTGTCGCACATTCTTCGTATACACCTATGGATCTAAAGATTTCTGTCGTAGGAACCATGGGGGTTTGTCAACCCATGTACAATCCATATATCATATCTCCTCCCCGTCACATCACTCAGGGAGGATTTTATAAGATATCACAATATCTTCTCCCCGGAATATCCCTTTGGAAAGGGTTTTAAAAATGTGTTGTCAGTGTTTCTCAGATGATGCCATGGTGGTACCAACGTAGTATGAATGAGAAGGATATGAGGATGTAATGCTCACAATCAATCATAATAAGAGTATCCACAACCAACTACATGATGTATTTCCAAAACCAACCATAATGATACATTTCCAAAACCACGTAAGCTAATATCCACTCATTATTCCCAACCATCCATGATTTTCACATGTTTTATATGCCAATAAATTATGAATATATCACAATACACAAGTGGTACCACAACACGTTTTTTTATCAAAAATCCTTGAAATTCGCTTTAAAATCAAGAATTGAAGTTGTTTTAAGGCTAAAATTGTGGAAAAATTGGTAATTGTGGGACTAGGAACATTATTCAAGCGATAAGGAGTGAAATTGGGGTTTAATATGAAGAAATACAATTTTGGGCGTTCGCGGCCAAAACCCTCTAATTTCCTCGTTGAAATTCAAATTAAAATAAGAATCTAATGATAAAGATGAAAGAAATTAGTTGATATGAGTTTAATGGAGCTTAACAAAGCTTGGAAATGGAGAGAGTTGCTCAAAACCACGAAATCTTAAGCTCTAAGTCTCAGAAATGGTAAAAAATGATGAAAGATAGGTATTTATCTCAGCACCAATGTTCGCGAACCACGGGTCACGATCTCAGTATCTCATTTGCAAGAGGTATCATGATCGTAGACCACAAGTTGCAATCAGGACATCCCAGTTGTTGTCCATATTGCAATTGTATCATCATCTCACGATCACGGGTGCACCAGATGAGGATTTGGTTTTATCCAAGTCCCCAAAAGCCCCTGGAAATTCATTTAAAATCCCATGAACGGAAATAAACTATGCAACCCTATCAAATTTAATGCTTCGGACTCAATGGCGATATCATATTTTCAAAAAAACTATTGTTTTCACAAAGTTGACCTCCGAAACCTGATGATAGGCGAATTTACACGCCTATATCAATATATTTTGCCCATATTTTATCCTAGTTTTGAGAACAAATTATATATTTCATGCACTTTTATTCCTTTTTTCCTGTAAATGAGCTAACGAACATGATTAGAAAAGTTTCAGGTATAAATGATGCAAAATACAGCATTTTATGGCTTACTTGATGCAAAAGAAAGCTCACGAACGAAGGAGAAGGAAGTGGGACGCCTAAAGGACCAAAACTGCTGCATGGAAAATCTGTCCCGGGCTAAAACAGCAATTCTGAAGACTTTGGGGACTTACAGACACAAAGCTGGATTTGGACAATGATACATTAACCTAGTACAATTGGGTTATATATTTCATTATTTTATTTGGATTATGATAATGTTACATTAACCTAGTACATTTGGGTTAAGTGTTCCATAGGCCTAGTAGGATTTGGTTATTTATTTCATTAGCATAGTAGGAGTAGGATAGGAGTATTATAAATACCCTATCATGCTAGAGATTTCTATACATTCCTCCCTTAGTGGAGAGAATACATTCCTCCCTTAGTGGAGAGAACAATCTTTCTATTCTTCACTTAATTCAACAATTAATTTTCTTCCATCCCTCTCATCTTCCACTACAAACACTTCTAATCTACTCTTCTATTCTTAAATTCCACAACAAGAGAATCGTTACCAAGCTAAGGAAACACGCCTCACGACTATTACTTGATCTGCACGCCATTACTCAATATCGTGATATAATAACAATGTCAATCGTGATCTCCTTCGCATTCATGGGTAACTAAACTTCTCTGTTGGGGTTATGAAAGCCGAATGAGTTACTATCTATTGCTGTGAGTTTGTGAGTTTGAGACACGTATATTGCTTATATCATTATTCTCTTCATCTTAATCCACATTCTTTGCGGTTGCAAACGCAAGAATACGCCAGTCTAACATTTAACTTGTTCGAGAGAAAGGTTATTTGTCTCGAAAAGAGATAACGTCAAGGTAGTAGGACACCCTTTCCTATTAAAAAGCTAGTGTCGTAACTGGACTAACCTCTTGGAGAATTCGTACCGTTAGACACGCTTTAAGCTCGAGAGAGTTAAAGTGAAATAGTCCTTGTTTAGGTCGAGAGACGCTTGGATTTACCATCGACTACAATTCTCTATAAGCAATTGCATGTCAGAATTCTACACACTCATAGCCAATAGAGACGTATACCTCAGAAGGTGGACATAACCCCAACGCTTCAATTCTCATTGTTTACAACCAACATAACAATCTTCCTCTTTTTACTTTGCTATTTTTAGCTTTTACGTTATTATTTTGGTTACACATTACAATCCCCCCTTTTTACGAGACTTGCACCAAAAGTCTAGTAACCGTTGCTTACTTGTTGACCAAGCTATTCCCTGTGGGATCGATACCCAACCCAGGTTGGGTTCTATATTTGCTAACGACCGCTTTACACTCCCACGAGAGCTGTAGATTGAGAGTTATCAAAAATTGGCGCCGTTGCCGGGGAATACGAGTGTTAATTAAGTTTGTGATAGTTGCTAGAACCTTTGGTCAAAGATTCTCGTACTTTTACTTTTAGTTGTTGTTTTTGTTTTATTCAGGTTCTATTGACAGAATGGATGCACAACGTGAAATTGATAGGATGTCTGCTCAAGTGCATCAACAGAATATTGATAACCGTAGGCGAGCAACAAATCCTGACGATGAGGATCTGGGCGATGAAGAGCTACTAAACCCACAGCATACTACTGAGGTGGCGGCACCCATGCAGAGAAGAGATCGTCAAGCGCGATTGAGGCCTAATCGCTGAGCTGTGCAAATTCCTTTTGATGACGATGAGGATGATTTGGATGAAGCTGGTGCAACAGGAGCCATTATTCTGCCACCCTTGGCACCTGGAGCAAAGTTCAATATCACTAGCACCATGATTCAACTTTTGCAACTCAAGGGATTATTTGGTGGACTAGCAGGCGATGATCCAAATATGCATCTGATCAACTTTATTTCTACATGCAAGTCGTTTGACAATCCTGGTGTTGGTCAGAATGCAATTCGATTACGTCTATTTCCATTGTCTCTGTCTGGGGAGGCAACACTATGGTTGAATAGGCTGACTCCTGATTCTATTACTAATTGGAGGCAATTGAGAGACGCTTTCCTAGAAAGATTCTTTCCGCCATCCAAAAGAGCACAATTGAGAGATGAAATCAGCAACTTTCGCCAGCTTCCCACTGAAGCTCTACATGAAACATGGGAGAGGTTCAAGACAAATCTAGCGAGATGCCCAAACCATCACATGACTAATGTTCACCTAAATGAGATCTTGTATAGAGCCTTGAATTCAATAACTAAACCAGTGGTGGATAATGCAGCTGGAGGTTCTTTCATGGACCTCACCTTTGGTCAAGCAAGCAATATGCTAGATCGTATGACGAAACAAAGTAGAGCTTGGCATACCAGGGATTCTGAGGTAGCAAGCCCCACTTTATCTATTGGCATGACTGCAGACCAAAGAAGAAGAGAATAAGAACGTGATCGAGATATGGCGCATTTGAAAACACAAATGGATCTTCTTACAAAGCATTTATTATCAGGGAAGACCGAAAAAGTGAAAGCTATTGCATCAAAAGGAAGAGACGAATCTGATTCGGAAGATGTGGCCAACTACTTGAACAATCAGGGGGGTTTCCGCGGGAATGCCCAAGGAAACCAAGGTCGGAACTATTATGATAAATCTGGAAACAAGGACCAAGGTAGTTGGAAGAACAAGAATGAAAAGAGTGGTTTGTACGTTCCCCCTGGTAGATGTGACACCACCACATCTAATTCTGGAAGTATGGAAGACATGATGGCTAAATTATTGAAAGGAGTGGAAGCAATGAGTGCGGGAGTAACAGAGGTAATCAATGATTTGTCCTTCATGAAACAATTAGTTGATTCACATTCCACTTCTATCAAGCAAATAGAGCAGCAATTGAGCCAACTTTCAGCAGCATTCAATCAAAGAAAGGCTGGCAGCTTACCGAGCAATACTGTGCAAAACCCAAGGAATGATGGGTCATGCATGGACATCACTACCAGAAGTGGTAAGGTGCTGGATACTTCAGCAAAAGACAAGCAAGTGGTTGACGAAGTTGTGGACAAGGATAACAACGCGAAATGTGAGGAGTCCGCGGATGACGTTACTAACGTCACTCCCAACGACGTGCAAACTAAAAAAGTGGAAAAACGGAAGCAAGAGGAGAAGAAAGACACAGAGAGAACACTTCCATACCCACCACCACCTTTTCCCCAAAGATTGAAGAAGGTGGCGGATGACACTAAGTTTAGCAAATTTATGACTATGTTGAAGTAGCTGACCATCAATGTTCCATTAGTGGAGGCACTTGAACAAATTCCTGGGTATACGAAGTTTATGAAAGATCTATTGACAAAGAAGCGGGCGGCAAGTTATGAGCTGAAGGATGATGTACATCATTGTAGTGCAATTACTACCCGATCGATAGTTCAGAAGAAGGCCGACCCCAGAGCTTTCACTATTCCTTGCACCGTCGGATCTTTGAACTTTGCCAAAGCACTATGTGACTTAGGAGCCAGCATCAACTTGATGCCATTATCGATCTACAAGAAGTTGGGGCTAGGCGATCCGACACCAACCAATATAAGGCTCGTGATGGCTGATAGGTCGGTAAAAAGACCTGTGGGTATCTTGAATGATGTGTTGGTGAAGGTTTCTTCATTCATCTTTCCTACAGACTTCGTTATTCTGGATTGTAAGGAGGATTCTGAAGTTCCCATAATCCTGGGACGTCCTTTCCTTGCAACCGGAAGTGTGCTTATTGACATGAAAGATAATGAGCTTTTGTTTCGAATTAATGACAAAGTAGTATGGTTTGATATATGCAAAGACATGAAGCATCCCAGCGATATGAATGAGTTATCTGTAGCTGATGTTCATCAAGAGGATATGAAAGCATTATCTATAGAGAAACAGCCTACTATTGAGCCATTGTCTGCTGCGCCACTGAATGTTGAGCATGAGGATAATGAAGATTATGAAGAACTTATGGATGATCTAACAGAAATAGAGTCTTATAATCCGAAGCAACCAGATTGTGATCTCAAGAATCAACCAACAGTGAAGACTCCCATTGACGAGCCACCAATGCTAGAATCGCAAGAGCTCCCCGATTATCTAAGGTATGTGTTCTTGGAAAGTAGAAATATACTTCCAGAGAGTGCATATGATTTAAGTGAACAGCACTTAGAGGCTCTCATCTCTGCTCTGAAGAGATACAAGAGAGCTATGGGTTGGACTATTGATGATATAATTGGTGACTCTCCGGAGAAACGTAGGAGCCATCTCGAAAAAGATCGCATGCCCACAGGTAAGCCTCATTGTCATCTAAATCCTTTCAGAAAATGATCCATCACTTATCTCGACAAAATCTAAGTACTCAAGATTACTATGTCGAGCAACTACAATAAATAAGGCGCTAGATGGGAGGCAACCCATCGTTTTATCGTTTTATCATTTATCGTTTTGTCTTTCTTTCATTCTAGTACTTGTTTTGTTTTGCTAAATGAAAAATCCAAAAATAAGAGTCGTGCCACGACCAAAACTAAGGCGCTTGGTGGGAGGCAACCCATCGTACTAATCGTTTTCGTTTGGTTTTGAGCAAAAATAGGTGCAAGAAGTATTCAACGAGGAGATTGATTTCAATTGACGATTTGGACGCATTGTATGGTAAAGTTGGTAAGTTAGGAATAGTGATGCATAAGGCTATGAATTGAGCATCTCTCATGCCCAAATAGGCATCGAGTAAGGCTAGGCCTTGGTAAAACTAGGCCACGAACGATGCACAACCTATCCTATAGCCTAAGGTCTCGGAATCTAGTGTGCTATACACTATGCGCCGCCTATTCCTAAGTGTGCTTTTGACTATGCGCCGCCTATGCTATGGCATTTGGTCTCAGTATCTCATATGCCATAGACTATGCGGCGCATATGCCTACAAATGCCATAGACTATGCAACGCATATGTCCCATTATGCTATAGACAATGCGCCGCATATGTCATGTCTATGCCAAGCATTATGCGCCGCATAGGTGGGATTTTTGTCTCCAAAACCGATTGTAAATGGGTCATAACCCGACCCATTCTCTTCTATATAAAGGGGACTTAGTTTTACAACATAACCACACTAAAAATTGACCTAAGGGCGCCGCATATACATCCAAATCCTCTCAAAAATTTCTTCTTTTGCTCTTCCAATTCACAAAACCATCCCCACAAGCTTCAAGCAAGTAAGTGCTATATTATTCTTCATTTATTTCTCGTAAGTACTACGTTGCTATGTCTAGTATGAATTGCTAAATCATATAAGATTGTTGGTGATGTTTATGTGTTTGGATAGTTGATACAAAATCATGTGAGTGAACATATACGTAGGAAAATCTTGAATTGTTTCCGACTTGAATTTGGTTTCAATAGCATTGTTATGATATTTACGGAATTACTATGGCTATGAACATTGCTTAAGATTGTTGTTTGGATACTTACATGTTAGACTATCCCGGCCATCGGGATAAGACATATAGTGCCTACCGGCATAAGAGGTTGTGATTGTTGTAAGAGTAACTATTCCATGTGGTAACCCCTATGTAGTAGTGATGTTATATCTACCATGAAAGTAGTCCAATGGCTGCAAGTAAGTGATGCATTGCTGATTTTCTTGTCGGAATACAATCGTAAAACGTATGTCGACGAAATCTGAGTACTCGACCACTTTCACTTCACTGATTTGTGTTAACAAAACTAAGTGTGGGGTGGTACCCCTAATGCTTGTTTATAGATTGTACCGATTGAGATTGTGCTGCCACTAACACTATTTCTAGTCTCAGGTACAATGGCACCTAAAGCAAGGCAACGCAAGGAGAAGGCTACCACTTCCTAAAAGGGCAAAAAGAGAGGTCGCAAGGACCAAGGAGAATTATCCTCAGCACAACTACCCCGCAGAATGTTTGGAATAAAATGGGTTCTTGAGGAGGAAGCCAAAGAATGGTACAGGAACAACAAAGAACGAAAATATGTTCACGTTGACTTGATCAACAAGGACACCTTAGCAAAGAAGGAGCCGCGTATGTTGGCAAAAAAATAATGGCATTGAAGCTGGATTTCATCTTCCGTGACATGGGAGAATGCAACCTTGATTTAACAAGAGAGTTTTATGCCAACTGGTCGCCAAACACAACAGGCAATGAAGTCAAAATTCGGGGCCAAGTATTACAGCTCACCGCAGATTGGATCAACTCTTTTCTTGGCTTACCTTCGGTCGACACAGCACCATTCAAAGAGCTGTACAGCAGGCCTCCTTATAGAGCAATACGACACACACTTTGTGGAAGCAGATCGATGGCAAGGTGGGGCAGACATAAAGAAACCGGCCGACACAACACCTTCCCCTATGCTCCACTAAATAGGGAAGCAAGAATCTGGATGCGCATTGTCAACTCATGCCTTATTCCCGGGACTCAATACACCAAGATATCAAGAGATAGAGTGTGTTTGGTCTATGCTTTGATGACGAATGTCCCTATCAACTTTGGGTCAATAATTCGATCTACCATGAGGAAGGACAGACTCCACAAAAGGTCCCACTTCACATTCGAAAATTTGTTGACAGCAATCTTGCGAAAGGAGGATATCAAAGAGGAACCAGCTGACCACAAACTCCCACATAACCCAAAGAAGGTTGACCTCACCAAGGTCAAAGATGCTGAAACAACTCATGGTGTCAACCTTACTACTGTGGAGAGACATGCTCGTGATGAGAGTTTCTTCCGTCATCTCTATGGCATGACACGATTCACTATGATGAGTGGTGGACGTGTTCCAACTGCTGAAGAGCTCCAACAGCTGGACCACGACTACCGAATGAACATGCATGCACGGGAGATGTGTGGAGTGGGCGTATACTTTGAGGAACCTCTAGATGATGATGTGCCGACTGATGACGATCGACGCTTGCCTGATTCTGACAAGGAAGAGAACTCTGACGATGACTCTTATGATGATTCAGACGAAGGGGGTATGACCCCCGACATTGAGGAAGAGTCCGACTAACCAGGTTCTTCGTATTTATTTTCCACTGAGGGCAGTGTCCCGTTTAAGTGTGGGGTGGTGGCGGTATCGCATGCTATACTTCTCTGTTTGCACATATGTTTGTTTGTTTACTTTGTTTATTTGAGTTTTACTTTGTTTTTTTTGTTTGTTTTTTTTGAGTTCATTTTTTTGTTTTTTTTAAGTTTTTTTAGGAGTAAATTTTTTTTAGCTTCGCATGAAATTATTTTGACAGGCAGCATGAGATTATAACAAGAGTATGTGTTACAATTGTGACTATTGAGACGTTTAGACTCGAGTTATGACTCATTATGTGATATTTTGTGGTTCAGTTCCTTCACTTGTTGGGTCGAGAGTCTATATTACTTCCAATCAAGTCGACCATGTGCCTTGTGTGTGTGAGATAATAGTATATTCTATATTTGTGGCTGATGCTAGAACTTGCCTGGTATGTATGCAAAGCGAAAATAAGGAGTGTAAGTTTAGGATATGATTTAGGCATTTCTTTGGCAACCTATATTTGTTTACCTTCAGTTTTACCTACCCATGGACATCATCCTAGTTAAACCCTTTTGAGCCTTTAGCCTATTTCTTTGACAACCTTGCATGCAAGCCAAATCCATTTTTTTTCAAGACCGTAATTTGATCCAAATTTCTAAGTGCTTTAAAGTGAAAAAGTCATGTGACAACATAAGAGGAAATTGGGTGAGTATAATGCTATACATTATAATGGTGCTTGAATGTGTTATGAAAAAGAAAGTGCTATCATAAGAGGTATGTTATGAAAAGAAAAAGGAAAAGAAAGCTGAAAAGTGAGTTATGCTTAAAATTGAAAAACGAAAGAGGAGAACAAGGGTGGTAGAATAAAAGAAAGAAGAAAGGTTGAAAGAAAGAAATGTCAATGATACAATGTGATGTATTAAAGTGCTTAGGAACTTAGTCACTATTTCAGGCCAAAATAGTCCTACCCGTCCATCAAAAGACCTACTTGATCCTAATCTTAACATTCTGACATTTAGTGGAGTAGTACACTAAGGGCAAGCCTATGGTCATTAGTTGCTGCATACGAATTCTTTGTGAGAGCGAGAGCAAGGATATTTTGATACCCATGTTTGAAAAATATGCTACACTTGTGAGTGACTATGGGTAATATATTGTGAGACACACATGGTTGATGAGTTTTGGATAGTTGTGTATGATTCTTTGTGCCTTGACTTTTGAATATGAGTTAACCACCATCACGAGTCTATGCTAGAGGTTAAATGGTTTCTACTAATGATCGGAAAACTACTCTTTGTTGATAATTGTTTTGCTTGTCTTGATAAATGTTTTGTGTTGTTGTTGTAAAAACCCTAAGTTGATGTTTAGAAGGACATGATATGTTTTTCGAGGACGAACAAAGCTCTAAGTGTGGGGTGTTGATGATGGGCGAATTTACACGCCTATATCAATATATTTTGCCCATATTTTAGCCTAGTTTTGAGAATAAATTATATATTTCATGCACTTTTATTCCTTTTTCCTGTAAATGAGCTAACGAACATGATTAGAAAAGTTTCAGGTATAAATGATGCAAAATACAGCATTTTATGGCTTACTTGACGCAAAAGAAAGCTCACGAACGAAGGAGAAGGAAGTGGGACGCCTAAAGGACCAAAACTGTTGCATGGAAAATCTGTCCCGGGCTAAAATAGCAATTCTGAAGACTTTGGGGACTTACAGACACAAAGCTGGATTTGGACAATGATACATTAACCTAGTACAATTGGGTTATGTATTTCATTATTTTATTTGGATTATGATAATGTTACATTAACCTAGTACATTTGGGTTAAGTGTTCCATAGGCCTAGTAGGATTTGGTTATTTATTTCATTAGCATAGTAGGAGTAGGATAGGAGTATTATAAATACCCTATCATGCTAGATATTTCTATACATTCCTCCCTTAGTGGAGAGAATACATTCCTCCCTTAGTGGAGAGAACAATCTTTCTATTCTTCACTTAATTCAACAATTAATTTTCTTCCATCCCTCTCATCTTCCACTACAAACACTTCTAATCTACTCTTCTATTCTTAAATTCCACAACAAGAGAATCGTTACCAAGCTAAGGAAACAAGCCTCACGCCTATCACTTGATCTACACGCCATTACTCAATATTGTGATATAATAACAATGTCAATCGTGATCTCCTTCGCATTCATGGGTAACTAAACTTCTCTGTTGGGGTTATGGAAGCCGAATGAGTTACTATCTATTGCTGTGAGTTTGTGAGTTCGAGACACGTATATTTCTTATATCATTATTCTCTTCATCTTAATCCACATTCTTTGCGGTTGCAAACGCAAGAATACGCCAGTCTAACATTTAACTTGTTCGAGAGAAAGGTTATTTGTCTGGAAAAGAGATAATGTCAAGGTAGTAGGACACCCTTTCCTATTAAAAAGCTAGTGCCGTAACTGGACTAACCTCTTGGAGAATTCGTACTGTTAGACACGCTTTAAGCTTGAGAGAGTTAAAGTGAAATAGTCCTTGTTTAGGTCGAGAGACGCTTGGATTTACCATCGACTACAATTCTCTATAAGCAATTGCATGTCAGAATTCTACACACTCATAGCCAATAGAGACGTATACCTCAGAAGGTGGACATAACCCCAACGCTTCAATTCTCATTGTTTACAACCAACGTAACAATCTTCCTCTTTTTACTTTGCTATTTTCAGCTTTTACGTTATTATTTTGGTTACACATTACAATCCCCCCTTTTTACGAGACTTGCACCAAAAGTCTAGTAACCGTTGCTTACTTGTTGACCAAGCTATTCCCTGTGGGATCGATACCCAACCCAGGTTGGGTTCTATATTTGCTAACGACCGCTTTACACTCCCACGAGAGCTATAGATTGAGCGTTATCAAAACCCAAAATCATATTTTTTCAAACCTAGGTCAAAATGAGATTTAAAAGCTGTAAAACCACACCGAATATGTTACCACCCTAAAATCGACGTTCTGAATCCACTGGCGCAGTCTGTTTTTTCATCTATTGCATGGATTAGAAGATAACCATAGAAGTCCGTAATAAGACTCTTAAAGCCTAGATGTACACTCTCAAAGTCATAAATTATTTTAAGGCTACACCAGGAAATGGATCTCACCTAGATGTATACTAAAGGTGGATATAAGGAAAGAATATGCTACATTGGAGTGGCAGTTCTTAAGAGCAACGATAACAGAACTAAGGTTCCCTCAAAAGTTCAAAAACTGGAAAATGGAATGTGTGTCAACTATTACTTATTCACTAATGCTAAATAGAGGACTAACACAACCATTTCAAGAAAAGAAAGGACTGAGGCAAGGGGACCCCATGTCCCCCTACCTCTTTGTTATTGTAATGGAATACTTGACTAGGGGATTGAGTTAGATAGTGATCAACAATAAATTCCACTTCCATCCTAGGTACTACATATGTGTTTTGCTAATAATTTTATTATATGTTGCAGGGATGATTTAACTTTAATAACACTGATGCAAGATACTTTCTAGAAATTCTCTAATGCATCTGGGATAAAAGAAAATTAGGAGAAGATCTTAATATATATAGCAGGAACTACAAGCAGCCTGAGAACAGAGATCATACAAAAGTTGAGTTATGTGGAAGGACAACTCCCATTCAAGTACTTAGGGGTTCCTCTGTCCACTAAAAAGCAGAGAGTGGCTTAATGTTTACCCTTAGTTGAGAAGTTTACGGCCAAGATAAACTACTAGTCGGCTAAACTATTGTCATATTCTAGAAGGATTCAACTCATAAAGTCTGTCTTATTTGGAATGCAAAGGTACTAGTTACTAATCTTTGTCCTGCCACAATGAGTGATCAAAATGCTGGAGGCCATATGCAGAATCTTCCTCTGGACAGGTAAAGGTGATATCTCAAGAAAAGCCCTAGTGGCATGGGAGAAAATTTGTTATCCAGGCTCAGCAGGAGGATTGAATGCCATTTATCTCAAGAGGTGGAACAAAGCAGCCATTCTGAAGTACTTGTGGGCTATATCTATGAAGAAAGATACAATGTGGATTAAGTGGATACATTACTACTATATAAAGAATAATGAGTTGCAAATGATGCCAAGTCCTAAAAATACATCTTGGGTGGTGAAAAAATTTATTGACAGTAGACAAATGGTGATGTCACAGCAACAATACCAGGGCTCAATTCAAAATGTATTAGAGAAAATGGTACAAGGTGGCAAGTTCAAAATCAAACGAGCATATCAATCCATGATGCCTTAACTGCCTAAGATTCCATGGAAGAATATAACATTACACAAGAAAGTGCACCCGAGGTTCAAATTCATACTATGGTTGGCAGTGCAACAATGGTTGGCAACAGTAGTGAGGCTTCAAAAAATAGTAATCAAAGTTCCAATGAACTGCATATTTTGTGATGGGGACACAGAAACTTTTGACCACCTATTCTTCAGATGCCCGTATAGTAACCAAGTGTGGAGAAGAATGTTAAGTTGGTTGCAACTCAGAAGAAGTATTGGCATATGGCAGCAAGAACTTGACTAGATGGGCAAAGTAGCTAAGAAGAAGGGAGCTTATGCTGAAACCATTTGTTGTACATTTGTGATAGTCGTCTACATCATATGGCATGACATAAACACATTGAGGTTCAAAGAGGGATAGGCAGTGGTTGATCACACATTCTACAGTATAGTCATGCACCTACACATACAGGGAAGACATAGAGCAACCTAGAGGAATGTACTGCACAAGCTAAATTACTTTTCTTAGAAGTATTTACAAATTGGTGATGCTTTCTTATGTAGTATTATAGGTAGTGAGAACTGGATGATGTTGAAAGTTAGGTAATTGGAGGTAGATGGTCAACTTCTACCCGGCATGGGTGAAAAAACCATAATATCGCATAAATAGCACCAAAATGCATCGAGAACTATGCCAATCACCCTCATACTCCAGAAGTACCACAGTGTTGAGGATAGGATCTATGTATATCAGACTCGACCTCCAAAATAGCCTCATCTACCGATCGATGTCGTCACTGAACCTTAACCATAGGGATGACTCTAGAATTCAGTTGTCTAACATGCCTAGTCAAAATAGAGACAGGCTCCTCAACAAAAGACAACCACTCATCTAAATAAAATAACTTCCAAGGAATGACATGAGACTTATTAGGAATGTAATGGCTAAGCATAAAAACATGAAAAATTGGATGAATAGTTGATAAATCAGGGGGCAAAGCTAACTCATAAGCCACATCACCAATGGTCTGAAGAATCTTAGATGGACTAATAAACATGGGGCTAAGCTTTCCACTCTTCCCAAACCTCATCACACCCTTCATGGGTGAAACTTGAAGGAAAATACGATCTGCAACACCAAATCTCAAGGCATAGAGTGTACAGTCTGCATAACACTTCTGCCTACTCTTAGCCGCTCGAGGTCTATCTTGAATGATCTGAACTCTCTCCAAAGACTCACAAAGCAAATTCATACCTCGAGGTCTATCCTCAGAAACATTAAACCAACCCATGGGAGAGCGACAACGTTTACCATACAATGCCTCAAAATGATCCATATTGATATCAGAATGGTAGATGTTATTATATGCAAACCCTGCAAAAGCCAAATGCTACTCCCACTGGCCACCAAAATCCATCACCAATACGTGGAGCATAACCTCTAAAACCTGAATAGTCCGCTCTGATTGGACATTAGTTTGGGGGTAAAATATTATGCTGAGATTAACTTGAATACGAAAATTATCCTGAAGTCTTCCAAAAGTGAAATGTTAACACTGAACCAAAATCTGAAATGATGGACGATGTCACACCATAAAGGTGCACAATCTCACGAATGTAGATCTGCTCCCGCTTCTACTCAAGAATGGGTAACCTCTAAAGCAATCCACCAGGTCTTATATTCTCGTATTTCAACTAGTAACAACAAAGGCAATAAGCTACAAAGTCCTCTACATCACTCCTCATACCACCCCACCAGTAATGTTGCCTCAAATCATGATACATCGTAGTCACTCTCAGATGGATAGAATACCTGGAATAATGGACCTCCTCTAAAATCAATCTAATCTAATCACCTACTCTCGGCACATAAACTCAGTCCCTAATCTTCAAACACCATATGAATAAAGTGAGGCTTGCTTAGCCTCACCACTCAATACCTTATCTCAAATCAATCTCAATCCCACATCATCAAATTAATGAGATCGAATCTACTCCAGCAAAGAGAACCTAGCCTCCACGAATGCCAAAACATGCTTTATTAAGCCTAACCATTTAGTTAGATAAAGACTGAACCCCTAAGTCCACAGGCCTCTCCTATATGAAAAGATGCACCAAGTTTTCTGTACTAGCGACTTCCAACTCAAGGAATTCGTAACCAAATTATCCTTGCCTAGATGATAGAGACGAGTCAAGTCATAATCCTTAAGAAACTCAAGCCAATGACACTGCCTCATATTAAGATCTCACTGGGTGAAGAAATATAAAAGTCTATGATGATCCAAAAAAATCTCAGAACGGACTCCACACAAGTAGTGCCTCCACAACATTAAAGCAAAAAACACCATACACAACTCTAAATCATGGGTAGGATAACTCCTCTCATCGGGTTTCAACTGGCAAAAAGCATACGCAATCACCTTACTCTCTCGCATCAACATGGCACCTAAACCAACACCTAAAGCAACACAAAACACAGTAAATACATGCCCTCTTTAGGCAAAGTCAAGATAGGATCTGAAGTCAACAAATCCTTAAGGTTTTTAAAGCTTTCCTTAGAAGCATCGAATCACTGGATAGAAATCTTTTTCTGAGTCAACTTGATCACCGAAGCTACAATAGATGACCAACCCTCAACAAAACACAAATAATAACCTGCCAGTCCAACAAACCTCTAAATCTCGATAGGTAAAGTAGGTCTATCCCAATCACGGACCACTGCAGCCTTAGCTTGATTAATCATAATACCTTTCTAAGTAACCACATTACCTAAAAAAGAAATAGACTCCAACAAGAACTCACACTTAGAGAACTTAGCATACAACTTTTCATCCCTCAATTTCTAAAGCACAATCTGCAAATGCTCCTCATGCTCACTTCACTCTTTGAATAAATAAAGATATCATCTATAAATACAATAACAAAGGAGTCGATATATGATTGAAACACCCAATTTATCAACTTCATGAATGTGGTATGGGCATTGGTCAATCAAAAAGGCATGACCAAGAATTCATAATGAACATGTGGAGTCTAAAAAGCTATCTTCAAACTATTTGAAGCTCTAATCCTTAACTGGTGATAACTGAATCTCAAATCAATCATTGAAAACACCACACCACCCTAAAGCTAATCAAATAAATCATCAATACGAGAAAGAGGATACTTATTATTAATCATCACTTGGTTCAACTGTCGATAATCAATACACATACGCATAGACCCATCCTTCTTCATAACAAATAAGACAGGAAGACCCCAAGGAGATACACTAGGTCGAATAAATCCTTATCCAAAAACTCCTACAACTAATCATTCAAATTCCTTCAACTCGGTTGGGTCATCTTATAAGGAGGAACAGAAATGGGCATGGTGCCCTACTTAACATTAACTGACTAGACCACTAACTGGCTGAGTAGCCCCACAACCATCACCACGGGCTCCACTACCCCTGGTCCTCATACCTCTAGTAGCACCTCTACCTCCCATATCTTAAATAAGAGTATCTCTAATCACACAGTGAGACAGTCATTGTCTACATGGACAGTCTCATCATATACATAAAACTCTATGGCCCAACTCAACAGAAGAGGTACCACTAGGCCCAAATGGCCACCCTAAGCTATTGAACTAGATTATCCACCACCTAAACTCTATAAATCTACATGTAATGGCCTACCTTGGTACCCATAAGAACCTCTTAAATCTTTACCAAGAGAAACCTAACCTCTAAACTTACCAAAATAGCTCACCTTCTTAGTACCTCCCTGAGTTACTCAAAGAATACCCTCAATCATCTTAGCATGGTCTAATATGCTTTGGAAAAATGCTCCAAATACAAACATCTGAGATGTATTCAACTAATGGGAAACATCTAAGAACTTTACAAACTTCTGAATCCTCTCATACTCGGTGGAAATACTAGCATAGAAATATCTAGATAAGGCATGAAAGCATGCCTCATACTCTACAACGGTCATGGAGCCCTACTCCAGGCGATCAAAGTTATCCCTTATTTGATCACTCAAATAGAAAGGATTAAATCTCTCTAAAAAGGCATCAGTGAACTGATCCTAAGTCATCTCAGGAGAATTAAGAAAACTATAACCAACAAATAATCTCCACCAATCTCTCGCAGTTTCTCTCAACTTATAGGTAGTATCAGCCACACTATGTGACTCAAGTAAACCCAAATTATGCAACTTCTCACGGCAATCAATGAAGAACTCATAGGCATCCTCACCTATAATAATATTATAATGTAGGAGGATCCAAATGAGTAAATCTCCCAAACCTCTCCTTATTCTTAGAAGACACACAGTATTAGCAGTAAGAAGAGGCATGGTGAATTTGGCAGGCTGAGATAATATCTAAGGAGCTAATATAGATAAAGGTTGAACTCCTAATCTCGGAGTAACATACTCAAATATTGATGCTGATAGAGGAAAAGTACTCGAGATTTGAGGAGTGCCCAAAATAGAAGTAGGAGCCATATCAGGATCCATACTAGGAGTTGGAGGAACACCCGTCATAACCAAAGGAGAACCCTCTAAGAAGGTCAGCAAATGCATCATCAACCCCTCCAAAACTAGGCCAGATAAACTCTGAGAAACTGGAGCAGAACCCACCCCTCCAACCTTCTCAACATAAGGATCAATGGAGAGTATCCTAGAACTTCTCCTAGATGGGGTTAATCCATGGTCCCATCTACTCCCTCGAGTTCATCCACAGCTTAAGAAACTCCCTCTGAGAGAAGGCTTTGTATCTCTACTTTCTCAGGACCTAGTCAACACCATATTTGTAAAAAGAGTGAAACACAACTCAAAACATAAGGTATACATGAAATTTTCATGATATGGGATAAAATGAGGGGATTTTCCAAAAGACATCCTATAGCCTCTCAGAGATAGATATGGACATCTACATACCAATTAGCTAGACTCTATTAGACATCTTGTTCTTTCACTATTGAGATCAATGAACCTTGATGCTCTGCTACCACTTTGTCACTACCTAAAAACCAAGCGTCATGATGGCACTCATCGAGGCAAACCCTAACGAGTAAGCCTATCACCCAAACTGATACACCAAGGGGTAAGGCTTCTAGAATCAAGTCAAACCATATAAGTATAATTAATGTGGAAAATATAATAAAAAATACAACCATAACTCCCAAAACCTAATGTCAACGGTGTAAGAACATATGTAATACAACTCGAATCCAAATGAAATGCATAAGATGTCTAAACAAAAAAGAAACTCTATCGCTAAAATAAAATTAAAGACATATTATATAAGAAAGGTAGTAGAAGACATCCAAATGCCTGAAAATCACCAACTACCTTGAAAGCTCCAAATACTACCCAAATTAAGCAATGTGGGGCGCACTCAGACTTGAATCTATACCAGAAGCATATAGTAAGAGTGAGTACAATCCACTTGTAACCAGTAGGTATCATAGGCCGATCGAGCAAAGTAGAAAATAAAACATAAAAAATTCATACTAAGGGCACGTCACTTGCTATAAGAAAATATCACACAAAAGTAGCCCACACCGCTTGTACTAGCAGTTCTAATACATCACATATATTGAAACAAGCATCAGAAAGACCACAAGTATAGAATATACCATATACAAGTAAGGACAATATACATACAAGATCATCAAGTACAAGTATAAGAAGATAGAACAATTTGGTAAGTAACAAGTTAAAGTAGTAGTAGAATCATATCACAAACAAAATAAAATAAGCACAATAAGAATGATGATGATGATGATGATATAGAGGTTGTTGCGCAACCTTCGAGACTATAGCACAGTCTCTGAAAACACCTACGGATCTAAAGCTTCTCGACATAGGACCCATGGGGTGTTCATCACCCCATATACAATCCATATATCATATATCCTCCTTGGTATATCCCTAGGAAGGGTTTACAAGATGTCACAATATCTCCTCCTTGGTACATCATTCGTTGAGGGTTTTAAAAAGGTGTTATCTATGTTTCTCAGGTATTTTCATGGTGGTACCAATATTTTATTAATGAGTATGATATGAAGATGTAATGCTCACAGTAAATCACAATAAATATTTCCACAACCAACTATATGATGTATTGCCAAAACCAACCATAATGATAAATTTTCACAACCACATGAGACAATATACACTCATTATTTCCAACCATCCTTGAATTTCCACATGTTTCATATGCCAATAAAGTATGAATATATTATAGTACACAAATGGTACCACAACATGCTTTTTTATCATTAAGATACATTTATTCACATGTGTATAATGCTATCAAAATCACATAAGGCCCCACACAGTCACGCACATCACATAATATCTCAAAACCCACAATTATATCATATAAAGGCCGCCATACAAATACAACACATTAAGATAGCAAGTTTCATGATTAATTCCCACCCCCTAAATATGCATTTGGTATAAAAATTAACTACCCAATAAAGTATGGAAGAGTTAAGTCATAACCTACCTCGAAGTCCAACAATCAGAAAAAAAGGCTTTAATCCACGACTTCACATATCAAGAATGATCTCAAAATCATCTAAAATATGGACATATAGAACCTATGTGACAAAAGAAAACCAACGACACCCATATTGACTATTTTCGAGTCGGGATCAAAATGAACCCGCAAAATGAGTTTTTCAAAAAAGAAGGGAAAATTATAAGTTTATTTCAAAAATATGTTTTTCATATTTTTAGGAGTCTAAAGCTAAAAACTCAAGAAAAAATGAGTTTAAAACGAGGTCCAAATCAAAGAAAAAACACTTTTAAGCTTTACCGAAAAAAACCTTCGAAATTCGCATTAAAATCCAAATTTGATTCTTATGAAACTAAAATTGAGAAAAAAACTAGTAATTATAGGATTAGGAACATTATTCAAGGAAAAGGAGTGAAATTGGATTTAATACAAAGAAATACAATTTTGGACCTTCGGGGCCAAAACCCCCAATTTTCATTTTGAAATTCGTATTAAAACAAGAATCTAATGATAAATATGGAAGAAATTTATTGAAATGAGTGTAATTGAGCTTAACCAAGCTTGGAAATGGAGAGAGTTTCTCAAAACCACAAAAACCTCAGCTCCAAGTCTCAAAAATGGTGAAAAATAATGAAACTTTGGTATTTATACTTAGCACCCGCGATTGCGGACCATGGATCTCTATCATGGTATCTCGTCTATCAGTGGTATTATGATCACGAAATAGGGGTCACTACTATGATATACCAGTTGTTTTCCCTATCGTTATCGCATCATCTTCTCACGATCGCGGGTGCACCAGTAGGGGATTTGGTTCGATCCAAGTTCCTGTGGGCCTCTAGAAATTCATCCAGAATCTCGTGAACGCAAATGAACTATGCAAACCTATCAAATTTGATGCTCCGAACTCAATGGCAATATCATATTTTTGAATAGACATCATTTTCACAAAGTTGACCTCCAAAACCGAGAATCACGATTTTCCAACCGAGGATCAAAATGAGATTTAAAAGCCGTAAAACTATGCCCAATATGTTACCATCCTAAAATCATCATCTGGTTCTACTGGTATAGTTTATTTTTTTGTCCATCACACGAATCAAAAGATAACCACAGAAGTCCATAATAAGGCTCTTAAAGCCACCAAAAAAACACAATATTGCATAAATGGCACCAAAATGCATCAAAAATAGTGGCAATCACCCTCCCCCCCCCCCCCACACACACACATATTAGAAATAGCATAATGCAACTATACGGAGGGGTAAAACAATCAAATTAGATAAAAATACATATTTTATTAAAATTTCAGGTAGTTACCGAATCATAAATAATCGCCAAAATATGCTCATGTATGTAAATATAACAAGGAGAATTGTATTGAAGTTTGTAATTCTATTTGGGTAAAACCCTAATTCATAGAAATCATTTAAATCATAATTTAAATTTATATTTAAAACTATATATTTGGGTATAAGTGTGAAAGGAATTATTTATTGAATACCCACATACCTGGACTAATGAAATCTTGGACTGAAGCCTCGAAAAATTGGCTTTGAGAAAAACCCTAGGCTTAGGCTTTCTTGAGAGTTGAATCGCTCGATTTTCAAACTTAGTATGAGTTTGGGGAAAATAATAAGGGATTTAGGATGATTAAATAGACTTATACCTCTTATAATAGATGAAACAAAGTAGTTTTGGAGTAAAAAGAGTGAGAAAAGACCAAGCAACCCTTTTAAAATCATCCAAAAAGTTGTTGGTATCAATCCCAATGAGTTTGGTGACTATCCGTAGGTACTAGGGATGAATTTTAGCTTTAATTGTAATCTGGGACTCAATTTTTTATCCCCATTGCCATGACGACAACTCCTCCTAACAACTCGTAAGGTCTGGCAATGAGTGACAGCCTAGAGTCGTTGTCACTGGCAGCTTGGATAGTGCTTTAGTAAATTGGCCATAACTTTTTACTACAATATACAATTAAGGACAAACTGGAAGAGTTGGAAAGCTAATTCAATTACCTATTTTTTGGTGGATTTTGAGCTCAAAAACTCTTAGTAATATAAAATTTATGCTCGTTTGAAGTTGACTATAACAATATTCTTCACAAGAATTCAATCGGTAAGTGATATTTTGACTTGTCTATAAGGTAGGAGCTATTTATGGCCTTAATATATGTCAAAATCACTTATCAAACTATGAAAACATGATTTTTTTTATTTTTGCAGGCACCTGAAGTATGGTTCTAATAGTGACTTGGATTTTTAGAATATCTCTCCCTTGGGATCATTCGTCCTCAAATGAAGATTACTAAGTTGAAAGGATATGGAAAGAGTTGTAATCCCAGACATAGAATTCTAAGAGCTGAATATGGATATGATGACTAAATTTTCAAATAAAAATTTGACTAGATTAAAATTAGGGAACTCACTAGTACTGTCTGGCTGACTTTTAAAGTTGGATAACTAACATGATACTGATTTCTAAATTTGGGTATTGTTATCATTGGGATTGCTTTAGATTGGGAGAAAGGTCTTAACCAAGTTTACATATAAAATGAATTGGATAGGCATATATATAAAACTTAGGGTAGTAAGACTAGATGAAGAGATGAGAAACTACAAGAGCTTGCCTGTCTGATCACTAAGCTGAATTGCTAGCTATATGGAATGAATCATACTAAGTTTTTTATAACTCAACTAAAGCAATCTTGGGATGAACATATATTTGTAGTTGTAAAGTGATATATAATGACATAAAATTTCAAAGAGTGAATGAGAAAGGAATATTTGTTACCTTCAACGATCCTTGTCAGAAGTTATAATAACATAAAGGAGAGAAGAATTTTTGGTGTGATCTAAGGAAGATATCTAAATAAGGATTATAACATAGTTTGAGCATCCAAGTGTACTAGTCTGAGCTTGTAGAATAGGAATGACTTAGAACTAAAGATAAGACACATTTAGGCCGAAGTTATATATCATGGAAAGGGAGTATCTTAGGATAAAAGTAAGTTTTAGACTAATATAGCTTAAGTAATGTGACTGATAATTATTAAATTTAGCAACATTCCTCAATCATGCTCCTTCTTACGGACCTAACACACTTAACTAGATGAAATTTTCTAACTCTCTTAGGGATAAACCATAATTTGTTGCTGGATTCTAAGTCTAGTTACATATTTCTTACACTCTTCAAGCCTAACTCAAAGATACAAATATCTACGTCTAAAATGACCAAACTATCTACACTATGAGAATCAATATTCTATACCCACTCGAAGAGGTTAAGCTCAATTTAATAAACTTCTTGGTGCCAAAAACAATCAATCTTATGTTATAAAAAAGTGAATAACCATCATAAACAATTATCTGTAGGTATGTCAATAAATCATTCTAGCTAATCACTCTACTACCAACAACATCACCTTCAAAGAATAAGAAGGGTCACTGAAGAACTAAAACATTAGGGTCTAATACAAAAGGGATACTGTGAAATTTTGAATTATGGATTTTCATTATTTTGGCATGTTATTTAGTCCTAAGGAGTAAAATATAATTGGAATAAACTTGTTCAAGAGATTTGATCTAAGAGCATACATGACATAGTATGATCTCACTAGTCATTAAGGATGTATCATGAGTATCTGAAACTAAGCATATTATAAAACATGAGTACATGAGTCATGATCTACATGACTTGAGATTTAAATTCATAAATTCATGGAATATGATTCGTGCTACTGATTGAACTATCACTTCTTATACTAGGAATTGGGACTGGGCCTAATTTTATACAAAGTGCATGAATATGAGCTATGATAATGGAGATGACTTTAAATTCATGTGTAGAGTGTCGTAATGATAGAAGTACAAAAATTTATCCTGAGATATGAATGGGTTGGGTATCTTCCTCCCTTAGTGTTGTTCTGGGACTCAGTAGCAGCACTACTACAATCGTATAACTTAACTTAGTTCCTTGTTCAGTCATCTCCCCCTTAGATTAAAGACATCATTCTAAGTTTGTGGACCTATGCAATAAATCTAAAGTGAACTACAATCACTCTACACTAGAGTTTGAAATACAACAGTACACATAAATACTAAAACTTCTCCTAAAAGATTGTACCTGGAAATGTAAAACATGCTGCTAGTACTTCCCTCTGAGATATAACTCTTAACTTTCTATTTCCTTAATATTCATGACAATAACTCAAACACTTCTTAAATTTGAACCTTCTGAATTATCGCAATACCCTAAGTTCAAACTTTTTCCTACTAGAATTTAAAACTCTTCTATCTATTAGATTAATCATCCATAATTCAAACTTAGATTATAATGCTTAATAGTTATCCCCAAACCTTTTAATGAACTATAATAACTTACTACTACTAGATAAGAATACTAACCCACTCAAAATTTTTTGAACAAACCTAACCTTAACAAGCTTCTCCATCTTTCCGATTGCTTCTTAATATCGATCCTGTCTAAAGAACTAACATACTCTAAGTCCCCTTAATTGGTAAATATCTATCAAATTGCTATTATACAATCTACACAACACCTTTTTGACTCTATGAATACATAATCTACTAAATTGAGATAAACATTATCCCCATTTTATTATACTACACTTCTAGGCTCATGCTTCTAACTTTATGTCATGCTTCTATAGGATTTTGAGAAGGAATTTGAGGGAACATTTGACTTTGCCTCAGTGCACTATTTTCATGAATAAGAATGAACTCTTCAAAAGTTTGAAACTTACAGACACTAATGGGATCCTTTCAAGCCCGTGTGTAATCTCATAACTGTTTATAAGGGTTGTTTGAGAATACTCTATCAGTAAGAATTTAAGCGTGACTATTTTAATTACTGCAAAAATTAAGGCTTAGTCAGAAGGAATGGAATAATTCTAGAATTTGTATAAACTTCTTAGAGAATATCTCTACTGTTTGATCTAAAATATGAAAGAAGAAAAGCATTTCCTAAATGCCTTATAGTCTCTCACTAAAAAGTACAAACGACTCGATACCATTTTGCAAGACTTTACTAGACATGACTTTATAGACACGCTAGGACACTTGAACCTTGCGCACACATACCAAGTTTGTCACAATCTGAGACTACCCTCTAGTCGTAACAAGGTTCTTAGAACCATAAGAGGTCCCAAGCTAACCCATGATACTGGCATAATGCTTAAGCAACTGATTAAAATATATATAAAAGCTAAACTGACTGAGTGGAAACATAATCATGGAATAAACTAGTTCAATAAATTTAGTATTAGAAAGTTTAGTTACAACATTTGTATTTTGAAATAAAAGAGAAATTGATTGCAAGAACTCTAACTGATTATCTACGAAGCCTCTACTAATACTGACCATAAGTAGTCAGGATATCACCCCAACTATCCTTGATCAATACATATGAATAAAAAATGTAATACTGGAACTGCAACTGACTTAAGTCCTCGAAATAAGAGAACTCATTACCTGCTAGCTAAATGTTATTATCTTCTTGACTATCACACTAATGAAAAACATAGGATGAAGAGGTATACAATCAGTGCTTTGGAATGTACTGAATATGTCAGATATCCACTAGTCATTAAAACACTTAAAATATTTTAAAATTAAGGACATAAGTCATTTGCTAAAATATACATTTAAAACATGTCTTTACATAAAAGTTATGAGGCATATGAATCTATAAATCATGAGCTAAAATATTTCTATAAACTGGAAAGCAGTAGAAGCATAACTATTATATTTAAATCTCAAGTTAATGTTGAAGATGATGTAAAACTATAGTGAATGCTAACTGAAAATAAAGAGATGAACTTGAGTGTAAACTGAATGCATGGAGCTGAACTTTAGTAAAATGACCCTATATAAAATACATATATACTGATGTACAGTGATAGTCTGAAAATTCATAGTATAAAAGAAAGTGAAACTAAACGAAGGGTCATGTATAAATATTAGGTTTGAAACTGTGAGATGTGAATTAATGCAATGACCAAGTAAACAAACTTGTAACTGATCAATACTATACTGAATAAACTGATTACAAGGCCCTTTTAACTCAGTATGGGAGAAACTATTAACCTACTAATAACTATGTGATCTAAACATGGAGTTCGATGTATAAACTCCATCGAAAAGGGCACAATATACCTTTTCAGGATATAAGGGTTGATCTGACGTGGTACCACTAAATTGATGTCCAAAAGGACTAAGGTGTCAATCCTCATCTGATGGGGGACCCTTTAGAACCTATGGTGGCACCGTAGTTCTGGGACTTAGTGACTTCTACTAAAGGTCTCAGCCTAACTGGTGGATGATCCTCCATCCTGCGTTCGCTAGATGGTAAGTACTACTCCTAACTGAATATAAACTAATATACTAAATAGATCAATAATACTGAAGTCCTGAGGTTCAAAGATAAGTTCTTTGCTTAAAAGAATTCTAATACATGAAAATTGAAGGTCTGGATATTTGATTGACAATACATGATATCCTAGATCATAGGGTGATCATAACCCGCCATTGAAGAAAAATATAAAATTTTATAATACAAGTCCAAAATCAAGAATTTACCAATGTACTAAGGGTTCATAATTCTAAGTATGTGAAAATACTAATTTTCATGGGAACACATGGTATGTCAACTAATATGGCCTGAAATCCACAAAGTTAGATAAATAATGCTTAATAGTCTTGAAAACTAACACATCACACATAGCTTGATCATATGCTTTAAATTTAAGGTAATATCATGTAAATTATGCATGAACATGAGAATATTTTGAATGGTGTAATATAGTCATGAGGAATCATAAATAATCATGAATGTAAATATATAAAGGAGAATTGTATTGAAGCTTGGAATAATTTTATTTGGATAAAAAATCCTAGTTCATGGGATCATAGAAATCATAATTAAAATTCATATTTTAAAACTTTATTTTTGGGCATAAGAATGAAAGAAATCTCTTACTGAATACCGACATACCTGAACTGGTAAAATCTTGGGTTGAAACCTTAGAAATTTGGCTTTGAGAAAAACCATAGGCTTAGGCTTTCTTGATAGTTGAATCACTTGATTTTCTAACTTAGTATGAGTTTGGAGAAAATAATGAGGAATTTGGGGTGATTAAATAGACTTATACCTCTTGTAACAGCTGAAACGACATAGTTTTAGGGTTAAAAGAGTGGGAAATGCAAAAGAACCCTTTTAAAATCATCCAAAAAGTTGTTGTTATCAGTCCTAATGATTTTGGTGACTATTCGTAGGTCCTGGGGATAAATAGTGGCTTCAATCATCATCTGGGACTCAAACGTTTGTCCCCACTGCCATGCAGATGAGTCCTTCTGGCAACTCATTGGGTTTGGATATAAGTCGTAGCCTAGAGTCGTAGTCACTAACAGTTTGGATAGTGCTTCAGTAAATTGGACATAACTTTTTACTCTGATATTGGATTAAGGTTAAACTGGTGACTTTGGAAAGAAAAATTAATTATATATCTTTTGGTGGGGCTCAAAAAATCTTAGTAATATAAAAGTTATGCTCGTTTGAAATTGACTATAGAAATATTCTTCACAAAAATTAAATCAGTAAAGGATATTTTAACTTGTCTATAAGGTAAAAGCTATTTGTGGTATTAATATACGTATAAATCACTTATCAAACTACGATAATATGATTTTGATTTTTGCATTTACTTAAAGTATGATTCTAATATTGACCTGGATTTTCAGGGTGCTATAGATTTGTGTCGCACAACTAAGTAGGGAAACCTATTGGTTCACCTCTATTGTCCCTGCTTGACACGCAGGGAAAGACAACGAGTTGGGGAAATGTTGCACAACCTCCTTCACTCCTGATGCGACTTCTTTTTATTTATATATTTGAAGGGTCTTTTGGTCCTTTCCTCGGCTAAACCATTTTCCACTTATACAAAACGATCCCAAACCCAAAGGCATGAATTATTCAATCAAAATAAATTCCACTTCTCCCTAAAAATCTTAGAAATAATAACACCAAGGGATCAACATTCAAGGCTCAATTCCAAAGATTTCTTAAAATTCTCTCCGACAAAAAGGCATATTGAACAATTATCTTCCAAACGAAGTTAGGCTATATACACGCACATATACATATGAATTTTGAATTTGGTTTTTAGGAATGATTTTACAAGAGATGAACTGATTTAAACCTTGTGAGGCTTTTCCTGAGAAATTATCTCGATTCTTTATTTGAATTTGGGAGTTGGGATGGTTACTTGAATCATGAAATCTTTCTATTATGAATTTTTAGTTGGGTTAAATTGGGGCCAGGAAATTGTATTTTTAATAAATCATTTTTGATATTCTAAACCTTGTGGTGATAAAAAAGATTTACCCCTATTCCTTGGACTTCTGCAAAAATAATAAACTTATGAAAAATTTTAAAACTCATAATAAATTGTAAAATGTATTTATGTTAATTCTGCAAGATAGTGGGTCTAATGAGCTAACAAGTATATAAAAATTTCTGGCATAATACATATGACTTACAAGTCTTTGTATGATGATACTAACTCAATAATTGCCCTTATGAAAGACTTACTTATGTCAAATGATTTATGTTCATGAAAATGTTAGAAATAGGCTCAATGAAAATTATGTAGTTCACCGAGAAAGTGGTAAGTCTTCATGACCCAATACCTGAAACTTATGTTTTTCCGACATAGGGATGGTTTGCTCACTGCTTGGGTAACCTTGTGATGTTCCTCTTTGAGGAGGATATAATGACCAAATAATGTATATCTCAGTCCATGCGGCAAATATAGATTAATGCATAATCGATTAGGTATGGACCAGACCCATTTATATTTTGGGTTACTTGATGTCGGTGAAACTACTTTATTCAGCTCTAAGGCTTACATATGTTTATGTTATGCATTAGTCACTTCCTATATTTCCATCTCATGACTTATGTCAAGTTATATTACTTGTTTTACAAACTATATTGTCCTTTTCCCTAGATTGCATACCAGTACTCATCGTGGTGACCGTCCATGGATGCTACTTCATTTTATTATGTACATTTGGAGGAATTTTCTTGCGGTTCTGTACAGCAGTAGGATTCTTTGGTACAACTTAAGCAATTGGTAAACCCTCCATCTTTCGAAAGGCATATATTTTTTCGTTATATTATAGTTTGGTTATCCATTTTATGGTACCGTTGGGGCCATATTACAAATAAGGTTTTTCATTTGCAAGGCTTCTTAAATTGTTGTAGTGGATGCCATATATGTGTTATTTCAAAATTTGGACAAACTACTTTTACATGTAAGTTGGATTCCGCCTTTATTGGGTCTTTTCTTTTCCGCAAATGGTAATAAGTTTCTCAAAATGATATTCTAAAGGGTCTCTCAAGCCTTTACTAAACCTAGATGATTGTTACGTTCAGGGCCTAGTCCTGGATTGAGACAAAATGAAATAGAGTTTACTGGCTCCCAATGTAGGTCAAGGTCAAAAAGTACAACAAGTTTATGCAGCTGTATTATTTTGTGAAAAGTATGGTAAAACTTATGCTAATTTTGGATGCCCTTTAAATTGAATATATATGTATATTACATATATATATATGTATATATATGTGTGTGTATATATATGTATATATATATGTGTGTGTATATATATATATATGTATATGTAGAATTATAAGAACCAACCTAACTTCTCTTAGGGTGAAAACCAGCAGGGCCAAAGACAACATATACATAACCAAATCTATAAGTGATTAATTCTCTAAAGGAGATAAAGAATCAGTCAATGGGACATGAAGCTTAGATTGTGAATAAAATGTAACAGTCCATTCTTGAACTTGAACGCCAAGTAGGGAAACTATCTTTATCACAACATGCAAGACCTAGAGGTACATTAGCAAGTGATACAGAGGATAATCCAAAGCAGTAATGGTATGAAAGAAGCGTATTTAATAAGAACTTGGCATACATTAAGTCATTGTAGTCTAAGCTTGAGTAAACTTGTTTTAAATATAGTTCATAGTAGAGTATAAGTCATTAGTGTATATCTTAATAGAGGACGAGCAAGAGTTTAACTAGGGGCGTTGATGTGACGCGAAAAATCGTGTTATATTACCATCATTCGCCTCACTTTTTTTCTCTTTTTAGTATCATTTTAAGCTCAAATATGGTGAATACTGATATTTTATGTTTATTTATGTATAAATGTCTTGAGATATTTGAATATTAATCACAAAGAAAAAAGAGCACCACGAAACCAAAAGAAATTAAAGAAGGATTAATGTGGATCAATATTGCAATGCATTGCAAAATGAGCACAAAAGGCAAAGGGTGTTTTGCCTTATGCCACTGCTGTAAAGCAAGAAGCGGCGCAGATCCAGTGGGCTTGTAGAAACTCTTTCACTACTAACCCAAAGCAACAGGTGGCACAAGAAATTATATCTTGAATTAAATTCGATCAAAAAATTCTTGTGTCACCCCGTTCACCATTGTAATGATTTCTAATGCCAACAAAATATTGCTTAAACTCAGAAATAAATTCAGTTCATTATTGTTATCATGAATTAATAGTTAATTGTTGTCATGTGATGAGGAAGTCTCGTGTTGAAGCGGTGGAAACAACTTCTAACAGAAATGTAAGGTAAGATATAAATCCTTGCGGTTTGACTCTTCTTCAAACCCTACACATAGCGAGAGTTTTAACACACTGGCAAACTTTTATTGTTGTTGTTATTTCAAAATGTATTTTTTGATTCAAACCTCTCAAATATTTCTTTTAAATATCAACATAGTGTTTGGGTAATATGAGTTCAAACAAGAAACAGTTTGAAATTCTCTTTTTCAATTTTCAAAATCACTTGACAATTGCAAATTCAATTTCAAAGAGTTACAACAACAACAAACCCAGTGTATTCCCACATAATGGGGTATGGGGGGTAAGATGTATTCAGTCCATACCTCTACCTCTAAAGAAGTAGAAAGGCTGTTTCCGATAGACCCCGGCTCAAGACACGAGATACTACACAGATACATAGTAAAGCATAGAACAAGATGTCATACCATAAATACTACACCCATAAGTAATAAAAAACAGAGAAAAGCAAACAGATTCGTAATAAAACATGGAACAAGGTATCATAGCAAGAATAATACCCCCACCAAGTACTTCCCTACACTAGCGACCCAAACTGGCCCTAGCCTTCTGCCCTAATTCGCGTCCTCCAGATCTTCCTATCTAGGGTTATGTCCTCAGTGAGCTGTAACTTCTCCATGTCCCGCCTAATCACCTCACCCCAGTACTTCTTCGGCCTACCCCTACCCTGCCTAAAACCCTCCAAAGCTAGCCTCTCACACCTACAAACCGGGGCATCCATGCCCCTCCTCATCACGTGTCCGAACCATCTCAATCGGACTTCCCGCATCTTATACTCCACTGGAGTCACACCAACCTTCTCCCTGATAGTCTCATTCCGAACTCTATCCCCTCTAGTCAGCCCACACATCCAACGCAACATCCGCATTTCTACCACCTTCATCTTTTGAATGTGGGAGTTCTTAACTGGCCAACACTCCGCTCCATACAACATGGCCGGACGGACCACCACTCTGTAGAATTTGTCTTTTAACTTGCACACCAGATGTGAGCCCGATCTTGTAAAAATGACTTAAAAGACTTCTCATGTCTTCTTAAATTGTTAAACAAGAAATCAAATAATCATATGTGATAAGATTTAAAGGTTGAATTAATTATTGTATAAATAACATAAATACAAATTATTTTGGAAGTAATTACATTCTCTCCCACTTTTTAAATTACTTTACTCTCTCTCCCTATTAATATACATAAAATAGCGACATATACATAGCATTCTGTGTATATGTTGAAATTTTTGTAATATATTTAGGGATTGAAATTTTTTATAATATTGAAAACATAAGTTGTGTATTTGTGTATTTTTTAGTATTAAACTCAAAGTACTAATCTCTTTTCATTAAATTTTAGGTCCATTTCTAGACCATAAAAATTCAAAATCAAAAACAAATACAAGATAGGACATGGGCCCAAGTAATAACCCAGTCTAAAAGAAGGAATACAAAAGATTCCTAAAAGTAGTAAAAATACTCATTATTGTCCAAGAGTACTCGGTACTCTTTATTTCTCTTCGTCGCTGCCTTTATGGAATGTTCCCTCCAAGCTTGAATCAACAGTTCATCTTGTTCCTCCTTTGGATTATTTTCAAGATCCATCCTTGCTTATTGATGGCCATGTTTTTTCTAGCATCTTCACATGTATCTGATGAGCTAACCTTTTCCCCACTCAATTTTCTATCATAGCTCAGATATGACCCTTGTCTCTTCGTTTTAGGTAGTCAGGGTTATCCCTAAAGGACTGAAGTAATGTTACTTGCCCACCATGTTTTATTCCATTTCTTCTCTTCCATGTAGTCCACATTATGATTGTTGGGATAGCTTTGTATATTGCCTCTAGTTTTGATGTTGCATTCATTGTCCACCAGGTGGTCTGCAAATGCATGTCTTCAATGTCTATCCCAACAAAAATAGCAAACTCTCTCCATAGCCTAGTGGCTACGGGCATTGTTAGAACTAAGTGGGCCATTTTTTTCTCTTCTTTCTCCTCACAGCACTAATATCTACACACAATATTGATCCTCATTCTTTTCAAATTATCATCTGTCGCAGTCCTTCTCTTCCAACCTTCCACATGAAAAAGTTTATGTTAAATGGAAGCCCTATAACCTAAATCTGTTTTTACTCCTGTCGCAATCCAAAAATCTGGGATCATGATAGCACTTATTGCGACTTAGCCTTGATAAATAATTCAATCACCCAAACTAATTAAGGAAACACAATATTGACAATAATATAAACCAAGGCAAAACTTCTAGAATAAAGTTGAGCCAAACAAAAATAAATCAAAATAGAACATGAAAGAAATTCATACATCCAATCCCAAGATCTGGTGCCGTAGTGTAAAAGCATCTAATACGATATCTAAAAAATTAATAATACACCTCCATCTCTGATAACCAAAATAAAGACAAAAAAAGATAGATGAGGTTCGAATCAGCTTCTAACCCTAGAGTGGATCAGTACCTCAAACTCTGGACTCTCCTTACGAAGTCAACCGCCATGAGAGGTGCTCGTGCTATGATCTGCACTAAAAGGGCACAATAGGGGAGAGTATGGTCCACTTGTACTCAGTACATATCATAAGCCAATTGAGCAAAGAAGAAAATAAGATATGTAAAATATACTATGAGTACGTCACCTGCAAACAGAAAAGTCCCAAAGGTAGATCACGTCGTTGTACTAACAATTCCAACATAATATATATATATATATACACACACATACACACACAACGATAGAGACGAAAACAACACAGACATATACGAAAATACACTAAAACTAAGCACAAGTAAAATAATAAAAGAAATCAAGAAATATACATATACAAATACAATGCAATGCAATGTGGATGAGACGAATGATTAAACTCATCGCATGACTTTATGTATACACCAACTGAGATCACGGCTCCTAGGTATGAACCATGGGGATTCGCAACCCATATACTATATCTCATATCTCAAAATCAACTCACCTCTCCAATTGTGTTCACGAAGAGGATTTTCATAAAAGTATCTTATTTTTTTAAAAAAAAACACTGTCTCTCAATAGTATATGTATGGAATGAGAATGAAAAGTTCATAATCAACTCAATATAATGATATCTAACATCAAAACGTATGTATATAAGTGAGTTCAGACTTCAACTCACTATGTCCACAATTCAAGACCATTAACTCTAATTAGGCACCATTAGAATTTTTTGCATGTAAGGCATCATTAATATCATATCAACCCCTTAATCAGATACTTCTATCATGATAATGGCATTGAATGCTCAAATAAGGCCTATATTAGAAAAATATGCCCTCACATGACATCATATCTAGAATAAAGGTATATAAATGCACATACAAGCCCAATGATGTCAAATAAATCCCACGCATGGGTAACACACAATATAAGATATCACCAACCAACCACGATAAAATATAAGTCCCTACACAGGTACATACAATAGTAAAAATAATCTCAAAATATAAGCCTCATGGCTATATATCTTAGTTCATAGAATGCTTTATTTATTTATTAATGTAAGACCCTGCAAAATTCTCTCGTAGTCTAAGCCTTAGAGTGTGTCAAGTGAAGCGTAAATCCGATCCTAAAAGGGTGAGAAGTATCTTTCCAAGTGAGAAATATTTTGAACCATGTAGAATTTTCCTAATATCAATTTTTTCGTGTAGAGCATTGAATAATCTTTTCATCGATACCAATTTCGTCAAAATCCGACATCGGACCAGGAAGTTATGACCATTTTACTGAAAGCAGTCGGAACCGCCCAAGTGCAACGGCCAAGAAGACGGTCCATCAAGGTTGCGATGGAACATTGATGGGACCATCATCGCTAAGGCAGTGTGGCCTTATCCTGGCCAGCGTGCGACGGACGATCTGATGGACTGTCAAGGCTGCGACGGACCGTCGCTGAGATCGTCACCCTAAGGCAGTGTATTCTTTACCTAGCCAACGTGCAACAGACAATTCGACAGACCGTCACTTCGATCGTCGCAGTCTCTGATCGGTCATTTTAAGTCAATTTTTAAAAGGACTTTTTGGTCTTTTTCCACTCTTTTCAGACCCTATTTATACCCGATCAAGGATCACAACCTCATTTCTCATTTTTAACATCAAAAACTAGGGTTTCTACAAAATCAAAATCCTTCCTTATTCTTCAAGGAAAATCAAGAGAAATCAAGAATCTCTCTAAGAGCCTTCAAGAAAGAGTTTCCCTAAGGTATGCAGATGTTGATTATTGGGTCCCTTTCATCCAAGAAGCTCAAGAATCCTTTTCTAGATTTAAAAGATCTTATGTTTATGAGTTTTCATAATTCACGTGAATTGAAATTGGAGTTCATGCTATTATCATGTTTTTAATTCATGTTTTGTTTATGAGGTTTCAAGCTTTGACCCTAGTATGTGATATTCATGTGATGTCCATAATAAACCCTCTTCAAGTTGCTTGTTAAGTGATGTGTTTATGTCAATTAAGTGTAAGAGTTGTTGAATAAGCAAAGCATGCTCCCCATATGTTTGATAAAATGCTTACGTGAAAGAATTAGAGCCATTATAGTATGTTGACTAGAAATTTCCAACTGTGTGCAAGCCCATGCATGCCAAGTGTTTGTTGAAAAGCCTTAGTGAATGAATTGTGACACGATAGCATGAAATACCCCCCCTCCCCCATACACAAAATTATGTGCTCTTCGGTACACACTAAAATCTTAATACATGCTAAGTGTTTAATGCAAGACCTTGTTGAATGAAGTATGAGCCAATATCATGTCTCCCTATACTACCATATGTTTATGACTCCTAAATACTTGAAGAGATGTTGTAGTGATTTTGATGGGGAATGAATGTCCATGTTCTTGATAATTCAAGCATGGTTATGCTTTGCTTTTATGTTATCGAGTCCTGGGAGTACTTAGACCCAACAATTTAGCTGCAGTCTAGAGCTAGTGTCAGTTTTACCGATAATCTCAGTCAAGCCATGATTTTTAGAACTCAGTGAGTTATCAAACTCTGTACTCTCAGATAGATACAGAACTTAAGAAATCTCAATAATCTCTGTAATCTCAGTATCGCTAGTAATCTAGCCTTAGTTCTGTACTCATCTTAGATCTAGTAGTATTCAAGTGTTCAGTTCAGTCCTCAGTAATATTCGAGTAATCTATCCCGAGTTCAGTATCGTTCAGTTAGATAACGAGATTCAGTAGTATTCCATAAGATATGGAACCAAGTGAATTTAGATTAACTCAGTTAGATCATTCGAGAAACATAATTAGTATTAGATTTAGCTTAGTTTATGTTCAGTTAAGAATCAGTTCAGAGTCTTTCAGTTGGGAGTAGGAGCTAGCACCGACCGAGTCAGGGATGGCGGCTCCCTGTTAGAGAGGCAGAGTCGTTAGGAGCAATCCCTGAACTCCAGAACTGCATAGCCAGCGCAGGATGCAGGAGTCACCCGTTAGAAAAAAGTTTGTCAACCGTTAGAGAGGCTTGACTATTATACTTCCGTAGGCTTGACTTCCTGTGAAGGTCACCCGTTAGAGAGGCTTGACCAGAGAGGTCTTTACTCGTGGAACGGTATTGAAACCCTTACAGCTGGGGTTATAGGTTGGACCCCACCAGTTCAGATTCGGGACATGTCGATTAAGTGAGCACTCCCACAGTTACATTTTCAGTATCAGTCTTAAGAAAAGAACTCAGAAATCAGGATTTGTCAAATACAGTCATCTATATCAGTCACGAACTTAGATAGTTCCACTGATTCATGGGCTATCCTCTAGATAGTCATGGTCCCACATAAAGTTATTATGTAAACAGATCAAGAGATCAGCCGTTACAAAGGCTTGATCTAAGTCTCAGATTCAGTTGAGTAATCTCATTACCAGATTCAGAGATCACCCATTAGATATGCCTGATCTCAGTCTCAGATGTAGTTGAGTATTCTTATTATCAAATCTAGAGATTACCCATCATATAGGCTTGATCTCATTCTCAGATTCAGTGATTATTCTCATTATCAGATTCAGAGATCTTCTGCTAGATAGGTTTGATCTCAGATATAATCTTTTCTTATCATTGATAGTAGATTCCAAAATCATCCGTTAGAGAGGTTTGATCTCCGATGCATTCAGTCAAGATTAAAAAGCTTAGAATTCAGTCATTGATATGAGTAGATTCAGTTAATCAGTTTTAGTATCACCAGTTTTCGATATCACTCGCTAGATAAGACTAATCTCAACTCCAGTACTCAGTTATCAATATCAAAAGATTCAGTTGTTTAGTATCTCAGCATCAGTAGTGATTTCAGATGTTAGTAAAGCAATATCCGAGTTTTTGTATTTCGAGTTGCGATATTTTCAGTTATGGTTTGTGCATTCATGCATATGTCCTTATTTAGTAGTCTCATGATTATTCAGTTAAGTAATTGTTCAAGCATAAGCCCTTACATTTAGCCTTACCTCATCTTCATACTCAGTACATTCTCGTACTAACGCATTTACGCTATGGTCTTTTATTTGACACCATAGGTTTAGAGGCTCCCAACCAGCAGCAGTAGAAGTGGCAGTGATTCCTCTTCATTCAAGGATGATCCTTAGTTTATTATTGCATCATATTTAGTTTATTTTCAGTAGACAGAGTTAGTTGGGTACATGTCTCTTAACTCTACAATTCAGACTGTTTAGAGGCTTTTCAGATAGATGTATCAGTATTCAGTTTTTAATTTTGAGTATTTTTTTTATGTTTTGAACCTTATGGTCAGTTTAAGCGTTTATTATCTATATTATGCAGTGTTCAAGTACAGATATCAGTAGAGGATTAGCTTGTGGTTCTTCGAGATCATGAGCACTATCTGACATTTCGGTTCCAAAAAATTGAGTCGTTACAATTAACCACCTAGCTTAATCTGAAAGAAGTTAAGCCATAAACTACCTTGAAATGATGAAATATCGATCTAAGGTGCTTCAACATAAAACCTTCCCTTTACGAATGACCACAAAATCAACTACAATAATCAAATATAGCATTTATGCATGAAAACAAAGTTAATGATACCAATATTATTCATATTTGACTGAATCCAAAATGAGTTTGATAAAAAAGGTGGTAAAAATATTTTTTTTTTAAAAAACACATTCCTGAAGGTTATAGAAGTCTATAGGAGAAACTCATGCAAGAACATGTTAAAAATGAGGTCCAAATCAAAGAAAAATCCTTTTAAAATTTTACATTGAAAACCTCAATTTTGTATTTTGAAATCATGATTTAAAGGTGTTTTTAATGATATGACCGATGAAAAATAATGGGTAAAGGTTTTGAAGCTTACCCAAACTCAAATAGTGAAGAAATCTTCAAGAATCACCCGAACTCGAAGTTCAAAGATCCAAAAATAGAGGAAAATGTAAAAGAAGGCATATAAAATGATACAGCTTTGGCTGCTTAAGCGATCATCACTTCGGCAATGGGTGATCACTAAAGCGGTCTGGCCTACATGATAGACCTGCTTGAGGGGTTTTCTTTTGCTTAAAGAGGTAAAATTTCTATATTAGCAGTAGGCGTCGGGCCATGCATGACAGCAAAAGCAGTGCTCTATCGCTTAGGCGAACACCACTAAAGTTGTTTCACCAGCAACTTTGCTAAGTGCAAAGTTGCCAGTTGACCCCTCGAAATTCATTTGAAATTTCGTGAATATATATCAACATACTAATAGGATAATATTTACATTCCTAACTCTATGATGACGTTAGATTTTCAAAAAAAGATTATTTTCACATAATTAACCCTCGAAACTTCTTTACGTTATTTCTCATATGATGGATCAAAATGAGATATAAAGGTCCCGAAACTGAACCAACTCTGCTACTAACCCAAATTCTATATTTTGAATCTTTTAACATAGTTTCTATTGGCATCCTATACTTAGAACGATGAATGTTGATCGAAGTCAATCATACAATTTCTCAAGCCTCTAAAAATTACAAACTCGCAACCATTCCTAATAGCATTAAAAATCATGCCAAACATCATCAAACTCCTAAACCAACATGTGGCAACTACAAAAAGGGAAAAATAGTTAAAGCATGTAAAAATAGAAACTCATAAATTCAGGTCATTACAACTCTTCTTTTTGCTCTTTCTTTTGTCTCGTGATTTCTCAAGCTAACTTGGCTGTGAATGTTCCTTGAGAACTGTTGAGTTCAAAATTGAGAGGGATTCATGCGGAAGCTTAAAGTTTGCAAACCAAGATGGTGATAATTCAGATGACAAATAAAACTATACTAAAAATATATTATTGAATATAATTTGGTCAATTGGCATACACAAGAAACTAATATTAAAGAAATATAAAAATTATTGGAATAAAATCTCTCCCTAAATAAGACTGTTTAAAGGTTATATTGTGAATGCTAGTTGTGTTATTGTATGAGAAGGGGGTTTTCTATTTATAGAGTTTCAAAATCTTTCCTCTTAAAAAGAGGTTTGCCAAATATGGTAAAGTTTTATATTTTCCTTTTAGGAAAAGTTAAAGTAATTTTGGTATTACTTTTATTTTCCTTATAAAATAAAACTTAACTTTGGCAAGAAAATCAGGGAAAAAACCCCAACAAATCTCTCCTTTTTGGCTTAATTTTCCTGACATAATTTGATCCACCTTCTTTGCGTACATGATCTTTATTCTTCATATAATCTTCATCACTGTTGTTTGTCATGGTTAAAAGTAAGATATAAAATATTATGGTTAAAAGCGAATTAAAAATAAATATTTTATTTTTAATTTTAAAGATGCAGCAATAGGATTATTAAAATATGCTTAAAGCTTCTTCTCCATGTGTAGCTAAATAAAATCATCATTGTCGACAAATTGGTTGCAGCTTGATTTTAAAACTGCTTTGAACCTGTTTAATATCATCTCACCACACCATTGGACCTTTGAACCATAAGCTCTGATACCACTTGTCGGGTACGAAATCGAGAGGGCGTCATGCGAAAGCTTAAAGTTTGCAAACTAAAATGGTGATAATTCAAATAACAAGTAAGAATATACTACAAATACATTATTGAATATAATTTGGTCAACTAACCTACATAAGAAACTAATATTAAAGAAATATAAAAACTATTGCGAGAAAATCTCCCCTAAATGAGACTCTTTAAAGACTACATTGTGGATGATATTTGTATTATTGTATGAGAAGGGGGTCTTCTATTTATAGAGTTTCAAAATTTTTCCTCTTAGAAAGAAGTTTGCAAATATGAAAAAGTTTTATATTTCCCTTTCAGGAAAAGTAAAAGTAATTATGGTATTACTTTTATTTTTCTTTTAAGAAAAATAAAACTTAAGTTTGGTAAGAAAATCAGAGCAAAAATCTTAACAAAAACTTCTCTTCCACCAAAGTGTATAATTTACCTACAAATCTGTAGGAGGCTTTATAATTTTCATAATGTTATTTGTCATCTCCTCAACTTGCTCTGTAGCTTTTGTATGTCCCGTACTCCATCCCTACAAAACTCCCTCACCTCCAGTTCCTCCTCCACTACACTATCCTTCTCTACATAGCAAAGGGCTCCTTGTTTGATCCAGTTATCAAACCAGAAAATGAAAGTGCCTGCTTTTACCTACCCTCATATGTTGTGTCCACATCCGCTCTAACTTTCACCATCTTTCTCCATGAATGAGAGTCTCCAAAACCACTAACCATTATTGGATGGAACTTTTTGCAATATTTATTCCACATGAATTTACTCCATATTGAGGATGTGGAAACTTTGAAATTTCATCATAACTTAACAAAAAGAGCCCTAGATACAAGATGTAGTAATCTGAACCCTATTTCTTCTTTCCTAGGATAGCAGATGTTTTCCCATGAAATTCAATGTTTGTTTATTGAACCAGTTGCATCTCCCCAGAAATATCTAGCAAACAATTTATGCAATTGATTTATGACACATGTTGGATTCATTGCAAATAATAGGTAAACAACTATAGATTGTAGTACATGTGCTATTAAGAAGTACCTACCTTCAAAGGACAAAAGTTTATTCTGTCACATGCTCAGTCTTTTCATTGCCTTCTTGATCAGTTCTTCTGAATATCCTTTATCTTTTTCCCATAAAATACAGGACATCCAAGATAGATTAAAGGAATCTTATTAACTGAATAAGTATGATTAAACAAAATGTTTTCAAAATAAAAAAAGTGCTACTTTAGAGGTCAAATCGCTCGAATTACCTCACTAGTTGAGCTAATTTAAGTGATTAAGCTCTAAATTACTTCCTCCATCCTCATTTATGTGAGTTAGTTTGACTTGATACAGAGTTTAATAAAAAAAGAAAGACTTTTGAAATTTATGATCTAAAATAAGTCTAACATGTTTGTTTGGTTATAAATCATTTCATTAACAGTAAAATAAATATTTTAAAATTAAATTATTACAAAATGTAGAAATGTGTCATTTGTTTTGAGCCTTACTAAAAGGATAAGTAAGTCATATAAATTAGGCCTGAAGAGGTATCAATATGATTCATTTATACTTAAGAAAAACACATTGGATAACTTGTGGACATATGAGTTATCGGTTAAATTCAAACTATTTTCAAATAAAGTCACATTGTTTGCCTCGATTTTAACCTACTCCAGTAATCGCCTTTGTGAATTTCTTAGGGTGTCTAACACTTTCCTTAGGAAATCACTTGGATTCTTATCCCAAATTTTGGTCAATATAAATGTTTTAAGGTAAAAATATTTTCCAAACGGGGCCCCTAATTTCGAAAACGTATTTAGGTGATGATCTATTCATTAAGTCAAGTTACAAATATGTTTTTAACATGTTTAAATTGGACCGTAACAAACTTCTCCATCTTATGTAATTCATTATGAATTAGGAAATTTTATAAGGCTTCGAACCTAACAAAATCTTTCTCCTTTATTTGAGTTTGAAATCGAAATGTGAGAAACCCATATAAACAGATTTTATAAATGGCAATTTTATTTTCTCAAAATGTAAAATTAGTTGTTGATAGTTAGCAACTAGTTCACAACTTCTAGGTAAACTAATTAACGTAAGATAGATTTTCAGTTTTACGTTCTTTTATCTGTTTTTTTTTTTTTATTTAATTCTCGGATTTTATTTATATATAAAATCAAAGAACAAATAAAGTTTCACCCATCTAAATCCGAAAATGTAAATGGAAATGGGCCCATATCAGCCTTCAAGTCTACCCTGCCCACCCCTATTTCTTTTAAATTAAAAGTATGTTAAAATTAAAATCAACCAATAATTAAAGTTAGAAGTTGTAAGCTTTTATTGCGTCAAAGCACAAGAAAGTGTACGTAGCCGTACAAGTAATATAAGATTTTTAAGTCCAGATATCATACTAACAAGTATTGCTAAATTAGACTAATGCTAATTATTTATTCAAGAGGTGGATTTTAAAATATGTTTATAAATTAACTAAACTAAAAGTAAAATAAAGTAACTAATGAATATTAACCCCAAAAAAGAGTAGATTCTTACACAACCAATGGATGAATCGATCTAGGATTACGGTTTCTCTAACAATCATGTTTAGTATCAATTTTATCAACTTATTCAGTTGTCTAGTTGTTGATTTATGGGGTTGATTTTATTATTCGAAAATGATCATCCTCTAATCGTCGTTATTGCCCATATAAAGGCTCTACTGACTCTTCCTTTTGTCATCCGTGCAAGCTTTGTCCAAATTTCGGTTACGCCTCTCACTGATAATCTGATTTGTAATCAGTCCAGAAGCTCATTCAAACAAGCCTGGGAGAATGTACATTTAAAAAACGCAATTCATATTCCCATTTTGTAATCAAGTAAGGTGATCTTGGTATATTTTTATCCTAGTCAAAAATTAATTTCTTATTTTACTAAAGAAGAGAACTTACTCTTTATATTCTTCCCCTCTGTTCCCTAGGTCAGTTTACTTCAGTCTCAAATATTTATTTTAAAGTTCACCAATCTTTAAAATTGTAAAGCAAGAGTATAAGAATAACTATTTATGATATCAAACGAATCAAATCAAAATTAACTAAACAATCACTTATTAGTTGTCTAACCCTAGAAAGAGAAGTTTAACTCCATATAGACATGGAGCAATTACAATGAATCATCCAAAGAATTAATGTAAAAATTATAATACCCCGAGAGTACACCCTGGGCGCCACATGGTGCTTACAGTCCCGACGGTCCACAAGCTAACCCATGAGCTGGTACTTGCTGTAAGCACTGAATAATAATCAATAGAACAACATATGCGGAATAATTGAATATGCCATAAGGTTTTAAAATTCTGAAACATTTTAAAATCATGAATCTGGAAAACATCTGTTTGAAAACATCTGTCTGAAACTGATAAAATAAAGACAAATTGACTAACTGTCTAAAATGTCTGAAAGTCTCTAAAACTGACTGAAAATGAGTTGATAGAACAGGCCCCAACTAACTACTAAATTAAAAACATAAAAATAAATATTGCCTGTCCTCAAAATATGAGGACTCACCACTGCTACAACTGATAATCTGGAAGGTCTATGCGCGATCCATGAACAGATGACTGCATATGCAATGGTATTTAATACCAAGTTTATGATGGGAATCTGAGCATGAAACTGGTTTGTAACTAAAATTTGAACATGAAACTGAATAAGCTTAAGGAAAGCTATAATCTTGGGTTGAGTCTGGATTAGCGGAGAAGAGGTGAGGGTACTAGGATCGCATGTCTGTTTCTTCTTCCCAAGTGGCTCCCTCAACGGACTGGTTCCGCCAAAGAACTTTGACAAAGGGAACTTTTTTGTTCCTTAGTCTGCAAATCTAATGATCAAGGATTTCGACTGGAACTTCTTCATAAGAGAGACTATTATGAACATCTATACTCGCTATGAGGACTACAACTGCTGGGTCACCTATGCACTTCCTTAGCAAGGAGACATGAAACACTGGTTGCACTGATGCTAAGTCTGCAGGAAACTCAAATTCATAGGCTACCTTTCCAAAACGACTCAAAATCCTATAAGGACCAATATATCGGGGACTAAGCTTCCCCTTCTTACCAAACCTCTTCACTCTCTTCATAAGAGAGATTTTCAAATACACAAAGTCTCCAATCTCAAATTCAAGATCTTTCCTTCTCATATATGCATATAAGTTCTGTCGACTCTAGGTTATATTAAGACTCTCCATGATTAACTGTACTTTCTCTAAGGCATCAAACACCAAGTCATGCCCCACCACCACGGCCTCACCTACTTTAAATCAACTAATGGGAGATCTATATCTCCTCCTACAAAGAGTCTCAAACGTAGCTATCTGAATACTGGAATGATAGCTTTATTATATGCAAACTCAATCAAAGGTAAGTGATCATCCCAACTGCCCTTAACGTCAATGACTCGATCCCTCAACATATCTTCTACAGTCTGAAATGGTCTTTTCTTCTTGACCATCTGTCTGAGGGTGGAGGTTTATACTGAGATGGACTTCGGTACCAAGACCCTTTTGGAAGGCTTTCTAAAAATGAAAGGTGAACTACATACCTCTGCCTTAAATTATGGACAAAGGGACATCGTACAACCTAACCAACTCTCTGATATAGAGCCTGACATAGTCCTCGGTTGAATAGGAAGTATGGACTGGCAAGAAATGGACAGACTTGGTCATCCTGTCTATAATGACCCAAATCAAATTGTGCTGATGACGAGTACGAGGTAAATCCATCACGAAGTCCATGTTTACTTCTTCCCACTTCCATGTGGCAATACTGAACTCCTACATAGAACCACTAGCTTTTTGGTGCTCAATCTTCACCTGCTGAAAAGTAGAGCACTTAGCCACAAACTCTGCAATGTCTCTCTTCATCCCACTCCACCAATATAATTCCTGCAAATGGCGGTACGTCTTAGTGGCCCCTGGATGAATAGAGTAATGCGCACAATGCGCTTCAGCAAGAATTTTTTGTCTCACACCATCCACGCATGGAACACATAGCCTACCCTGGAAACACAACACACCATCTCTCCCCTGGGAGAAAATCTCTACTTTTTGGTCTCTGACAGACTCTTTCAGTTTAACTAAACTGGGATCCCTATCCTGTTTTTCTTTTACCTCAGAAACTAAAGAAGATTCTGAACTATTCTGTACCCAAACATTACCCTCAGTCGAATCAACCAAACGAACACCTAGTCTATCAAGTTGATGAACTTCCCAAACTAACTTCTTCTTATCATCCTCAACATTAGCAATACTATCCATAGATAACCTACATAGGGAATTTGCCACTATATTTCCCTTCCTCAGGTGGTACAAAACACTCATATCATAATCTTTCAGCAAATCTCTAACCATCTTCTCTGGCCCAGATTTAAACCCTTCTGTGAGAACATATACTGAAAGCTTTTGTGATCTGTGAACACATCAACATGCACCCCATACAAATAGTGCCTCAAAATCTATAAGGAAAAAACAATAGTTGCTAACTCAAGATCATGGGTAGGATAATTCTTTTCATGGGGCTTAAGTTGTCTAGAGGCATAGGCCACAACCTTACCCACCTGCATCAATACTCACCCCCAAACCAACTCTAGAAGTATCACGGTACACAATAAACTCATCTGAACCATCTAGTAATGTCAAAACTGAGGTTATGGTGAGTCTAGTCTTCAACTCTTGAAAATTCTTCTCACAAGAATCTATCCACTAAAACTTAACTTTCTTCTGGGTCAATCTGGACATAAGGGACGCAAAAGATAAAAACCCTTTAACAAACTACCGATAATAGCCAGCCAAACTCAAGAAATTCCTGATATCTGATGGAGAGATAGGTCTAGGCTAGTTTCTCATTATTTTGGTCTTTTGAGGATCAACTCTAATGCCATCACTAAAAATAATATGGCCAAGTAAAGCTACTGATATTATCCAAAATTTTCACTTACTGAACTTATCGAACAACTGATGGGCTCTAAGAGTCTGTAATACTATTCTGAGGTGGTCTGCATAGTCTTTCTCATCACGAAAGTAGACAAGAATATCATCAATGAAAACTATGATGAACATGTCCAAATACTATTTGAAAACTCAGTTCATCAAGTCCATAAAGGTTGTTAGGGTATTCGTGAGACCAAAGGACATGAATAGAAACTCTAAGTGACCATATAGAGTTCTGAAAGCTGTTTTTGGAATGTCACATTCTTTAACTCTGAGCTGGTGAGAGCTGGATTTAAAGTCTATCGTAGAAAAATAACTGGCACCCTGAAGTTGGTTAAAAAAGTCATCGATTTTAAGAAGTGTATACTTGTTTTTAATTGTGACTTTGATCAACTGATAGTAGTCAATAAACATTCTAAGGGAACCATCTTTCTTACGCACGAACAAAATTGGTGCGCCCTACGGGGAAATACTGGGCCTTATGAATCCCTTATCTAGGAGATATTTCAACTGTTCTTTCAACTCTTTAAGTTTGGCTGGAGCCATTCTATATGATGGAATAGAGATAGGTTGTGTATTTGGAAGAAGGTCTATTCCGAAGTCAATTTCCCTTTTGGGAGAAACTCCAGAAATATCTTTAGGGAACACATCTGGAAATTCCCTCACTACTGAAAATAACTCAAGGCTTGGAGTCTCAAAATTAGAGTCTTTGACTCGGACAAGATGATAAATACATCACTTGGATATCATCCTTCTCACTCTAAGGTACGAAACAAGTTGACCCTTTTGCGCGGTAGTACTACCCCTCCTTTCAAGGACTGGTTCATTTGGAAATTAAAATGAACCACTTTATTTCTACAATCAGCTAAAGTATAACATGAGTGGATCCAATCCATGCCGAGAATGACATCAAAATTTGTCATCTCTAACTCCATGAGATCAACTGAAGTAACTTTCTAAGACACTATAATCGAGCGGTTCTTGTATACCCATCTGGATACGATAGACTTACCCACTGGGGTAGACACTGAGAAAGGCTCTACTAATATTTCAGGATTGACTCCAAAGTTGATGGCTATATAAGGGATTATAAAAAAAACTCTAGGGTCTAATAAAGCATAAACATTTAAATGATAGACTTGCAACATACCAGTAACCATATTAGGAGAACTTTCATAATCTTGTCGGGACTGAAGTGCATAAATTTTGTTCTGACACAGACCACTGGTAGCACTGGAAGCGGTGCCCTGCTGAGTCGGGTGATCGACTGGAGTCGATGACGGATGCGACTAGCCCTGTTATCACAAATACCTTCCTTTCTGAGAAACTACCCAACACTCCCAGAACTTATGGCCTGGATTACCACTCCCAAAGCATACATCACTGCCATTTCTACACTCACCATAATGGTTTCTACTATATTTCTTACACAGAGGATTTGTGCGGCCACTATTCATACTGCCTTTGGACTTAGATCTTGGTGCCGTATCCCAATTGTTATTTTTAAACTTTGGAATAGGGTTAGTAGCTAAATATGGAGCTGGGACTAAAGATTTCTGATGAAAATGGGGATGATTACCACCTTTTGACTTTAGCTGAGTGAAATTAAAGCCATCTGTTCTAGCCCTCTTGTTCTCTCTCTCCTTCCCCTTAAGCTTCTGCTCCTCAATTTGTTGAGCATGGACCATAAGCCTAGATATGTCCATCTGCTTAATTAACATCACAGTCCTACACTCTTTAGCTACACTATCAGATACACCAGACATGAACTTTCTTATCTTAGCCCTGCTATCAGCTACCACATGAAGAGAATACCTAGCCAACTGAGTAAACTTGAGGGAGTAATCTTTGACACTCATGTGGCCCTACTTTAGGCTGATGAAATCTAACACCTTGCCCTTCCTCAACTCCAATGGAGAGAACCTATCTAGGAAGGTAATAGCAAACTCTTCCTATTCTATAGGCCCTGCATATGTGCCTCTATCTACCTTCCACTATTTAAACCACGTATGAGATACATATTGTAACTGATAGGTAGCTAACTCAAAACTCTCACTAGTATTTAACCCCATAATTTCTGTTATCTTCTACACCATGTCGAGGAATTCCTGTGGATCCTCTTCAGATTTAGACCCTAAAAATGAAGGAGAGTTCATTTGAATAAAGTCCTAAATTCTAGATGCAGTAGTATTGGCCACTGGGTTGGCCTAAACAGCAGCTGGTCAAACATTCTGAGCAGCCATAGAATGGGCTAGAGTGGTGAATATTTCTCTAAATTCTGCGTGTGAAACGTGCTCATTCAGGGAATCTTCCTGAACGGACGGAGATATTGGATGGTTCCTAGTTCTTCTTCTGTTAGTATTTTTAGGAGGCATGTTCAGTAAATAGAAGGAAAAATGGTATTACACTGAGAGTTTAACTCGATCTCATGCTCACTCGCACGATATAAACACTGAAAGAAGGAAAACTTTTCTTAAACGTCTCATAGCCTCTTGTCCAAAAGTGTGGCGCATTTTATACCCATGCACATGACTCTACTTGACGTGGATTTCAGACTTTCTAGGACACTTTAAAATCTTAGGCATTGATACCAAGTTTGTAATACCCCAAGAGTACACCCTGGGTGTCATACGGTACTTACAGTCCTGAGGGACCACAAGCTAACCTATGAGTTGGTACCTCCTGTGAGTACCAAATAATAATCAATAGAAAAACATATGTGAAATAACTAAATATACCATAAGGTTTTAAAATACTGAAACATTTTAAAATCATGAATCTGGAAAACATTTGTTGAAAATATCTGAAACTGATAAAATAAAGAAAAACTAACTGACTATCTTAAATGTCTAAAAGCCTCTAAAACTGACTGAATACGAGTTGATGGGATAGACCCTAACTAACTCCAACAAATAACTAAACTAAAAACATGAAAATAAATATAGCCTGTCCTCGAAATATGAGGACTCACCACTACTATGGCTAATAATCTAGAAGGTCTATGTGCGATCGAAGAATTGAGCGTCTGAACCTATGATATGCTACTTCATAGTGCAAAAAAAGAGTATGTGATCAGTACTTTGAATGTACTGGTATGCTAAATTAGGTAGGATGATGTCCATGGTTTCATGTGCATGAGTAATAACTGACTAAATGAATAGCATAAAGTACTGACAAGGATGCATAAAAGCTGTAAATACTGATAATGTATGACCAAGCATAAAATATGTTTTGAATGTAATCTATAATCTAAAATACTGATAACTGAAACTGATAAATGTATGCTATGGTCAAGCAAATCTAAAACTGAATTACTAAGTTCATTACTGGACTGAGACTGTGGGAGCTATCATCTAACCAACATGCCCCAATATGAGAAAATTAGGGTTCAACCTGTGACCCGAGTTGGAAGAGTGTCAGTACCATGCCACGAGTACTAACACTGGTTGTGTGGATCCACTGATGTACTATCCCAAAGGACTAAGGGTGTCAGGCTTGAATTGATGGGTGACCCCTGGGAGGTAGTCAAGCTTGAATTGATGGGTGAGTCCCCAAATTCTATGCTGGCTACATAGTTCTAGAATACAGGACTACTACAAATGACTCTGCCTAACTGACATGGATGACGCCATCCTTGCACTCACTCGGTGTTAAATTCAACTCCCAACTGAACTAACTCAGAATATCGAATTGTTCTATGTTTAACTGATTATGATAACTGACTAAAATGATAATGCTCATAACATATCTGAAAACTATTTTGATGATACTGAGACTAAGTAAACAGCTATGTTTTCAGGTATTCATAAACCTCAGAACTCGATAGCAATAATAGAAAATAGTACTAAAACTTGGGGACATAATGTGAAAGCATTTGTCTAAAATTCATTCCACTAGACATTTCATTAAACACTTGATATTCATAGTTTAAGCTAAGCATGGGAATATTTTAAAGTTTGTAGTAATAGCATGATTCCAACATCAACACTACTAATTATGATTTAAATCAGCAAATAATATTGTTCAAACATGTGGGGTCTAATAAAAACAATAATTTCTTGGAAACATGATATAAACTTGAGATTCATAGAAATTTATAGGCAACTTCAAGGAAATATGTAAATATCATGACTTTAAACTTAAAGTTGGGTTCTTGGACTCCATGATTGAAAAGGGCTCATAGATGAACACTTAACATACCTCAATTGACGAATTCTCGAAAGTTATGGAGAGATTTCTTATAATTTGAACTTGAATGTTAAAGGGGCAAGGGTTTATTCTTGAAAGGGAATGCTTTTAATTCTGAGAGAATTGTGATAGATGAGGCAATAATGTTGTTTTAGGACCTAAATCTTGTGCTAAAGTGAGGAAAAATACTGAAATACCGCTCTAGGCGTGAGATTAAATGAGTTGAAAAAGTCCAGTGCTGCGATAAGCGACGCTCCGCATCGATGGTGATGACGCAATTACTAATGCATTGCGTTGGTGATGACGATGCGATAGTCAACGAGACGCATCCTGATCGCGTTGGCTTGCTATTTTGGTCATCCAAACGTGAATTAAACGATGTCTGAAAAATTCAAAACTCACTCGAGATGACCTATAGATAACTCTGATCATGAATCAACTGAAAAATTGATAATGAAAGGCTGAAAAGATCGAAAATGTAACCATTGAAATATTGAGGCCAAAAATAAGACTAAGTATCAACACTTAGCTGAAATTTTCTAAGTGTAGCACCTCTTTTGGCATGCTATATGGGGCTGGAAGGGGCTACGACTTTATGAGGTCTTCAAAAAATATATAAATAAGGAGAAGAAAAGATGAAATCAATTTTCTTTGGCCTCCACGGCGACTCCTTGCTCTCTCTACATTAAAAGTTATGTAAATGCTAATTTTATAAAATATTTTTAGGTGTAGCAAAAACCCCAAATAAAATAACTGAGTTCAAAACGGATTTAAAAAATTAAAGGGACTGATGTAAGCTCCGTGTCGCGGCATAGACATAGTGACATTCTGGGTGCAACGAAATTTTCAATTCAATTTAAGGGTTATTCATTAAAATAATAACTTTTATCCATTAAGCTATCTGCTTGATTCCCTTCTATAATCTTCTATTTTTATTTATGTATGCTCCAAATTTCTTCATCTTCAATTTATTTTAATCGTACATATCAAAATATAATATTAGGCACAATCCATAAGATCATTGCTAAAAAGTAAATAAAAATACTTAATGTAAAATAAATAATGACTTAAACTAAATATTTTGGTCTCATAGCACCTTCAAATTTTGTTAAAAATATCGTATCAAAATGCATATATTGGGAATCCTTTGTTGGGATACTTTGAAGAAAATTCACCCAAAATTGCATGTAAATCATTAGATAGAGAATCAAAATTAGAAGAATAGTAGGAACACTAACCTTTATCCTTAGCAATAAATTTTGAAGAAGACAAGATCTTAAACCTTGAAAATCGTTCTTCACAATGTTCTTTATCTGAGTTAGAGAGAAAAAGAAAAGAAGCATTTCCATCTGATATGGGGACCACGCCTATTTAAAGGCTTTGAAATTCCTTTTAATAAAAGGTACCTCTTCTATAAGTTTCCTTCAAACTTTAGAAAAGGTCCATGCATTTTCTATAATTCAAATTAAACTCATACCAATAGATGTTTACTTTTAGATAAAAAGTGCTTAGATACCTAGGAATAAGTAATACAATTATTTTTCAGAAACTCCACTCAAAATATAAAAAGAAAATGATATCTCAGAAAGTGGATGTTTAATTCACAGAGAACGAAAAATTTTCAATTCAAATAAGGTTGATAGAATAACCTTCAGTCAAACTGCTGCATTTCATAATCAAGTTGAACAAGAGACATCCTCAAATCATGAAAAAATGTTAATAATCCTCAAGGGCTCTTCACAAAGTCATGAACTTTGGGTTGCTGGATCAGAGGATAATGTTAAATCAGGTTTCAAATATCCAATGTTTCCTCATCATGTCTTCAAATGTCACAACTTTCTTTCATTAAACTTGATAAGAAAGGTTGAAGCAACTTTCTTTTAAAAAATTTCTTACAATCTTTTTATCAATACTAAGGTTGTCTTTTACAAGATATCTTCTAAGCCATCAATGAAATTAGAAAAGAGATTGATATGAGAATTAACACTCTTCTTGAAATTACAATCACTTTAGCTTGCTGAAGAGATCTTCCTTGGTCAAAATAATCTTTAAGAGCTCATCGAATTACCTGGTATAGTAAGTACTAGCTATATGTTTGCATGTCCATTGATGAAAATATTGTGATATGAGTGGCTTTCATCTCTTCCCTACAGTCAGTTGATGATAGGCGAATTTACGCGCCTATATCAATATATTTTGCCCATATTTTAGCCTAGTTTTGAGAACTAATTATCTATTTCATGCACTTTTAGTCCTTTTTCCTGTAAATGAGCTAACAAACATGATTAGGAAAGTTTCAGGTATAAATGATGCAAAATACAGCATTTTATGGCTTACTTGACGCAAAAGAAAGCTCACAAACGAAGTAGAAAGGAGCTGGACGCCTAAAGGACCAAATCTGCTGCATGGAAAATCTGTCCCGGGCTAAAACAGCATTTCTGAATACTTTGGGGACTGCATGGAAAATCTGTCCAGGACTAAAACAGCATTTCTGAAGACTTTGGGGACTTACAGACACAAAGCTGGATTTTTACAAAGATACATTAACCTAGTACAATTAGGTTATGTATTTCACTATTCTACTTGGATTATGATATTGTAACCTTACCCTAGTACATTTGGGTTAAGGATTTCATTAGTCTATTAGGATTTGGTTATTTATTTCATTAGCTTAGTAGGAGTAGGATAGGAGTATTATAAATACCCTATCATGCTAGAGATTTTTATTCATTACACAATACATTCCTCCCTTAGTGGAGAGATACATTCAACTATTAATTTTCCTCCATTCTTCTCATCTTCCACCACAAACACTTCTAATCTATTCTTCTATTCTTCTATTCCACAACAAGAGAATCGTTACTTGCTAAGGAATCACGCCACACGCCTATCACCTAACCCACACGCCATTACTCAACAATAACAATGCAAATCGTGATCTCCTTCGCACTCATGGGTAACTAAACTTCTCTGTTGGGGTTATGGAAGCCGAATGAGATACTATCTATTGCTGTGAGTTTGTGAGTTTGAGACACGTATATTGCTTATATCATTATTCTCTTCATCTTAATCTACATTCTTGTGGCTGCAGACGCATAGAATAACGCCAGTCTAACATTTAACTTGTTCGAGAGAAAGGTTATTTGTCTGGAAAAGAGATAATGTCAAGGTAGTAGGACACCCTTTCCTATTAAAAAGCTAGTGCCGTAACTGGACTAACCTCTTGGAGAATTCGTACCGTTAGACACGCTTTAAGCTCGAGAGAGTTAAAGTGAAATAGTCCTTGTTCAGGTCGAGAGACGCTTGGATTTACCATCGACTACAATTCTCTATAAGCAATTGCATGTCAAGACTCTACACACTCATAGCCAATAGAGACGTATACATCAGAAGGTGGACATAACCCCAACGCTTCAATTCTCATTGTTGACAACCAACGTGACAATCTCTTTTACTTTGCTATTTTCAGCTTTTACTTTATTGTTTTCATTACACATTACAATCCCCCCTTTTACGAGACTTGCACCAAAAGTTAGTAATTTTGCTTACTTGTTGGCCAAGCTATTCCCTGTGGGATCGACACCCAACCCAGGTTGGGTTCTATATTTGTTAACGACCGCTTTACACTCACAAGAGTTGTAGATTGAGCGTTATCAAAAATTGGCGCCGTTGCCGGGGAATACGAGTGTCAATCAAGTTTGTGATACTTACTAGACCCTTTGGTCAAAGATTCTCGTACTTTTACTTTTAGTTGTTGTTTCTATTTTTTTTTAGGTTTATTCAGTCCATCAATGGAGGCACAACGTGAAATTGAAAGGATGACTGCTCAAGTGCATCAACAGAATATTGATAACCGTAGACGAGCAACAAATCCTGACGATGAGGATCTGGGCGATGAAGAGCTATTAAACCCACAGCATACTGCTGAGATGGCGATACCAGCAAACAGAAGAGATCGTCAAGCAAGATATAGGCCTGAACGCCGAACTGTACCAATGCTGTTCGATAATGATGAAGATGATCTTGACGAAGCTGGTGCCACAGGAGCTATTATTCTTCCTCCCTTAGCACCTGGAGCAAAGTTCAATATCACTAGCACCATGATTCAGCTTTTGCAACTCAAGGGATTATTTGGTGGACTAGCGGGCGATGATCCGAATATGCATCTGATCAACTTTATTTCCACATGCAAGTCATTCGACAATCCGGGCGTTGGACAGAATGCAATTCGATTACGTCTATTTCCATTGTCTCTGTCTGGGGAGGCAACTCTATGGTTGAATGGGTTGACTCCTGATTCTATTACTAGTTGGAGGCAATTGAAAGACGCTTTCCTAGAAAGATTCTTTCCGCCATCCAAAAGAGCACAGTTAAGAGATGAGATCATAAATTTTCGACAGCTTCCAACTGAAGCTCTCCACGAAACATGGGAGAGGTTCAAGACGAAGCTAATGCGGTGTCCAAACCATCATATGACCAATGTCCACTTGATGGAGATATTATATAGAGCCTTGAATTCGGTGACTAAGCCAGTGGTTGATAATGCAGCTGGAGGATCATATATGGACCTCACCTTTGTTCAGGCAAGCAATATGCTAGACCGAATGACAAAGCAAAGTAGAGCTTGGCATACCAGGGATTCTGAGGTAGCAAGCCCCACTTTATCTATTGGCATGACTGCAGAACAAAGGAGAAGAGAAGAGGAACGCGATCAAGATATGGCTCACATGAAGACGCAAATGGATCTTCTTACCAAGCATCTATTATCAGGGAAGACCGAAAAAGTTAAGGCCGTTGGACCACAGAGAAGAGATGAATCTGATTCTGAGGAAAAAGCCAACTACTTGAACAATCAAGGGGTTTTCCGAGGCAATGCCCAAGGAAACCAAGGTCGGAACTATTATAATGAATCTGGATACAAGGACCGTGATCATGGTAGTTGGAAGAATAATTCAGACAGGAGTGGTGTGTATATTCCTCCTAGAAATTATGAGGCTGAGGCGTCTGGTTCTGAAAAGATGTTTATGGAAGATATGATGGCCAAGCTGCTGAAAGGAGTAGAGGCAACCAATATGGGAGTAACCGAGGTGAAGAATGATTTGTCTTCAATGAATCAGTTGGTTAACTCACATTCCACTTCAATTAGACAACTAGAGCAGCAATTCAGTCAACTTTCAGCAGCACTCAACCAAAGAAAGGTCGGCACTTTACCTAGCGATACCGTGCAAAACCCAAGGAATGATGGGTCATGCATGGACATCACTACCAGAAGTGGTAAGGTGCTGGAAACTCCAGAAAAAGGCAAGCAAGTGATTGACGTAGTTGCAGACATGGATGACAACGCAAAAGGAGAAGATGCCGCAGCTACTACTCCTGACGTTAAGGACGCCACATCCAGCACTGTGCAGCCTGAAAAAGTGGAAAAACGGAAGCAAGAGGAGAAGAAAACCGTGGAGAGAACACTTCCATACCCACCACCACCTTTTCCCCAAAGATTGAAGAAGGTGGCGGATGACACAAAGTTCAGTAAATTCATGAATATGTTAAAGCAGCTCACCATTAATGTTCCATTCGTGGAGGCACTTGAACAAATGCCTGGGTATGCAAAATTTATGAAGGATCTCTTGACAAAGAAGCGGGCAGCAAGTTATGACTTGGCGGATAATGTTCATCATTGTAGTGCAATCGCTACAAGATCGCTAGTTCAAAAGAAGGCAGATCCTGGAGCTTTCACTATTCCTTGCATAATTGGATCGTTGGATTTTGCTAAGGCATTGTGCAATTTGGGAGCTAGCATCAATTTGATGCCACTATCTATCTACAGAAAGTTGGGGTTGGGAGACCCTACACCAACCAATATGAGGCTCGTGATGGCTGATAGGTCGGTAAAACGACCTGTGGGTATCTTGAATGATGTGTTGGTGAAGGTTTCTTCATTCATATTTCCTGCCGACTTCGTTATTCTGGATTGTAAGGAGGATTCTGAAGTTCCCATCATCTTGGGATGTCCCTTCCTTGCAACTGGAAGTGTGCTTATTGACATGAAAGATAATGAGCTTTTGTTTCGAATTAATGACGAAGTGGTACGGTTTGATATATGCAAAACAATGAAGCAGCCCAGCGATATGAATGAGTTATCTGTAGCTGATGTTCATCATGAGGATATGAAAGCATTATCTATAGAGAAACAGCCTACTGTTGAGCCATTATCTGTTGCGCCACTAAAAATTGAGCATGAGGATAATGAAGAACTTATGGGTGCTCTAACAGAAATAGAGCCGTATACTCCTAAGCAACCGGATTGTGATCCCAAGAATCAACCGTCAGCAACAGCGAAGACTTTCATTAATGAGCCACCAATGCTAGAATCACAAGAGCTCCCCGATTATCTAAGGTATGTGTTCTTGGAAAGTAGAAATATACTTCCGGAGAGAGCAGATGATTTAAGTGAACAGCACGTAGAGGCTCTCATCTCTGCTCTGAAGAGATACAAGAGAGCTATGGGTTGGACTATTGATGATATAATTGGAGACTCTCCGGGGAAACGTATGAACCATCTTGAAGAAGATCGCATGCCCACAGGTAAGCCTCATTGTCGTCTAAATCCTTTCAGAAAACGATCCACCATTTACCTCGATGAAGTCTGAGTACTCGAGGTAACTACGTCGATCCACGACAATAAATAAGGCGCTAGATGGGAGGCAACCCATCGTTTTATCATTTCATCGTTTTATCGTTTTGTCTTTCTCTCATTCTAGTACTTGTTTTTGCTTTTGATAAATGAAAATCCAAAAATAAGAGTCGTGCCACGACCAAAACTAAGGCGCTTGGTGGGAGGCAACCCATCGTACTAATCATTTTCATTTGGTTTTGAGCAAAAATAGGTGCAAGAAGTATGCAACGAGGAGATTGATTCCAATTGACGATTTGGTCGCATTGTATGGTAAAGTCGGTAAGTTAGGAATGGTGATGCATAAGGCTATGAAGTGAGCCTTTCTCACATCATAATAGGCTTCGAGGAAGGCTAGGCCTTGGTAAAAATAGGCCACGAACGATGCACAACCTATTCTATAGCCTAAGGACTCGGAATCTAGTGTGCTATACACTATGCGCCGCCTATTCCTAGGTATGCTTTTGACTATGCGCCGCCTATGCTATGGCATTTGAGATACTGAGACCAAATGCCATAGACTATGCGGCGCATATGTCTAGAAATGCCATAGACTATGCGGCGCATATGTCCCATTATGCTATAGACAATGCGCCGCATATGTCATTGATATGCCGAGCATTATGCGCCGCATATGTGGCATTTTTGTCTCCAAAACCGATTGTAAATGGGTCATAAACCGACCCATTCTCTTCCTATATAAAGGGGACTTAGTCTTGAAACATAAATTAGTCTTGAAACATAACCACACTAAAAATTGACCTAAAGGCACCGCATTCCCTCTCCAAATCCTCTCAAAATTTTCTTCTTTTGCTCTTCCAATTCACAAAACCATCTCCACAAGCTTCAAGCAAGTAAGTACTCTCTTATTCTTCATTTATTTCTCATAAGTACTACAATGCTATGTCTATTATGAATTGCTAAAACGTATAAGATTGTTGGTGATGTTCATGTGTTTGGATTGTTGATACACAACCTTGTGAGTGAACATATACGTAGGAAAATCTTGACTTGTTTCCAACTTGAAATTGGTTTTAATAGCATTGTTATACTATTTGCGAAATTACTATGGCTATGAACATTGCTTAAGATTGTTGTTTGGATACTTACATGTTAGACTATCCCGGCCATCAGGATAAGACTTATAGTGCCCACCGACATAAGAGGTTGTGATTGTTGTAAGAATAACTATTCCATATGGTAACCCCTATGTAGTAGTGTTGCTATAGCTACCATGAAAGTAGTCCAATGGCTGCAAGTAAGTAATGCATTGCTGATTTTCTTGTCGGAATACAATCCTAAAACGTATGTCGATGAATTCTGAGTAATCGATCACTTTCACCTCACTAGTTGGTGCCAACACCCTAAGTGTGGGGTGGTACCCCTACTGTCTGTGTATAGATTGTATCCATTGAGATTGTGCTACCATTAACACTATTTCAAGTCTCAGGTACAATGGCACCTAAAGAGAGACAAGGCAAGGAAGAAGGCTACCACTTCCCAAAAGGGCAAGAAAAGAGGTCGCAAGGAGCAAGGAGAACCCTCCTCGCTGCAAACACCTCGACTCACGCTTGGAATTAAGTGGGATACTTATGCGTAACTTATGAGGATGATGACTCTTATGATGATCCCAACGCAAGGGGTATGACCCCAGACATAGAGGAGGAGTCCGACTGACCAGGTTCCTCGTATTTATTTTCCACTGAGGACAGTGTCCCGACTAAGTGTGGGGTGGTGGTATTGCATGCTATACTTCTCTATTCGCATCTATGTTTGTTTTCTTTTGTTTTATTTTTGTTTCGTTGTGTTTTTTTAGTAGTAAAATTTTTTTTTCTAGCTTCGCATGAAATTATTTTGATAGGCAGCATAAGATTATAACAAGAGTATGTGCTACAATTGTGACTATTGAGACGTTTAGGCTCTAGTTGTGACTCATTATGTGATATTATGTGACTCAATTCCTTCACTTGTTGGGTCAAGAGTCTATAGTACTTCCAATCAAGTCGACCATGTGCCTTGTGTGTGTGAGATTAATAGTATATTCTATGCTTGTGGCTGATGCTAGAACTTGCCTGGTATGTATGCAAAGAGAAAATAAGGAGTGTAAGTTTAGGATATGATTTAGGCATTTCTTTGGCAACCTATATTTGTTTACCTTCAGTTTTACCTACCCATTGACATCATCCTCGTAAAACCCTTTTGAGCCTTTAGCCTATTTCTTTGACAACCCTGTATGTAAGCCTAATCCATTTCTTTCAAGACCATAATTTTGATCCAAATTCCTAAGTGCTTTAAAGAGAAAAAGTCATATGACAAACATAAAGAGGAAATTGGGTAAGAATGATGCTTTAAATTGCAAAGGTGCTTGAATGTGTTATGAAATAAAGTGCTATCATAAAAGGAATGTTGTGAAAAGAAAAAAAGGGAAAAGAAAGCTGAAAAGTAAGTTGTGCTTAAAAATGAAAAACAAAAGAGGAGAACAAGGGTGGTAGAATAAAAAGGAAAGAAGAAAGGTTGAAAGAAAAAAAGTGTCAATGATACAATGTGATGTATTAAAGTGCTTAGGAACCTAGTCACTATTTCTGGCCAAAATAGCTGATCCTACCAGTCCCTTAGCCTACATTACAACCATCAAAAGACCTACTTGATCCTAATCTTAACATTCCGACATTTAGTAGAGTACTGCATTAAGGGCAAGCTTATGGTCATTAGTTGCTACATATGAATTCTTTGTGAGAGTGAGAGAAAGGACACTTTGATACCCATGTTTGAAAAATATGCTATATTTGTGAGTGATTATGGGTACTATATTGTGAGACACACATGGTTGATGAGTTTTGGATAGTTGTATATGATTCTATGTACCTTAACGTTTGCATGCGAGTTGATCACCATCACGAGTCTATGCTTGAGGTTAAATTGTTTCTACTTATAATCGGAAAGCTACTCTTTGTTGATAGTTGTTGTGCTTGTCTTGAAGAATGTTTTGTGTTGTGGCTGTAAAAACCCTAAGTTGATGTTAGAAGGACATGATATGTTGTTCGAGGACGAACAAAGCTCTAAGTGTGGGGTGTTGATGATAGGCGAATTTACGCGCCTATATCAATATATTTTGCCCATATTTTAGCCTAGTTTTGAGAACTAATTATCTATTTCATGCACTTTTAGTCCTTTTTCCTGTAAATGAGCTAACAAACATGATTAGGAAAGTTTCAGGTATAAATGATGCAAAATACAGCATTTTATGGCTTACTTGACGCAAAAGAAAGCTCACAAACGAAGTAGAAAGGAGCTGGACGCCTAAAGGACCAAATCTGCTGCATGGAAAATCTGTCCCAGGCTAAAACAGCATTTCTGAATACTTTGGGGACTGCATGGAAAATCTGTCCAGGACTAAAACAGCATTTCTGAAGACTTTGGGGACTTACAGACACAAAGCTGGATTTTTACAAAGATACATTAACCTAGTACAATTAGGTTATGTATTTCACTATTCTACTTGGATTATGATATTGTAACCTTACCCTAGTACATTTGGGTTAAGGATTTCATTAGTCTATTAGGATTTGGTTATTTATTTCATTAGCTTAGTAGGAGTAGGATAGGAGTATTATAAATACCCTATCATGCTAGAGATTTTTATTCATTACACAACACATTTCTCCCTTAGTGGAGAGATACATTCAACTATTAATTTTCCTCCATTCTTCTCATCTTCCACCACAAACACTTCTAATCTATTCTTCTATTCTTCTATTCCACAACAAGAGAATCGTTACTTGCTAAGGAATCACGCCACACGCCTATCACCTAACCCACACGCCATTACTCAACAATAACAATGCAAATCGTGATCTCCTTCGCACTCATGGGTAACTAAACTTCTCTGTTGGGGTTATGGAAGCCGAATGAGATACTATCTATTGCTGTGAGTTTGTGAGTTTGAGACAAGTATATTGCTTATATCATTATTCTCTTCATCTTAATCTACATTCTTGTGGCTGCAGATGCATAGAATAACGCCAGTCTAACATTTAACTTGTTCGAGAGAAAGGTTATTTGTCTGGAAAAGAGATAATGTCAAGGTAGTAGGACACCCTTTCCTATTAAAAAGCTAGTGCCGTAACTGGACTAACCTCTTGGAGAATTCGTACCGTTAGACACGCTTTAAGCTCGAGAGAGTTAAAGTGAAATAGTCCTTGTTCAGGTCGAGAGACGCTTGGATTTACCATCGACTACAATTCTCTATAAGCAATTGCATGTCAAGACTCTACACACTCATAGCCAATAGAGACGTATACATCAGAAGGTGGACATAACCCCAACGCTTCAATTCTCATTGTTGACAACCAACGTGACAATCTCTTTTACTTTGCTATTTTCAGCTTTTACTTTATTGTTTTCATTACACATTACAATCCCCCCTTTTACGAGACTTGCACCAAAAGTTAGTAATTTTGCTTACTTGTTGGCCAAGCTATTCCCTGTGGGATCGACACCCAACCCAGGTTGGGTTCTATATTTGCTAACGACCGCTTTACACTCACAAGAGCTGTAGATTGAGCGTTATCATCAGTCAATTGGGTATACTAGTTATTGTGTGAAAATTGATTGGAATCATATTTCATGCACTTTAGTAGTTTGAACAGTTTTTACTGAAAATCTCTTTAGATGTGAGTCAAGAGTGATTGAAATGACACCATTGACAAATTGGGAATTCTCCCATTTCGTAGATCAATAAGTAAAAAATGTTGTGACTCTCTCTCCTCCATTAAGTCTATCTATATTTTTTTACCTATGTTGTGTTTGAGTTATTTGAGTATCGCTTACTTAGTGATTATGATACTTGATAAAATAAAGTGAAATTCTTGTGATAAAAATTCTCTAAAAATTTATGCACCTAATTTTTACAGCATCTTCTCTTAACAGGGTTTGTTTAAATGGTATTTTTGATATATTCTATGGTAAGAACTCTTTACTTTATCAGATATGTTTGCTTTAGAAGAAAAGATTTTTGCCTTTTTAAAACTAGTAAGTGTAGTGCAAATCTTTTCTTCTAGTTTTTTACCTTTCTTACAAGTATGTAAAAGTGTCTTTATTTAATGCGATGATTGATGTACACAGTTTTTCATACTTCTTGTGTTTTGCCTCCTGACATTGATTGGATATATGGTAAGTCTATGGCATCGCTTAAGTTTCCTAGGTGACTCCTCTTCTTCAACTTCTCTTGTCGTGTCCTATATATTTCTCTCAAACCTTCCATTCCCTTTCTATTTTTTTATCATAGCTAAGAATTCTAAAACTCCTCCTACTAGTAGTCTAAAAAGCTCTCGTATTAAAGGAAAAAAAGGTTGTTTCACCTGTTTTGCTGGACTTTGATGTCTCCGGCCAAAACCTCTTACCCTCAACTGATTCTTCTGGTTCTTTTCTGGGTAAGCGTTCCTTTGCCATTGATATCTCTGAAAGTTCCAAGAAAAAGGTCAAGATTAATTTTAATAGTTCTCTTAATATTAAAACTGACTTTTGGAGGCCTACAAACTAAACTCTTTTTTACTCTCTAAAGGAAATTCCTATGGTTCATGGTAGAATTGTAGATCTAGATCTACTAGAATCCTTGCATTGTCATATCAAACCTCTGTTTGAATTTTAAGTATGAGCTAATTTCTTTTTAAATACTCCTAAGGTTGCATATGAACCACGTATCAGATTGTTCAATGCCAATCTTCATTCCATGTGCTCTGGATGATGGGTAAGAAATTCATTGCTCTTGACGACACTGACCCCTTACCTTCTGCTCTCAGTCCAAAGTTTTAGTCATTTAAAATTTGTGTCATTGCCCACATAATTGCTACTACTATTCTTCCCCATGTTGTTTCTCCCTCTACCCTACCTCAGTGAGATACTCTTATGTATTGTCTCGTCTCTCAGCATAAAATAAATCTCTCATCCTTTATCATTAATCATATGATAGAAGCCTTTCTTGACCTTTCTAGCCTTCCTTATGGGCTAACTATCTCATGTATCCTGAAAGCAAGAAATATTCCTCTTGAAACCATTCCCCCAGTTGTAGTCAAATAGTGCTATAACTTTAAAGCTTTTTATAGTATGGGGTATAAGCTAATTGATGATATATGGGTCTCTAAGTATGAAGGTAGCTCTACTGACACTCCCTCATTTCCTAGGTCTAAGTCCTCTCCTTCACCCATTTCCAGTTCCTCCTATCTTGATATTATTGCTCTCCTGACAAAAATTGATTTGAAATTGAACTGTATCTATGATTTCCTCCTTTCCTCACACTTTCAACTCGATAAATTAAAATATAAGTAAGGAAGCAAGCACAGATGTTGCCCGTCTGAGGCTATGATTGGATCAGGTAATCAAGGAGGCCACCAATATAGCTTCCAAGATTCAGACCACCTCTGACTCACTCTCTCCAGTAATTACCATAGGATCTACCCTACATCTTCTTGTGTCATGGAAATCCCCCTCTTGCTCCCTAAAGTATATGATTTGGCTCTTGTGTTTTGGTTGTATCGGTGAATATAACGTTTTGTTTATTTTGCTATTTTTCTTAATATTATGCATGCATTATCCTGCCCTTGCTCCTGCGATTGCTCTTTTCCTTTTTGATTGATGTCAAAGTAGCGGAATATGACATATGGCAGTACATGCTAGTCGACAGAAAAACAACTCATGGGGAGTTAATTATGCAACTAAATAGGGGGAGCATCTTAAAAAGAAAAGTTGATTACTCACTCAATTAAATATTGTCATTCATCAAAATGGGAGGAGATTGATAATGCTAAAGTTTTGATGTATCATCTTACAGGGAAATAGGAAAAGGAAAAACAGTCGAAACTCAAAAAGGAAAAGAAGAAATAGTCAAGGAAACAAAACACCTCTGAAGATTGAGAAAGGATGTACAAACACATATCAAAAAGCCTTTAGGTCTAAAAAAAGAATAAAAGCATCTTTGAAGATATTACAGGATGCTCATGAGTTCTGTCCAAAAGGCAACGATCCTATACCACTAAATAGGTGGAAGAGAATCTCCTCAGAAGCACGATAGCAAGGCATGTCATTCCATAAAAGGAGAAAAGATTTGTTGTATTAATTAGGGTGCTTAAAATATGGGAATAATGCTTCTCCATTTGTGTACATAATATCTTAGATTAGATTTTTCTTCGTAGTCTTTGTTTATATTTGAAAATTGAATAAATTTTATTCAATTTCCTTAGAGAAAAATCCTTTAGGTTGTCTTGCAACTTCCAACGGCTAGTAGTGGTTCAATCACTACTATATAAGCACTAGAGTCAAAGAAAAAAAGATACACTTGTCTCAACCTTCTATAGTTCTTTGCTCTAATTTACACAAGCATTGTATTCTCTATAAAGGATTATTGTGTCATTCAAAAGAGAGGATACAAACACATAATTGGTGAAACATTGTATCAAAGTGTGAGGGAAAAGAATAAAGTATGAGTCCTAGCCAAAAAAATTGACTTAATCTTGTATCAAGGGGACTGGAATAAGATATATTAGAGTTCCCAACTATTATAAAATATCTAATGCTAATTACTTTCAGCAGTTTAAATTTTGAAGTTCTCATTACTACATTCATCAGTTAACTGTCCGTTGTTGAAAGCCAACTGTATGGTCGAAAAAGAGTAATTCACCACCACCACCCCCTCTTACTGCTTTCATATTATTTGTGTTTTATGTGTTCATATTTAAATATTTATTTGGGTGATATTCTAAAGGGGTTGCATGATCTAGCCATATAATAAAAGAGAAAAATTGCGATTAGGTCAAAATTTATTTCCGTAACATGGCACTTTATTATATTTTATCATTTAACTTATCATGCTCTTGTATTGTTCAATTGACTGCATATATTGTTATTTATGGAGTAGTTGATTTAAAAGTAGTATTATATTTAATTTTTATTTAAAACTAATTTATTTTTAAAAATCATAAATATCATAATATTTTCATAAGTCTACTGGAATTGTTCGCCAAAATTTTGAATGATATTTTTTAGAATCTAGTTCAAGTATACTTTAATCCGAATAAGTTATGGTTTATTGTATAATTACATTATTGGGGGTTTTCAATTATTTATTTTAGTCAGACTCGATTTTGTAATGCGACTACCAATTTGCAATCATTATTAAAAGTAGAAAGAACTGACATGCATTTAGGGTTCTTCATGATTTGGTTAAAAATCAAATTGAACCATAAATCGATTAAAATAATCGATGTTTGATTTGATTTGGTTTAGTTAGGTTATTTTTAAAATTTTTTAAACTGACATTATTTGATTTGGTTATAATTTTACTTTAAAAAATCGTGAAAATAACCAAATCGAATTGATAAACTATATATATAAATTTTATAATTATTTATATATTATTTATAAATAAAATATAAACATTTTAAAAATTTAATCTTAATTTGAAATTTTACTAAGTCTTTTAAAATTTCTAAGCGCAACCAACATTTAGCTCAATTGTCCAAAGTTCCTAACCAAGCTCAAGTACCAGACTATACCTACTATATATAAGCGCTAAGTACTAATCCTGCCTTAGTTTTCTATTTTAGCAAAAGTTTTCCACAATTTCTTAATAGCTGCGCCTAATTTCTGTTCTTCAAGAAAGCCAACAGCTTTTTATGTTCTTCATACAAAGGCAAACGACATAAAAAAAATTTAACTTTTCATCTCACAAGGAAAAGTGAATGTAAAGATTGAAGCTTGGTAAGTGAAAACTTCAAATGCAAGATTATTAAAGCCTTGGAAGATAATTTTTGGTGTTTTTATTTTTTTTATTCTAGCTATATATAAGACCCCAAAAAATTCTTAGCCTAATTCAGTCCTTTAAGCTTGTTAAGAGGTCCCAGATTTAGAAAATTCTAGCTAATTATTCAAACTTAGTGTTATTTTAATCTTCGAAAGTTGACAATATTATTTCGCGATCTTTTCGTCCATTAAATATTGATATTTGAGTTAGTTCATGATCAGGAACGTCAATAGGTATTTTCGGGCAAGTTTTGAATTTTTCGGACCTCATTTAGACCATGTTAGAGGGACCAAAATAGTGAGTCGACGTGAAATCGACACGTTGCGTCATCCATCGCGTTGACGGATAATTTTTCCCTCAGCTCAGTGCAAATTCAAGTGAACCGACCTGGACTCAACTGAACGCGTTGGACATCACGTCGATGCCAACGACGCGGCGCGTCGGTCTGCGTGTCGATAACACTATTTTCAGTCATTAAAAAGACGTATCCTCAGGGTTAATTAAGTCTTTTTCCCACGTCCTCCAGCCACCATAAAATAAAATTTAGCCCTCTTTTAGTAAACTATATTCATTTTTTCACAAATTTCTCAAGAACAAAAAACCTAGGTGAATTAAATTCAAATTTAAGGCTTCAGATTCCACCGCTAATTTTCAAGAATTAACCAACTAAGGTATGTGAAGTGTTCATCCAAGGTTTCCTTCCACCCTTGGAGTCCAAGAAACTATTTTTAAACTTCAAGTGTATGGATTTCAAGAATTTTATGTAGGGTTTGATTATATTCATGTTTATAATGGTTTATTGGGATTCTAATCCATGTTTTATGATAAGTTTCATGTGGGATTAATTGATATATATGTAATATCATGTTAATCCATGTTGAACCCTTGAAATTGTGAAGTTGAAGTTAAATTATGATGTTTACTTGTGTTTAATGTTATGTACATATATCATGCCCATTAAGTGCTTGATGAATTGCTCATGTGAACTAATAAGAGAAGGAAATCATGTCATGTCAGGTTATGTGCGAAATGTATCATGCAAGTGTTTGATAAAATGCCTCCATGAATGAGTTGTGACCAAGTGCACGTGATTATGTTTTTCAAGACTATGTTATGATTTACTTTTATGCTATCGAGTCCTAGGGTATTAAATACTCGACAATTTAGCTGTTTACTTAGAGCCAGTGTCAGTTACAAGATAATCTCAATCATGTCACGATCAGTAGTACTCTCAGTTAGTTACAAAACTCAGGAAAATCTCAGTAGACTCAGTACTAGTCCAGTCTAGTTCAGTATTCAGTTCAGACCTCAGTAAATTCAGTTAGTTAACAGAATTCAGTACTATTCCATTAGTCAACGAAACTCAATGAACTCAGTTCAGTTCAGTTAGATAGTATAATCAGTAATAGTTCAGTCCAACCTAGTACAGACTAGAAATCAATTCAGTTTCTATTCAGTTGGGCGTAGAATTCAGCATTGAGCGAACCCAGGGATGGGGGTATTCCTGCCAGCAGAGGGTTTGACCTTTAGTAGCAATCCCTGCATTACAGAACTACGTAGCCAGCTTAGGTTGAAATATCTTCCTGCTAGACATTATGAGGGTTGATACATATCATTCGAGTTTTCCTGCCAGCGAGGGTTAACGAAAGAGCTTCCTACTAAAGAGGGTTAAATCATAGCTTGTCTCTACCCGTGGCACGGTATTGACACCCTTCCAACTGGGGTTATAGGTTAGACCCCAATCTATTTAGAAAGAGGCATGTCGGTTAGATAATTACCTCCCACAGTCTTAGTTTCAGATTCATTCTCAGTATAGAACTCAGTTCAGTTCTACAGATTTAGGACTGTCAGTTATAGTCTCTCAGCTCAGTACGGAACTCAGTATAGGTCCATAGAATTAAGACTTTCAGATACAGTCATTCAGTTATCAGTAATACAGTATCAGTAAACTTAGATATCAGTAAATTAGTATTCAGACTCAGTATCCAATATTATCACGATCTCAATTACAGTTTATGTATTCATGCATGTACTTTCATTCAGTTATACTCATGTCATTCATTCAGCATTGTCCATGCATATGAACCCATGCATTTCATCCTACCTCACTGAGTATACCAGTACATTCAAAGTACTGACGCATGTTTTTCTTTTGCGCTATGATATCTTATATCGTAGGTTCAGACGCACGGGCTCCAGAGCACCCTTAGCATTTCAGATTCTCAGCAGACAGAGTTAGTGGTGAGTCCTCATAGTCGAAGTTATTTAGGGGCTTGTCCCATCAACTCTACAGTTCAGATAGTTTATAGGCTTTTTAGACTAGAGTATATCTAGACAGTTGTTCAGTTTTTAGTATTGATGTTCAGTTTAGGTATTATGATACCATATTCAGTATTTATTTCATATTTGAACCTTATGGCAAATTTCTGCCTATTTCTGCAAATTTATAGTATTATTATTCAGTTATTACAGCAGGTACCATACATGGGTTAGCTAGTAGTCCTTCAGGATTATGAGCACCGTGTAGCATCCGGGGTACAGACTCGGGGTGTTACAAACTTGGTATCATAGCCTAAGGTTCACTAAAGTCCTAGGAAGTCTGAAAGCTGCATCTAGTAGAGTCTTATACATGGGTGTGTAGCGCGCCACACTTATGGGCAGGAGGCTACGAAATATTTTAGGAAAACTTTCCTTCTTATAGTATTCATATCGTGGAGTGAGCATGAGCTCAATTTAAACTCTCAGTTTAATTTATACCTTTATTATACTTCCAGGACATGTCTTCCAGAGAAGCTAACAAAACAAGTAATGAAAATCAGTCAGCCCCTCCGCCCGTTCAGGCCGATCCCCTGAATGAGCATGTTTCTCACGCTGAATTTAGAGCTATTTTTAGCACCTTAGCTCATTCAGTAGTTTCTCCAAACAATCAACTAGCTATGATCCTATTTAGTCTTATGTCGCGTACTCCGCAAAGTGAGGAAGAGAGGCATAGAAGAAAGGAGAGAAAGAATAAGAGGGCCAGAATGTTACGGCCAAAGAATGCCCAAACAAATCCCCTTTGTTAGGAATGTGGCAAAAACCACCAGGGTATTTGTAGAGCTGGCAGCGATGTATGTTTTGGGTATGGCAAGCCAAGTCACAGATTTAAAGATTGTCCCTATTCAGGCTCCCAGGGTCAGCATAACCGTCCCCCGGCTTAGTCCAATCGCTCGAATCGGCAGGGTGCCACATCCAGTGCCACAAGTGGGCAACACCCAAATAGACTCTATGCTACTCAGTCCTGATAGGATAAGGAAAGTTCTCCTGATATGGTCACTAGTATGTTACAAGTTTATCATTTACATGTTTACACTTTGCTAGATCTAGGAGCTTCTTTGTCCTTTGTTACTCCATATATAGCTGTTGATTTTGGAGTCAGTCACAAAATTCTAGCAGAGTCTTTCTCAGTCTCTACCCTAGTGGGTAAATCCATCATATCTAGGCAGGTATACAGGAACTGCCCGGTTATGGTATCTCAAAAAGTCACTTCAGCAAACTTAGTCGAATTAGAGATGACTGATTTTGATGTTATTCTCAGCATGGATTTGCTTCACTCTTTCTATGCCTCAGTCGACTACAAAAGTAGAATTGTCCAATTTTAATTCCCAAATGAACCTATCTGTAAGTGGAGGGGTAGTACTTCATCTCAGAATTGTACTTCAGACTATCAAAACCTATCAGTTATCATGATATCTATTTATGTCTTGCATGTCATATTCGTACACGTTAGCAATCATGCACACTTATAGTTCCTAGTATAAAGAGCTCAAGTTCACCTAGTGTTACGAATCATATTTCATAAATATAGAAAACTTCAAACTCAGGTCATACAGCTCATGACTCATGTACTCATGTCATGCTTTACAGTATGCTCAGTTCCCATGACCCATGTTACCCTCCTAACGGTCGGTTAAATTCAGATTACGTCATGCATACCCTCGGTTTAGATAGTTTGATAAATCCATGGTGTTGATATTCCATTTCTTAGGCCTCAGTTAAGCATCGAGCTTGGTATAGCATTCATATATATTTCAAGACCTTATGTTTTAACCTTTAGTGAACTCTCCTTATGAAATGATATAGCAATGAGCAGTTGCTTAGAAGGGAGAGAGTAAATGTTTCATGTTAAGAAAAGGTTAATGTATGCTAATTTAACATGAGGTTGTTGTTATGAAGATAAGCTTGAATGTCATGTTGATGTGTAAGTGGCTAAATGCATTTCGCAGATTTGAGCAGGCTTGAACATGGTGGGAGAATTCAGTCCAAATCAGACCTCAGTAGGTAGAGTTAACAGTCATCCAGTAATCTGTAGCTCAGTTTTAAGAAATTGTAGCTATTAATCACTCAGTTATAAGAACTCAGTATTCAGTCTTAGTTACATTCCCAATCACAGTCTCAATCCAGTAATCAGATTAGTAACTTAGTTTAGTTTCAGGTTTGCTTGACCATAGCATATAGTTATTAGTATTTTAGTACCTCAGTTTACAGACTATTTTAGAGTCATGTTATACACTTGGTCTTGCATTCTTGGATAATACAATTTTCATGAATTCATGCTCAGTTATCTCATGTTACTCAGACATTCCCTATTGTCTATGCATAATACTATGCAGTTTTAGTCCAGACTAAGTATAGTTCAATCCTACATAACCATTATTCAGCTATCAGCCACTTAGTTAATCAGATAAGTTAGTACGTTTACGCGTTCGTGCTCAGTGCCCATGTGAATATTTTCAGTAGTTTTAAGTGATATGTTGTACTAAGGTGGAGAGTAGAGCTGAGAGAGTGCTCAAGGAATATGTCTAAGCTTGAAAATTGGTAGTTGCAGTGCAAAAAGTCTTAGTCACTCTATCTTATATGATGATTCATAGGCCTCACTTCATATTACACGATTTTGCCACGATGTGATTCCTTATTCAGATGTCTTATTCAGCTTATGCCAAGATTCCTTGCTCGCTAAGGTCACAAAAACTCAATAGAAAGAGTGTCAAGGAAATTCTCTAGTTGAGTATGAGTTTTCAGCATGTGTTAGTCTGTAAATCTAGTAATTCAGTTTAGCATTTAGGCAGACAAATCCATATGGTTTGGTTTCCATCTTGCCATTTAGTCGCACTGTCCGAATGTCTTATGAATGTAATTATTACAAAATGGGGCAACCAGGTAGTGTGTATTCAACTCAGTTCAGGTATCATACCTTAGTTTCAAATCCTAGATATTCAGTCATGACTCAGTTCGTAGGTGCCCTGAGCATCGTCCCAGCTTCTCCTCAGTATCTCATCCCAGTCAGTATTCTTCGAGGGACATAATATTCCAAGGGGGAGATATGCTACAAAGCCCCCGAGCTTTCATGACCTAAACCTTCCATTTTCTCTTCATGTAACAAATCCAGTTTGGAGTAGTGGGTACTCATAAATTAACCCTCGAGTCCCAATCTCAGTCGTATGCCATGTATTTAGGGGCTCAGTTTAGTTCATGATGTTCAGTTTATGTATCACGTTTCAGGCTCAGTTATGTTCTCATGTTCCCATTCATGCATGTTCAATAAATAATATCGAGCTTGAGATTGGAAATTTTATATTCTTAAAATTCTCTCCTGTGAAAGGAGTGAAGAGGTTTGGCAGAAAAGAGAAACTCAGTCCCCGATATGTCGATCCTTACCGAATTCTCAGCCATTTCAGAAAGGTAGCTTACGAGCATGAGTTTCCTTCAGACTTAGCTTCAGTTCACCCAGTGTTCCATGTCTCCTTACTAAAGAAATGCATAGGTGACCCAGCAATCGTAGTCCATATAGAGGGCCTAGGTATTCAGAACAACCTCTCTTATGAAGAGATTTCAGTCGAAATCCTTGACTATCAGATTTGTAGACTGAGGAATAAAGAAGTCCCTATAGTCAAAGTTCTTTGGCGAAATTAGTCCGTAGAGGGAGCTACTTGAGAAGCAGAAGAAGATATGCGGACCAAGTATCCTCACCCCTTCTCCGCAAACTCAAACTCAGTCCAAGGTAATAGTTTTTCTTAAGCTTATTCAGTTTTATGCTCAGATTTCCATTATAAAACTTGGTTTTAGTTACCATTTCATATTCAGTCATGTGTTCATGAGTCAGTTCATCCATGTATTCATGCATCAGATATGCATGTTCCGTATGAGAAACTCAGCTTATTAGTAATCCCATTCATGCATTCATGAAATAACTCAGTCATATACTCATGCATTAGATAAGCATGTTTAGTATGAAATTCAGTATATCAGTAATGTCAATCAGATAATCATGTTTCAGATGTTTATGTCAAGTAAGTAAGTTTAGTCTACCAGTATTCTCATCTTAGTCGGTCTCATTTGAGAATGAATATTTCCAAGGGGGAGATAATGTAAGACCCCACAAAATTCTTAGCCTAATTTAGTCCTTAAAGCTTATAAAGGGGTTCCAGACTTAGAAAATTCTAGCTAAGTATTCAGACATAGTGTTATTTTAGCCTTCGAAAGTTGACAATCTTATTTCACAACCTTTTAATCCATTAAATGTTGATATTTGAGTTAGTTCATGATCAGGAAGGTCAATAGGTATTTTTGGACAAGTTTCAGATTTTTTGAACATCGTTTAAACCATGTTCCAGTGACCAAAATGGTGAGTCGACACAAAATCAAAGCGTCGCAGCATCCATCGCGTCAACAGATAATTTTTTCCTCGGTTCAATGCTAATTTCAGTAAATCAACACGGACTCAATGCGACACGTTAGACATCGCATCGATGTCAATAATGCGGTGTGTCAATCTGGGCGTCGATAACACTGTTTTCAGTTATTAAAAGTCCAAATCCTTAAAGTTTATTAAGTCTTTTTCCCACGCCCTTCAGCCCCTATAACATGAATTTATCCCTCTTTTAGCAAGTTGTATTCATTCTTTCACAAATTGCTCAAGAACAAAAACCCTAGGTGAATTAAATTCAAATTCATGGCTTCAGATTCCACCGCTAATTTTCAAGAATTTAGCAACTTAGGTATGTGAAGTGTTCATCCAAGGGTTTCATCCACCCTTGGAGTTCTAGAAATTATTTTTAAACTTTAAGTGTATGTATTTCATGAATTTCATATTAGGTTTGATTATATTTATGTTTATAATAGTTAATTGGGATTCTAATCTATGTTTTATGATAAGTTTCATGTGGGATTAATTAATATATATGTAATATCATGTGAATTCATGTTGAACCCTTGAAATTGTAAAGTCGGAGTTGGATTTTGATGTTTGCTTGTGTTTAATGTTATGTACATATATCATGCTCATTAAGTTCTTGATGAATTGCTCATGTAAACTAATAAGAGAAGGAATTCATGTCATGTTAGCTTATGTGTGAATTGTATCATGTAAGTGTTTGATAAAACATCTCCATAAATGAGTTGTGACCAAGTGCATGTGATTATTTTTTTCAAGACTATGTTATGATTTACTTTTATGCTATCGATTCCTAGGGTATTTAATACTCAACAATTTAGTTGTTTACTTAGAATCAGTGTCAGTTACAAGATAATCTCAATCATGTCACGATCGGTAGTACTCTCAGCCAGTAATAGGACTTAGAAAAAACTCAGTAGACTCAGTACTAGTCCAGTCCAGTTCAGTATTTAGTTCAGACCTCAGTAAATTCTGTCAGTTAACAAAATTCAGTACTATTCCGTTAGTCAACAGAACTCAGTGAACTTAATTCAGTTCAGTTAGACAGTATAATCAGTAACAATTCAGCCCAGTCTAGTACAGACTAGAAATCAACTCAGTATTTATTCAGTTGGGAGTAGGATTCAGCACCGAGCGAACTCAGGGATGGGGGTATTCCTTCCAGCAAAGGGTTTGACCCTTAGTAGCAATCCCTGCATTACATAACTATGTAGCCAACGTAGGTTGAGATATCTTCCAGCCAGATATTATGAGGGTTGATATATGTCATTTGAGTTTTCCTGCCAGCGAGGATTGACGAAAGAGCTTTCTGCTAGAGAGGGTTAACTCACAGCTTGTCTCTACCCGTGGCACGGTATTGCTATCCTTCCAACTAGGTTACAGGTTGGACCCCAATCTATTTATAAAGGGGCATGTCGATTAGATGATTACCCCACAATCTCAGTTTAAGATTCAGTCTCAGTATAGAACTCAATTCAGTTCTACAGATTCAAAACTGTCAGTTACAGTTACTCAGCTCAGTACGGAACTCAGTATACTTCCACAAAATCAAGACTGTTAGATATAGTCATTCAATTATCAATAATTCAGTATCTGTAAACTCAGATATCAGTAAATCAGTATTCATGCATATACTCTCATCCAGTTATACTCATACCATTCATTCAGCACTGTTCATACATATGAACCAATGCATTTCAGCCTACCTCACTGAGCATACCAGTACATTCAAAGTACTGACGCATACTTTTATTTTGCACTATGATATCTTATATTATATGTTCAGACGTACGGGCTCCATAGCACCCTTAGCAGTTCAGATTCTCAGCAGACAGAGTTAGTAATGAGTCCTCATAGTTTGAGGGCATGATTATTTTTCAGCATTTCAGTTCATTTTCAGTTGTAGGAGTTAGATGGGGGTTTGTCCCATCAACTCCATAGTTCAGACAGTTTAGAGGCTTTTCATACTAGAGTATTTCTAGACAGTTCTTCAGTTTTTAGTATTGATATTCAGTTTTGGTATTGTGATTCCATATTTAGTATTTATTTCATATTTGAACCTTATGGCAAATTTCTGCCTATTTGCACAAAGTTACAGTATTATTATTCAGTTATTGCAATAGGTACCATACATGGGTTAGCTTGTGGTTCTTCGGAATTATGAGCACTATGTAGCGTCCGGGGTACAGACTCGAGGCGTTACACTATCTTAGCTAATTAAAATTTTATACAAGAATTTAAAAGTATGCATGACATGAAAATTATATTTTTTTACTGATTTTTTCTGTTTGAATTTCAGATAAAAAGACAATAGATGTTGAGATTTAGAGGCTCCACCTCAAGTAGAAAGAACTCCAACTACACTAGCACCTTATGCAACTGAAGAACATGATAGTGTCAAATATTACTTCGATATACAATCCTCTGAAGAATAGAAAAGAACAACTCATGTCTTCGAGATCCTAGCTTCAATGGTAACTATAGAAAAACACTAAAAGATTGAAATCATTATTCAAAGATTACTAATAAAGTGGGTGAATTGAGGACAAAATGTAAGTATTGCTTCTAAGATTTTTCTGCGCTAGCAAAAATAGAACTTCTAATCTTTAGGATCATTTACTTTCTAAGTGTTTGAAGTATCCTTTCAAGTCCATTGATAGAAAGCAAACAACTCTCAAACCAATTAAAGGAAGGGGTAAGCAGTTTTGGAAAAGGTTGTTTATAATATTGTTGAAGTTAAGAGAGTTATTGTTGGGTATGTTATAATTGACGAACGACCTTTTAAAGTCATTGAGGGTGAAATCTTTAAGAGACTAATGTCGATTATTTTGCCTAATTATAAATTTTCTTCTCGAATTACTGTTGCTCAACAATATTTAAGAATTTATCAAAAAGAGAAACAAAAGCTTAAAAGGCTTATTAAGGAGCAACACATTTGTATTACTAGTGACAGTTGGACTTCACTTTAAAATTTTACATAAATGGTCATCATTGCCCATTGGATTGATGATGACTAAAAGTTGAAAAAAAATATTTTTTTTCAAACTCCAAATCACAAGTGTAAGACCACTGCATCCGCTATTAAATCTTGTCTTTTAGATTGGAGAATTGAAAATTTATTCACAGTGACACTACCTCAGCTAATGATGCAGTAATCACACACTTGAAAGAAAAAATTGGTGATTGAAAAGGTGTTATCATGAGAAATAATTTTTTACATATTTGGTGCAATGCCACATCCTAAACTTGATTGTAAAAGAAGAACTGAGTGAGCAAAATAAGTCCATCACTTGGGTAAGAAATGTTGCAAATTATGTTAAATCTTCTTATATAAGAACTGCTTCTTTCAAGGCATATGTTGAGAAGGTTAAAATGACACAAATGGACTTTTGACTTTAAATGTTGAGACAAGGTGGAACTCTACATATTTGATGTTAAATATTGCTGCCAAATTTGAAAAAGGCATTTTCAAAAATCTATATTAATGATCATAAATACTTTATTGTTTTGACTCAAATGAAAAGATAGAACATCCTTCTTCAAAAAATTGAAAGGATGTGAATGTCTTTCTAAAGTTTTTAGAGATTTTCTATCAAACTACTTTGAAGTTTTTCAGTACTTTGCAAGTTACTTCAAATACTTTATTTCATGAACTTTTTAATCTTTAGAGCATAGTTGTCAACTATTCACAGTGTGATGATTCTATTTTAACTGATATGGATAAGAAGATGAAAGTTAAATTTGATAAATATAGGGGTGATTTTAATGATATAAATATGTTATTTTTTATTGTCGTTGTGTTGAATCCTTTCTACAAAATAAAGTATGTTAAATTTTTTTTTAAGAATTATTATAATTCTGTGGAGGAATATACTAAGTCTTATAAAGTACGAGATAATTTAACTAGCTTGTATGCTCATTACAAGAGTTCTATTTCTGAAACTTCTTGTGAAAGTATTGGAGATCAAACTAGTGCGATTAGTGGAATTGATGCAATGAATAGTTTTGTTGTGTGACAATCACAATGGGATAAATATCTTTAAAAAGAGAATAATGTTGATAATAAATCTGATTTTGATAAGTATTTGTAGGATGATGTGGAAAAAATTAAGAATTTCAATATTTTGACTTGGTGGAAAGCTTCATCTGAAAGATATCTAATTGTCTCTTAAATTGCAAGAGATGTGCTTCGTATTCCTACATCTGCTGTTGCTTTAGAATTAGTTTTTAGTATCAGTGGTCAAATTTTTTATTGTTATCAAAATTCTTTGTCACCAAAGACTGCTGAAGCTCTTATTTGTGGTCAACAATGGTTATGTTCAACATCTAAAGAGTGCACGATTGAAGATCTTTTAGAATAAATTCAAATGCTTGAAATAATTGAAAAAGGTACTAACAACTACAACTTACTGATTTCATCTTCCTCTCTTTTGTTTTTTATATTTGACACCATAATAAAAATCTTTACTTATCTTCTCATTATCTCTTTTTTTCTAGAAAAAAAGTTAAATCCTATTCTTGTTCATAGACATTTAATGCATAATATGATAAAAATTCAGAATATTCGGACTCTACTTTGAGCATTGATTAATTTGGAGATCAAGATAAAGAATATGCTGGAAGTTGACTGATCTTTTTGCTGAAATTTAATTGTTGTTTTTTGTTAAAATGATTGTGATTTGAATGGTGTGTTTTTTGAAATTCAGCTTCTATCTTTGCTGAAAAATGATTGCAACTTGGTAGTTATTTTTGTTAGATTTTGGTTCATGTTTTTTCTACAAATTCGGCTATAATAGTGTTGTTTTTGTTAGATTTTTTGTTGATGTTTTTCTGAAAATTTAACTGTTGTAATGTCTTTATTTCAACGGTTTAAATAGATTTTGGTTGATGATTTGGCTGAAATTCAGTTGTTGTAGTGTTGTTTTTGTTAGATTTTTGGTTGATATTTTTGCTGAAAATTCAGTAGTTGTATTGTCTTTCTTTCAACAATTTAAATAGATTTTTGTTGATGTTTTTGATTGATGATTCCGGCTAATGTTTTTGCAAGATTTGACAATATACAGTTGAGATAACTCTCTTTAATGTTAGATGCATCAACAAATCGACTGGGAGGGAGTACAAAGATGGACAAGTGGTCAAAAAGTATAGAGATATGCTTATCAATAAAGTAGTAGAGCAAGATTAGAATTTGTTTCTTATGATCCAGTAGACGGGCAATGGAGACTTAGGGTATCACACTTTTAAGTGTACCTCCCTTCGTAGTTTGCTTGCACATAAAATTAGGAGTTCAAATTTTCTTTGGTGATTTTGTGGCATAATCAAACGTTTGGATTGTAAGGTGTCCTGCTAATATATTCTATAATTTTTCACTTTGTTTGAAGATTCTCTCATCATTTGGTAAATAAAATCTCCAAGTTTTTATCATTCATAGCCTTCTCTCAATATTCAAGTTTTTATTGCACTTGTTCGAAGGTAAATTTTTCTAGAGATGGTTGGAGTAGGCTAGTCAATAATCGAAAAAAATTGAATCAAATCGACCCAAATCGATGGTTATTTTTTTTTTTTGTAGTTTGATTTGATTTTAGAAATTCAAAAACTGACTAAATTGATTTAGTTATGATTTTAACCAATAACCGATCCAAATCGACTCATGAACACCCCTACATGCATTGCAAGTTTATATCAAAATTTATTTAAATAAATATTCTAAAACAACGATTTGGGTTATTAATTCAAAAATCAATTCGAATTGGAATTGTCAAGTTATCCACAACTATTTAGTCAAAACGAGAATTCATTTTGATTGAATTTAACTATCTAGGTTGCTTTTCTTATTGGCTATTAGCTAAGCATTTTCTTAAGAAATAAAAATTCGTGGTAAGACTGAAAAATACTACTACCAGCATGTTACACAATAATAGAATAAAACAGTTCAAATCAATTTTAAAACTAATCAAAAAAGGCAGGACTTAGAAAATGTTCAAATTAAGCATTTTATATCTAAAGATTAATTTAAGCCATTAAAGTGACGGTGCTATAATTACGAGACTCGAGTGGTGCATCATATCATTTTCTCGATCAATATAATTTCTTATCCAAATTTCTAGTTTGTAGATCAAAAATGGAGAGTCATATTATTTTTATTAGGGATTCATAAGGTGACTTGAAACACCCAAACTCAATTTCAAGTGATGGATTTGTAAAATAATAATCCCTTAATAAATATTAAATAAATTGAGAAAAATTCATTTTTCTCAAAAATCCTACTCTTGGGAGGGGGGTGAAATTAGGGGTGTGACAATGAGACTCAAAGGTTTCTGATTGCACCATGTATATAGTTTCTTCAATGTCTTCATTGAGAAATGTAGTCTTGACGTCCATTTGATGTAGTTCTAAGTCATTATGAGCTACAAGTGTCATAATAATTCTAAAGGAGTCTTTCGATGAAACTGGTGAAAAAGTCTCTTAAAAATCTATCACTTCCTTTTGAGTAAATCCCTTAGCAATTAGGCATGCTTTATACCTTTTGCCGTTACTTTTCGAATCGTGTTTGATTTTTAAAATTTACTTACAACTAATTGATTTTGATCCATGTGGTAACTTGACAAGATCTCAAACGCCATTATCTTTCATAAACTTGAACTCATCTTTCATGGTTTTGATCCATTTAAAAAAAAGTTGACATAATTTTGTTTGACTAACGGTTAAAGAATCATTTTTCAGTCTCATGTCAAAATCATGTTCGTAAAGATAAACAACATAATCATATGAAATTACATTCTCTTTTCTCTACTAGATTTTCTTTTAGGCACTTCAACTTGAGGTTGTTGAATATGAGGTAATAACGTTGTGTTTTCTCCATAATCCCTATTTACATATAGAAACACATTTTAAAAAGTAACATGTTCATTTTCACTAGAATCAATATTATCAAATTTCTCTTCAAACACAATTTATTTGTTTTGGTTACTCCCACTTTAATCAACATCCTTAATGAATTTGACATTCCATGTTTTGAAAAAGGATCTATTCGAGGAGTTGTAAAACTTAAAAATTCTCGATCTTTCTGGGTAACCAATAATGTAGCAACTAACAGTTCTTGAACTCAGCTTCTTTTTATTAGGCTTGCAAGTCCTTGTGTAACACCCCGAGTCTACACCCCAGACACCACACAGTGTTTATGACCCCAAAGGACCATAAGCTAACCATGACTAGTACCTGCTGTGAGCACTGAATAATAATACTGTAATAATGTGGAACATACCCTAAAATTCCATAAGGTTCATAATCTGAATACTGATAATAATAACATCTGATAATAATAGCTATAAATTAAATACTGTTTAAACTAGTCTAGTCTGAAAAGCCTCTAACTAAACTGTCTAGATGTGGAGTTGATAGGACAAGCCCCCAACTAACTCCGACTACTGAAATATTGAAGCTACTAAAAATACAAAAATAAAACCATATCCTCGATAGATGAGGAATCAGTACTGAATCTGTTACTGCTAACTAAATCTGTCTAAGCACGGTCAGGAACCTGAGCTTTTGAACTTATGATATGAGATATCATAGCAGAAAGAAAATGGTACGCATCGGTACGTGGAATGTACTGGTATGCTAGATTAGGTAAGGCTGAATGCAAGGATTCATATATATGAACAATAACTAACTGAATGATATGGAATAACTGAGTAAGAATACATGGATAACTTAAACTGATGTAAGTATTGAGAATGCAATACTGCATTTATGTATATAGATACTGTATCTGAGATTTTACTAAAGCTAATTTTTGAGTTCTGATAACTGAATAACTGATATTTGAGATTACTGATAACTGAGTTACTAAGACTGATTGACTGTCTGACAGTCCTGATTCTGTAGAACTGAACTGAGTTCTATACTGAGACTGAAATTGAGACCGTGGGAGGTAATCATCTAACCGACATGCCCCAAATAAGATAACTGGGGTCCAACCTGTAATCCCAGTTAGAAGGGTGTCAGTACTGTGCCACGATTAAGTACAAGTTGAAGAGTTACCCTCATCTGGCAGGTACTCTAATGAGAACGGTGGTACCCTCAACTGGAAGGTTAAAACACCTCATCAACCCTCAACTAGTAGGTTGATCTCTCAACCAACATTGGCTACGTAGTTCTGGAACACAACAACTGCTTCTAAGGATCACACCTTCTACTAGAAGGTGAGCCCCTATCCTTGGGTTCACTCAGTGCTGAATCCTACTCCCAATTGAATAGACACTGAACTGATTACTGGACCGTATTGAGTATGACTGAACTATTACTGATCGTATTGACTGACTGAACTGAACTAAGTTTGCTGAGTTCTGTAACTGACTGAGTAATACTGATCGTAATGTTACTGAGACTATTCTATAACTACTGTAGCTCTAGGTAAACAACTAAATTTTTGGGTATTGAATACCCCCAGGACTCGATAGCGTAAAAAGTAAAGCATAGCATGATCTTGAAAAGCATAACAATGTCCACTTATTCATAATTCATTCATAGAGACATTTTATCGAACACTTGTAGAGCATAACCTTGTACATATACTAGAATGTCATGATTTCACCATTGAATTCACATAGACATTTCATCAAACACATAGGGAGCACAACTTAATGCATATAATCATGGATAACATATAAACATCGTAACTACAACACCCAAACTTGCTAATTCAAGGATCATAACATGGAAATTACACAATTCAATATACATGCTATTTAAATTTCAAAGAATGTATAATTAATCATGGATTGAAACTCAATTAATGTCATGAACTTCAATACAATCCAATTTCAAGCATGTGAATCATGAATCAATAAGCTTATAGTTTAAAAAAGGGATTCTTGGTCTCTATGGGTGAAAGTAACTCATTGATGAACACCTAACATTCCTGAAAATATTAATTCTTGAAGGTTCTTGGAGGAATTCTTGAGTTTGTTCTTGATTTCATGAAAACTAAAGTTTTGCCCTTTTTGAGAGAGAATGAATTAGTCTTGAAAGAAATTGAGTAAATGATGATATAATAGGTTAATTAGGGCCTTAATTTTGTGTTTAGACTGATTAGGGCCGTGAAAAAATACCAAATTATCCCTGGAATAATTAAAATTTTTGCCACTAGATGCCCGATTTTGGGTCTCACCGCGATGCGATGGCATCGCGGTGAGCCATTAGAATATAGTTGGCATTGTGTAAAAAGGGACAAACGTGAAATGACCTTGTGGCGTGACGCGGTGGTATCGCGTTGCCATACTGAAAATTGATAATTGGAAAAATAGTTGGTGGCACGACGCGGTGGAATCGCAGAGCTTCACTGGAAATTGACTATTGGGACCTGGGAGCTCACCGCGATGCGGGGCAATCGCATTACTTTACTGAAAATTGCCAAATGTCATTTGGACCTTCACCACGATGCGGTGATGTGCTATTTGGCACACTTTTATACAAAAGTGGCTATAATTCTTCACCCGGGTATCGAATTTAGGCGAATTTTATATCGTTGGTAAGCTGGTTGAATTTCCTACGCAATAGTAAGCTCTAAACTGAAAAATTATGAGTATTTTAAAAATTATATATTAGAATACTCATATACTGAGAGTTAAACTGAGCTAGGAAATTATAGGGTATTACATCTTGCTTCGCTAGATATCCACAGACAAGCAAGTGACTAATATTAGGCTTCTTACCAATCCACAACACTATCTCTTTGCTAGCAACTCTGTTTAATATATAAACTACAGTCTTTAATCCTTTTCCCCAAAGTGATTCAGGTATAGAAGAATGACTAATCATACTGTTACCATATCCTTAAGAGTTCAATTTCGTCTCTCAGCTATACCATTTTAATTTAAAGCTTCTAACATAGTGTATTAAGGTACAATCCCACACTTTGTCAAATATTTTGTAAAAGATCCTGGATGTTGTTCATCTGATCCATCGTATCTACCGTAATATTCTTCTCCATGATCAATTTGACAACCTTAATTTTCTTGCCTAATTGAGTTTCAACTTCAACCTTGAAAATTTTAAACACATTCAAAGATTGTGACTTCTCGTGAATTAAATAGAGATATCTGTAACTGGAGTAATTTATAAAGTGAATAAAAAATTATTGATCATTTCATGAAGTCTTAGGAAACGGACCACAATATGTATCAACACTAAAAATTCTTTACTCCTATAAGGACCATTTTTTTCGTATATTCATTTGTTTTCCCTTAATACATTGTATACAAATTTTAAAATTTTATAAATCAAGGGAATTAAGAATTTCTTAGGACTCAAGCCTTTGTATTCTTTATTTAGAAAAATGATCCAATCATTTATGGCATAACATTGATGAATTCTCATTTGTTAATAAACGCTTAGTATCGAAGTTACTTGAATGCAGGTTTTCATTGCTACATGAGGCTTGTCTGTTTAATTTGCATAACTTATCAGTCAGAGTACCAGTTCCAACAATATTAGAATTTAGAGAATTCTAGTAATTTCATTTTCAATAGAACAATTGTATTTGGATATGTTCAAACAGGAAATAAAAATTATGTTTTGTCTAAATGACAGTACAATAAATGTTTCCTCTAGTTCCAAATAGAAATCAATATCTAATAAAATTTTAAAAACACCAATAGCCTCCATAACTTCTTTATTGTCGTTGCCTGTATAGATATACCTCTCAGCATCAATCGTTACTTGACTCCTTATTCAATCCTTCATAGTGAGACTTACATGAGTAGTTGCGCCTGCATCTACCCACCAAGTGTCACTACGTACCATAGTCAAACTAACTTCTGAACAAACAAAGTTGAGAAGTTTACCTTTCTTTCACGCAAGGCAACGTACTTTATATACTCGTTCTTTGTGTGACCAAGTTTCTCACAAGAGAAAGATAATGATATTCCCTTGTCTATTGTTCCTTTAGTCTTACTCTTTTTTGCTTATGTGCAATAGTTTTAATTCTTGAAGTAGATCCCGAATGAGCACATTCCATCGGCTCTTTTTTAATTCTATCCTCTTCTTATACGTAGATCTATAAGCTCGTTCAAAGTTTGGTCCTTAAAGTTTATGCCATTAGACACGAGAATATTATTCATATTGACAGATATAGAAGACACTATAAGATAAAATATATAATGCTCACAACTACTCATTCAGATAGATCATGTATGTATGGAGATAATTAAATTAAATAAATCTAAAGAAAAAATAATAAATAAATCAAAAAATATATTTATCACACACACATATATATAAAAGTTGACCCATCTCAAGATACCTAGTACAACATTATCATTTAGTCTTTGGACAGAAATAATAAGTTGTACTCTTATACATAATTTATGAACATTAATTACTAAAACAACTTAATAATATGTCTTTCTTTAGACCAAACATTATCAGCATGTATTACAAATGTATTGCATGCTCATAACTATCCGTAATCTGGCCAAAATAATTTTCTTTGAGATAATTATTGTGCATAAATAAAATATACTTAAATGTGCAAAGTAAAAAAAATCTACACTACAGAAGTTACTTTAGCAACATATTGGTTCAATCTACTTACTTTTAAACAAGAAGCATAAATAAAATAATTACACTCTAAAGAATAAATCCACTCCAATTCATGACAAAAACATCAGAGAGTATAATTGTATATTTGATATAAAATGAAATCTTTGATGAAAATCAAAGCAAAACTTAATTCTAATACTCTTTCCAAAAAAAATGTTCATTTATGTCTAATCTTTTCGATTAATTATAGCAATAAATTTTAAAGAAGACAAGATTTTTTAAACCTTGAAGATGGCTTTTTCTGGTGTTCTTTATCTGAGATGAAGAGAAAAATAAAAGAAGTATTTTCTTATATTTTTTGGAACCATACCTATTTAAAGGCTTTTAAGTGCCTTTTAGAAAAGATATCTTTTCAGGAAAGGTACGTTTTCTATAAGTTTCTAGCAAATATTAGAAAAGGTTCATGAATTTTCTATAATTCCAATTAAATTCATACTAGTAAATATTTACTTTTAAGCCCAAAAACTTTAATAATTTATTAGATCATAAATTGAACTTCTTTAGAAATAACATATCTATGTATAATCTATTAATATGTGAATCCACAAAATAAAAATTATTAACATCCCTCTTTACCATGATAGATCTATTTAAGTTGGTCGTAATTTGGAAAATGATTTAACACTTAACTATCATTAAATTTGAAATGAAAATTGACCTAGAATTTCCCTATGTAATGGTAAACCATCAAGAAAGCAAATGAATCTTGAAAATACAGTAGTCATTGCTTATGGCAAAATTCTGGTAAGGAAAAAAAAATCTATTCACTAGCAGATGAACTACAAAACTTCTATCCTTTTCATTGCACATAATAGAAGTTTTACGGAGGCAAATTTAAATTTAAATTTTATAAGTCCAATTTTACTATCTAGTGTTAACTATTTATAATTTTAAGTAATAGGTTCATGCCTACTTATTTATTGTAATTTTAAATATTTACATATAATTTATACTTCGTAACAATATTAATATTGAATTCATATGAGCCGATCGATACATCCCTCCCTGAAGCACCTGTCTTTAACATCAAAAAAGCCTCATTGTGGGCTCTTTAGAATCATCCGTTGCTTACAATTTACTTCGCTCTTCACATGCTCATTTATGTACCATGATATTTCTCCTAAATATAGAATCATTTTTGGGAAACCTATATAGATAGATAGATAGATGCCAAAAATCTTTTTAAATGTTAGGCTTTTGTAACTGTAGTATTTGAATCAATAAATACTAGTAATTTAGAAGACTTAAAAGTTTCTTACGGAAGTAGATTTGCAATAACCATAACTCATTCCACCGATCATCGGAAATTCTCACTAAGCGGATGAACTCCCTTTGTTCATAGCTTAAATATCCTTTAGAGATACATAGTGTTTCACTAACTCTAGACGTCATCTAATATGAAAAGCCCTATTTTCCTACCTTCATGATGGTGTTCAATAGGATTATAGATAAGGAGAAGGACGAGCTAATGAGCTAACGGATTAATTAAGACCCCTTATTAAATAGAAATTTCCAACATCAACTATCATACTTAAATTATGCTTTTCTTTCATTATCTTTTTGGGCAATAACTTTAACAATTAAAAATTCTGACATGATAATTGTTGGTGCGTATGGTTCACGGTTCCAATATACTTGCAAAAAGCGTCAATTAAGTGATATTACATTTGCCATTTCAACTTATTGTTTTCAGATGCCATATTAATTGATTATAAGTGGAAATAGCTACTGACAGAAATGTAAGATAAAATTGAGTACATTACACCCTTCTGATAGGATCCTTCTTCGGACCCTGTACAAAGTAGGAGCTTTTGTGCAATAGGCTGTCCTTTTTAAGTAACCTGTTAATTAGCATATCCATTGTTATCTAAGGGATTGTTTGGTCTACCGATGAATTATATAAGAATTATAATGCAAGAATAGTAATTAATACTATCATATATGAAATAATTAGGATTATATTATGCAGGAATTATCAATTTTAAAGGCGTTTTTATTTTAGATACTCTTATTATTCATGTATTAATACTACATATTCTTGTTCAAATTATATCTCATATCTCACATGAAAAATGCAAAGATTATTTCTTTTATAGGGTCAACCAAAAACATAGCATTAAAAATGATAATACATGGTGGTACTCGATCTCATTAGGCGTACGTAACTTTGGACTCTCGGGTTCAAATAAACTCAGTATTTCCGGTGAAGAGTATAAATTTATGTACCAAAATTTACTAAAAGTGTATCAGATACTTAGTACTTAGTAAGTAGACTGTAGATACAAACTCATATTAAAGTATAGAGAAGATTAAAAATTGAACTCGTAGATATAAAATCCTGGATTCGCCTCTTATATATATATTACTCTATATAATAAGCATGAATGGGGACTAAAATGAGGAGCTTAGGGTCGTCTTTTAAAAATGACAACTAAGCTCCTCAAAGTTTTATTTAATATTATTTTGAGAATTTTTTTAAAATTACTTATATTTATTTAAAACTTATGTGAAAAAAATATTATACATTATAATAATTAATGTTAAAATATTTAAAATTCATGATAAAAAATTGATTGCTTCTCAATTTTTTTACAGTGTTGCTTAAATTGGGATAACTATTTAAAAATGACATAAAAAATACTATAAATAATAATAATGAACAACTTAAAAACTAAAATGAGGAGCTTACGGTCGTTTTTTAAAAAAGACAACTAAGCTCCTCAAAGTTTCATTAATTATTTTTTGAGGACTAAAATGAGGAGATTAGGGTCGTTTTTTAAAAATGACAACTAAACTTCTCAAAGTTTCATTTATTATTATGTTGAGCAGCTTGGGGTTGTCCTAGCTGCTTCACCTGTCTGCTTCAACTGCTTCAAATGTAATTTTACTATATCAACCTTAATTAATTATTATAGGGACTAAAATGAGGAGCTTAGGGTCATTTTTAAAAAACGAGAACTAAGCTCCTCAAAGTTTTATTTATTATTATTTTGAGGATTTTTTTAGAATTACTTATATTTATTTAAAATTTATGTAAAAAAAAATATTATACATTATAATAATTATTGTTAAAATATTTAAAAGGCATGATAAAAAAATAATTGCTTCTCAATTTTTTTGCAGTGTTACTTAAATTGGGATAACTATTTATAAATCATATAAAAATACTATAAATAATAATAATGAACAACTTAAAAACTAAAATGAGGAGCTTACGGTCGTTTTTTTAAAATGACAACTAAGCTCCTCAAAGTTTCGTTAATTATTTTTTGAGGACTAAAATGAGGAGCTTAGGGGCATTTTTTTAAAAATGACAACTAAGCTCCTCAAAGTTTCATTTATTATTATGTTGAGCAGCTTGGGGTCTTCCTGGCTGCTCCATCTGCCTGCTTCAGCTGCTTCAAACATAATTTTACTATATCACCCTTAATTAATTATTATAAATTATTAAATTTAAGTATTATAATATTAATATTATTTACCAAAAAAGATGTTTTCAAAATGACTACTAAGTTCCTCAAAGTTCCACTTATTATTATTTGAAATATTTTTTTAGCTGCTTCAATCGTAATTTTAATGTATCACCTATAATTAATTATTACAAGTCATTTACGTATTAAAAAATAATAATACTTAATAAAATAACTATTTTTGACAGGCCTCCTTCGGTTGGTTCGACATAATTTTACTATATCACCCCTAATTATTTATTATGAGTCATCTAAGTGTTAAAATTTAATATTAAAAAATTAAAATAAAGTCATTTAAGTTTTAAGAAATTAATAATATTAATATTAAATTAATTTGACGTCTTATATGAGATCCACTTAATTTTTTTCAAAAGTATTTTTTATATTAATTTTGTTATATCACTTCTAAATAGTTATTATAATTCATTCAATACATGTCTACTTCGTTGCTTCGATCACGATTTTATTATATCACCCCTTATTAATTATTATGTTCATTTAAGCATTGTGCCACTTAAATTGGATAGTTATATAAAAGAGGAAGTTTTATGTCGAAGCAGGTAGCAGGTCGGCATGCCTGTTTTAGCTGCTACAACCGTATTTTTACTGTATCACGCTTAATTAATTATTATAAGTTATTTACATATTAGAAAATTAATAATATTTAATATAAATAAGTAAAATAAACATTTCTAACATGGCTGCTTCAGCTTCTTTAACCGTAATTTTATCATATCTCCCCTAATTAATTATTATAAGTCATCTAAGTATTAAAAAAAAAAAATTTAAGAAAAATAGATATAAAATTATAAATTAACTCTTGATGTTTTAAATTAGCTTGACGTCTTATATGAGGCTCACTTAGGTTATTTTCACAAGTAATTTTTTATAGTTATTATGTTATATCACGTTTAATACATGTAAGCTTCGCTTCTTCAATCGTGATTTTAATATATCATCCCCAATTACTTATTATGGTTATTTAAGCATTAAAAAATTATATTATTAGTATCGTATATAAGAAGTCACAATAAGTAACTGAAGCAAACTGCTCATGTTCGACATGCATGCCTCAGTTGTTTGAATCGTGATCTTATAATATTACCCCTAAGTAATTTTTATAAGTCATTTACGCATCAAAAATTAATAATATTTAATAAAAAAATTAAATTAGATATTTATGAGATGACTGTTTCAATTACTTCAATCGTAATTTTACTAAATTACCCATATTTAATTATTATAAGTCATTTAAGTATTAAAAAATTAATAATATTTAATTAAAAAAAAGGTAAAATAGACGTAAAATGATAAATTAATTTTTAATGTTTTAAATTAACATGACGTCTTATATGGAACCACTTAAAAACAAATTCACAAGTATTTTTTATAATAATTTTACTATGTCACTTCTAATTAGTAGAATAGAAAAAAAATATTCTAAATCACAATAATTAAGAAGTTAAATTATTTTTAAAATATAATTGGCTATCAATGTTACAAAAGTTTGAACAACTTAAAATACCGTTATGCAAATTTCATCAATCTGAATATAATATTATATGTCCAACTTAGAATTTACCAACCAAATAAATAAAATTTTTAATTAAATAATAGAATTGTACATAACATAAAAAATTTAAGAATCAACTTTGGGCTGTGCGTAGCACGGCGTAAGCCGGCTAGTATATATATATATATATGAAAAATGATTATCAGTTGGCATGCATCTTTTCCAATTTCCATTTTTTTTTTTTTTTTTTGGTATGAAAGCAAATATGGTTACTTTCTTATAGAAGCAATTTTAATTCAATTTCATCATTGTTGTTATTTAAAAATATTATTGAGTTAGATCTGATTGATGTAGATGGGCTACAAGCCCATTAATTTTTTAGAAAAAGGATACTCTATAACACTTTTTAAAATAAATAATCCAAGATTGATATTTTCTTAAAAAATAGTTAGTCGGGTATATTATTTCTACTTTATAGTCATTTCTTAATTTAAATCATTTTGGCCCACATAGTTCAGATACAGTCTATATACAATACTAATTCAGTTTTCAACTTGGGTCATTTGATCCTTTTAAAAATATCTCAGTTTATTTTTTGGTATAAATTTTTTAACTGAAAAAATATTTACTTTTTTTTATTGTTTAGAAATAAGAATTAAATATAATTATATAAAAACGATATAATTGTTCTATAGAATATGTATCTATATAAGATATATATATATATGTATAAAATATATATAAAAAAAAATACATAGAAAGTGTATAAAAATTATACAATTATTGTATAAAATGTGTAAAAAAAATGTACAAATAGTATATTTTTTGTATGGAATATTTATATGTATAAGATATGTATAGAAACTGTATAGAAAAGTGTGTAGAAATCATGTAGAAAAAGCCAGCAAATTGAAATGGCTAGAAAGTGAAATTTAAATTTCATGGTCAGTTTCGTGAAAATAGTTTAATTTAAAGTGTCATTTCTGTCCTTTTCCCTTAATATTTTCTGCCTAAAATCCCAAAGCTAACTTATATAAACACTATTTCTCTCTCTCTCTCTACATAAGGTCCTTATAGCACGAAATTACATGATGATCCCAAAAGTTGGTGGCTTTGAATTTTTGACCAACATAGAAAAAGTCTTTAAAGACTAGTCTTCCTTTTTTTATATATAGTACAAGTATATTTTTGCCTCTCTACACCTCAAATATTTTTAAACTTTTCATTCTCATATGTCTCTAAACTTCTATTTTATTTTTATTTTTTTAAATTTACCTTAACTTTATTTTTTTCTTATTTTAATTCATTTGGCTCAACTTTTATTTTTCTTTTACTTTTTTTCCTCATTTTTTTTATCAAACATTATTTATTTCTTCATTTCTCTCTTTTTTTTTAATTCATGGTCTTAGTCTTTATTTTTATTTTTTATCAATTCTCATTTTTTTCTTTTCATTTTTCTCAAACTTTATTTGTATTGTTTTGTTCTCATGTTTGTTTTGCTCAATCTTTTTTTTTTTACTTTTTTGTTATTTATTCTACTTTTTTTTCTTAATTTTATTTTTTTCTTGTCTTTTTTTGTCAATCTCTTTTTTTATTTCTCTATTTTGTTTGTTTTCTTTTTTATTTTTTCTCAACTTTTATTATATTTTGCGAATAAATAAAAAATTGAATAATCGGCAAAGAGATCTTCTTTTTTTACATCAAAACAAATTTTTGGACATGACTTGTTGTTAAGAAGTCCTTTGGGATAGGTCTTTGTAATGACCCTTCAGGTCCTTTTTCATGTTTATGCTTATATTCACCGTTTGAGCTTCTCCACAGCTATCCCAAGTCATTTATGACTTGTTGGGACCGACGGTTCGGTTACTGGGCAGTTCGTTTGGTTTTTAGAGTCAATTTTCTATTTTAAAATCTTCGTTGGTACAAATGGTCACCGGGCGAAAATATCAGTGAAACGACTTGAATGCAAATTCAGACTGCACCAGCAGATCCAAATTATTAATTTTAGTCTAGGTAGACCTTTGGTTTGGCTCCCAATGCACCCGAGCTCATCTCGACCTCTTGGTCGAAAAATTAAAAATTACAAAGAATGGGCGTGGGACCCACATTTGATCGAAACATCCTTGGATTGAAAATCTAACTTTTCCATCGTGTCCAAAACGTCAATTTTAGGCTAGGAAGACCCTTGGTTCAGGTCCTAAGGCTCCTGTACTTATTTTCGGCTATTGAGCAAATTTTATGAAAAGTGATAAAACTATAGGTATGGGCCCCACTTTTTACCTAAATGATCTCCAATGAAAGTTTTGATAATTCCAATGGATTTAAAATGTGGTTTAAACTCAAAATTTACTATTGAATCATGTTCTTTGGATTCCGGATGAGTTTCGAGGGTCAAAAATTTATTTTTGAGTTTGTTGTCATCTAGTGCAACCGCAATCGCGGCCAAGAGTGTAGCGATCGCGGGTAGTGCGAGTGCAGCCCATATGTCCGCAATAGCACTATCTCTGTAACTGTAGGGGCTATATAAAGGCCCCAAAATGCGTTTGGGGGATTTCTCCTTCACCATTTAGACCTACAAACCCCAAAATGAGTGTAATAACTCATAATTAGTCATGGGGGGTGACTTGAGAGCTTAATTATCATCTTGTATCGCTATTATCTTCAAGATTAAGGTAAGAATTTCTTAAATTCGTGCTTGAATTTCTTAGTTTGAACCCAAAACCCCAATTTATCTTAGGGCTTGATTTTTTCCCAAAGTATGCTTAGTTTTTACCCATTCTTTGAGGGTTATGATTCCTTATTCATGTGTGAATATTGGGTTGGTCTCGGAAACTCATTTTCCGTATATGGGACCCACTTAGGGTTTTGGTATCATTTTTGGACCCGTAGCACACTAATGCAATATGGGTATCATTAGACTCGTATTGATGAGTAGATTATGGTTTTTATAATGTGATGGAATTTTGAGGATTGTAAAGTGAAGACGAGAACATGGTGCATGAAGTGAGGTTTTGCGGTTTGGCCTTGAGGTGGGCTTTGGTCTACTTTTCTTTATAGATGATGTGTGATACATATTGCGTGTGAATAGGGATATTAGGCTTGATTATGAGTAGGATAACTTGGCCTTGATATATTGATGTTTGGGGATTAGATGAGGGTTTTGAACCTGTAAGATAGCATATTTATAACCCTTTTGTATCCTATTGCCTTCCCTCTTTAGTTTAGATCAGTTATAGCATGGGTATGATATAATTCTATGTTTGGAATATGGTTTTATCTATTGAAGCATGATTTGTATATTTAGCCTTATTTGGCTAGTGTAGTAGTAGTCTTAAAATCATAAGTTGGGTAGAGTTGACTTAAGTACCCTTGTTTCAGGTTGAAGTTGAAATCTTAGGCTTAAATATGGCTTACTTGATATCTAGAAGATGAACTAGGTACCTTAGCCTAGTTTTGGGCGTAGAATGCCTAATTATGGAAAGTGTGGATTAGAAGTGGGATCGTTCGGCCCACTTAGGCCTAAGTTTGTGCTTAAGTTTGTGCTAAGTCTTGTGGTCTTAGTGTGGATGTTAGACATAGATGAGGATAGTAGACCTTAGAATAAGGTTACTTCATAACTTGGTAACTATTATTGATGTTCCCGGAGTGTGGCTTTTGAGTTATGGTTATGATACTCCCTGTGGAAGTGATATTGGGCATTTAGAGATAATATTCCTCCTAGATACATTATGTGGCCTGTAGAGATGCTATTTTCTCTTAGACTTGATGATTGGCCTATACAGTTGCTATTTTCTTTAGCCATGATTGTTGGATCTATAGAGACATTGTTCCTCTTAGATATGTAAATTGGCCTAGAGAAGTGATATTCCTCGTAGTCATGATGTATGACCTATTGATATAAAATATCCTATAGACAATTACATGTCTATCTATGTTATGCCTCCTAGATGTGAGATGCCTCTTGTGTGAGAGATGATTACATGCTTATTGATATTATGCCTCCTATATATGAGATGCCTCTTATATGTGAGATGATTAGAGATATGCTACGACTTATAAATATAATTATTGATATGAGTCTCAAATATATGCATGGGCCTAAGGTCGTAACTATGATGTTCTGATTATTTTAAATAAATTAATGGGCCAAGGGCCGTGTTATGATACTGATTGAATAGCCGAGAACTATTTATCATTATAAATGATGTGATTACAGTTTATGAATATGAATATGTATATGTTTGTATACATATCTCTCCGGTATGGAATGGGGGAAGATGTGGTATGATGCTTATTATTCCACTGAGTGAATACTGGTGATGGAATGCATAGATTTGGTACGTTATCATTATTTACCATTATAAATAATGGTATTATAGCTTAAATGTGATCTTATAACTTCTCTTCTTGTTAGACGGTTAAGCTATGTGGTAATTAGTTGTCTATTAGGGGACTATAACACTTGATGACTAGGAATCGAATGTATTAGTCAATGAATCTTGCTTAGTTGAAACATGGTAGATAACAATGGTTAGTTAATGAATGGTGTCAATTAATAAAAGATTATTTGGTGATAAATAGTAAGGTGTTGTCTAGTAATAATTAACGATATAGGATAATTAGTTGATAATAATGAATAGTGGATAAATGGCGGTTTTGGTCTAGTAATGAACCTTGACTAGATGATAGATGTTGGCTAATTAATAAATAGTGGTTAATTGTTATCCCGAGAGTAAGGATTATGTGAAGGATAATATTTAGGCTACTAACTAGAGGTTATGTGATGACTATTGAACTAGTGATTCTATTATAATAAGTGTTAGTTAACAAATAATGAGTAGTTGGGAAGTATTGACTAGATAGATATGCTATGGTGATACTTCTATGTTTATGAGTAATTTAGTGTATCTAATTCAGTTGTGGTAATTGTGATGCAATTGGTACTCGGCAAGGCTAGAGGATACTATTGTGATGCTATTGATACCTAGCAAGGCCGGAGGATACTATTGTGATGATATTGATACCCGGTATGGCCGTAGGATATTATTGTGATAATATTGACACCTGGAAAGGCTGGAGGATTCCATTGTGAGGCTATTGATACCTGGCAAGGCCAGAGTATACTAGTCATAATATTGATACTCGACAAGGACAAAGGATACTATTGTGATGATATAGATACCCGACAAGGTCGAAGGATGCTATTTTGATGATATTGATACCCGGCAAGGACGAAGACACTATTATGATGATATTGATACCCGGCATGGTTGGAGGATACTATTGTGATGATATTGATACCCGGCAAGGTCGGAGGATACTATTGTGATGATATTGATACTCGGCAAGGTCAGAGGATACTATTATGATAAAATTGATACCCGACATGACTGAAGGATATTTTTGTGATGATGTTGATATCCGATAAATTTGGAGGATATATTGATGATATGTTGATACCCGATAAGGCCAGAGGTTGATTACGATGATGATAGTCCCGATGAGGATAGTTATGATCATTTGTGATATTTATTGTATACTTTGTATTCATTCCTACTTGCGCATTTTCTATCACCAGTATGCACCTATGTCTATCAGCCGGTATGGGACGGTTGCATAGATATAGGTGAAGAATATACTTTGTGTTGTTGTATGTTAATTGGACCTTTTGATCCTGGGGAGATGGGGTACGCATAGGCTCAGCTAGGTATTTGGTTGTCCAGAGTAGCCGGTTATTTATTGTGTTATTGATATTTTTGTTATCATTGTTATGATTGTTATTATGGCTAGCTTATGACAGATTGATCTTTGATCCGGTATAGAGATTTGAGGTATGTCTTCGGCCTCTCCTATCTTATGATTGCATTAATATGCATGATTATTTCATGTCTATCCATGTGGATTAGAAACTCCAAGTATGATAGTATTTAAATCCCGATTCTATTATAATGAGTTCTCAAATGAGAATATGATGATATAGGTTATGCTTTGAAATGACCTCGTGTTTATATGTATATGTACCTATATATATATATATATATATATATATATATATATAGCTATATGAAGCTATGAAACTACCGTATAATCCTTCCTTCGTTGTTCATGTTGTATAGTCATTTTTTCGCCTTGTATATCACTATATATATTTTTATTTCGCTCTTTATTCGTGTATTGACCTGGGATATACAGTATAACATTAACGTAAATTGAATGTATCTAGAATAGGATAGTTCAACCTAATACTTCCTTAGTTTTATTATGTTAGACTCTTAGACATGAACAGGATAGTTGTTTTTTACTATCTTATTGACTTATCATATGATTTCTAGACTCTTGGGTGTAGTTTCTATTCTGTTTATATGTTGTATATATCTTCTTTATCTTTGGAGCTCAATTGGTAGTAGCCTACTGAGTACCATTCATTTGGTACTCATACTACACTTCTGCAGCCTATAGATTACAGTACAAGTTATCACCATTAATGTGTAACGCCCCAAATCTTGTACCCGAAATGCTACACGGTGCTCATGACCCCGAAAGTCCATAAGCTAATCCATGACTGATATCTGTACCTGAATAATGTATAATATACTGTATAAATATGGAAATAAAGTCTGAGAGGCTATAAGGTTCAAATAACTGATAAAACATAACATCTGGGAGTACGGTATATCAATACCAAAACAAAAACTGAAATAAAGTGTCTGAACATACTATAGTCTGGAAGCCTCTAAACTATCTAAAAACTGTGGAGTTGATGAGACATGTCCCCAACTAACTTCGAACTACTAAAATAATAAAGTAATAAAATAATCATGCTATCCTCGAATGATAAGGACTCTTTGCGAGTCTGGCTGTTTAACGTCTGATCTACTAAGGATGCTCTAGAGCTCGTACTTTCAAACCTATTGTATAAAACACCATAGCGCAAATGCATTAGTACGATTGAATGTAGTGGTATGCAAGTGAGGTGGGTTTAATGCAAGGGGTTTATATGCATGAACAATTCTAGCTGACTGTATAACATGAACGTGAGAATACATGCATAAATAAGTTATTGTAACTGAATTCGTGATGATACTGACTACTGAGTCTAAATGATGATAACATGAGTTACCGGTAACTGATATAACTGATACTGAGTGACTGTTTCTGACAGTCTAAGTTCTGATGGAACTAGCTGAGTTCTGTACTAAGCTGAGTGAATGTATCTGACTGTCCTAAGTTCTGTAGAACTATCTAGTTCTATTACTAAGACTAAGACTGAAACTATAACTATAGGAAGTAGTTATCTAACCGACATGCCCCAAATAAAGCAATATAGCTGAGTTGGGGTCCAATTTATAACCCCAATTAAAAGGGTGTCAATACCGCGCCACAGGTAAGGACAAGCTGTGAGTGACCCTCATCTGGCAGGTACTCTAATGAAAATGGTGGGACCCTTATCTGACAGGTTAATCTTCCTCATCAACCCTCGATTGGCAGGTTGATATCTCAACCTACGGTGGCTACATAGTTCTGGAATGCAAGGATTTCTTCTAAGAATCACACCCTTAACTGACAGGTGAGTTCCCATCCTTGGGTTCACTAGGTGCTAAAACCTAGTCCCATCTAAATAGACACTGAACATGACTATTTAAACTAAACTGTACTGAGTTCATTGAGTTCTGTTGACTGACAGAATACTACTGAGATTACTGAATTACTTAGCTTTCTGAGGTTTCTGGAATTATTGAGTTTAATAAGTTTTTCCTAAGTCATGTGACTAACTGAGTTCTATGGATCATAGCTTGACTGAGAGTATCTTGAAAAATATGATACAGCTCTAGGCACATAGCTAAATTTTCAGGTACAAGTACCCTCAGAACTCGATAGAAGGAAACTGACAAGGAATAACATTCTTGAATACGTGACCAACAATCCATAATACAATAAGTTGGGGATTTCATGAAGTACATGGTTATCATAATCTTGTACATGGTAGGAATGCATATAATCAATGTCATAATTTCATACCCTAAGCATCCAACAAATATTTAACTTGCACCACAATAGCATGGGAGTCATTTGAACATAAGGGTAAAACATACATTTATCATATGGGCCATACATACACAACTTAGGGCATAGGTGTAATCATCAAATAACACATCATAAACAACTCAATTCATATATTTCAACTTGCATGCTAACGTAGTTTCATGAAAAATACGTAAAGATTCCAACTTGGGAATCGTACAACAAGATAAACATGGTTACAAAATAACCCACTACATAAACATCATGATTTATAATTTGAAATAGGGTTCTTGAGCTTTATGGATAAAAGGAATCCATAAATCAACACTATGCATACCTTGGATGGAAGATTCTTGAAAACTAATGGTGAAATTCTGGAAATTGGATCCTCAGTTGAAACCCTAAGCTTGTTCTTGATGGATTTTGAGAGAGATGAGTGTTTTTAGGTTGAATTGGGGTTTAATCCTGTGTTTCAGACTTATATAGGGGTGGAAAATTATCCCTTTTTCCCTTGAGGACACGGTCATTTAATGACTAAAAACTGGGTCCCGATGCTACAAGAGACGCGGCGCATTGATGGTTGCGATGCAATACTCAACATGTCACACCATGATAATGTCGATCCTTAGAAGTTTTGGCTCTGGCAACCTGCACAGATATTGACCAACGCGATTGGCGTTGCGGCACGCCATAATCACATTGGTCCACTATTTTAAGACTCTGAACATGATCTAAACATGTTCTGAAAAATTCAAAACTTATCCGAGAACACCTATTGAACTTCCTGATCATGAATTAATAAAAATACGGACCATTAAGTGATGTTAAGGTGGCAAAATGAGATTGCCAACTTTCGAAGGCCAAATAGGCTAAGTCTTGAAACCTAGCTAAACTTTTCTAAGTCTGGGACCCCTTGACAAGCTTAAAGGACTGAATTAAGCTTTAGGATTTTATGGGGTTTTACAATGTCTCCTCCTTAAGAACATTCACCCTTGAATGAGACTAACTAAGAGGGGAGAAAAGACAAACTGACGCACATACTGAACATGAACAACTGAAACATGATTCCATGACTGACATGACTAATAACTAAATACATCATACTGAGCATACATATCTGATGCATGTATAACTGATTCATGAATGCATGACTGAGTGTTCTGATGAACTGAGTTTCTTACAATGAGAATACATATCTGATGCACGATTATATGACTTAACTGGTACATGAATGCATGACTGAATATGCAATGGTAATTGATACTGAGTTTATAATGGAATTCTGATCATGAACTAGATACCAAGCTGTGGCTGAAATCTGAACATGAAACTTAAAGCTTAAGGAGAACCATTACCTTGGGCTGAGTCTGAGTTAGTGGAGAAGAGGTGAGAATACTTGGTACGCATGTCTGCTTCTGCTTCCCAAGTAGCTCCCTCAAAGGACTGATTCCACCAAAGAACTTTGACTAGAGGGACTTCTTTGTTCCTCAGTCTACGAGTCTGATAGTCAAGGATTTCAACTAGAATCTCCTCATAATAGAGGTTGTTCTGAACATCTATGCTCTAAATAGGGACTACAACTTTTGGGTCACCTATGTGCTTCTTGAGCAAAGAGACATGGAAAACTAGATGAATTAAGGCTAGATCTGAAGGCAACTCAAGCTCATAAGCTACTTTACTGAAGTGACTGAGAATTTTGAAGGGACCAAGATATCGAGGACTCACCTTTCCCTTCTTATCAAATCTCTTCACTCCCTTCATGGGAGAGATCTTTAGATAGACATAGTCACTAATCTTGTACTCGAGATTCTTTCTGCGCATATCTACAAAAGACTTCTATCGGCTCTGAGTAGTTCAGAGTCTTTTTCTGATCAACTGGACTTTTTCTAAGGCATCGAATACTAAGACAAGCCCTATAACTGAAGCCTCACTAACTTCGAACCAACCGACTAGAGATTTTTATCTCCTACCATAGAGATCTTTGAATGAAGACATCCAAATATTGGAATGATAGTTGTTGTTGTATGCAAACTCAATCAAAGGCAAGTGATCATCCCAACTACCCTTAGAATCAATTACACACGCCCTTAGTATATCTGATAAAGTATAAATGGTCCTTTCTGCTTGACCATCTGTCTGAGGATGAAAAGTTGTACTGAGATAAACTTAGGTACCAAGACCCTTTTGGAACGCTTTCCAAAAATAAGAGGTGAACTGGGTACCTCTGTCTGAGATAATAGACAATGGAATATCGTGTAATCTGACCAACTCTCTGATATAGAGTTTGGCGTAATCCGCGGCTTAATAGGAGGTATGGACTAGAAGAAAATAAGTTGATTTGGTCATCCTGTCTACAATGACCCAAACTAAATTATGCTGATGATGAGTACAAGGAAAAACCATCATGAAGTCCATGTTCACTTTTTCCCATTTCCAAGTAGGAATACTAAACTCCAGCATAGACCCACTAGGTTTTTTATGCTCTATATTAACTTGCTGACACGTAGAGCACTTAGCCACAAACTCTGCAATATCTCTCTTCATCCCACTCCACTAATAGATATCTGATAAGTCGTGGTACATCTTTATGGCCCCTGGATGAATAGAGTAATGTGCCCCATGTGCTTCTGCAAGAATTTGTAGCCTCAAGTCATCTACACCAAGAACACATAAATAACCCTGACAACGCAATGCACCATCTCCCCCTTAGGAGAAAACCTCTATTTTCTGATCCTTGACTGACTCTTTCAACCTGACTAGACTGCGATCTCTACCTTGATTTTCTTTCACCTTGGAAACTAGAGATGATTTTAAACTACTCTAAACCCATATATTACCCTATTCTGTATCGACTAAGCGAACACCTAGTCTAGCAAGATGATGGAATTCCTAAGCTAGCTTTTTCTTACTATCCTCAACATGAGTAACACTACCCATAGACAGTCTACTGATAGCATCGGCCACTACATTGGCCTTGCTTGGATGCTAAAGGACACTCATGTCATAGTCTTTCAAGAGCTCTAACCACTTTTTCTGACGAAGATAAATATCTTTCTGAGAGAATACGTACTGAAGGCTTTTATGATCTGTGAACACGTCTACATGAACATCGAACAAATAATGCCTCCAAATCATTAAGGCAAATACTATGGCTGCTAACTCAAGATCATGAGTTGGATAATTCTTCTCATGGGGTTTAAGCTATCTGGAGGCATAGGCTATGACCTTACCATGCTACATGAGGACACAACCCAAACCTACTCTGGAGGCATCACAGTACACCACAAACCCATTTGAACCATCTAGAAGAGCTAAGACTAGAGTTGAGGTGAGTCGAGTGTTCAACTCCTGAAAACTCTTCTCACAAGGATTTAACCACTGAAACTTGACTTTCTTCTGAGTCAATCTGGACATAGGGGATGCAATAAAAGGGAATCCCTCAACAAACCATCTGTATTAGCCAGCCAAACCCAAGAAACTCCTAATATCTAATGGAGAGATAGGTCTGGGCTAGTTTCTTACTGCTTCGATCTTTTAAGGATCTACTCTAATTCCATCATCGGAAATGATATGGCCAAGGAATGCTACTGACCGTATCCAAAATTCACACTTACTGAATTTAGCGAACAACTAATGATTTCTAAGAGGCTGAAGCACTGTTCTGAAATGGTCTGCATGATCATGCTCACTGCAGGAATAGATAAGGATATCATCTCTGAAGACTATGACGAACATGTTCAAGTACTACTTGAACACCGGTTCATCAAGTCCATGAAAGTTGTTGGGGAATTGATAAGACCAAAGGACATGACTAAGAATTCAAATTGACCATACCGAGTTCAGAAGGCTATTTTTGAAATGTCACATTCCCAGAATCTGAACTGATGATATCCCAATCTGAGGTCTATCTTAGAAAAATAGTTGGCACCCTGAAGTTGGTCAAACAAGTCATTGATTCTGGAAAGTGGATACTTGTTCTTGATCATTAATTTATTGAGTTAATGGTAATCAATGCACATTCTGAGAGAAACGTCTTTCTTTCGCACGAATAAGACTGGTGTACCCCACAGGGAAATACCGAGTTTAATGAATCCCTTATCTAAGATATTCTTTAACCATTCTTTCAATTTCTCAAGTTTTGCTAGTGCCATTCTGTATGGAGGAATAGATATAGGCTGAGTATCTGGAAGAAGATCAATACCGAAGTCTACTTCCCTTTCGAGAGGAATTCCAGGAAGATCTTCTGGAAAGACATCTGAATATTCATTCACAACTGGGACAGATTCAAGACTAGGAGTTTCAGAACTAGTATCCTTAACTCGAAAAAGATGATAGACACGTCCTTTAGATATCATTTTCCTTGTCCGAAGGTAGGAAACAAGCTGACCTCTAAAAGCTGAAGTACTACCCCTCTATTCTAGGAAGGTTCATTCGAAAATAAAAACTGGACAACTCTATTTCTGCAGTCAACTGTGGCATAGTAGTAATGAAGTCAATCCATGCCAAGAATGACATCAAAATCGGTCATCTCTAATTCGACTAAGTCTGCTAAAGTGACTTTATGAGATATCATAATCGGGAAGTTCCTGTGTACCCACCGGGCTATGATGGTTTTAGCCACTGGGGTAGATACTGAAAAGGGCTCTGCTAGAATTTTGGGGCTGACTTCGAAATCAACTGCTATATAAGGAGTAACAAAGGACAAAGAGGCTTCTGGATCTAGCAAAGCATAAATATGCAAGTGAAAAATCTGTAATGTACCAGTAACCACATTAGGAGAATTTTCCTGATCTTGTCGGGACTAGAGAGCATAAAGTTTGTTTGGGCATTGTCCACTAGTAGCACTGGAAGTGGCACCCTACTGATTTGGGCTATCGGTCAAAGCTGAGGAACGGTTTTGATGACTCTGGGAACCTATTTGAGGGTAATCTCTGAATCTGTCGCCTGGCTTGCCACATTTAAAATAAATATCACTGCCATCTCTTCAAATACCCCAATGGTGTTTGCCATAAGTTTGACAAAGAGGATTGGTTCAAGCACTGCCAACACTACCTCGAGACTTAGAGCCTAGCGCCCTATCTCTGTTGCCATCCCTGAATTTCAACACTAGAGCACTATCTGAAGAAGAAGTTGGAACTGATGACTTAGGATGAAACTACGAACGATTTCCTCTCTCTCTCTGACTTAGGCTGAGCAAAGTTGAAACTACCAATCCTTGCTCTCTTATTCTGCTTATCCCTTATTTTAATCTTCTTCTCTTCTATCTGTTGAGAATGGGTCATAATCCTGGCTACATTCATATCACTATTTAACATTATCGACCTGCACTCATTAACTATACTCTCATTCGCCCCAGAAATAAACTTACTCATCTTGGCCCTACTAGCTGCAATCACATAAGGAGCATATCTGGCTAATTGAGTAAACTTAATACTCTTTCACCATCATGTTGCCCTGCCTGAGGTTGATAAATTCTAATACCTTAGCTTCTCTTAGCTTTAGGGGAAAGAATCTGTCTAAGAATGCAGAGACAAACTCCTCCCACTCTATGGATCCTGCATCAACAGACCTCTCTGACTTCCACTGTTTGAACCAAGTATGGCAATGTCCTGTAAATGATATGCATCTAGCTCATCAGTCTTACTAGAAGTAACCCCCATGATATTCGTATCTTTCTAAACTTGGTCAAGGAATTCCTGAGGATCCTTTCCTGACTTAGACCCAAAAAAGGATAGAGGATTCATTCGGGTGAAGTCCCGAATCCTGGCTGCAGCTGAATTGGCCACTAGGTTGGCCAGAACGATAGTTGGTCATTCATTTTGAGCAGCAACTGATTGAGCAAGAGTAGTGAATGCAGCTCTAAACTCTACATGAGAGACATGTTAGCCCAAAGGATCTTCGGGCTGAGGAGTTGACTGATTTCCAATTCTCTTCTTGGGAGGCATGTTCTGTAAATGAAAGAGAAAAGGATTAGACTGAGATATTAACTTGAGATTATGCTCACTGGCATGACATGAATACTGAAAGATGGGAAACTGTTCCTAAGACATCTTATAGCTTCTTGCACATAAATGTGGCGCACTATAAACCGATGTAAAAAACTCTACTAGATGTTGCTTTTAGACTTCCTAGGACACTTCTGAACCTTAGGCTCTTATACCAAGTTTGTAACACCCCGAATCTGGTATCAGAATGCTACACAATGCTCATGACTCCGAAAGGCCACAAGCTAACCCATGACTGATATCTGTACCTGAACACTGCATAATATACTGCATAAATATAAAAATAAAGGTAGAGAGGCCATAAGATTCAAATAACTGATAAAACATAACATCTGAGAGTACGGTATATCAATACCAAAATAAAAACTGAAACAAAGTGTCTGAACATACTGTAGCCTGGAAACTTATAAACTATCTAAAAATGGTAGAGTTGATGGGACAGTCCCCAACTAACTTCGAACGAATAAATTAATAAAGTAATAAAATAATTATGCTATCCTCGAATGATGAGTACTCACTGCAAGTCTGGCTGTTGAATATCTGATATACTAAGGATGCTCTGGAACTCGTACTTTTGAACCTATGGTATAAAACACCATAGCGCAAATACGTTAGTATGATTGAATGTAATGGTATGCAAGTGAGGTGGGTTAAATTCAAGGGGTTTATATGCATGAACAATGTTAACTGAATGTATAACATGAACGTGAGAATACATGTATGAATAAGTTATTGTAACTAAATTCGTGATGATACTGACTACTGAGTCTGAATGTTGATAACATGATTTACTGGTAAATGATATAACTAATACTGAGAGACTGTGTCTAAAAGTCTAAGTTCTGATAGGACTAGCTGAGTTTCGTACTGAGCTGAGCAACTGTATCTGACAGTCCTAATTTTTGTAGAACTATCTGAGTTCTATTACTAAGACTGTCACACCCCAAAATCCCATCGGGCCGGACTGGCACCCAAAGCCGAGAAGGCCTGGGAGAACCTGTTCAAATACCTGTACTTTCACTTACATGTCACCAAAAATTTGGACAGCACTTTGTTGCATATAGAAGGGTCTAATTACCTGTATCAGTACAACACGCACAAATATATATATATATATAATATTTGGCCGTCGGGGCCACCACATATACAAATATAACATCACTATATAAACTCCCATGACTTTATCCTTCCTTATGTCTATAAAGCCTCTAGGATATATATGACATAACTAGGGTCGGGACAAACCCCCGCCCACACATGACTCCTGTACAATAACAAAACATAAGGAACCGACTCGGAAAGCTCCAAAGCAAATTGGAGCTCACCAATAATAGTTGTATGACCTGGCTCTTATCCATGCTGTGAATGAGCTGAAGCACCTATGCCTGCAGCATAAAATGCAGGTCCCCGTGAGGGACGTCAGTACGAAATATGTACTGAGTATGTAAAGCTGTAAATAATCATATGTGATATAGGGGATCAAGAAAATCAGACCCAAGTGAATAAATCATAATAGAAGTGAACCACACTTCATAAACACTTTTAGGATCATGTACATTATCATTAATCTGAATTAGGTTCTTGAATTCAAACACATTTGTGGAACGGTATACATTCGTTCATTTCATTCTTTACAATTATCATTCGTCATTACCTCCTCCTCCCGAACCTCCAACCACCTAACAATAATCAATACTGTATCGTACTGTGACCATTAGGCTGCCCCCAGTACATATCAACTGGGATCGACCCATGCTAGGCTTATGACCCTGGGATACCACCCATAAACACATAAATAGGGATCGACCCATGCTAGGCTTATGCCCCTGGGATACCACCCACACGTATATCAAGTAACACACATAAGAGATCTTTCCAATAACTTAGTTCAAAAGCTTTTGAGATTATTACATTAGTGTTCATGCCAATATAGTACCTTTGGAACAATGATACATCAATAGGAATCAAGTATTAGACCTTCTATACAATAACAATGTCATAAAGACTCATTGGTACATCAACAATGTGTTTCAGAATCATCAATATCACAAGAATGAAATATGAGCCTTTTGGTATATCAATGAAACATTTGACACTTTATAGAATGGAAACAACTTCGTTGGTAATGTAGAACAATACATGTTTTTGGACAACCTCGGAATCTTACTTGATGGAACATTGGTGTTTTCATGCCAAAGAACATTGTTAGAGTATGCTTTACATACCTCGTTGCAGATTCGGATACCAATTCAACACAACTTCTTGCCTTTACAAATCACTTATCTACAATGAAATATTTGGCATCTAGGATTAGCAACCCAACACCACAATTCTCTTCCATAATTCCATACAACCAATATTTGCAAAACATTCTAAAAACCAACTTGAACAATAGGTTTATGTGTATATATATATATATAATCATCATTTCAATACCACATCATCAATACCAAATCCCTTCACAATTCAACATAATCCAACCATGCACAAGAATAATCCAACATCATTTCCCAATCATCTTTCAACAACAATCAAATAACATACTTCTTATGCTCACATGCATATATATATATACATATCCATATAAATAACACCAACATAATTTACATCCTTACCATAAAATGGCCCTTTTGGTTTCAAAGTCCTGTTGGCACAAATAAGGGGTGCTTCTCGAAGCCCTTGAGACGGTGAACACAACTACGGAATCAATTTGGATTTTCTACGGTTGAATCACAAGATAATTGGAGTTGAAATTAGGCTAGGGTTTCTTGTTTTCAATAATTTGAGGATAATTGATGGATATGAGACTAATTATATGTATATAATGACCAATTTTCGTCCATGAGGTGATGGAAAATGACCATATTGCCCTTAAAAATTTAAGTAAATCCAAATCTGTCCATGGTGGACTGTTTTGATAGGATAAAGTAAATCGGCCATAACTCTTTGCTCCGATATCGGATTTGGGTGAAATTGATATTGTTGGAAAGATAATTGAAAGGGATTTCATTTAATATAAAGTAGGACACCCAGTTAGTCCTATAAAAGGAGTTATGATCGTTTGAAGTTGACCCTAAAAACTGTTTTGAGAGGCTGAAGTAAAACGAGTATAACTCCTTACTCAGATGTTGGATTTGGATGAAACCAATTGCATTGGAAAGAAGACTCAAAGATCTTTCTTTTAATAGGTCTCAAATCTCCCAGTTCATTATATTGAGGAAGTTATGATCATTCAAAGTCGACCCAAAAAACTGGCAGGCCTCAGTAGTTTGTGTGCAGGAAATTTTCCTGCACATTTACTGTTCGCATATCCCGGCCACCGTATTATAGTTTCAAACGTGCTCGATTATATCCGAAACTTATCCATTTTTCGAAATATTTATATCGTTGGAAAGCTTATTCAATAACCTTCGTATGGAACCATCGATGGGAAAATTCCGGTATAAATAAAGTCAATTCCTATACACATATAATCCAACTATACACTTGAAACCATCTCAAAATAATCAATACTCATACTTAAACTCATATATACCTAACTTATGATCAATACATATACTCCAACACATATAACCATGGCTAATGCACGTAATTAAGTACGGGGTGTTACAAAGACTGAGACTGAAACTGTAACTGTGGAAAGTATTCATCTAACCGACATGCCCCAAATAAAGCAATATAGCTAAGTTGGGGTCCAATATGTAACCCCAATTGAAAGGGTGTCAATATCGCGCCACTATTAAATACAAGCTATGAGTGACCCTCATCTGGCAGGTACTCTAATGAGAATGGTGGAACCCTCATCTGACAGGTTAAGCCACCTCATCAACCCTCAACTAACAGGTTGATGTCTCAACCTATGTTGGCTATGTAGTTCTGGAATGCAAGGATTACTTCTAAGAATCACACCCTCAACTGGCAGGTGAGTTCCCATCCTTGGGTTCACTCGGTGCTAAATTCTACTCTCATATGAATAGACACTGAACATGATTATTTGAACTGAACTAAACTGAGTTCATTAAGTTTCATGGACTAACGGAATACTACTGAGATTACAGAATTACTAAGCTTTCTAAGGTTTCTGGAATTACTGAGTTTTTCTGAGTCACATGACTGACTGAGTTATATGAATCATGGCTTGACGGAGAGTATCTTGAAAACATGATACTAGCTCTAGGCACACAACTAAATTGTTGGGTACAAGTACCCCCAGGACTCGATAGAATGAAACTGACAAGGCATGACATTCTTGAATACGTGACCAACAATCCATAATACAATAAGTTGGGAATTTCATGAAGTACATAGTTATCATAATCTTGTACATGGTAGGAATGCATATAGTCAATGTCATAATTTCATACTCTAACATCATGAGAATTCCAACAAATATCTACATTACACCACAATAGCATGGGAGTCCTTTGAACATAAGGGTAAAACATGCATTTATCATATGGGTCACAATTGAGCTATAATACACAATTTCTATCCTCTTAGGCATTTTATCAAACACCATACATGCACAACTTAGGGCATAGGTGTAATCATCAAATTACACATCATAAACAACTAAATTCATGGATTTCAACTTGCTTGTTAACGTGGTTTCATGAAAAACAAGTAAAGATTCCAACTTGGGAATCGTACAACAAGATAAATATGGTTACAAAACAACCCACAACATAAACATCATGATTTATAATTTAAAATAGGGTTCTTGGTCTTTATGGGTGAAAGGAATCCATAAATCAACACTATGCATACCTTGGATTGAAGATTCTTCAAAATTAATGGTGAAATTCTGGAAATTGGATCCTCAGTTGAAAATTCTAAGCTTGTTCTTGATGGATTTTGAGAGAGATAAGTGTATTTAGGTTGAATTGGGGCTTAATATCGTGTTTTAGACTTATATAGGGGTGAAAAATTGACTCTTTTGCCCTTGAGAACGCGGCCATTTAATGACTAAAAACTGGATGTCGACGCTATAAGCGACGCAGTGCGTTGATGGCTGTGATGCGATACTTGATGTGTCGCTCCATGATTATGTCGAGCCATAGAAATTTTGGCTTTGGAAGCCTGCACAGATATTGACCAATGCGATTGGTGATGCGGCGCGCCATGATCGCGTGGTCCACTATTTTGGGACTCCAAACCTAATCTAAACGTATTTAAAAAATCCAAAATTTGTTCGGAAACACCTATTGACCTTCCTGATCATGAATTAATAAAATTGGGGACCATTAAAGGATGTTAAGGTGGAAAATGGAGATTGCTAACTTTCGAAGGCCAATAATAGGCTAAGTCTGGGAACCTAGCTAGAATTTTCTAAGTCTGGGACCTTTTGACAAGCTTAAAGGACTGAATTAAGATTTAGGATTTTATGGGGTCATACATAATGTGTGCATTGTGTTGACTAGCCCTAGTTCAGAGACATAGAGTGAGCTCCTGACATTCAAAGTATTACTTATCTCTCTCTTATGTATTAGATTAGTCTCTAAGTTGTATCAGTGTATTTCTCTTAATATTTCACTTTTGTACTTTTTATATTTTAGAAGCTTTTGTACTGATACCACCTGGTTTTAGGACTCTTCTATGTATTGATCTTTATTTCACATATTCTGCATTCATTTCCTTATATTATTGAGTAGTCTGTTACTAGTTGCTCTAGACTACGGGTTGGCTTGCCTACTAGTAGGTTATGATAGGCTCCATCATAACCTGAGGAAATTGGGTCATGACAAATTGGTATCAGAGCCGAGGTTTTATTGGTGTATTAGTACAAGAGCTAAGTGTTAGTAGAGTCCTGCGGATTGGTGCGGAAACATCCTTAACCTATTTTGGGAGGCAACAGTGACATTTTAGTAAATTCACTTCTTGAATCCTTATCGTGTGTCCGTATTCTTATGAACCTTGAACACATTCTTTGACTTTATTCTATCCCCGAAGGATGATGCAATATTATTGATAGATGTGGACAAGACTCCAACATGCATTTCTAAAATTTCAGAACAACATCAAACTAAAGAGTCAGAGATGGATATCAAAGATCTCCAGTAGAAGCTAAAAAAATTTTGAGAAGAGTCCCCATTTGGCTTACAGAGTGTAATATAGTTCTTTGACCATGGTGGCTACTCTGGATTATGAAGGGCAATATCTCAAAGTATTCTAGGATCTTAGTTTGGTTGTGTTGTAATGAGACACTGGTCAGAGAATGCCCCTGGTATGAGATAGATAATCAGCTAGAGTTAGCATGTATTCCCTGCCAGCCTAGAGTTCCTAAGACAAGTTGTAATTTCAGATGTTTGGACATAATTTTGCAAATTTCTCTAAGCGTCAACTGGCCAGCCATTTGGGATCAGTTTGTGTTCTCTCCATATTGATGCTTCAGGAATTTCTACGGCCGCAGAGAGACTGACTACTAATCTAGGGTGTGTCCCTGACATGAGATTTCATTCATTTAGCTTAGTTAGATAAGTTTGTAATATTGTGACATCTTTAGTTAGAGATGGTGTGCTTGATGCCTCAGTTGATGATTCAGTTGGTTGGTTTGATTTAGACCCATTCAGATTTATTTTCCCTATGCCCATCAGACATATGACTGTGGATGTTATCATAATTGGTGTGCTTTTATTTTTCACATTTATCTCTTATTATGTGTATTGGGGTTTTCATACCCATTGATGATTGTATGCCTTGATGAATTTATATCTGTCATTTTGTGTCTTATTGTTGAATTCATGATTATGTTACTACTCCGTGGTTTATTTATTTTAGTAGTGGATGGAGTTGATATATATTGATGTTTTTCCCTTATAGGAGTGGTTTTGGGTTCGAGTCCCATTTATCTTGGCATATTAGCCTTGTTGTGGCCATTGAGAGGTAAATGATATTGATATTCATTTTGGTACCACTTGTTCAGTATATTGATACTGATATTATTATTGTTACTGCTATAACTATGTGAGGTTATTGATATTACTTAATGATTGTTACATGATGAATTTGATTCTTGCTAGGTAGCTATATAAACTAGTGTTATCTAGTTAGACTTTTATTTTCTTGTGATATTATTTGGTGACTTGAGTAGATATAGCCTAATTTGATGATTTCTTTGCCCTAGAGTGGTGAGTTTGATTGTGTTCCCTTTTGGTTAGCTGTATTAGATCAATTTAGAGGATGTATATGGTATCAAAGATAAGTTGACCTTCCATGGTTCTTTGTGTTTTTGAGTTGACAATTTAGTTACGTTGCCTGTTTTTGAGTTTGAGATTCTTAGACTTGCCTCCTAGGTTGTGAATGATTTTATTTTGGCTATCTCTTCCGGTATAACCCATTTGTGATATTGACCAGTTTGAGGTTCGTTCTTTGTTTATGGCTATTTCATTATTCGATAGCAATTTTGATGTTGATGTTGAGATGTCGTGGATTCATCTCATAGGTATGTTGGGTTCGTACCCTTGGGATTATTTGCCTAGTTGTTAGTATGGAGATTAGATACTTATTTGTTATTGTGATGTGGTTTTTCCTTAAGTGGTGTTAGAGAGTTAGAGGCAGGTGGTCTTTCTTGTGATCGCTTCTTAAGTTGGAAAATTAGAAACTCTTTATCTCAAGTTGTTGGTACTCTGGTGGTTCTCTCAACTCTGACCTTGGTTTTGAGATTAGTATTTCTTCTTCGATGATGTTATTCTTAGGTGGATTCAGGAAATCCCCATTTCAGCATTTGTTTGGCTTAGTGAGGTTTGGTAGAGTAATTCTCCTCGATGATATGACCCTATGGCTATTTCTTTGCCTATATGGAGTATTGATTGGTTAGTTCCCAGCTTAAGTTGCATTTCTCCTAGTTGCTAAAGATTTTGCCTTCTCTGTTGTAGCTTTCAGCCTTGAGAAGTTTTGAGTATATTTGGTAAGGTTATGCGCTCCAGTGGATATGGAGTAGGTTATATGCATTTTCAGCCAGTGATTTTTTCTTTGGCGTGACTTTTATTTTGCGGCTATGTTTCACTCTCTCCAGCTGATATAGAGTTGGTTTCTTGTGTTATCAGTCAGTGGTTATCCCTGTGGTGATTTTTCTCTCTAGATATGTCTTGACTGTGGCTTGGTATGATTTATCTCCAATATGTCAGATTTGGATTCTAGAGTCAATTTGAGATAGTTGACATTGATATAGCCTTATTGGCTTAGTTTTGGATGTTGTCTCCTTGGAAAGGCGATTGGGAAGTATGATAGATTTGGACCATTAATTCCTACCCGTTTTTAGTTTTGATTTAGATAATTGAGAATGAGTGATTCAGCCTTAGTATTGAGATTTCATCTTGGTGCTATAAAGCTTATGTGTAACTTTTGTTTTAGACTTGTCCTTGTTTAAATTTCATTTATAGGTTAGTTGAGCCTACTCCGTGGTTGCCTATTCGGTCTTCTAGATTTTGGTTGGATTATAGTTAATAAGTGTTCAGATGATAGCCCATAGGCCTCGTATTGGTTAATTCAGTTTTGACCTCGAGTTTCTGTTTTCTTTGGAAATTTTGGATGATTTACTCAGCGGTAGTAATATTCTCGAGTTACATTTAGTATGCCTTTATTCTCTGTGGATGAGACAGCCTGGAGTAGAATATTCAGTGATGAGTAGTTATACCTTGGCTTTTGAGATTTTAGTTTGATTTTCATCTGGAGTGGTTATAGCATTAGCATGGATTATGCTTCGTGATTATCTCCATTTGTATACCCAGATAGAGACTTATGAGCCTATTCGCATGTTTGCCTTATGGACTTTCAATGGATCATCTTCAGTTATTTGAGTTCTTCGTGATGAGACTGTGTGGATAAGACTCAAGTGATTTTCCTTCTATCTTGGAGTAGATAGCAAGTGCAAAAAGGTAAAAGAAGGTTATTTTTGGATTTTGAGTCAGTTTTATGACTTATGTCTTAGTTTGCTTTTTCTTGGATGGGCCTTTATGGATTTATGTGCAAATAGAGATGGAATTAGTATGTTGTGGTTCAGTCTATGCTTATCAACCTTTTCAGTTCATTTGGAGGCCAGTTAGCGATCGAAGTTGAGTTTTGGCTATTTCAGAAGTAGAATAAGAGTGTTGGTTGAAAAAGGGATACCTGTGGTGAAATCCCTTAGAAGTGTTTTCTCTCTGTAGAGGTTATCTAAGAAGTCATGCATGGAGCATGTGGGCCTAGTACCTCATCTTTTCAAGCTTTTGAGATTCTTTTTATCCATTGACTTACGAGAACGAAAGTCCTTTTAGTAGTGGATATTATAAGGACCCTTCAGGTGATTTTCCATATTTATGCTTATCTTCACCATTTGAGCTTCTTCATAGCTGCCCTAAATCATTTATGACTTACTGGAACTGACGGTTCAATTATCGGGCAATTTGTTTGGTTTTTAGAGCCAATTTCTTGTTTTAAAGTCTTCACTAGTTCCAAATGGCCAACAGGTGAAAACTTAAGTGAAATGATCTCAAATGAAAACTCCAACTACGCCAGCAGATTCAGAATGTCAATTTTATTCTAGGTAGACATTTGGTTCGTGTCCCAATGCACCCGAGCTCATTTTGACCTATTGGTCAGAAAGTTGAAAATTAGAAAGAATAGGTGTGAGACCCACATTTGGTAGAAACGACCGCGAATTAAAAATCCGACTTCACTATCACATCCAAAATGTTGATTATAGGCTAGGGAGAACCTTGGTTCAGGTCCCAAGGCTCCCAGACATATTTTGGGCTAGTGAGCGAATTTTATGAAAAGTGATGAATCTATGGTATGGGTCCCACTTTTTGCCTAAACGATCTCCGATAAAATTTTTGATGATTCCAATGGATTTGAAATATGGTTTACACTTAAAATCCACTATTGGATCATGTTCTTTGGATTTCGAAAGAGTTCCGAGGGCCAAAAACTTATATGATCGCAATAGCGGCATCTCTTTAGCTGTAGGGGCTATATAAAGGGCCCCAAAATCAGTCATGGGGTGACTTAGGAGCATAATTATCATCTTGTATAACAATTATCTTCAAGATTAAGGTAAGAATTTCTTGAATTCGTGCTTGAATTTGTTAGTTTGGACCCAAAACTCTAATTTAGCTAAGGCTTGATTTTAGCCCAAAGTATGCTTAGTTTTCATCCATTCTTTGAGGGTTATGATTCCTTATTCATGTGTGAACATTGGGCTGTTATCAGTAACTCATTTTCCATATGTGGGACTCACTTGAGATTTTGGTGTCATTTTTGGACTCGAAGCACAATAGCGCAATATGGGTATCATTAGATACATATTGATGAGTAGATTATGATTTTATAGTATGATGGCATTTTGAGGATTATAAAGTGAAGACGAGCATGAGGTGCATGAAGTGAGGTTTTGCAGTTTGGCCTTGAGGTAGGCTTCTATCTACTTTTCTTCATAGATGATGTGTTATATATGTTGCGTGTGAATATGGATGTTAGGTTTGATTATGAGTAGGATAACTTGGCCTTGATATATTGATATTTGGGGATTAGATGAGGATTTTGGACTCGTAAGATTGCATGTTTATCACCCTTTAGTATCCTACAGTCTCCCCTCTATAGTTTAGATTAGTTATAGCATGGATATGATATAATGTTATGTTTGGAATATGGTTTTAACTTTTGAAGCATGATTTGTATATTTAGCCTTATTTGGCTAGTGTAGTAGTTTTGAAATCGTAAGTTGGGTAGAGTTGACTTGAGTACCCTTGTTTCAAGTTGAAGTAGCAATCTTAGGCTTGGATATGGCTTACTTGACATCTAGAAGATGAACTAGATACCTTATCCTAGTTAGGGGCATAGTATGCCTAATTATAGAAAGTATCGATTAGAAGTGGGATAGTTCGGCCCACTTAGACCTAAGTTTGTGTTAATCTTGTGCTTTTAGTGCGGATCTTAGAAATAGATTAGGCTAGTAGACCTTAGAATAAGGTTACTTCATAACTTGGTAACTTGTATTGATGTTCCCGGATTGTGTCTTTTGAGTTATCGTTATGATACTCCTTGTGAAAGTGATATTGGGCATTTAGAGATGATATTCCTTCTAGTTACGCCATGTGTCCTATAAAGATACTATTTCCTCTTAGACTTGATGATTAGCCTATAGAGTTGCTATTTCCTTTAGTCATGATTGTTAGACCTATAGAGACGATGTTCCTCTTGAAATTGTAAATTGGTATAGAGAAGTGATATTCCTCGTAGTCATGATGTATGACCTATTGAAACAAGATATCCTATAGACGATTGCATTTCTATCTATATTAAGTCTCCTAGATGTGAGATGCCTCTTATGTTAGAGATGATTACATGATTATTGATATTATGTCTCCTATATGTGAGATGCCTCTTATTTATGAGATGATTAGAGACATGCTACAACTTATGAATATAATTATTGATATTAGTATCGGATATATATATGGTCCTAAGGCCATGATTATGATGTTGTGATTATTTCGGATAAATTAATGGGCCAAGGGCTATGTTATGATATTGATTGAGTTGCCAAGAACTGTTTATCATTATAAATTATGTGATTACATTTTATAAATATGAATATGTATATGTTTGTATACACATCTCTATGGTATGTGACGGAGGAAGATGTGGTATGATTCTTAATATTCCACTGATTGAATACTTCTGTATGTATGCATAGATTTGGTATGTTCATGACATTTACCATTATAAATAATGGGATTATAGCTTAAATGTGATATTATGACTACTCTTCTTGTTAGACGGTTAAGCTATGTGGTAACTAGTTGTCTATTAGGGGACAATAGCACTTGATGGCTAGGAATCTAATGTATTAGTTAATGAATCTTGCTTAGTTGAAACATGGTAGCTAACGATGGTTAGTTAATGAATGGTCTCAGTTAATAAAAGATGGTTAGGTGACAAGTAGTAAGGTGTTGTAGTAATTATTAATGATATAGGATGATTATTTGATAATAATGAATGGTGGATAAATGGTGGTTTTGGTGTAGTGATGAACCTTTACTAGATGATAGATGTTGGCTAGTTAATAAATAGTGATTAGTTGCTATCCCGTGAGTAAGGATTATGTGAAGGATAATGTTTATCATAATAACTAGAGGTTATGTGATGACTATTAAACTAGTGATTCTATTATAATAAGGGTTTGTCAACTAATAATGAGTAGTTGGAAAGTATTGACTAGATAGATATTTTATGGTGATATATCTATGTTTATGAATATTTTAGTGTATTTTATTTGGTTATGGTAATTGTGATGCAATTGATATCCGGCAAGGTCGGAGGATACTATTGTGATTCTATTGATACCCGACAAGGTTGGAGGATATTATTATGATGATATTGACACTTGGAAAGGTCGAAGGATACTATTATGATGCTATTGACACCTGGCAAGGCTGGAGAAAACTAGTGTGATGATATTGATACCTGGCAAGGCAGGAGGATACTATTGTGAGAATATTGATACCCGATAAGGCCGAAGGATATTATTGTGAGGATATTGATACCCGACATGGCTGGAGGATACTATTATGATGATACTAATTCCCGACAAGGCCAGAGGATACTATTATGATGATATCGATACCAGAGGATACTATTGTGATGATATCAATACCAGAGGATACTATTGTGATGATATCGAGACTCGACAAGGACGGAGGACACTATTATGATGATATTGATACCCGACAAGGCCAGAGGATACTATTGTGATAATATTAATACCCAGCAAGGCCGGAGAATACTATTATGATAATATTGATACCCGATAAGATCAAAGGATATTATTGTGATGATGCTGATACCCGACAGGGACGGAGGATATATTGATACTATATTGATACCCGAAACTACGATGATGATGGTATTGATGAGGACAGTTATGATCATTTGTGATATTGATTGTGTATTTTTCATTCATTCCTATATGCACATTGCCTATTGCCAGCATGCACCTATGTCTATCAACCGGTATGGGATAGTTACATAGATATAGACGAAGAATATACCTTGTGTTGTTGTAAGTTGATTGGACATTTCAAGCCTGGGGCGGTGGGGGTACGCATAGGCTCAGCTAGGTATTTGGTTGTCCGGAGTAGCCGATTATTCACGTTGTTATCGATAGTGTTGTTATCATTGTTATGATCATTATTATGGATAGCTTATGACAGATTGGTATTTGATCTGGTTTCAGGATTTGAGGTATGTCTTCGGTCTCTCCTATCTTATGATTGCATTTTATGTACAATTTTTCATGTCTAGCCATGTGGATTAGAAACCCCAAGTATTATAGTATTTAAATCCCAATTCTATTATAATGAGGTCTCAAAATAAGAATATGATGATGTAGGTTATGCTTTGAGATGACCTCGTATTTATATGTATATTTACCTATATATATATATCTAGCTATATGAAGATATGAAACTACCGTACATCCCTTCCTTCGTTGTTCATGTGGTATAGTCATTTCTTTGCCTTTATATTACTATATATATTTTTCTTTTGCTCTATATTCGTATATTGACCTGGGATATACAGTATAACATTGGCTTATATTGAATGTAGCTAAAATAGGATATTTCACCCTGATACTTCCTTAGTTTTATGGTAGACTCTTGGACGTGAACAGGATAGTTGTTTCTTACTATCTGATTGACTTGTCATATGATTTCTGGACTCTTGGATGTAGTTTTCATTTTGTTTATATGTTTTATATAGCTGATTTATCTTTGGAGCTCAGTTGGCAGTAGCCTATTGAGTACCATTCGTTTGGTACTTATACTACACTTTTACAGCCTGTAGATCATAGTACGGGTTATCGTCGTTAATGTATGTGTTGTGCGGAGCAACCATGGTTCAAAGATTTAGAGTGAGCTCCTGTCGTTCGGAGTATTACTTATCTCTCTCTTATGTATTAGACTAGTCTCTAAGTTGTATCAGTGTATTTCTCTTGATATTTCACTTTTGTAATCTTTTTATATTAGAAGCTCTTGTACTGATACCACCTGGTTTTGGAACTCTTCTATGTATTGATTTTTATTTCATATATTCCGCATTCTTTTCCTTATATTATTGAGTAGTCCATTAATATTCATTTCGGACTACGGGTTGGCTTGACTACTGATGGATTATGGTAGGTGCCATCATGATCTGAGGAAATCGGGTCGTGATAGTCTTGCCTTTAAGAAAAAAATTATAAAATAAATCATAAATCAAGACACAATGTGGTAGTGTCAAGTCTTGCTTGTAAGGCAAGAGTTATAGAATATCTCATAAATCAATACACAAAGTGGTAGTATCAAATCTTGCCCATGGGGCGTAACTTGTTGTTTGAAAGTCCTTGGACGAATTCGTGCCTCTAAGGCAAGAGTTATAGAATATCTCATAAATCAAGATATAATGTGGTAGTGTCAACTCTTACCCGTGGGTCATAACTTGTTGTTTTAAAGTCTTTGATTTATAAAATATCTCATAAATCAAGACATAATGTGATAATGTCAAATCTTTTCTATGAAGCATAACTTGTTGTTTAAAAGTCCTTGGTCTAAATCTTGCCTCTAAGGAAAGAGTTATAGAGCATTTCATAAATTAAAACATAATGTGATAGTGTTAAATCTTTCCCATGGGGTGTAACTTGTTGTTTGAAAGTCCTTAGGTTAAGTCTTGCCTCTAAGACAAGAGTTATAAATATCTCATAAATCAAAACACAATATGATAGTGTCAACTATTGCCCATAAGGCACAACTTGTTGCTTGAAAGTCCTTGGTTTAAGTCTTGCCTCTAAAGGAAGAGTTATAAAAGCATTTCAGAAATCAATACGCATTATGGTGGTGTCAACTCTTTCCTATGGGGCATAACTTATTGTTTGATGGTCCTTAGGCTGAGTCGTACCTCTAAGACAAGAGTTATAGAGCATTTCATAAGTAAGAAACACAATGTGTCAGTGTTAACTCTTACCCAAAGTATGTAAGTTGTTTGAAAATTCTTAGGATAAATTGTGCCCCTAAGAAAAGAGTTGTAAAACATCTCATAAATAAAGATATAACGTGGTAGTGTCAATTCTTGTTAACTCTTACCCATGAAGCGTAACTTATTATTTGAAAGTCTTTGAGTTAAGTCTTGCCTCTAAGGCAAGAGTTATAAAATATCTCATAAATCAAAACACAATATGATAATATCAACTCTTGCTTATAGGGCACAAATTGTTGCTTGAAAGCCCTTAGTTTAAGTCTTGCCTCTAAGGAAAGAGTTATAAAGCATTTCATAAATCAATACACATTGTGGTGGTGTCAACGTTTTCCTATGGGGCATAACTTATTGTTTGATGGTCCTTGGGTTGAGTCGTACCTCTAAGACAAGAGTTATGGAGCATTTCATAAGTAAAAAATACTATGTGTCAGTGTTGACTCTTACCCAATGTACGTAACTTGTTTGAAAATGCTTGGGATAAATCGTGCCCCTAAGAAAAGAGTTATATAACATCTCAAAAATGAATATATAATGTGGTAGTGTCAACTCTTACTCGTGGGGCATAATTTGTTGTTTGAAAGTCCTTAAGCTAAGTCTTTCCTCTAAGACAAGAGTTGTAGAACATCTCATAAATAAAGACATAATGTGGTAGTATCAACTCTTGTCCATGGGGCATAATTTATTGTTTGAAAGACCTTGAGCTAAGTCTTGCCTCTAAGGCAAGAGTTGTAGAACATTTCATAAATGAAGACATAACGTGTTAGTGTCAACTCATGACCGTGGGGCATAATTTATTGATTGAACGTCCTTGAGCTAAGTGTTGCCTCTGAGGCAAGAGTTGTAGGATATCTCATAAATGAAAATATAGCGTGGTAGAGTCAACTCTTGTCCCTGGGGCATAATTTGTTGTTTGAAAGTCCATGAGATAAGTCTTGCCTCTAAGGTAAGAGTTATAGTGCATAAATCAAAACACAATATAATAGTGTCAACTCTTGCTCATGAAGTATAACTTCTTGTTTGAAAGTCATAAGTCTTGCCTCTAAAATGTAGTAGTGTCAACTCTTGCTCATGGACATAACTTGATTGGAAGAAATCGAAGAAAAGAAAAGAATAATAAAATTATGAAAAAAAGAAAATGAAGAAAAATATTAAAAAGAAAAAAGTTAAAATCAAAGAAAATAACAAAAATAAAGAAAATATAGAAGTCAAGGGAAGAAAAGAAAAAAGATAAAGGTTGAGATAAAATAAAAGAAGAGACAAAACCAAAATAAAGATTGAGAAAAAAAAAATTAAAAAAAAAGAGAAAAAAATTTAAAAATAAATAGAAGTTGTGAGTAGAAAAGGAAAAAATATAAGAGTTGAGAAAAACTAAAACAAAAAAAATAAATATCAAAGTAAAATTAAAAAAAAGAGATTTTTTAAAAAAAAATAGAAGTTGAGAGGAGAAAAGGGAAAAAAAGTAAGGATCGAGAAAAACTAAAAAAAAAAAAAAAAAAAAAAGAGAGAGAAAAATGAAAAGATGAGAATTAAAGTAAAATAAAAGTTTAAAGATAAATAAGTATGAAGTTGTTTAGAAATATTTGAGATATTGAGGGTAAATAGATAATTGTGTCATATAAAAAAAAGAATGGAGGCTAATTTTATAAGACCATTCTTATAAAGGAAGAAAAAACAAAACCACCCAATATAACTATATAAGAATCATTTATGTCGTTTACCCGACTAATATATTACAAGATGGAGGATCAAACTCTCACTAAAATGATGAAAACTAAGATAGTCAACAAGCTATTAAGATCCCCCTTATATAAACACTTAATTATGAGGGTTTAAGAAAACGTTTTTAATTATATAATAGAAACAAGTATGATTTTCACAAAAGATTTATCTCTGAGGAGTTAGTAGGATTTTAATTAGGAGAGTTTATTTACCTCCTGGTGATTTTTAAAAATTGGACGATCAGTAATACAAATCATGATTGTTGCACATCGACTTTTGCTAAGGAGAAATCCCATTAGTCTCCTAACTATAGTATATCGGTTGAATCCTACAGTTTTAAATTAATATCATTTGGTATAAATAACTTTTCTTCAAAAGCAATCCTCAAAATCCTTTTCCTCCACCAAATTCTCATAATCTTGTATTTTTACTCACCCCACCTACCCATTTTTCTCTTCAAAAGATATATTAACCCCCCTCTAATAAGAAAGAGGCTAGAAAAAAGAAAACTAAACTCCATTTGTCCTCTTTCTTCCTATCTACTTCTATAATGTCTTCAAAGATCAAGAAATGGAATTTCGGGAAATTATGCATATCCAATGGAGCAGGTTGTAGTGGTTGCAACAAACCAAATTTAGCAGATATAGTAGAACCAAAGCCCAAAATCCCTATTCAGACAAATCCATCATCTAACAATATTTGTCACACTTCTACAAATTCTTGTGAGATCAACGGTCATGTATATTCCATGGCTGATGATAAAAATGATGATTTTGATCAAGATGATCAGACTTCCACCACATTCTCTATTGACATAAGCTCCTTATCTCCACCAAGTTCTTACCAAAATGAAAATAATTTGTCACAATCAGAAGCAAATTCAGGATCTAGAGTTTGTACATGTCCAGAAATTGATAACACCTTTGTTGTTGTCACAAATTCGGATGATCCATTTCAAGATAACCACACTTCCAAACCCTTCTCCATTACTAACATAGATTCATTATCTGCACTAAATTTTGATCAAAATTATGGCACCAATTTTTCACAGTCAGAGACAAATTCAGAAGTTAAAATCAACACATGTCAAAAAAATTGACGTAAGTCTTATTGTCGCAAAGAATTTGGATGATCCTTTTCATGACCACCACACTTCTGTCACCTTATCCAATAAGACAAAACCATTATCTCCACCAAAGCCAAAGCAAAATGATGATATCAATTTGTCACAGATTGACGCAAATTAAGAATCTAAAGTCAATACATGCTCAAAAATTGGCAGCAGCCTTGCTCTTGTCAAGAATTTGGATAATCCATTTCATGATAACCACACTTGCCCCACCCACTCCTTTAACACAAAATTATTATCTCCACCTTGCACCAATTTGTCACAATCAGAAACGAATTCTGAATCCAAAATTGATACATGTCCAAAAACTAGCAATACTCTTGCGGTCGTGATAAATTCGGATGATCCATTTCAAGATTTCAAGAAATCCATGCTCCAAATGATCTCTGAGAAAGAAATTTATTCATCTGAAGATCTAGAGGAGCTCTTGAATTATTTTCTAAAGTTGAATTCTCCTTCTCATCATTACATTATCATTCAAGCCTTCATGGAAATCTTGAATAATAATTGAAAAGTTATCTCAGAGGGACCTGGAAAAACGCAGCATTCGTTGCAGTTCAATTGAATCTCCTTCATTAAAAATATATACTTGCAAATTTGATAAGATAATCTTTTAATTAAATAATATTATACAAATTGTTGAATTTCTTACAAATATAAATAAGTGAAGCTTCTTGTACAGTGATAAAGTTGACTAAAATAAGATTTTATGTCACAAGTTTGAACGTCACATGTGGCCTTTATCTTCTTCTTTTTTCCCAAAATTTCCTTACTAAAAAAATTAAATAATTAACCTAAATAAATATACATTTTATCGATTAAATTAAAAATAGCCGACAGATATGATATATGTATAATTCATGTCTGATTGTATATAATAAGTGTATAATTTATGTACACCGACTAGAAAAAGTACATAGTAGATTTGACCGACTGCTCATGTAAAGATGCCATTAAAATTTCGGGTTCCTCTGTCACAAGCAATCTTGTGGTGGATTCACATGGATCCGAGGGGTATCAACTGAACCCCAATGTGTGTTCATTTTTTTAACTTACACTTTATCCTTTTTTGTATATATAATTTACACCCTAATCTCTTTATTTCCTTACAAAATAGTAAAACCACTCTTTTAATAATTTTTTAATGAGGGCAAAATAGAAATAACAAGAATAATAATAATTATAGTTAGAGAGAGATCTCCAAATAAAAAACTAGCAGCTACCACAATTAAACAAATTTTATTGACGGATACATATGATTTAAGTGCTAAAAAATTCACAATCAAATATGAGAATGGTAACTTCATAATCATATCCATTTGCTTCTTAGAAATTGTTGTGTACAAATGCTAATGCATGTGAAACTTACTCTTTAAGTCACTTGAAAGTACAAATTGAAATTTCCTAAATATTAAACCACCACGTCTACCCACTGAAAAATATACAATCTCAGACAAACTTTAATACACTTCTTATAAATTTGAACTAATAGAAAGAAAGCTGAAGCTAAAAGGAGTTCAACCATGAGACACTAATTTGGGCATTGATGAAAAAATAAAGAATTTTTAAGCGTCTAAAACATAGAAAGAATGTTAACAGCTGATATAGAACTAGCTAGTTTAAGAATCAACATTGTCAAATTTATCCACATAAAAATATATTAGAAGAATGGATATGAGTTGTTATTATGTGTGCTCGATGAGAACTTGCATGTTGAGGAAGCTCGAAATATCATCAATTTCTTTAACTACAAGCTTTGGAATAAGAATTAGTTCAGAGTCTAATTCAGTGTTCCCATTCCAGTTTGCAAGGGCATTGCTCCCAGGGTATTTGTATTTGTATTGTATAGTTCGTATTTGTATTTAAATTTTATAATTTCACCATCATTTATATTTCATATAATTTGTACTTGTATTTTAAAAAATTATTTTGTACTTGTAGTTTATAGTTGACTGCATCTTGTATTTGTTTTTCTGATTTTATTTTATTTGTATTTGTATTTGTATTTGTAACTATATTTTATTTTCATTGATGCACTTGTATTTTTAAAAGAACTATTTTGTACTAGTATTTGTAAATTGGTCACATATTGTATTTGTATGTGTAATTTCACTTATTTTGTTTATTTATATTTGAATTTGTAGTTAACAATATCATTTGTATTTGTAATTAATTAAAAAAGAATTATTATTTTTCTACGAAACTTGCATTTATATCCATTAATACAAATTGTATTTTAATAATACAAATTGAACAATATAAATATAAATGATAAATTACAAAAATACAAATCTTAAACAATACAAATATAATGTTTATATTTGTATCAAATGATACATATTTATACAACTTGAACCATACACATACAAACGATACTTGTTTATATACAAAAACAATACAAATGATAAGCTTGACATACAAATACTAAAAATACATTTGCAATGAATGACGCATTGCATATTATATATTTTAGACTCAACTAAATACAATTATTTCATATAATTATTTGTATACAAATACAAATGATAAATTTTATTCACGATTAAAGTATTCAAATACAAATAATAAATTTATTTAAAATATATAGTGTAATACGAATAAATATAAAAAATATATAAAACACAAAATACGACAACAACAACAAAAAAATGAGAAAAAAAGACTAAAAGAATACAAAAAAATGAAAAATAAAGAAAAAAAGGAGAAAAGATGACAAAAAAAGGAAAAAACGAAATAGAAAAAAAAAGCAATAAAAGAAAAGCTGGAAAGAAAAAATAAATATAAACAAAAAAATAGATGAAAAAACAAAAACGAAAAAAAAGGAGAAAGAAAAAAATATATACAAAAATGAGAAAAAAAATAAAACAGAAAAAAAAAAAGAACAAATGAAACTAAAAAAAACAACAGAAAAAGAAAAAGGAAGAGGTAAGAAAACTGGAAAAATGTAAGAAAAAAAAAAAGACAAAAACAAAAAAAAAGATAAAAATAAGAAAAAAATAGGAAAAGAAAGAGAAATAGAGAAAAAAATTAAGGGAGAAAATAAAGGAAATAGGCTACAGATTGTATTCAATTTTTAAGAGAGGCTATAAATTGTACTCTCTCTATTTCAAAATAAATCAATTATTGAACTATTTTTCAATGTCCAAAATAAATGAATTATTCATTCTTCAAGAGACCTGTTGGAAATTTCTTCTAATTTATTCTTTTATTTAATGAGGTTCTTAAGTACTTCATATCTTTTAGAAGAGTAATTTAAGAACAGTTGAAAAGGTAACAGTGAAAAGTAACCTACAATTTATGTCCTAAAAGAGTTTTCTTAAAGGGTGTGTCATACTCTAATAATTCAATTATTTTGGAATGGAGGGAGTAATGAATTGAAACTTAGGTTAAATAGGGTAATAAAGAGCTTATATTTTCTAAGTCATGTAATTATTTCATTGTAAAAAAAAGGAAAAAAGAAAAAGAAATAAATTATATAAATGGAAAGAAAACTAATTTGAATTGAAAAGAAACAAAAAAGTGTGGAGGAAAAAAGAGAAAAAACAAGAAAGAAAAAATGAAAAAAAATACTAAACCTTAAAAAAAAAAAAAACATAAAGGTCATTTATTAAATTAAATAAATATAAATTGACCTGACAAGGAAAGAAAGTAAACTAAACCTAAAATTTCTTATAAATGGATAATCCTTCTTTTCTACAATAATATGTCCACAATGTAATTGTCAAATAAATTTTTTCAATTTTATCGTTGTTTATAAATTTGATTGTAATTTAAGGTATGTTTTTGAAAATTTTAGTTTTTGATGTTTACAATTTTGATAATATCTATGATTACAGAAATAATTTGCTTGCGATTTGAGGTAAGTTTTCTAAAATTTTAGTATGTTCTCGAAATTTATAATAATAAATCATCATGTGTTCGTGATAGACTAATTGAGAAGTTTTTAGTGAAATATTAATAGTATCTATGATTGAAGAGACAATTTTTCTTGTGATTTGAGATAAGGTTTTCAAAATTTTAGTATGTTTTTTATGTTATAAAAAAATTATCATAACGTGGTAGGATATCTCATAAATGAAAATATAACGTGGTAGAGTCAACTCTTGTCCCTGGGGCATAATTTGTTGTTTGAAAGTCCATGGGATAAGTCTAAGGTAAGAGTTATAGAGCATAAATCAAAACACAATGTAATAGTGTCAACTCTTGCTCATAAAGTGTAACTTCTTGTTTGAAAGTCATAAGTCTTGCCTCTAAAATGTAGTAGTGTCAACTCTTGCTCATGGACATAACTTGATTGGAAGAAATCGAAGAAAAGAAAAGAATAATAAAATTATAAAAAAAAGAAAATGATGAAAAATATTAAAAAGAAAAAAGTTAAAATCAAAGAAAATAACAAAAATAAAGAAAATATAGAAGTCGAGGGAAGAAAAGAAAAAAAATAAAGGTTGAGATAAAATAAAAGAAGAGACAAAACCAAAATAAAGATTGAGAAAAAATTTTTAAAAAAAAGAGAGAAAAAAATTTAAAAATAAATAGAAGTTGTGAGTAGAAAAGGAAAAAAATATAAGAGTTGAGAAAAACTAAAACAAAAAAAATAAATATCAAAGTAAAATAAAAAAAAAGGAGATTTTTTTTTTAAAATAGAAGTTGAAAGGAGAAAAAGGAAAAAAAGTAAGGATCGAGAAAAACTAAAAAAAAAAAAAAAGAAAGAGAGAATAATGAAAAGATGAGAATTAAAGTAAAATAAAAGTTTAAAGATAAATAAGTATGAAGTTGTTTAGAAATATTTGAGATATTGAGGGTAAATAGATAATTGTGTCATATAAAAAAAAGAATGGAGGCTAGTTTTATAAGACCATTCTTATAAAGGAAGAAAAAACAAAACCACCCAATATAACTATATAAGAATCATTTATGTAGTTTACCCGACTAATATATTACAAGATGGAGGATCAAACTCTCACTAAAATGATGAAAATTAAGATAGTCAACAAGCTATTAAGATCCCCCTTATATAAACACTTAATTATGAGGGTTTAAGAAAACGTTTTTAATTATATAATAGAAACAAGTATGATTTTCACAAAAGATTTATCTCTGAGGGGTTAGTAGGATTTTAATTAGGAGAGTTTATTTACCTCCTGGTGATTTTTAAAAATTGGACGATCAGTGATACAAATCATGATTGTTGCACATCGACTTTTGCTAAGGAGAAATCCCATTAGTCTCCTAACTATAGTATATCGGTTGAATCCTACAGTTTTAAATTAATATCATTTGGTATAAATAACTTTTCTTCAAAAGCAATCCTCAAAATCCTTTTCCTCCACCAAATTCTCATAATCTTGTATTTTTACTCACCCCACCTACCCATTTTTCTCTTCAAAAGATATATTAACCCCCCTCTAATAAGAAAGAGGCTAGAAAAAAGAAAACTAATCTCCATTTGTCCTCTTTCTTCCTATCTACTTCTATAATGTCTTCAAAGATCAAGAAATGGAATTTCGGGAAATTATGCATATCCAATGGAGCAGGTTGTAGTGGTTGCAACAAACCAAATTTAGCAGATATAGTAGAACCAAAGCCCAAAATCCCTATTCAGACAAATCCATCATCTAACAATATTTGTCACACTTCTACAAATTCTTGTGAGATCAACTATCATGTATATTCCATGGCTGATGATAAAAATGATGATTTTGATCAAGATGATCAGACTTCCACCACATTCTCTATTGACATAAGCTCCTTATCTCCACCAAGTTCTTACCAAAATGAAAATAATTTGTCACAATCAGAAGCAAATTCAGGATCTAGAGTTTGTACATGTCCAGAAATTGATAACACCTTTGTTGTTGTCACAAATTCGGATGATCCATTTCAAGATAACCACACTTCCAAACCCTTCTCCATTACTAACATAGATTCATTATCTGCACTAAATTTTGATCAAAATTATGGCACCAATTTTTCACAGTCAGAGACGAATTCAGAAGTTAAAATCAACACATGTCAAAAAATTGACGTAAGTCTTATTGTCGCCAAGAATTTGGATGATCCTTTTCATGACCACCACACTTCTGTCACCTTATCCAATAAGACAAAACCATTATCTCCACCAAAGCCAAAGCAAAATGATGATATCAATTTGTCACAGATTGAGGCAAATTCAGAATCTAAAGTCAATACATGCTCAAAAATTGGCAGCAGCCTTGCTCTTGTCAAGAATTTGGATAATCCATTTCATGATAACCACACTTGCCCCACCCACTCCTTTAACACAAAATTATTATCTCCACCTTGCACCAATTTGTCACAATCAGAAACGAATTCTGAATCTAAAATTGATACATGTCCAAAAACTAGCAATACTCTTGCGGTCGTGATTAATTCGGATGATCCATTTCAAGATTTCAAGAAATCCATGCTCCAAATGATCTCTGAGAAAGAAATCTATTCATCTGAAGATCTAGAGGAGCTCTTGAATTATTTTCTAAAGTTGAATTCTCCTTCTCATCATTACATTATCATTCAAGCCTTCATGGAAATCTTGAATAATAATTGAAAAGTTATCTCAGAGGGACCTGGAAAAACGCAGCATTCGTTGCAGTTCAATTGAATCTCCTTCATTAAAAATATATACTTGCAAATTTGATAAGATAATCTTTTAATTAAATAATATTATACAAATTGTTGAATTTCTTACAAATATAAATTAGTGAAGCTTCTTGTATAGTGATAAAGTTGACCAAAATAAGATTTTATGTCACAAGTTTGAACGTCACATGTGGCCTTTATCTTCTTCTTTTTTCCCAAAATTTCCTTACTAAAAAAATTAAATAATTAACCTAAATAATTATACATTTTATCGATTAAATTAAAAATAGCCGACAGATATGATATATGTATAATTCATGTATGATTGTATATAATAAGTGTATAATTTATGTACACAGACTAGAAAAAGTACATAGTAGATTTGCCCGACTACTCATGTAAAGATGCCATTAAAATTTCGGGTTCCTCTGTCACAAGCAATCTTGTGGTGGATTCACATGGACCCGAGGGGTATCAACTGACACTCTTTTGAGGGAAAATTACAGGGTCTGTTGTATTTTGAACCCCAATGTGTGTTCATTTTTTTAACTTACACTTTATCCTTTTTTGTATATATAATTTACACCCTAATCTCTTTATTTCCTTACAAAATAGTAAAACCACTCTTTTAATAATTTTTTAATGAGGGCAAAATAGGAATAACAATAATAATGATTTTATAGTTAGAGAGAGATCTCCAAATAAAAAACTAGCAGCTACCACAATTAAACAAATTTTATTGACGGATACAGATGATTTAAGTGCTAAAAAATTCACAATCAAATATGAGAATGGTAACTTCATAATCATATCCATTTGCTTCTTAGAAATTGTTGTGTACAAATGCTAATGCATGTGAAACTTACTCTTTAAGTCACTTGAAAGTACAAATTGAAATTTCCTAAATATTAAACCACCACGTCTACCCACTGAAAAATATACAATCTCAGACAAACTTTAATACACTTCTTATAAATTTGAACTAATAGAAAGAAAGCTGAAGCTAAAAAGAGTTCAACCATGAGACACAAATTTGGGCATTGATGAAAAAATAAAGAATTTTTAAGCGTCTAAAACATAGAAAGAATGTTAACAGCTGATATAGAACTAGCTAGTTTAAGAATCAACATTGTCAAATTTATCCACATAAAAATATCTTAGAAGAATGGATATGAGTTGTTATTATGTGTGCTCGATGAGAACTTGCATGTTGAGGAAGCTCGAAATATCATCAATTTCTTTAACTACAAGCTTTGGAATAAGAATTAGTTCAGAGTCTAATTCAGTGTTCCCATTCCAGTTTGCAAGGGCATTGCTCCCAGGGTATTTGTATTTGTATTGTATAGTTCGTATTTGTATTTAAATTTTATAATTTCACCATCATTTATATTTCATATAATTTGTACTTGTATTTTAAAAAATTATTTTGTACTTGTAGTTTATAGTTGACTGCATCTTGTATTTGTTTTTCTGATTTAATTTTATTTGTATTTGTATTTGTATTTGTAATTATATTTTATTTTCATTGATGCACTTGTATTTTTAAAAGAACATTTTTGTACTAGTATTTGTAAATTGGTCACATATTGTATTTGTATTTGTAATTTCACTTATTTTGTTTATTTATATTTGAATTTGTAGTTAACAATATCATTTGTATTTGTAATTAATTAAAAAAGAATTATTATTTTTCTACGAAACTTGCATTTATATCCATTAATACAAATTGTATTTTAATAATACAAATTGAACAATATAAATATAAATGATAAATTACAAAAATACAAATCTTAAACAATACAAATATAATGTTTACATTTGTATCAAATGATACATATTTATACAACTTGAACCATACACATACAAACGATACTTGTTTATATACAAAAACAATACAAATGATAAGCTTGACATACAAATACTAAAAATACATTTACAATGAATGACGCATTGCATATTATATATTTTAGACTCAACTAAATACAATTATTTCATATAATTATTTGTATACAAATACAAATGATAAATTTTATTCACGATTAAAGTATTCAAATACAAATAATAAATTTATTTAAAATATATAGTGTAATACGAATAAATATAAAAAATATATAAAACACAAAATACGACAACGACAACAACAAAAAAATGAGAAAAAAAGACTAAAAGAATACAAAAAAATGAAAAATAAAGAAAAAAAGGAGAAAAGATGACAAAAAAAGGAAAAAACGAAATAGAAAAAAAAAGCAATAAAAGAAAAGCTGGAAAGAAAAAAATAAATATAAACAAAAAAATAGATGAAAAAACAAAAACGAAAAAAAAGGAGAAAGAAAAAAATATATACAAAAATGAGAAAAAAAATAAAACAGAAAAAAAAAAAGAACAAATGAAACTAAAAAAAACAACAGAAAAAGAAAAAAGGAAGAGGTAAGAAAACTGGAAAAATGTAAGAAAAAAAAAGACAAAAACAAAAAAAAGATAAAAATAAGAAAAAAATAGGAAAAGAAAGAGAAATAGAGAAAAAAATTAAGGGAGAAAATAAAGGAAATAGGCTACAGATTGTATTCAATTTTTAAGAGAGGCTATAAATTGTACTCTCTCTATTTCAAAATAAATCAATTATTGAACTATTTTTCAATGTCCAAAATAAATGAATTATTCATTCTTCAAGAGACCTGTTGGAAATTTCTTCTAATTTATTCTTTTATTTAATGAGGTTCTTAAGTACTTCATATCTTTTAGGAGAGTAATTTAAGAACAGTTGAAAAGGTAACAGTGAAAAGTAACCTACAATTTATGTCCTAAAAGAGTTTTCTTAAAGGGTGTGTCATACTCTAATAATTCAATTATTTTGGAATGGAGGGAGTAATGAATTGAAACTTAGGTTAAATAGGGTAATAAAGAGCTTATATTTTCTAAGTCATGTAATTATTTCATTGTAAAAAAAGGATAAAAGAAAAAGAAATAAATTATATAAATGGAAAGAAAACTAATTTGAATTGAAAAGAAACAAAAAAGTGTGGAGGAAAAAAGAGAAAAAACAAGAAAGAAAAAATGAAAAAAAATACTAAACCTTAAAAAAAAAAAAAAAAAAAAACATAAAGGTCATTTATTAAATTAAATAAATATAAATTGACCTGACAAGGAAAGAAAGTAAACTAAACCTAAAATTTCTTATAAATGGATAATCCTTCTTTTCTACAATAATATGTCCACAATGTAATTGTCAAATAAATTTTTTCAATTTCATCGTTGTTTATAAATTTGATTGTAATTTAAGGTATGTTTTTGAAAATTTTAGTTTTTTATGTTTACAATTTTGATAATATCTATGATTACAGAAATAATTTGCTTGCGATTTGAGGTAAGTTTTCTAAAATTTTAGTATGTTCTCGAAATTTATAATAATAAATCATCATGTGTTCGTGATAGACTAATTGAGAAGTTTTTAGTGAAATATTAATAGTATCTATGATTGAAGAGACAATTTTTCTTGTGATTTGAGATAAGGTTTTCAAAATTTTAGTATGTTTTTTATGTTATAAAAAATTTATCATAACGTGGTAGGATATCTCATAAATGAAAATATAACGTGGTAGAGTCAACTCTTGTCCCTGGGGCATAATTTGTTGTTTGAAAGTCCATGGGATAAGTCTAAGGTAAGAGTTATAGAGCATAAATCAAAACACAATGTAATAGTGTCAACTCTTGCTCATAAAGTGTAACTTCTTGTTTGAAAGTCATAAGTCTTGCCTCTAAAATGTAGTAGTGTCAACTCTTGCTCATGGACATAACTTGATTGGAAGAAATCGAAGAAAAGAAAAGAATAATAAAATTATGAAAAAAAGAAAATGATGAAAAATATTAAAAAGAAAAAAGTTAAAATCAAAGAAAATAACAAAAATAAAGAAAATATAGAAGTCGAGGGAAGAAAAGAAAAAAAATAAAGGTTGAGATAAAATAAAAGAAGAGACAAAACCAAAATAAAGATTGAGAAAAAAATTTTAAAAAAAAGAGAGAAAAAAATTTAAAAATAAATAGAAGTTGTGAGTAGAAAAGGAAAAAAATATAAGAGTTGAGAAAAACTAAAACAAAAAAAATAAATATCAAAGTAAAATAAAAAAAAAGGAGATTTTTTTTTTAAAATAGAAGTTGAAAGGAGAAAAAGGAAAAAAAGTAAGGATCGAGAAAAACTAAAAAAAAAAAAAAAGAAAGAGAGAATAATGAAAAGATGAGAATTAAAGTAAAATAAAAGTTTAAAGATAAATAAGTATGAAGTTGTTTAGAAATATTTGAGATATTGAGGGTAAATAGATAATTGTGTCATATAAAAAAAAGAATGGAGGCTAGTTTTATAAGACCATTCTTATAAAGGAAGAAAAAACAAAACCACCCAATATAACTATATAAAAATCATTTATGTAGTTTACCCGACTAATATATTACAAGATGGAGGATCAAACTCTCACTAAAATGATGAAAATTAAGATAGTCAACAAGCTATTAAGATCCCCCTTATATAAACACTTAATTATGAGGGTTTAAGAAAACGTTTTTAATTATATAATAGAAACAAGTATGATTTTCACAAAAGATTTATCTCTGAGGGGTTAGTAGGATTTTAATTAGGAGAGTTTATTTACCTCCTGGTGATTTTTAAAAATTGGACGATCAGTGATACAAATCATGATTGTTGCACATCAACTTTTGCTAAGGAGAAATCCCATTAGTCTCCTAACTATAGTATATTGGTTGAATCCTACAGTTTTAAATTAATATCATTTGGTATAAATAACTTTTCTTCAAAAACAATCCTCAAAATCCTTTTCCTCCACCAAATTCTCATAATCTTATATTTTTACTCACCCCACCTACCCATTTTTCTCTTCAAAAGATATATTAACCCCCCTCTAATAAGAAAGAGGCTAGAAAAAAGAAAACTAAACTCCATTTGTCCTCTTTCTTCCTATCTACTTCTATAATGTCTTCAAAGATCAAGAAATGGAATTTCGGGAAATTATGCATATCTAATGGAGCAGGTTGTAGTGATTGCAACAAACCAAATTTAGCAGATATAGTAGAACCAAAGCCCAAAATCCCTATTCAGACAATTCCATCATCTAACAATATTTGTCACACTTCTACAAATTCTTGTGAGATCAACGGTCATGTATATTCCATGGCTGATGATAAAAATGATGATTTTGGTCAAGATGATCAGACTTCCACCACATTCTCTATTGACATAAGCTCCTTATCTCCACCAAGTTCTTACCAAAATGAAAATAATTTGTCACAATCAGAAGCAAATTTAGGATCTAGAGTTTGTACATGTCCAGAAATTGATAACACCTTTGTTGTTGTCACAAATTCGGATGATCCATTTCAAGATAACCACACTTCCAAACCCTTCTCCATTACTAACATAGATTCATTATCTGAACTAAATTTTGATCAAAATTATGGCACCAATTTTTCACAGTCAGAGACGAATTCATAAGTTAAAATCAGTACATGTCAAAAAATTGACGTCAGTCTTATTGTCGCCAAGAATTTGGATGATCCATTTCATGACCACCACACTTCTGTCACCTTATCCAATAAGACAAAACCATTATCTCCACCAAAGTCAAAGCAAAATGATGATATCAATTTGTCACAGATTGAGGCAAATTCAGAATCTAAAGTCAATACATGCTCAAAAATTGGCAGCAGCCTTGCTCTTGTCAAGAATTTGGATAATCCATTTCATGATAACCACACTTGCACCACCCACTCCTTTAACACAAAATTATTATCTCCACCTAGTTCCAATCAAAATGCATGCACCAATTTGTCACAATCAGAAACGAATTCTGAATCCAAAATTGATGCATGTCCAAACACTAGCAATACTCTTGCGGTCATGATTAATTCGGATGATCCATTTCAAGATTTCAAGAAATCCATGCTCCAAATGATCTCTGAGAAAGAAATCTATTCATCTGAAGATCTAGAGGAGCTCTTGAATTATTTTCTAAAGTTGAATTCTCCTTCTCATCATTACATTATCATTCAAGCCTTCATGGAAATCTTGAATAATAATTGAAAAGTTATCTCAGAGGGACCTGAAAAAATGCAGCATTCGTTGCAGTTCAATTGAATCTCCTTCATTGAAAACATATACTTGCAAATTTGATAAGATAATCTTTTACTTATATAATATTATACAAATTGACGGATACAGATGATTTAAGTGCTAAAAAATTCACAATCAAAAATGAGAATGGTAACTTCATAATCATATCCATTTGCTTCTAGAAATTGTTGTGTACAAATGCTAATGCATGTGAAACTTACTCTTTAAGTCACTTGAAAGTACAAATTGAAATTTCCTAAATATTAAACCACCACGTCTACCCACTAAAAAATATACAATCTCAGACAAACTTTAATACACTTCTTATAAATTTGAACTAATAGAAAGAAAGCTGAAGCTAAAAAGAGTTCAACCATGAGACACAAATTTGGGCATTGATGAAAAAATAAAGAATTTTTAAGCGTCTAAAACATAGAAAGAATGTTAACAGCTGATATAGAACTAGCTAGTTTAAGAATCAACATTGTCAAATTTATCCACATAAAAATATCTTAGAAGAATGGATATGAGTTGTTATTATGTGTGCTCGATGAGAACTTGCATGTTGAGGAAGCTCGAAATATCATCAATTTCTTTAATCCATTCGAAATCAGGACCAAACTTGACCTGACCATTCAAATCCAAGGTAACATGCACTCCAAGGCCATCGACCATAGGTGTAGGATAAATCAAGTGCTTGAAAGGGGATTTAGTGTTTGTAAGTGTGAAGTAGCAACCACAAGCATATTTAGAAGCAGGAATAATACTGTCGGGTAGACCTTTAATTCATTTTGCAATAGTTGGAGCACTTAGGCCTGCAGAATTAACTACAAGCTTTGGAATAAGAATTAGTTCAGAGTCTAATTCAGTGTTCCCATTCCAGTTTGCAAGGGCATTGCTTCCAGAAAGAACAACAACAATACATCCAATGTATTCCCACCCAGTGGGGTCTAGGGAGGGTAAAATATACGTAGTCCATACCACTATCTGCGAAGACGTGGGAAGGGTTTTTCCAATAGACCCCCGGCTCAGGACTTGACTAGACAAAAAGCACCACTTAAAATATAAATCAAACATTTCGATGGAAAGTAAAGCATTAAAACTTCAGATATATTCTCTAAAACCATGTTGAAGTCTAAGAACACTCCAGGTTGGGTTTTATCCAAAAAAAAAAACATCGAAAGTTGGGATTAAAGACAAATGCTAAAGAAGAGAAAACACACCATTCCAGAAATCTTTAACAAAACACTCAAAATGTAGCACAAGATTATTCTTGAACTTGACTTGAAATTCAAACATCACGTAAATGTACTCTACTCCATGCTGCATCCGATTGTATTTCCAATTATAGATGTAAAGAGGAGGAGAATAAACAGTCCGCTAGAACTCAATTTTCACCACCAAAGCATAAGAGACACCATTATTTTCTCCTCTTCTAGATAGCAGGGAATACTTGGTTGTATCAAAATTCAAACTTCCCATTTATGCTCACTCAGTAATTATCCTCCATTGTCCTTCTTGGCTGCAAATAAAAATAACGCAAACAACTGTAATTGCCTCTCACTACATTAAATCACTAATATTTAAGGCTCTATACTTACGTTGAGCTTGGAAGGTTCATTTGTATGGCCAACCCAGTAAGTGGACTCAAAATGAATTTTCTTACTTGAACAGAATTAATTTGTATCATTTTTGGACCAATCTTGAGATGTTTGAGTAACATGAAATGAAGTAGTTGAATCCTGAGAATCACTATTCTTCTTGCAAGTTGTTTTATTGTGACCAGTTTGCAAACACTTTGCTACACCTTCCTAACTTTCCTTTCTTACTCAATTTAGTAACATCTATGGTTACACCATGTGTTTCACTTGATGCAGACTACTTTTTCTTTCTCTCTATTTTCTGTTTTTCATCTCAACTGCTTTTCTATTGGAGGCTTCAATTTCATCAGGCTCTTTTCTTCTATTTTTGTCCAATTTACCTTTCTTCGACTCATAGTTAGGGGTCTAAGTGAATTTTCAAGACAACTTTGAGGGCCTATCGATGACTTAAGTCAATTATCTAATATGTTTACAACCAATCGGGGTTATGAAGTCGGTCTGCCGCCATAGTGGAAATACCTAAGAGATCTTGATCGACTCTGTGCTGATGTTATAAAAGTTATTCACACAATTAACATATAACGGTTGTCACAGATAAATTTCTAGAATTAGTATTTATCTCTTAAAAAGAATAATAATATGAATAATTTCAAAAATATACACTTAACTAACTTATATTACAAAAACTAGCCAAAAATTTACATTACAAATCTTTAGTCCAAAAATTTCTTTTTTACTTTTTTTCTTTTTAATTTCCTTTTTTTATCTTTTTTTTCCTCATTTTTATCTTTTTTTTGTTGTATTTAATATTTTATATTTTTTTGTATTTCTAAAAATTATGATTACGTCAAGGACAAATCATGGATGATGACTGATATATTATAACCGTTCATTGTAGTTGTATTCACCATCATTTTTTTCTTTTTTCTTTTCTATTTTTCTCATTTTTTTACTTTTTTATTTTATTTTTCTTTTTTCTTTTTTTGTATTTTTTCTCATTTTTTTCTTTCTCATATTTTCTCCTTTTTTTGGTTTTATCTTATTTTTTGTTTTTTTCCTTCTTGTTGTCTATTTTTATTGTTTCTCCCACTTTTTAATCTTTAGCTTGTATTTCTCTTTTTTTTTTTCTTTTTAGTTTTCTTTTTTGCATTTTTTTTCTTTTTTATTTCTAGTTTATATTTTTCATATTTTTGAAAAATATGACTATGTCGGCACAAGTTATAGCTGATAACAAAAATACCACAATAGCTTATTGTATTTATTAATACAATTGTATTTGTATTTTATAGCTTGTGTTTGTATTTATATTTTCTAGTTCACATTTGTATTTGTATTTTATAATTTTACTTCTTTTTATATTTTATAGTTCACACCATTATTTATATTTTTGTATTCATTGATACAATTATATTTGTACTTTATAGTTCGCGCTTATATTTGTATTTTTATTTGTATTGTATAGTTCGTATTTGTATTTAAATTTTATAATTTTACCATCATTTATATTTCATATAATTTGTACTTGTATTTTAAAAAATTATTTTGTACTTGTAGTTTATAGTTGACTGCATCTTGTATTTATTTTTCTGATTTTATTTTATTTGTATTTGTATTTATATTTTATTTTCATTGATGCACTTGTATTTTTAAAAGAACTATTTTGTACTAGTATTTGTAAATTGGTCACATATTGTATTTGTATTTGTAATTTCACTTATTTTGTTTATTTATATTTGAATTTGTAGTTAACAATATCATTTGTATTTGTAATTAATTAAAAAAGAATTATTATTTTTCTACGAAACTTGCATTTATATCCATTAATACAAATTGTATTTTAATAATACAAAATTGAACAATATAAATATAAATGATAAATTACAAAAATACAAATCTTAAACAATACAAATATAATGTTTACATTTGTATCAAATGATACATATTTATACAACTTGAACCATACACATACAAACGATACTTGTTTATATACAAAAACAATACAAATGATAAGCTTGACATACAAATACTAAAAATACATTTGCAATGAATGACGCATTGCATATTATATATTTTAGACTCAACTAAATACAATTATTTCATATAATTATTTGTATACAAATACAAATGATAAATTTTATTCACGATTATAGTATTCAAATACAAATAATAAATTTATTTAAAATATACAGTGTAATACGAATAAATATAAAAAATATATAAAACACAAAATACGACAACGACAACAACAAGAAAATGAGAAAAAAGGACTAAAAGAATACAAAAAAATGAAAAATAAAGAAAAAAAGGAGAAAAGATGACAAAAAAAAGGAAAAAATGAAATAGAAAAAAAAAAGAAATAAAAGAAAAGCTAGAAAGAAAAAATAAATATAAACAAAAAAAATAGATGAAAAAACAAAAACGAAAAAAAAGGAGAAAGAAAAAATATATACAAAAATGAGAAAAAAAATAAAACAGAAAAAAGAAAAAAAAGAACAAATGAAACTAAAAAAAAAAACAGAAAAAGAAAAAAGGAAGAGGTAAGAAAACTGGAAAAATGTAAGAAAAAAAATACAAAAACAAAAAAAAAAGATAAAAAGAAGAAAAAAAATACGAAAAGAAAGAGAAATAGACAAAAAAAATTAAGGGAGAAAATAAAGGAAATAGGCTATAGATTGTATTTAATTTTTAAGAGAGGCTATAAATTATACTCTCTCTATTTCAAAATAAATCAATTATTGAACTACTTTTCAATGTCCAAAATAAATGAATTATTCATTCTTCAAGAGACCTGTTGGAAATTTCTTCTAATTTATTCTTTTATTTAATGAGGTTCTTAAGTACTTCGCATCTTTTAGGAGAGTAATTTAAGAACAGTTGAAAAGGTAATAGTGAAAAGTAACCTACAATTTATGTCCTAAAAGAGTTTTCTTAAAGGGTGTGTCATACTCTAATAATTCAATTATTTTGGAATTGAGGGAGTAATGAATTGAAACTTAGGTTAAATAGGGTAATAAAGAGCTTATATTTTTTAAGTCATGTAATTTTTGCATTGTAAAAAAAGGAAAAAAGAAAAAGAAATAAATTATATAAATGGAAAGAAAACTAATTTGAATTGAAAAGAAACAAAAAAGTGTGGAGGAAAAAGGAGAAAAAACAAGAAAGAAAAAAGGAAAAAAAATACTAAACCTAAAAACAAAAACAAAAAACATAAAGGTAATTTATTAAATTAAATAAATATAAATTGACCTGACAAGGAAAGAAAGTAAACTAAACCTAAAATTTCTTATAAATGGATAATCCTTCTTTTCTACAATAATATGTCCACAATGTAATTGTCAAAGAAATTTTTTCAATATTATCATTGTTTATAAATTTGATTGTAATTTAAGGTATGTTTTTGAAAATTTTAGTTTTTGATTTACAATTTTGATAATATCTATGATTACAGAAATAATTTGCTTGCGATTTGAGGTAAGTTTTCTAAAATTTTAGTATGTTCTCGAAGTTTATAATAATAAATCATCATGTGTTCGTGATAGACTAATTGAGAAGTTTTTAGTGAAATATTAATAGTATCTATGATTGAAGAGACAATTTTTCTTGTGATTTGAGATAAGGTTTTCAAAATTTTAGTATGTTTTTTATGTTATAAAAAAATTATCATGTATTTCTGATAAACAGTTACTAATTGAGAAGTTTTCTTTTATGATTTTAGTATGTCCTTGATATTTAAATAATAAATTACCATATATTTAGATAGATAATTGCTAATTGAGATGTAAAATTATTATTGGTATTTTGTTTTTGGGGGGGGGGGGAGGGGGTGTCTATGAGGAAAAAAATTCTAGAATATATGGTGCGAGGTAACAAGGAAAATATTTATAGATAATTTTTATCCCATATATGATATTAGGAGGTTTAGTTAAATTAACGATCTAGCTTCTAAATTATACTAACTGAATTGAATTCTAATGACATCAAATAATTTCATTCAAAAATAAAATTAAAAGAGGTGAAAGTAAAATTTTAATCCAATGACTATATATTTATAGTACGATAGGAATGTTTATTTAATAATCAAGATATATTTTCTTTTATACTATTGAAGTGATTTTATAAAACTGAATTCATTGAACGAGGTACACGTGCGAGGCGTATACCCTATACTAGTTGTTAAAAATGAGGCCCCTCAAATTTAGTGCCTAAGGTGGTCGCCTTTTTCTTAATGAAGTAGAGTCGCCTCTAAATAAGATATGCTTACCATCCGAGCAACTGCCTCTTGTCTTCTATTTTAAGAATCAAGTCTATCGGTTCACATTTTTTCTATTCTCGTTCATGTATCCTCCAAAAATTATAGCAACATAAAACTTGCAACCGAGAAAAAAATATATCTTGAATAAATCAGTAGTAACTAAGCTATTGGAGTAGCTGCAACACTTGTTCTTTCTATTTGAAATCTCGTAGCTTTGAACACAGGGACAGAACTAGAAGCCCAACTACAAATTTATCGAATTCAGTAATTTTTGTTCAAATAATGTATTTATTGTCATTGATAAAGGTTATGTTTGAATCAATTTTGAAATAAATACATCGGTTAAAAGTTTTTTTGAGTTATGCTTTAATTAATTTTGAAACAAATGCATCTGTTAAAAGATTTTGAGTTACAAAGCACATGAATGTGAATTTGATAATTCATTCTTCATTAAGTTTTACGTTTTTTATTCTTCAAAGAATGGTATATTTTGTTTTACAATATTCATGAACCTATTAACTATTACTTAATTAATATTCTTATCCTATAACTAGTGTTTTTTTATTTGAAAAGATAAGCACTCAACAAAATACTTTTTAGTTGAATAAAAATAGAGAGACATTGATCAAATGGTGAGTCACCAGTTCAAGAATAGAAGAGCAACATTCTTGAATGCTACTTGTTTTGTGGCTTAGTTGAATCGCAAAGATAGAGTTGTAATTAATTCTTCTGTTTGCTCGTGGGAGAGACTCCAATTATCTTCAAGAGTGTATTATCGTTCCTCTAAGTCAAGAAAGTTTTATTAAATTTCTAGTAAAATTATCATTATTATTCTAACAATTTAAAAATATTTGTCTCAATGACTTCTACATCAATATTGAATAGTATTTCATCTTCGCCCAATTCGAATTTTAAAATATTTTATGGAAAAGACCTTCCTAGATGTCATAAAAAGTTGGAATCCTTTTAAAGACGATTAAAGTTGGGATATGTTTGTCATGACTCGAGATGAGGCCCTGACCGCGATGGGCATTCCGAACCACGAAGACCCGATAGACACCTTAGCATACTATCATAAGCATAATTCATATGAAACAGAAGTGCGGAAGGTATAGTGATATTTAATGAAAAAATTATACACAAATCATGTCAAAAGTGTTATGACAATACAATAAGCCAATCTTCGCTACGAAGTCTGTACTGAATACTAACTGTCATGGCCAGGACAACGCCCCCGATTGGATCATAAACTGAAAGAAGTCAACATATGAATAAATGACTTCCGAAATATGGATGGCTCACCAATTCTGTCATTATCACAAATGTTCTAGTGATGTGATGGACCACGTGATTATGCCTCGGAACCTGTATTATGGGAGGATCAATACTTGGAAAGGATTGTTATACAAAACAATCTAAAAATAACATACATTTCATGTAAAACAATCGAGAGCATCTTTGTAACTAATTTAGCATAATAAAGATAAAAATACATGGTCACACTTAAAAGTTTCAGTCAACCTCATAAAATATAGACTCAACTCCTTACTTTAATTCTGAGCTAAATGGTACCCCCTATAACTTAGCACCCACGGGCTATATGAATCCGCCATTAACTCGTCGACCAAGCCCCCAGCCTAAGTTTTTCGCAAGGGCTAGAGTTTCTACTATCTGATACGCCAAAATCATATAGCAAGCGTACAATCTATATTGCAAGACATCATAAATCCATATCGATAAAACACGATTTCAGGCAATACGTTATCTAAACTCACACCTTCTTCGGGTAATCATCTAACTCTCTTAGTGCCCATTTTTAACCTCTTAAAATCATTGTTCATGTTTGTAAAAAGTTCGTCTCTTATTTTGTTAAGGACATTTCATAACAGAGTATCGTCATATCCAGACTTGCAAGTCATATCATATTGTATCACATCATATCCATAAAATTTCTTATTCAAAAGCATGTTAATGACCACCAAAATATTTAAACATCACATGAGAGTTCTTATTTCAAATAGCATATGAAACTTATGCAAAACATTCTCTTTTTAATACAGTAACATGTGGTGGTTAAATCTTATATAAAGAACATGCAAATTCTTCATTAGAAAATAAGAGCATTTAGATTAATAATCACCTCTTTGAAAACATGTTAAATACCAATGCATAATAGGTAAAGAAGCATTTAAAACTCAAGAATTATCATCATTTATAAAACAGTCTAACACTAGTCACAAATGAATCTCATGATTTAAAAAAAAGGGACTTATAGTTCATGCTCTCAAATCCACTTCAAAATTCATAACGGATAGTAAGCATTTAAACTCAAGATTTTAAATCATCCATTTGAGCAACCCGTAACATGTTAATACAATAAATTTCATCATAAGAGGGAAATTTTGTAAGTCATGCTCTAAAATCACTTTTCGAAACTCATAACATATGTATACATGCCTATAACTCAAGTTCATGGAAGAACCACCTAGTAATTTCATAATTTCATCAAACACGGGTTCATGATGCATGCTCTCCAAATGGTTTCCAAAAACACATTACATATACATACATATATATTTTTAAAACTTATTTAAAATATTGAACTTATGCCCATGAGAGTTAGGATAGTCCCACGTACCTTTTCATAGAAGAAAATTGAATAATAACCTTGAGTTTGGAATCTACTGCTTAAGAATTGAGAAATACCTCCTTGATGACCTTGAGAGGAAGAGGATGAGGGTTTGGGGCTTTCAATTGGTCTTGGGACGATTTTAGGGTTATATGACAAATTGAGGGAGTTATGGAGGGTTAAACGACCTTTCTGGACTTGATTTAACGTGAAAATAACGTGTTTTAATATTTGGGAAAAGGTATTTAAGCCACAGACTCAAACCTGGAGAAAAACATTTGCCTCGCGACCCCAAATGTGATGCAGCAACATTTCCTCGCCATCCAATCACGCACCCTGGACAGTGTCTCACTAAAACCCTTATAATGTTTGATTTTAAAGTCGGATTGACGAACGGTCAATTGCGTTAGAAAGAGGACTCAAAGGGATTTAATGTTATATATAATGGTCCACATAACTCCTTATATTCTAGGAGTAATGATCGTTGAAAGTTGATTCAAGAAAAATCATCAACTAAAACTCAACCAGTAAGAAAGTGCTCAACTTAACTTTGAGCTAGGAGATTTTTATCACATATACTCATCTACAAAGATATTCTCACACTAAAGCACTATTATTCACACTTATTTCTAACTAGAAACCATTAGGTTTGAATCTATATACGTAGGAATGACAGTTTAAACTTTAGCTCGAAAATGTGGGGTGTTACAATGTTCTTAAAAAATCTTGTCCTAATGTTCCTGGTTTTGAGGTAGCATCTGATGAGGATACTTTGATTAAAGAATAAATTTTCAAGTGATAATATAATAATTATTCATGCAATAATTATATTCTTAGAGGGATGTGTGTAAAATATTATGATCAATACTGTGTTAAATGCAAATTTGATAAAGAGATATGGGACACTCTTTAAGCTATTTATTTAGTAGAAGAATCATTTTCTAAGAAATTTCTTGTTTCAAATTATATGGAGTTCAAAATGATTGATGACAAGTCAATCACTGACAAGTATAAGAATTCCAACTTATAGCTAATAGAATTGCTATATCTGAAATTGTTCTTGATGAAAACTTCTATGTTGATGTTGTTGTATCAAAACATCCTCTATCTTGAAAAGAATACCAAAGCAAAATCTTACAAAAAATAAAGATTTCTCTTGAATAATTATTGCAATACTTGCAAATTGAACAAGGGACTCGATACCGCGACAATAATATTTTGAAAGAGCCTGCCATGAAAACTCATATGGTTGAAGAAAAATCAATTAAGAAGGAACCTGAAAACAAGAACTTTTCAAAGGCAAAAAAGACTATAAATTTCAAGCGTAATGGTGTCAATTTTAAATCTGATGAATGTTATCATTGTCACAAAATTGGGCACTATGCATGTGATTGTAGAATTCTCAAAGCTGAAAAGAAGAAAAAAAGCAAATAAAAATAAAAAAAATGAATTGAGTCAATGATCACAGAAGTCTTTGTAATGGAAGATCAAGTGAAATGGTGGATAGATACCAGCGCAACTCGTCAGATATCGGGCAATCAAAATTCTTTCAAGACCGCTGAACTAGTGGGGGAGGGTAAATTTTATATATGAAAAACTCATCCTCTGCTAAGGTTGTGGAAAAAGAAACTGTTGAACTGAAATGTACTTCTGAAAAGATAGTTACATTGATGGACGTATTGCATGTTTTTGATATTTAAAAGAACTGGGTATCAGGTACGTTTTTTAAAGCATGATTTTAAAATAGTTTTTGAAGAAGATAAGTTTATTTTATCTAAAAATGGCATGTTTATTGAAAAGATTATGTTTCAAATAGAATGTTTAAGCTTAATATTGAAAATAAAAATATTCTTGCTTATCTTGTGGAGTCTTTGGACTTATGTCGTGAACGGCTTGGGCATGTGAATTTTAGATCCATTCAACTTATGGTGAATAATGGATTTAATCAAATAATGTGAAAAGAATCATACCACTAAGTGTCTTGTAGTAAATACAAGATTACAAAGAAACCCTTTAAGACAGTTGAAAGGACTTTCACACTTTTACAATTAATTCACACTGATATTTGTGAGATGAGTTGTTTATCGCGTCATGAAAAAAAGTATTTTATCACTTTCATTGATGACTACTCAAGATATACATATGTCTTTTCATTGAAAACAAAAGATGAAACATTTGAAACTTTCAAAATATTAAAGCAGAGGTTAAAAATAAATGAAGTCTGAAGATTAAATCAATTAGATATGATAGAGATGGAGAGTACTTAAAATAAGATTTTATTGATTTTTATGAAAAAAAAGGCATTGAAAAATAATTCATCATGTTTTATTCACCACAACAAAATGGTGTAGCATAAAAAAAAAAATAGGACTTTCATAGAAATGGTTAATTTTATGATTTACGGATCTGATATATCTAAAAATTTATGGACTGAAGTCTTACTTTCATCATGTCATATTTTGAATATAATTACTTCCAGAAATCATGATGCAGAACCATAAGAACTTTGGACTAATGGAAAGTCAAATATAAATTATTTTAAAGTATTGGGTTGCTTGGCTCATATTCGATTACCAGATCAATATTTAACTAAAATTGTCTATAGAGGAGTAGATTGTGTGTTTATTGGTTACTCACAAACCAATAAGGCTAATAGATTTTTAAATATTGAGATCCCAAGACCTCACACGATTATTGAATCTTTACATGCTAAATTTTTTGAGCATATATTTTCCCAAAAATAAAAAAAAATTTGAACAAGATGTAAGTTCTTCTACTTCTCCTCTTAAAAGAAAAATAATTGAGCCATTGAAAGAAAGTCAATCAAGATGTAGTTCAATATCATCCAAATCAAAGAACTTTGGACCTAATTTTCAAGCTTACTTGGTTGAAAAAGATTTTGAAAGTTATGCTGAAGCTATGTCTTCACATAATGCTCCTTTTTTATGTGAAGACATTGATGAAATGCATTATATCATATCAAACAACATAAATTTTATCAGATCTTCCTCCTGGATGTAAACCAATTGATTATCGGTGAATTTTTAGTAAGAAAATGAAATTTGGTGGTACTTTAGCAAAGTACAAATGTAAGACCCCACATTTTCGGGCTAGTCTTCGAACCATCGTTCCTACGTGTATAAGCTATAATGTAAATGATTCCCATATGAATATAAGTTTCATGATCTTTATCCTCGTGTTTAATATGCTTTCGAGGTGAAAAATATTCATAAGAATCACTTAGAACAAAGTTGAGCTAAGAGCCTTTAATTCGTCCAAAGTTTGATATTCAAATCTACAAGGGTCTATTTTGAACATATATAATTTTTATATACATATAATTTTGCAGCTCAAGACCCACCAAATAGTATATAATTGAATTAGCTTTTCAACGATACCAATTTCGCCTTAATTCGATACCTGAATAAAACGTTAAGGCATTTTTCGTGAGAGGCAATAAGCCGACGCGATTGGGGCGCGGCACGCCGGTCCTCAATGCGATGAGCGACGCAACGCATTACTGTCCCTGACGCGATAGGCAACGTGATACAGAGCTATTTCACCCGTTGCTTCAGTTCCTAAAGAGTCTAGGGGCAATTTGGTCACTTTCCCTCACCCAAATTCATCCATAACACTTAATTTCAGCCCCCAAAAGCATTAGATATATTATTTTTCATCTTTTTCTCTCCAAGAAAATGCTAGCCCACTCAACAACACCAAGAACTTCATCAAATTTTCTTTATGAAAAGCAAGAACCCAAGCTTCCTAAGTCAAGAACTTCAAGAAGAAGCTTCAAGAACATCATTAGAAATTCAAAGTTCAAGCTTCTACATCTAATTAATCTAATAAGGTAAGTGGGAGTTCATCCATGAGTCCCCTTTTACCCATGGAGCCCAAAAACCCATTCTTTAAGTTCAAAGTTAGGATATTTACATGTTAATATGAATTATATCCATGAAACCTTCATGAATGTTGATCATGTATCATGTTTGCAAATGGTTTTTATTGGAATTGTCTTGATATGCTCGAATGGTGATTTTCACATGATTAAATCCTTAACCTATGTTTCTATATTGAAATTATTGTGATTTTCATGGTTTAACTACTCCCATGTTTTAACTCATGATCCTCATGTGTTTGATTTCAAGTTAAGAGTATATGTGTTTTCAAGTGGAATGAGTCAATACATATTTTGAATGTTATGATCTTCATATCAAATCCTTAAGTTGTAAATTGATACATGTAGCCATGATAAGGGTCTCCACATGTTTGATAAAATTCCCATAATGTTCAATTAAATTACAAAATGAATCCCCAAGTTATGAACTTTGCCATGTAACTCTATTGTTCCCTTATGTTTAAGACATTCTTATGTTCAAGATATGATCTTTACATGTTTTGAAGAAATTTTCATGTTCAAGTTTATGATTTCCAAGTGTTTGATGAAATACCCTAATGATTGGGTTTTGAATATTGACTACTTATCATATCCCAAAGTTTAAGTATGTCCTATTGTTATTGTTATCGAGTCCTGGGGGTTATGAATATCCAAAAACTTAGTTGTTTACTTAGTCTCAGCATTTTCAGAATAGTCTTAGGTATGTTATGAGCAATATCAGTTTAGTCGGTTATTATAATTAGTAAATTTAGATCGATTCAGTAATCCGAGTCAGTTCAATTGGGAGTAGGATTCAATATCGAGCGAATCCAGGGATGGAGGCATTCCTGCCAGTATAGGGTTTGACCCTTAGTGGCAATCTCTGAGTTACAGAACTACGTAGCTAACATAGGTTGAGATATCTTCCTGCCAGATTAGGGTTAACATACACATATATCCCATAAGTCTTCCTGCCAGATTAGAGGTGACACAACCATTGTTAGTACCTGTGGCATGATACTAACACCCTTCTAACTAGGGTTATAGGTTGGACCCCGATCTGCTCAGATTGAGGCATGTCGGTTAGATGATACCTCCTACAGTTTCAGTATTCAGTTCAGAACTCAATTTAGTTCTACTTGACCGTTGCATACAGTTATCAGATTTTAGTATTTTAGTTTACAAACTATTTCAGAATCATATTATATGCTTGGTCATGCATCCTCAAAATTAACAAGTTTTCATGCATTTGTGCTCAGCTATCTCATATTGTTCAGTAGTCCGTATTCATATATTAGAAACTCAGTATGCATACGTTAGTTATCCCTTTTTTCTTAGATTTCACTCATTTTGTCACCCAGGCATCAGCTATTCAGTTAATCAGATCAGTTCAGTGCATATAGGTTTGTTTTCGAACGTTCATGTATCTATGTTTTACCGTATCTCAGCTTTACTTCTACTTATATACTAAAAGAAAAGTTTTAAGAAGCTAAGTGTAGTGATTCACCATCTTATCAGCTTATGTTTGTTACTTATGTTTTAAGATGTTTCCAGCTTTCAGTTTACTCCAGCCTATTGGTGAGGCTACTCACATTTAGTATGCATGCTTTAAGATTGAATATATATAATTAGTTTTACTTATTGCATTCACCCCCGCTTACTCAGTACATTCCAGAAGTACTGATCCACGTATATGTTTATGTGCTACATTGTCTCATAATGTACGTACCAGTTATAGCCTATGCATCATGATCAGACCATTGCAGTTTCCAGACAGCAGGTGATAAGTTCTCTTATTTCAAAAACTCCAGACAGTTTTAGTTCATGTAGAGTTCACTTATTTTTCATATGTATTGATTAGTGGTAGTTGGAGGCATGTCCCATCTATCTATAGTCAGTATAGTAGAGGCTTCATAGATGTCAGTCAGAGTTAGTCATGAATTTCAGTTTCTTCCTTCAGATTTATCAGATTGTAAAACTTTATCAGTTACATACTATATTAGATTTCTAGTATAATTATGTTTCTGCACAGCAAAACTTGTTATTTAATCTATTACAACTTATTTGCTTAATAGTATGCCAGTTCATGGGTTAGCTTGGGATCACTTGTGGTTCCAAGCACCGTGTGGCGTCCAGGGTGTACTTCCGGGGCGTTACAACAAAGCTCGCTTAATATCTAAAGGATTTACTCAATTGAAAGATATTGATTATTTTGATACTTTTACACCTGTAGATCAGATGACCTATATTCATCTCTTAATTACTTTAGCAGTAATTCATGGTCTTATGATTCGTCAGTTGGATATGAAGACTGCATTCCTGAATGAAGACCTAGATGAAGAAGTTTACAGGAAATAATCAGAAGGATTTGTCATTTCTGGTCATGAACAAAAAGTTTGTAAGCTTCTTAAATATTTTTATGGATGAAAACAAGCTCCAAAGTAATGACATGAGAAATTTTAAAATGTTATGATTTCTAGCGGCTACTTAATCAATGGTGAAGATATTTGCATTTTTAGTAAATTGTTAGAAAATTTTGGTGTAATAATATGTCTTTTTGTAGATGACATATTGATATTTGAAATTGATATTGGAAGAGTCAAAGAAATAAAATACTTTCTTGTTTCTCAGTTTGAAATGAAAGATCTTGGAGAAGCTAATATGATTTTAGACATCAAAATTATATGACCAACAGATGGTTTGAATCTCACTCAATTAAGTTATATTGAGAAGGTTCTGAAGAGGTTTTGTCATTTTGACGACAAGTCTTCTCCCACACCATTTAACCCAAACATCAACTACTGCGAAACTTTGGTGATATTCTTGATCAATTGACATTTTCTCAAATTTTTGAGTCTTATGTATGCCATGCATTGTATCAAACCAGATATTGATTATGCAGTAGAAATTTTGAGTAAGTTTACTGGTAGTCTTGGAGTTGGACATTAAAATGATTTAATTCGTGTTTTAAGGTATTTGAAGGGTACAAAATATTGGTTTGCATTATTCCACCTTTCCAACATTTCTTGAAAGATATAGTGATGCTACTTGAAATTTTGATCTGAATGAATCTAAATCTATTACAGCTCGAATTTTCACTTTGGCTGGAGCAGCAATATCTTAAAAATCAAAGAAGCAGCTATGTATTACTCACTCAACCATGAAGTTAGAATTCATTGCTATGTCTTATGCTGGAGAAGAAACTGATTAACTGCAGAGTATACTGATACATATTCCATTATAGGGTAAGTCAATACCACCTTTAGGTATCTATTGTGATAACAAGCTGCTATATTTTGAGTTTTAAGTGATTGTTACAATGGAAAGTCAAGAAAATTTCATCTCAAACACAATCATGTGAGAAAGATTATTGGAGGATGGCATAATATTGCTTCAATATGTGAAGTCCAGACTGACTTTAGCAGATCCTTTGTCTAAAGGGCTAGACAAAAAATTAGTGGTACAAACTTGTAATGAAATAGGAATAAAGTATGTTGTAGATTGATTGTACTTTATGGTAACCCTACTTTAATGATGTAATCTTGGGTTTAAACGAAAAACAATTAAAGTCACAGTTGTGAAGCACATCAATAAAATTCTCTTTTTCCTTAGAGAGTGAGTAAATGTGCATAAGTTGAGATTTTTTTCTCTTGATGAATCTATAATAGTGATCTCTATTGGAGTAAATAATAACACTCTTGATAGATTTGACAGTATTCCTACAAAAGAGAAGAGTAGATTATATTCCCTTAATAAGTCTATACATCGACTTCGATTGGAGTGTGCAAAAAAACTCTTGATAGATTTATCGATACTTTCTTGTAAAAAAGGATGAGATTAATTTTTCTTAATGATATCTGATCAGAGTATGCAAAGTTACTCTTGATGAATTCACCGCACTAAATGTGAAGTGGAGGCCACTTCAATAAGATTTTAATAGAAAAATTTTAAAGCACTTAGCTAAAAGGATTCAGGACACATGGCCATAAAGTGTCAAAGGATTTTTCTTTTCACCGGAATATAGTAATATGATTGAGTATTTTTATACTTCATTCAAATAACCACTTAATTTAAATTTGTTTACTAAGTAGTCAATGATTTAGAAAGTCTTCACTAGCTAATGGTTCAAGTCTAAAAGACACCATTATTGATCAGAGGCGAACTCAAGATTTGAAGATAGGAGGTGCACCATTATTTTGAACATAGTCATTTCAATTATCAACTACATAATTTAGCATTCAACTCTTTTAAACTTAAAAAATATAAAAAATTATGAGCAAAGTATAAATTTTAAAATGATCAAGTGTCATTAATTTAGCACTAATATAACAAAAGTAGATCATCCTTTCATACTAGACATCGACGCATTTTCATATTCTAAAAATGGTCAATGATTGCATCGTTGCTTATATTTACAAATATATCCTTCTCAATGTAACAAACTATACAATCACTTAAAAATGCATCACCAATACTGTTATGCAATTCATTCTTGATATGCTTCATGGATAAAAAAACTTTCTCTACAGTTGCAGTAGCGATTGGTAGAAATAAGGTCAACGTCACAAGTAAGTACACAAGAGAATAAGTTTTCACAAGATTTGCATTAACCAGTGCTTTTGCCAAATCACCAATTTTTTTCAAATTAGAGAATATAGGATCACCACGTCGCATGTGTATAATGAAAGTATCAAGTTGGTAACTAAGCTCCCGAAGCTTTAATTCACCAAACTCATCTGGATAATGTTTGGCCAATAACATTATTTTTTCCTTATCAAAATTAGCAAAACCATTAGATGGATTCAATCTTGCCATACCAATAAGCAAGTTACCACTCACAACATCAAAATGATTATTAAGCTCTTGAAGTTGAAAGTCAATTATAGCATAAAAGAGCTCAACACGTAAGTGATGTGAGTAAGTAACACTAGAAGGCCTACGTTTTAAATTTTTGGGAAGATAAAAATTATCCATCTTAGGTACCAAGATTTCATGTTTATCATAAAATACACGAACTTCATGCATCAAAGCATCCCATCTATCATCTCTCAGCAATTGCAATATTGTCTTAGTAATGTCAAGAAATATTATAGCATTAACAATATCTTGCTCTTTCCTTTGTAATGATGCACTCAGCTCATTGGACATTACCAATATCTTCAACATCAAGTGAAGCAAGAAAACAAATTCAAATTCATTGATCATAGTAACAAAAAAAAAAAGCTCTTGCTTGCAATATATCATTGGGATTAGAGCCTTCACATTTAATCGTATCAAACACATGAACTATAGATGAAAATAAAATAATAAAGTTATCCAATATTCTAAAATGTGATCCCCAACGATGTCACCTGGCCTTTGAAGCCCTCGTTCTGGATTTTACCTTTTTTCACTTTGAACTTCACAACTTTCTAGTAGTTGCTCCAATATTTCTGCTTGATGGTCCCGAAGTTGATCTTTGAGCTTAAATGATGCTCCCATCACATTCAATGCATTAGTAATAATAGCAAAAAAATCATCCACAAGCAAATATTTTTTGGCAACGACTACAAGTGTCAATTGTAATTGGTGAGCAAAACAATGGATGCAATATGCCGATGGAGTTTCCTACCAAATCAAAGCTTTAAGACCATTCATCTCTCCTTGCATGTTACTAGCTCCATCATAGCCTTGTCCACGTATTTTAGATGTACTTAAAGAATGTCTCATAAGCACAGAGCATATTGTTTCCTTCAATGTTTTTACCGATGTATCACCAACACGAACAATAGCAATAACTCGCTCATTCACTTTATCATTTTTGTTAACATACCTCAACGCAACGACCATTTATTCATGGTGTGATATATTCTTGAATTCATCAACTAAAATTTTAAAAAAATCTTCATCCAAGTTATCAATTATAGCTTTCACGGTTTCTTGTGCACAAGCACTCATAATATCCTTTTGAATTTTTGAAAAAGTCATCATAGCATTTTTTGGAGAATGTTTTAGAATAACATTATTCAAATCGGGAAGCAATTTTTCCAACCATTCCAAAAGACCTAGAAAAAGGCCTTTATTTTGGGAAAATTCACTTTCATCATGACCTCGAAAAGACAATTCGATTTTCAAGAGAAATCTTGCCACATTATTTGATGCCTCTAAACGAGTAAGATGCTTACTTCTTATTTTCTCAGATTGCTTGTTCAAAGCAACTTGAATTGATTGAGATTGATTCTCAAAATCTAGCATCTTATTGAAACATCTTTTGTGGACACTATTCACTTCATCGACATGTAATTGAAATCGTTCCAAACTATGATTCCAAGCATTAAAGTCGGTTTTCGTAAAAAAGTCACCTGCATTGCCCTTTACATAATTATTTTTAAATAAATAGCAACACAAGCAAAACACAACATCTTTCTTCACACTATACTCCATCCACCTAGAATATGAACCCTCGTATCATGTCGAATTAAATCGATACATTTTCGTTCCAATTCTAATTTGAGAAAATTGAGAAAGAACTAGTTGAAAAGGTCCTTGTTGAATATAGTGTCTTCTCACTTGATCTCGTGTTGTAGAGTGATATTCATGAATTGGTTTTCTTTCTCCAGGATCGAATTTAAATTAATTCACATCAAACTCTTCTATAAGACCGGAAGAATTGCCTTCAAAACTAGAACTTGGTTGAGGAGAAAAATATCTATCTATTTCGATTCACAAGAATCAATAGAAAATTCCTACAAAATAAAATTTTCGTCACGAATATAAGTAAGTATAACATTACTTATAGGGGAATCACACCCCATCTTCCATATCAAAAAATAAATAAAATATAATAAAGAAATCTCACCATTACAAAAAAAAATAAAGAAACGCATAAATTCAATTGGAGAATCACACCCCTCCTTTCATAAAATAATAAAAACGATATGATATGTAATGGAGGAATCACACCTTTAAAAAAAATAAAGTGCAACCAATTTCAATAAGGGAATCACACCCTCCTCGTAAAACAACAAAAATAATATTATATGTAATGAAAGAAACACACATTTATACTCCCATCTTTTATAAGACAAAATAAATAAATATGACATTTTCAATTAAAGAATTACACCCCTCTTTTTATAGCAAAACAAAAATAATATATAATAGAGATAAGAAAAAAGGCTAACTTGTGTTGTTCCGTTTTAATGATTGTTGTAGTGTTGTACGTTGATGATTTTTGTTCCAAATAATTGGCTTGAAGAGAATTTGAAGAAATTAAAACTTTTAAGGATTTGGAAGTGGAGGAATTTGATATGTTGTGTTGGCAGTTTTGGGTTGGGATTGGAGAATTGCTGGCCCATGGTTAATTAAATGAGAAATATATATTAATTTTAATAGAAAGTAAGGTGGGCGTGGGGCCAGATGAGGAGATGGCAAGGACACACAATTAAATAACAATTAAAGGCAAACAAAAAAGGATCTTAGGCAGGAATTGAACCCGAAACATCATGTGAACTAGACCTTACATTAGCCTTCTAAACTAGTGCACCTAATTGAACTTTGATACTATGGGTGCACAATTTAATATATTACCACTTTGTCACAGTATCTATACATGTATATATGGTTTTTCTAAAAAAGTTATCGGGTGCACGTGCACCTCCCCAGAATCCATGTGGGTCCACCTCTTTTATTGATGCATGTTGCTAGATTAATGTCTCAAATGAATTTTATTTTTAAAGAGAAAATTTCTTTAAACAAGTGAAAAATTGTTATTGATAAAGGTTATGTTTCACTCAATTTTAAAATTAATACACCGATTAAAAGTTTTTGAGTTATGTTTCAATTAATTTTGAAACAAATGCATCTGTTAAATATTTTGAATTACAAAGAACAATAACAATAAACCTAGTGTATTCTCACGAAATGGGGTCTGGGAAGGGTAAAATGTACGCAGCCCATGCCGCTATCTCCGAAGAAGTAGAGAGGTTATTTTCCAACATGAATGTGAACTTTATAATTCATTCTTCATTACATTTTTCATTTTAGGTTTTTGAAACAATGGTATATTTTGCTTTATAACATTCATGAACCTATTAACTATTACTTAATTAATACTCTTATCTTACATGGAAATTTTATCTTATAAATAGTGTTTCTTTTATTTGGAAAGATAGGAACTCAAAAAAAAATACTTTCCCCGTGAAAAACATTTGAGAGACATTGATCAAATGGTGAGATCAACAGTTTATGATCAATAGAAGAGCAACATTCTTGAATGCTACTTATTTTGGAGGCTTAGTTGAATTCCAAAGATAGAGTTGTTATTAATTATTATGTTTGCTCATTGGAGAGACTCTAACTATCTTCAAAAAGCGTATTATTGTGTCTCTAAGCCAAGCAAGTTTTATTTTGAATTTCTTGTACAATTATTATTATTATTCTAACATTTATATTAAGAAATTCATCAAATATGTAGAGATATTTAATTTAGAGTACATGCCATTTAAAGTTGTCGTTCTAAAGTCCAGAACTCATAAAATTAAAAAGGTAACATAATAAATCCCTAGATGTTTAAGTGTTATAACACTTTATCCCAACAATTTGCTAAATTACATCACATCTCGAATTTTAAATTTGTGATACATATGTTATAACGTGATACATATAATTAGTGATACATTTAAAACAAAAAATATTTTTATTTTAGGAACTAACGAGTTCAATTATTACGGGGAGTAAAATTAGGCACAAATTGTGAAAATGATAAATCTGGTTTCAGATGTATCATAATGATAAATCTAGTTTCAAATGTATCACAGCGATACATTTCGTAAAATTACTCACTAATCGTTAAAAAATCAATATCACACCAAAATAAATAATTTACATATGTTAAATGTATCAAATATTTATAAATAATTTAAAGTTAAATATTAAATTACATCATATCCTGAATTTTTAAATTTGTGATACATATGTTATAACGTGATATATATAATTAGTGATACATTTAAAACAGGAAAGATTTTTATTTTAGAAAGTAACGGATTCAATTATTACAGGGAGTAAAATTAGACACAAATCGTGGAAATGATAAATCTGGTTTTAAATATATCACAATGATACATTTCGTAAAATTACTCACTAATCATTAAAAATTCAATATCACACCAAAATAAATAATTTACATATGTCAAACATATTTTAAATGTATCAAATATTTATAAATAAACATATGTTAAAGTTGTATCAATTCATGATAATTTGGAAGAGATTTTTTATGGGATGAAATATTTGGAAAAAAAAAATCCTCACAGATAAATAGATTGCATGCATTAATTATGGAGTAAAAGTAGGATGGGGATTTTATTCATATGTATCAAAAGTAAAATATAAAATTTGAGATTTTAAGTAATTATTTAATTTAAAAAATAAGAAATTTTGGATAAGAAAGTCTCTTAGGTTTATGACTTTGTGTAATTTATCCAAATTAAAATTTACCTTTTGTTACCCCCATGAAAGCACTAATATGCGCCAATATTTGCACCAAAAATCACTGCTGCATAGTTCAAATTTTTTCTTGAAAGAGAACATGAAAAAGTACCACCAAAGTAAAGTAAGTGTTTCTCTAATATTATTTTTTTTGTTAAAAAAAAATATATAGTATTAGGTACGCAGCTCAATATTCGGATGATAGTGAAAACAAAATCCAAGGATGGTACGAAACTAACTTAAGAACACGAAATTAAAATCAAACAAGAAAATCGATGAAAGAATTAATTAGATTTAAAAGTAGGAAGAATTTAGGACTAATTAAAGTAAGACCCTAATTACCCCTAAAAACAACTAATTAAATCCTACTTACATGTGTAGAAAATCTTTCGTTAGTGGATAATATAATTTATTAGAAACATGAAGTCACTGGCTCGTGACCTATTATTATTAGACCTATTGGTGAGTAATAAATAAGTAGAACGTATTGTGTGGCTATAAGGCTCTAGCGGGGTAATTAGGAAGAATTAACATCTCTTGGCCTTTACTTAAAAATATATTTAAAATATTTTAATTTTTTTGAGTTTCATACTCAGCTTAAACTATTGGTATGCGAGATTTCTAGATTAACTATCACCAATTATTTATTAAAACATGTTTCAACTATAAATAGTTAATGATAATTTATGTAGGAAACCGCGTACTTGATGGGATAGTTCAAATATGAAACTCAAAAAATTGAGATATTTTAGGTATGCTTTCATCCCTCACTCTGAAAGAAAATAATTTTTTTGTATTTCTCTCTCTCTCTCTCTCTCTCTCTCTCTCTCTCTCTATATATATATATATATATATATATATATATATATATCCTCACTTCTTACTTTACATAAATGTCCATATTATTCATTAAAAAAATATGAAATTTTTGGTTTTTTCATTCAAATTTTTTTAATTTTTTCCTCCCTAAATATCTCCATATAATACTGACAAGAGAAAAGGACCAAGCAACCATCTTCTCGCTGAAATTTCAATTTGTTTTATAAGTTTTCTCTTCTCTCAATATTGGTTAATGCATTATGAAGGTAAGAATATAGTTTTTAAATACTATTTCTTTGGTTCATTAAATTGTAAGGTTAAATATAATATTTTTTTCTTTTTAAAAGAAGGGTATCAAATATGATTCTATTTATTTACTTTCTTAGTTTCTTTAGATTTGTCCTTATTTTTTATTCATAAACTCAACATTTACGTTTTTGATAATTGATTTTATTATTGAATGATTTAGTTTGCTAATAAATTAAAATTATTTCTTTGAATGATTTAAAAAAACATAGGTTCTTAATAGTATCAATGATTCTTTTAAAAAAACACAGGTTCTTAATAGTATCAATGATTCTATTACAGGAGTTTCAAGAAGGCGATGTCCATGTGATGATGTTGGATGCATTATTAATGAAAATGTACTTATAGGAACTACAACAATTTTACAAGAATTTAAACAAGAAAATAATATTGATAGCAGTGATAAATAGTTTAAAGAGTGGCAAAATGTTTAACAGTGATGATGAGGCTTATAATTATTATTTATATTTTGCTACAAGACATGACTTCTCAGTTAGATTTGAGAGTCATTTGAGAAGTACAGAACATCCTATGCGAATTTATAAAGGGATTATGTTTGTCATCGAGCTGATAAGTGTCGTTCTTAAAAGATAGCAGACAAAGACCTATAAAGAGATCAAACTTTCAGATGTAATTGTAAAGCCAAAATGTTCATTTTCAAAGATATAATTAATGACATCACTCGTTGAAAAGTGGTATATTTTGATAATGTTCAAAATCATGAACTATTGAGTGATAAGGAAACAAGATTTCTCCCCGCTTATTAAAATATTAGCACTGTTAATTAAAAATAAATTATACTTCTTGCAAGAGTTAGTTGTTCTATAAGTTTAATAAGAAGGATGCTTGAATTAAAAAAGGAAGTAGATCCAGGTCAATTGTCTTTTACGGAAAAAGATATAAGGAACTTTGTTCAATCTGAAAGTTTTATCAATATTGAAAGTGATGCATTAAAGCTACTGAAATATATAAGAATTTGAAAGATAAGGATGGTGATTTTCAGTATGATTTTACTGTTGATGCATGTCAAAGACTTGAACATATTATTTGGGCATTTGAAAAATCTATTCGTGCATATGAAATTTTTGGAGAAATAGTCATTTTTTATACTACTTATTGAATTGAATCGTTATGAGATGCTATTAGGAGTTTGGATTGGTTTAGATAATCATGAAAACTCTTATCTTTTTTTGTTGTATTCTTTTTCAAAATGAGAAAGCAACTCCATCTTTGTGGGAGCTAAAGGTTAATGTTGTTTTATTCTTTATTTGTTTTAAAAAAAATTCTATCTTTATAGCTAATATAAATCATTATGCAGAGTTTTTTGCGGCTCATGAATGAAAAGCATCCACAAACTATAGTAGCAGATCAAGATCTTGGCCAGAAGCAATTGCAAATGAAATATCGCACACCAAACATGCATTTTGCATATGGCATATTACATTCAAGTTCTCCACTTGATTTTCTTTTGTCCTTGATTCAAAGTATTTGCAATTTAAATCTGAATTTCACAGGTTTTATGATCTTGGCAACATTAAAGAATTTGAACTCCAATGGAATGAACTGATTGCCAAATTCAATCTTGAATCAAATAGGCATATCAAATTGAGGTACTTAAATCGAACATCATGGATATGACCTTATTTGAAGGAATATTTTCTTGCTGGAATAACAACAACTGGACGCTCGAAATCCATTAACGCATATTTGAAAAGATTTTTACATGCAAGAACAAATTTAAAAGAATTTGTTGATCAGGTCGGGACTGCGGTTAGCATAAGAAATCATGTCGGTGAAGAGGTAACGATGCAACAAAATTATTACATTCATCATATTAAGACATTCATGTCAATAGAAAAACATGCTTCAAAAGATCTCACATTTTTTGCTTTTAAATTATTACAAGATGAGATGATACTCTCTCTTGAATATGGCTTATTTTCAGATAATGATGGATCATATATTGTTCGTCATTACAGCAAAACAAATAGGGGACATTTTGTCTATTGAGAGTGATCAGAAGAGGGTTGTTCACTGTTCTTGCCGAGAGTTTGAATTTTCAAAAAATTTATGCAAATATTGTATTCGCACCCTTACTGCTCATAACTATTTTATGTTGCCTGAGAAGTATTTATTGAATAAATGGAGGCAAGAAAATTCATTAGTCCTAAAGTTCAATCATATAATAAATTCTAGTAATAATGATAATGAGTTTCAAGGTCTTCATTCTATAATTCGAGATTTGACTGTTGAATCAATAAAGATAAAATATCGTCAAGAATGTGCGATGAAGAAATTAGAAAGACTGTTATAGATTATTCATTGTCTTCCAGAAAATGAAGATATCGATGAGGAAAACAAACATGCTACTTTAAGTTTATCTGTAGAAAAACATATTCTTCAATTGAAGATTATGATCACATTAAAAATACGCAACAATCACAGATAAAAGAAAGAAAGAAATAAAGAAAGAAAGAAAGTAAAAGGGTATACCTGGAAGGATTAAAGCTGCTAAGAAATCAAGACATTGTCATGTTCTTAATTGTGATGGAACTGATCATAACTCAAGAAATTATCCACTAAAGAGAAAAATAATTAAAATTTTCATATCACAATCTCCTAACAAGTAAGTAAAATTTGCATTATGTCTAATCTCATGTTAAATGTATATACTCAAATTGTATATAGACTGAAATAATAATATATTATCTTTGATCGTAGGATTTCAAAAGGATGGACAACAAGCTCTGAAGCGGTCCACTAGTAAAAGAATTCTTTTGACTGCTAAAATCAGTCGTTTCACATTTTATTTTGTTGAATGCAACTTTGAATTGTGTAGAGATTTAAAATTAATAATGATAATTATTTTATTTGCAAACAAGAAACTATTTTGCTAATTAGAATAATATATTGTATATATTCACTTCAGTTATTTTTTTTTTTTATATTGCACTTTATTTTTTTCTTGAGTTGGGGTCTATCAAAAAGAATATTTCTACCTCAAAAGTAGTGGTAAGATATGTGTATATCATTGTGGTAAGGTATGTGTATATCGTTGTTGTAAAAGAACTAAGCTCTATTTATGTACTGGGTTAGAGTAAACCTGACTATCAGTTCTATAGCACCATGCAATTTGCATGTAGCCTTACTCTGTTTTTGGTATGAACTATCATTCACATTTAGAAGATGGAAACTTATAATAGTATTTCTGTCTTTATGTTTCTCCGAGACTGTATTTCTGTGACTTATTATTCTTTCAATGTTAGGATGGTTGTGATGGGGAGATCAGTTTGTTTCTATACAGAAGAATGTCAACGAAGAGAAAATTCAACCACTGATTGTTAAATACGGACCGAAGAAATGAGTGAGAAAATATTGACATTTATTTTGGTACATTAGCTTGCTCGGTAGTGAAATGGGTGGCAATGCGTTCTTCTTGCACTTGTTCTTTTTCTGAACTAACTCTAAAGAGAGTAAAGCATTACCGAGGATCCTATATTGTGGAAAAGAGAAATGTCTGAAAAATGTATACCATTTTACATGTAGATTTTGTCAAATGTGCTTCCTAGAAGTCTCTCTCGTAATATGAACATCTTAATCCGTAATTTATAAATTTTAGTGAGTAATGGAAAAAATAAAGAATCCAAATGAAAAAATTGTCTTACAAGCAATTCAATAAAAGTCGCCTCTAACTTGAATCAGTGTGCTAGAAATGCAGATCTAAAAAAATCAAAGAAACAAAGCAAACAAAGAAAAAAATCAAGAGAGGCAGACCATCGATAATTCTCAAGAATATCGATGATGAATGTGAGATAGAGGAATTGAATGTTAGGAAATTATGTAAATGAAAAAATTGGTGTCAATTTAGGGAGGAATTGGTGTCACTTTATGGAGGGAGGGAAAAATTGAGAAATTTTGGATGAAAGGACCAAAAAATTCATATTTTTAATGAATAATAAGAATATTTATGTAAAGTAAAAAGTGCGGATGGGACTAACATACTACCTTCATGTAGTATGTTAGCTAACATACTACATTATAGTGAGAGAAAAGTATATATATATAATCCTGCAAAATTAATTTCCTCACATAAAAATGCAAATAGGATAAGTCGCCTTTAAGAGGTGAAAAAAAAAATCACTAGTGTCACCATAATGTTCGGATCGCGTGTAACTCCGCACTAGTATGATATTATTCGCTTTGGGCCAAGCCTTCACGGATTTGTTTTTGGGCACCTCCCAAAAGACCTCATACTAGTAGAGTTGGGTGACACTTTAAATATTGAACATGTTCACTCTATTTTTCTGATGTGAGATTGTGTTTGCTACTCAACAATACCCCCCCTCAAACCAAGACCACATCACTTGTGACCTCCCCGTACCGCCACTACCAACCAGTGGGACACGTCGCTTGACCATCACTTGTCAAGAAGACTTTCGACACGAGGTATCAACCGTAGATCTCAACTACTAGGTCACTTCACATGATCTGCCAAACATCTTGTACCGCCGTTATCACCCAACGGGACACGCCGCCTGATCACCACTCACCAGGAAAACTTTTGACACAAGGCACCACTTGCAGATCACCAGTCTTGTCGTTACACCGGGAACTTTTCACCAATCGCAGTCACCGCTCTGACACACCCGAACCTGGAATACCACTTGTTGGGATCGCGTGTAACTCCGCACTAGTATGATATTATCCGCTTTGGGTCAAGCCCTCACGAATTTGTTTTTGGGCACCTCCCAAAATACCACATACTAGTGAAGTTGGGTGACACTTTAAATATTGGACATGCTCCCTCTATTTTTTCAATTTGAAATTGTGTTTGCTACTCAACACATAATAGTTAAATGAAAGATGATACAATTATTATTTAAAAAAAAAAAAAAAAAAAAAAGAGCAGAACTCGATGTAATAAAATTTCCGCCAACGGGAGCATTCAATTGTTTATTGTAAAATTCTAAGCTCAAATAGCTACAACAATTTTCAAAAGCTATATTCCTCTTCTTTATCTTTTTCTTTTGCCCACTAATTAAAGAGGATGTAACCTTTATCTTTCTTCTCCTCCCACAACTTTTCATGCATTTACTCCTATGAACTCTGTGGCCTTGCATGCTTTAATTTTAATGGATAATGGTAGGGGACACTTTGCTTTCTGGCTTATCCATAGTTTGCTATAGCTAAAATAAAAATAAAATTACTGATAGCACAATTTTATAGTTCACCGCTAATTCTTATTAGCGGGGGTGGATCTACAGGAGGACACTGTTTACTCGAATTCCTATGATATAAAGCTATACTCTATGTATATAGAGTATATTTTTCTCTCACATTTAGGTATATATATAAATTTTGGATCTCTTGAGTAAGATGCAACAGATTAGCTTTAACGGTTTAGAACATTCAAAATGCACCAAAACGTATAAGGTTTGAATCTCACTGTAAAAGTTGTGGGTTCGTATGGATTAGCATAATCAAAAAAGATTTTAGTTGCAGATGATTTGATGGCTAATTAATAATTAAATTTCTAACTAATTTTAATTTAGGCATAAAATGTAAACCTACTGACCTTAACTGACGAGTAAATGCTTCAACTTTAAGTATCTACATATAAACACATCAAATAGTCTTTACTGTGTCAGTTGAACATCTAACTTACAAATGATCAATTGAACACCTTCAAAATTAAGTGCCACATCAGTATTTGAATGTTTCCAAGACATAGTAGAGATTGAAATATTTAATATTTACGAGTTGAGATCAAATTAAATTTCTTAAATATGCACTTCCAAATTAGAGAGCTAATTAGAGATCTTGGAACCAATGAAACTAGACCAGTAATTATGTTTTAACTTATATAAATCATTCCTAACATTCTTTTTTATTTACTTTCCTATTGATGAATATTGATCAGATATTCATAGTATATCCAAATTTTAAGATAAATATTTCTTTTTCTATCCTTAATAAGTAAAAGATTAATTTCTACTTCACAAGTAGTCTTAATTTAGTAGTGTCAAAGTAAGGAGGGGGGTGGGAGGCGGGGGATTCTGCCTTTTAATTTAAAAAGAACTTGACCATTAAGAAAAACAAAAAAGTACTTAAGGACACTGCTTGTCATGCTCCTTAGACTAGCACTGGAGTTCCTTTTTCCCTTTGATACCTTGCTTCATCCTATTTAGGTATGGTGCATTTGTTTTTATTTAAGATTCCAACTTGTGAAATTGAATGAACATCTGAATAATTAAAATAATGTCTCTAGAGAAAACTGAATGATTAAGATTGTTTATTTTTTAATATCTAAACGTGCAAAAAAAAATATTATTTATATATATAATAAAATAAAAAGTACAATTCAAATAAATAACTAATTATATATCAGAAAAGTATGTAAGTTAATACAACAAAATTATTATTTGATTGAAAAAAAAATATTTATGTTTGTTAGTAATAGTGGAGATGGTTTATAATGGTAGTTGCGGTGATAATGATTGATGTTAGTGATTAATAATATTAGTGGCGATAGTTGTGATGGTTGGCATTATAGTGACTCTTATGATGGTGACGGTTGATAGTGGTTGTGATGGTTGTGATGTGACGTTGCTTGATGTTAGTAGGTGGAGGTGATGATTGTGATGGTTGAAAAATGAATGCATGATGGTTGATGATGTGTTGGTGCTAGTTGGAGATGTAGTTAGTTGTAATGGTGGGGATGATTGCTAGTAGAGATAAATTGTAGCAATGATAATGATTGAAGTGATGGTAGAGGTGGCATTAGTAGTGACAATGGTGGTGCCCTTCGAAGAATGTGTGGAGATTGTGATATATTAGTGGTACGTAGTTAGCGGTGGTGATAGTTGTGATAGATGAGTTGGCCGATAGTAGGGATTGACCGATAGTGATTGATAATGGTGGTGTTGTTGACGGCGGTGGTGGCAGTAAATATAATTAGAAAAATAAGGGTAGTAGGTGTGGTAGTGGTTGCCAATAGTGATTGCTAGCGATATTTGTTATCGATGGTGGAAGTGGTTGGTCGTGGTGGGTGGTGGTTGACATCGATGGTGGTGGCAGAGGTGGTGACTGACGATTATGAATAGAATAGCGGTGAATATTATTCAGTACCAGAATATCTCTTCAGACCTATTAAGACTTGATTCTAGATTTGAATGATTAAAACCTATTAAGAGCTAAAATCTTAATAAAAAACAAATACACTTGATGGTCTGAAGTCTGAAACATTCAGATTCAGACCTCCATTAAGTGCAAACAAATAAGCCCGTAGTCTTCGTGGCACCTTTCGAATTTAAGGTTAAAACAATTTTTCTATTTAATCATAACTTTTTCATAAACAACAATAATAATATACCTAATTTATTTTTAAGAATATTTTAAAATTTTCAATATTGAGAATTCTAGTACATTTACGTAATTTCTAAATACACAAATTTTATTTTAAATAATTTAAAGATTTCATAATTAAATTTACGATCAAAATTAAATTATTTGACTCTTAAAATTTAAATTGTATATTAAATTATTTGATTCTTAAAATTTGAATTGTATCACATAAATCGGGATCGAGAAAAAGAAAATTAAACTAACATCATGTTTGGCACAATTTAATTAGTATGTATAAAATTTAACATATCAAGTACAATATTTGAGTACCGATTCACGATCAAGTAATTGTATACTAGATTATTAATTAATGACTATCCCTTTTTATTGTGTAATATTTTTAATAATGTTATATGATTGAGCGTCTATCGGAAATAACCTCTCTACTTTCTCGAAAATAATGATATGGACTGCATACATTTTACCCTCCTCAAACTCCATTATATGGGAATATACTGAATTTGTTGTTGGTGTTGTTATATGATTGAGCGGTTAATTAAGCATATATATATAAAGAACATGCAAATAAATTGTGGCCAACCTATTTAACTAACGCTCAAAGTTTAAATAATGTCAAATAATTTACGACGGAGGAAATACGAGGATATGGTCATGCTAACATAACAACATTTATAACACGCGAAGCCAAAGAGAATATAGTCAGTCGTCTTTTTCAGAATAATTCACAAAAAGTAAGTACTGTAGACTATAGTAAAAACTAAAAAGCCAACACTGACATTCAAAAATTACGATAAAGTAGTAATTACTCATTCATTTTTAATTATAGATTTTGAATCGAGTTTTGAATATGAAATCATTTTTGATAAAAAAAAAAAAAAAGCATATTTACACCAATATAAGAATTTTTGATACAAAATTCAATTTATTAAAATTTAATATAAATATAATAAAAAGAACAAAAAAAGCCAACACCATCTAACAATTCCAAATAATTATATATGCTTTCTGCAGCTTTCTGCTATCTTGATAAAACACAATTTGTGACGTCGCTGTATCCAACTATCTGACATATAAAAACATTATGTTTTTGGCATGCCTACATATATGATCTGAGGCTCTGAGCTTCCTCTTCGTTGTTTGATATAGTAATATTATATTGTAGTATTATTAATTTTTTATTTAGTATAATTTTTCAACTTACATATATCAATCTTTTGATATTGTTTCATGTAGATAATTAATATATAGTAAAAGACATATTTTTAATTATAATTTCACCTTTTCCATATTTTTAATTATTAATTAATAAGGTCTTGGATTCAATTTCATTTGGCATAAAGTAAAGAACGAAACATGTCATACATACGTAATCAGAGATATCGTTGTCTATATATTTTCCGCATAGTGAAGCAATCCATCTTTTGAGGAATCAAGTGTTTTTACATATAATATATAGGTGAAACTATAGTTTTCTGCTTTTAATAATATTACTGTTGAGTTATCATTTTTCTAACAGAATTATGAAGAAGAAGCATAATATCCCATCATATAGCAAGAATACACAAGCTGGGACAACAACAGATCAGCTAAGTTTAGTAAAACAAGGTGAAACTTTGCTAACAAAATGTTTCATAGGGAAGAGTACTACTGGTGGGGCTTCTTGGATAGGCTTAATGAAAAAGGCTTTTAGATCGCCTGTCAAAGAAAATGATATCAAAAGTATCAGAAGAAGAGAAGATGCTCATGAACAAGAGGAAGAAGAAAAGGTAAGTACTTTAACATGTTTACACTACTCAATTTATTAGAACACTCCCAAAATTTTGAGAATTAGCTACGAACTTCGTTGTTAATGTGTTGCTGAGATGCTCCTACGTAGCTAACAATATTTTTTGTTAACCCCACGCTAAATAAAATTAATGGGAATTTTTTTCGCTTACAATTTTGTTGGTAATTTCTGATAGTGACGACACATTTTCTGTAAGAAGTATGTGAAGCTAAACATATTTATACTAGCAATTAATTACGAACTTCATTGCTAATACAAATTTTCTTGTTTAGCTGTAAGATTTGTGTTTAGCTAGAAATTTGTATGTCGCTGCCAGTAATGCCGCCTATGTGAAACATGCAATAATTAGAGACATAAATCCAGATCTAGAGTTATTCTGCTCATCATTTCACTAATAAAAATATAAGAATCAACTATTGATAAATTCTATAATTAAACAACAATTTAGCAACAGACTAGTGATAAAATAAGTAGCTAATTATTCTAGCTCCTATTTTTGTTTGCAGAAGAGGGGAAAACGACGATGGCTCTTCCGGAAGCCTACACTTCAGGAGACAACATTAATTCATCAAAATCAAGATCAAGCTGAAGCAACTACTACCAACATCTCATCAAGTACAATTAGCAAAGGAAATTTGGCTACAAATTTACTTCCAGAAAAAGCTGAATTGAAGCAAAAACGAGCAATTGGAGAAGCCAAGACCAGGGATGGACCTACTCTATCAGGTTGTTCAAAACCTGTATCTGTACTTTATTTGTCTCACGCGACGTTTTCGATATTCAAATTACGTCAATGTTCACAACATCTTGAATACTCTTTTTTTTTTCTTTTTTTTTTGTGTACGATAAAAAGATATAGTAACTTAATCTCTTCATATAATTTTTGAATATTAAATTTTTATTTTAAAAATATTGTGATTAGCTTCAGAGATTAGTCAAATTAAGCTAGCGTTTGATCATAAATTTTAAAAATAATCTTTGAAATATATTTTTAAACTAGTGTATGTATCCGTGCGATGCGCGAAGTTAAGCATTATTTTTAATTATTTTATATTAAAATATCTTTTTCGAGCATTCTAGATCATATTATTTTACAAAAATTCAACTATCACATTATTTCTCAATGATATGCGGAAAAAAATAAATTCTACCCCCTCCCCGCCCCCACCTCCCGCCTCCATCTCCACACTTCTCCCTCCACTCTCAATTTCTTTAAAAAAAAAACATTAAACCACCCCTTCACCAATGTCCTGTCTCTAACTAAATCTATACGAAAAAATAATCATGTAACTTTTTTAGAAAAAAAAAATATATATGCTTCATATTTTCTTAATATTATTTTCAATTTAAAATATCCTCCACCCCTGTCCGCCCCACCCTCACTTCTAACTAAATCTATATGAGAAAAAACAATCATATAATTGTGAAAAAGCTTTTTTGATTTATATTTTTTAACGTGTTATTTACAATTTAATGATTTCAAATTCTTAATATTAGTTGTTTTAACTTTTAAACTTTTATTCATTCTCCATCTCTTTTGTTCAAAATTTATCGACAACAACATATATATTATCTATTACTTCATTGGAAACAATAAACCCAATATATCTAATTATTTCACTATATTCTCAAAATTAATTCAAATTCTTCCTGCTTATTCGTAGTGTACATATTTTTCTACTATTTTTTAATTACTTAGTTAATTCTCTACTATTTTTTAATTACTTAATTAATTCAAATCCCCTGACCTATTCTCAATGTGCTTTTTTTTTTTTGTACTATATTTTTATTACTTTACTTTTCTCTAATTCGACTTTAAATTAATTTTTTTGCGTGTGTTACACACATTAATAGCTAAATTTTCTTGTCTCTAATCTCAAAATACAAAAATTAGAATATATAAGTTTCATTATTTACAACAAATAAGTAATATATAGCTTAGGAGGAGACTCCAAGATAAATGAAAGCTTCAAATTTAGGTTTGTTATACATAACAAATTATGTGAGTTTATTTAAATTAGTAAAAATTTTAAATTTTCTTAATTATATATTTTTAAACTTAAATTCAAATTTCAAATACAATTTTAGGTTTCAAATTGATTATTTTTTCTTTAAAAAAATGCATGTGTAAAAATCACACTTAAAATCAGTTATATTTTTAAAATAAAGTGATTTTTACAAAAATTATAGAGATCTTGCTACAATCCTCCTGCACAAAAAAAAAAAACATCGATTAATTGTAAACATAAAATTTTTTAGCTCGATTCAAATAAAAAATATGACATTGCAAATTTTGTGTGAATTGACAATGATTCAGGAGATTAAATAGGAGAAGAGAGCATAATGCATTTTACTTTTAAATTAACTCTAATTTGTAATTTTGATTCAAAATTTATCATAAGTTTCTCATAAATTAAATGAATAGATCACCATTGAATAAAAAATAAAAACACATCAGATCAAATGAACACTTATTTTAATAACATACTAATATAAAAATGATAATAAAAAAGTAGCATTTAAAAAGCTAAATTCTTGAGAAAAAAAATTCAGCATTACTTGCTTGAGTTCAAGCATGCTTTATATCTGCAAATAAACCATTTAAAGCGATAACATATTAGATTAGTTGATTCATTGAAATGAAACAAAATATCTAAACATACAACATTAAAAATAATGACAAAAAATGCACAAAGATTATGAATAAATATTCAATAATCTATTCTAAAACAAAGTCATAAAAAAAAAAAAACTCAATATATGTATGTAGATAAAGAAATTGTCATGAATCTTAATAAACATGATATACATGTTAGAAATTATAGTGAAAAAGAAGAAGATTAACAATAATTTACTTATTAAATTGAATCACAGAAAAGAAAAAAAGATACTAACACCATAACCTTAAGCATTAACAGAGGAAGATGATGAAGAAAATATCATAACCTTTATGTATTTAAAAATAAAATTGTTAAATAAAAAACATAATTTAAAAAATGAAGAATATAAAAAATATAGACAAATTCGCTAAAAAACTAATGAATAATACCCCCCAAAAGTAAAATCTTAGAATTATTTATCATTGTGGTACGTAGCATTATATATATGAGAGGTGAAGAAGCTAGAATTTCATTTCAATTCAAACTCTCTGTTTACATTTAAATTAAAATATCATCTCAATTTCTTTCTTAATTTTTCAAATATAACGTGTGTTTATTCTATAAATTTTAATTAAGAGAAAAATTTGAAATCAATTCAAATATTTTTAATATTATCATTATTATCATTTACCATTATTACTACTATTAGTATATACGTACTACTACTATTATTTATTATTATTATTATTATCATATTATCATTATTATTACTATTATTATTAATATATTTTATATTTTATTTAATAATTAAATAAATTATATCTAAACACATTTTATAACATTTAAATTTTAAAAGAAATTAATTTATGAGAGAGTAAAAGATCATTTAGAACTCTTCAACAATAAGTTTCTATTTTTAAGCTAATGATTTTTTTAAATAAGGGATAATGTATTTTAATATTCAAATAATTTAAATTTTTTATTACATCATTATTAACTTTGTCCTAAAAATTGCTATGTGGCTTCTTAATAGCTCACCATGGGGCTAACTATGATGTTTCGTCATCTGCTTTATAATATATGTATAGATACCTATTTGACCATGAAATTTGATCACATTTTCAAAATATAATTCTTAAATATTTTCAAGTTCCAAAACGAGTTCTGTCCACTTTTTGAGACTTTGAGTTGAAAAACTTCAATGCATTTCCAAGCATAATGTCAAATTCAAAAAGTCACAACTGGAAAAACTCAATTTTTCAAATTTAAAATCTATGATCAAACGAAAATTAATAGTTTGTTTGATCAAATTTTGAAAATCAGCTTATTTTGAAAAAAAAATATATATTTCAAAAGTGATTTTCCAAAAAAGAACTTTGGTAAGGAGCAACTTCTCTTTAGCCAAAAAAGGTGAAAGGAGTATTGGCCAGTTAAACACGTTCACATCTAAAATTTGAAGGTGGCAAAAATGAGAATGTTGTGTTGGATATGTGGGCTTACTAAAGGGGACAGAGTTAAGAATGAGATTATCCGGGATAAGGTGGGAGTGGCTTCGGTGGAGGACAAGATGCAGGAAAGAAGGCTGAGATGGCTTGGACATGTGATGAGGAGGGGCGCAGATGCCCCGGTTCGGAGGTGTGAGAGGCTAGCGTTGAATGGATTCAGAAGGATAAGAGGTAGGCCAAAGAAATACTGGAGGGAGTTGATTAGACATGACATGGAGCAACTTCAGCTTACTAAGGACATGACCCTAGATAGAAAGGCGTGGAGGTCGATGATTAGGGTAGAAGGTTAGTGTTAGTGTGTGGGTTGTAGCTAGCAGTCAGGAGAATTCTTGTGTAGCTGGATTTAGTAATCATAATCAGTGTACATAGGTGTCTTTGGTATGTGAGTGTATGTCACTACTAAGTGGGTGTACTATTTTCTATTGCTTAGTTCCTATTTTTCTTATTCCGTATTGCTCTTATTCCCGTATTTTATATTCCTGTGATTTTATTCTATTATTTCCTATTCTTCATTTCTGTTATGTCATCCATACGCTTGTTTATTATCCTTTATCTTGAGGCGGGGGTCTATCGGAAACAACCTCTCTACTTTTTTTAAGGTATCGGTATGGACTGTGTACATCTTACCCTCTCCAGACCCCATATTGTGGGAATACACTAGGTTTCTTGTTGTTGTTGTTGGGTTGACCCTTGTAGTTGTCCTATTTTGTAATGTGGACACTTCTACATATCTTTTTATCATTTGAACCCTTCAAACCATCAAAACAGAATATTTTAAATCCCTTTTTGTTGGGTTCGAAATGGAGAAAGCTTCATGCGGAAGCTTATAGTTTGCAAACCATAAGACGATAAATCAGAGGACACAAAAAAATAATACTAAAAAGCTATATTATTGATATGATTTGGTCAAATGGCCTACATATTAAAAATAAAATTGAAAAATTTTAAATCTATTGAGAGAAATCTCCCCCTAAACAAAAATTCTTTAAAGACTACATTGCGGATGCTATATGTGTTGTGACTTGAGAAGAGAGTTGTTCTCTTTATAGAGTTAGAAAACTCTTCTTCTAAGAAAGAATAAACCTAATAGAAATCTAATAGGAAAGAGATCTTTTCCTACTAGGGAACCTTTTCTACTAAAAAATTCTTTTCGAAGTAGAACACAATTATGGTAGAATCCAAGTAAGGTAAGAAATTCAGGACAAATCCTAACAAACCTCCCCTTGGCCTAAATTTTCTGGCAAAATTGTTCATCATCATTTTCTTAGTGTAATCTTCATAACTGTTGCTTGTTATGGTTAAAAATAAAGTTTAAAATATTATGGGTTTAAAATGGTTTAAAAAATATCTTATTTTTTTATTTTTAAAGATACAGCAGGAGGAATGTTGAAAATATGCTTTAAACTCCTTCTCCACATGTAGCTAAACAAAATCTTCATTATCGTCAAACTGTTGCAGCTTGATTTTGAATCTGCTTTGAACTTATTTAATCTCGTCTCACCATATCATTGGACCTTTGAACCATAAGCTTTGATACCACTTGTTGGATTCGAAATCGAGTGGGCGTCATGCGGAAGATTATAGTTTGCAAACCATAAGACGATAAGTCAGAGGACACAAAAAAACAATACTAAAAAGCTATATTATTGATATGATTTTGCCAAATGACCTACATATTAAAAAAAAAAAAAAATCTAAAATCTATTGGAAGAAATCTCCTCCTAAACAAAAATTCTTTAAAGACTGCATTGTGGATGCTATATGTGTTATGACTTGAGAAAAGAGTTGTTCTATTTATTAAGTTACAAAACTCTTCTTTTAATAAAGAATAAACCTAATAGAAGTTTAATAGGAAAGAGATTTTTTTCTACTAGGAACCCTTTTCTACTAAGAAATCCTTTCCGAAGTAAAACACAATTATGGTAGAATCCAAGTAAGGTAAGAAATTCAGGACAAATCCTAATACTTTTTGTATATGTGACATTAAATTGATGAATTGGAAAAAATGTGTTTTACACGCGTAACATGCGTTTTTAGCACACTATTTTTACTAAAATAATATTAAAATTATTAAAAAAAATAAAGAAATAAATAACTTGTCTCTGCCCCCCCCCTCCCCCTCCCGCCCCTTCTAAAATCCACCCACCATCCACTTCATCTTCTTCACCCCACCCACCCCAATCTCTCTCCCTTTCTTCTCCACTTCATCTTCATCACCCCACCCACTCCGATCTCTCTCCCTTTCTTCTCCACTTCATCTTCATCACCCCATCCACCCCATCTCTCTATCCCTTTCTCTGCAATTGATGACTGAAAATTTAAAAAAAGTTACAAAATTATTTTGTTTTCAATAATTCAAATGCACTCCTCTTTTTCAAAATTTTTAATTTTTTAAATTTTAAAAAAGATAAGATTATTGTTTGTGTTAGTTGGATTTAAAAAGAAAGTATGGATATGGATATAATGGTGGATATTGAATAACTAAAAAATTTCATTAATAAGCTTAAAAAAGCTTGAAGAATAACAAATGGGTCTTGTGAATTTGTGAATCAATTCAAAATTATAATTGGAGTTTATTGGAGTTTGCATTTATGAAACTTTACATACATTTTATCTCAATTATTCCGTTGATTGAATGTGAATTTTCATTTGATTGAATGAGTGTTGTTGGATTAAGGGTGGTATGAAGAAGACAAGAATGAGGAGGCAGGGGTAGGGGTTGGGGTGGGGGAGTTTCTTTTTTTAAAATATAAATATTATTTATATTTTATATATATTCTGAATATTTTATTTCCTATGTGTCACTTAAAAATGACGTGGCATACCACATGTAAATCAGTGTATTACACCCATATTAACTGAATGAAGAAAGGGTTTAAAATAAAGATAATACATAAATATGACCCTAAACTTGACACCAAATTATAACTTTGACCTTAAACTTTGATAATGCACAAATATGATCTTTAACTATTTAAAACTGCACAAATATGACATCCGATCCTACATGGCAAAACGTGTGTTCAACACGCAAAATTGGGTCGTCCAGCTTAAAATCTAAGAGCATAATACATAAATATGACCTTAAACTTTGACAGTGCACAAATATAACCTTTAACTATTCAAAACTGCACAAATATGACCTTTAAATGACTTCTCACTATTATTTTTTCATTATTTTCGGCTCAAAGATGAAAATGACATCTAATTTCTTTTGTCATTGCCAAAAAAGAGCAATATTGAAGATTTATTAATTAGGTGGGTCAGGCTCATACGAAAAAATCGCGCGGGTATGTATATATATATATTATAAAGCAGAGAGCGAATTTAAGTTATATAATATATCTAAATATAATTTATTTAAATATTAAATTAAAGATGAAACTATACTAATAATAATAAAAAAATATAGTTTTAATAAAACGTTATTAAATTAACGTTATTAAGGATAGTAGTAATAATATATTAAATTAATGTTATCAAATTAACGCTATTACAATGTTATTAAATTAATGTTATTAAAACGTTATTAAATTAACGCAGGGGCGGACCTACGTAGTTTTCATGGGGTTCACCCGAACCCCTTCGGTAAAAAAATTACGTTATATATATAAGGTAGAAAATTTATATTTATGTACATATATTAATGTTGAACCACATGAAACAATGCACTTAGATAGTCCAGTGATGTTGTTTGCTCTTCTTGGGCACTTCCTTCAGCCTACTGCGCGGGTTCGATTTTTTAATTAAAAAAAAGATAGGTGTTGCTGCTATAGAAATAAATAAATAAATAAAATAATAATAATAATAATAATAAAAAGGACGTCGTTTTAACACAAAAAATAAAATTTTGATAGTGCACAAATATGACCTTTAACTATTCAAAACTGCACAAATATGACCTCCCTCCAAGTCAGCGCTTTAACGACGTGGCACCGTGTGATTGGATTACCTTTCCACTTAGGCGCGAGTGAAACTCACGCATGGGGTTGCAAAATTGGAGGTCATATTTGTTCAGGTTTTAAATAGTTAAAGGTCATATTTGTGCATTATCAAAGTTTAAGGTCAAAGTTATAATTTGGTGTCAAGTTTAAGGTTATATTTATGTATTATCTCTTTAAAATATTATGTATTTATGGGCAAAAGAGTTTAAAATATTATGTTTTGATGAATTTAAGAGTTCAAATGACAAAAAGACAAGTAGAAGTGTCTACTTTGTAAATCAGGACAAGTACAAGGATTCACCAAATCATTTCGTCGGCAAAAAAAATTTGTTATAAAAACACTTTTAAGTAACAATTATTATTTGACCAAACTTTTAAAAATATTTTAGGTATATGTTTTTCAAAAGCGTATTTCGAACAAGTGTTTTTGAAAAGAAGCTATTTTTTAGCTTATGAAAAATAATTGCTTATACTCCCTATAAACAATTATTTTCTTTGAGAAGCTTACCTAACACATCACTTTTTTAAATAAATACTTTTTTATAAAAATTAAAAAGAATAAGCACTTTTAAAAATTAATAAATTTGACCAAACTGACTATAAATCTTAAGAAATAATTATAGAAACTCACAACCTTTCACATTTTGAATTCCTCAGCGGCTATGCTAGCGGCTGAGGCATCTGTCGCTGCAGCACAGGCGTCTGTAGACATCATTCGGCTCGCACGGCCTCCTGTTTTAGTTGAACAACAGCGTGCTATCCTTACTATTCAGACAGCATTCAGAGGGTACTTGGTATGTATATAGATGCCTTTACAATTCTCTCTATACATGTTTTATAGCAATGGTGCAAAAAAATTCTTTAGCAGTAATGAGGTCATTTATATAATATTTGGTATTTTCACATGCTAAATTATATAGGTAAGTGCACAAAATCGCGTATGTGTATAACTTAGTTCTTGTATGATTTTCAGTGATTTAATTTATATTTCACGAGTCCCTCTGTCTATGTATATTTGTATTGCTAATTAATTAGCCCACGTTTCGGTTGGACTCTTTAGTATGTTTAGTAGATAAGGGAAAAATTAAATGTACCCAATATAATCTAAGACATAACCTAAAAATTTCATACAAAGGAACATATATATATATATATATACACACACTACATGATCTTTTTAAGAGTTAATAGTCCTGGCAAAAATGATTCATTTACAAGTCCTAAAACAGCCCTATACGCCTTCCTTGGCTTAGTTGGGCACTTTTACAGGACTTTCGGCATAGACCGGACCATCTGCCTAGATTATTCTTGTCAGTGGCGGAGCTACATATAGGATAGGGGGTTCATTCGAATCCCTTTCGACGAAAAATTATACTACATATAAGTGGCGGAGCTACATATAAGGTAGGGGGTTCATCCGAACCCCCTTCGACAGAAAATTATAATATATATACATGATTAAAATTATTTTTCATGTATATATAGTAGATGTCGAACCCCCTTCGGTTAGTTCGTATGTACACTTGTGAACTCCTTGGTGTCAATCCTGGCTCCGCCACTGCTACATATACATGATTAAAATTAATTTGTTTGTATATATGATAGATGTCGAACTTCCTTCGATTATTTCGTATGTTCACTTCTAAATCCCTTGGTAGTTTAGTGTGTCATAGTTCAACACAAAAGTACTTACTTTATCATTTAGACTAATTAATAATAGAAACAATAATAAAATACAGAAAATTAAAGTACCTTTGAGCCAAAGGTTTTGTGTCCATACTTTAGAAGATAAACACATTTATAATTTTTTAATTCTTTAGGAAGATTCTACAACTGAGGAAAAACAGAGAGGGGGAGAGAGCCAGGGGGCTGCCTCTAAGTGAAAAAAATGATCCTTATATAATGGTCCCTGCAAACAAAAGAACAAAATTAAAAAGCAACATGGCTAACAAAATAAAAATAATTAATTAGCCCTACAATTTTAATAATTATATTTTTTGTATAAAAGAATTCCTTGTTTGTGCACACTCTCCAAGAATTTTTGAGTATGGAGTCTTCTTAGCTTTTATCGATTTTTTTCGTTGTCGTTTTTGCTTCTGAAAGATTCTTCCTCATGTGTCTTGAATTGTTGCAACAATGATTCAATATTGTCAATATCAATTTCTTCGTGATATGAGCATTTTGTGATTCTCCTTCGAGACATGTGCCATTTTCTTCTGTGGTATGATCTAAAGATGATATGAAAATATCATATGATATTTCTATGTCTAGATTCTTCACCAAATCTTTTTTGATCTCTTTCATGTAAAAGGCAATTATCTCAAATCTCGATATGATGCGTTTCTTCATTTGAAGTTTCTTGTCATTTGTTTAAATGTGCAAGAATTATTCATTTGTGATGTGAATTCTGCTAAACCTCTGTGTGTATTAATAGAGGTTTTGATAGAGTCTATAATGTCTTCGCTGTAGATCTTTCCTTCAGCAATTTTCTGAAGCATCTTGTTTCAAAATTTTGTATAAAAAATTCTTTATAAGCATGAGAATTCATCAATAGTATTATTAAGTTTAGTGAAACACGTCATAATTCAAGAAATAGAAAACTCAACAAAGAAGCACATGATGGTCATTCCATTAAAGAGTTTTTTTCTAAATTAATTAATTTAAAAAAAACATCAATCCATTTAGTATACAATATTTTATATATTTCTGATAAAACGTTTAATAAAGGATCATATAAAATTCATCGGCTAAATCAATTTATGGTATATTTTGTTTATAAATATGAAAACATATTTTGATAAATCAAAGTGCTTTTTTTTTTTTTTGACATTTTCATCTTAACTTTACTTCCGTCATTTTGGTCATATACTTTAATATTTTCATTACTATCATGGGCAAGATCAATGGAATATAAAAGCGAATTATCATTCTTTTCATTTGGGGATTTAGTAAAATTCTCGAACTCCTTATTCACTAGGTGATCTTTATTAAGATTAGAGATTCCTGTAACATTCGAGACTATTATCTTTTGATTTTCTATTTGGACTAGGACATTGCCTCTGCTTATTCCTGTTTGTCCTCTTTTCCTTCCTCTGTGAGAGGAGGTTGAAAATTGTTGCCTCATACTATTAATATATAAGAGGAGAGTTATAAACTTAAATATTCCCTTGTGGGAAAATTAAAAAAACTATTATCAAATTCTTTCATAAATTGTATTTCAAAATCAAATGCCACTAATAAACTTGTGATCTTACAAATATTTATTTACAAGCATCATGTTTACGGCATTTATTAAATATAAATTTTACTGCTTGGCAATTAATTTTTATTAAAAACTCTTGATTATGTAATTTTCCTTGACATTTCAAAACATATTTTACTATAGAAAGAATTTTTTTTACAATAATTACATAATTCTTTTGGCTATTATTTCACTTTTCAGAATAAGATTAAATAAAAATATTTTGTTGATCTTTTGAAGAATATTGCTTTAAAATTTCATCATACTCAATATCAAAAGCATCTGTCTCTAGCGCTTTTTTTTCCAGTTAGGATATCCTAGGATGAGACATGGTAGCTTATTAATCTTTGTCTAGATATTCTTGATTGACTAAGAATGATCTTCAATCCAAGTTTTTAAATCTATCATATATAACAGATGTATCTCTAGCAAGATCTTTTAAAATAAAAACATAATGTAATTTTTTTAAAAAAATCTGAAGCTAAGTCTATAAATTATAACATCAAAACTTTAAAACAAATTCGATGTTTTTATTTATAAAAATATTTTTTTCTTTTTAGATGTCCTAAAACTTTGTTTTAAAAAAAAAAGATATTACAAGTTTAGATATTACTAATTTATTTTGTATAATTATTTTTAAAATAAATCAAGAGGTTAAAACATATATCCCAATTTTTGAATATTAATATATCATCAATGCAAGTTATTATGAAATTGCTCTAAGATATGAAATGTCATTCATTAGTCTGAAAAATATTTTCAATTTAAATAAATGACAATCAATTCCAATTGATTCATTGGGACATTAAAAACAGTTTTATATTTGTTTGCTTCAAAAAATGAAGTTGTCAATATCTTAATTTTGGATCAAACTTTGAAAAATGATAGCATCATTCAGTCTATCAAATAACGTTTTTTTATTCGGTATTGAATACTTGAATCATTTTAAGATTTTATTTAAAATTATTTAATTGATAATCAATCTTGAAACTCTTCGTTGTCCTTGCTTAACCTGTTTATTAAGACAGAAAGCAGTACATGACTATGACGATTTAGAAGGTCTTATAAGACTTTTATGTCATAAAGAATCAACATTTTTAATAATAATTCTAACTATTCTGAATTCATCTAACATGATTGAGCTTTGACGAGAATATTGACTTCAAGAAAATTCTCTTCATATGAAAGACTGGATACATATTTCTTCCTTTTCCAAAAAGTATTTGGGTGGTCTCCACAAATTTATAAAGAAAATTATTTTTTAAAAAAAATAATTTTTTCACCTAATTTAAGATTCTGTAGAATTTCTTCAATAGTCAAACTATAAATTTTAATTTTTAAAAATTGACTTGACGATTATTGAAATAATCTTATCTTTAAAAATATTTGAATAATAAAATAAAATCTTATATTATCAAAAAATTCAATTATGTCAGCGAGTCCCATCTAAAAATGAAAAATATTTTTGTGTGTGTGTGTTGCGTTTTTTCACACACGTAAGTGTATGTGGTCCTACAAGTAATAACAGATGTAAATACAGATACCGTACTTATAGGAATTTGACGAATTGAAATTCTACTTTAAATTCTTATGTGATCTATTCAGTAGGTGACAAAAAATAAAGAGTGATTTGTGTATTTTGAATATAAATAAAAATAATTGTAAATAAGTCGTAGATTGATTGTGTTGTAATTTAGATTTGAGAAAAGATCTAGGGTTGTAGTACTTTGATATTTCAGTTGAGCTATCTAATCATATATCTAAATTGATTTTTTGAGTTACTAGTTGCAGGTTAATTGTAACTATATTGAGCGTTTTTCAGCAACTCTAAGCCTACTCGACTATCCTAACACTTATATTTCTATGATTGTCGGTTAATAGTAAAATGAATAAAGATATCGTCTATATCAACTAAGTTGGGTTACAGGGTCTGTCCTCAATGAGGAACCGATTTTCTTTCTCTATAAGTTTCACAAACTAGCCCTATTTTTTATTTACACTTGTCGTTTTCTTTTTCAAGTCAAACAAACAAGTCCTAGATAATATTCGCAAGGTGATCAATCAAACGAATAATTGAAAGTAAGAAGAAATAAATAATTTAATATATGAAAATTGAAATATATAATATGATTCAAGCCACAACTTTCTTGTTCAATCACAATCCTAGAAATTAAGAGGTTTAACTACTCATAAATCTTTTTGGAATAAGAGATTTTACGAGTTTATAAAGTAGAAATTCAAATAAAATAAGAAAATAAAATTAAACCTTATTCTTGGGCTTTACCTTACTTTTGGCTTTTCCAAATCAGTTTTTAATGATAAAAAAAAGTGCAGAGAAGTTTATGTAGAGTTAAGGAATTTTTAGAATGTCAAAAATCGATCTCAATCAAATTAGGATAACTTTCAATTTGCGCCATAATTTAAAAGTGAAGTTGTGGTGCAAAGAATAACCTGATATTTAGACCAGTGACTAAACTTGCACCACTCCCTGCTTTGGATGAGTGGCGCAAGCCTTAAATATTTTCCTGACGCTTAAACTTGCACAACACAAATTCGCGTCACTACTTGCTTTGTGACAGTGGTGCAAGACATAATAATTTTGACCCTTCCACATTCGTTTTGCAATGCATTGCGACGTAGATTTTTCCTCGATTACTTTTGATTTCTTGATGCTCTTTTTCTTCTTATTTAAACCCCAAATCCCTCAATACTCCTATATAAGAAATTCATGAAATACAAGCATAAATCATATCATTTAAGCTCAAAACAATATCAAAAACAATACAAATAGTATAAAATAAAAGATGATAAAATAATATGATTTTTAGCCTCAAATGAAACTCTCAAAATAATTTCATTTGAAATATATTTTTACCAAAATAAAGATTTCAGGAATGCAAATATTATTTTGGCAAATATAAGCTTTGGGTAGTTTATAACCAACTCTCATTTTATGACCATTAACATTTTTAATTTTATGAGCGATTTTGTGAAAAATACTTAGGAGGTATTAATCTTTCCTAACTTGAAAAAGGATCTCAAATAAGTTGTTTTTGAGAATGATTTTCTTAGAACATTAATACCTTTTAATTATTTTCATAAATTGTTCATAGACATAGAAATACTAGTAACTATAAAATGGGAGGTGATAATAAAATATTCACAATCTATATTTGTCAAAATAAAATTTACACGCCTGAAATCTTTAGTCTGGGAAAAGACATTTCAAGTAAAGTTATTTGGGAGTTTTATTTTTTGTATGCCATTGAAATAACTGTAGCATTTGATAATAAAAAGTAGAAATTAAGTTTATTACCCAATCGTTTTTAAGATTTATAAATATACAAAAGATAAAATTATTTTTAAAAATTATCAACGCAATTTTCTTAATATTGAATTTTATAGTTTGACCATTTAAGAAATTGTACAAAATCCTAAATTAGGAGAAACAATTAATTTTTATTAAAAATCAATCTACTTTTAAAATTTATGAAGATCATCCAAATACTTTTTGGGAAAGATAGAAACATGTAGTAAGCCTTTATACAAAGAGAATTTTTTTGAAGATAATATTTCCAGAAAAGTCAATATGTCAAACAAATTCAGAATATTTGAAATTATGAAAAAAAATTAATTCTTATTGTACAAAAATTTTATAAGACATTCTAAATCGTTATGGTTATGTGCTACTTTCTATGTTAATAAACAGGTTGAACAAGAACAATAAGTTCTAAGATTGATTATTAATCACAAAACTTTATATAAGGTCTTAAAACAAATCAGTTATCTGATACTTAGTAAATATAATTTATTCAATAGACTATATAATATGATTATAGTTTTAAAATTTGATTTAAAATTGAGATATTGAAAAATTTAAATTTCTAAAGCAGACAAATATAAAATTGCTTTTAATTTAATGATTCAATTTGAATGAAATATCATGCCATTTAAATTGAAAAATGCATACTTTCTTTGAATTTCAAAAGATTATGAATGACATTTTTATGCCTTGAAGCAATTTCATAATAATTTTAAAACTATTTTATATGATAGATTAAAGAAAAATTTAAAAACTTGGACTGAAGATCATGCTCAATCAGTCAATAATATTAAGGCAAAACTTAAATAACCTATCATGTCTCACCATAGTCAATTTTAATTAAAAAAGAATGATGGATAGAGATGCTTCCAATATTGGCTATAGTGAAATGTTAAAGCAGTATTCTCCAGAAGATATATAAGAATATCTCGCTCAATTTTATTCTGAAAAATAAAATAATAGCCAAAGAATTATGCAATTATTGTAAAAAAAAAAAAAAAAAAAAGATACCCTTGCGATGGAGTTCTTCTCCGAACCCTGCATATATCGAAAGTTTTAATGCACCGAGTAATCTTTTTTTTACAAAAAAAATATTTGTTATAGTAAAGTGTGTTGAAAATTTTTAAGGAGAATTATATAATCAAAAGTTTTAAATAATTGCTGGTTTCCAAAAAACAAAATTTAATTTCATAAAAATTGCAAACATAATGTTTATAAATAAATGTTTGCAAGATGACATATTTTACTAGCGTCATTTAATTTTGAACTACAATAAATGAAAGTATATGATAATAGTCTTTCTGATTTTAAAATTAATAACTTTCCTCTTATTATCAACTGGATGAAGTCACAAATTTCAACTTTCTCTCATATAGAATGGAAAAGAGGACGAACATCAATAGCTAGAGGCACTATCTTAAACCAAATATGAAATCAAAAGCTAACAATCTCGAATAATACATGAACTTCTGATTTTCATAAAGATCATGAATTTTGTTAAATTCAGAAAGAGGAGCATGATAATTCGTCTTAATATTTCGCTGCTCTTGTTGATGATAGCAATGAAAATATTGAAGTATACGATTAAAATGATAAAAATAAAGTAATACTTTTTCTTAAACAAATGATCTAAAATGTAAAGATGATCCATGACAAATCATAAATATGTATTACACGAAATCAAAAACTAATAGCTATAGGCATATTTTAATTCAGATTTAAAATCAAAAGCTAATAGCTTAAAATATTACAGGTACTTCTATTCTAAATAAATATCATCCGATGTACAAGGAGTTCATGAATTTTATTAAATTTGAAAAAAGAAAAGAATGATAATGTGCCTTCATATTCCATAGCTCTAACCGATGATAGCAATGAAAATATTAAAGTACATGAATACAATGACAAAAGGAAAGTTATACTTCTCGAAGAAAATAACCTAAAATAGAAAGATGATTCATGGTAGATAGAGATGGCAATGGTGCGGTGCGGGTGCGATTCGAGTTTTTACTAAATCCGCAAGTTTTAAAACCGCACCGCATCACATTTAAACCCACATAAATCTACCTCACATTCATACTCGCGGCTAACCGCACTGCACCGCCCTATGTTTTTATTTTTTTTCCTTTTTTTGAAAAATTTGTAACTCCATTGAAAATCATAATATTTTTAAATCTACAACTAGAAAATAATAACTAATTTCTATTATATCACTTTTCACTAAAAAATTATCAAAAAGTATAACGTGTACAAGTAATGATCAAATATCATATTTTTATTCAAATGAATAAAGATGTTAAAAAAGCTACTATAAAATTATTTATTTGTAGTGTTATGCATGCAATTTTAAGTAACATAAAATTTAAGTAAAGAACACGTATAATTTTAGGTATATTCACGAGAACAATACTAATTTTTAGTTTTTTTGTTAATTCAAATCCGTATATACCCGCAACCCGCACTGCACCGCACCATTTAAAAAAGAATTTACTTTAACCCGTACCACACCCGCACCACACCACATAACTTAAAATTCACACCGCACCGCATAGCTTAAAACCCGCACCATCCCGCCCCATTGACATCCCTAATGGTAGATCATGAACATGTATTTTGATACATCATATGCCACCACTATTTATACTCTATGAGACGATACTCTCATCAACATGGTCTGCCGAGTTTTAATATTTTAACCTTGCAAACATTAATAAAATTTATGACTTTTCAAAAATTATAATTAAGAATTTTTTTTTTCTCTTGATGAATGAGGGGCTAAGTACTTTCAAAGAAAAAGATTATATTCATTCGGAACAAAATTTTATCGTTAATGCAATTGGGAGTACATTAACAGTTTTAATAAAGCTCTTTTAAATGAAAATGTCAATAAAAAGCGTTCTTGATTTATCAAAATATGTTTTCATGTTTATAAACAAAACTAAAGAAGCATGACCCGTGTCAGCACGGGCCCAACATTAAGATATTTTGATTATATACAATAAGTTAGATTGATGTCAATTTCAATTATGAATTATAAAATAAATAAAAAACATATTAACATTTGATAGTATTTTTCAATGAACCAAATTATCTCACAAGATAATTATGTATAACTTACTCATATAAATAATAAAATTTGATGCATTTTGAAGTTTAGATCTTTAATCTTATGATTAAGATTTGCTACGTTAAGTATAAAATATGAAATTAAAATTTATACATAGACCTGATACCTGTTGAATAAAATAGAGAATAATTGTTGAAAATGATAAAAGCTTATCTAGTAATTGCATATTACATCACATGTGGTTTGCAATTAATAACCCAAAATTAAATTATATTCCCCTACTAAGCTGACATAAATATTCTTTGTTTTTATTCCCCCTTTTCTTTTATTTATCAATTTATTCTTTGAAGTTAAATTAAATTAACATTTTAAATTTAAATTTTAAGTATTTTGGAAATTATAAAAAAATAAAAAAACTACAAGTTATCATCTTTCATTTTAATTTAAGTTATTTGACTTTGAAAACACGATAAAACATACTTCTGTAAATATTTTATCGAACTTTGTTTTTGTATATGTTCCTTCTATTGCAACGTATGATTCGTTTGTTAGAGTATATAAAAATAATTTTAAATAGAATGTATTAGTAATATTTGCACTAATAATGCTTGTATTGGTAATACTGGCATTATTTATGCTAATATTATTTGTTATACACTATTTAATGTGATGTATTAGAACTTGTCTTTTCAATTTTTATATATTTAAATAAAAGTTTTAAAAAATTGCATAGACATTCTAAGATTTATCCGGGATCTAGCATGGATTCAATATATGTTATACCTTGTCTCAATTTATGTGACACAAATAGAATTTAGATAATCAATCATACTTTTAATATGTATTTAGATAATTTAAGTTGTTAACTATTGTAATTTATAATATTTTTTATGTAATTTTCAAATAATATACATTACTTTTATTATCCAAACTTTTGTGACATTAATAGTTAATTATATTTTTAAAATAATTTTAGTTTTTACTTATTGTGATTGATAATACCTTTCTTCTGTTCCAGTTTAAGTGACACTAATATAATTTCGAGAGTCAATCAAATATTTTATGTTTTAAATTTTTTTAAGTTGTTAATTATTGTGATTTATAGTATTTTTTACATATTTTTGAAATATATAACAAATTAAATTATTTCTAGATATCTTAAGTTGTTAACTATTTTAATTTATAATACTTTTTATGTAATTTTTGAATAATATATGTTACTCTCCCTGTCCAAAGTTTCGTATCGTCGATTATATTTATTAAATAACTTTAATTTTTAATTATTGTAATTTATAATATTTCTTCTATTTCAATTAAGTGACACAATGCGTAGATGATCATAATAATTAATTATGGGTGATATAGTAAGATCACGATTGAAGCTGCGAAACATAAATGTCTTAAATGACTTATAACAAATAACTAGAAGTGACATAACAAAATTAATATAAAAAATACTCGTGAAAAAAAATTAAGTGGACCTCATATAAAACGTCAAGTTAATTCTAAATTTCAAGAGTTGATTTATTATTTTTATATCTATCTTACCTTTTTATTAAATATTATTATTTTTTTAATACCTAAATGGCTAATATTAATTAATTAGGGTGGTATTTAGTAAAATTATGGTTGAAGTAGCTGAAGTAGACATGTCATAAATGTATATGTTTTTTAGTTAAATATTATCAATCTTTTAATACCTAAATGACTTATAATAAGTAAAATCACGTTTGAAGCAGTTGAAGCAGACATGTCATAAATATTTATTTTATCTTTTTCTAATTAAATATTATTAATTTTTTAACACCTAAATGACTTATAATAACTAATTAGGGGTGATATAGTAAAATCACGAATTATATATTATTAATTTTTCAATATACAAATGACCTATAATAATTAATTAGATGTGATATAGTAAAATTAAGGTTAAAGAGACGTGTCATAAATATCTATTTTATATTTTAGTTAAATATTATTAATTTCTGAATATATAAATGACTTATAATAATTAATTAGGGGTGATATATTAAAATTACGGAGTAACAAAAATTGAAATGAGAAATATAGTGAAAAATTATTTACTTTTAAGAGAGTAAAATAAAAAATATATGAAATATTTAATTATACATTTTAATAAGTATGGGCTCCACCATATTCAATAGAACTTTGGTATCATTGCAATTAAATAGAAAAGGATGGACTTTTATTTAAGGTCATGATTATAATTAAATGTAAATGGTTGGGCTTTTTCTTTAGATGTGTTGCTAAGGTTCAAAAAGTAAAGCATTAAAAATAACTATGATAAGCAAGTTAATTTTACAAGAAGACCATTATATCCTTAAACATTATATCAATGCCTTTAAGGTGCCATGTTGAAACCAATGTTTCTATTATATAGAAAAGAAATATAACATATTAATTTTTGTCAATGGTGAATTTTATATGGCCCTTCACTAAATAATTTACTAAAAACATATAAATTTTATACACTGAATGATTTGATGTTTTCTTAAAATTAATTAACTTAAAAAAATTTATTATTTTTAGCGGAATGATCAGTATTTCTTTATTGAATTTTATATTTCATGAATTATGAAGTGGTCTATTAAAGTTAAATAATACTACTGGTAAATTTTTACGCTTACAAAGAATTTTTTATATAAAGTTTTGAAACAAGTTGCTCCAGAAAAATATTGAAAGAAAGGTCTATGACAAAGAAATTATAAACTCTATCAACGCCTTTAATAATACATATAGACATTTAGCATAAGCAACACCACAAATGGATGACTCTACTACATTTAAATAAATAACTAGAGAATTTGAGATGAAGAACAGAGTCATCACGAGATCTGAGATAATAATTGCCTCTTACATGGAAGAGGCCCAAAAGAGATTTGATGAAAAGTCTAGACATAGAAATTGGGGTGTTAAAATAAATTCAAATTAAATTGATTTTCTTAGCTCCTTCAAAACTTAATGAGTTGGGTTTAAGATAGTTTGTTATTGTGTAAATCTCAATTCATTAAGTCCTAACTCATTTTTAAATTGGGTTCAAATAAGTCCAATCAATATCTACTTCAACTTATTTTATAGAAAAAATATTTTCTTAATAAAGTAGAAAAAAAAGTAAAAATATGTCCTCCCACTCTCAAAATCATTCACCCACCTCACCCCCACATTACCCCAACCCCACTAACAAGCTAACTTACTCCACCCTCACCTCGCCTTCTTTAAATAAATTATTTTTATTTCTTAAAAAGCTCTTTATAAATTTTCTTCTTGTCCTCATCTCACCTCATTCCCATTCCCCCCTTCCTAACCCAAACCCCCAATCCCAACCCCACCCTAAAAAATTAAAAAACTTTTAATTTTTAAAAGTAAATGAATGATTTTTTTTTTTTAACAAAAAAAATTAATCTTACTCCAGCCCCCCTTATACGACATATCCCCTCCTATGGCTGTCAAGTGGGCCTGGCCGGGCCAACCCAAAACCGGCCCGTGTTATTTAACCGGGTTGAGGGCCGGTTCGGGTTGGGGTCTAAGTGGGTCGGGCCAGTCCGAGCCCAACAGTAAAAAAATCAAAAACCACCCTAACCCGGCCCACTTAACCCAACCTGATCAAACTCACCTAAACCCGATTACAAAATAGGTCAAAAATATTAAAAAAAACTTTTTTTCAATATACATTATATATACCCACCTATATACATTATAAATACGTTAAACAATATATATACACTATATATATAGTATATACTACATTAGAATTTAAAAAATATATACACATATACACAATTACACATATATACGCACCATCCAAATATATATGTACTACTTTAAACTTTAAAGTTTAAATAAAGTATACTACAATATATATATATAATTATAAAAAAAGGGGCCCCCATAGAGAGGCAGGAGATGCAGGAGCCGCCAGCCGGATATATATACACATGTATACGTTAAATATACACGTCTATAGAAGATCTATTCACATATATACACTCTAATCTATGTATATGTAATACTTTAAATGAAATATACTATAATATATATACATTACAATATATATTTGTATAGTTATATACTAATTTATAAAACATATACACATGTATACTTTAAATATAAACGTCTATAGAAGATCTATTCACATATATACACTCTATTCTATGTATATGTAATACTTTAAATCGAATATACTACAATATATATACATTACAATATATATTTGTATAGTTATATACTAATTTATAAAACGTATACACATGTATACGTTAAATATACACGTCTATAGAAGATTTGTTCACATATATACACTCTATTCTATGTATATGTAATACTTTAAATGAGATATACTACAATATATATACATTACAATATATATTTGTATAGTTATATACTAATTTATAAAACATATACACATGTATACGTTAAATATACACATCTATAGAAGAGCTATTCACATATATACACTCTATTCTATGTATACGCACCATTCAATGTATAGATACTACTACTTATAAAATATACTACATTATATATACATTACAATATATATACTAATTTATAAAACATATACACATGTATATGTTAAATATACACTTCTATAGAAGATATATACACGTGTATACACACCATTCAATGTATATATACTACTACTTATAAAATATACTACATTATATATACATTACAATATATATAGATATACTTATATACTAATTTATAAAACATATACACATGTATACGTTAAATATACACTTCTATAGAAGATATATGCGCAAATATACAAAACATATGCTACTTAATATAATAAATTAATAATATTTGGTAGTAAATTAATAATATATTAGAAGTAAGTTTTTAATTTAAAGTAGAAAACTAGAAATTCAATTTAAAATTTTAAATCGTTAAATGAAAAAAAATAAAAAGTAAGGATTAAGGAGTGAATGAATTTGGGGAATTTTATTGATTGTAAAATGATTCAAAATTTATAATTTACATGAATGAAAAATCTATAAATTATGCATCATTTTTTTCAACTCATTCATGTTAATATTAATAGGAACTTGCATAGGATAGTCGAAGTCAACGGGGGGAAAATCATGCATTGGACTTGATTCTGCTGAGTTCTCCCGTGAAGTCATAATTTCTTCAAGTTTCAGCTCGTCACTCGGCTCCGGTTTCATTCCTTGGTTTCTTCTTTCCACTCTAATCCAATCTCTGAGGCAAACTAGAACATTCATTGTATTGCTTCCCAATGAGTGTCGGTTGTCTCCAAGCTGCTGTCGTCCCTGACTAAAGGCGCTCTCTGATGCAACGGTTGACATTGGAACATTCAAGATATCTCTAGCTAATCTTGAAAGCACAGGATATTGTGTTTCATTACTCCTCCACCAATCCAACGTGTTGATCCGTCGTCTGCGATCCTCTGGTACCTTCCGAAGATAATATTTCAGCTCTTCCCGATAAGTTGATGTGTAAGTTCTCTCATCAACACTGTTCCAACAATTTAAATCATAAAACGAATCAGAAAAAACACTATGTACCGGCCTTTTAGAAGATGATGGCTCCTCGGGAGGATGAGGAGCGACAGTTGAAGTGATATTTGTAGGTACGGCTAAATCAAATAAATCAGCATAGTGATTATATAATTTTTTTATGTAATCCTTTGCATCAGCCGTAGCTGTCCACAAATCAGGTTGTACTTGTTCAGAATCATGGTTAGTATTTATTTCTAAGTTAGTATAAATAAGAGTACTAAAGTGACACACATTATTATATTTCATGCACGGATTTAGCATAGCATCAACCAAGTAAATAGGGGGAATCGGAAAAAAATATTTTTTAAATTTCGTAAACATGGCGCCAACAGCTTCTTTATAACCTTCTTTATTTTTATATTCTTTGAGCAAACCAGAAATATCGGCTATATATGTCAAAATATTACAAACAGTAGGATAATAAGCACCGAAAAATTCAACCGTAGCTACATAAAATTTTTAAAAAAACTTAACAAGATCATTAATTACAACCCAATCAGAATTATGTAGCATGCAATCAGCAGAATCAGCAAATGAACCGCAATGTTGGTTAAAAGCTAGTGTAATAGGAATTCTATATTTATAACAAGTTTTTAAAAATTCATACGTAGAATTCCATCTAGTATCAATTTCCTCAGGCATCAAAATCGGTGTAAGTCCATTTTCTTGACATTTAACTTTAAATTCTCTAATTCTCGATCTACGATTATTTTCTTGAATAAAATCAATAGCAAGGCGAATTTTTTCAATATAAAACTCAAGACCATCTTTCACAATTAAATTATATATATGACATGCACACTTAATATGAAAAATTTCAGGCAAGGACGGAGATAGCGTAGATTTTAATTTTTTTTATAGCAGTGTTGTTGTTAGAAGCATTATCAAAAGCAATACATAAAATTTTATTTTCGATACCATAATATCCGACAATTTTAACAATAGAATCAGTAATAAATTGTCCAGTATGTTTACGATCTTCATCATATAAAAAAGCAAGAATACGTTTTTGTATCACGAAATTACTATCCATCCAATGACAAGTAATGGTTAAATAATCATTTTTATTTACAGCACGACCAAAATCAGAAGTTAGGGACAATCTACATTGAATATTTTTTAACAATATTGATAAATAAAAACAATATTGTGAATGAAGTCTAAAAATATCAGACCGACAAGTAGTTTTAGGAATATCGTTAAACATAGGATTATAAATTGCTTGAATATAATGAATAAAGGCATCAGAAGAAGGAAAATTAAAAGACAAACAACCCACAGCTACCATTTTAGTTATTTCTTCCCGGTCCCTCAATTTATTATACTTCTTCGCTACGTGACCGGTTGTTGGGTCCATTCTAGTTTGCGTTGACCCACCAACATCCCCACCACCTTTTGCAATATTTAACTCTCTTTTGTGATCTTCAGCTACATGTCTCATTAACGTACCCATACCCCTTACTTGTCTCCACTTCTATGCTTATATATTTGTTGACAAATATTGCATTGCACCTCAATATCTGATATACGTTCAAAAAATTGCCATGCAATACTAGTTCTTTTACGAGGTTTTGGGGCACTGGGAGGACGGGAAGGGAGATTAACTGATTCAGATCTAACATTAGCATCTCCTACTGCGGGTGTCTCAGCAATATTTTCATTATCTTCGTCTAAATTAACCGCATCTACTTCATTTTCTTCTTCTATACCGTAATTTTCCTGAACTTCTACATAATCCATATTGTGAGCACCTACACCTATTTCTTCCTCAAAAGGTATACCAAGCGATACCGGAGGCGAAGGCACACGGGTATATCTACTACTTGAACTACCTCTACCGCTAGTAATTCACTTTTTACTACCACTACCGCTTCCGGGACAAAATTTTTTAACACCTTTAGTAGCGAGGTTTCTTAATTTATCCATAATATAAATTAAATTAAACTAAAAATATTCAAAATACACAAATATAATAAAATTAAATATTAAACAATTAATACAATAAATAAAAATTAAACGTAAGAGATGGAACGACAATACCAAATTTTGAAAGTATCCGAAGATTGCGACTTTAGAAACTTTCGCTCGTACTTTGTAAACGAAAAATTAAAAAATTAAAGTGAACACTTTAAGAAATTAAATATATTGAATATTTGAGAATTGAGAATTGAGATTTGAGAGAGAATGAGATTTGAGAGTGTGAAAAATTGTGTGAAAAATGATTTGAAGTTGTAGGGTATTTATAGATTTTTTTCTGGGATTAAAAAATATTTTTTTATTTTTTTATTTTTTAATAAATGGGCCCAAACTAGCCGTTTGGACCCAAAAACGGCTATATAGCCGTTGGGCCAAAGTCGTTGCCCCAAAAGCCAAAATCTCATTTTTTTTTTAAATTTATCTGAGTTGGGTCGGGCCGGGCCGATTAACCGGCAGACCTGGACCGGGCTTGGTCCGAACCGGGTTAGCCGGGCCCATTTTAAAAACTAACCGGCCCGGGACTTGGAATCCTAAAGCCCTAAGGCTTACCGGGTCGGGTCAAATCGGGCCGGATTAGTTACGAGGGCCGAGTCGGTCCGGCCCACTTGACACCCATATCCCCTCTCCCCCCAACCAACCCCAATGTATATGTTTTTTTAAAAAATAATTTTTTTTTTTTAAAAACTCTTACCTCAATCCCCATTTTTTTCCTAACCCCTACCCCCCACACCTACACCCCTACACCTCGCCCGCTCCCAATTATCTTTTTTAAGAAATAAATATTTATTTTAATTTTTTTTTTTTAATCTTTTCTTTACCTCAACTCCCATCCTAAAACCCATCCCTCCTATCCCAACCCCTTACCCCATACCCCTCCCTAAAAAATGAATTTTTATTTTTTTAAAAATTAAAATTTAAAAAAATATTCTTACTCCATCCCTACTCCCTATCCACCCACTCAACTTTTTAAGCCCATTCAAATTTTTTTTTTTACAAGAGGTAAATATTAATACGTTAGTATTTTTTAAATTAAACGAATTAAATTGAACGGGTTAAGATCCGATTTAATTTTTACCCATTTCAATTCAATTCATTTCAATTCAAAATGAATATAGGCAAGTCATGATCAGCCCCACAATCCGATATTCAATTCAACTCATTTAATATCTTTAATCTCAACCTAATTTACCTATTTGACACCCTTACATATAAATATCAAATGATATTTTCATGACATTTGTAGGTCATACCACAAAAGAGAGTGAAGCTTATCTTGAACGAGAATTTAAAAATGCACAATAGCATCGAAAAAATTGATATTAACAATACTGAATTATTCTTGCAACAATTAAAGACACATAAAAGATTTTTTCAGCAAAACAATGATAAAGAAAAATGAATAGCTGAGTGCTAAGAAGACCCCCATACTAGAAATTACTGAAAATATGGACAAATAACTTTAATAAAAGGATTCTTTTATAACGAAGAATATAATTATTTAAGTTGTAGGGTCAAAATGACCAATTTTATCAAAACCTGCCACGTTGCTATTTAGTTTTGTCCTTTTGTTTGAATGACCTACTTTCTTCGTCCCATTTTAACCGTCCTAAATTTTTTAATTTGATATCCTATTTTATTTGTCCTATTTTATTTATTAAGACAAAACTAATTTTTTTTCCATTATATCCTTAGTATAATTGATTACTCCTTGTTATTAGTATTCTTGAAAAATGTTGCAAAGAGGAGTACCATTAAAAATATAAATGGTGCTTTGGTATTAGTCATTCATTAATATTAAAACTAACAACAAGACACAATTAAGAGGGGCAAAATGGTAAAGTTACATTACCAATCATTATTTTCTTAATAATTGTGTCATCTCAATTTGAAACAAATAAAATGAAACGGAGGAAGTATTATACAGGCATAATTTATTCTGCTTCATTTAGAGGCAGGTTTAAACAACCCGCCCTCCCCCCCTCTTGTTTTTTCTTCCCTTATTGTAAAAACTTCCTTTAAGTAATACAAGTTTATTAGTTTGTTTATCTTCTAAAGGTTCTGGACACAACCTTTGGATCGAAGGTACTTTAATTTTCTGTATATTATTTCTGTTATTAATTAGCCTAAATATCCAAATACCTTTTTGTTGAACTATGACACACTAAACTACTTATATAGCATGATGTTAGTTCCTTAATACAATCTTATCATCCAATAATACAAGAATAATTCAGGCAGACGGCCCAAGCTACGTCGGAAGTCGTGTTAAAATATCCAACTAAGCCAAGGAAGTGGTTAGGGCTGTTTTAGGACTTGTAATATATATTCCTTGCCCCCCCCCCCCCCCCCCCCCCCCCAGATCGATAGATTTTTCAATACGCACATTTTGAATGGCTTTTGTGTGTACATGTTAGGCAAGAAAAGCACTTGGAGCGCTCAAGGGTGTGGTAAAGTTGCAAGCTTTAATTAGAGGGTGCAATGTTCGAAAGCAAACAAAAATGACCCTCCAATGCATGCAATCTCTTGTTCGGGTGCAAACTCAGGTAGCTATGGACTCTACAAAATTCAGCAAGTAAAACAAATTACTATTTCAGAATTCATAAACTAAAAAGTCATATCTATGTCTTTTCTCAGGTGTGTGATCAACGTAGAAGGTTATCCTGTGAAGGAATTAGTTGTGGTTCCTTATTCAGAGAGGCAAAAAGCATTTCGGAGCTTTATCTAAGTGACAAGGAGTCCACTGTGAGTGTCTTAATTAAGTTAGCCTTTGTTGCTATATTTTATATTACATAAATTATAGTCTCATCAGGGAACATCAGATAAAATTGGACCAACACAAAAAATATTCTTATATATGAATTTTGCCTATGTTAATGCAGTCAACAAATCAAGCTACTACTCTGGATAATGATGGTTATGATCATTTTCATGCACTAGAAAAAGTTGAAGTTTTGTTACAAAGAGCAAGGGAAGCTGCTAAAAAGCGCGAAAATACCCTTTCTCATGCATTCTCTCGGAAGGTATTAATTAAGCTTTCCTTATTATTCAAAAACATTTTTTTCATCACCCGAGCTTTTACTTCTTGAGGTAGTGGAGGCTTGGTTAGGACCTCAAATACTAATAGCTTTGAAATTGTATTGCAGATGTGGACCTCGAACAAGAATGAAGACTCGAGTAGCAATGCAGAGCTTGACGAGAACTTCAGAAATTTTCACATGACAAATGTGAAAAGCTGCAAAACTCTCAGCAGATCTTCATGTGATCAGCCAAGAAATAGCATAAACAACATTGAAATCGACACGGCTTGTTCTTATAATTCTGACTCGGATACCGAGTTTTGGAGATTACATCATCAGTACTATCAGGAGCAGCAAAAGAAGTTCTATTCATATGCATTCCCCTCTCCTCTCAACGGCTTGCCCATGACACCACCATTTAAGATAAAAAATATCCTAGTTCACTCTGCTAGTCCCCGCTGCAGAAAGGAAGAGAAGAGCCATCATCGAACGACTCTTCTCTCCCATAGAGCGAATCATGTTAATGGCTTTAGCAGGAACTCTGCCAACTGTTGTCCTTCTGCTGATCATCAGCCAAGTTACATGGCAGCTACAGCCTCAGCCAGGGCCCGAGAACGGTCACAAAGTGCTCCAAGGCAGATGCCGATGACTCCAGAAAGAGGAATAATAGCCGCAGCAAAGAAACGTCTATCTTTCCCTGTTCAATGAAATTGTACCTGGAATCAAAGATTGGTGAGCTCTAGATGGAAGTGTACAATTGTACCTGGATCATTAGTCCGATAGGCATTATAACTGCACACGCTCTCGCTCATGGAAAATGGAAATTTGACTGTTCCGCTGGTGTATCTGTTAACTTTCTGTTATCTCCGACAATGCGGGTACGTAGAATCTGTATAATAGAATAACAACTTCAACTCTTGAGTTCAAGTAAGAACAAGAACACAAAGAGGTTGAACAAATACCCTCAACACAAGATCAAAATGATCTTTCAAAGAGGTGTATTTTTTCTTTTCTTTTTCAAAAAGTAGATGAAACAGAAAGTTGTTAAGGCCAAGTCGTCCGAATTCACGGACTTTCCTTAAGGAAATAATTCCCCTCACTGTACCCGAGGTTGTGGAATCTTCCTCCCAGGATAAAATGACCTTCAATCTGACTATAGCGGTACCTCAAATAGGCAGATTCTTCGAACACACTCATGGTTAGAATGATCACACTTAAGAGTATTTTTAAGACAAGAAGAAGAAGTTTTTTAATCTGAAAATTTCTATATCAAAACCTGTGGAGAAAGCAGGTTTTTATAGCCAACATATGCCTCTTTGAAAAAAGGTAAATGTTCATTCCAAAAGTTGCACCTTATCTGAGAAACCATGTCTATTCGCCCAAACAATGTGTATGTTTTGAATAGTCATGCCATTTCAGATGAAACAGTGTGTTATTTCATGAAGAATTGCAACTTTCTGCAGCATCTGTTCGTGAAACAGTGCATCTGTTCGTAAAACAGTGCATCAGTTCTGGAAACATTGCATCTGCTGAAGCTTTTTGCAACTGTCTAAAGTTTCTGCAACAGTTCACTACATGCATATAAATGGAGTCCAAACCACAGAAAATATTTCCTGCGTTTTTACACATATTCAGATCAGGTTTTCGTCAAATAAAATTTGTCCAAAAAATAGATCTCATCGATCGATCATTTGACCAAATCCAAATCCAAATCCGAGCCGAGCGACGACGACGACGGCGCGAGGCATCTCTATTTCCTTGCCTCACTTACCATGTGAAGTAAGTGTTTCACTTTATAAACACTTTAAAGTTCTCTTCTTCCACCAATGTGGGAGAAGAGTAAACTTTCCAATTTAAAGAGTACACTTTCCAATTTGGGTGTCTCCTTCCCTCCACATGATTTCTCCATTTTCCATTCAACACACTATGAACCCAACAATCCCTCACATGAATGGGGAATGACTATTTTTTTGAAAAACGTTTACGGACAGTATGTGATCATCAAGCAAAGACTGATTGCATCTGGATAAGTGGGTTTCCCTTTGAACTTTCCGTAGTGAACATGTATCGGATGCACTCGGTCAATCGGTAGATTTGATATCTTTGAACCGTCGAGCTTTAATGTACACCTAGACAACACATGTCACACAACCAGCCTTTTACCGTTTATGGTTCTTACGGTTTTGTTCTTTTCAGCCATGAACACCTCCCGGTTTTCATGAGAGCTTAGAGAATAGGCCTTTACTAACATTCTCTTTGAAGCGGCTTCCACTTCGCCCTCACATAGGTGATTTCTAAACGTTTCAATCCTTTAGATTGAACTATTTGGTCAAATCTGCCAAATTTAAATAATCATTAAAAGACTTTTCACCTTGAGTCTTATCCTTGTTTATTATACATTGTCTACATCATGAGAATGGTAGGTGATTTCTAAACGTTTCAATCCTTTAGATTGAACTATTTGGTCAAATCTGCCAAATTTAAATAATCATTAAAAGACTTTTCACCTTGAGTCTTATCCTATTATACATTGTCTACATCATGAGAATGGGTTGGGACATCGTCTGGCTTGGGCCAATGAAACTGCTCCTCCACCGATAGTGCATGCTATGTCTGGTCGTGTACAGTTCATTATATACATTAAACATCCCAATACTCTTGCCTCACTTACCATGTGAAGTAAGTGTTTCACTTTATAAACACTTTAAAGTTCTCTTCTTCCACCAATGTGGGAGAAGAGTAAACTTTCTAATTTAAAGAGTACATTTTTCAATTTGGGTGTCTCCTTCCCTTATTTCTCCATTTTTCATTCAACACACTATGAACCCAACACTTTCACCAGCAAGTACATTAACTCTGCTCACGTTACATAAGATAGATGGAAAAAAATTTCCTAGCGTAGGTTTCCTGAGGATTCCCATATTCTTTTACTTGTCATAAAAATGACAATCAGCGTAAGTTAAGGGACTGAATGATGGAGTAAATTAGATTAAACTACTTATGAACTCAAAGGATTGGAGACTTTTGCATGCATTTCTATGCCTTAAATGATCTAAATCCATCACTGATATCACTAGTGCATTTGTTGTTTACTCACTCATAGTTACTACTTTTTCTCTGCTTCATCAAATTGATAAACTAATACAATTGCTTTTTATTCCTTGGAGTTTCCAGAGATAAAAGACGATGGGAAATAAATAACAATCCTCAGCACCTATGAAGAAGAAAAAGAAATTTTACGTTAACTTTGTGAAAGGAGCTTATATACATTTGGGTAATCCTCACCTCTTGAGTTAACTTTTGAAGTTGAGCCATTTTGGGCTCCCGGTCCACGCGCCAGATGCCAGTTGGGCCTGGGCGTGAGGGGGCGTTAGAGTGGGTAAAAAGTCCCACATTGGTTGGGAAATAAACTATCTGAACTGGCCAGATGTTCATCTCCAACCTCACTGTTCAAACGCAGTATTTCCACCACGTCGCGTAAACCACCGTAAAGTCCATTACAGAAGCTCATCAAATGTTTCACATCCTAACTTTCATTTCGGAGAAACACCTTGAGAATTCTTAAGAAATCATTCAACCCCCGGCCTGTGAGGATCTTCGATAGGTACCCGAAATCATACGCGCCTTGAAACGTTACCCATTTTACCGATGAGTCATTGCATACAAGCCCTGAAGACATCATCACCTTACCAAAATCCACGGATTTAATCCCCGAAATCCGATTCCTTTCGAAGTCGATACCCTGTATTCGAAGGAGATTGATTGACTCCGGCGCTTTGACGGTCACGATTCACATCGAAGTCGGAAAAATTGAACTCCCATATATACCGGTGATCTACAGAGCCCAAATCCGGCAAGTTCCCTTCTTTATCAGAAAGCGTAATCCCAACTTGAATAAGTTTTAAGGCGTCGACATTTAATTTCAACCATTTATACTTCGCCTCCGGAGTCTGCGTTATGAAAGTGACATTGCCTTCTTGCTTGAAGATGACGCCGGGAAACTCTGTATCCATAGATACACAAGGATACTGATCAATTATGGAAGAAATAAGGTCGAATTCGGATACAAGATTATCAGCCCAGACTTGTCTTATCGTAATCTTGATCAGATTTGGAGCTACTTCATCAGTAATCATAACTGAGAATTCACAAGATTCAGAGATGAGGGTGTTTTTCGCGGGGAGCGTGTAGGAAGGCTTTTTTTTTTTTTTTTTTTTTTTTTTTTTAAGTAAGGAGTGGACGGAAATTGGAAATGAATGAAGACATTATTTTAAAATTCAACTACTTATATAGTAGTGCAAATTTTCTTCCGCGGGTGCATGTAGTTTTGATTTACGACCCGTTTGGCATAGAAATATATTTTCCCTTTATTTTAGAATATTTTGTTTGGCAATCAATAAACCACGTACAAATTGAAGTTGAATTTGGGAATTTGGATTTAGCACTTTTTAATTTTTTTTTTAATTCTAAACCCTTTCTTTTCGCAAAGTAAATCCCATTTTCATAAATTTTAAAAAAATATATTTTCACTTTTAATATTTATTAAGAAAATACATTGAATTCTAAATACTAACTCCAAAATACTATGGTCACGCACAACTCCAACTATATTGAACTTCAAAAATTTCAAATAAAGTGAATATATTTTTAATTTTCATGGCCAAACGCCTGCCTAATATGATTCACTTTTATTTGTCATCATTTCATTTTTCGATGTTAAAGCTGCATTAATTTGACTAATATTTTAAGATATATTTTTTAATCATATAATATGAGAAGGATTACAACTTCTAGCATTTCATATAATTTTCGACCATTTAAGTCTTAAATTTAAAACATTAAATTAATCTACTTTAATTTAACCTTGAAGTTTAGCTAATCAAATTGACCTCAAGAAGCAAAATAATGACAAGTAAAAGTGAATAGAGGAAGTTCCAATATATTTTTTTAATTGGGATATGTGGAGGACATGAGATTTATGGTTAGACACTTTAATTTGTTTCTAATAAATTCTAGCACTATTTTTCGAAGCATGGTTACAAAAATAGTATAACAGTGAACTAACAAAATACATGACAAATGGAGCAATAAATAAGGGTGTGTTATGAAAACAATATGAATGCCATGTGTAAAGTGAATGATGCCATATGACTACTATTGAGTTAGTTTTATAGCCTAATCATAACCCACCTCTTAATAAAAATATTATATAAGTTTTCATGCATGGACTATAAAATAGTCCATGCTTTCTGTAGAAATTTGGGGGGTGAAAAGATCAATATAGAAAGACTCTACTTTATTTACACTTTTTATAATTTTATATCACATTATCAATACGAGTCTCTACCATTCTGAATAAATACAGGTAATATAGGTTAGTGTTTATTTTTCTTAAATAATGTCTAATATTTTCAAATGCGAATTTAATGCTCTAGATATATCGAGCAAAACTTATATGTCCTGGGCACTAGATGTCGAAATACATTTAAATGTGATGGGTCTGACAGACACCATAAAAAACGACAATAAGACATCAAATCAAGACAAGGCCAAGACAATGATATTTCTTCATCATCATCTTAACGAATGTTTGAAAATGGAATACCTCATGATTAAGGATCCCTTTATATTATGGAACAATTTAAAAGAAAGATACGAATACCTGAAGATGGTTATCCTTCCACAAGCTCATTATGAATGGACCCATCTGAGGTTGAAAGATTTTAAGAATATAACTGATTATAATTCTATGATGTTTAGGATTAAATCACAGTTGATTTTATGCAGAGGAAATATCACTGATGACGACACGTTAGAGAAAATATTCTCTATTTTTCCCGCCTCGAATATGCTCCTGCAGTAGCAGTACCGAGAAATGAGATTCAATAAATATTCTGAATTAATTTCTCATCTTCTTGTTGCTGGACAACATAATGATCTTTTTATGAGAAATCATAAAAGTCGACCTACTGGTACTGCTCCATTTCCTGAGGTGAATGCTACAAATTTTCACCCAATCAGATGTGGAAGAAGTCCTGGCCCTAGTCCTGGTCGTGGTCACGGTCGAGGAAGGTATTTTAATCAGGGTGATCGCCTTACAATAAATAATAACCCTCAGCACTAGCAGTGCAAAAAGAAGGGGGAAACTCCTAAAGCAGCGCCAAGGACGAACTCTGAAAGTAAATGTTATCGATGTGAAGGAAAGGGGCACTGGTCGTGTACCTGTCATATGCCAAAGCATATGATAAAACTCTATTAGGCCCCTTAAGAAAACAGATAATAACGTTGAGGAAAACTTTATCTCTGAAGATAATGTTGAGCCCATGAATTTAGATACCTCAGATTTCTTTACAATCTCCGAAGGATATGTTAATCATCCTGTAGATGGTGAATATAAAGTAGTCTAATTGTTTCACTTTCCTGTTAAGTTGTATTAGTTTACATTTCTGTTAATAGTATCTCACTAATCTTGTAATTTAATAAAGTTTGTGTAATACGTTATGTGCTAGTAATATTATAATGTTTACATTGTTTATGTTTTCATTTTGAAGAATATATGAATACTCTTGAAGTAGAAAATAAAAAATTTACTCCTGAAGTAGTAAATCTGAAATTAAAGATAATGATAGAGAAAATTCTCTACAGCTATATGTATACCTCGATTTGCTCCTGAAGTAGCAAAATATTGAAAGAAGTCCTAAGGTATCATCGTTTGATATGCTTAAGGCATATTGTAATAATTATATTTCATTCTTGAAGAATGAAATTTTTTGATAAATTGGTAATTATCTTTCATTCTCAAGGAATGAAATTTTTTGATAAATGTGACAATTATAGATCCATTTCCTGAGGTGAATGTGATATTTAGTAAGGTATATAAATGTGCACTTGATTGTGAAAATCACATTCAGAAGGAGTAGAAAGAATTATTTTGAAATTTACTCCCGAAATAATAAGTCTGAAATTTATCTTAAATCTACTCCTGAAATAATAGAACCTTGAAATTTACTCCAGAAATAGTGAATCTGATATTTACTTGTGAAGTAGTAAATTTGATCTTTACTTCTGAAATAGTAAAATTGTGCAATAATAAAATCTTGCAAACTACTCTCGAAGTAGTAGACCTTTTAATAAAAATATTATATAAGTTTCCATGCATGGACTATAAATAGTCCATGCTTTATGTAGAAATTTGGGGGTGAAAAGATCAATATAGAAAGACTCTACTTTATTTACACTTTATATAATTTTATATCAGAATGTGCATTCGATCTTTCCATTTGGTTGTGTTATTCAGTTTTGGTCTTTCAATTTTTGATTTTGAGAAAGTGCAACCTAATTCAAACTAAAATAAATGTGATTTGGTTTGATTTTCTGTTTTCGATTTTGGTTATGTTACCAAATAATAACATAGAAAAATTTATCTTTGCATGCCAAAAAAAAATTAAAAATTTGATTCAAGGTAAAGTAATAATATTGAATCTCTTAAATGTACTTTCTAATATAAGTCAGAGAAAATTTTTAAAATACAGTACTTAAAAAGTATACCAAAAGACATTGAAACATAAAGTTTAATCATTATGAAAGTTCAATGTAATTAACTGGGCAATAATTAAATGCATTAGGCTAATACATAAATATGATAGTACCCTAATAAAAAAGACAATAATTAAATGGGTTGAACGTGGAAATTAACTCAATTCTAACTCTATACTTAAATATTCTATTTGTATATTAAATAATTCAATTTTCTTCGATTTTTTTTTTTTAAAATTTCGAAACCAAACAAAAAAAAATTAATTTTAAATTAAGATCAAACCCAAAAATTCAAATGCCAATCCAAATTAAAATTTGGTTTGATTTATCAATTTAATATGAATAATACACACTCTAACAACAAATAATAACATATATGAAGAAAAATAAATTCTAAAATTATTAAAACAAACTATTAATAAGAAGCAAAAGGAATCCCCCACCTCGCCCACAAAAAGAGCAATCACCTGATATCTGATATCCTTCCACACCCTAATCTTTGACCTTCAAAGCTTCCCACAAAATGTATAACTCCTAAAATGTCTCGAAGAAGCAGAACTAGAAGTAGATGTACTAGAGATAACTGAAAGGTTCCCAAAACAAGCTAATTTATTACATGTAAATGATAAAACTAGCCTAGTAGAGCCAAACATCTAGATCCGCTTGCAATAGGGGTAATACGAAATTTGGGGGGATACATCAGCTGGTAACTGGGACCTAAGTGTTGACAAAAGACTAACACAATGGTTGGATTCTCTTAAGTTATGGTGGACTGTTGGATTCTTCAATTTCTTCATAAGCAACCTACAGAATGAAACTATATATTCAAACATTGGTGTAGGGGATTGAAAATATTGCAAAACTTATACTGTATCAGTTTCAATCTCTGGAGGACATAAAATTTTTGATAGGGCAATCTCCATTCCTTTCTGAAAAGCTTCAAATTCAGAGAATGTGGTACTATGGGCTTTGCTGTAGTGTAACCGAGGATCCTATTTCCCCGAAATTTTTTATAAATTCCCCCACAACCTGCCTTATTAGTATTATAAGAGCCATCAATATTCCGTTTATTGATGCCTTTACGGAGGGGGGAGGGGCATTTTATGTGGATGAGTCTAATAACACTGGAATCAGGGTCGTTCAACATTTTAATCTTGTATTCCATGGCATCGTATGTATGACTGGATGAGGCATTGGAAGTGTTAGGAGTTAAAGCATAATGATTTTTACTAAGCCAAAGCCGCCAGATAGCAAACGGAAGAAATTCCAACCAATTAAATTGGTCATTTGTAAATGGATTTTTAAATCTCATTGCTGAAGGAGCCAGTGAGTATTTGCAGTGATTAAGAGACATTAGTGGTGCCATGAGTTAGGTTAGGAGTTATAATCACAACATGTTTCGCCAGATCTACATTCGCTGGTGTCCTGAGTGAGAAGGAGCATTGCTTGAGGTTCAGTGTGAAGTGAATGTATTTTTCGTCCGCATTTTCCAACATAACCACAAGGGCTCCATTTCACAGTGTTGAAATCTTGTGAAGGCTATTCTCCATAGTAGAATTAGAACCAAGCGTTCTTCTTAAAAGAGGGTAGTGGGACTCGAAATATCCATAAGCAATATTAATATCAAATTTACACTACTCACAACATACAATATGATGTACTAAGTTTACAAGTAGACTTAAAGTCATAACAATATTCCATCAAGTAAATTTTCAATAATTATATATACTCGCCTCAACAATCAAAACATCATCAATTTCAAGTATGTCCGAATACCAATCAACAAGTATCTAATTTAGGAGCATACACACAATTAAATTGATTCTAAAATCTAATTAAACCGTAACCTACCTCAACCAAAGAATTCGAATGTCACTAGTCCACAGATGCCTTGCCCTTCCTCAAAATTTTGACACGTTTGAAATCTGATTAAATATATAATTATCATAAAAGAATAAATCCACTGACACCCATTTTATGAATTCTTACACTAAAAAGAAGAATCTAATACCTAATCCATAAAAAATGCCACTTATAGAAAACCATATGAGAACATTAAATAGCGGAAGCTAACAATGGGTTTCGAAAGCCATAACTGGTAAGAAATCACTTAATTTCCATGATAATTCCTTAATGATTAGGCCATCATTTGCTAATCATTAATTTTTGTCCTTTAGATAAGGAAACAAACTGTAAGTTAGGCAACATTGCTTCTATATTCTACACGCACAACTATAATTAGTTACAAAACATTAAATGAATTGCCCATAATTGACAATTATGGAAAGTTAATTCCTTACCTGTGGTGCCAACGTCGCCACAGTTTGCTCTCTATTAAAATCTCCTATCCCTTTTATTTAATATTTACTTATTGTTCAAAGTGTTAAACCCCATTAACTTCAATAACCTTGAACGTGGTTTACTTTAGAAGAAAATAGTTGTAGATTTAGTCCACTACTTCTAATTAAATTAATTATCTAATACCCAAACTTTTACTAAATCCTCAAAATTTGATCAGAATTCCACATAAAAAAATCAAATATGTACATTGACTAAAAAGTACATTCCGGACTTATTGAAAACACTATGCCACTAATCTGAGGTCGTCTTGATCAAAACTTGACTATTATCGAGTTAATGAATTAAATCACCTCCGAACACCTCATGAATTGGTACTACCATCCTATAAGTCATAATTCATGTACACAGAGAGCTAAAATAAAAAAAATAAGAAAATTTCATAAATGACCGGGAGGATCGTTACATCAGATACCAAATAAACAATCGTTCATCCCCGAACGGACAAAAACAAGAAAAGAATGGAAAACAAATAATTACCTGAATCCGCAAAGAGATCTGGATACTTGCTACGCTTGTTCGCTTCGGTCTCCCAAGTGTCATCCTCAATAGGACGATTCTTCCACCGGACCTCCACAGACGCAATCTCTTTAGTCCTCAACTTATGAACATCTCTATTAAGAGTAGCAACAGGTTCCTCTCCATACGAGAGGTTTTCATCTAACAAGATCAAATCCCAATGAATTATGTAGTTACCATCACCATGAAACTTCTCTGGCATAGAAACATGAAATATAAGGTGAACTCTCGATAAGCTCGAAGGCAATGCCAACCTGTAGGCTACTGGCCCCACGCACTGAAGAATCTCAAACGGTCCAATATATTTAGGGCTGAGCTTACCTCACTTCCCAAAACGCATGAGACCCTTCATGGGTGAAACTTTGAGCAACACTTGCTCACCCTCTATAAAGTGCATATCTCTAACTTTTCGATCCATATACTCCTTTTGTCTGCTTTGAATCGCTATAAATTTCTCCTGAATAAAACTAACCTTCTCTAACGAGTCTCTAAACAGATTAGTACCCCACGGTGTCACCTCAAAACCATCAAACCACCCAAATTAAAAGAAGTAAGATCACAATATGCATTGGAAAAAACAATACGTTCTTGGGGTTGGATCAAACGGCTCGGTACATTTGGCTATGCCTTCTTCCTCCACGAATTATGCAATTGCAGCTGCTATCAAATTCGTACTAGTTGAAAATTCGCTTAAACTAAAACTAGGACAAAAAATTTTGAACAAACTAAAAGGTTCGCCCTATATCGTTTAAAGTTTCGGTGAAGATGAAAGTGTGAAATGTTGTAAAAAGACATATAATCTCTTGCTCAAATGTGTCCCTAGTAGCACTGTACAAAATTACATCCGTTTTAATGGAAATATCCTAGAACCAAAGGCAGCGCACTATGCGTATCAACTCTTAATGATCATTCGTCACATTCATAATAAAGGGTATTCTCATTGCGATATAAAATTGAGCAACATACTTCTTTTTCCAAGTAAATAAAGATTGTTGATTTTGGAACATCCACAGAAGTAACAATTCGTGATGATTATTGAGTTTATGATATGCTTGTTGTAGGGTATATTAGCGTAAAGATGCTTACTGGAGATCCTACTTGGGATCAAGGGCGGACCAAGCATTGTGGTTGGTGGTTCCCGGGACCCCCAAATATTTTTGTATATCATGTAATTATATTAAAAATTTATTAAATATAGAAAAATAATAAGTGATGAACTCATTAACAGAGTTGTTAGTTGGCTTAGTGGTTCAAAAGGGACTTGAAGAAGTGCCTCACACACTTATATCCTAATTCTAGGCGTATTATTTATTTTGTTGGAAACCCACATACTTAAAATACTGAATCCGCCTCTGCTTTATATATGAAAAAGATTAATAAATATCTTTGTATGGAGATTATGAACCAACTATATCGGATGGCTTAAGATATTGTGATCGATTGTTTGCTTTGTGATTTTCGTGTTCTAATATCGAATATTAGGGATGGACTAATCAATCATCCTTTTAATCATAATGCAATTACTTGTGGCAATGAAGATCAGTTGATCAATGATAATCCTTTATGTGATAATTGAGTTTCAGAGTATGGTCTATTTATTATAACTTGTTATGAATATTGATGAACCTACAACAAAGATATAACAATGATCTAAGGAATTCATCAATATAAACCCTGATCAAAATCAACATTACATGACATACTTGCATCTTACCGAAATTAATATGACATTAGATAGTAAAATATATGTCGAAACGATGTCTAATTCTCCTTACCAGGATTGGTATTATTACTCGTGTACTAATTTGATCACCAATTTTACTACATGTTATTTTTGTTCTTTTGCTTCATTATTATATTTTACTTTTAATACTTGATTTTACTATGACTAGTTTCTAAAAATGTGTTGCACGAATATCCATTGTCAAATATTATAAAAGTTATGATAATATAATGCAAGTATTGCACATGTGTGTGGTCTAAGAGTTTGTATGTTTGGTTTAAGAATATGTATAACTTGTAACTCCCTTTATTGTTTAACTTTATTTGATAACAAAAGAATAAATTATTATAATATAATATAAAATGAATTATTATTAACAAATTAAAGCACATGGGTATCAAAGTTGGTACAAAACTTGAAGCAAGACTATATTTCAATACCTTTTTTTAATATTGAACTGAATAGTTTAACTTCTTTAATCACAATTAAGTAAAAAAACAAAACTTAGAAGTAATTGTAGATATTGAAATTTTGTGGACTCGACAAGAAGCATTTAATTTTTGTTAAGAGTTCTTGGTAGCTACTTACCGTAAATCTAGTTTGGTGGCAACTGTATCCAAAACTCTGACGCCTATATAAAGGGAGGAAATATCCACTAACAACCCTCGAATTATAGAGAAATCCATATACACTACTGACAACCCTCGAATTACGAAGAAAATCAGGAGAGAAGAATCAAGGAAAGAACAGATTTGCACCAACATCGTTTATCAATAAAAAAATCATGTTTCTTTATATTTTTTTTTGTGATTGCAATTTATTTCTGTCACTGTAAAAATTTATTATAAACAAATTGGCACGCCCAGTAGGACTAAATCTGTCCTTCATCTCTTCACTCATATCTGTAGTATGCAAGCCCGTAAATATGGAAGTTGTATGGGTACTTTAAGACCCGTCTTTGAGTTTCATCAAGTCTACTCTCCGAAAAGCCTTGAAGTAGGGGGAATTTGTAGATATTGAAATTTTGTGGATTCTACAAGAAGATTTGAATTTTTATTAGAGTTCTTGAGAGCTACTTTACCCTAAATCTAACTTGGTAGTTACTCTACCCCAAACCCTAAATTACGCCTATATAAATGGAGCAAATATACCCTTAAAAAAGCATCTCCATGATCTTCAATACACTACAACATTTTTGGCCTATGGCCACTCTTGTAAAGCGTGGCCTAAAATAGCAAAAAGTGTGGCCTTTGATCAAAGGCTATACTTTTGGACTTTAGGCAACACTTTTTAGGGGGTGGACTAAAGAGGCGTAACCTTTGATCAAAGGCCACGCTTTTCATGTGTTTCCATATCAGGTACACTTAAAAAAGCGTGAACATTAAGGTATAAGGGCCACGCTTTGTAGCTTGTCATTAGCAACACTTTTATTTGATAAAGCTACACTTACAAGTGTTGCCTTTGTTTTGGTTTTGGGCACACTTCACAAGCGTAGCCTTTTGTAGCACCTCTACAGCAATACTTAAAAAATGTTGCCTTTGTTTTACTATTGGGCACGCTTCAGAAGAGTAGCCTTTTGTAGCATCTCTATAACAACACTTAAAAAGCGTGGTCTTTACTTTCTTAAGGCCACACTTTTGAAGTGTATCCATTAATACCTTCTCTAAAGCAACATGTACAAAGTGTTGCCTTTTCTAATTTGCACATACACATCTAAATAAGTCGCACAATATATATCCCTCCTCCCAATGACCACACGTTTAAAACATAGCATTCTTGTCTATTTTATACGATTAATATTTACTACAAATTTTGATTGAAAAACACAATTATATTCTCATACATCCACTAGTCGTATTATACATCATTATTCAATTTAGATTGTCTCAAAACACTATGTTAGATAAAAAAAACTCAAAAATTATAGTACATGAAAATTTTCATCGCGTTCCCTTCGAGAAATAGACTGACTCCATCTAGGCTTTGCGATATCCTCGATCGTAATATACATTATTATTCATATCCTTGATGATTTGTGAGTTGAACTATGATCTTCTCTAGTTGAATAACGTACTATGTTGTTGTATATAACACAAATAGATCCACCTAATATTTCCTTTAAAAATCACCTTACTTGCATTTCATAAGAAAATAACTATAATTAAGTAAAGAATGGGGAGATGAACCAGAAAAGAAAAATTACTATATTTGAATAGAAAATGTAACCTGAAAAAAATATCAAGTGTACTCCCATAAACTAGGGTCTGGGGAGGTCAGACTGAACGCAGACCTTACCCCAACCCCCAAAGGTAGCGAGGTTGTTTTCGATAGACCTAAGATAAACTAATCCATATTCCCAAGCTATTGTTTCATTTTAGTTATGAACGTAACTTTAACATACTGCCACAAATAGAATTGCTGCATTTAGAAGTCTTATCTCACCAATGTCTAACCTGTGGGAACTCTAATATAAAAATATGCTAACCTTTAATGCCTAGTATAGAAATGGAGTAACTCAAGTCCACTGACCTTTATATTGACGTCTCTTATCTGCACCAGCATTCTTCTTTGCCTGGAGTCTTGAATTTACCTGCTTCCCGAGAGCATGTTGAACATAAAAGAAGCAGTTAACGATACTTCCACAACTAACATAAGCCTCAATCTAAAAAAGAGTGCAGTTTACCTCAACTAGAATAGGTTTATGTTCATTAACAACTATTTTTCGTGCCTCCTGGACAGCGGTGTAAATAGCAAGAGCATCATTACCATCCACACGAATACTATGAATTCCATAGCCCTGTCCTTTGGTAACAACACCATCACCTAAGTAATAACCATAAATAGATGTCATTGTAAGTAGCCAACTACATAATTATAAGGTTGTTTCCTAATATAAGGTTTTAAGGTTAAACGGTGGCGGTTAAGGTTATAAGGTTTTTTATTAAACAATGTCCGTTAAGTTTTATGTATAGATTAGGCATTAAACGGTTGCTGTTAAGGCTAAGGTTATAAGGTTGTTTCCTAATATGAGGTTATAAGGTTAAACGTTGGTCGTTAAGGTTATAAGGTTGTTTCCTAAAATAAGGTTTTAAGGTTAACCAGTGGCCGTTAAGGTTATAAGGTTGTTTATTAAACAATGTCCGTTAAGTTTTATGTATAGATTAGGCTTTAAACGGTGGCCGTTAAGGCTAAGGTTCTAAGGTTGTTTCCTAATATAAGGTTATAAGGTTAAACGGTGACCATTAAAGTTATAAGGTTGTTTATTAAATGGTGGCTGTTAAGTTTTATGTATAGATTAGACTATAAACGGTGGCCGTTAAGGTTAAGGTTATAAGGTTGTTTACTTAACGGTGGCCGTTAAGGTTATAAGGTTATAAGGTTGTTTCCTAATAAAAGGTTATAAAGTTAAACGGTGGCTGTTAAGGTTATAAGGTTGTTTCCTAATATAAGGTTATAAGGTTAAACGGTGGCCGTTAAGGTTATAAGGTTGTTTATTAAACGGTGTCCGTTAAGTTTTATGTATAGATTAGGCTTTAAATGGTGGCCGGTAAGGCTAAGGTTATAAGGTTGTTTACTTGACGGTGGCCATTTAGTTTTACTCTTATTAAGAAAGTGGTTGTGCGGGATCAATTATGGTTACACGACGTGAATGGATTTCATGATACTTAAGGGAAAGCAAACAACAAAGATGAAGCATCTTGATGTTTTTGCTAAGTTACTACAACTATCAAATTAACTTGAACAAATTAATAACATAGTGATACAAGACTAAGTGTGTATCAGGCGATTCAAGCCAACACAAGAGCAACAAGATGAACAACTAGGTGCTAGTGAATCGAAATAGGCCACTCATGGATTCACTAGACTTTAGATTTAGTTTTGATCAAGAAAAGAGATGAACACAACAACAACAGTGCTAGTGAATCGAAATTTCCCCACACGGCTTCACTAGACTTTAGATTAGTTTTAAGCAAGATGGTAAAGGATAATAAAAACATTCCTTTGCATAGGCGCGAACAATGTCATTCACTGAGCTTTTGCAGTAAAGCCGCAGGGCGAGTTTAACCACTGCTGTAGTTAACATGATTGAATATAACCATGCAAGCTGATTCAAAGTCATCTTTTCAGGAGGTTTATTTTCAACTAGTTGTTCCACAGCCTGGATCAATACCTGAAAACCTAAAACTTAAATTTTCAACTTTTTGATCGAGAATGATGTACATGAGCGAATAGTAAAATAGAACGATCTATCCAAAATATTTTGGTATACAAAGAGCAAAGACATATTTTAAAGTGTAATGTCAAGATACCATATAATGACCAGCTATATGCTAAGGAGTGGCACCAACTGGAACTTTAGAATCATATACAACTAGTCCAACCTACATAGTCATAAATGCATATGATAAAATAAGTAAGCATACAGTCAGGATTCTGCCATAAGCATCATCATCACAGCCTCATCTGAAAGATGGGAACTTGCCCACAAGTAGGCATTTGGACAATTTCGAGTAGCTTTCAACAAACAACATTAGCAACAACCAACCCAGTGAAATCCCAAAAACATTAGCTAAAAGGGATGTTTGATATAAGATTAGTGAAAACAAGAAACAGAAGAGGGTTGTTGATTTTGTTTATGGAGAAATCATATGCCAAACAAAGGGGCAACCACCCTCCAAGAATTCCCTTTTCTCTCTATTGGCCTCATATACTTTAGGGCTCAGATTTTTCTATGCTACATAAATGCAAAGAGAAATCGACATTGCCAAGGCTGCAGATACATCGGTTAGTAAATGAATGCCTTACCTGGTCACCTTACCAAGATCCAGGTTGGATTTTCTCAATGCAGTTTAGTAGATTATAGCCAAGAAAGAAGAAAATCATCATCACAACCATTTTTTCACATTATTAAGGTTCCAGACTCTTGAGAAAATTTATCTTGTTGCGTCTTTTTTACATTGCTGAAGCATAAGCAGAAAAAGAAAGATCATATATGGTTTTTGCATTTTTTGGCGTTAAAGGGCTGTTGATTAGAGCAAAAAAGAAATCATAGGCATACTAGAGATGGTCAACCACCCAGAAAAATCCTCTTTCTTCTCTGATCACCTCAACTTTGAGCTAAAAATTGGTGGAGAACTGCATCAGAAAAATAGGGTGTTCAACAAAAGCTGAAGAACCCAGATAGGTGGTTATGGTAAAACTTTTAGGGCTCAAATTTTGATGTTCTACAAACATGCAAAGAGAAACTAACACACATCATAGCTGAAAGACAACGGTTTGCAGATGATGCACAGGTAGCCCCACCAACATACGGATAGGATCTTCTCAATGTAGTGAAGTACATTATAGCCCAGAAACAAGCAAATCATTATCACAACCCATTATTTCACATTAATAAGCATCATTTAGGTTCCAAACTCTTGAAAAAGTATCCACTTCAAAGAAGAACCAGCAGTAAAAGGAAGAAACATATAAAAATATCTGGAGTTCTCTGGCCAAAAGTCAAAATAATTCTTGATCTTTTCCTTTTCTCAAGGAGATGTTGCTTTTTTATGAATGGAGAAGAAATCATGGACATGGCAGCAAGGGGATAACCACCTTTTACAAAAAATCCTATCTCTCTGATGTCTCATTTTTCCGTTGTATGCCAAATTACAGACGGGATTCTGTCATAAGCATCATCTTCACAGCCTCATTTGAAAGATGGAAACTTGCCCACAAGTAGGCATTTGGACAATTTTGAGTAGCTTTCAACAAACAACAGCAACAACAATGAACCTAGTGAAATCCCAAACTATATTATTTTCAACCACATTTTCAACTATATTAATGTTCAGATGGGCACAATCACAGTCTTTTGTAAAATGATAGAAAAACCAACTATCACTTTTGAATCACTCAAAAAGTTTCTAACTTCTGTTCAAACGAATGCACGTTCAAACACAACTTTAGCTTCCTACCATTTTTCAACTTCAAACATAATATATCGAAACACAGTACCAGTGTAAAAATATCAAAGGCGGATTAAGGATATACCGGTATAGAAAATCCAGTGGACAGAGTGTATACATCATACATTTCCAGAAGTTCCCTATAAAAATAAAAGGTCATAATTCCACAGCTTTAGGAGTCTAAACATGAAATCAATTAGAGTATACTCATTCTCCCACCCATCCCACCGCACCCTCTACTTCAAAACAATAACATACCAAGTGTATTCCGATAAGTAAAGTCTGGGGAGTGTAGAGTGTACACAGACTTTACCCTACCTTGTGGTGATAGAAAGGGTGCTTTTGAAAAACCCTCAGCTCAAGTAACACATTACAAAGAAGTTTGAACAACAGAACAAGACAATACAGAGCTAGAACAAGGCGTAGCAAATAATACATAACAAACAATAGATAAATAATAGGAGAAAGATCACAGAACTTGAGCTAGAAAAAGAAAGAGAGAAAGCAAAAATTATAAAGAACTCACAACCCAGTACGGCAAGAAGAGCACAGTTTAGCTGACAGCAAACCAAAGAACACCATAGCCAAAAAAAGAAAGGCAAATACCAACAAGCAAAATAACCCAAGGAGGGAACTTGTTGCAAGCTTTGCCAGGCAGAATCCCAATATTCTCCCCAATATAATTTGCCACTCTAATAATAGTCAGCTACCTGAGTGCAGAAAGAACAACAACAACACGACGTTCTACAAGAAACATAACCTAAACTCAGTCGATTGGACAATCGCAACACGATGTTCTAGAAATTTGATGTTAAGCAGCCTATGTGATTTGCTCACAATATCTCAGGAATAAGATAAAGAGTAGACATTCATAATAAGAGCATCTTCTATTAGTCAACAAGAAACTAATCCAAAAATTGGAAGCACATTGCAAATGATCACCAGTGTCAACTGAGGGAGTAATCATGATACCAGGTTCAGTTAATATTTTGCAGACGGGCTCGCATAAGTGAAGCTTAATATTATTTAAAGAATGCTTTCCAAACTTACAACTGGAAGATTAGTATGAAACCAAGTTGCAACCATCAACAAAGTTGTTCAAGTAGTATTATGTTAGGTCATTACATCTATCAGTAAGAATCCCCTAGGCCATTCTATGACCACATCTGCATATCAAACATTAATGTAGATTTTATTCATGACATTGATCGGTTAGAAAAAGCTTGAGGTCGTAATATCAAGGTTTAAAATATACTGAACAAACTTAAATACACATATAAAAATGAAATCCTGGAGATTAGCGCTCTATGATATCATGCAAAACATGCTTTAAATTTTTTAATCTCAAAACTGAGATAGTTTGCAGGACAAACAAATATTAATCATATTATTGATTATAAACCAGATCTCATTTTGTGCGACTATACTGGGCATATTTTTGTTGTTTATTACAAATGAATAAACCTAATTTGGCATGGATACCATTCAAGTCTAGAAGCCATGCAACTTGAAAACCTTCCTAGTTGTTTTTAGCTATTCAAAATTAGAACAACAAGAAACAAAGTGATATATGAAAGGTTAAATAGCAGCACACCATCAGACAACAAACATATATAGAATCGACATTTACCTAAAATCTAAATCATTTAGCAACAAGAAATAATATGTTGATAAACATATTTCAATTTGTTTGACTATAACTTATAAAGTCATATGCTATATCCATCATAATCTCGAAACTAGTACCAGTGTCAATGCTGGTTCAATAATGTTCATTGATTTATGAACTTTGTTAGGGTCCAAATCCTACTGACATCTGTATTTATATTAATGCACTCTCCAATAATATGCTTTGTATATATGAACATATTTATCAGTTTTTGCACATATATAAATATGAGATATAGAAGAGCATTTCACATCTAAATTATTTAGTAATATGTTAATATCCTACCTCGTTCTAGCAGATTCAAATAACTGATGTTGCCTTCATGTAATACCATCTTTTAATAGTAGAACACAAAGTGCAAAGGGGGTTTAATCAAGTCTGACAATGGATTTCCCAACAAGTTGTTACCCAAAAAAATCTTCTTTTAAAGCTGGAGTACCAGAATATTGGATGCTTCTATCATCCTCACGGTTGGCCCATACTACAAATAGTTTTTAAAGTAAAAGAATAAATAGGTCAAGATAAATAAGCTTAATATCTATCCACCATAGAAACTTTAACACAGATATCAAAAAACTTCTCACAGAGTTTGAAGATTTATTAAGGTTGGGGTATGAGCAAATAGTTTCCTCAGCGTCAAAAGCACCAAGCCTTTTCAGTTGGAATTCAAGCATTTTTTGACCTAGCATGCTCTACAAACAAACATCATCAACTAGGGTAATTACATGAGACAAATCTAAATCAAACAAAACTAGGGTAATTATGTGAGACAAATTCAAATCAAATAAAACTAGGGTAATGACAAATCCAAATCAAACAAACATTAATCAGCAAAATACTTGGTAGATGAAACCTAAAATCAAGAAAGTAAAGCTTACCTAGTAGATTCAAAGGGAGCTGGTGGAGCTAGGTCTGTTCAAAACACAAAACACGGACAAATTTAGCTAGAAGAATTGATGAATTTAGCTCCAACAAAATCAAATGGAGATTGAAAACACCTACCTGATAGATTCAAAGAAAATGGCAAAAGAGATGGAGTTAATAGATCAACTAAACGCAAAAAGAGGAATTAACAGAGCAATGACATAAAGAGAGGAGTTAACATAGAGAGGGTTGCAAATTTATGCCGCCTAAATATTTTACCTGTATCATATTGGGGGAATATAAAAATATGGAGGGAACTAAATTTTTTGGTATAAAATTTTACTAAAATGATTAGACCACACTTAAAAATTATGGTGTTAAAATTATAATAATACCACACTTAAAAAGTGTAGCCATATATATTAAAAGTCGTTGCCAATTATTTTATATTTTAGTAACATTTATAAACCGTAGCCTATAATTTAAAAGCCAACACTTTTAAAATGTTGTCAATCTTTCTGTGGCCAAAAGCTTAATGCTATGACCACACTTTAAAAATGTGGTAAAAAATACTTTTGACAACACTTTAAAAGTGTTGCCTGGATTAAGTGTAGCCGTAGGCCTAAAATATTGTACTGATATCACAAAAATTCACAAAAATATTAGAACATACAATGATCTACCCAATGAAGATTTATTTTGTGTTTTAAATAAGTATTGTGATGAGCCTCATTAGGTGAAAATATTTTAATTTTAGTAAATTTATCTTTCCAAAGGGGATAGGTTTTTAATATTGAAAATATTTTCTTGCCCTGCCCAAAGGGGGGGCTACTTGTTGATGCTGCAGGACTCATCGTTGTGATAAAATTATTATTCTTATGCCTTGCTATTTTGATAAATTCATTCATGTTGTGTTGTGAACCGTTATCATTTATTTGTATAATAATAATGTTGTAGTTGTGGTTCTGTCGGGCTCTAACTTTAAGCGATGGAAAGAAGATCTTGAATTTACTTTAGGCAAGGCTAACATAGATCAAGCCTTATGTGAGGATGAGCCTCCGCTCTCACTGATTCTAGTATAGCTGCTAAAAAAGAATTTTATGTTAAGTGGGAGAGATCAAATAGGCAATGCATCCTTGTTAAAAGTGGCTTGTCTGAAAACACCAATGCTAAAGAGTTTTTGCCCAAGTGAAAGAAAGGTATCTTGTATCCAATAAGATTGATACTGGAGATCTAATGAATAAACCTGTAGGGATGAGGTATGAATTTGCTGGGGGTATTAGAGATTACATACTTAAGATAATCCACATTCAGTCCAAACTGAAAACTCCTGAAATAATGTTTCTGACACTTACATCGTGTACTCTGCTCTTAATTCTTTGTCTGCTGAGTTTAACCAAATAAAAACTACCTATAATACACATGATGAATCTTGGTCAATCAATGATCTCATCTCTAAATGTGTTATTGGAGAGGGAAGAATTAAAAAGAAGAAGGGTGAGGCTTCCATGTTAGCTTCTCATGATTCCAAAGTAGGCTTTAGCAAGGGACCTAGGAAGTTTGGAAGATCTAATAATCATACTTTTAAGAAGGGTCAGGACGACAAAAGGCATGGTAAAGATCAGACTGATTATCTGAGACCAATAACATGGTTTTTAAGAAAAATAATAATAGCTTCCTTTATAAGAAACCTGGTCACAAGAAGAGAGATAGCACCAAATTTCATTCATGGATAAAAAAGGAGTCAAAAGAAGGTAATCATCTAGCTCTTTGGTTTTTAGTCACACTTTATAGATGTCCCTATTAATTCTTGGTGGTTTGATAGTGGAGCTACTGCTCATGTTGCCATTTCCTTACATGGGTTCAAAAATAAAAGAAAGCCAAAGAAAATGTAGCCAAGAATTAGAGTCGCCACGGATGTCCAATTTGAAGTAGAGTTCATAGGAACTATAGTTTTAGACTTAGAAACTGGCTATAAGCTTGTTCTTGAAAACACTTTTTATGTACCATTTTTTAGACAAAATTTGATTTCTATTCTAATTTTAGACAGATTTTTTTATGGTTTTAATTTTCATAATGGAAAAATAAATTTCCTTTTGAACTCCTGAGTTGTTGGACATGGAATCCTATCAGATGGTTTGTTTACAATTTTCTTGACTTTTGATTTTGAATACAACTCTTTTTCCGAGTTGTTGGTCATAGAACACCTCGTAACCTCATGTCCATGAGTGTGGCGTGCTACACATCCATGCACAAGATTCTACTAGATGCGGCTTTCAGACTTCCTAGGACTCTATTGAACCTTAGGCTCTGATACTAAGTTTGTATGCCCCGAGTCTATACCCCAGACGCTACAAGATGCTCATAATTTTGAAGGACCACAAGCTAATCCATGACTGGTACCTATTTCAATAACTGAATAAAAATACTATAGTATGCGAAAATTAGGCAAAAAATATGTCATAAGGTTCAATACTGAAATAAAATTGAAATTGGGAAAACAATACCAAAATTGAAATATCTGTCTGAAAATATTCTAGTCTGAAAAGTCTTTAAACTGTCTGAAATATGGAGTTGATGGGACAGGTCCCCAACTAACTCCGGCTACTAAAATAAAAAACTGAAATGCTTAAATAATAACATATCCTCGATCTATGAGGACTCACCACTAATTCTGGATACTGAAAATCTGTAACTGCTAGGGATGATCGAAAGCCTGTGCATCCGAACCTATGATATAAGATATCATAGTGCAAGAGAAAAGTATGCGCCAGTACTTTGAATGTACTGGTATGCGAAGTGGGGTAGGCTGAAATTCATGGGTTCATATGCATGAATATAACTGAATAAGAGTACATGCATGAATATGTATACTGTAACTGAGGTCATGATAATAATGGATACTGAGTCTAAATACTGATTAATAGATATCTAAGTATACTTATACTGAATTACTGATAATTGAATGGCTGTATTGGACAGTCTTGATTCTGTGGAACAATACTGAGTTCTGTACTAAATGGAGTGACTGTGTCTGACAGTCCGAAATCTACAAAGCTAAACTAAGTTCTGTACTAAGACTGAATCTGAAACTGAGACTATAGGAGGTAAACATCTAACCGACATGCCCCTTTCTAAATAGATTGGGGTCCAACCTATAACCCCAACCTGTGAGTTAACCTTCTCTAACAGGAAGCTCTTTCATCAACCCTCGCCAGCAGGAAAACTCAAGTGAAATGTATCAACTCTCATAATATATGGCAGGAAGATATCTCAACCTTCGCTGGCTACATAGTTCTGTAACGCAGGGATTGCTACTAAGGGTCAAACACTCTACTGGCAGGAATGCCCCTATCCCTGGCTTAACTCGGTGCTAAATTCTAGTTCCAACTGAATAGACACTGAACTGATTTCTAATTCATACTAGGCTTGACTGAAATGTTACTTATTATACTGTCTAACTGAACCGAACTAAGTTCGCTGAGTTCCGTTGGCTGATGAAATACTACTGAATTCTATTAACTGGCTGAATTTATCGAGGTCTGAACTAAATACTGAACTAGACTTGACTGATACTGAGTCTACTTAGTTTTTCCTGAGTTCTATAACTGACTGAGAGTACTACTAATCGTGACATGACTGATACTATCCTTAGACTGACCATGACTCTAGGTAATCAGCTAAATTGTCGGGTATTAATTACCCTAAGACTCAATAGCATAAATTATAAACCATGGCACAATCTTGAAATATCATAAATAACTACGTGATCATCATTCATTCATTGGGACATTCTAGAAAACACTTGAATGCCATGAACTTGAATACATGCTAATATGATATAATTTCATTATTTATTCTCATGAACAACTCATCAAACACTTGGAAGGCATTGTATATGCTCATAGTACTAATCAACAGATGAGCATCGCAATTTCAAGGCTTTAACATGAATTCACATGATACTACATACATAATAGTTGCTTTTACATAAATCTTGCACTTAATCATGGAATTGGAATCCAATCAATATTATAATCATGAATACACTTGAATCCATATCATGAAAAGCATGAAATCAATCTACTTGAAGTTTAAAAGAGCTTCTTGGATTGCAAGGGTAGAAGGAACCCTTCGATGAACACTTGACATACCTTGGTTGCTAAATTCTTGAAGAAAAATGGTGAAACCTTGAGCCTTGCCTTTGAAATTAAAACACCTAGGGTTCTTGTTCTTGGGCAATTTGGGAGAAAGTAAGTATATTTTGCTCAATGAGGACTGAATCTCGTGGTTTAGGGCTGAATAGAGGTGGGAAAATAACCCTAATACCCCTAAAGATGCGACTTTTTAATGACTGAAAACCAAACTGCCGACGCGCAAGAGGACGCGTCGCGTCGTTGGCATCGACGCGATAGCTAACGCGCTGCATCGAGTCCGCATCGGTTCATGGTAAATTGCCACTGGAAGCCAAGGAAAAATATTGATCGACGTGATGGCCGCCGCGCCGCGCTGAGATCACGTCTATGTACTATTTTGAATTCCCAAACGTGGTTCAAACGAGGTCCAAAAAATACGAAACTCGTCCGAGAACACCTACTGACATTCCTGATCATGAATCAACCTAAAGATTGACATTTTAGGGTCATAAGAGTCGTAAAATGGAGTTGTCAACTTACGATGGCCAAAATAATACAAAGTCTGAATACTTAGCAACAATTTTCTAAGTCTAGGACCCCTTAGCAAGCTTAGAAGACTGAGTTGAGCTTAGAATTTTTGCGGGATTTTACATTTATGATCTGTGCATTGTAGGGTATGTTGTTTTAAAGATGCTCACTAGGGATCCTACTTGGTGTATGGAAAAGATTAACACGTATCTTGGTGAGGAGATTATGGAGCAACTATTACTGATGGTAAAGCTTTTGTGACCAACTGTTTGCTTTGTGATTTTCGTGGTCTAATATCGAATATTGGGGATGGACTAATTAATCATCAATTTATTCAGAATACAATTACTTGTGACTATAAAGATCAGTTAATTAATGATAATCCTTTTGGTGATAATTGGGTTTCAGAGCATGGTCTATTTACAACTTCTGATGAATATTGATGAACCTAGCCATATGAATGATCAAAGCAATTCATTAATATAGACCTAACCAAAACCAATATGATATGACTCACTTGTCTCTTATCAAAATCAATAAAACTCTAGATTGGAAGATATAGGTCGAGACAAATGTCTAGTTCACCTTACCGGGAGTGTTCTTATTACTCAAATACTATTTTGGATCATCAATTTTACTAGTACATGTTATTTTTGTTCTTTTCACCATTATTGTATTTTACTTCTAATACCTGATTTTATTATGACTAGTTTCTGAGAATGCTTTGCACGAATATCCATTATCAAATATTATAACAGTTACGATAATAATATACATGTATTGGACATGTGTGTTGTCTAAGAATATGCATGTTAGGTTTAGGAATATGCATAAATAACTTGTAATCCCCTATATAAAATAAAATAAATTATTATTAACAAATTAAAGCAGATGGGTATCAAAGTTGTTTTAGAATGAAATTTTTTATCATGGGGCCCATTTTCTATTCTCTCTAATTCCTTTCTTCCACTTATTGCATTTTCCTTAGGCCGCAACAACAACAAACCCAGTATATTCTCACCTAGTGGGGTCTGGGGAGGGTAGAATGTACACAGTACATATCACTACCTTTAAAAAAATAGAGAGGTTGTTTCTTAGGATTGGATTTTTTTTTCTTTATATTTACTTTTCACCAACACTTCTTCTATTTTATCTCAAAACTACCTCTCCATCTTTCTACATCATTTTAAAAAAAAATTAATTAAGTAATAAAAATAAATATTACCACTACTACAAATGCAATTTTTTATTTTATTTTAATTTTTTCTGGGATATAAGAATTGATTATTGTTAGTTGAAGGGTATAAGTAGGTTTGTTTATAGTTTTATTTATATCGAATTATTGTATCGAAAATTGAAAAATTTAACCTCACAATTTTAATATTATGTATTTTTTTAAAATTTAGAAGTCATTTGACTATGAATATTTTTCAATTTATTTCAATAAATTAATTTAATTTATTAAAACCTTTGTAATTTTATGGAATACGTGATATAAATACCACACGATTAAATACAATTACTAATTATGCTTATAAATATCTTGAAAATTATGTAACTCTTTAGTAGTTTAATAGTTATGCAAAACATTCATTACTTACAAAAAGGATAAACTTAAACTTAGAAGAATATAATTAATGTATTTTCAATCATCTAAATACCACTTATTTTGAAACAAATGAAAACCGCTATATAGGAAGGTAGAAAATAATAATTAAAAATAATATTTTATTTTTATTCTTTTTTTATTCATTAATAAATATAATTAATTACGAAATTATTAATACAAAACATTATTATTCTTCCATTGTATTTTATTGTGTTACTCCCTTTGTTAATCTTTACTTGTTCATTATACTAAAAATAAATATCAAATAATAATTATTTTATTTGGATATCTAATGGATAATTTATTCTTATTTTATCTTTAGTATTAAATACTATTCATAATACAATGTATTTTTTAAAATATTAAATTTATTATATTTAAAAAATAATATTGTAAAAATTATTCTATTATTTATTATTTGTTAAACTGTATATCAAGTTAATAGTAAATAAATATTATTTCCTCTGTTCCATTTTATGTGTCTATCATTTCCTCTTTTATTCGTCTCAGAAAGAATGTCATCAATCTTTATTTAGTAACTATTTAAAGATACAATTCTATTTTTATTCTTATTGGTCCCACTTAATTAAAAATAAGATAGGAGTACATTTTTAATAAAGGACAATTTGATAAATATTATCAAGTCTTTTTTTATTTCTTAAATTCCATATCCGGCCAAATAACGACACATAAAATGAGATGAAGGAAATATTAAATGAAGAAAAAATATTTAAACTTATACAATTAAGTATCTCTTTTAAATAAATTAAAGATAAAAATAATTTTACCAAAACTAATCAAATTGAGATTACATGAAAGGAGCAAAGAGAAAAAGTGATGTGTGGGGCGGAGGAGTGGGGGGATAGCAGTTAGAGGTAATGAGGGAGAGGGGAATGGTAGGGCAAGAGTGGAAGAAGCAAAATATGGGTAAAAAATAAAATGTGGGACCCATAACTACATTTGTCAATTAATAAAGCTCTCATACAAGTATTATGTGGCAAGTTTAACTCAAAATAAACTTTTTCGTTTTAGAACTAGAAGCACGACTATATTTCAATATCTTTTTTTAATATTGTACTGAATAGTTTAAGTTCTTTAATTATAATTGAGTTACAAATCAAAATTTAGAAGTAGTAGTTATTTAGAACTCTATTTTTAGTAAGGTGTTTGTTATGATTTACTAAACCAGTCAATAGAATTATGGTAGAATTAGACTAGAAGGGTATAAAAGTTCATCAATTTTGATCGTTCAACATTGTTATTAGAAGCAGATTTAGGATTTTAAGATTTAAGTGTCACATTAGTTTGAACATAGATATGTTATTTACACATTCCAAATACGACAAATAATTGTTTGATTAGATCAACTTTGAGCTTCGTTTTAGAGTCTTCGTCTTTTCAATTTTTATAAATTGTATGATCTACCACAAAAAAAACATCTGAAGATATTACAAGTATCACAAATAAACATTCTATTTATTTATAACGATGATCAAGAGTTCTATTTTTAACACACTCATTGGTGACTTAATTATTGATAGTCATCGATACTTCAGGTTTTAGGTCACAAACAAAACTTTGAGGAATCTTATTTAGTTTTGCTTTTAGTGTTCTCTAGTTTAACACCACAAAGTCCGTTGGTTCACAAGAAGGGTTGATATCTAGTGACATATCTAGTGACTAATATAATAACTAGAGATTTAATTATCAATTTTGTAGGTCATTTACAATATCTTTTAAAGAAAAAAATCTATTTTTTATTTTTATTTTTGAGATGCAAAGTGTAGTTTTGATCTGTCGAGCTTCATATTTCAATTTTAGTTGGCTTAGTCTAATTAACTTTCTTTAATTAACTTTCTTTTTATATGACATTTTCAAAAAAAAAAAAAGACGTATTAAATGATGCTACTTGGCACACTTTTGTTGTTCTAAAAGTATTTTTTAATCTTGATTTATTTTATTTTTATCTAGTCCGTTAAGACTTGGAACGTTAGAGTACCCACATACACCGTAAATAAATTATACTCTCATCACATAATTTTATCTACCACAAATTGAAGACGCAGGAAAAAAATCTCCATTGAAGAATAATATCTATACAACAACTGCATACACACATATAGGAGGAGAAGCCATGAACGCCCCCCCTATGGAGAAACTTCTCCATTGACGCAAAATTGACCCCCCACCTCCCTTGATTTCACCTACGAACACAAGAAACAACAACCAAAAATACTTTGTCCATCATTGAAGCTCACTATTTTGGTGAACCAGCTATGATGCCGCTCCCTAAACTCCAAAATCAATGACAAAAAAATTGATTCATTGTTCTGATTCAGTCGACTCCCACCAATTGAAAACAACAATAACCAGGCGACCACTACCCATCTCCTTCCATCTGGCCAGAAAATGTGACCCGACCAGTCCCCAACGTGATTTTTCTTTTGCTATTTGCTTAGCGTGTGATTGTTTACTAGTTAACTCACATATTTTCACAAGAAGATACAATCTAATTAGATGTAGGAAAAGGTAGCTCATTATGAGTTGGAAAAGGTTAAACCTTTTCTTATATATGTACGAACCTACTTCTAATTCTTGATTCCATCATTCATATAAAATTCTAAATTAAAAGAAGAAAGATCACAATATGCATTGGAAAAAACAATACGTTCTTGGGGTTGGATCAAATGGCTCGGTACATTTGGCTATGCCTTCTTCCTCCACGAATTATGCAATTGTAGCAGCTGTCAAATTCGCACTAGTTGAAAATTCGTTTAAACTAAAACTAGGACGAAAATTTTTGAACAAACTAAAAGGTTTGCCCTACATCGTTCAAAGTTTCGGTGAAGATGAAATCGTGAAATGTTGTAAAAAGACGTACAATTTCTTAGCTCGAATGTACCCCTAGTGGCACTATACAAAATTACATCCATTTTAATGGAAAAATTCTAGAACCAAAGGCAGCGCACTATGCGTATCAACTCTTAATGATCATTCGTCACATTCATAATAAAGGGTATTCTCATTGCGATATAAAATTGAGCAACATACTTCTTTTTCCAAGTAAATAAAGATTGTTGATTTTGGAACATCCACAGAAGTAACAATTCGTGATGATTATTGAGTTTATGATATGCTTGTTGTAGGGTATATTAGCGTGAAGATGCTTACTGGAGATCCTACTTGGGATCAAGGGCGGACCAAGCATTGTTGTTGTTGGTTCCCGGACCCCCAAGCATTTTCGTATATCATGTAATTATATTAAAAATTTATTAAATATGTAAGAATAATAAGTGAGGAACTCATTAACAGAGTTGTTTGTTGGCTTAGTGGTTCAAAAGGGACTTGAAGAAGTGCCTCACACACTTATATCCTAATTCTAGGCGTATTATTTATTTTGTTGGAAACCTACATACTTAAAATACTGAATCCGGCTCTGCTTTATATATGGAAAAGATTAATAAATATCTTTGTATGGAGATTATGAACCAACTATATCGGATGACTTAAGATATTATGATCAATTGTTTGCTTTGTGATTTTTGTGTTCTAATATCAAATATTGGGGATGGACTAATCAATCATCCTTTTAATCATAATGCAATTACTTGTGGCAATGAAGATCAGTTGATCAATGATAATCCTTTTGGTGATAATTGGGTTTTAGAGTATGGTTATTGTTTGTGTTATTTTCACTTTTGTGACTTTTCGTGCTCTTTGTTTATAGTATTTATCCTATGTGTTATCGCTTTATATCTGTCATCATGTGTCCACCCCCCGGCCTTCTTTCTGCAACAAGTCCATAGTACACGTGTTGTGCACAACCTCTAGTTGAGTCATCCTTATTTTAGGGGGTGAGCCGTCGGTGTTATGAAGTAGGTGGAAAGCAAAGCAGCCACTATCGACCATACGCTTCCCCGAATAGTTTTGTTAGTGAACCACAACGTAGGTCAGCCTTTATGTCATGCTTATGTGCATCATACGGAGAGCTAGAGGAACCCACATGGCCCTTTGTAGGAGACTCCCCTTTAAAGCATCCCTGCATGCTAACTGCTGCATTTTTAAGGGTAACGTGGTCATTTGACAGACTGATTTTGGAAAAAAATAAAATAAAATTATTAGGAGTAAGGTGCGTAGGCAAAAACGAAAAAGAAAAAAAATAAAAAAAATAAGTCTAAAAGAATTAAAAAAAGAGGAATTTCGTAGTTTATTTTAGAAATCCTTATGACTTTTGTTCTTCACAATCCAAAAACTCAAAATGACTTTTGTTACATTTTGCATTTGTCTTCTCAAAATACCATAAAAGCGAAAAAAAAAGTTTTGTTTGCCTTTTCTACTTATTTGTCAAAAAAAAAAATACCAAAAAGATTTTTTCCTTTATAATTGGTGGTGTCAGTCTTAGCTGAAAATCCAAAAGTTTTTTTTTTCGTTTGTTTTTGGTAGTGTCTCCTAAGTTAGGGTCAATTTATTAGTTAATCGTTAATTTTCCAATTTGGATGAACTACGCATACCTGATTCCCTTCCCTTGGGTTGGGATACGTAGGCAACCCTCGGTGGGTCCGGTAATTCTTTGTGTTGGCCTTTGTCTTAGTATTAGCCTAGGTCTCTCGCCCCATAATCTAGAATTATTTGTCAAGTAGACTGATTTCGCTCAGTACTTCTGTTCGGCAAATTGGAGTCATGAATGTGGTCTGTCCCCTCGACATATGTTTGTGTCAAAATCCCAAGGGTTGGGAATCTTCTACTCTTGTCGAATTTTGAGATAACATCTTGTGTGTTATTACAAGATGGATTTGTCCGCCAAGTCTAGAGTTCTGATGGTTGTCAAGGTGCCCAAGAAGTTAATCAAATGGTGGAAAATGTTTAACTATGTTGATCAGCAGAAACTGCTTAAAATATTAGGTGATCTTACAGAACTTCTGCATGTTACCCCTCGTCCAGATTTAATAGAGGCTTTGTTGACCTTTTGGTATCCAAGTAGTCTGGTGTTCAGGTTTGGGGAATGTGAAATGACTCCTACTTTGGCAGAAATATCCGGTTTGTTACATTTACCCTATATCGAGAAGGATATGATCCGAGCGCGAAATCATACTAGCGTGAGATTTTTGCAATCTTATGGTTTAAAAAGTAAGGGTATCCGTTTGGGTTGTTTAAGTGACTTGTGGGTTTCCCTAGATTTTTTGTTTGCTAGATTTGGGCCCTCGGAAGGTTTTGATTGCTTTTGGGATGAATTTCCTGTGACTAAGGAGAAGTGGGAGAGCAAGCGTCTTGAAGTCTTCACCCTCGCTTTGTTAGGTACTTTAGTGTTTCCACTAGAAGAAAGACGTATTAATACCCATTTGCAATCTGTGGTGATGGCCCTATTTCATAAGGATCAAAAGGACAAGGACATTAATCAAAAGGGAAGGTTCACTCTCATACCCTTGATCTTAACAGAAATATATAAGGCGTTAACCGAAGTGAAGGGGGGAAGGAGATTTTTTGAGGGCAGTAACCTGATATTGCAGTTATGGATGATGGAGCATTTGCATGCGCCTTCTTTAGTTAGACCAGACATTTTAGATCATTGTATTCCCAATCGAGTGAAAGCCATGGACTCGAGGTTGCGTTTGGATAAATTCTCGCTACCTGTGGGAGTCGAGGCTTGGATTGAATTTCTTGAATCAAGAACCGGGGATAACATTTTGTGGCCTTATTTGTGGTTTCGACCGAAGATAATCTTGTTGGGTTGTCAGACGCAGCTCCCTTTAGTTATGTTAGGGCTTAATTGCACTAGACCATACAGTCCTTCTAGGGTAATGCGCTAGTTGGGTAGGCTGCAGGACGTGCCACCAGTAGTGGATCTTCTGAAGGATGTTGAGTACTTCAAGGACCAAGCACTAGGTGGGATCAAGTATGAGCAGTTTTGGAGGCATGCAACAAAGCTGGGTGTGGACACACTCAAAGAAAGTTTGGATAATCCGGGGTACACTCAAGGATATGGGGTTTAGCTTCAATCTATCACTCGGGGTATCAGTCAAACCTTACCATCACAGCTTAGAGGGAGAATATAGGAAGAATTCATAGTAGACGTCATCAGGATGAAAGTGTAGGGTTCAAAGTGGAAATACTGAGAGTTCAGTTAGCATCTTTGTTCAAGACGGTAGAAAGGTGTCAGAATAATCTTTCCAAGTGCACTCCTCATGAAGAGGGAATAAGGGCCCTAAGCTTCTTCCCGGTATTGGGGTGTCTTTACAGGATATTCTATAAAGTTTAAATGGGAGAAAGAGAACTTCAGAGGGAGGTCCATATCAACCAAGGTCATCACGCAGAGCACCAGTCTGAAAGAGCAGTTCTTATCTTTATTCAGTTTAAGTATTTGATGTGTCTGACATTGTAGGGTGGTGTCTACTTTAAGTCGAAGTCAAGTTGTTTTGGTATTAGGGTCTTTATTAGTAATTTCATCATGTCGTCTCAGGGGTCCAGAATGTCATTTCATATTTGTTGTTTAGTTTTAATGTGGTCCCGAACTTTTGTACGTCTTTGTTGTTTTCTTTATTCAAAATGTTATAATGTTACGTCTTTCCTTGTTTGTTTATTTATGTTTTCGTAAAAAAAAACAAAATGTTTTCCGAACTACGCAAGATCTGATTCATGTACAACATGATACGTAGGCAACCTATTTTTGGGTTCGATCTAATCATTTTGTTTCGTTGTTTTTCATTATTTTTCCTCTTTTAAAGAAGAACAAAAGCCATAAAAAATGATAAAATAAAGGTAGATAACGAGAGAAAAAAAAGAGAGATTGATACAAAAAAAAAGAAGAAGAGAAAAAAAAAAGAGAGAAATAATAATAATAATAATAGGTGTAGATAAAAAAAGTGTAGACAAAAATTAGGATGATGTTAAAATGACCTCGCTACCCTCAAAAGCTGGTAGAAATGAACATGAATTTAGGACAATTTTACCAATGTGATTCCCATACTTGTCGTGTGCCCTAATCCTAGCGGATGTCGTCTTGCAGCACTCTGGCTAGTCACCATACTTCACTAGATCCAAAGTAAAGCCCGCCATGGCTAGCAGGGAGATTTAAAATTCGCTCATTGACCCGGATCAAGATCACAGGGAAGAAAGTTCTGAACACAATGATGAGGTAGTAAGGCTCAGGCAACAATTGATAGATTTATACCGGGCATGGGCCAGCGGAATGCCTCCTCCTACGTTCCCTGAAGGTATTGGGAATATCTCTAATTGCCCACCGCTCTCTCAGGCACAATTCTCTGCTCCTACTGAGTCACCTGAGCACGCGCCAGGATTCACTCCGCGACATTATTATCCTGGCAGTTCTGGTGTACCCATGGCAGCTCCCCAATCAAGACCCGCTGCTCAGCCAGCACCACCTATCACATCGGTATTCGTGGCTCCGCCACCACATGAAACTCCCATATATGTTGTGCGTCCCATAATGAGGCTTCCTAGGTCTGCCAGTGATCCAGCACTCAAGGTTCCAGATAGTCAGTATTATGCCCCTGAGCCTACTTTGCAAATGAATAAACCGTATGGGTAAAATCAGCCGCCCGCATTTCCATTTGATACGGAGAAACCTGTCGCAGTAGAGGAACAGGATATCATAGCCCAGAAATTGAAAAGTTTAGAACAAGCTATGAGGAATTTGCAAGGAATTGGAGATTATAGAAGTGTTTCCTAGAAAGATCTGTGCATGTTCCCAGATATCAATCTTTCCCCGGTTTTAAGATGCCTAAGTTCGAGAAGTATGCAGGACACGGTGATCCCGTGGCACACTTAAGACGTTATTGCAACCAGTTGAGGGCTGCAGGAGGAAAGGAAGAACTGCTCATGGCCTTCTTTGGTGAGAGTCTTTCTGATCTGGCCTCAGAATGGTTTATCGATCGAGATATCGATAAATGAAACAGCTGGGATGATTTGGCTTCTGAATTTGTTCAACATTTTCAGTACAACGTCGACCTGATTCCGAACGAAAAATCCTTGGTCAACATGAAGAAGAAGAGCACCGAAGGTTTTAGGGAATACGCGATAAGGTGGCGTGAACAGTCCGCCAGGGTAAAGCCTCCAATGAAAGAAAGTAAGTTGGTAGAAGTTTTCATTCAGGTGCAGGATGAGGCCTATTTTCAATATTTACTTTTGGCAATGGGAAAGTCTTTTATGGAAGTCCTCAAAATGGGGGAGATGATAGAGGACGGAATTAAGACCGACCGAATAGTGAGTTTTGCCGCATTAAAATCTACCACACAAGCGATTCAAGGTAGATCTGGCACATTTGGAGGTAAAACGAAGAAAGAGGATGTAGTGACTGTCGTAGCTGGAACCCATTCCTATCCCAAAAGACCACCTCACCCCTATCCCCAATCCCAAGCCCAAGTCTACGCCCAAGCCCCATATATTCCTCCCCACCATTACTACCCTCCACAAAACCCTTTATATTCCATTCCGCCACCCCCATACCCAGTATATAGCGCGCAACCATATGCCCAAACCCCTTCTTACCCACAATGGAGGGTGCAAGCTCCACAAAATTGCCCATTCGCTCCACCAAATTACCAAAACCCCTCCAGACCCAGTTTTCAGCCTAGGCCCGAGTATAAAAAGGAGAAGGCGGTCAAAAATCAATTCACACCTCTTGGGGAGTCATATGCTAGCTTGTTTGACAGGTTGAGAAAGTTGAATGTTTTGAGCCCAATTCAAGAAAGGCTTTCAAATCCACTGTCGAGGAATCTCGATTATTCTTTAAGGTGTGCGTACTGTTCTAATATGCCAGGCCATGATATCGAGAAATGCTAGCATTTAAAGAGAGCTGTACAAGATTTAATTGACATAAATCAGATGCTGGTCCAGGCCCTAGAAGGTCCAAACATTAACCAGAATCTGTTGCCAACCCATGCTGAAGCCGATATATTAGAATTGATATATAACGGGAAAGAGTCTTCGAGGGGTTATAAGCCTATTGTCAAGATACAGAGCATTGAGGAGAAACCGGTGAATATAGCGGAGTCTTTGAAAGAAATGTCACTGAATCGGGAAGGAATGAGAGAAGATAAAGCGCAAGAAAACACAAAGAAACTCCTGATCACAGTACAAGGCGCCAGAAGTTATGTTGATTTAAGTCAGGATAAACCTAAGTTGACGGTGGTGGGAGCTCTGAGTCAGACCATCTTGACAGTGAAAGGAGCACTGGCAGCGCCTATTGTCCTGAAACCGGTGACCCAACCTTCGATAGTTGATACGAAAAGGGTTCCCTGGAATTATGGGCGGACTGTGATGACCTATCACGGGAAAGAAGTTGTGGAGGATGTAGATGAGGTAGGAGGTTTGACTAGGTCAGGAAGATGCTTCGTGCCTGAAAGCTTAAGAAAGTCCAAGCCAATGGTGAGTGGACCGTCATCTATCAAAAAGCCTATCACCGAAAAAGAAGCCGAATCATTTTTGAAAAAGATAAAATTGTCAGAGTATTCAATATTAGACCAGTTGAAGAAAACCCCGGCTTAAATTTCCCTTTTATCTTTGCTGTTGCTCTCCAAGGAGCATCGTGATATTTTACTGAAGGTATTAAATGAAGCATATGTTCCAAGGGAGATTACAATCAACCAACTTGAGAAAATGATTGGAAAAATCTTTGAGGTCAATCGGATCATCTTTTCTGACGATGAATTGCCTGTTGAAGGTACAGGGCATAACCGGAGCCTTTACATTACAGTGAAGTATGAAGATTTCTAAGTCACTCATGTTATGATTGATGGAGGTTCAGGTGCAAATATTTGCCCTATCTCTACTTTGCAAAATTTGAGTATCGGTGCTGACAGGATCAGGCCCAACAATCTATGTGTTAGGGCTTTCGATGGTGCAAAATCAAATTCCATTGGTGAAATGAAACTAATGTTGACCATAGGTCCTGTTGAGTTCGCCATAGAGTTTCAAGTATTAAATGTAGACTCCTCTTATAATCTGTTGTTGCGAAGGCCGTGGATCCACAAGGCCAAGGCGGTTGCATCTACACTGCAACAAATGATTAAGTTTGAGCATCATAGGAAAGAAGTAGTTATTCATGGTGAAGGAGATTTGTCAGCCTAAGAAGATTCTCCCTTGTCTCTTATTGAAGCAAATAACGTAGAGGAGACATTCCTCTATCAAATTTTTGATACAGTGCCAGTGAATCGTATCCTTGAATGGCAGGCTATACCGGGACCGCAATTGTCTTCTGCTTCTATCATGATGGTGAGTGAACTTTGGAAATACGAATTTGAGCCAGGAAAGGGTTTGGGAGCATCTCTGCATGGTATAGTTCATCCCATATGTTCGAGTGAGAATGTGGGCACGTTTGGTCTGGGATTTGAGCCTACAACTGAAGATCTGAAGAAACCCAAGAGAAAGAAAAAGGAAACATGGTCACTCCCTCTCCCAATGCCACTACTCAGTGAATCATTTGTTGAGAGCGGTGTCACGAAGCATGTGGAATTTAAGGTTGAATTGGTTGATGACTTCTAGAACCTTTTTATTGAAGTTGATATGGTCAAAGTAGGAGAAGGTACCAGTATCGCAGACGTGCATATCATAGGTCCAGCTGTCCGGCTTAATAATTGGGAAGTCACTCCTCTCCCCATCAGGAGGGTTTTTTGGTAGTTGATTTTGTTTTTCTTTCTGTTTATCCGAGTTATTTCAGGGTTGTAAGTTGGATTTTAGTTTGTTTATGTTATGTTTGCATCTCTGTTTAAACCCTTCTATCTTTTTATTTAATGAAATGCAATGTCCCTTTTGTTTCGTGTCTAATATATATATATATATATATATATATATTTACACAGTTCTCTTTATGCTGATTCTAATGACATGACATGCATGCGGAATTTTTAGCCTGATCTTAAAATCCAAACTAATCAAGATGTAATGAAGCAGGATGGGGAATATGATGAAGAAAAAGCACTAGAAGAGATAAGCAAAGAGTTGGAACAGTTTGAAGACAAACCAAATCCAAATTTGAATAAAACTTAGCCAATAAATCTAGGGGATCAAGAAGATGTTAAGGAAACTAAAATCAGTGTACATGTTTTGCCACAACTAAAAGATGAAATGATTCAAGCATTAATGGATTATAAGGATGTGTTTTCATGGTCTTATGATGATATGCTTGGTTTAAGCACTGAATTAGTGGCTCACAAATTGCCAACTGATCCCGCGTTCCCTCCTGTTAAACAGAAGTTGAGAAAGTTTAAAACGGATGTAAGTATTAAAATTAAAGAGGAAATCGTGAAACAACTTAAAGCCAAAGTAATTTGAGTGGCTCGCTATCCTATGTGGTTATCCAATGTTGTTCCCGTACCAAAGAAAGATGGCAAAATTCGAGTGTGTGTTGATTACCATGATTTGAACAGAGACAGTCCGAAAGATGATTTTCCACTGCCCAATATCCACATTTTGTTAGACAACTGTGCTAAGCACGAGGTTGCCTCTTTTATGGATTGCTATGCAGGATATCACCAGATCATCATGGATAATGAAGACGCGGAGAAGACATCTTTTATAACACCATGGGGAACTTATTGTTATCGAGTGATGCCGTTCGGTTTGAAGAATGCTGGAGCAATATACATGAGAGCCATGACCACTATGTTTCATGATATGATGCATAAGGAGATTGAGGTCTACGTGGATGATGTGATTATTAAGCCAAAAAGTCAGGCCGACCATGTAAAAGATTTAAGAAAGTTCTTTGAAAGGCTTCGCAGGTATAATCTTAAACTCAACCCGTCAAAATGTGTATTTAGAGTTCCATCTGAAAAGCTGTTGGGGTTTGTAGTCAGCCATCGGGGAATTGAATTGGATCCCTTAAAAATCAAAGCCATTCAGGATTTGCCCCCGCCCAAGAATAGAACGGAGGTGATGAGTTTGCTTGGTAGACTGAACTACATTATCATGTTTATTTCTCAACTCACAACCACTTGTGAGCCCATATTCAAGTTGCTAAAAAAGAGTGCTGCGGTAAAATGGACTGAAGAATGTCAGGAAGCGTTCGATCGAATCAAAATATATTTGTCAAATCCACCCGTGCTGGTACCCCCGGAGCCTGGTAGGCCTTTGATCTTATATTTATCAGTCATGGATAATTCGTTTGGTTGTGTCCTGGGTAAACATGATGTCACAGACAAAAAGGAGCAGGCTATTTATTATCTTAGCAAGAAGTTCACCACTTATGAGGCCAGGTATACTCTTTTTGAAAGGACGTGTTGTTCCCTAACTTGGGTAGCACAGAAGTTGAAGCATTATCTCTCATCCTATATTACTTATCTCATCTCCCGCATAGATCCTTTGAAGTATATCTTTCAGAAGCCTATGCCAACGGGTCGATTGGCAAAGTGGCAAATATTGCTTACCGAGTTCGAGATTGTATATGTGACTCGAACCACCATGAAAGCCCAAGCCTTGGTAAATCATCTTGCTGAGAACCCTATTGATCAAGAGTACGAGCCATTAAAGACATATTTTCGTGACGAAAAAGTGTTGTGTGTCGATGAAGTCGTTATAGATGCTGATCTAGGTTGGAGGTTATTCTTCGATAGAGCTGTCAATATGAAAGGAATCAAAATAGGTGCGGTTCTTATCTCTGAATCGGGACAATATTTACCGGTAACAACACAACTTTGATTCTACTGTACTAATAATATGGTAGAGTATGAAGCCTGCATTCTTGGTTTGAGGTTAGCTGTTGATATGGGAGTCCAAGAATTATTGGCGTTAGGAGATTCAGATTTACTCGTCCATCAAATTCAAGGCGATTGGGAGACGCGAGATTTGAAGTGCATCCCGTATCGACAATACTTGCAGGAGCTATGTCAACGGTTTGTGTTAGTAAAATTTAGGCATATTCCAAGGATTCATAATGAAATTTCTGATGCTTTAGCCACTCTGTCTTCAATGCTCCAACATCCTGATAAAGCCTACATCGATCCAGTGCATATACAGAGTTGTGATCAGCATGCTTACTGTACTGCGGTTGAAGAAGAGCTCGATGGAGAACCTTGGTTCTTGGATATCAAGTGGTTCATTCAGTCAGGAGAATATCCAACATATGTCACCAATGATCAAAAGAGGACTATTAGGCGTTTGGCTAGCGGATTTTTCTTAAGTGGGGGAATCTTGTATAAGAGGACCCTAGATCTGGGACTTTTAAGATGTGTAGATGCAAAAGAAGCCTTAGCAATCATGGTTGAAATACACTCTGGAGTATGCGGGTAACATATGAACGGTCATGTCTTGTCAAAGAAGATTCTTCGATCAAGTTATTACTGGCTTTCTATGGAAAAAGATTCTATTCAATTTGTTTGAAAGTGTCATCAATGTCAGGTACACGGTGATCTGATACGTTCTCCTCCTGTTGAGTTACATGTAATGGCTTCTCCATAGCCGTTCGTGGCTTGGGGAATGGATGTGCTTGGACCGATTGAGCCGAAGGCATCAAATGGGCATAGATTCATTTTGGTAGCCATTGGCTACTTCACAAAGTGGGTAGAAGCAGTAACTTTCAAGTCAGTGACAAAGAAGGCTGTGGTAGATTTTGTTCATGCCAATATCATTTGTAGATTTGGAATTCCTAAGATGATCATTACAGACAATGCTGACAATCTCAATAGTCATTTAATGCAAGAAGTGTGTCAACAGTTTAAGATCGCACATCGAAATTCTACTCCATATCGCCCGAAGGCCAATGGTGCTGTAAAAGCCGCCAATAAGAACATAAAAAAGATACTGTGAAAAATGGTACAAGGGTCTAGACAGTGGTATAAAAAGTTGCCGTTTGCATTGCTAGGTTACTGCACCACTGTTCACACTTCAACAGGGGCAACTCCATATTTATTAGTGTATGGGACAGAAGCAGTCATTCCTGCAGAAGTTAAAATTCCCTCTCTTCGAGTCATTGTAGAAGCAGAGATTGATGATGACAAATGGGTAAAAACTTGACTGGAACATTTGAGTTTGATTGAGGAAAAATGGCTAATGTCTGTGTGTCATGGCCAGTTGTATCAGAGGAGGATGGCTCGAGCGTATAACCAAAAGGTACGTCCCAGGAATTTTGAAGTTGGTCAGTTGGTATTGAGGCATATCCTTCCTCACCAGGTTGAAGCGAAAGGCAAGTTCTCCCCTAACTGGCAAGGTCCTTTAGTTGTGAAGAAAGTGTTGTCCAATGTAGACTTATATTTGACAGATATTGAAGGCAAAATGACAGAAATGGCTATCAATGCTGATGCGGTCAAAAGATTCTATGTATGATATTTGATCCTTTGTTTGATTTTATTGCATGTTTAGTACTTGCATTTTTGAAGATTGATATGATGAAGGCATTTTATTCTTCTATCCAAACATTACATCATCCTTTGTTTACCCGTTTGAGCTACATTTTATTTTTCTTTCATATCCCTCTTTTGGAATCAAAATAGAGTCAAAGATAAATGTCGAAATGTCGAAAAAAAAATCAAAATCAAATCAGAACAAAGAACAAGTTGATGGAACTACGTGCGACCTGATTCTCCTCTCTCGGGAGTGAGATACGTTGGCTGCCCTATTTCGGGCTCGGTCCAACCAAATAAAGATTTAGGATTCACCCAATCAACAAAACTGGGGCATGAATTAATATGTTATTTGAGTCGATTCCAAAAGTTGTAAGTCCCACCCCCACTTCAAGTATCGTTTGAGCCCCTTACCATCTTTTCTAACCTTAACCAAAAGCCAGGTTACAACCAAAGAAAGTCTTTCAGATCAATTTTTGATAATGCTAAGGCTAAGCATGCAATGGATATGATGATACATTGTGAAGTACCACTTGTCTCCTCAGCATAAGAAATCAGGAAAGAAATACAAAAATGAGAGAGTCTTATTGGTGAAAACCCCCGTGGCCATCATATGGCGATGGTGAGTGAAGAGAAAATAAAAATGAGAGAGTCTTATTGGTGAAAACCTTTGCAGGCACTATAAGGCGATGGTGAGTGGAGAGAAATAAAAATGAGAGAGTCTTATTGGTGAAAACCCTCACGGGCACCGTAAGGCGATGGAGAGTTCAAGAGAAAAGTGAAAAGTGAGAAGCAAGAGATTTGTTGGTGAAAGTCATTTAAGAGGTCATCAATCGAATGTGATGTATGATTCCAATGGATTTGAAGAAGCGGCTCAGTGGCAAAAGATACGAACTCAACAACAAATAGGGAGTTTAGATAGGAAGATCAGGCAGCTCAATCCAAAATGCATGTCATACTCATTAGAGTTGGTTGTCGTATTCAGATAAGTTTTCTTTTTGAATATGGGACATTGCCCTTTTCTTTCATTTACATATTCATGCTTTTGTTTTTTTAAGTCATTTATCAAAATAAAAGTTACCATCATTTCTTTATATTTTAAGTCAAGTCTGTGTCAACACAAGCGAGAAAGGATTTCAAAATTTACTACCAGTCTTTCCAATTATATGAGGAAAAGCCAAGGAACAACACAGGAAAGAAATATGATCGTAATTCAATACGAAGCAAAGAAAGTCTATCAACCGACATACTATTGGATCCGTGAAAGCATTCAGATTTGGGAAAAGAGTGCACCTCAGGGGCATGGTAAAATGGAAACCCATTGTTTGAGTCAGAACTCATTTCCCTCAATCTGGATCCGGGTCAATGATGCGGCAAGACAGGACAAGTGTTAGTGATTTGGAACAAAAATGAAAGGAACGAGTGCTGGGCAGATACCTGAGAAGCCAAGATCTGCAAGCCACCACTAAGTTTTTAACTGACAAATTTTCTTTGTTAATATAGGGGTAAATTAGCTTCACTTAATTCAGCTATCATTGGAAATGCACATCCATGGAGATTTTACTTTATGTTCAGGACCCTCCTGAAAAATGGGATTTTACTTTTTGTTCAGGACCCCCTGAAAAATAGAATTTTACTTTCTGTTCAGGACCCTCCTGAAAAATGGGACTTTACTTTATGTTCAGGACCCTCCTGAAAAATAGGATTTTACTTTCTGGTCAGGACCCTCCTGAAGAATGGGATTTTACTTTATGTTCAGGACCCTCCTGAAATATGGGATTTTACTTTATGTTCAGGACCCTCCTTAAAAATGGGATTTTACTTTATGTTCAGGACCCTCCTGATAAATGGGACTTTACTTTATGTTCAGGACCCTCCTGAAAAATGGGACTTTACTTTATGTTCAGGACCCTCCTGAAAAATGGGATTTTTCTGTTCAGGACCCTCCTGAAAAATGGGATTTTACTTTATGTTCAGGACCCTCCTGAAAAATGGGATTTTACTCTCTGGTCAGGACCCTCCTAAAAAATGAGATTTTACTTACTGTTCAGGACCCTCCTGAAAAACATGATTTTACTTTTTGTTTAGGACCCTCCTGAAAAATGGGATTTTACTTTCTGTTCAGGACCCTCCTTAAAAATGAAATTTTAGTTTCTGTTCAGGACCCTCCTAAAAAATGGGATTTTACTTTCTGTTCAGGACCCTCTTGAAAATGGGATTTTACTTTCTGTTCAGGACTCTCATGAAAAATGAGATTTTACTTTATGTTCAGAACCCTCCTGGAAAATGGGACAACGCTTTCGAAAATGAAATACTACTTTACTATAATTTTTGTTTGGGTATAATTTTCGTTCTAGTTTTAATTTTGGGTTTCAGGAGCCCGCCTGAAGAACAGGGTGATGAAATAGCAAGTCAGGAGCCTGCCTAAAGAACAGGGTGATGAAATAACAAGTCAGGAGCTCGCCTGGAGAATAGGGTGAAGAAACAAAAAGTCAAGCAACAAAGTGAAGCAATTGAAAGCTAAGCAACAAGTTGAAAGAAATTGCAAGTCAGGAGCCCGCCTGAAGAACAGGGTGATAAAAGTCGAGTCAAGAGCCAACAGAAGCTGTATAGATAGGATTTTTGTAATTTCATTTATGTTTTAACTTGTAATTTTCATTTTTGATGTAATGACAGAGCCGCGGACCGGAACCTCACTCGACTCTCCAACTCGGTATATTTCACCTCTTCCAATCCTTTGAAATACCTGTGACTTGATTCTCTCATAATTTGGGTAGGGAGGATGTCTTAAGTCAAGATCCGATTGTCCTTCTTCCTTCTGTTTCTTTCTTTGAATAATGGTCGGGTCAAAATTTAGTCTCGCTGTCTACTTCATTGCCTGAAAACACTTCGCATTTACATTCAAAGGGGGCATGATGTAGGCACCTAATTTCGTCCCTCCTCGATGTCTTTTTTACCCATTTTTATTTTTATCCTACCGTGTACCCTCACCCATGTTATTATACCCTCACAAAATACAAAAAAAATATATAATAAAATCCCTGACAAAACCTATCCTAACTAATTCTATCTTATCCTAACAACCTACCCAATCAAAATAAACCACCTCCCTACCCCTACCTAACCCTACCCCACATCACACCCCCTCTTCTTTTTTTTCTTGTCCAAAAAGAAAGGACCAGGAAGGGGAAAATACAATATATACACACATACACACAAAAACAAAGGGGGGGGGGGACCTCAGCAGAGATGAAAAAAATCAGCCTCCATCTCTCTCTAGACCTCTCTCTACTCTCTCTCTTTCAAAAAGCCTCTCCAGCCGCCCTCTCTCGCCGTCACCGGCTATACCCCCTCTTCTTCATCTCCTTCTACGATGCTGCACGATCCATGACCAACGACGCCGTCGTCACCGTCCTTCCCTCCCTCCGATGACAACAGCCACTACTAACAACAACCTGCGCCGCCCCTCTCTAGCGTCGCCGCCTCAACCATCAGAGAAAGCTCTATCGCCGGCCAAACAATAATGACCAACAACACCAGACCATTTTTTTTCTTTTCTAGATTACAACGCATACACAGAGAAAACACCTCTGCACGCGCACTGAAGTTCGTTAGCATATACACACAAAACTCTATCAAAGTTGAGTTTTCTCCAGCTAATTCCTGGACGGAATCGACTACTGTTAACCAATTTTAGGTACCCAGTTAGAAATCCAACCCCACCAACCTATCAAAATACACTACAGTTCGACCCAAACTCATCAGAAACGAATGAAGCAAAAGGGGTTTGCGAGTTAAATCGAGTATGAGGTTCTCTATTTTGATACTTTTGGATTTGGATGGTAAGAAAAATAAAAGAAGGGGTGTAGATAGGAGTCAGATTCGTCCACAGTGAAGTGCAATTCGAGGTCGGAGTTCGAGTTGCAGATTCATTGATTGAGGTTCTGCTCATTTATCGAGGTTCAATCTGTGGATTAGGAATGCAAATCTCTTCTATTCATTCAAATGAAATTTGAATTCGAAATCTTAATTTGAGGTTCAATTCTCTTATCTCTCCTTTTATTTTAATTTCGACGTAATTGTGGATGTGATTCGATGTCTTTGTCCTATTTTTTAGTTGATTTGGGTGATGTTTGATGTTGTTTGATTTTGAATAATTGATCTCAGTGGTATAAAAGACGATGATAATATGAATTTTGGGTTTGTATCGAAAAGGAATTTGGCGGTGGGAATCATAAATCGAAAAGAGTGAATATTATAGTATTTTTATTCCTTGTTGATGTTGAACGTTGATAGTATCATGATAGGTCGAATTGGATAGGCAAAAAATATTTAGGTTCGGGTAGTCAAATTTAGAAATAATGATTTGTTGGAGTGTTTGAACATATGCATGAATGGTACTTTCTACTTTATTGCACGAAAAGTTTAAATTGTACTCATTTGGACGGGGAATGCCCCGAAGGATTTGTATTGATTTATCCGGGGAATGCCCCGAAGTACCTTCTACTTGGAAGATGTTCATGGATGAAGGCCCAAGGCATCGGGTAAAGCATTGGAGCTTAGTTTAGGATTAGCGTAGGTCTACTTTCAGTACTTTTTTTTTATTTCGGGTTGTAATAATTGGACTGGACTTTACATTTTGTTTTGTTTTGTTTATTGTTTGATTATTTTGCGTGCTTTTGTGTGGTTTATGCATTTGTAGCGTCAATTTAGCCGATACGCTCTTCCAAGCGACCGTGGTTGAACCACGGGATTGAGGGGTGCCTAACACCTTCCCCTCGGTCAACAGAATTCCTTAGCCGGAATCTCTGTTATCAAACCAGTTTAAGAGTCAAATAGTTTTCAAAAAGGATTTTCCAAATGTGTCTTGGCACACCGGATTATTCCAAGTGGCGACTCTGTATAAAAAATGCAAATAATCCTTTTTCGAAATAAATTTTTATTTTTTGTCACTTAAATAATAAAGCCCTTTCGAACTTTAAAATATACATTTTTTTGGAGTACGTAAAAAAGGGGTGTGACTAATATAATGCAAGTATTGCACATGTCTGTGGTCTAAGAATTTGTATGTTTGGTTTAAGAATATGTATAACTTGTAATTCCTTTCATTTTTTAACTTAATTTGATAACAAAAGAATAAATTATTATAATATAATATAAAATGAATTATTATTAACAAATTAAAGCAAATGGGTATCAAAGTTGGTACAGAACTTGAAGCGCGACTATATTTCAATACGTTTTTTTAACATTGAACTGAATAGTTTAATTTCTTTAATCACAATTAAGTTAAAAAAAAAAATTTAGAAGTAGTTGTAGATATTGAAATTTTGTGGACTCTACAATGTTATTAAAAGCGAATCTAGAATTTTAAGATCTCAGTGTCACATTGTTTTGAACATAGAAATGTTATTTACACATTCCACATATGACAAATGGTTGCTTGATTTGATCTACTTTAAGCTTCATTTTAGAGTCTTCATCTTTTTTATTTTTCGAAATCGTATGATCTATAGTAGAAAAAATATCTAAAGATATTACAAGTATCACAAATATAAAAAATATTTATTTATAACTATGATCAAGAGTCCTATTTTAACACACTCATTGATGGCTTAATTGTTGATAGTCATTGATACTTCATATTTTAGGTAACAAACTAAACTTCGAGGAATCTTATTTAGTTTGCTTATAGAGTTCTCTAGTTTAACACCCCGAAGTCCGTTGGTTCACAAGAAGGGTTGATATCTGGTGACATATCTAGTGACTAGTATAATAACTAAAGATTTAATTATAAATTTTGTAGGTCATTCACAATATTTTTTAAGGAAAATTTTATATTTATTTTACAAAATCTATTTTTTTAATTTTTGAGATGCAAAGTTTAAACACGTAATTTTGATCTTTCGAGCTTCATATTACAATTTTTGTTGTCTTAATCTAGTTAGCATTTTTTTTTAATCAATTATTTAAAAAATAAAAAATAATGAAGAATTAAATGATGCCACTTGGCTCAATTTTATTGATCCAAAAAATATATTTAAGTTTTGATTTATTTTATTTTTATCTTGCCCATTAGGACTTGGTACGTTAGTACCCACAGACACCGTACACTCCAAAATCAGCCAACATAAAACCAATCCATTGTTCGAATTCAGTCGACTCCTATCAAAAAACAACAACAAACAGTTGGCCACCACCCATCTCCTTCCACCTCGTCGGATATTGAAACCCGACCAGTCTCCCCCCTCCCCCCCCTCCCCCCCACACGTGATTTTTCTTCTCTGTTTGCTTTGTGTGTAATTGTTTACTAGTTAACTAACATATTTATGTTAGAATTATTTATTTTATGTGGACTTAATATTAAGTTTTATTACGTTAAAGTAAAATGATCTGATGTTATTAGTTGGTGGACTAGACACAGGCCGTGTATTTATGCGGATTCTATATGGGCATGTATCCATTTCATGTTATTGGTGTGGGGTGTCAATAGTATAGGCCTGTAGTAGACCTATGAGTCCATAATGGGGGATGTACTAGGTTAAGACTTTTAAGCCTATAAATATAAGGCTAGGTCCCCTTTCCTAGCTTTAACATAAAAGACCTACTCCCATAAGCTGCCAGCCGTCACAAGCAAAAGAGAGGAAAACTCAGCCTAGTTCATCTTCAGTTACGTGTTGCAATGACAGACAAAGATACACACCTTTCCTCTCGCATATTCCAGGTATTCTTGATTTATGTGAATCAGTGATTTGTTTCTCTTTAAATTTTAACACTTGGTATCAAGAGCTTTTTACATAGATCTTGAATGCTGTGACTGGATACTCTGATGTATTTTTTGAATATCAATATGATTAAGTTTTAAAATTTATTTAATATTATCACTAATTTAATTTTTTTCCATTGCTTTCTTGTTTAAAGAGAGTTAATTTTATTTAAAATACTTTTAATTGTGTGGTTACTTACTGTGTCTCATGAGTAAATTAAGCAATGACATGTAGAATCTTTGAGATTGAATTTGTTTTGTAAATTAGGGTAAATAGTGTACACCAAAGTGACCTATTTTCTTTACTTTATGAAACTTGTTTAATCCATTTCGAGGGATATCACTAAGTTAGAACATACAATGATCTACCCAATGGAGATTTATTGTGTGTTTTAAGTAAGTATTGTGATGAGCCCCATTAGGTGAAAATATTTTGATTTTAGTAAATTTATTTGTCCAAAGGGGATAGGTTTTTAATATTGAAAATATTTTCTTTCCCTGCCCAAAGAGGGGCTACTTGTTGATGCTGCAGGACTCATCGTTGTGATAAAATTATTATTCTTATGCCGTGCTATTTTGATAAATTCATTCATGTTGTGTTGTGAACCGTTATCATTTATTTGAATACTAACAATGTTGAAATTGTTGTTCTGTCGGGCTCTAACTTTAAGCGATGGAAAAAAGATCTTGAATTTGCTTTAGGCAAGGCTAACATAGATCAAGCCTTATGTGAGGATGAGCCTCCGCTCTTATTGATTCTAGTATAGCTGCTAACAAAGAATTTTATGTTAAGTGGGAGAGATCGAATAGGATATGCAACCTTGCCATTAGGTGGTCAATTGCTGAGCACCTTAAAAGTGGCTTGCCTGAAACTACCAATGCTAAAGAGTTTTTGTCCAAGTGGAAGAAAGGTATCTTGTATCCAATAAGGTTGATACTGGAGATCTAATGAATAAACGTGTAAGGATGAGGTATGACTTTGCTGGGGGTATTAGAGATTACATACTTAAGATAGTCCACATTCAGTCCAAACTGAAAACTACTGAAATAACTTTTCCTGACACTTACATTATGTACTCTGCTCTTAATTCTTTGTATGCTGAGTTTAGCCGAATGAAAACTGCCTATAATACACATGATGAATCTTGGTCAAACAATGATATCATCTCTAAATGTGTTGTTGGAGAGGGAAGAATTAAAAAGAAGAAGGGTGAGGTTTCCATGTTAGCTTCTCATGATTCCAATGCAGGCTTTAACAAGGGACCTAGGAAGTTTGAAAGATCTAATAATCATAATTTTAAGAAGGGCCAGGACAACAAAAGGCATGGTAAAGATCAGACTGATTATCTGGGACCAATAACATGGTTTTTAAGAAAAATAATAATAGCTTCTTTTATAAGAAATCTAGTCACAAGAAGAGAGATTGCACCAAATTTCATTCATGGATAAAAAAGGAGTCAAAAGAAGGTAACCATCTAGCTCTTATTTTCTTAGTCACACTTTATAGATGTCCCTATTAATTCTTGGTGGTTTGGAGCTACTGCTTATGTTGCCATTTCCTTACATGGGTTCAAAAATAAAAGAAAGCCAAAGAAAATGGAGTCAAGAATTAGAGTCACCACAGATGTCCAATTTGAAGTAGAGTTCATAGGAACTATAGTTTTAGACTTAGAAACTGGCTATAAGCTTGTTCTTGAAAACACTCTTTATGTACCATCATTTAGACAAAATTTGATTTTTATTCTAATTTTAGACAGATTTTGTTATGGTTTTAATTTTCGTAATGAAAAAATTAATTTTCTTTAGAACTCCTGAGTTGTTGGTCATGGAATCTTATTAGATGGTTTGTTTACAATTTTCTTGACTTCTGATTTTGAATTCAACTCTTTTAATTCTGAAATTATTAGGTCTAAATGACCAATTTTAAATAAAAAATCGGGCATATTGTGGCATAGGTGTTTAGGTCATATCTCTAAATATAGAGTTGATAGATTGGCTAAGTCTAATATTTTACCTTCTCTTGATTTTTGGGACATAGAAATATGTATTGATTGCATTAGATGAAAGTTGACTAAAACAAGAAAAAAGATTGCTACTCGTAGTTTTGGTTTGTTGGAAATCATTCACACAGAAATAAGTGATCCGTATTCTACTACAATATGTGGTTCAAGTTTTTTTATCACCTTTATTGATGACTTTTCTAGGTATGGTTATATTTTTTTTATTAAAGAAAATTAGATTCTCTTTAAATGTTCAAAGTATTTTAAACTGATGTAGAGAAACAACTGGGAAAGGTCATTATATAGCGAGGTCTGATCGTGGGGGTGAGTATTATGGTAGATATACTGAGAATGGAAAACAGATGGGACCCTTTTCCAAATATCTACCAGATTGTGGCATAGTTACTTAGTACACTATTCCAGACATTCCTGGCCAAAATAGTGTAGCCACAAAGCAAAATCGTACTTTAAAAGATTTGATGAGAAGTATGATGAGTAGATTTAACTTACCTGAGTTTCTCTGGGGTGAAGTTATTAAAATATCCATGTACAATCTTAATCGCATCCCTTCCAAGTAAGTGCCTAAAACCCCATTTGAGTTGTGGACCAATAGAAAATCCATTTTAAATAATTTTAGAGTTTAGGGATGTCCTGCAGAGGTAAAGATATATAGTCCTTAAGAAAAGAAAGATTCAACCTAGAACCTCACATTGTTTTTTCATTGGTTAGCCAGCTTATCCTAAAGGATACAGGTTCTACTGTCCTACAAGGGGAACAAGAATAGTTGAATCTCAAAATGAAAAATTTCTTGAATTTGATGTTGTAGATAAGAATTGTTCTCGGAATATTGCTCGTGAGTGAACCAAAAGTATTAAAGTTTTCATAGTTCCCCTTACTATTACCTCAAAATCATTTGTGTCTGTACCTATACATGATGAACCTCATATACATGAGCAAGCTGATAACTTTGTGCCTATAGAAATTCAGGTGCCGATTATTGAAAAAGTAGTTTAGGCACCTGTTGTTGTTGATCAAGAGGTTCAGAACTTAAGGAGATCAAGTAGACCAAGACGATCTCCACTATCCGATAACTATTTAGTATAACTAGATGAAGGTGACATTATTGATCCAGTAACTTTTTCTAAAGCTTCATCATGTTCTCAATCAAAGATGTGGCTTGATGCCATATCTGAAGAGATGAAATCCATGAGTAGCAATAATGTGTGGGAGATTTTAGAGCTTCTTAAAGGCCAGAAGGTTGTTGGATGCAATTGTGTTTTCAAGACCAAGAAGGATTCAAATGGAAATGTTGAACGATTAAAGACGAGATTAGTTGCTAAAGAATTCACATAGTGAGAAGGAGTTTATTACAATGAAACTTTTTCACCGGTGTCATCTAAGGATTATTTTAGGATCATTATGGCGTTGGTAGCCCATTTTGATCTTGAGTGTAAATTGATTACATGCAACAACTACAAGGTTTTGTTGGTAAAGGCAGAGAGCATCTTGTGTGTAAATTGAACAAATCTATCTATGTCTTCAAGCAAGCTTCTCGATAATGGTACTTAAAGTTCGAGGAAATTATCACTTCTATGAAGTTTGTAGAGAACAATATTGATCATTGCATCTATCTCAAGATCAGTGGGAGTAAGTTCATCATTCTCACTCTTTATGTTGATATTTTACTTTCTACTAATAATTTGGGACTGTTGCAGGAAACTAAACATTCATTGAATGAAGTGTTTGATATGAAAGATTTAGAAGAGGCATCATTTATTCTGGGCAATGAGATTTGACAAGATAGATCTTGTAAGTTAATGGGGCTTTCACAAAAGGCCTATATTGATCGTATTTTGAAATAATTTTAGATGGAAAATTTTAAGCCCGGTGATGTCCCTGTGGTGAAAGGTGATAAGTTAAGCCTAGACTGTGTCCCAAAAATGATCTTGAGAAAGATTCTATGAAAGATATGTCTTATTGTTGTTAGAAGTCTTATGTATGCATAAGTTTGCACTCGTCCTGATATTGCTTTCACTGTTAATGCTCTTGGATGTTATCAAACTAATCTAGGAAGAAGTCATTGGGTTGCTGCTAAGAAAGTAATGAGGTGCTTGAAGAAGACAAGAGATTATATGTTAATGTACAAAAGGGTTGACGACCTTGAGATAATTGGTTACACAAACTCAGACTTTGCTGGTTGTCCTGATGATTTAAGGTCCACATCTGAATTTATATTTATGTTTGTAGGGGGTGCGATATCGTGAAAGACTGTGAAGCAAACTCTTAAAGCATCTTCCACTATGCAAGCAGAATTTATAGCATGTTATGGTGCAGGTACACAAGCCATTTGACTTAAGAATTTAATTTTAGGTCTTGTGGTAGTTGATTCCATCTCTAGGCCCTTGAAGATTTATTGTCATAACAAGGCAATTGTGTTTTACTCAAAAAATAATAAATCTTCTTCAGCTTCTAAGCATATGGAAATAAAATATCTGGCTGTGAGAGACATGGTTGAAGGGGAGAACATTGTGATTGATCATATACCTACTGATTTGATGCATGCTGATCCACTAACCAAGGGGCTAAGACCTATTATTTTTATGCAACATGTTCAGAATATAGGTGTTGTTAAATAATTTAAATTGTTGGGTTAGTGGGAGTATTTAATATTGTTATTCATTTGTCGTTATACTATTCACCTTATTGTTTCAGGCTTATAGTAATATTATCTCTTGAATTGACATTTATGCTATAGTAGATTTTGCTATCATTTTTGTTGTTGATTATTATTGTGCACACTTTAATATTGTATTATTATACTAAGGCTTTTTGCCTTACGTGTTCACTATGTCTCATATTGATAAGATCATATTGTTGTGTTATTGGATCTTTCTTTTGGAGACATATATTGTATATCATTCTACCTTGTGAATTTTCTGATTGTTGAACCATGTAATATGTTGCACATGTTGAACCTTGAAAATCAAGATTTGTGGAGGAGCACATGTTATTTTAGTGCTCACACATGTTGTAACAAAAATTGCAGTGACGATTTTTCTATGGTACACATGTTGATTTTAAGCGTACATATTAATATGAAAAATCATTTGAAGGACTGACAATGAAATTGCCTCGATTTGGAGTCCATGTCGATTTGGAAATGCTTTAGTACAAACAGTTTTCCAAACCATTTCTTTCTTCTTGATGGATCAAACAATCAATGTTAGATGAAAATTCTTCTTGAAGATAACAATTTCTTTAAGAACGCCAAGAACACGAACTTTTTAAACTTTTTCTCATTATCTCCGAATGAGGTGAAATTTCGAACCTAAGAACTTTTCAACATTCTAAACTCATTCCAAACATTATTTTTCTCAAATCCTTCACCAAAAACTTCTGCTCTTGCAACCAATTTAAAAATCTTTAACTTAAGCTTTCAATAAGAATAGAACACTCAAATAAGCTTCAATTTGACTTAAATTTTGTTTATAGACTTGTATAGTGTTAGAGAACACAATTCTAACACTAAAAACATAACAAAACACAAAAATCAAAAACTAAAAATTTGACCTAGGGCTAAAAAATATGAATAGTGATTTTTTAAGGATTGTTGATTTTGACACTTCTTTTTTTGTTGATTTTCAAGATAACAAACCCAAGATTGACTTTGTAGGAATGAAATCAATCTCGACTCTGATAACAAATGATATGATTGTAATATACAAAGACGATAAGCAAACACAAAAACTAATGAATCGACAAAATTTTAAATACGAGAAGTAAACAGATAAAAGGATAGATGATAGAAAGATAAACACAAGAAGATAACAAAAAGGCAACCAAAGGGTATATAAAATCCAAAGACCTCCCATACTGATTACCTATGAGCACCTAGCTCTTACGTGACCAAAAAGGGGATTAAATCTCCCTTACAACCGACGTTTTTAAACAAAGTACAACATTGACTTTTCCAAGCACTCAACACTCCCAATAGAGTTTTCATGAATTTATCATCATAATAAAAAACAAGCTAAGGAAGAAAGACCTAAAGTCATCTATTTATAGTCTAAGACTAAGCTTATTACATTAAGGCCAAAAAAGTAACCCAAAATGCAAGAAAAGACCCACTAGGAGTTGTTTTGACCCACTCTTGAAATGATAGAGTGGATCCAAAGCGCCTTGGGAGCATGTCCCTTCCAAGGGATTTGAAGCCCCGTTTCACTCTCCTTCGACCATGTCAAAGTCCTTTGACCCTCCTTAATGATAATCTTCATCCATGTGGCATCTTTTAATAGCACTAAGGAGTCATCAAGCACCTCAAGCATCATGCGTATCCCATCCAAAGGTCCGGAGGCAATTTAGCTTATATCACCCCTATAGGAAAACTTCTCCATAGACGCAAAATCGACTCCCCACCTCCCTTGATTTCACTCGCGAATACTAGAAAGAATAATAAAAAATACTCCGTCCATCATTGGGGCTCACTATTCTGGTAAACCAGCTTTGGTTCCACCCCCTAAACTCCAAAATCAGCAACCAAAAAACCGATCCATTGTTTCGATTCAGTTGACTCCCACAGGAAAACAACAACAGCCAGTTGACCACCACCCATATCCTTCCACCTCGCTAGAAAATGCGACCTGACTAGTCCCCTCTGTGATTTCTCTTCTCTATTTGCTTTGTGTGTGATTGTTTACAAGTTAACTAACATATTTCCACAAGAAGTTACAATCCAATTAGATGTAGGAAAAGGTAGCTCATTGTGAGTTGGAAAAGGTTAAATCTCTTCCTATATATATATGCACAAATTAAATTTCTTCCTATATATATATACACGAACCTACATACAAATTCTTAATTCCATCATTCATTCAAAATTCTAAATTAAAAGAAGTAAGATTACAACATGCATTAGAAGAAATAGTATGTTCTTTGGGTTGGATCAAACGGCCCTGTACATTTGGCTACGCCTTCCTCCTCCACAAATTATGTAATAGCAACAGCTGTCAAATCCGCACTAGTTGAAAATTCATTTTCCCTAATAATAGAACAAAATATCTTGAACAAATCAAAAGGTTCGCCTAACATCGTTTGATGATTCGGTGAAGATAAAAGTGTAGAATACGGTAAAAAGATGTACAATCTCTTTATCGAATGTGCTCCTAGTGGAACTTTATGATATTACATCCTTTTTAATGGAAAAATTCCAGAATTAGAGGTGGCGAGCTGTACGTTTCAACTCTTAATAGGAATTTGTCACATTCATAATAAAGGGTATTCTCATTGCGATATAAAATTGTGCAATATACTTGTTTTTCCGACTAGCAAGTTAATAAAGATTGTTGATTTTGAAACAACCACAGAAGTAACAACTCGTGATAATTATCAAGATTATGATCTATGCATTGTAGGGTATGTTGTTTTAAAGATGCTCACTGGAGTTCCTACTTGGTGTATGGAAAAGATTAGCCCGTATCTTGGTGAGGAGATTACGGAGCAACTATCACTGATGGTAAAGATTTTGTGACCAACTGTTTGCTTTGTGATTTTCGTATGGACTAATTAATCATCAATTTATTCAGAATACAACTACTTATGACAATGAAGATCAGTTGATCAAAGATAATCCTTTTGGTGATAATTGGGTTTCAGAGCATGGTCTATTTACAACTTGTGTTGAACATTGATGAACCTACAACAGAGCCATATGAATGATCAAAGCAATTCATTAATATAGACCTGGCCAAAACCAATATGACATGACTGACTTGTCTCTTATCGAAATCAATAAGAGTACTCTAGATTGGAAGATAAAGGTCGAGACAGATGTCTAGTTCCCCTTGATGGGAGTGTTCTGAACATAGATATGGTATTTACACATTCCAAATATGACAAATAATTGTTTGATTTGATCAACTTTGAGCTTCGTTTTAGAGTTTTTATCTTTTCAAATTTTATAAATCGTATGATCTACCATAAAAAAAACATCTGAAGATATTACAAGTATCACAAATAAACATTCTATTTATTTATAATGATGATCAAGAGTTCTATTTTTAACACACTCATTGGTGGCTTAATTATTGATATTCATCGATACTTCACTTTTTAGGTCACAAACAAAACTTTGAGGCATCTTATTTAGTTTGCTTTTAGTGTTCTCTAGTTTAACACCACAAAGTCTGTTGGTTCAGAAGAAAGGTTGATATCTAGTGACATATCTAGTGACCAATATAATAACTAGAAATTTAGTTATCAATTTTGTAGGTCATGTACAATATCTTTTAAGGAAAAATCAATATTTATATTATAAAATCTATTTTTTTTAATTTTTGAGATGCAAAGTGTACCTTTGATCTCTCGAGCTTCATATTTCAATTTTAGTTGGCTTAATCTAATTAACTTTCTTTTTATATGACATTTAAAAAAAATGACGTATTAAATGATGCTACTTGGCACACTTTCGTTGTTCCAAAAATATCTTTTAGTTTTGATTTATTTTATTTTTATCTTGCCCGGTAAGACTTGGTACGTTAGAGTATCCATATACACCAAAAATACATTATACTCTCATCACATAATTTTATCTACCACGAATTGAAGAAGCATGAAAAAAAAAATCTCCATTAAAGAATAATATATATACAGAAACTGCATACACACATATAGGAGGAGAAGCCATGAACGGACCCCTATGGACAAACTTCTCCAATGATGCAAAATTGGCCCCCCACCTCCCTTGATTTCACCCGCGAACACAAGAAACAATAACCAAAAATACTCCGTCCATCACTGGAGATCACTGTTCCAGTGAACCAGCTATGGTGACGCCTCCTAAATTCCAAAATTAACGATATAAAAAACTGATCCATTGTTCCGATTCAGTCGACTCCCACCTATTGAAAACAACAATAACCAGTTGACAACAACCCATCTACTTCCACCACACCAGAAAATACGACCCGACCAGTGCCCACCGGGATTTTTCTTTCGCTATTTGCTTTGTGTGTGATTGTTTACTAGTCAACTCACATATTTCCACAAGAAGATACAATCCAATTAGATGTAGGAAAAGGTAGCTCATTGTGAGTTAGAAAAGGTTAAACCTCTTCGTATATATGTACGAACCTACAACAAATTCTTCATTCCATCATTCATATAAGATTCTAAATTAAAAGAAGCAAATTCAGAATATGAATTGGAAAAAACAATACGATCTTGGGGTTGGATCAAACGGCCCGGTACATTTGGCTATGCCTTCTTCCTCCACGAATTATGTAATTGCAGCAGCTGTCAAATTCGCTCTAGTTGCAAAGTCGTTTAAACAAAAACTAGTTCGAAAAATTTGGAACAAACAAACAGGTTCGCCATACATCATTCGAAGTTTCGGTGAAGATAAAAGTGTGAAATACTGTAAAAAGACATACAATCTCTTGCTCGAATGTGCCCCTAGTGGCACTATACGAAATTACATCCGTTTTAATGGAAAAATTCTAGAACCAAAGGTAGTGCACTATGCGTATCAACTCTTAATGATCATTCGTCACATTCATAATAAAGGATATTCTCATTGCGATATAAAATAGAGTAACATACTTCTTTTTCCAAGTCAATAAAGATTGTTGATTTTGGAACAGCCACAGAAGTAACAATTCGTGATGATTATTGAGTTTATGATATGCTTGTTGTAGGGTATGTTAGCGTAAAGATGCTCACTGGAGATCCTCCTTGCGATCAAGGGCGGACCAAGCATTGTGGTTGGTGGTTCCCGAGACCCCCAAACATTTTAATTCATTTGTCTCCAACTTTATTTTTTTCTATTTTTTCTTTTTTCTTAAGAATTATCTATTTTTTTTTCTTTTTTTAATTCATTTGTCTTTAACCTTTATTTTTCTTTTATTTTTGATTTTTATCAGTTCTCTTTTTTTTTTCCCTCATTTTCCTCAAACTTTATTTTTATTTTTTTCCTCTCATTTTTTATTTTCTTAATTTTTTTAAATCTTCGCGTTTTTCTTAATCTTTATTTTTTTCTTGCCTTTTTTTTCTCACTCTTTTTTTTATTTCTCTATTTTGTTTAATCATTTTTTTTTCAGTTTTCTTTTTTTTCCTCATTTTTTTCAAACTTTATTTTTATTTTTCCTCTCATTTTTTTCTTAATTTTTTTAGTTCTTCACTTTTTCTTGATCTTTATGTTTTTTCTTTTCTTTTTTCCTCAATATTTTTTTTATTTCTCTTTTTTTTTATCATTTTTTTCTGTTTTCTCAACTTCTATTGTATTTGCTAATAAATAAAAAATTGGATAATCCACAAAGGGATTTTTTTTTTGCATCAAAGCAAATTAAGGGCATGAATTGTTGTTACGAAGTTCTTTGAAAATTCTTGAGATAAGTCGTGTCTCTAAGGCGAGAGTTGTAGAATATCTCATAAATAAAGACATAATGTGGTAGTGTCAACTCTTGCCCGTAGGGCATAATTTATTATTTGAAAGTCCTTGAGCAAAATCTTGCCTCTAAGACAAGAGTTGTAGAACATCCCATAAATGAAGACATAACTAGTAGTGTCAACTCATGCCCGTGGGGCATAATTTATTATTAGAAAGTCCTTGAACTAAATCTTGCCTCTAAGGGAAGAGTTGTAGAACATCCCATAAATAAAGACATAACTGGTAGTGTCAACTCTTACCCATGAGGCATAATTTATTATTTGAAAGTCATTGAACTACATCTTTCCTCTAAGGCAAGAGTTGTAGAACATCTCATAAATAAAAACATAACGTGGTAGTGTCAACTCTTGCCCATGGGACATAATTTGTAGTTTGAAAATCCTTGAACATCTCATAAATGAAAACATAATGTGATAGAGTCAACTCTTGCTCATGGAGCATGATTTGTAGTTTGAAAGTCCTTGAGCTAATTAAGTATTGCCTCTAAGGCAATAGTTGTAGAACATCTCATAAATAAGAACATAACATGGTAGAGTCAACTCTTGCCTGTGGGGCATAATTTATAGTTTGAAAGTCCTTGAGCCAAGTCTTGCCTCTAAGGCAATAATTGTAGAACATCTCATAAATGAAAATATAACATAGTAGAGTTAACTCTTTCCCGTGGGGCATAATTTGTAGTTTGAAAGTCCTTGAGTCAAGTCTGGCCTCTAAATCAATAGTTGTCGAACATCTCATAAATGAAAACATAATGTGGTAGAGTCAATTCTTACCCGTGGGGCATAATTTGTTGTTTGAAAGTACTTGAGCTAAGTCTTGCCTCTAAGGCAATAGTTGTAGAACATCTCATAAATGAAAACATAACGTGATAGAGTCAAATCTTGCTCGTGGGGCATAATTAGTTGTTTGAAAGTCCTCGAGCCAAGTCTTGCCTCTAAGATAATAGTTGTAGAATATCTCATAGATGAAAAAAAATGTGGTAAACTCTTGCCCGTGGGGCCTAATTTATAGTTTGAAAGTCCTTGAGCTAAGTCTTGCCTCTAAGAAAATAGTTGTAGAACATCTCATAAATCAAAATACAATGTGACAGTGTCAACTCTTTTTCATGAAACATAACTTCTTGTTTGAAAGTCATAAGTCTTGCCTCTACAATGTAGTAGTTTCAACTCGTGCCCATGAAACGTAGCTTATTGTTCGAAAGTCGTAAGTCTTACCTTTATAATGTGATAGTGTCAACTGTTACTCGGGAGATGTAATTTGAATGGAAGAAATTGAAGAAAAGAACAAAAATAATAAAAAATGCAAAAAAAGAAGAAAATGAAGAAAAATATTAAAACAATAAAAATCAAAGAAAATGTAGAAGTTGTGAAATAATAGGAAAAAAATAAAGGTTGATAAAAGAAAAGAAAGATTAAATAAAAATAAAGGTCGAGAAAATTAAAAAAAATAAAAATCAAAGAAAAAAAATTATACAAGTAGACGTTGAAAGGTGTAAATAAAAAAAGTAAGGGTTGAGAAAAACTAAAACAAACAAAAAAAGGAGAGGAAATAAAAAAAATAATAATAATATAAATTTTTTAAAAAAAAGTTGAGAGGAAAAAAGTAAGGGTTGAGAAAATTAAAAATAAAAAGAGAAAATAAAAAATAAAAATCAAAGTAAAATTAAAAAGAGAAAAAAAAAAGTTGAAAGATATAAAGATGGAGTTGTTATCCATTATGAGGATCATTTATGCAATTTACTCCATTGATTAGTGGTAATTTTGTCCAAAAAAATACTAGTTAATCGATAAAAACTATTTTAAGAAAGCGTTTTTATTTGGGGCTGAAATTTGAAAGTCATCCTAATTTGAGTCTATTTTTTAGATTCACCCCAAGAATATGTATATTTGGTTAAAGAATATGTATAACTTCTAATTCTCTTTATTTTTTAATTTAATTTGATAACAAAAAGAATAAATTATTATAATATAACATAAAATGAATTATTATTAACAAATTAAAGCACATGGGTATCAAAGTTGGTACAGAACTTGAAGCACGACTATATTTCAATACCTTTTTTTTTTTTTTTAACATTGAACTGAATAGTTTAACTTCTTTAATTACAATTAAGTTCAAAAAACAAAACTTAGAAGTAGTTGTAGATATTGAAATTTTGTGGACTCTACAAGAAGTATTCAATTTTTATTAGAGTTCTTGGGAGCTACTTACTATAAATCTAGTTTGGTGGCAACTCTATCCAAAACTCTAAATTACGCCTGTATAAAGGGAGCAAATATCCACTAACGACCCTCGAATTATGGAGAATTCCATATCAAATCCATATAAGCTACTGACAGCCCTCGAATTATGAAGAAAATTAGGAGAGTAGAATCAAGGAAGGAACAAATTTGCACCCACATCATTTATCAATAAAAAATCATGTTTCTTTATATTTTTGTTTGTGATTATAATTTATTTTTGTCACTGTAAACACGCCTAGTGGGACTAAATATGCTCTTCATCTATTCTCGTATATCTGCAGCATGCAAGACCGTAAAGATGGAAGTTGTATGGGTAATTCAAGACCTGTGTTTGAGTTTCATCAAGTCTACTCTCCGACAAGCCTTAAAGTAGGGGGCCTTTGTAGTTACTGAAATTTTGTGGATTCTACAAGAAGAGTTCAATTTTTATTAGAGTTCTTGGAAGCTATTTACCCTAAATCTAACTTGGTGGTTACTCTATCCTATCACACCTCTATTTTTCACCGCATCCGCCCTGCTAGGGAGTTGATTTTAGAGAAAATGGATTTTTCAAATTAAAGTGACGTCAAGAAAAGGGATTATTTATTTTACAGAGTCGCCACTTGGAATTGAGTTTGGGTGTTCCAAGTCACCTTATTGAATCCCTATTCAAAAGGAAATGACTTTATGTTGTTGGTCTGCGAACTAGAAATTCGAAAAAGAAATTCTGTTGATCGAGGGGAAGGTGTGAGATACTCCTCGAGTCCCGTGATTCTAGCATGAACGCTTTAATGACTTACATCTGGCTTAAATTAATCTAAAACATTTGTTAGCCTAAAAGTGACTTCTATCCCGCTTTTATTTATTTTGAAATATATTTATTATATTGATGCATGACTTACCGATAGTAGTACTTTTCAGCCTTACCACGAGTTTTGATATATTTCTCGCGCCTTTAAGGCATTTATGAATCGTCCTATTTTTCAAGTTTAGATAAGCAACTAATAGGTTTAGAATCTACCCAACTCAATTAGATTGGCTTCAAAATAGTATGTTGATTTTTATTATAACGAATGGTTGATAGCAGGGCTTTCCAACTTCAACCTTAACTGAAATAAACCCAAAACCAACTAAACTACAATTATACATAACCATTTGGTATCTCTCTGGATATAAACTAAAGGAGCCTATAAATTTAAACTCTAAGATCCTAACTAATTAACATGACACTAATATATCCTTATAAATGCTAATAGAAATTACAAAAAAAAAAAAAGAAAGAAAATTAATTTAAAGGATACATAACTAGTACATAACATTGCTACCAAACTATCATTAGAGGACATTTTTATTAAAATACGCAAGCAACTAATTAGTCAATTTGAACTTAAACCAAACATACACACATACACTAAGAAGATGGGAAAAGACCTAACTAACGGGACATCCACCCACGTATATAATGAAATCAAATTAAAAGAAAGAAAAATTAATGACACTTTGAAGAATTATGTAAATATGATGGAATGTATTTCATTGGTATTTAAGTTGTCACTTTTTTTAAAAAGAAAATAAATGGAGATGCTTAATCCATAAATTTATTTTAATACCAGTCGATCACTATTTGATGATTCTTTTCAATTGTTTTCTGGTCAATTAATAATGATCACAAAGAACCATGAAAGAAGAAATGATTTTGACTTAATTAGGATAATCATTGGCGTGCATAATGCCAAACTAATGATAGATAATCATAAGGTAATAATGATGGTAGCCAATATTATTTCTTAGGTAATAAATAATATACAGATTCTATCCAATTATCAATCTTTTCACGTGTGTCTACTTGCAACAATAATGAATTGTTTGAATTCTCCATTAGCATAGGTTGGGTATCTGTATTGCCAATGTAATTTAAAATAAGCCGAGCAGCAACTCTAGACATATACAGATCAACAATTTTGATAAATTGATCAACATGAAATCACGTAAGTCATTTCATTCATGTTTTAATTCATGACAACATTGATAAAATAAATAATGCAATATGGGATAGAGATCATTATGAAAAATTAAACCAAGTATCGAAGCAAGAACGTCGTCTCCGGTAACTCGAACGAAATCCGAACTTGAACTCAAGTCAAGTTGCCACTCTTTTTCCTTTAGTTTTTCTTAAACTAAAACACTGATTTTCTCTTGTTTTTCTTGTCTTTCCTTTCTGTTTCTTTTTCTCTAATCCCCTTTTTTTTGCTTTATTTTTTTTCTTCTCCTTGTTGTCTTCTTTTTTTCTTAATGTTTTTCTTTTTTTTCCGTGTCATCTTCCCTTCTTTGTTATGTTCTTGTGGTTATATAGTGCATGTGTAGGAGTTGTGTCATATGGAGTAGAGAAAAAATATGGGATAATGGGGTGTGAGTTGTGTTATGTAGTGGAGGTAATGGGTAGTGGAGGTAATGGGTGATGGGAGTTGTTTGATTTTTTTTAAAAATATTTTAAATAAAAATAAAAATGATAAAATCTATTTAAAATTAATAAAAATATAAATAAGTTAAATAGCTAGCCTTTTAAATATGATTAAAAAATATTAATATCACTAGATTCTTTATGAAAAGTAAAAATAACAAGACAAATATAATTTTTATTATTTTTTAAAATAAATAAATAAATAAATAAATAACAAAATAAAAGCTTATTAAAATGTGACTCTATTTTTTGTAGTTTTCCAAACCTTGTAAAATAAGATATAAACTTAAGATATCTAATTTAGCCCTAAAAATAAAAAATAAATAAATTGAGCACTAAAATGATATAAAAATGTTAGATTAAAAGCTTATTAAAATGTGACTCTATTTTTTGTAGTTTTCCAAACCTTGTAAAATAAGATATAAACTTAAGATATCTAATTTAGCCCTAAAAATAAAAAATAAATAAATTGAGCACTAAAATTATATAAAAACGTTAGATTTGGTAAAAAAAATTAGGTGTTTACAGAATGCCCCTCTTTGCTTGGAAATATGGAGAATTTTCAAGCAAAGAAGTAAACATGACTAATTTTTGGCCCAACTATTTATTCAAAAGTAATACGTAAATAAATAGGAAAGAGGTGTGACCGAGCCCTAGCATTGGACATCGTACATATCTCGAGTTGTAAGAGAATCAGGTCACATGTAGTTCAAATAGGTGTAGGACTGAAGGAATGAGTTAGAGAGTCGAGTTGAGGTCCTGTTGAGTTTCCGGTTCGTGGTTCCTTTTATTACATAAAAAAAAAAGTGAAACTATAAATGAAAAATACAAGCTCCTATCTATTCTATTTGTCTTGATTCTCTTGCTTCCGATCTTCCTCTTAGATCTTCAGTTATCGCCTCACCTTCTTCTTGTGGGTACCTTGATCTCAAGATTTGATCTTGAAGTTAGGATTTGAGACTTGAACGTGCAACTTGGATTGAGTCATTGACACTCTTCCAAAGGACAATTATAGAATAACTTTGGATGTTTATTCTCCTGATCAGAAGTTAAAAGATGTATCTTGAGATGTTGGGTCGCTACAGACGCAAAACAGACTCTAACTATCATCAAACTGATCATTCTTCTATATTCTGACTGAAGACAGGATTTCATTCTTGAATATACATGTGCTTTGTAGAAAAACCTGCAAGCCATCAAAGAAAACAAAACAAAACAAACTTTTTTTTTTATTTTTTTGCCCCAGTTTGCACTAGAAAAATTTTGTGAGTTATTAGAAAAACTACACAATAATAAATAAAAATGATAGAAATGAAAGCTAGGTATGAAATAAAATAAGATTCCTATTTTCAATAATGCAACCAAATGATGATATGTCTTGTGAATGCATGAAGAAGAATTAGGATATTTGCTTCTTAAAATACAACTAGGGATTGTCATACCCTATGAAGACGAAAAATAAAATTAAAAAAATTAGGAAATAGTGTTTCCTAAGATGTCAACTAGGGAATGTCATACCCTATGAAGACGGAGAAGATGTCAACTAGGGGATGGTACCCTATGAAGATGAAGAAAATGTCAACTACGAGATGTTACCCTATGAAGACGAAGGGGATGGTACCCTATGAAGAGGAATAAGATGTCAACTAGGGGATGACGCCCTATGAAGATGAATAAGATGTCAATTAGGGGATAGCGCCCTATGAAGAAAAATAAGATGTCCACTAGGGGATGACGCCCTATGAAGACAAATAAGATGTCAACTAGGGGATGGCGCCCTATGAAGACGAACAAGATGTCAACTAAGGGATGACGCCCTATGAAGACGAATGAGATGTCAACTAGGGGATGGCACCCTATGAAGATGAGATAAGAGATCAACTAGGAGATGACGCCCTATGAAGATGAATAAGATGTCAACTAGGGGATGGCGCCCTATGAAGTCAAATAAGATGTCAACTAGGAGATGACACTATGAAGATGAGATAAGATGTCAACTAGCGGATGGCACCCTATAAAGACGAGATAAGATGTCAACTAGGGGATAGCGCCCTATGAAGATGAGATAAGATGTCAACTAGGGGATGACACCCTATGAAAACAAGGAGATGGAGACCTATGAAGACAAATAAGATGTCAACTAGGGGATGACGCCCTATGAAGATGAAATAAAATGTCCACTAGAGGATGACGCCCTATGAAGACGAATAAGATATCAACTAGGGGATGACGCCCTATGAAGATGAAATAAGATGTCAACTAGGGGATGGCGCCCTATGAAGAAGAGATAAGATGTCAACTAGGGGATGACGCCATATTAAGACAAATAAGAAAATTAGGGAGTTTTGTTCCCTAAAGAGTACTCAGTAGATGTTTTACCTGTTGAGGTAAGTGAGATATTTTTTTTAAAAAAAAAAACTAAAAATAAAATATTCTCCAGTTTTGAATGCGAGGAACTTTGAAATTCTTTTTGATTTTTTTTTTCTTTTTTTTTAATAGAAAAAAAAATTCCCAATATTATACCTTTTAGGAATGTAACAAAAAAATTATTCAGCGAGACCGAACCCTATTGTAGGATTGCCTACGTATCTTGCATAGCAAGAATAAGGTCTAACGTAGTTCACAAGAACATAATATTTCATATTTTTTTTTTGAAAGTATGTGATTTGTAAATATCTGGAGAATGAAAGAATGAAATTAATTCATTTCTTGACTTCAATTGGTACCAACACTTAGCATTATGGTCGAATTATCTCTAATTACTTTCGATAAAAAATCAAGATCAACTTAGAAGTGATCCCTATAGTTTTAAATGGTACTTAGAATATACTTAATTTTGACAAGATCTTCTTATCTTGCCTCAATCAAGTGTTTAAAATCCTTATTATCCTCAAGTTTCAAGTGCCCTTACCATAACTAAAGTCCTAATTTACTCATAATAAAAGAGTTCAGATTTGAGGACATTTAAGAATCACTCACACTCAGAAAGATATTCAACGCATCAATGAGATACCATAAGCTTGACAATCATGTAAGTATCCACTAATGTGAGAACACTCAAAATGAAATCATGTAGGACTTGTCATTGGTTGATATTGTAGGCTTAGGGACAGGTAGGATGATATTTGGGAGTTAAGTGACTAATTCCTCAATGAGCACTGTACTATTTCCGTTCTTTTGCTATTTGTTGCAGTTTGACGCTCGATCTTCTTTGTTGTGCTTCTTTGCCCCTTGTTTTGTATTTGTTTTGACTTTGTTTAAACCTTGTGTTGGAGCTTTTCCCCTTTTATTTTTGATAAATGTATTTTCTTAATCTTTTTTTTATGATGATGAGGATTCTCCATCTTTGTTGGAGTTTTTTTTTTTTTTTATTTTTATGGGGTTTTGCTCTTTCTTCTTTGAAGTCATCTTTTATTTATGTTCTCCTGGGCTATATGTTCTTTGCCTGTGGCACCTTTGATCTTGAATCTTCATTTGCAACTTGTACTTAGTTAGTGCCCTCAATGAGGTAGGACAAAAGAGTGATAGTGCATATAAGCACTCAAAAGGTATAGGCTCAGATGTAGTTATCCAAAGAAAAGGTTTAAGGCTCAAAGGGGGAAGTGCTAGGAATTAATTTCATTCGGTGGGTTTTGGAATGCACAATCAGATCAAAGAAGGCCTACAATCCTTTCCCAAACCAAGTGTATCTAAAAATTTTGCCTCAACAAACATTCAAGCCAAGTTCTGGATCAACAGAGCGATGCTTTTGAATTTTCAATCTAAAGCTCACCCCACAATGCACATGAAACAAATGAGGTAAGATTTATTTTAAACTTGACTTAGAAACAGAAAACTTTACAAGTGCAACTTTAGTATAATTAGAGATACCATAATAATCTATAGTTCACAACCAAGTTGGTCCACTCTATTATGTCTTATAGTTTAACACTTTTTTTTAATTCATATTTTTAAATATGTTGGTACCAATTACTAAGTCAAGATTTTTATTTTTTTAGATGAGATCGAACTCAAAAGAAGAGTTGCCTAAGTATCTTGTTAAATAAGAATCAGGTCAGACGTAGTTCAGGAAGCTTAAAATATGAAGCAAAAACTTTTTTTTTCTTTTTGACTAGTGAGGAAAAACTTTTCTTTTCTTTTCTATTTTTGAACACTTTTTGTTTTTTTTAATCTAAGAATTTCTTTTGAAGGAGACTAACACCCTTTTGTAAATTGAATGAAGATCACCGAACCTAAGAAAGGTTGCCTACGTATCTTATTAATATGAGAATCAGGTGAGCGTAGTTCGTCCAGATTGCGGCAAACTCGATAATTTAGAAAATTATTTTTGTTTTTTAATGTGAAAGCAAATCTCTCACCTCATTTGAGTTTCGGAAAAAGGATAGGCTTTAGAGAGCAGTTTTCAGCCTCTCTTACACTAATGGATTCCAAAGCCGAACAACATTCTAAACAACCTAATAGTTAATGCAACTAGTGACACAGAAAATAAATAGTCATAAAATAGGGTACTTTTAGACATTCAAAACTTTATCGAGCCTCCACTAAGTCAAAAATGCACGTTATGAAAATAACGTGGAGCCTAATAGGGATAATCATGTCTAAGTTTCTGTTCTACTAGGTTTAACCTGGTGGAGTTAGGTATCTAGACTGGCTGTAAAACGAGCGAATAACTCGAGTCGGGCAGGGACAGCTTTATCGGTAGCAGGGCTTTCCTGCCTCACTGTTGCTCCCTTCCCGTCCTAAATCATGGGTGACTACAGAATCCTTCCCAGGATCATTGCCGCATCTCTGGTATCTCAAGTTCGGAAGCGTATACCACATCTTCGAATATATAAAGTATCTTAGAAGACTTAGATGGGTACGCGAGAGAAGACAGTTTATATTACAGTTCAAATAAATTAAAGCAGTTAAACATGTAGCAAATAACATATTTAGGCCAACAATATACAATATCAGAATTAAATAAAGCTAAAAAAGTCATTATAAAAGCTCGAATTCTGATTATTTCCTCAGTAGAGTCGCCATCTGTCACACCCCTACTTTTCACCGCATCCGACTCCGCTAGGGAGTTGATTTTAGAGAAAATAGGTTTTTCCAATTAAAGTGACATTTTGAAAAGGGATTATTTATTTTATAGAGTCGCCACTTGGAATTAAGTTTGGATGTTCCAAGTCACCTTATTGAATCTTTATTCAAAAAGAAATGACTCTATGTTGTTGGTCTGCGAACTAGAAATCCAAATAATAAATTTTTTTGACTGAGGGAAAGGTGTGAGACACTCCTCGAGTCCCATGGTTCTAGCACGTTTACTTTAATGACTTACATCTGGCCTTAATTAATCTAAAACATTTGTTAGCCTAAAAGTGACTTCTATCCCGCTTTTATTTATATTGAAATATATTTATTATATTGATGCATGTCTTATCGATAGTAGTACTTTTCGGCCTTACCACGAGTTTTGATATATTTCTCGCGCCATTGAGGCATTTATGAATCGTCCCATTTTCCAAGTCTAGATAAGCAACTAATAGGTTTAGAATCTACCCAACTCAATTAGATTGGCTTCAAAATAGTATGTTGATTTTTATTATAACGAATGGTTGGTAGCAGGGCTTTCCAACTTCAACGTTAACTGAAATAAACCCAAAACCAACTAAACTACAATTATACATAACCATTTGGTATCTCTCTGGATATAAACTAAAGGAGCCTATAAATTTAAACTCTAAGATCCTAACTAATTAACATGACACTAATATATCCTTATAAATGCTAATAGAAATTACAAAAAAAAAAAAAAAAGAATCTTGAACTAGACATAATTACGTAGAAAGAAAATTTATTAAAAGGATACATAACTAGTATGTAACATTGCTACCAAACTATCATTAGAGGACATTTTTATTAAAATACCCAAGCAACTAATTCGTCAATTTGAACTTAAACCAAACATACAGACATACACTAAGAAGATGGGAAAAGACCTAACTAACGGGACATCCACTTACGTATACAACGAAATCAAATTAAAAGAAAGAAAAATTAATGGCACTTTGAAGAATTATGTAAATATGATGGAATGCAGTTCATTGGTATTTAAGTTGCCACTTTTTTTTAAAAATAAAATAGATGGAGATGCTTAATCCATAAATTTATTGTAATACCAGTCGATCACTATTTGATGATTCTTTTCAATTGTTTTCTGGTCAATTAATAATGATTACAAAGAACCATGAAAGAAGCAATGATTTTGATATGATTAGGATAACCATTGGCGTGCATACTGCCAAACTAATGATAGATAATCATAAGGTAATAATGATGGTAGCCAATATTATTTCTTAGGTAACAAATAATATACAGATTCTATCCAATTTTTAATCTTTTCACGTGTGTCTACTTACAGCAATAATGAATTGTTTGAATTCTCTATTAGTATAGGTTGGGTGTCTGTATTGCCAATGTAATTTAAAATAAGCCGAGCAACAATTTTAGACATATACATATCCACAATTTTGATAAATTAACCAACATGAAATTACGTAAGCCATTTCATTCATGCTTTAATTCACGACAACATTGATAAAATAAATAATGCGAGATGGGATAGAGACCTTTATGACAAATTAAACCAAGTATCGAAGCAAGAACGTCGTCTCCGATAACTTGAACGAAACCCGAACTTGAACTCAAGTCAAGTTGCCACTCTTTTTCCTTTAGATTTTCTTAAACTAAAACACTGATTTTCTCTTATTTTTCTTGTCTTTCCTTTCTGATTACTTTTCTCTAATCCCCCTTTTTTTTTTGCTTCATTTTTTTTCTTCTCCTTGTTGTCTTCTCTTTTTCTTAATGTTTTTCTTGTTTTCCCATGTCATCTTCCCTTCCATGTTTTGTTCTTGTGTTTATATAGTGCATGTGTAGGAGTTGTGTCGTGTGGAGTAGAGGGAAAATATGGGATAATGGGGTGTGAGTTGTGTTATGTAGTGGAGGTAATGGGTAGTGGAGGTAATGGGTGATGGAGTTGTTTAGTTTTTTTTGTTTTTTTTAATATTTTAAATAAAAAATAAAAATGATAAAATCTATTTAAAATTAATAAAATTATAAATAAGTTAAATAGCTAGCCTTAGAAATATGATTAAAAAATATTAATATCACTAGCTTCTTTATTAAAAGTTAAAATAACAAGACAGATATAATTTTTATTATTTTTTAAAATAAATAAATAAGTAATAAAATAAAAGCTTATTAAAATGTGACTCTATTATTCAATCAAAGATATAAACTTAAATTATCTAATTTATCCCTAAAAATAAAAATTAAATAAATTGAGCACTAAAATGATATAAAAACGTTAGGTTTAGTAAAAAATTAGGTGTTTACATATCTCATACCCTAAATTGCGCCTATATAAAAGGGGCATATATCCCCTTAAAAAGACCTCCATGGTCTTCAATATCACAAAAATTCATGGGATATTTATAATGAGATCAATACTTCAAGAAAATCCATAAATCCACCTTTCATGGTGATCAAATCCAAACATTTCTACGTTCGAGAAATCCACTACTAACGGCCCGCGAACTACGGAGAAATCCATATCAAATTCATATACGCTACTGACAGCCCTCGAATTATGAAGAAAATCATGAGAGAAGAATCAAGGGAGGAACAAATTTGTACCCGCATCATTTATCAATAAAAAATCATGTTTCTTCATATTTTTATTTGTGATTGTAATTTATTTCTGTCACTATAAAACTTTGTTGGAAACAACAGTATTTGTTTAGAACTCTATTTTTAGTATGGGTTTGTTGTGATTTAGTAAATCGGTCAATGGAATTATGGTAGAATTAGACTAAAAGAGTATAAAATTCCATTAATATGTTAAGGATATTTTGATCGTTCACAATGTTATTCGAAGAGAATCTAGAATTTTAAGATCTCAGTATCACATTGTTTTGAACGTAGAAATGTTATTTACACGTTCCACATATGATAAATGGTTGCTTGATTTGATCTACTTTAAGCTACATTTCAGAGTCTTCGTCTTTTTAATTTTTCTAAATCATATGATTTGTAGTTAAAAAACATCTAAAGATATTACAAGTATCACAAATATATATAATATTTATGTATAACTATGATCAAGAATTCTATTTTAACACACTCATTGATGGCTTAATTGTTGATAGTCATTGATACTTCACAATTTAGGTAACAAACTAAACTTAGAGGCATCTTATTTAGTTTGCTTATAGAGTTTTCTAGTTTAACACCCTGAAGTCCGTTGGTTCACAAGAAGGGTTGATATCTAGTGATATATCTAGTGACTAGTATAATAACTAAAGATTTAATTATCAATTTTGTAGGTCATTCACAATATCTTTTAAGGAAAATTTTATATTTTTTATATAAAATTTATTTTTTATATTTTTGAGATGCAAAGTGTAGATATATAATTTTGATCTTGCGAGCTTCATATTTCAATTTTTGTTTGCTTAATCTAGTTAGGTTTCTTTTTATATGAAATTTTTGAAAAATAAAAAATAATGATGAATTAAATGATGCCACTTAACGCAGTTTTATTGATCCAAAAACTAACTTTTAGTTTTGATTTATTTCATTTTTATCTTTCCCATTAGAACTTGGTACTTTAGTACCCACAGATACCGTAAACAAATTGTACTCTCATCACATAGTTTTTCAGTAAAAGACAATTAAACTAATTTTATCTACCAAGAATTGAAAAAACACGAAAAAAAGAAATATCCATGGGAGAATAACATATATAGAGCAGATACACACATACATTTAGGAGGAGATGCCATAGACGGACCCTCTATGGAGAAACTTCTCCATTGGTGCAAAATCGACCCCCCACCTCCCATAATTGCACTTGCGAACACCAGAAACAACAACCAAAAATACTCCGTCCATCACTGGAGATCACTGTTCCGGTAAACTAGCTATGGTGTCACCCCCTAAACTCCGAAATCAGCAACCCAAAAACCAATCCATTTTTTCAATTCAGTTGAATCCCACCAAAAACAACAACTAGTTGACCACCACCTATCTCCTTCGACCTCACCAAAAAATGTGACCTGACCAGTCCCCTCCCCCTCCCCCCCCCCCCCCCCCCCCCCCCCCGTATGATTTTTCTTCTTTATTTGCTTTGTATGTAATTGTTTACTATTTAACTAACATATTTCTGTTAGAATTATTTATTTTAGGTGGACTTAATATTAACTTTTTATTACGTTAAAGTAAAACGGGTTGATGTTATTAGTTGGTGGACAAGACACAGGCCGTGTATTCATGCAGATTCCATATGGGCCGGTATCCATTTAATGTTATTGGTGTGGGATGGTAATAGTGTAGGCCTGTTGTAGACCTGTGATCCAATAATGGCGGATGCACTAGGTTAAGGCTTTTAAGACTATAAATATAAGGTTAGGTCCCTTCTCCTGGCTTTAACATACAAGACGTACTCCCATAAGCTGCCAGTCATCATAAGCAATGGAGAGAAAGACTCAACCTAGTTCGTCTTCAGTTACATGTTGAAATGACGAACAAAGGTACGCAACTTTCCTCACGCATATTCCATGTGTTCTTGATTTATGTAAATCTGTGGTGTGTTTCTCTATAAATTTTAACACTTGGTATCAAGAACTTTTCACATAGATCTTAAACTCTATGATTGAATACTATGATGTATTTTTTTAGAACCTCAATATGATTGAGTTTTGAAATTTGTTTAATATTATCACTAATTTAATTTTTTTTCATTGCATTTCTTTTTTAAAGAGTGTTAATTTTATTTATAATATTTTTTACTGTGTGGTTACTTACTGTGTCACATGAGCAAATCAAGCAATGGCATGTTTATTCCCTGAGATTGAATTTGTTTTATAAATTAGGGTAAATAGTTACACCAAAGTGACCTATTTACTTTACTTTATGAGACTTGTTTAATCCATTTTGAAGGATATCACTAAGTTAGAACATACAATGATCAGCCCAAAGGAGATTTATTGTGTGTTTTAAATTAGTATTGTGATAAGCCCCATTATGTGAAAATATTTTGATTTTAGTAAATTTAACTGCCCAAGGAGGATAGGTTTTTACTATTGAAAATATTTTCTTGCCCTGCCCAAAGGGGGCTACATGTTAATGATGTGGGACTCATCGTTGTGATAAGATTATTATTCTTATGTCTTGCTATTTTGATAAAATCCTTCATGTCGTGTTGTGAATAGTTACCATTTATTTGAATAATAATAATGTTGAAGTTGTTGTTTTGTCGGACTCTAACTTTAAGCAATTGAAAAATGATCTTGAATTTGCTTTAGGCATGGCCGACATAGATCAAGCCTTGTGTGAGGATGAGCCTCCTCTCTCACTGATTCTAGTACAGCTGCTAAAAAATATTATTCTAAGTGGTAGAGATCTAATAGTCTATTCATCCTTTCCTTTAGGAGGTCAGTTGCTGAGCACCTTAAAAGTGACTTTCCTGAAACTACCAATGCTAAAAAGTTTCTTGCACAAGTGAAAGAAAGGTATCTTGTATCCAACAAGGCTGAGACTGGAGATATAATGAATAAACTTGCAGGGATGAGGTGTGACTTTACAAGGGGTATTAGAGATTACATACTAAAGATAGTCCACATTCAGTCCAAACAGAAAACTCTTAAAATAACTCTTCCTGAGACTTACATTGTTTACTCTGCTCTTAATTCTTTGTCTGCTGAGTTTAGCCAAATAAAAACTACCTATAATACTCAGGATGAATCTTGATCAATCAATGATCTCATTTCTAAATGTGTTGTTGAAGAGGAAAAAATTAAATAGGAGAAGGGTGAGGTTGCCATATTAGCTTCTTATGATTGCAAAGCAAGCTCTAGCAAGGGACCTAGGAAGTTTGAAAGATCTAATAATCATACTTTTAAGAAGGTTCAGGACAACGAAACGCATGGTATAGATCAGACTGATTATCCTAGGACCAATAACATGGTTTTTATAAAAAATAATAATTGCTTCTTTTGTAAGAAACCTGATCACAAGAAGAGAGATTGCACCAAATTTCATTCTTGGATAAAAAAAGGAGTCAAGAGAAGGTAATCACCTAGCTGTTATTTTTTTAGTCACACTTTGTAGATGTCCTCATTAATTTTTGGTGGTTTTATAGTGGAGCTACTTCTCATGTTGCCATTTCCTTGCAGGGTTCAAAGATAAAATAAAGCCAAAGAAAGCAGAGTCAAGAATTAGAGTTGCCACAGATGTCCAAGTTGAATTAAAGTTCATAGAAACTATAGTTTTAGACTTATAAACTGGCTATAAACTTTTACTTGAAAACACTCTTTATGTACCTACTTTTAGATAGAATTTACTTTCTATTCTAATTTAAGACAGATTTGGTTATGGTTTTAATTTTCGTAATGAAAAATTAATTTTCTATTGAACTCCCGAGTTTTTGGTCATAGAATCCTATCTGATGGTTTGCTTACAATTTCCTTAACTTTTAATTTTGAATACAACTCTTTTAGTTCTAAAATTATTGGGTCTAAATGACCAATTTTAAATAAAAAATCGGGCATGTTGTAGCATAGGAGTTTAGGTCATATCTCTAAACATAGAGTTGATAGATTGATTAAGTCTAATATCTTACCTTCTTTTTATTTTGGGGACATAGGAACATGTCTTGATTGCATTAGATAAACGTTAACTAAAACAAAAAAAAGAATGCTACTCATAGTCCTGGTTTGTTGGAAATCATTCACACAGACATAAGTGGCACGTATTCTATTACAATATGTGGTTCAAGTTATTTTATCACCTTTATTGATGAATTTTCTCGGTATGGTTATATTTTTCTTATCAAAGAAAAATCAGATTCTCTTAAAATTTTCAAAGTGTTTTAAACTAAAATAGAGAAACAACTGGGAAAGGTTATTAAGTTAGTGAGGTCTGATCGTGGGGGTGAGTACTATGATAGATATACTGAGAGTGGGCAACAGATGGGACCCTTTGCCAAATATTTACAAGATTGTGTCATAGTTGCTTAGTATACCATTCCTGACAACCCTGGCCAAAATAGTGTAGCCGAAAGGAAAAAACATACTTTAAAAGATTTGATGAGAAGTATGATAAGTATATTTAACTTACTTGAGTTTCTCAAGGGTGAAACTATTAAAACATCCATGTACAATCTTAATCGCGTCCCTTCCAAGTAAATTCCTAAAACCCCCCAGTTTAAATCATTTTAGAGTTTAGGGATGTCTTACAGAGATAAAGATATATAGTCCTTAAGAAAAGAAAGACTCAACGTAGAACCTCACATTATTTTTTCATTTGTTATCCAGCTTATTCTAAAGGATACAGGTTCTACTATCCTACAAGGGGAACAAGAATAGTTGAATCTCAAAATGCAAAATTTCTTGAATTTGATGTTACAGATAAGGATTGTTCCCAGAATATTGCTCATGAGCAAACTAAAAGTATTGAAGTTGTCATAATTCCCCTTACTATTACCTCAAAATCATTTGTGTCTGCACCTATACATGATAAACCTCATATACATGTGGAAACTGATAACTTTTTACCTCCAAAAATTCAGGTGCCTATTCTTGAAAAAGTAGTTCAAACACCTATTGTTTTTGATCAAGTGGTTCAGAATGTAAGGAGATCAAGTAGACTAAGACGATCACTACTATCAGATAATTATTTAGTATACCTAGCTGAAAGTGACATTGTTGATCCTGTAACTTTTTTTGAAGCTTCATCATGTTCTCAATCAAAGATGTGGCTTGATGCCATGTATGAAGAGATGAAATCCACGAGTAGCAATATGTGTAGGAGCTTTTAGAGCTTCCTAAAGGCCAGAAGGTTATTGGATGTAAATGGGTTTTCAAGACCAAGAAGGATTCAAATGGAAATGTTGAACGATTCAAGGCGAGATTAGTTGCTAAAGGATTCATACAACGAGAAGGAGTTTATTACAATGAAACTTTTTCACCGGTGTCATCTAAGGATTTTTTTAGGATCGTTATGGCATTGATAGCCCATTTTGATCTTAAGCTACATAATATGGATGTAAAGACAACCTTTTTGAATGGTTATCTTAATGAAGAGGATTTCATGCAACAACCCTAAAGTTTTGTTGGTAAAGGCAGTAAGCATCTAGTGTGTAAATTAAATAAATCTATCTATGGCTTGAAGCAAGATTCTCGACAATGGTACTTGAAGTTTGAGAAAATTATCACTTCTATGGGGTTTGTAGAGAACAAGATTGATCATTGCATCTATCTCAAGATCAATGGGAGGAAGTTCATTTTTCTTACTCTTTATGTTGAGGATATTTTACTTGCTACTAATAATTTGGGACTGTTGCATGAAACTAAACATTCATTGAACGAAGTGTTGGATATGAAAGATCTAGGAGAGGCATCATTTATTCTGGGCATTGAGATTCGATGATATAGATCTCATAAGTTAGTGAGGATCTCACAAAAGGCCTATATTGATCGTATTTTGAAAAGATTTCAAATGAAAGATTATAAGCCTGGTGATGTCCCTGTGGTGAAAGGTGATAAGTTAAGACTAGACTTGTGTTCCAAAAATGATCTTGAGAAAGATTCTATAAAAGATGTGTCTTATCCAAGTTTTGTTGGAAGTCTTATATATGCACAAGTTTGTACTTGTCTTGACATTGCTTTCATTGTCAATGCTCTTGAAAGTTATCAAACTAATCCAGGAAGAATCCATTGGGTTGTTTCTAAGAAAGTAATGAGGTACTTGAAGAAGACAAGAGAATATATGTTAATGTACAAAAGGGTTGACGACCTTGAGGTAATTGGTTACACAGACTCAGACTTTGCTGGGTGTCCTGATGATTTGAGATCCACTTTTGGCTTTATCTTTACGTTTGTATGGGGTGATATATCTTGTAAGAGTGTGAAGCAAACTCTTAAAGCATCTTTCACTATGCAAGCAGAATTTGTAGCATGTTATGATGCATCTACATAAGCCATTTGGCTTAAGAATTTTATTTCAGGGCTTGTGGTAGTTGATTCCATCTCTAGGATTATGTAGATTTATTGTGACAACAAAGTAGCTATGATTTACTCAAAAGATAATAAATCTTCTTCAGTTTCTAAGCATATGGAAATAAAATATCTGCTTGTTAGAGATATAGTTAAAGGGGAGGACATTGTGATTGAACATATACCTACTGATTTGATGCTTGCTGATCTACTAACCAAGGGGCTAGACCCATGGTTTTTATGAAACATGTTCAGAATATAGGTGTTGTTGAGTCATTTGATTTGCTGGATTAGTGGGAGTATTTAATATTGTTATTCATTTGTCATTAGACTATTCACCTTATTTTTTCAGGCATATGGTGATATTATCTCTTGAATTTACATTTATGCCATGGTAGATTTTTCTATCATTTATGTTGTTGATTTTTATTGTGCACACTTTAATATTATTTTATTATATTAAGGCTTTTTGCCTTACGTGTTCGCTATGTCTCATATTGATAAGATCATATTGTTGTTTTATTGGATCTTTCTTTTGGAGACATATATTGTATATCATTCTATCTTGTGAATTTTTTGGTTGTTGCACCATGTAATATGTTGCATACGTTGAACCTTGAAAATCAAGATTTTCTAGTGGAGCACAGTTGTTTTAGTGCTCACACATGTTATAACAGAAAACTGTGGTGACGATTTTTCTATGGTATGCATGTTGATTTTAAGCGTACATATCGATATGAAAAATCTTTTGAAGGACTAACAATGAAATAGCCTCGATTTGGAGTCCATGTTGGCTATTTCTTGTGACACTACCACATTATTTTGTTTATGTCTACAAAACTTCAGTGTTAGTAATTAAGGACTAGACTTGTGTCGTTGGTTGATGGAAGTACTGCTGCAGTTCAACAGTGATGTTTTGCTTGACTGAACTATGTTGGAAATGATATTCCACCACTAAATGTTTACGGCCACTGTCTATTCAGCCCGAGAGTCATTTTCATAAAAATAAGTTTTCCTAAACTTTTCTTTAAAAGTTGACGTTGTCCAAGTGGGAGAATGTTAGAATTATTTATTTTATGTAGACTTAACATTAACTTTTTATTACGTTAAAGTACAACGAGCTGATGTTATTAGTTGGAGGATAAGACATAGGTCATGTATTCATGCGGATTCCATATGGGCTGTATCTATTTCATGTTATTGGTGTGAGCTGGCAATAGGGTAGGCCTGTAGTAAACCTGTGATCCCACAGTGAGGTGTGCAATAGGTTAAGGCTTTTAAGCCTATAAATCTAAGGCTAGATCCCCTTTCCTAGCTTTAACATAAAAGACGTATTCTCATAAGCTATTAGCCATCATAAGCAAAGGAAAGAAAGATTCAACCTAGTTTGTTTTTGCTTACGTGTTGCAATCGCGGACAAATTACGTACCTTTCCTCTCGCATATTCCATTTTTTTTATAGGTATTTTTGATTTATGTAAATTTGTGGTGTGTTTCTCTATAAATTTTAGCAAGGGTGTTAGAGATTACATACTTAAGATGGTCCACATTCAGTCCAAACTGAATGTGGACCATCTTAAGTATGAAATCTCTAACAATTTCCACAAGAAGTTACAATCCTATTAGATGTAGAAGACGGTAGCTCATTGTGAGTTGGAAAAGCTTAAACCTCTTCCTATATATACCGAACCTACATACATATTCTTTATTCCATTATTCAATCAAAATTCTAAATTGAAAGAAGTAAGATTACCACATGCATTGGAAAAAATAGTACGTTCTTGGGGTTGGATCAAACGACCCTGTATATTTGGCTACGCCTTCCTCCTCCATGAATTATGTAATAGCAGCAGCTGTCAAATCCGCACTAGTTGAAAAGTCACTTGCCCTTAAAGTAGAACGAAATATTTTGAACAAATTAAAAGGTTCACCCTATATCGTTCGATGTTTCGGTAAAAATGAAAGTGTGGAATACGATAAAAAGACATACAATCTCTTGAATGTGCTCCTAGTGGCACTTTACGAGATTACATCCTTTTTAATGGAAAAATTTCATAACCAGAGGCAGCGCGCTATGCTTTTTAAATCTTAATGGGCATTCGTCACATTCATAATAAAGGGTATTCTCATTGCGATATAAAATTGAGCAACATACTTGTTTTTTCGACTAGAAAGTTAATAAAGATTACTGATTTTGAAACAACCAGAGAAGTAACAACTCGCAATGATTATTGATTTTATGATGTGTGCATTGTAAGGTATGTTGTTGTAAAGATGTTCAGTGGGTATCCTACTTAGTATATGGAATAGATTAGCAAATATCAGGGGTGAGGATATTATGGACCAACTATCACTGATGGCTAGAGATTTTGTGATCAACTGTTTGCTTTGTGATTTTCGTGGTCTAATATCAAAAATTGGGGATCGACTAATTAATCATCTATTTATTCAGAATGCAATTACCTGTGACAATGAAGATTAGTTGATCAATGATAATTATTTTGGTGATAATTTGGTTTTAGAGCATGGTCTATTTACTTGTGATGAATATTGATGAACCTACAACAGTACCATATGATTGATCAAAGGAATCCATCAATATAGGCCTGACCAAAACCAATATGACATCACACACTTGTCGCTTATCGAAATCAATAAGACTCTAGATTAGAAGATATAGGTCAAGACCTGTGTCTAGTTCTCCTTACCGGGATTGTTCTTATTACTCAAATACTATTGTGGATCACCAATTTTACTGTTACATGTTATTTTTGTTCTTTTCAGCATTATCATATTTCACTTCTAATATCTGATTTTATTATGACTAGTTTCTGGAAACGTATTGCACGAATATCCATTATCAAATATTATAATAGTTACGATAATATAATACATGTATTGGACATGTGTATGGTCTAAGAATATGTATGTTTGGTTTGAGAATATGCATAACTTGTAATCCCCTATATAAAATAAAATAAATTATTATTAACAAATTAAAGCACATGGGTATCAAAGTTGGTATAGAACTAGAAGCAGGGTTATATTTCAATATCTTTTTTTAATATTGGACTGAATAGTTTTAGTTCTTTAATTATAATTGAGTTAAAAATCAAAATTTAGAAGTAATATTTGTTTAGAACTCTATTTTTAGTATGGGGTTTGTTGTGATTTACTAAATTAGTCATTAGAATTATGGTAGAATTAGACTAAAAGGGTGTAAAAGTTCATCAATTTTTATCATTCAACATGATCTAGAATTTCAAGATTTCAGTGTCACATTGTTTTGAACATAGACATATTAACATTTTCTAAATTTGATAAATGATTGCTTGATTTGATCAACTTTGAGCTTTGTTTCAGAATTTTTGTCTTTTCAATTTGTATAAATTGTATGATCTATAATAGAAAAACTTCTGAAGATATTACAAGTATCACAATTCACAAATATACATTCTATTTATTTACAATTATGATCAAGAGTTCTATTATTAAGACACTCATTGGTGGCTTAATTATTGATAGTCATCGATACTTCACATTTTAGGTAACAAACAAAACTTAGAGGCATCTTATTTAGTTTTCTTATAGAGTTCTCTAACCACACGAAGTCCGTTGGTTCAAAAGGAAAAACAAATATTTATTTTATAAAATCTATTTTTTAAAAATTTTTGAGATGCAAAGTGTAGACACGTAATTTTGATCTCTCGAGCTTCATATTTCAATTTTTGTTGACTTAATCTAATTAGCTTACTTTCTGAATGAATTTGTAAAAATTCTAAAAATAATGACGAATTAAATAATTCCACTTGGCGCAGTTTCATTGATCCAAAAAATATCTTTTAATTTTGATTTATTTTATTTTTATCTTGGCCATCAAGACTTGGTACATAATCAAATATACTCTCATCACATAATTTTTTAGGAGAAAAAAATCTTCATTGGAGAATAACATATAAACTGCAACTACATACACACATATAAACTAAAGAGAAGCTTCTCCATTGATGCAAAATCGAACCCCCAACTCCCTTGATTTAACCCACGAACACCAAAACTACTCCGGCCATCACCAGAGCTCTAGTGCCGCCCACTAAACTCTAAAATCAGCGATCAAAAAATCGATTCATTGTTCTGATTCAGTCGACTCCCACCATAAAATAACAACAACAACCAGTTGACCACCACCCATCTCCTTTCACCTCGCCAGAATATGTGACCCGGCCAGTCCCCACCATGATTTATCTTTGGCTATTTTCTTTGTGTGTGGTTGTTTACTAGTTAACTCACATATTTCCACAGGAAGATACAATCCAATTAGATGTAGGAAAAGGCGTCCCATTGTGAGTTGGAAAAGGTTAAACCTCTTTCTATATATATATATAAGAACCTACCTACAACTTCTTAATTCCATCATTCATTCAAAATTCTAAATTGAAAGAAGTAAGATTGCAACATGCATTGAAAAAAAACAGTACGTTCTTGGGGTTGGATCAAACAGTTTAGACATTTGGCTACGCCTTCTTCCTCCACGAATTATGTAATAGCAGCAGCTGTCAAATCTGCACTGGTTGAAATATCATTTTCACTAAAAATAGAACGATGTATCTTGAACAAACTAAATGGTTCGACCTACATCGTTCTATGTTTTAGTGAAGATGAAAGTGTGGAATACGACAAAAAGACATACAATCTCTTGCTCAAATGTGCCCCTAGTGGTACTTTACGAGGTTATGTCCTTTTAATGGGAAAATTCCAGAACCAGAGGCAGCGCGCTATGCGTATCAACTCTTGATGGGCATTTCTCACATTCATAATAAAGGATATTCTCATTGAGATATAAAATTGAGTAACATACTTGTTTTTCCAACTAACAAATTAATAAAAATTGCTGATTTTGAAACGGCCACAGAAGTAACAACTCGCGATGATTATCAAGTTTACGATGTACGCGCTATAGGGTATTCTGTTATAAAGATACTCACTGGGGATCCTACTTGTTATATGAAAAAGATTAGCAAATATTTTAGTGAGGAGATTATGGATCAACTATCACCTACGGCTAAAGATTTTATGATCAACTGTTTGCTTTGTGATTTTCGTGGTCTAATATCGAATATTGGGGATGGACTAATTAATCATTGTTTTATTCAGAATGCAATTACTTGTGACAATGAAGATCAGTTGATCAATGATAGTCCTTTTGGTGATATTTGGGTTTCGGAGCATGGTCTATTTACTACAACTTGTGATGAATATTGATGAACCTACAACAGAGATATATGAATGATCAAAGGATTTCATCAATATAGACTTGACAAAAATCAACATTACATGACACACTTGCAGCTTATCAAAATCAATATCTCTTGATTGAAAGAGACAGAGGCCGAAAATTAGAGTAGAAGGTAGTAGGTAGCCGAGAACGATGTCTTGATCCGCTTATTGGGACTGTTGTTATTACTGATTTTGTTCACCGATTTTACTGTCATATGTAGTTTTTACTCTTTTCTGCATTATTGATTTTACTGGTTGTACCTGATTTTATTATGACTAGTTTCTCGAAACCCATTGACGAATATTCCCCTTATCAAATATTCTGCACGGGTATATTTCAGTATCTTCTTTAATTGTTGGACTGAATAGTTTAATATCTATAATTATAATTAAGTTAGAAATCAAAATTTAGAAGTAGTATTAGCTTATAACTCTATGAGATAAGCATCTAATACCTCCTCGAATTATGGCCAAAGTTGTTACGATATACTTTAACTTCACAGGTCCCTATTATATCTAAAGTCAATTTTGGCCAAAGTTGTAACGATACTCTCTGAAGTCAATTTTAGTGTATTTTTATCACCCTTTAGCATAATAATCAAGTTATTATTCCACCACGTTAAAACATAAACGTTTTCGTAATATTTTTTTAAAAAAATTGACAAATCTTCATTCTTCTTGTTTAGAGAAAACATAAGGTAAAGAGCAAAAGACTCAAATTTACAGAGAAAACATACCAATTTTTTTTATTTGATTTGTTAGTTTCGTTTGTTTAATATGAATATTTCAGTGCTATTACGTCATTCCGGTGTTTGGGTTAATGACATCGAGTATGTTGGTTATAAGAGTGATGAAATTGTGGTCAGTGAACATGTTACTTACGAAAAGCTGATTTCTAAAATTGTGGGAGAAGTGAAAATTGACGAAACAAGGAAAAAAATTGAAGCTCGTTACATTGTTGAAGAAAATGCTTGTTCGTTGTTGATTCAGAATGAAATGAGTGTGAAGCTGTATGTCGAAATAAAAAATACTGAGCGTGTATTGGGAAGTATCCTCTTATCATCACTACATTAGATAAGTCTGCTTGTGAAATGCTTTTTGATGGGAAAGTTGGTGTTGTAATTTGTTTGGAAAGTCCAGCAGAAAAAGTTGTAGAAATAATTAGTTATAAATCTAATTCTACTTCTCCTATGCCTTTGTTGGATAGCAAGGGGAGCAAGATCATTACTGATTGCAAACATAGTGATGTTACGGTTGGGCAAATCTACAAGGACAAGTGTACTCTCATTTCAGTTATGGAGTGATTTGTAATTGAGCATTCCTTCAATTACTATGCCAAAAGATCAGACAAGAAAAGGTATGTTATATTTTTTATGTAGCAGGTGTTGTTAATTTTGTGTACGTTAATTTAATTTTGTATTCAATGTTTGGTTGATGATTATTTTACAGATTGTTTTGGTGTCTTTATGTTATTTACGTCGAGATACATTTTGTTATGAAAATGATACATTTTGCTAATCTTGTATCTCAGTTTATGAAGTTATATTTAATCATGTTTCTTGTTGTGTTTTAGTTTCACATATATAATAGAAATGTCCTAGATACATGTTATAAATTTCCTAGATAAATGTTGTACAAGTTTCACGCCGAGATACATTTTGTTATGAAAATGATACATTTTGTTCATCTTGTATCTCAGTTTATGAAGTTATGTTTAATTATGTTTTTTGTTGTGTTTTAGTTTCACATATATAACAGAAATGTCCTAGATACATAAAAATATCTTAGATACATGTTGTAAATTTTCTAGATACATGTTGTACAAGTATTCAATTCAGTTAATGAATATAAAAATCTGTTTTTTCTGAGTGTGCGAAGAAAATAATTTGAACTTTTGTTTCCATTGATTCAGCTATGTCCTACGATGCCATTTGGAGGATTATGTTTGGATCTTTAAAGCATCATCTCGTCGGGGAACAAAAATATTTAAAGTTAGATTTTTTCAAGATGTTCACACATGCCCGTTAAAAGATCGAGTTTTTACTCAACTTCAAGCTACAGTTGGGTTTGTTAGTGGTTTTACTGCACCAAAATGTTTCAATTATAAGATAATACACACCCCGAATGATATAATCGAAGATATTAAAAATACTTTCGGTATAGAAATTAACTATCAGAAGGCTTGGAGGGCTAAAGAACGTGCGATTGAGATGTTAAGGGGAGAACCTGCGGATGGTTATCGACAAATGGCTTGATATATATACATGTTAAATTCTGTATATCCAGTTTCATATATTATAATGCATAAATCAAAGGATAATAAATTTATGTATTTGTCCGTGGCATTACAACCTTTGAAGAATGGATTCGAGTATTGCAGGCATGTAGTTGTGGTTGATGGTGTGCATTTGAGTGGAGCATATAAAGATACATTTGTTTTCGCAAGAACTCTTTATCGAGAAGGTAATTTATATTTATTTGTATGTATATTTATTTTGTGATGTAATTCAGATCATAATTTTTGTTAATTTTTTTTTTAGTTTGAAAAATCATTTACTTGTATCTGCTTAATTAATTTTTTTCTATTATCAAAATTGTAGGATGCATTCTGTCGATTGCGTATGGTGTTGTTGACAGTAAAAATGATAATTTGTGGACTTGATTTTTTGAGAATTTCAGAATTGCTTTTGGAGAGCGCGATAGTATGTGTGTTGTATCCAACCATTATGAAAGCATAATAAATATTGTGAGTGTTGTATATCCAAATGTGCCGCACCTCACATGCAATTGACACTTGTGAAAGAATGTTTCCACAAACTTCAGGAAGAGTAAGATAGACTTAGTGATATTTACTATGCTATGGTTAAGGCTTACCGTAAAGATGATTTTGACTTTTTTTTTAATCAAGTTGGGAAGATTGATCAGAGGGTAAAGTCTTATTTTGAGGATGTTAGATTTGAAAAGTGGGCATGCGTGTATGCACCTGTTAACCGTGGTAGAATGATGACTTCAAATATAGCGGAGTGCATAAATGATAAATTGAAGCAAGCACGTGAGTTGTCGATAAGAGAATTTTTGGAGAAGGCTAGAAAATTATTTGGAAAGTGAAATTGCAAGAATAGAGAAAGAGCATCTTATGCAAACATGTCACTTGGTAGTAGATTTGAAGAAATTCTTCAGCTAAATACTTCAAAATATGCAAGGCTTAAGGTTAGTTTTGATGTTTTATTTTGTTTTACATATTATAGAATTTTTTATTCATAATACAGGATACTATTTATTTTTAAAAAATTTATTTTGAAAAATGTTATAGTAATTTAATTATTTTTTTGTTGAAGTTAAACAAAATATTCTAAAAAAGATCAATATATATTTATGTGTAAACATATTATGACTAATCTTGTAGTTTAGTGTGTCATCAACATAAGTATATTTTATTTACGATAATGGGAGGAAGTACATGGTATGTCTTGATAGGAGGACTTGCACTTGCGGTAGATTTCAATTGGATGAGATAACATGTGAACACGCGATTGCAGTTCTAAAAAGCAAGCATGTAGCTAATATGAAGCCTTATTGCTCAGAGTTTTATTATTCCGAAATATTAAGGAAGACGTATGAAGAATCTATGTTTCCAATGCCCGATAAGAAAGACTGGATTGTACCACAAGAATTTATGGACAAAGTTGTGTGGTTATGCAGGTCACAACAGGCGTACTTGTAACTTCTTTCCAAAGGAGGAGTGACATTGCAGTTGACTGATTAATAATGTGGAATAATTTGTTATCTTGTAGTTGAATTTCTTACTTTTTTAATGTGATGTTTTAATTGACGACATTGTTATTTTTTAAGAATTTTAAGAAAAATAGTTTCTGAAATAAATAGTTGCTTTCGCTCCTTCGTTAGTTATTTACCTTTATTTTTTGAAAATTGAAATTATCGTGACACATCATATATAAAGAAAGATATATTGAACTGATAATGTTATTAAATTTTATTTTAGTTGTTATGCTGTAGTAAAAGATTGAAAAGATTTATACTTTATAGGATGTATCTTTCATAAATTTATAGATACAAGTTTACACAATTTGTATCAATTGGAAAATATAATTGTATCATGTAGTACTATAAGTTTGGCTATAATGTGTTATTCAGGTTGAAGGCCAACATGCATTCTGAGTAAATAAAAATGGTTATAGATACATAATAATGTAATGTTTTGTTATTTATAATTATTATATAGTAAAATATGTCTTTTTTTACTAGATACATATAATTTAATAAGATGTTTCTCAGTTAATTTTATAGATACAAGTTTAAATATTCACTTCTAGAATCTAATATGTCATTAGTTTTTTGATATAGTACCATTAAGTTGTGCTATAATTTGTTATGCATTTTAGAGACAACAGGTATTAGTTGGAACAAAAATCTGTTATAGATACTAAATAATGTAATGTTGTGAAGGTTACTATCATTATATTGTAATTTATGTTTCATTATTTTAGATACATATAATTGTAAAATATTATAAAATATGTATCTAATACAGTATCTTTATAAAGTGCAAGAACAACTTATTTCGAAACATAAATATATCTGAAATGCTTGAGCATTGCATTATAATGGGTAACAAAATAAAACTATTTAATCATTAAAAAAATATAATGTATGAGTATCTAAATATTACCAACATCATCAAAACATCATTAAAATTTCTATCAACTTACTAGTTTTGTAATATCCAACAAGCAAACAAATAAACAACTACTTAATATGCAAAACACGATCTGTTTCTTTTGGTGCGTACTTGCTCCTTGGCCTTGGTGGATCGTCGTTCTCACTAAAGTATCCGTTCTCTGTTTTTTCATAACCGTACTTGCACAAAAGAGAAGCATATCTCGGACGATAGTATTGAGCATTAATACTCGAACATGAAATGTATAATTCCTCACTCAGATACTCAGCATAGATAGCCAGAAATACACCACAATTCCTCCATTCCAATGAATAATTAAATTAAAAATGTCAATACACATGAGTACGGTAATGAAAACAAACAAAAAGGTAATGTAATACGTACAAGCTTCCACTATTTTGTTGTGCTATCTCAGATACATATTTCACTTGAAATGGATCCCGTTCGATCTTTTCCTCGTATAATTTCAGTGCAGCTCAATTAGTGGGTACCTTGTGCTAAAAAAATTACTATACTGAGGGTAAGTTGGAATCATTACAGCCAACTTTTCAATCTCACTTATTTGTGTTCTTTTCCATGAAGAGTCCATTGAATCATACACACGAATGCATCAATTCTTTAAAGCAATGACTGTCAATACCTAGTGAAAGGAACCTTCACAGTTAATTGAGACAAATACCATATTAATCATATGCCAAGGCTGACCTGCTCGCGTACTCAATCCCTTGATGGTGTTAATCAATGACATTTTCATATCAACAACCTCATCAGTCCTGACAGATGCATCTTGAGTTGCAAGATCCTTAGCAACGTCTGAATTATAGTAATTCACATATGCCTTATCGATGTACACTTTGAAAAAACAATGTGTGGTAGTGTATCTGATGATTGAAAAATTCTTGTTCTTGTACTTCTTCCTCAAGTAGTACATAATAAAATCCAAATGTTGTTCAAATTATAATAAATTAGTATGTTATAGCAATCAAATATAATAATTAGTAATTAGATACGAATTATTGTTTATGTATCTAATGTAATAAATTTATAAATTCTGATAGCTATAAGAGTAACAAATGAACAACATATATATTCATATAGAATGATACTTTTTTGATATTATGTATCGAATACAAAGTACATTCGGCTAAAACATTCCAAATATCTTTACTACAGTAAAGATACAAATGTGCTAGAAATAAATTTCATTAGCACGATGTTTAGCTTAAATAATTTTTATAACTTGTGCAGTCAACTTAATATATGATGTTAGATCTTTTGTTATCATGTATCTAATAAAACATATGAACATAATAAAAAAATCAGCATCTATAATGCAGCAAATAATAAAAATTAAAAATAAGTTTCGTAGTATGAATTTTTAATTAAAGAATACATCTAATTTATGCCGACTATCTAAAAATCCCATATTACAGACTTTAATACATCATATATAGCATGCAATACGAAATGCATAAACTAATGAAAATATACTTTCACGATTTCACAATTTGAGATTTTTGTCATCCATAATGAAAATATCTCATCATTCCAGTACTTGTTTTGTTGATACATCAAGTAAAATTAGTTCTTGAATTTTGAAAAAGAAACTACGAAATTTAGTTGATGAAATTCAAGTGTTGAATAATTAACCTGGTAGTGATCGTCCTTATCTTTCCTGTAACATAAAGGTACAGTTGATTTTTTTAAAAAAAAATAGTAAGTTGTATATTACTTTTGAATTTAGAATAAGACATGTGTTGCTTGTAAAGGCCATCATTAATTCATTCTTTAAATATTTTCATCTCTATAATAGGTGAATTTTTAGTATTGTGATAACTTTCGAATGGATATTTTTTTCGCTCTTTAGAAGCCAACTTTTTCTTTTCTTTAGAACTTAATCCAAAATGGGTCAAAAGGGAGAACGATAAATCTTCGATGTCTTTCTTGAGCGTGATGCAGGTGCATTTTTATCATCTGACACATTCTTTTTTGACGTAAAAAAGGCAGACAAAATTGCGGTGTCACTAATCTCATACTCTGTTGGAGTTGTTGGTGGAGGCTTGTAAACTGTCAATGCCAAATCATGTTCTCGGCCTGAAATAATACTTTCAAGCGGCTACATTTCTTAAACAACAATGTCACTCTGCTTCTCAATTCCAACATCCTGAAAATAATTTAAAATACTAAGAAATTTTTTATCAAGAAAGTCCAGTTATTTTAAAACTAAAATAGTACTAATAATGTCCATTTATGTATCTTAACTTTACCAGTAAGTAGTAACTTGTATCTCAATTTTATTTGAACTTGTATCTCTATTATATTTTAAAATAGAGTGCATTTTATTAAAGTGATAATCATTGGTACTTGTTGTTTGTTTCTTGTATATCAAGTATTAAAAGTGTAGGAATTGAGTCATTTGTCAAATTGCAAACAAAGCCAACACAATTCTAGGCATTTGATGATTATCTCTTAAGCATTAAATATTGCCTCATGTGCAGAACCATAATAGCCCCAATTAAGAATGAATCATTTTCTGTGTTACTATTCTCAGTGCCATAAAAACAAAAAGAGCCAAGATTTGTGTATTCTTTTCTTAGATAAGTGCAGGTGTTATTCTTAAGTTAAGGTTTTCCCAGTTATCACACACTAATGTCTAAAAAGACATCCTGATACATTGAAGATTATGTTATGCCCAATGTTTGAAAAAAAGTTTTAATAGACATCTTGAACTTGTTTTTCAGAATTATATAAGAAGATTTTAAAGACTTTTAGTTGTCATAATTGATTGTATAGCATGGTTAAGAAAAAAGGAGCCTGTGTACTATATGAATTTCTAAAGGAGGATGGTTTCACAGCTTGAACTTGTACCTCAACTTTATATTAACTTGTATCTGAACTTTATTTTAACTTGTATCTCGACTTTATTTTAACTTGTTTTTAAACTTTAATTCAACATGTATCTAAACTTATCTTAATTTGTATATCAACTTTATTTTAACTTATTTCTGAACTTTATTTTAACTTGTATCTGGAATTTATTTTTACTTGTATGTTAACTTTATTTTAACTTGTATATAAACTTTATTCTAATTTGTATCTCAACTTTACTTTAAATTTATTTTAACTTGTATCTAAACTTTATTTTAGCTTGTATGTCAGCTTTATTTTAAATTGTAATTCAACTGTGTTTAAACTTGTATGTAAACATTCTTTTAAATTTAAAATATTAATAACATAACTGTCTGTTCAAATTTTTTTTAAAATAAATTAGATTCTAACTACTAAATTAATTAAACTGTACAAAATACTTAAATATTGATTACATATATGTCTTAATTTACATTTATCATTTCAAGCATGTCAAAATAATCATGTTAATTACAAAACACATAATGAATGTTAATTACCTTTTCATGTTGTTCACCATTTTTGAGAAATGATGGTGCTTGGTTGGCTTTATCATCCTCCATTTCAACTGGTTTGACAGTTTCCTTCACTACACTATCAGTACCAGTAGGTCCTGCATTATCAACAATGTCATCTGAAGGATCACATTCTTGTCGGCTCTGTTTTAGACTAATTTTTTATCAGAGAATAAAAAAATTAATACAATATAATTAGTTAATTAGTACCTTTGAGAAGTAAGTAAATATTGAGACATATAAACATTATAAGATAATTAAAATAGTAAATATGTACTAATGGGCACCTCTATTTTCTCTGTTTTTTTCGAGACATAATGTGGACTGATGGGATTAGTATGACATTCAAAATCAACAACATCATCTGAATGTTGACCCTCTTTCGGGCTTTGTTTTACAACTTTTTCCTAAAACATAAGAATGAGCAGCATGAATAAATTCAATATAGTCGTTAATAAATGTGTGTTGTTTTAAAGCATGTTACCTGCTTCACAACATCATTTTTCTGCTGCAATGACTTCAAAACTTCAGTGAATCTATCGTTCATCACATGCTCCAAATCTTTAAATTTTTGATCAATCTAATAAATATGCATAATTGATTAGTTAAAATGCATACAAATAATAAATTTATACAGTAATAAATTATAGATCCTTATGTATGTCTTCATTTCGAACTCTAACGAATGTAGGTCAGCTTTAACCAAAAGCTCTTTCCTTTTATGCTTGTTGAATCAGCATCCACTTTACTCTTTTCTTATGTATCTGTTGGATTCGTCAGTATTTGTTAAGTATAAAAACAACACGATATAGAAACGTTTTTATTATGAGAAAAATATAACATATGTTGATATGGAAAATACCTGTTGTCTGTTTTTCTTTTGCATTTTGAATCTGCATTTATTTTTTACGATCTGATCTTTTTCTTGTAGGAACAACTTTTTTACTCTTTGTCAGAGGTTCAGAGACTGTATGAGATACATGTATCAACTCCCTCATCAAAAATTATGAAAGGGTAGTACTAAAGTCATCAAAGCTGTACTTGGGTTAAATTCACTCTGTAATTCATCTAATCTTGATTTTCAGTTGACGATGGCATCGAAAAAATACCATGGTTATCAGATGCAAAACTAGTACGCGGCAAATCAAGTTTTTTAAACTCATCCACAGTAGGAACAATGTTGGCATATGAATACTATATAAATAAAATTATCGATTAAATATTATTACGATTAAAACTAAAAATACTATAATGCCATTTATGAAAAAAATTCAATCAATATCGTACCTTGCTAAATATTCCGGTCATAAACTGATTAAACTAAGGCCGGACTGCAACAACCCTCCAATTCATTATACGAGGTATGTTATTTCCCTCCGTTATAGCAACTTTGGTATAAACATTTGAACAGAGTTCAAACATCCACACATTAAGAACCTGAGGGATACCACCCAACCTATAGAGCTGCTTCTCCATTGAAAATTCTTGCCTAAGTGAGGCCATCAACCTAGAGAAAGACACTTTATTCCAAGGAAAGAACTGATATTTTCCATCTTCAAATATTTTAAAATAAGAAAATAGCATGGGAGAAGCATTTAACTATGAGTAGATAAAAGTGTGGATGAAATATAGGATTTCCATCTGAAGGGCATCTTTTTTGTTTTTAAAATTTTCCTTCAGAAAACGTTCCACCAATGCCTCCTTATCTAAACCATTGGTCGATTGTGGAAAATACCTTTTCATAAGCCTACTCGGAGAAGAATCTTAATATTTGAAATCATCAACATTACCAAAATAATTTAAGCCAGTTATCAAAGCAAATTCATAGATGAAAAATCTTCTTGATTTGGTTGCTCAATCTCGAGCATAAGAAGACATTTTGTTATTTGTCCAATATAATTAGAAAGAGGTATGTTGAGATAACATTCGAAAATAGTCTTCTTAAATAAGTGTAAAACTTCTTGCCCGATAACTTCTTTAATTTCATTCTTAAATCTTAAATTGCATGAACTTAAAAATCTAAGAGGATGAGTTGGAATTTTCTTTATAATATAACACAATTCTAAAAACAAAAAGAAACAATAATAAAAAAAAAGGAATTTTCTTTATAATATAACTCAATTCTAAAATAAAAAAGAAACAATAATGAAAAAATTGGTCGAGATGCAACAACTCTACATTAAGACAGTACAATAAAAACAAATACTCTAATAACATCATACTTTAGATACAAGTTAATACAACATGTATGTATGTAGGTATTAACTTGTATCTTTTGTTATATAACTTTCAATAACAATTAAACAACACTAGATACATTTCAAGCAATTAACAATTAGTCCCAGATACAAGTTAACACAACATTTATCTATCAAGTAATAACTTATATCTCTTACAATAAAACTTTCAGTAAAATTTAAACATCAATAGATACTTATCAAAGCATTAACAACAACTCACAGATACAAGTCAACATAACATGTATCTATGATAAACTTGTATCTTTTGTAATACGGCTTTCAATAACAATTAACCTTAAGAAGTTAACACAACATGTATCTAGGAAGTCATAACTTGTATCTCTTACAATAAAACTTTCAGTCAAGTTTAAACACCAATAGATACATATCAAAGCATTAACAATAATTCACATATACAAGTCAACATAACATGTATCTAAGGACAAGAAACTTGTATCTTTTGTTATATTAATTACAATATCAAAATAAATCACAAGATACATATAAAATTAGCAACAAAGAACCAGATAAACAATGAATTTACAAACGTATCATCCATCATAAAATATGTATATCAGCATAATATTGAACAAATTTGTACATGCAATTACCTTAGGAAGCTCATCTCTACAAATTTCTTCGACAATTCTTCTTCTCTTGGCGGGAGCTTTACTTGCAGGACTGTTGGATCCTCTTTTCTTAGAACCATTTTCTTTTTTCTTGTCCTTCTTAGAAAGCTTTTGACGTAATTTCTTCATAGTTTGGGGATCGTTTCGATGTTTTAACCTATTTTTATGAAAACCATCAATTTCATAGTCAAAATCTCCCGGAACAAAGTTTACAACTTCTTGAAATTCTTTGATACTTTCTAATTGAGAAAATCCAAGACAAAAAGAAGGTTCAGACTCTCTATTCATACTGATAACTCAAACAATGAAGCATAAAAAAGTTAAATTGAATAAATCGCTCTACCAAAAGACTCAAATTTTACATAGCTTTACTTGTGCCAATTTTTTTTTTTTCAAAAATAAAAACGTAAAAAAGGAATTAAATAAATTGAAGATGATTTTATGGGGTGAAATTACCTTGATTGAAAATTTTGAATCAGATGGAGAAGATGGATAGAAAATGCACCAGATTTTGTACCGTTCAAAAAGGAGATGTGGAATATTTTTAGTAAAGAACCGACTTTTTAGTTGTACGGTTAACTTGTATCTCAAAATTAGCAAAACATATGAGATGTTGGGATTTAAGTAATTTTTTATAAGTGGGGAGATTTTTAAAAGTTTAGGAACTTATTTTGTTTATCTAGGTAATTTTGTTTTTTAATATGGGTTTTTTTTGTTAGTTACTAAACAATAATAGAAATATGGTAGAATTAGAATATAAGAATATAAAAATCATCAATATTTTAAGGCTATTTTGGTTGTTCAATATTGTTATTAAAAGAGGATCTAGAATTTTGAGGTTCGGGTGCCACACTGTTTTGAACATAAACATGTTGTTATTTACACGGTCCAAATATGATAAATGGTTGGTCGGTTTTATCAACTTTGAGCTTTGTTTCAGACTTTGTCTTTTCAATTTTTACAGACCATATGATCTAAAGTAAAAAAAACCTTTAATGATATTACAAGTATCACAAATATACATATCATTCATTTATAACTAAGTTCATCGAGTTTTATTTTTAACACAATCATTCATGGATTAATTATTTATACTCATCAACACTTCACAATTTAGGTAACAAAGTAAACTTAGAGGCACCTTATTTAGTTCGCTTATGGAGGTTCCCTTTTTAGTATAATACCACAAAGTCTAATGGTTCACAAGAAGGGTTAATATCTCGTGACTAGAATAATTACAAGAGAATTAACTAACAATTTTGTAATTCTAACTAACAATTTTGTAATTCATTTACAATATCTTTTTAAAGTTTATGATTACTTTTATAGGCAATCTTCATTTTCATAGGTAAGAGATTTGAAAACCTCATTTTATTATAACCAATATTTGAATGTGCCAAAAAAACTCATTTCTCATAATTTAATTGGTTAGAAATAGGAATTAAACATCGTCTAATGAAGTAAAGTACAATAACAAATATTTGATGACAAAATGAAAATTTATATATTCCTAGGAGTATGTAGTGACATAGATTATCTATAATATATTAAAAGTGTGAAGACACTTAGAAAAGTGATTTGAACTTTTTGTCCTTCATTAAAAGTCTCCGCTTTAGATAAAATAATCTTTTCATGAAATATTAAATATTTTATTAAAATTTAAATGAAGAAGGTTTTCTTATTATGGCTATTTTCCTACACAAAAATTCTTTTCCAATTAAAATAGGCTTGGTCCCTTAAGAAGGGACAAAAGACGTTAAAAAAATGAAAAGGCAAAAAACGTCCAAAAAAATTTGGAAACAAGTTTTCTATTTTGGTTAAATTTCTATAACAAAAAATCCTTTCTAATTAAAATCGATTTGATAAAAAAAATTATAAAAGAGGTTCAAAGAATAGTCAAAAGAATAGGAAAAAGAGGTCTTATTTTTTTCTCCCACGTATCTTTTTTTATTTGGGTCAAAATTTTGATTTGTTTGTCTTTAGGTTTGATTATAAATTTTAGCAAGAAATCATAATATTCAATATTTATATGTTCATTCAAAATTTACTTTATAGAAATTTTCAAATATACAATAAGAATAAAATATAATTTAAAAATTAAAAAATCCTAAAATATATACAAAATTTAATTTGGAACTCCTTTGTTATAACACAAAAATGACACAAAAAGAATGTATAAGAATTTTTTTTAAAGATACAATAAGAAAGTTAAAGAATGACAAAAAGCTAAACTAGGGCATTTATTTTTGAAATCTTTTAAGAATCTAATATTATTAATATTTTAATATATATATATTAGTGTTTGTGTGTAATTATAATTTAATCGAGAAGACTATTTTCTTAATTTAAAGAGCAAAATTTTATAATTGAATTAAGAGAAAATAAGTATATACAAGTATGAAAAAAAGAGACAAAAATAAAAGATAAAATCCTCATTCCTAAGGTTTTAGTTTATTTAGTTTTGGTAAATAATTTTTGGAAAAAATTAAAATCTTTCATATTTAGTTTTTTTTTTCTATGAAAAAGTTTTAGAATTCTATAAAAAAAAAAAAAAAAGCTTTAAAACTTTATTAATATCTTTTTTTTTTTTAATCTTCCATAGAGATTGATTGTTCCTTAACAATGTGAGTTCTTCAAGTTATTATTTTGTAGAGTGAACTTTATTATTATTCACTGTCGCGACGCTATCACTGTCGCGACGCTATTTTGTGAAAATTAAATATTTTTTGAACATTAATTGGTGATTTGATTTGATAAGATTACATATCGTGTGAATTTCATATGTGAAGATGATGATGATGATGATGATGATGATGATGAAGATGATGATGATGATGATGACGTGACATGACATGAAATTAATTTTTTATAGTAAAAAAATAATATATAACGTGAAATTACGTGGCATGATGCGTGGCAGCGCGTGTAGACTACAAATCAAAATAAAATCTAGGTATGAGTTTTTACAGGGGTATATATTCCACTTTAAAATAGTTCAGGGGGGGTCATAGGACCCTCTCAAAGTATAAGTGTGTAGTTAGAATTTGGGGTAAAGGTTGGTGGGTATTTGACCATTTTCTCTAGATTTGAAAGATAGTAATTTTGCTAGAAATCAAGTTTAAGTACAATCATACTACTTGTCAACTTAGTTTATGATAATTCATTCAATATCAAATAATCTTTGTATAATAAATAATTTTAATTTTGTAGGGTCTAAATTTTTAATCTATTATTTTCTTAGTATTTAACATTTTGAAATTAATTGAAACAATTAAATGTTAATTTTAAATAAGCAAAGACTCCACGTGCGAGGCACATGCATGCGTTTAAATCATTAATTTATTTAAAAGTTTGGTATTTTTTAAAAATAATATCAAAATAAACTCATTAAAGTGAGATACACGCGCGTAACGTGTATTCTTAGACTAGTTATTTATAAATATTCCAAAGAGACTGTACATATACTCCATCCATTCTTTTTTCCTTGTCCTTATTGATTTGACACTTTTTTTAAAAAAAATATTTGTTTGGTGCTTATTTATTAATTAGCCTTGTTAATTAAATTTGAAAATATAAATTTGAATATTATATACTTTATATAATTATTTAATGAAAGAGATAGTATTGAAAGAATATGATAAATTTCTATCGATTTCATAAATTGGACAAGCAAATTAAAATATATATATTTAGTAAAAGGCCCATGTAAAATGGAAGGGAGGAAGTAATTAGATAGTAATTTAAAAAAAATGTCATTTTTGTTTTTTTCAAAATGACATTTTTCCAACATGGTGGGTCTCAAAAGAAGTTAGGAAAAAGATTATAGCGAGTGAATGTTTTAACATGGCGCGTGCCACGGGAAATAGGCGCCATCTTGTTTCTCTAAGTGCCACTAAATTATTTTATACTATGAGGGTATTTGGATAGAATTAAAATATGGTCAAAGTAGATTATAATCATTTTTTTAGTTTTTTTAGGTGTTTGGTAAATTAAAAAAGCTTATAAAAAGCTAAAAGTAGATTAAGAAAAGTAAAATTTGAGAAGCTGGATACCATCAGTTTTTTACTTTTTAAATTAATTTTTTTTAGGTTTGACCAAAATATTTACCTTTTTATCCCTTATATTTTCTTTTAATTTCAATGTTACCCTAAACTTTATAGCCCTTATTAATTTTTCTTTCTTTTTATTTCTGCTGCTTTTTTTCATCTTTTTTATATCAACTTGTTTGAATAGATAAACCAATATATAAACATTAGGAGCCAAGAAAGTTACCTCTCTTATGAAGATTTGAAAGTGAATAGTGAAGAACTCAAGTAAAACCAAAGTTGAAACTTGTTTTTAGCGTGTTGGGACAAGTTGGTATCTCAAATAAGTGCTAATTTAGCCTTTACTCAAGTGTGGAATTAGTGTATGTTTTAAGTGAGAAGTTTTCAAAGATAAAAGTGAGGTTTTAAGAATTAGAATGAGTTAGAATGAGGGTAAGGTGTTTTTATATTGGTGGGGCGCTGTTTTAGGTCATATTTAAGTATTGATAGGCCTAAAATTTTAATTAAAAATTAGGCCCATGAAAGACCAACTCACAGCATCAACCTCCTACGGCCAAGCAGTGGGCGTAGGTGTCGGGCCAAAAATTTTGGCCCGCTTTTCTACAACCTGGACTTGACATTTTGATATTTTTTCAGATACTTATGGTCCCACAACCTAAGTTTTAGGTCCCAAAAGTAAAATTAGATGCCAAAGTCTGTAACTTACTATTTTTATTCTCAAAATTTCAACGTTTTGACTCATTACTCAACTTACCATGTGGGACTTGTGATCATAATGGGTTGATCACACAGTTTCCTTACCTGGAAATCGATGAATGTAGCAATTTTTACTGTATTCCAGGTAAGTTCCAAAAGCTAAAAACTACAAAAAGACAAAAACAACAAAAATGTGAACACTAAAATAGTGGGTTGCCTCCCACTCAGTGCATGATTTAACATCGCGACACGACGTGACTATGCTAGTTACTCAAACATCACCAACAAGCCCATGGGTTGCCTCCCATGCAATACTTGATGTATTGTCGCGACACAATGCGGGTAACTTGACTACTCAGAATTCATCAAGATACCCATAGGAGTATCCTCCAGGGTTATCAAAACAATCAATTACTAACACTACCCTCATATCATTTGGCTGGTTTATTGACTTTTGAATGTTGAATGCCATCTCCTTACCGTTGACTCTAAATTTTAGCTCACCTTTTCCATGTTAACCATAGCTCTACCTGTGGCCATAAATGGTATTCGCAAGATAATGGGTATCACGATTTCAACCTCACAGTCTAAAATGACGAAGTCAGCTAGAAAGATAAAGTTATCCAGCCTCAAGATCAGATCAAAAGAAATCCCCACAGGCTTTTTCACTATACGGTTAGCCATTAATAGCTGCATCAAAGTCAGTTTAAGAGGATTCAAGCCCAATTGCTTGAACGCGATCTGTAGCATCAAATTAATGTTGGCTCCTAAGTCCGCACAAGACTCGGGAGAATTGGAATGGCCCAATAGTGCATAGTATAGTGAATGCCCTGGGATCACCTTTTGACTATGCCAAATACCTAGTCATGACTGCACTGCAGTGGTGTACACCATTAACATCTTCAATAGTTTCTCTTTTCTTCCTTGTGACCAGTTGTTTCATGAACTTGGCATAACCATGAATTTTCTCCAATGCCTCAAGAAGAGGTATATTCAAGCTCAATTATGTCAGCATCTTAATGAATCACTTAAACTTACCTTTCTCTTTCTTCTTCCTTAGTCGTTGAGAAAAAGGTGGGGGTGGTCTCTGAATTTATCCAAATTTTATCTCCATGATCGGACCCTTACATTTGTCTTTAGAAGCTTTACCTTTATCACTTGTCGTCTTCTCAGACTCAACAACAGATGTTTCATCATCAAAATCTTCTACAGCAGGTAGTGGGGGATCCATAGTAGTGATACCACTCCTCATGGTAATAGTAAGAACACGACCGTCGTTTTTTGGATTTTGCATTGTGTTACTCAGAAGGGTACCTAGCTGCTTTTAGTTCAGATTTGCAGACATCTACCCCAACTGCTTGATAATAGTGGCATGTGACTCGAACTTCTAGTTCAACCTTGAAATATCAGCCTTAATCTCCTTAAGGATAACCTCCTAATTTTCTTGACCCTTCACCGACTTAGCCAACATCTCCTCCATTCTGGAATCTGTATCTAATTTTCCAGGTGAAATATACCTATCTTTCTTCTCTTTGTAGTTATTCTTCTTTCGCTACTCACCATCTTGATCGCTACTACGGTCTTTTATTTGTCATAATAGTTATGACCTTGGTTCCCTTTCCCTTGGGCTCGAAAACCCTCCATCTGATGATCCAGATAATTTACATCCTCATTTAATTCTACTCATATAGTTTGGAATCTAACCCTTGTGCTTCTACTCCATTCACTTTCTCAGAAGTCATTGTTGCAAACTTCTTTTCTATTACCCCTAAATTAGTCCTTAGCAACACAATTTCTTGTGCTACTAAATCATCAATGACTTTCTAGTTGTAGGAGGCACCAATAACATATGTTCCATATCTTTTCTCAGCCTATCGAGTTTGCCACCCTTGGTTAGTGAGTGAAATCTGATCTAATATTGTCGAAGGTATCTCCCAACATAGTCTCATAAAAAGCTTCTCCAGAGATGGTGTATGCCATGTCTCTAGATTTGATGGTCAAGGATCTGTAGAGTATCTCTGATAAGCTTTTCTCTGATAAATAATAATTTGGCACCTTGCTCAGCTTCTTCTTAAACCTGAACTAAGCCTCGTACATGGACTCTAACTGTAGCTACCTGAAATTATAAATCTCATATTTGAGTTGTAACATCCTTGATGGTGGAAAGAACTTATTTAAGAATTGCATGTGCAATTCATTCCATATAGTGATATATCCTTTTGCCAGTTCCCCTAACCATAGATATGTTTTTTTCTGTAAGTAAGAAGGAGAATAGCCTCAGTCTAAGTGCTTCTTGATCCACCCCTAGAATAGTATACGAGTTGTAGATCCTAAGTAAATTTTCAAGGTAAAAATTTGCTTCACCTATAGGCAGACCTACAAACACATCCTTTAAATGTAGAAGTTGGATCATTACACTCATGATGTCAAATTTGATGCCTGGGTAAAACAAGAGGAATAATGGCTCCAGTCTCAACTGTCTCAATGTATCCTAGATATTATTCATCATCTATATATGGCTGCACATAATAGTATACTGGGATCACTTAAACAAGGGCACCTCTAACTCTGTTCTGATTTTCACTAAGTGTTACTCGGTAGTCTGCTTCTTGTCTCTGCTAAGCTAGCTCTGTCTCCCTATATACCTTATGAGCTTCTTCCATTTCTGTATTCTTGGCTTTAACTTGATCTATAAGATTACCAGTTTAATGATTAACAAAATCATATACTCCATCGGGAGGTAGGAGAGGTACAACATCACAAATCCCTTCAAGATTATCAGCTCTTTTCTGCTCAGACATTCTACCAGGTGTTTGTAGTATCCTCTATGGATTCAGATTCAGTGGGAGAAAGGGATTTTCTCTACTCTGTATGCTAGACAAACACCAACGTATGCCCAACAAAGAACACAACAAAAAGAAAAATTCAAAAACTACAATAACCTCAAATCATAAATCAACACCGTGTTCCCCAGCAACGTAGTCAATTTCTTAATGATGTTCGAGCAATACCTTCCTTTAGATAATGATATGATCACTGTCAAGATAAAGTAACCCAACAAAGGTTGGGGTCAAATCCCAAGGGAACATGTGGCTTTGCAGATCTCAGTAGTTATGGTCTATAGGTAGAACAGGAAAAGTAAATAAGGGGATCTATTTGTTGTAATATCAATAAAAGAATTGTATTAACTTCGATTATAATTAGTGTAGGTGAATACTAGGATTGTATTCCCCCTGTCTTCTCAACTCCATAGGCTTATCATGCATTGTTGAACCAATCCAATACCTTTCATGCAGAATCAATAAGTTATGTACCTTTTACAATCTTTTTGGACGAGTAGAAGGATTTCACCTTTTACCTTTTGAGTCTCAAGATGTCGCATTACTAACCCTTATCTTGATCCTAGTTAGCTATTACCTTTTGAGTCTCTAGTTATGAAATGAAACCTAACTATTTTACTAAGATATGACCTAGAAGCATGGATAAATATTTAAACTCTAAATTACTATTTTCTTTATATTTTCCTAGTAACTACTCCTCTTTTGGAGTAAGTAGCAATATCTAGGCGGGATCCTAATATGTGCACCCATTAAAAAATCTGTTATAATGAAGATAAAGCAATGCATGTCATGGGTATTGGTTTAGATCAACAATCACAGTTCCCCTACTTCGTCAATTTGCCAGAATTTACAAAACCCTATATATGGGTTTTAGCAACTCATAGTTGTGAAACAATCAATAACAATCATAATTGAAAGTGTAGATGAAATCACAATAATAATAAGTGTAAAAACCCACAATCATAAATTGATTAATCAACAAAAGTCAATAAAAAAGAATTCCAAGATCAAAATCAAATCTCAAAATCAAAATATATTTCTGAGTACCAAAAGTGTGTAACTCTTACTAAAAGTACATAAGGGGTATTTATAGTACATAAGGAAACCCTAAAAACAAAACCCATTCAAAATAGGAGAAAACTGGATCGATGGCCAGATGGGGTCTGTACCTCCGCTCTATTACTGGGAGCTCGTATGACATATGGTCCTGTGCCTAGGCGCAGGTTTCGGACTGCAAAAATCCTGTAGGTTCAGTTCTTGAGATTTGGACTTCTGGTACTTTCTTTGCCTCCCTGTGGTCCATAGGTCCTATTTGCAAACCACATGTTGTCTTAGTAAGTTTTGGGAGTCATCTTTTCACCCTTTCTTCGATTCTTGAACATACTTTGATCACGATCAAGCCAAAAAATCATTCTGATCATCCATAATTGCTCCAAAAAGTATCCAAAAACCTTTTTTTCACTTTTTTCACAAACTTAGTATTCAAAACATGGTTTCCTGCAAAACATACCCAAAAAAAATCATATCTAACAAAATAACCTCAGAAACTTGTATATTTTCCTTGTTTTAAGCATTAAAAGTGCTATATTTCTATAGCACATCAATAGTCGGCATGATGATACCACTTAATGATGCCTTAATGATTGAATCCTTAATGTAATGGATAGGTTATGTGTTAAATTTTTCAATTGGGCTTAAAGGGGCTTATTTTAGCTAGCCATGAAGGTGTGATTCCAAAGGACTGATACTAAAAACTCATGTTTATTGATGTAAGGATTGGTCTCTGGTTCATGCGGCTAACAGGCACTAGGGCCCGTCCAGGGGTAACACTGGACTCATATAGCCCTTGAGTAGATTTCATGATGGTCAAGCTACATAACCTACACTAAGGTTTTAAATTGTATGCTACGCCCAGTTCCTTCTCCCAGCACGTGATATATATATGTGTGTATGTGTGTGTGTGAATATGCATTTGATTACGTGCATTGGATTTAAATTATGCCCGTGTGTTTTAAAACTCAATTATGTTAAGTTGTTTTAAAAAATGCTCTTGAGTATGTTATATAAAATATATGTAATTTTGGATCGTTTTGCATACCAATACTTTTCAAGTATTGACCCCCCATATTTTAAGTTTAATGGTATAGTCCCATGGTCCATCACATCAGTAGAATATTTAGGATATGACAGAGTTGGTGAGCCATTTATCTTTCAAAAGGCAATGTATTCATATTTTGACTCTTTCAGTTTATGGTCTAGACATGGGCCTTGACCTGGCATAGACAGTTAGATTTCAGTAGAGTCTTCGTAGACAAGATTTAAGTATTGTATTGTCACAACTTGTTGATACAATTTGATTATGAGTTTTCCTTGAATGTTATCATATCTTGCACACTTTGGTTTATCTATGGATTATACTTATGATAATATGCTAAGGGGTCTCTTGGGCCTTCATGATTTGGGATGCCCGTCGTGACCAGGGCCTCGACTCGGATTATGACATTTGCATAATTATCAATGCATTTCAATTCAATTTGTGCTTGTGATTTTTAGATGTTAAAAAGGACTTAAGTTTGACTTCAGTTGACATTTGTTGTTCTCTATGTAGGATTGCAAAACAGACTGAGACAGTAGATCCAAAATGTCTATTTTAGCTTAGTACCCTGGTTGGTTCAATTTTATAGTTTTTGAATCTCATTTTGACCCTTGATTTAGAAAATTGTGAAATTATGTCTCAGGGGTTAATTTTTTAAAAACAACCTTTTTTGAAACTGATGTCACCATTGAGTCTAGAACATTAAATTTACTTTAATATCATATTTTGTTTGCCTGCACGGTATTTCAAACAAATCTCGAGGGCTCAATCTGCGACTTTGCATTGTAGCAAAGTTGATGGCAAACCAAAATTTGGTGCAACTGCTTTAGTAGCCATGGGACTGCTAAAACCGATTTAGCGGCCCCAAACATTGCTAATATGGAACCCAGCCTGGCAGCCTTGTACTGCTAAAGTGGACCCTAACCTTTTTAGCCTTATTTGCTTTATCGGTCAGTGTCGGGTTACTTTAAAATGGTGTTTTCACAATTTTTTTCTTTGATTTTTGAGACTTGAAGCTTTGGGTTATGAGATTTTTGAATGATTTCTTCTATTCTCAAGCTTGGTTAAGCTTTAAATCGCTATTCCATTTATTTTTCTTTTATTCTTGTAATCTAAAATTCATTAAAATGCAATTTCAATAGTAAAATTTGGAGATTTTGTCTCAAAAGTCTTAAAATGATTTTTCTCCAATTTAAATCTTATTTTAACCCATTTTCACTTATGATTTCTCCTATGGATTCCTTTAATCATAGGTAAGGTGTTGATAAACAAAAATTCCAATTTACATTTTATTTTGAAAAACCTATTTCGTAGGTCCATATTGACCCTAATTAGAAAAATAGGCAATATGGGTATTACTGTCTTTCTTTTGATGCTTAGATTCTATATTTGAATGTTTTGGTTGATTTTAGGATGTTCGAGGGACAAAAAGCTCTTCATAAAAGATTTCAGTCTTGGGTTTCGACATCACGAGGTAGATTATGGCTTAGTTTCCTTCAAATCAGGACGGGTAGTTAATATTTATTTAAAAGTATGCTACGGGTATAGGTAATAATCATGGAAATAATGTAACTATTGTGTGTCTGTGTGGGGGCTTATGTTGTTGTTATTGGTGATTTGAGATGATAATTGCTATGTTTGGCCTGTATGGGGGTCTTATATGATATTGTTGGCCTTGTGTATACATTTGGCTGCTTTTTTCATGATAGAAATGACTAATTGGTTTAATGTGATACTAATGATGTCTTACTTACATATTTCACCTTAATGGTACATGACTTATATTGAATCATGAATGGTTGTCTTATTGAGTAAAATTTGAGATCACGTGCATGTATATTAAATAGATCTAGGATCTTCATACTAGTTTGATTGTGAGAATTGCATTCCCATATCATACATACATTCATGAGACCTTGGTGCCATTTTGGAAACACAAATTTTCTTTTTGATAAAAATGAGATACATTTACAAAACCCTCTATTGTAGCCCATAAGTCAAAGAGGATATAGATATTGAGATTGGGATTTGAGAATTGATATAGTATATGGGTTATGAACCCCTATAGGTCCTATGTGGATGTACTGATGCTTGGTAGGTGCATACGGAGAGTGTGCGATATAACCTCGATCATATCGCACCATCATCTTTATCATCCTTATTTCATTTAATTCAGTTATGTATCTTCAATATTGTGTTTCTATATTTTATTTGATGAATGTTTATTTTGTTTCTTTTACGTACCTATTTCCTGCTTATGTGTTATATTTAGGACTGTTAGTAGAGACGGTGTAAGCTACCATTTGGGAAATTTTCTACTTACAGGTGACATGATCATATTGTGTATTTATATACCTTATTTTGTACTTTTCTTGGTTATCCTATTATACCTACTGAGTACAAGTGGACTGCACTCAGCCCTACAATGCCCTTTTGGTGTAGATCCATGTACGAGTACACCATACGATAATCGAGTTTGGGTGGTGATTTTGATATATTTAAGGTAGTGGCTACTCTATGTTTTCAGATTCAACCATCGACCTCATCCTATCTGGTTTATATCTTATTTTTGTATATTGAGATAAGCTTGTAGTTTCTTAATAGATTTTCAGTTGTATTTTCAGACTTTGAGTTGTCTGTAGATTGTTCTTACACTATGACACCAGGTTTTTGAATGGTTTATGGTATTATTTTTATTCAGACTTTCTCTATTGTTATATATATATATATGGTTTGACTTTGCTTTAGAAGTCTCGCCTTGGGATTTATGTGTGATTTACTATTATATATCAGTTTGGCTGATTAGCTTACTTTTCAAGGCTTAACTACGGTAAGTGTCATGATCACCTGAGTTTTAGGTCATGACGAATTAGTATCAGATTAGCTTGGTTTATTAGTCTAATCAATGTAAGAACAAGGTGTATGGTAGAGTCTCGTGGATCGGTATGTAGACTTCTGTAGCCATCTTTGAAAGGCTATAAGATATCTTTAGGAAATTTTCCTTATATTGTTCCTATTGTATGGGTTTTTCTATATCTTATATTCTAAGCTAAGTTTTATGCTTTTCTGTGCAGATGGTGAGGACTAGATCCCATGAGGCTAGAGATGTCGAGCCGATATTCGAGGTGGTAGTCCAACCTAAGAGATAAGGTAGGAGTCGAGAGAGGATCTAGAAAGAGGACAAGTATGAGTATCTACCCCTTTTAAAGAGAGTACTAGAGAGTATCCCCAATCCCCAAGTTGAGCATGCTTGAGATGTGGGTCCTACTTAGGTCCTATAGAGTTCTACTAACCCAGTCCTAAAGGGTTTATTGATTCATTTGCTTATTCATTTGGAGGTTGTCCCTTAAAATTCACCAAGTATTCCTCTAGCTTTGAGTGTTGTACCTCCATATGTGTCTGAGTCTGCTTATGGTGTTCCTCTGATTTTATGTATGATTTGTTTTAGACCAACGTCTACTTATGGTATTCCGCAGGCTCTAAGTGATATGCCTTCTTTTGTGCTAGTATCTAAGTATGGTATTCTGAGTTTAGGAGTTCAATATTCCTCTATGTTACCTCCTCTTCTAGGATCATAGCCTATTATATTCTCTATGTCTCCTATTATGTCTTATGAGGATCAAAAGTGATTTGAGAGACTTACTTACTTGGGTCAGCCTAAGATTAGTGGTACTGCGGGCGAAGATGCCTATAAGTTCTTGATTGATTTTTGGAAGAAGTTATACAACCTTGGTTCTTGAGTCATATTGAATTGCTTACACTACCTGTCAGCTGAGAGATATAGCCAGAGATTAATGGAGGTCACTCGTGAATTATAGACCTTTTGGTTTGCCAGAGATAAATTGGGTTAGGTTTGTTAAGGACTTTTTGGATAGGTTCGTGCCATTCAATTTGAGGGATCAGATGAGAAAATTTAGTGTATATTTTGTGTGCTTTATTTACTACTTTGCTTGCTCGGCCTATGATACCTACTAAGTACAAGTGGACCGTACTCATGCCTACTGCTCCCTTTTGGTGCAGTTTGATTACTTGGAGCAGGGATTCATGACTGTTGCTGAGTATAAGTCACATTTCCATGCCTTGTCTATATATTCTATTGCTAATATTGCCATTGAGCTTGAGAAGATTCAAAAGTTTGTGAAGGGATTGGATACTAATTTTCAGTTGGCTACTGTCCAAATAGTGGTATCAGGGGCGTCATTTCAAAGTGTGGTGGATCATCCGAAGATGATTGCGGCTACTAGTCAATCTACTTAGGGAGGCTCCAAGAGGGTGCACTGTCAGGGTGAGTTCAGTGGTCATAGCCATTGAGGCAGAGATTTTAATGGTTCTCACAGGTATCATGGTAGTTCAATGCAGGCAGCCTTACAGGGTTCAGGTAGAAGGTCTTCTAGTTTAACGACTTTAAGTAATTGGGCATTATCCTAAGATGGTCACTCTAGCTCGGTCGTACCTCCTCAAATTAAGTCAGTCCATAGAGGTTGCTGTGTGTGTGATGAGTTTGGTCATGTGGCCAAGGATTTCCCCCATTGTATTTTTAGGCCTACTCTTATATCTACTATAAGAGGTGAACCTTAAGAAGGTAGAGGTGCTACTAGAAATACACAAGGCTGAGATGGTGGTACTCTTATGGTGGTCGTGAGTCTATCTTGTCTAATAATAGATGTGGATAGTGCTATGCTAAACCCACCACACTTGAGGCAGAGGCTTCTAACGTTGTTATCATAGCTATTATCCCCATTTGTTTTAGATCTGTATATGTGTTTTTGATTTGGGATTGAATTTCTCCTATGTGTAGGCATATTTTGCTTTGGGTTTTGATTCTACTAGTGATCCTCTTTCCATGCCTATCCATGTATATACCCCCATAGGAGACTCTTTAGTGGTGGATCGAGTGCACCGCTCCTGTGTTGTGACTTTTGCTGGCTGGAAGACTTAGGTAGATCTTATTATTCTAGATATGGTAGATTTTGATGTCATATTGGGTATATATTAGTTTGATATCATGATCTTCTAGACTGCTGTGCTAATATTGTGACTTTAGTTTCACCGAGTGTGTCAAGGATAACTTTAAAGGGTACACTTCATTCGGGTCCTAAGAGAGTTATATCCTTTCTTTGGGATTATCACTTGGTAGAGAGAGGATGTTTTTTCTTATTTGGACTATAATTGTGGTACTAGTATTAATTCGCCGCCTTCTTTGGACTCTATCTGTATTGTCCGTGAGTTCATGGATGACTTTCCTATAAATATTTTTGATATGCCTATGAACCGTGATATTGATTTTTCTATTGATGTTAAGATGGGCAGCAAGCCCATTTCTATTCCTGCTTATAGGATGGCCCCAACGAAGTTGAAAGAATTGATGGATCAGTTGTAGGAATTGTTGGATAAGGGACTTATTTAACCTAGTGTATCACCTAGGGGTGCGTCTATTTTGTTTGTAAAGAGAAAAGATGGGTCTATGTGTATGTGTATTGATTATCGACAGTTGAACAAGGTGAAAGTTAAGAATAAGTATCCTCTTTCTCATATTGACGATTTGTTTGATCAGCTTTAGGGTGCTTTGGTATTTTTAATGATTGATTTGAAGTCCAATTTTCATTAGTTGAGGATTAGAACCTCAGACATTTCAAAGATAGATTTTCAAACTTGATATGATTATTATGCATAGAGTTGATAAATTATATGTTTCGATAGTATCTCGACTCTTTTGTCATCGTATTTATAGATAATATTTTGGTTTGCTCCAAGAGTGAGGTAAACCATGAGGAGCATTTAAGGATTGTACTTTAAAGATTGAGAGATGAGATGTTGTATGCTAAGTTCTCTAAGTGTGATTTTTGGTTGATGTTTGTTTCTTTTTGGGTGATGTGGTAACCAAATATGGTATCATGGTCAATCTAGCCAAGATTGTAGTGTTTTGTGATTAGCTTAGGCCTACTTCTCCTATTGAGATTCAGAGTTTTATTATCTTAGCAGGTTTCCATCGGTACTTTATTGAAGAGTTTTCATCTATTATGGTTTCTTTGACCAAGTTGACTCTAAAGAAGATTTCCTTTCAGTTGTTAGATGCTTGTGAGTCGGTCTTTCAAATGCTCAAGAATTTATTAACCTTAACACTTTTCTTAACCTTGCCAGTGGAGGGCGTAAACTTTACCATCTTTTGTGATGCTTCTAGTGTTGGTTTAGGTATTGTGTTAATTTAGGAGGCCGGGTAAGGTGATTACGTATGCTTCTCATCAATTGAAACCCCATGAGAAGAAATACCCTAGCCACGATTTATAGTTGTGTGCGGTTGTCTTTGCTCTAAAGTTATGGAGGCACTATTTGTATGAAGTCTATTGTGTGATCTTCTCAAATAGCTGTAGCCTTCAGTATTTTTTCACCCGATAGGATCTTAAAATGAGGCAGTATCATTGGCTTGAGTTTCTTAAGATTATAATCTTACTATCCTTTATCATCCAAGCAAGGGTAATGTGGTTGCGGATGCCTTGAGCTGAATGTCAACTAGTATGGGTAGCTTGGTGTATCTCTTGAACCAAGAGAGACCTTTGGCTTTAAAGGTTCAGTCTTTGGCTAACTAGATAGTTAGTCTTGATATTTTAACACTTGGGTGTATTTTCTCAAATTTTTCTTTCATTTTTAGACTTGGAGGTTTGGGTTAGGCGATTTTTGGGCAATTTCTTTCTTTTTCAAGTTTGGGTAAGCTTCAAATCACTATTTCAATTATTTTACTTTGATTCTCGTTATCTAAAACTCGTTAATATGTGATTTCAAAAGTGAAATCTGGGAACTTGTCCCAGAAGGCCTAAAATGATTTTTCTTCAAGTAAAATCTCATTTAAACACGTTTTCACTTGGATTTTCTCCTATGACTTTCTTTAATCATGGGTAAGATATTGATAAACTAATATTTTGTTTTTACTTTTTCTTTTTGAAAAACTCATTTTGAGGGTCTGTTTTGACTCCAATTGAAAAATGGACAATATGAGTATCGTTGTCTTCTTTTTGATGTGTAAATTCTATATTTGTATGTTTTAGTTGATTCGGCAGCTGTTTGAGTGTGGAAAAGCTCCACATGAAGGGTTTAGGCTTGAATTTCAACATCACGAGGCAGGTTATAGCTTAACTTTCTTCAAACTGGGTTGGGTAGTTAATATTCATATAAAAGCATGCTATGGGTTTGGATAATAATAGTAGAAATAATGTTACTAATGTTGTGTGCCCGTGTGGGGGCTTATGTTGTTGTTATTGGTGATCTAAGATGATAATTTCTATATGGGGCTCGTGTGGGGCTCTTATTTGATGTTGTTAGCCTTTTATATGATTTTGCTTCCTTTCTTCATGATAGAAATGTCTAAGTTAGGGTTAATGTGATATTAATCATGTCTTACTTACATATTTTACCTTAATGGTACATGACTTATACTGAATCATGGATAGTTGACTTATTAAGTAGATTTTGAGCTCACACACATATATATTGAATGGATCTGGGATCTTCATACTAGTTTGGTTGTTAGCATACATCCTCATACTATGCATACATTCATGAGATATTGGTTCCATTATGGAAACATTAATTTTTTTGATAGAAATAACAAATTTCTACAAAACCATCATTCGTAGCCTAAGAGTCGAAGAGGAGATGTGTACATTAAGATTAGGATCTGTATATTGTGATAATATATGGGTTGTGAGTCCCTCATATTTCTTACCTGAAAGCACTGATGCTCAGTAGGTGTATAAGGAGGTTATGTGATAACCTCGATCATATCACATTATCATAATTATCATCCTCATTACATTTCATAAATTTATGCATCTCCAGTATTATATTGTGTTTCTGTATTTTATCTGATGCATACTATTTTGTTTCTTTTACATACCTATTTTCTTCTTATGTGCTATATTTAGAGTTGTTAGTGGAGAAAGTGTGAGCTATCATTTGGAATATTTTTGCTTGCAGATAACGTGCTCATTGTGTGTATTTATATACCTTATTTCTACTTTGCATAGTCGGCATATCTTATTTCTAGTTTGCTTAGTTGGTTTATCATACCTACTGAGTACAAGTGGATCGTAGTCATTCTTACTGTTCCTGTTCGATTCATATCTAGGTACGAATGTGTCGCACGGCAGTTGAGTTCGGGCGGTGATTTTGATATATTAGAGGTGTGGCCGCTCTATGCTTTCAAAGTCAACCTCCTACCTCATCCTATCTAGTTTATGTCTTATTTTGTATTCTGAGATAAACTTATAGTTTCCTTATGAATTTTTAGTTGTATTTTCAGACTTTGAGTTGTATGTAGATTGTTCTTACACTGTGACACAAGGTTTTGATATGGTTTATGGTTTATGGTATTATTATTTTTCAAACTTCCACTATTGTTACACATGTATGATTCGACTTCGTTCTAGAAGTTTCACCTAGGGATTTGTGTGTGATTTACTATTACATACAGTTTGGGTGATTGACTTACTTGTCAAGTCTTAGCCACGATAAATGCCATCATGGACTGAGTTTTAGGTCATGACAGTTCCCCTCTCGACAGATATGGTGTATTAGTATGTTGAAGTACTCCATACGACCCCTGATCATCTCTATTTCTATACTTATGCATCAAGGTGTCTCCTCCTCTCTATTATTATATTTTTGAACATCAAAGAGACTATCTCCGGAATCAGTGGTCTATCTCATGCTCAACATAGTAAAGTGTAAACTAAGCCTTTGAACATAGCTTTTGTTTCTGCCACTATATTTGTCTTATGCCCCAACTTTTTGTACTGGGCGTACATAAGGTTTCCTTGCCAATTCCTCACACAAAACAATAGGAACTGGGTCTAAGGTTGCCCCTAGATGCTCCATCAGAGTTCCAGTTCTCCTATGATAACTTCTAATGAACTGTCCTAGTGACCAAAATGGGATCATATTTCTCCAGCAAGGCCACCAAGTCCGGCCAAAGAAAATAAATAATCGTACGCCAAGGATTTTATTACCCAATCATTTTCAAGATTAAAGGACATTTTGATACATTTGACACAACTTTAATTCAAGGTCATAAGATTCAAAAGTCTTCTTTATTTTCTTAAACTTTGTGTCAAGTCAAAGTAGGTCATTCTTTTTTAAACGGAGGGAGTAATAGCTTAGAATATTACAAGAACTTCTATTCTTAATAAATTGTCATTAGATGTATGGGAATTTTTTGAATTTTATTAGATTCAAAAAAGGAATAAAATGATAATCCGTCTTCATATTTCACTGCTCTTGTCGATGATAGCAATGAAAATATTGAAGTATATGATCAAAATGACAAAAAGAAAGTTATACTTCTCCTTGAAAAAAATGATCTAAATGGAAAGATAATCCATGGTAGATCATGAACATGTATTTTGATACATCATATGCCACCATTGCTTATAAGTACAGGATGCACTATTAAATTAATAGTACTCTCATCAACATGGTCATGGTCGGCTGAATTTCGACATTTTTACACCACAAATATTAGTAATATTTGTAACTTTTTAAAGATTATAACTAAGAAGATTTTTTCTTCCGACAGGGGCTAAGTACTTTCAAAGGAAAAGATTAGATCCATTCGAAACAAAAAGTTGTGGTTAAATATAAATATTGGTATCACTTTGATAACTTTAATAATGCTATTTTATATGAAAATATTAATGAAAAGCATTCTTGATTTATCAAAGTATGTTTTCATGTTTATACATAAAATATACCATAATAATTTTGCCTATGGTGAATTTTATATGGTCCTTCCCAAATTATTTTACAAGAAACTTATGAAGTTTATATATTGAATGGGGATGATGTTTTCCCAAAATAAACTAATTTAGAAAAAGAATATATTTTCTTTAGTGGAATGGTCACCATGCATTTCTTTATTAAATTTTCTATTCCAAGAATTATGAAGTGGTCCATCAAAGTTAATTATACTACTAAATTCTCATGCTTACAAAGAATTTTTTTTATGCAAAGTTTTGGAACAAGTTGCATCAAAAAAATGCTGAAGGAAAGGTCCACGACAGAGAAATTACAGACTCTATCAACGCCTCCAATAATACATATAGAGATTTAGCAAAAGCAATACTACAAATAGATGATTCTAGACATAGAGATATGAAGAAAGGAGTCATCTTGAGATATGAAATAATTGCCTCTTACATGGAAGAGGTCTAAAAGAGATTTGATGAAAAATCTAGACATAGAGATATCAAATGATATTTCCATGATATTTGTAGGTCATATCATAAAAGAGAGTGAAACTTGTTTTGGAGGAGAGTTTCAAAGTCCTAATAGCACCGAAAAAATTGGCATTCATAATATTAAATTAATCTACTTCAATTTAAGCTTGAAGTTTAGCTAGTCAAAATTGACCTCGAGAAGAAAAATAATGACAAGTAAAAATGAATGGAGAGAATTTAATATAGTTTTATTAGTAAGATATGGGGAGGATATGATATTTATGGATAGAGAGTTTGTTTCTTAAGGATTTTAGGCTTTGTAGAAGATTTTTTGAAGCATGGTTAAAGAAATAGTATGGCAGTGAAGTAACAAAATACATGACAAATGGAGCAATAAATAGAGATGTGCATTCGGTCTTTGTTTTGTGTTAGTTGGCTTCGCTCTTTCAATTTTGATTTTGAAAAAGTACAACTCGATTCCAACCAAAATAATTTTGTTTTGTTTACTTTTCTCTTTTTTATTTGATATTTTTCTCGATTTGATTATTCGGTTATGTCAATAATTAATAACATAAATAAAATTATCTTTGCATGCTGAAAAAAAATAAAAAATTGATATAAGGTAAAGTAATAATATTGAATCTCTTAAATATACTTTCTAATATAAGTCACGAGTAAAATTTTAAAACACGATACTTTAAAAGTATACCAAATGAAAGTTCAATGCAATTAACTTGGCATTAATTAAATGCAATAGGCAAATACATAAATACGTTATTACCCTAATTAAAAAGAAAATAATTAAATGGGTTGAAAGTGATAATTAGCTCAATTCCAATTCTATACTAAAATATTATATTTGTATATTAAATAATTCAATTTTTTTTTTTTGATTTTTCAATTTTAATTTTTCTAAATCCGAAACCAAACTAAAAAAACTAAAAAAATATAATTTTAACTAGAGATCAAACCAAAAAATCAAACTCCATTTCAAATTAAAATTTACTTTATTTGATTTAATTTATCGATTTACTCCGAATAATAAGCACTCTAACAACAAATAGTAATATATATTGAAGAAAAAGAAATTATATAATTGTTAGAACATACTATTAATAAAAAAAAAAAACGGAGATATATCAGTAGATCCAAAAATATGTAGATCCGCTTGCAATAGGGGCAATAGAGAAACTGGGGCTATATCAGTTAGTAATTGGGATCCAAGTCTTGACAAAAGATCGACAATACGGTTGGATTCTCTGAAGTTATGTCGGATGACTGAATTCTCCAATCTCCTCATAAGCAACCGGCAAGATGAAACTATATATTCAAACATTGATGGAGGGTATTGAAAATATTGCAATACTTGTACTGCGCCACTTTCAATCTCAAGAGGACATAAATTTTTTGATAGGAAAATCTCTTTCCCTTTTTGAAGAGCTTCAAGTTCAAAGAATTTGGTATTGCGGGTTTTGCTGTAGCGTGAGTAATCGAGGATCCTATTTCTCAGAAAACCTCTATAACTCCCCCCACAACTTACCTTATTAGCATCATAAGAGTCATCAATATTCAATTTAATGATGCCATTATTGGAGGGAAACCATTTTATGCGGATGAGTCTAATATCATTGAAATTGAGGTCGTTCGACATATGAAGCTTGTATTACATAGTATTGTATGTATGACTGGGAAAAGCATTGGGAGTGATAGCATTATGATTTTAATTAAACCAAAGCTGCCAGATAGCAAAAGAAAGCAATTCTAACCAATTAAAATGGTCATTTATAATGAGATTTTTAAATCTTGTAGCTGAAGGAGCCAGTGAGTATGTTGGGTTTGCAGGGATTAGGAGAATTAGTGGTGCCATGTGTTAGGTTAGGATTCATAATCACAACATGTTTCGCCATATCTACATTCACTGGTGGCTTGAGTGGGAAGGAGTATTTCTTGAGGTTCAGTGTACAATTGTGAATGTATTTTTTATCCTCATTTTCGACATAACCGTAAGGGCTTCATTTTTTAGTGTTGAGATTTCTGTGAAGGCTCTTCTCCTTAGTAGAATCAGAATCAAGGGTTCTTCTTGAGAGAGGGTGGTGGGAGTCGAAAAATCTAAACGTACTGAGCTTTGATTGGTGTAAGTGGGTTGAGGAGTTGAGATCATAACTGATGGTCCATGTATCATTGGTAGTGGTTCAATGGGAATAATAGCGGATTTGAGCTTATTACTTCCATCGGGGTGAAGAAAGGGAATTATATCAAGTTTTGCATGTTCGAAAATTGGACCAAATAATGGGGAAGGTCCCAGAGAGCTCGAGAACAAAAGCGATATGTTCGTGATTTATTGTAAAACTTACCTCTATCTTATTGATTTTTCTTTGCACTACATTAAAATATGTTAATAAAGCGTCATTCTACGTTGATATTAGAGTTTTGATTGGTATTAATAAAATTATTTTTTTATTCTAATTATTTAATTTGTTTCATATAAAACATCATTAACTTTACTTTTGTCGTCTAGGAAAAAATATTTATTCATTAATTCAATAGGATGTTTTGATACTTAGATTTTTTTAAAAGAAAAATCATAATTTTGAAGAAGTTATAGAAAAAGACAAAGGTTGATGACATAATAATATTAAAATAAGCATTAAAATATTTAATTGACATTCAACGAGGAGAAAATGTCCAAAAGTTAAGTGAGAATTTGATTTCTAGAGCAAAGTTTAGAGTATAAAAATAATAAATTACCAAATATGACATGCGATTGGTAATTATGTCTAAATTATTACTTTAAGCCTTTTATTTTGATCAAGACCTTATTAGAATGTGAATATTGCATTACAATATAACTTTTTTTCATTTTTAAAACCTAGTTATTAAGTGTACTACTAAACTTATAAACTTTTTAAAATCCACACACCAAACTTTGCAAATAATTTTCCAATAAAAAAGTACAAAAATAAATTCTATTAAATTAACTACTTAGTTAATTTAACCCAAAATTCATAAAAAGTAATAAAAATTTTAGGTAAATTCTCCAATAAGTGGTTAAAAAGCCACTTCTCCAAACTCAAGTGCAAAAATGCCACTTACTTTGTTTTTGCTTCATTTTCTAGGATGAAAGATCAAAAGGTCAAAAAAATTGTGGGGTCAGGGGATAGTTTATAATTTTAGAGTTAGAGATATGACTTTTAAAAGTCTTGTATGATACACAGTAGTATCTACTTCATTAAATATTATAAATACTTTCTTTCTTGATCTCCACACTTTCTTCTCTATTTTAAATCGGTCAAACTCTCCAAAGCAGTTCCTTTTCTTCTGACGTTGCAGTTCAATTTTGTCATCATAGGTAAGTTTCATTTTCTCCCAAGTATTTTTAGGTTTATATTGATATAATTTCATGAGAAATTTGTTATTTTCTTAACCCTAGATTTAATAAATTTTGACTTGTCTTATTTTTTTTTTTTTATATTCATTTTCTTGTTGAAATTTTGTGATATTTTTTAGTTATATGCCTTATTCAATATCTTCTTGCTAGTAATGTTCATCCCTATTCATAGATTTTTAGGATTTTTCTGTTATTGTTCATCAGACTTTGTGGTGTATTACTACACTAGTCATCAATTACTGTAGCTTTTATATCATGTTTGGACAACAATGGGGATATGACTTGTTTTGATTTTATTATTCGTATGTAAATCTAAGAAAATGATAAGAAGTAGAGGAAAAGAAGGGAACATAATCATCCATTCTTCAAGTAGAAAAATAAAAAGCAAAGAGAGCATCCCAGACGATAGTAAAAGAAAAAAGAAGAAGGCACAAGATGAAAATATTTCTTACTCAAATGAGTTTCATGAGATAGACGAGTATATTGATGAAGGTGATCAAAATGGTTCTGGACAGTTTGATATGGAGCAGACCATTTTACAAAATGCAAATGATGATCCCTTGTTCTAGATTCACAATGAAAAGCAAATTGATGTTCGATAAATATGGTATGACTAGTTGGATTGATGAAGTACATAGTTTTCATGCGAATATTTTGGTAAGATCTAGGTTGGTATTGCTTGTTCAGTTTAAGAGAACTTTAGCTAATAAAAAAATTAAGAAAAAAAGGTTTAAGAGATCCTGTGTTGGTCATTTTAGGAAGTTATCAGAAAATTTTAATAAATTCAATGGTCAGATGGTACACTATTTGTTACTCTATTACGTTATAAATAAGAAGAAGCACGAGATGTGATTTTTAGTCAATGAAGAAGAACTCCATTTTACTTGTTGGAGGGAGTAGGTTTAACAAGGACGACAAGTTAAAATATTGTCTTATTTATTTTTTTCATACTACCCTGCCCACTAATGGAGGGTCCAAGGCAGAGAACTTGGATTTTGTTAAAATGATGCATTCATTAGATTTCTTTGAGAAGTATCCTTGACGGAAGGTAAGCTTTTACTTGACTTTGGACTACCTCAAGAACAAAATCAATATAATCAACCTGCACAATATATATGTGGAGAAAAGGAATGCATCCTATGCCCTATGGCTTCTTTGATTATTTATGATAACTATTATAAACCAACATCCTAGTAGGTTTTAAATTTTTTGATGTTTATTTTCTTTTTTTATATTATTTATGTGATTGCAGGTTAGGACATATGAAGCTTTTCCTTCAAATTCAAAAGAATAAAGGAAAATTAGATGATGTTTCTTTTCCTATTACAAGGATCTAAACATGCTGCACCGATAAAATTGATTGATTTGTCGAAAGTGATCCTATCAACCAATTGAGAGCCTTAGAGGTATGAACTTTGGCTTGGTTATCCATTCTTTTTCAAAGATTTAAACTTAACGTTAATATTATGATTATTTATAGATTGTGAACCTGTACATTATCCCTACAATTCATGAGATGAATAATGACTACATAAAATTTTTTTTCCCTTATCTAGATAAGGTGAAAGATCTAGTTATAGACTTCATGAAGGATGAATTGAAAGGAGTTGTTATCTTTATTTCATCTCCTAGGAGTCTAAGAAAGGAGAATATAGCATATAGTACTGAGGATGCTAAATGTAGGTGCAAGAGTTATGGGAGGAAAAAGGTCAAGAAGGGAAGTTCAATCAAGTAGAAGACATGTTGGTGATCAGGAATCAACCAGGGGTCAATTTCTATAGACCCGAAAGTATATGGGGGTTTACTTCAGCGTGTGCTCAATATCGAATACGCATTAAAGGCATTTTTGATAATATAGAGCAGAAGGAAAAAAGAAATAGCTAAAAGGAGAATAAGCAAGAGGGTCCCAAAGGACCAAGTTGAATATTATTTTTTGTTGTTACACATACATTCTATATATAAGCATATTTGATAGTTATGTCCAAAATATGCATTGACCAAAACTGCTGAAGTTGATTTAACGGTTGATAAAGGACCTACTGGAGCAGATAAGGAAGATACTGATGAGGACATTTGAGGTGTTTCTCTAATTCACAATGCTTCTCAATCATATAAGACAAAAGAACATGCTCTCAAAAATCTGATCAGATTAAAGGGGATCCTAAACTAGTTGAAGTGGATGCCATTGTTCCTAAACTTGATGCTCTAATTGAGGAGTCAAATGAAGAAGCCATGGAACAAGTTGATTATATTGATGCAACATATCATAAAGAGTGTCTGAATCGATTGTCAAAAATACAGCAGATGTTCCTGAACAAGATATTCCAAAAAAGATGTTCAAGAAGAAAAGGTTGGTGTGTTGTCCATTATTACATAGCTTAAGGACAAGTGATGGTCCCTAGATAAAAAATAATTATCTAAAATAATAATAAAATATAAATAAAATTATATCAAGAGAATTTTTTTTCAATTAAACATCCCGACACAACTTAGTTACATCATATGAGAGTCTTCAGCAAGTGGTGACATAAATCAAAGAGTTCAAGGACAAGTAATAGTTTTAAAAAGAACATTCTTAGATCATAGTTTTGTGCTTTTAGAACTATTACTTATTCTCATACTAATTGAATATTATTTCTTTAAGAACTACTAATGGTTCTCAGCCATCCTTTGGTTTATGTAACCACATGATGGGGACTTTCATGTGATGTAGTCAAGTTGTGTCATGATGTTTTAATAATTGTATTCTTCGAGTTTAATTTTATTTATTTATCATCTTTGTAGCTAATTATTATTGATCCTTGAGCCATTACTTGTCCTTAAGCCCTTTTGATCAAGTCAAAACATGATGAGGACTCTTATATGATATTCTAAGTGATGCCATGATGTTTAATTAGGGAAAAGTCTCTTATTTTAATTAATTTATTTTTTATGATCCTTATAAACAATTATTTTGATTTAGGGACCAATACTGTTCTTAACCTCTTTGGATCATGTCACTACCTGATGGGGCTCTCTTATGATGTAACTAAGTTGTTTCATCATGTTTAATCGAGGGCAAGTACCTTATTCTAGTTTATTTATTTTTTAATTACTTTTTTTAAGTCACTTTCATGCCCCAATCTATATATTGGTAAGTGAGTATCAACGATACAGGATGTCCATTATAGACTATAGGTATTATGATAAACTTTGTCAGTGTATTATATACTACTTTATGGAATGAAATTTTTTGGACTTGTGAAATTAACCTATGCTTTTCATTAATGAATAATCTAGATAGACTATATCAAATACTTAATGTCTCTCTTCTAATCAACCATAACTGATTTATAATCAATTCACTGCTAATAGACTGTGAGAGACGAAATCAGTTGATTAGATTTTCAGGAAGAGAAAAAGATTGCATAAAATTTTAAAAATGGGAGAAAAGCATGAACATTTACATAAACTGAAATTTCATTAATATTACACTGCATCATCACTAAATTATCCCCAAAAAAACTTCACCATAATGTACCATAGTGACAAAAAGAGCAAAATAAACTTTCCTATATGAAAGTCCAAACGCTTTCATCTACCACTTTCAAGTGCAAGCTTAGTAGTGAACAAAATTGATATTAGAAATAATGATAAAAAAATAAGACCTAGGGAGATGCTGTAGGGGGAGAAGGTGGTAAGGTCATCTAACATGACATATGGTTGATTCAATAGAGATGCATTTTTATTCTTAATTGATCCTTGTAGAGCCATCGAAATAGTCTTTCGTAGTTATTTATGAGAAAGAGTAGGTCTTTCAATGACAAATAATGGTGGTGGTTGTTATTTTGGTCAGGGTTTCTTGTAATTCTTAGCACCTAAACTCTTTTTGCTACTGTTATTGAATTTGAATTTGATTTTCTATACTTATTATAGAAGACATAAAGAGTTTTTATTTTATAGGCCAATAAGGGAGGGGAAAGAGAATTGCCAGCCAAACGGTAATGGCCATATGGAGGTGAAATTTGTCTATTGTAGACATTTAGATATCGTGTCTTTTGATTGGACAGATGTGCATTATTTTGAAATCATTATTACATCTCCTCGATTTTATACAACAAGGATGTTGCTTATTAATCCTAGACTAAGGTCGTGTGCGATGATATATTATCTCTTAGTTATGCTTTGGAATATCATAGACCATATATGGCTAGTTGAGTAACAGACATGAGACACAGTTGATTAAAATAAAACTAATATTACTGCAATACCCTGGATTTTGGCCCTTAGAAATTCCTGAGCTTTGAGCTCACTGTCCTGTTGACGACTTAACCATACGAGTCATATGGTGTAGGTATAGGTGAGGTAAAGTAGTCATTCGGTGTCCAGTGGGTGGTGATTGAGTTTTCTACCTTGATAACGACTTGGGGGAATAAGTCATTAGTGGTGGTAACGAGCCGTTAGGACAGACCCTCATCAAATTAGAAACTTAGTGACTTGACTTGGCTCTGAGTTTGAGTAGCTCACTAAGAGCTGTAAGTATAGGTTATGAGTAGAAGGGTTGAGTCATAAGTTGTCCAGTATCCAATCCCTTTGGGTTTTGTCTTGGATACGACTAGACCGTACGGGCCATATGGTTAGGTCACGATTGGGGTTAGGAAGTCGTATGGTGGACAGTGTGTGGGTGTCCGACTCACTGTCTTGGTGATGACTCAAGGGTATGAATCATATGTTGTGGTCACGAGTCAAAGGGTCAATTCGTAACCACCTGCATTTTTTTTACAGTTTTTAAATGGGGACACTTTGGACATTTCCCACTTAAAAACCTTAAGACCCCATGTCCCTATAACACTTTTTGGTCAATCATTCTATATTTTATAAGGTTAAACCTCTTTTCTCTCTCTCAAAATCCTCTCAAGAAAAATTGGCTAGGATTTCTCCAAAGTGATCATCTAAGGTCTTAAAGATCAATTTCTCTCTGTGAATCTTTGTAATTCAGGCATGTGACTCCTCCGTCATTGTTAGTTTACTAAAGGCATATATTTTAATGTATAATTTTCATGGTGTTGTTATGGTTTTGAAATAAATATTGGGGGTTTGTTTTTTCGTGAATGAATATTATTTCTCATATTTAATTATGGTTTTACTTATTTTAATTATGGTTTTGCACATGTGGGTACATGGGAATCGTGATTTAAATAAGGGGTTATGGTTGAGCCCCAAATTGGATGATTTTGGTTTTGATAATGGCATATCATCAACCTGTTTGTGGAATTGTCAATGAGAATGATTTTGTCACATAGTTTAATTATTCTGGGAATTTTTGCATTGCATAAATGGTAAATGGAACATGAATTGGTTTTGGTTGGTTTTATATGGTTTGAAAAGGCCTTGTGGCTATGGTTTGATTATAATTGGTTTTGATCAAATTGAAAACGGTGAAGTCTAATTTGGTTTAATGGTTTATATGGCATAAGGTAATAAACTTGAAAGCTCTAATTTTGGTATGATACCAACAGTTAATTCTTAATAAAAAGACTACTTAATAAATGACTGAAAATGTGTAAATAGTTTTAATATGGGCTTAAAGGGGGTCGTGTAGCAAAATCATTGAAGGTAGAGGTCCCAGGAGAACCGATACTGGAAACTCATGTTTGCCGATGTGATGTTTGTTCTTGGTGATCGTGTGCATGATGTCACACTTTATATTTTAGTATATGTACTAGTCATCTCAGGTTTATCTCCTGTCATGCGGCTAACACGTACTGGCCCTTTCAGCTAGGGGAGCTGAACCCATATAGCCCATGGGTGCCTTTAGGACGGTAAAGCTACATAACCAAGGTTAAGTTTTTTAAATGCATGCTATACCCTGTTCCCTATCCCGACAATATATATGTGTGTATGTGTGTGATTGCTTATGGTTATTAATTTGGTGTTGAAATGATGACATTATCTTATCTTTATCCCTTAGTTGTATGCTAGTGTTCACCCCGCTAACCGTACTCGGGCGTTGTATCCCCACGCGATGCAGAAATTGGCCATACTACTATTTCTCCTTCTCGGTAGCTTGAATTCGAGGACAGCTTGAGTCAGAGTGAAGTGGTATGCTTTCATACTCCGAAAGGCCCCATTTCATGCTATTGTAACACCCCAATTCCCAAGAACCAGAATGTTACACGGTGCTTATGATCTCAAAGGACCACAAGCTAACCTTTTTTCTAATATCTGTGCTTGTTCACTGCATAATATAATAAAATACATTCAAAAACTGTCTAACACTTGCCATAAGGTTTAAACATCTAGAAATATACAATACCTTAAACCACACACTAATACATCTGTCTGAAAAGCCTCTACACTGCCTGAACTGTGGAGTTGAAGGGACAATTCCCCAACTAACTCCCTCTACTAATATCAAATACTATAATAACAATATCCTCGAATGATGAGGACTCACTGCTGCTGTACAAGTGACTTCTAAGATGCTCCAAGTTTCACTCTTCTGAACCTATGGTGCCCCAAAATAAAAGAACACCATAGCGCGAATGCGTCAGTCTAAGATGTACCGAGTATGCAAGCAGGGAAGGCTAAATGCAAGGGCTTATGCATGAACATTTAATCAACATAATAATCATGAGAATAACGAACGAGTACACATATATGAATGCACAATTCACAACCACTATAACAACTATAACGACTCCAAATACCATAGCTCGGATACCACTTTACTGTCCTCGGAACTCATTACTGTACTGGGGTACTGGATTACTGAATCATATGATACCAACACTGATCAATCGAATACACTCACACCCCTGACTCCTGAAGATTTATACTAACACAGAAACCGTGGGAAATAGTTACATAACTCACCATGACTCCTCATAAGCAACTGAATATGTGGGGGTGCACGCAATAATTTGAATAATATCTTTGATTTTGTAAAACATGCGTACGGAAAATGAAGACTCACATGGCTTGAATTTCATTATCCATACTTCTCATAGCATTATAGAGAGGAAAACATAAGTAAAATCCCATGAATCATCATAAAATCATCAATATTCATCATAAATTCTCATGACTCATCATAGACAACCAAACTCATCAACTCAAGACTTGGAGCGACTCGATAGTTCAAGAAACATACACTTATGGACAGTGGAGTTTTCTATAACCGACAACCCCATGTGATCCGCGTGGAATACCAACGTTTGTCCTTCTAGGGAGAGCACTCCCATTGGTGGGAGTGTTGTACTCTTGCCAGGGAGTACAATCTTAAAACTTTCATAATCATAATTCGGCTCTCTGGCCAACAATATCATCATCAACAACCCTATGGTGGCACATAAGTTTGGAGAAATACCAAATTTTTCTCTCGGTGCTAAGTAATACTCCCCGACTAGCTCAGAATGCGTTAGAAAATCCACCACAACATCACAAGGGTCTATCATAAAGACTGAATCAAATCTCTTACTCATTTATCAAATCATATCAATTTGTGGATTCCAAACTCAACACATTTTACCTCAAAACATTTTAATTTTCCTCAACACCAACATGGTATCAATAACAAAACCATTTCGTCTCTGCGAGCTTAAAATCAATATAAATCATTCCGACTCTGCGGATACAAATCAATATTCTCAAATGATCATTCTTTCATTTCAATATTCAAATCATGAAAATAGCTTTTGAAAAGCATTTAAGATCTTCAAATCATAGTAAGATTTTGTATGTCGTAATGTAACTCAAATCATGGCTCTTATATCAAGAATCCTAAAAAAAAAATAATTTCATAGTAGTGGTATGCAATTTATGGCATAAAATCTCAATTCAAGAAAACAAGATAAAAAGGTTATTATGTATACCAATATTGGACGATTCAAAGTTCCATAAATCATTTCTTGAAAACACTTGAAATATCAACTCATGGTAGAAATATGAAATTCACCATATCAAATCATAACTTGGGAATAGTAAAGTAATTATGTACATTAAAGCTTAACCAATTTATATTTTCATAACCTCATAATTCATCATTAAAATATCTTGGGTATTTACCCACTTTACAAAATCATGAAATTCCAATGATAAAATCAATTCTTTGAGCACAAGAATGAAAAGATATTTTTGTTCAAAACCCCACATACTAAGTTCTCACGAAATTCATTTTAAGTTCTCAAATCATCAGAAATTCATCGATCGTAGCATGACTAAGATTATCACGGAACTGACTCAGCTCTAGACCAGCAGACTATTTTGGGCATACGTACCCCCAGCAATCAATGACATAAGTAATACATAGTATACAACAATGCATACTCACATGCCCACAGGCCATCATGCACCATGCATTCATTAACACCTCACACCAATCATTTGAAGATCTTATTCATATACAAGTATTGGGATCTCATGCCATTACATCGTAGATCATTCAACAAGGATGCATATGATTAAGGAAGAATACAACATAACATAGTTCATCCAATTGGGATACACACAAATAACATACATTCAACACATAATGGTTCACTTCTCAAGTTCTTTCCTTTAAGATCTTGATATATGCAATTCGACCCATAATTAGACATTTCACACTTAGCGTGGCCTAATGGACTTATCATTTCCCTTAAGCATCATAGTAAACACGTAGCATGCAAGTATGGTATGAACTCATCACTTCAATCACAAGGGGTCATACGATCCATTCTTCTTTAACTAGGAATTTCTACAATTACCTTGCATGCACCATTTAGGGTATAGGTCAGTATGAACAACTACATGTGCTACAACAACATTATTCATCTTAATTCCACCAACTAAATCCCTCGTCCGCACTTACAACCATATCATAAACCTTCCATACAACATCCCCAATTTTAGACAATAACATGGAGTTCATGTTGAACATATACATAGAAAGTAGTCTAGTCATTTAGAACTTATTATATCCTAAGAACTTAAATTTATAGCCTCTTAGACAATTTCACAAACACCTTACATGCACTTTTAGGCATTGGTGAATTCGTCAAATTTTTATGTTTTCCGCTACCCCATATATCTCATCCAACACACATAATTATCACATGCATGTATCAACCAACATACACCATCACCACACACATATATATATATCAACCAACATGCATAATCATCATATATATAAATCAAGTTACATACACAATCCTCATATATATCTCAACCATCAAATATCAATCAACATATATATATATATATATATATATATATATATACACACACACACATCATCATCAAAGTCTAGAAAATATATATATATATATATATATATATATATATATATACATAACTTGAACTTTCAAAAAGGGATTCGTGGACTCTATGGAAGAAAAGAGTCCATAGATAAACACTTGCATACCTTAGACTCCGTAGCCGGAAGAGATTGACGGAAGGAATTCTTGAATCAAAGCCTCCAATTAATTTTTCCCAATTCAAAACCCTAACCCTAACTTGATATATATATATATATATATATATATATATATATATATATATAAGAGAAATGAGAGGAAAATAATACAAGTTTTCATCTGAATGGGGTATTTATAGAGGTTTAAAAGAGTGGTGAAAGACCAAAATGCCCCTAAGAAATAATAAAACCCAAATCTGTCCATGGGAGACTGTTTTGATAGGCTAAAGTAGATCGACCATAACGTTTTACTCCAATATCCAAATTGAATGAAACCAATTTCATTAGAATGAGGACTCTCAGAGCTTTCCGTTGATATATAGTAGCTCACCCAGATCATTATGTACAAGGAGTTATGGTTGTTTAAAGTTGGAGAAAAAATACGCCTGGCCTCAGTACTTTTTCCTGCAAGCTTTACTATTCATCACTATTCACTGTTCGATTGGAATGTTCGTAACTCATCGCTCGGGTGTCCATTTTGGATGATCCATATATTGCTGGAAAGCCTATTCGATGCTCTTCGTAACGGTGGGTCTAACTCTAGGAAATTCCACACGAAAAAAAATCATAAATCATTCTAAAAGATAGGACCCAATATGTTTACACACAAAATTTCGACGAAAAATTTTCTGGGGTATTACAGCTATGGACTTTTTTTTTCATTATTATTTCTTTGGTTTTGGTTTTAGCTGTGGTCGAGGGTATGTCCCAATCAGATATTCTTTGATTCTGGTTGGAGGCTTTATCAAACTACTATGGGCATGGGTGGTGTAGGTATTAGTGTTAGTATTGGTATTGGTATTGGCATTGGGATTGGAAATGGATAGTTAATTGGTTATGGTTTTCAGATTTTATTTTAAGCTTACATTCATGTCTTTAATTTAACATTGTCTTATCTTGTTTTATGTTTAAAATTCATCCGACATAGGGTGTAGGGTTGTTTACAGTGGTGTATTGGTGATGGTCTTCAATTCTGGTTAGACTTGAGACACCTGACACGACTAGGCCCTGGTTCAGGTCTTGTCAGATTGGTATTAGAGCCCTTGGTTCATGGTCAATTAGGTGTCCGACAAAGCCGTGTCGAGTAGAGTCTCTTTTATGGGTGTGTAGCACGCCATACTTATAAGGGAGAGGCTATAAAGAATTTAAGAGTTTTTTTCTTGTGTTCAATTTTCGAGCAGTAGATTTTAAGGTCGTGAAATCTTTTCTAATACCTATTTGTTCGCTTTTTAGATCATGCCTTCTCGATGATTCGAAGCTCATGGAAACTCCTCTGTCCCACTTGGGGATAATGTTCATGAGATACATCCTACTTCTGGAGTCCAGACTCGGTCTAGGTGTCCAGTTCCTAATTGCCCTCCTGGAGTTCCACTAATGCGCTCTAGTCCTTTTCGAGATCCTTAGGCTGATGTGACGAATGCTAAGTTTCATCAGTCTATTTATATGTTAGCATAATTGGTAGCTTCTCAGGCTGAGCATGGCGCATCTGTTACTCCATCTTCTGAGGCTATAAGGGTTGGACTGTTTATAAGGTTGAACCCTCTAACCTCTACTGGAGTTGAGGTCAAGGAGGATCCCCGAAGATTTTTTTTAGATGAGATGGAAAAGATCTTTTGTGTTATGCATGCCACTAATATGGAGGATGTGGAATTTACTGCCTACCAACTTAAATATGTAGACTATAAATAGTATGAGGAATGGGAACTATCTAGGGGTGGTGATGTTGAGTTAGCCTTGTGGGATGATTTTTCTAGAGCTTTTCTGGACTGCTTTCTTCCTTAAGAGGTGAGGAAAGCAAAGGTAAAAGAGTTTGTCAACTTGAAACAAGGTAAGATGTTAGTCAAGAAGTATGCCATAAAGTTTCACTAGTTGTCTTGGTATGCTCTAAAGTTGTTTTCTAGCATAAGGTATAAAATAAGAAAGTTTGCTTTCGAGTTGTCTCGAGACTTGATTTTAGAGAGTGAGGTTGCCTTATTGAACAAGGATATGGATATCTCCAGATTGGTTGTGTAGATGCAGAAAGTGGAGGAAGAGAAGAAGAAGTAGACGGAGATGAGGGGAAAGGAAAAGCAAGAAGTTCAGGTTTTTTGAGTAGAGTGGTGGCCAACAGTAGAGTGGCAGGGATGATGGGAAGTGGTTAAAGAAGAAGTGGGGAAAATTGAGGTCTTACTTGACGGCTAATGCTCCCTACCCAAAGTCATCGAGTGATGGGTATTTTTATGGTGGTGATAATTTTAGGGCACGGGGTGCCCAATCACAGGTTAGTGGGCCCCAGTCAGCTCCACCCTATCCTCTCTATAGATTTTATGGTCGATTATATTGGGGTTACTGTGATAAATAAAGGACAAGTGCTTCAACTATAGTCTATCAAGGAACATGATTAGAAATTATCTAGTGGATAAGGTTGCTTCTGGAGCAAACAAAGTTATTATTGCCTCTTCTTCAGCTCCGGCACCAAAGGGTGCACCATATGGCTCTGGCACTGGTTGGAACCGACTTTATGCTGTCACTACTCATTAGGAATCTGAGGTATCACTAATATCATTACTGGTATATTGAAACTCTTTTCTCATAATGTGTATTATTTACTTGATTTGGAGTCCACTTTTTCTTATGTGACCCCATTTGTGGCTGTGCATTTTGGTTTTGGTCCCAAGTGTATTTGGACCCCTTTTTTGTTTCTACCCCGGTGAGTGACTATATGGTGGCTAGAAGAGTTTATAAAGGGTTGTGTGGTATTTGTGAATGGTTGAGAGACTTGGGTGGATCTGTTTGAATTAGTCATGGTTGATTTTTATTTCATACTAAAGATGGATTGGTTGCATGCATGCTATGTTTTTTTAGATTGTCGGACTCATAATTCATCTTTAAATTCCCTAATGAGATGGTTATTGAATGGGAGGGGGGTTCTCTAGCTCCTAGGTAAAGTTTTGTATCATATCTTAGAGCCCAAAATTAATTTCCAAGGGGTGTCTCTACCATCTGGTCCGGGTCAAACATTCTAACTTAGAGGGTCCTTTTTTACATTTTTCCTGGTGGTGAATGAATTCCTAAGGTCTTTCCTGATGACCTTCCTGGTGTTCCTCCCGATAGGAAGATTGATTTTTGGATAGATCTTGTTCCGGACACTCGTCCTATCTCTATTCCTCCGTATAGAATGGCTCTGACTGAGTTAAAATAATTAAGGAGCAATTAAATAATCTTTTATACAAAGGTTTCATCCATCCTAGTGTGTCTCCTTAGGGTGCAATGGTGTTGTTCATGCGTAAGAAGGATGGTTCCCTTTAGATATGTATTGATTACCGACAACTGAATAAGGTAACGGTAAAGAAAAATACCCACTTTTAAGGATAGATGATTTGTTTAACCAGCTTCAGGGTGATAAGTTTTTTCTCTAAGATTGATATTTGGTCTGGGTATCATCAACTAAAGATTAAGGAGGTGGATATTTCTAAGATTGCTTTTTGTACCCGATATGGGCATTTCGAGTTTCTGGTTATGTCTTTTGGGTTGACTAATGCCCTGACGACATTCATGAACTTGATGAATAGAGTTTTTTGTTAGTTTCTTGATTTGTTCGTCATTGTATTCATAGATAATATTTTGGTGTACTCTAAGAGAGAGTTGGATCATGTTGATCACCTTCACATTTTATTGCAGAACCTGAAGGATCAACAGTTGTATGCCAAATTCTCGAAATGTGAATTGTGGTTGAATGTTGTCACTTTTTGGGGTTATGTCATATCTAGTGAAGGGATCATGGTGGATCCGTGCAAGCTTGCAGTGGTTAAGAAGTGGCCTAGACCCACGACTCTAATCGATATTTGGAGCTTCTTGGGTTTAGCCAATTACTATAGAAGGTTCGTGGGGAGTTTTTCAACTTTAGCTGTCCCATTGACTAAGTTAACTCAGAAGAAGGTAAATTTCTTATGTTTTGATGCTTGTGAGGGTAGTTTGAGAAGGTGAAGGAGAAGTTGACTTCAGCTCTAGTCTTGACATTTCCTAAAGGCAGTGATGGGTTTGTGGTCTATTATGATGCGTCTCGTATGGGGCTTGATTACGTATTAATGCAGCATGGAAAAGTGATAGCTTATGCCTCTAGATAGCTGAAGGAGCATGAGAAGAATTATCCGACTCATGACTTTGAGCTTTTGGTTGTGGTGTTCTCATAAAAAATTTGGCATCACTATTTGTATTGAGTACATATGGATATATTTTCAGATCATAAGAGCCTATAGTATATGTTTACTCAAAAAAAGCGGAACCTCAGGCAAAGGAGATGGCTTGAGCTGCTCAAGGATTACGACACGAGTCTTCACTACCATCCAGGTAAAGCTAGCTTGGTTGCTGATGCTCTTAGCAGGTTATCCATGGGGAGTCTAGATCATATGGATGAGGGCAACCATGAATTGGTAAAATATGTTCACCGTTTGGCTAACCTTAAAGTATGTCTCTTAAACTCTAAGGATGGTGGTGTGTTTGTTCAGGAGGTGGTGAAGTCATCCCTGGCTGCTGAGGTGAAAGAGAAGCAAGTGTTAGATCATATCCTTATGAAGATCAAGGGTGATGTAGGTGGGAAGAAAGTAATGGCTTTCGAGGTTAGTGGTGATGGTACCTTGAGGTACTAAGAGAGATTACGGGTTCTAGACATAGATGGATTATGAGAGAGGATCTTAGTTGAGGTGTATGAGTCACGTTTTTCTATTCATCCCGACTCGACAAAAATGTATCATGACCTTAAGGAGATGTATTGGTGGAATAATATAAAGCGGAATGTGGCTAGTTTTGTATCTAAGTGTATGGTATACCAATAAGTGAAGTTGAGCACATGAGGCTTGGGGGATTGTATCAAGAATTTGAGTTGCTTGTGTGAAAGTAGGAAGTGATCAATATGGATTTTGTTATCGGTCTTCCACAATCTCGGAATCATATTGATTCGATTTGGTCATCATGGATAGGATGACAAAGTCTGCTCACTTCTTCCAGTGAGGACAAATTTTTTGGCTAAAGATTATGCAAGGTTGTACCTCCATGAGATTATAAAGTGGCATGGGGGCTCATTTTGGAATTTAAAAATAACCTTTCGGGTCTAACAGTCTAAGGAATCATAGACTCAGATCGTGGTATTCAATTTTCATCGCACTTCTAGAGGTCATTTTAGAAAGGTTTAGGGACTAAGGTGAGTCTTAGTTATGCTTTCCACCCGCAGCCGAATGGGCAAGCAGAAAGGACTATTCAGACATTGGAAGATATGCTTCAAGCTTGCATGGTTGACTATGGTAGTAGTTGGGTTTAGCATTTGCCTCTTGTAGAGTTTGCATATAATAATAGCTACCACTCTAGCATTGGGATGGCTCCGTTTGAGGCATTGTATGGTAAGAGGTGTAGGTCCCTATTAGGAAGTTCGAGGTTAGTGAGGAGGAGATGTTTTGCTCGAATTTAGTTCACCAAGCTATGAAAAAGGTGAAGGTAGTTTGGGATAGGCTTAAAGCTGCCTAGAGTCTCCAAATATCCTATGCAGATCTGAGGCATAGGAAGTTACAGTTTGAGGTTGGGGATAGGGATAGGGTGTTCTTGAATGTGTCTCCCATAAAGAGAGTGATGCAATTTGGGAAGAAGGGGAAGCTAAGTCCCCGGTATGTTGGTCCATACGTGGTATTGAAGAGGATTAGCAATGTTGCATATGAGTTGGAGTTGCCTTCTATTTTGAGCTCCATTCACTTGGTGTTTCATTTTTCTATGTTGAGAAAGTATGTGGGTGATCCGTCGCAAATTGTGCCTATCAAGGATATTGGTATTTCAGATTTCTTATCTTATGAGGAGGTCTTGGTTGAGCTTTTGGATCGGCAGGTTCGTTGGTTAAGAAACAAGGATGTAGCTTCGGTAAAGGTTTTATGGAGGAACCACAAAGTCATAAAGGCAACTTGGGAATTTGAAGAGGACATGAAGTCCAAGTATCCATTCCTATTTTCCATTTTGAAAAATCGTGCATGAGGTATTTATTGTTCTTAACACCCTTGTTTTATATCTTTGTTAAAGGTGGATTGTGAATTCCTTGGGAATCTGTTTTCAATCTTAAAGGTAAGCGTAGAGATGTTTGGGGGTTTAATCATGCTAGTTATTACCTTGTCCGATCATTCAAGGACAAATGATCTAAGTGGGGGAGAATTGAAACACCCTGGGTTTTGGCCCCTGAAAATTCCTGTGCTTTGAGCTCACTGTCTTGTTGATGACTTAACCATATTAGTCGTATGGTGTGGGTACGGTGACCTAGTTGTTAGGGTTCAGTGGGTAGTGGTTGGGTTTTCTATATGAGTCATTAGTGGTGGTAATGAATTGTTAGGACAAACCTTTATCAAATTAGAAACTTAGTGACTTGACTTAGCTCTGAGTATGAGTGGCTCACTAAGAGTCTTAAGGATAGGTAACAAGTGGTAGGGTTGAGTCATAAGTTGTCCAGTGTCCAATCCCTTTGGGTTCTGTCTTGAATACGACTAGACCATTCGAGTAGTATGGTCAGATCACAATTAGGGTTAGAAATTCATATGGTGGATAGTGTGTGGGTGTCCAACTCATTGTCTTGGTGATGAACACTACAAGAAATACGGTTTTTTTGGACGACTTTCAGTGGCGACACAAATAGTTGCCATAAAAGTTAGAATTTTTGTGGCGACATACAAAGGTTTCCACAAAAGGTATAAGATTTAGGGGCGACCGTTAAAGTCGCCACTAATAAATGACATATTTAGTGGCGACTATGTGTAGGTCGCCACAAATATGTAGTAATTTTTCCAATAAAATTTGGGTTAGTGGCGACCTAGGATATGTTGCTACTAAAAGTCTATTGTGGCGACTTAGTCGCCACCAATAATGACATATTTAGTGGCAAATACTTGTAGGTCGCCACAAATATGTAGTAATTTTTTCAATAAAATTTGGGTTAGTGGCGACCTACGAGTTGTCGCTATTAAAAGTCTTTTGTGGCGACTTAATCGCTGCTAAAGGGAGATTTGTTATGGCCATCTTTTTTGTCGCCACTAATACTTCTACTTTGTTATTCTGCCCACTTATATAGGTAAATTAAAAAAATTTTAGTGATTATATTTGTTGACACTCAATTTTGACCTCCCGGTACACATTTAGGCTGATATTTTAGCAAAATTATTAACTTTTAAATTTTAGTATCTTTTACACATTTTTCTTGCATCAAACAAATTTTCGACGTGCCACATACATGATTTAAAATGTACAAATTATTTTATTAATTTTTTGATGTCATTTTTTACAATTTATTAATTCAAATATAACATTTTTTACATAATTTTATTAAATTATTGGTAACTGTGCATACTCACATTTTTGCAAATACATTGTCTAAGTTACACAAGCATGGAAAATAGAGAAATTGTTTGAAATTATATGCTTGCAAACACCCTTATATTTCTTTCCATTCTAACTCGCCCAAAAAATAGAGAAATTATATGCTTGCAAAGCTTTGAAGGTACAATTTCAGATACTTTGAAATATTTTTGGTTTTGTTTCTTTATTTTTTGTGTTAGTAATTAAAAACTGAACAAAAGTTATTCCACTAAAAGAATTTTGGATCCTTTTAGTTCCACTAAAAGAAAAATTGATTCCAATGAGTTTAAAGTTCTCTATAGATCCATTTTGTGTTGATTGTACGTAATATTTGACTATAAGGCTAAGTGGAGCCTCATGTATTATCAGTTGAGTAACATATTTGCTGTAACGCTCTGTGAAACATATTTATATGTATTCTGGTTAGCTGACAGGTTTTTGATAGGCCTATTTACAAAGGAAACTATGGCAAACTTTTTGAAAATTTTGAGAGTTAACAATATTTTAGGACCACATAATGAATAAAATGAAGTGGAAGTTAAGTAAATGATCTCATGAGTGTCTTAGATAATTCTTAAGTCCTTAAGAAAAAAAAGTGTTAGGAATTAATGCCTAGCATGAATAAGTTTGATGGTGTTAGCTGAATTGAGATCTTTCTTTTTTACTGGCTAGATCTTTCTGTTAGTTTCATTGTCCTTTTAATCTATTTTGGTTTAATAAGTTAGAATTGAAACTTCACTTTTTTTTTTTATTTCAGGAACAGGTAATTTCATGATGGGAATTGTTAGCCATGAGAAGTTTGAAGATATTTTGTGATTTTCTTTCTCATATGTATATCATACTGATTTGTTACCCATTAAAAACTATATAATTCTCTGTGGAGAAATATTTTAATATCGTCTTTGTACCTTTAAGTACTATAGTTGTATTATTATATAATTTATATATTTTTTTTTTTTGGGGGGGGGGGGGGGGGGGGGGAAAGTGAGTATTAGTGGTGATCCATAGTCTCCGCAAAACATGAGTATTAGTGGCGACCCATAGTCGCCATAAAAAAGAAGTATTAGTGGCGACCCATAGTCACCACAAAAAGTTAATTTAAAAAAAAAAATCAACCTTCTGTGGCGACAAAAGATCGCCACTAAAATATTTGTGGCGATAATGGTCGCGGGTAAAGCCTCATCTACAGTGGCGACTATCCCAACATTAATTTTTTGAACTTTGATTTGTGGCGTATTTTCTTCTTTTGTGTGGAAAGTTTTGTCACCACAGAATGTATGTGTTGTGGTGTCTTACATATGTCGTCACAAAAAACCTTTAGTTACGGAAGTTATTGCTACGACTCTTATGTCGCCACTAAAAATTATTAGTGGCAATTTTTTATACTTTAGCAGCGACATTAGTCACCACAAAAAGTTAATATTCTTGTAGTGGACTCAAGGGTAAGAGTCATATGTTGTGGTCATGAGTCAAGGGGTCAACTCGTAACCACCTGTGTTTTTTTATAGTATTTAAATAGGAGCACTTTGTACATTTTCCACTCAAAACCCCTACGACCCCACTTCCCTATAACACTTTTTAGTCATTAATTCCACACTTTACAAGGTTAAACATCTTTTTTACTCTCTCAATAACCTCTCAAGCAAAAATGGCTAGGGTTTCTCCAAAGTGGTCATCTAAGGGCTTAAAGATCAATTTTTCTCCATAAATCTTTATAATTCAGTCATGTGACTCTTCCCTCATTGTTATTTTACTAAAGGCATATATTTTAATGTATGGTTTTTATGGTGTTGTTATGGTTTTGAAATAAAGGTTGGGGGTTTGGGTTGTTCATGGATGAATATTATTTCTCATGGTTTAATTATGATTTTCCATGTTTTAATTATGGTTTTTCACATGTGGGTACATGGAAATGGTTATTGAATTAAGGGGTCACAGTTGAGCCCAAAATTGGATGATTTTAATTTTGATAATGGCATACCCTCAATCCGTTTGTGAAATTGTCAATGAGAATGATTTTATCACATAGTTTAACTATTCTTGAAATTCTTGCATTGCATAAATGGTAAATGGAACATGAATTGGTTTTGATTGGTTTCATATGATTTGGAAAGGACTTGGTAGCCATGGTTTGATTATAAATGGTTTTGTTACAATTGGAAATGGTGGATTCTAATTTGGTTTAATAGTTTTGGCATAAGGTAATAGACTTGCAAGCTCTAATTTTGGTATAATGATACCAACGGTTAATGCCTAATTAAAAGACTCCTTGATAAATGATTGAGAATATGTAAATAATTTTAATATGGGCTTAAAGGGAGTCATGTAGCAAAGCTGTAGAAGGTGGAGGTCCCAAGGGTACGGATACTGGAAACTCATGTTTGTCGATGTGAGGTTTGGTCTTGGTGACCGTGTGTATGATGTCACACTTTATATTTTGAGAAATGTACTAGTCATCTTAAATTTTTCTCTGGTCATGCGTCTAACACGCACAGGGGCCCTTTTAGTAGGGGGAGCTGAACCCAATAGCCCGTGGGTGCCTTTAGGATGGCAAAGCTACACAACCCAGGTTAAGGTTTTAAATGCATGCTAAACTATGTTCCCTATATCGGCACGATATATATATATATATATATATATATATATATATATATATATATATATATATATATATATATACATACATACATACATACATACATACATGCATACATAGATGCATACATACATATCTATGTGATTGCTTATAGTTATTAATTTGGTTTTGAAATAATGACATTATGTTATCTTTATCCATGAGTTACATGTAAGCGTTCACCCTGTTAACCGTCTTCCAGCGTTGTATCCCCACATGATGTAGGAACCGATCACACTACCATTCCTCCTGCTCAGTGACTTAGATTCGAGAACAGATTTGAGTCAGATTGAAGTGGTGATCTTTCATATTCTGAAAGATTCTATTTCATGCTATGGACTGTTTTTTCATTAATGTTATGTATTTTGTTTTGGTTTTGGCTATGATCAGGGGCATGTACAGACCAGATATTCTTTGATTCTGGCTAGAGGCTTTGTCTAACTACTATGGTCATAGACGGTGTCGGTATTATTGTTAGTATTGGTATTGGTATTAGCATTGGAATTGGAAATGAATAGTTAATTGGTTGTGGTTTTCGGATTTGGTTTTAAGCTTAGATTCATGTCTCTAATTTAACATTGTCTTATCTTGTTATATGTTTGGAATTCATCTGAAACGGAATGTAGGATGGTTAATGGTGGTATTTTGGGGGTGGCCTCCGGTCTTGGTTGGACTTGAGACGCTCGACACGACTAGGTCCTTGTTCGGGTCGTGTCAATTACTTATTCAGAGACAGTTGCAACAATACAAATTGAGGTTTACAAAAATTAATTAGGTGAGATACTATCCCAAAACTGGGCATATTATTTTATTGTGGTTTGGTACCTTGCATATGGAACACTTGGTTTACTCTCTTAGCGGGTTTCAACCTCGAAGATTCTATGACGCCGTGAGTATGGTTCACTCTTTTCCTTCCAGGTTTGGGACTGTAATTTGATGAAGGAGCTTTCATGTGTAATAACTCTTGGGCCACATTCCATTCCAACTCTGAAAGAACTAACATGATGGGTTTAGTATATGTGAGCAAGTATGACTCAACCAGATACATGGGCGCGAAATATTCGTATATATTTTCATCATATTTGCTACGACAGGGCTTCTATGGAATGAGTGCATGGTACTTTTACCAGGTCATATTCTCTACAGGAATATGCCCTATCAATTAAATTGACTTTGCCAGTCAGTGTCAAACTCCTTTTTCGTCGAGGGTTGAAGGATTTTTCCAATTAAAGTCATAGTTTTGAATAGAAATTATTTATGTACAGAGTCGTCACTTGGAATTGAATTATGGTGTTCCAAGTCACCTTATTGAATCTCTAATCAAAAGAAACTAACTCCTTATTGGTCTGCAAATATAGAAGACGGGGTAAGGAATTCTGTTGACTGAGTGAAAGGTATGAGACACACTTCGAATTCCATAGTTATATCACGGTCGTTTTATTGACTTACACTTAACTTAAACTATTTTGGATAAATTATGTTTATAGGCCTTGATGTGCTCATTTTTAATATACTAATAATATTTGTCTATACCTCTTGTATTAAGCTAGTGGAAATTAATTTCAGGACCATCTTTGCCAAGGTATATTATTGCATCCTTGAATTATTTTTAAGTGTCTCAGAAAGGTACGCCTCATTCTTAATCAAGATAAATATATTAAACGTGCCTAAAGCTTGTTTAATGTTAAAGGCATTGATGTCTCTTGTAAACTCGAGACAATTTTATCTTATCCATTTTTATTCTCTTTTGCCCTTTTCTTTCAAATTTTCAACGAATTTTGGGTTAGTATGTAACTCTCCACGCTCCCTTGCAAATGAGGTTTCCCTCTTTTTTCTAATTCGCGCCTTATATTACCTATTAATTAAGGGATCCTAAAATTTTGCCTAAGCTTAAATCACTGAAAACCCACTAATTAACAAGTTTCCCCGACAAAACTCACTTATTTTCTTGATTTTGAACATAGACGAGCTAGTAACTAATTAGGGAGCGCGACTGAAACTTCAGCACTATTTGTCTAAGCATTGTCACCATATTTAAATGCAATCTCACTTCACATTTAAACAACAAAGTGAATATTTATATTTCACTGTGTATGTAACCATTTCCTATGTCAATTCAAACTAATAAACGACTAAAACTCGAACAGAACTTAGGAACGTGTATGTTAGCTAACCAAATTCAAACTAAAACTAGAGATATAATACAAACATTTCAAAATTGGAGATAAAATACACACTTCTTGTATATCAGATAAAATTATAGTTAACAAATGAACTTGTCCATGACCTAATATAAACTTCAATTCCATTCAAAATGACTTTCCAGTTAAGGGCTTCACTTAAAAACCAAATATAGGACTTTAATTTAGTTCAAAATATTACAAAAGCTAACGCACATCATGATTTGAACATGTACTAACTACCACTAGTATTAAAAGAATTGTCCTCTTGATTATTACCATCATTACGCACCTAACTATTAACTGAACATTAATAAATAGAAGCAAAACGTTGAAGATAGATTCACACCACTCTTTTCTTTTGGTATCAAGAGACCATTAAAATCTTCTTTCCCCGTTATAGTTCTTATCACCATCACAGAATAAGACTCACTTAACAAGAGAAAAAAATAAATAACATGACATGGACTTCACTAATCATCTCCATCCTATCATCGGAACCCGTTGAGTGATAGTCCAATCCACCATTTAAACAATAAGAATTGTTTGTGTTGAATGTTAAGATACAACCTGTCATTCTTTTTATGACATTCACATATATTATTTGCACATAATAATCCACCACATAGAGACACCGACTGGACATCATCTATTAGTACGTTAACATGCATGTAATTTCATATTATGTAAAAATTTCATTAAAAAAAAAAAACTTTACAGTCAATTAGAAAAGCAACCGAAAGCGATTATGGGAAATAGATGTCAAAATAAGTATAATCTATTGATACATACTATCTAAAGGACGTGAAAATTTGTAATGCATTCCATGTTATTTTTAACTGAAATAGCAGAATTCGATAATTTTTCAACTATTAAAATTCGGGCAGCCATACGACATTGAAAATCAAACTTCAAACTCAAAGTAGCTAAATGTGCCACTCATAATTAAAATAAATTTCAAATCAACCGTTCATACCAAATAATGCATGAAACCATTTAAAAGATTGCATTCATGCTTTGTTCACAATAAAACTTATAAGGATAACAGTACATGATTAGATAAGAACATATGTGATGAACTAAATTGAATATAGAAGCAAGAACACCGTAATCAAAAAACTCGAATGAAATCCGAACTCAATTACGAACTACATACCAATTTGTTTTCTAGTTCACCCTCTGTTCTTATTTTCTCTTGGATTTCTGTCCCTATTTTTCTTATTTTCTCATATTTTTATTTTCCTTGTTTTCTCTAAATTTTTCCTCAATCTAGTGTTTTCTGGTCCTTTTTTCTATCCATTTCCCTAAGTGTGTGTCTTTATATATAGTATTTGTGAGTGTGTAGTTTAGACGTGTGAGTGTGATATGGGGACATGGGGTGTGTTTATTAGGAGAAAGTGAGGGTGGTTTTAGGTGAGGATGGTTTTAGGGTGTGGGAGTGGCTAGTTTACTAGGATTATTTATTTTTTAAAGATAAAAAATATTAACTAATTAATTTTTTATATTAAGAAAATATAAGAAAAGTTTATAACTAGTCAAAAATAAAATATAATTAAGAAAAGAGAATATGCATTGTTTCCACCTTGAACTATAAATGAAATTGTTGAGACACAGTCAAATTTAAAGGGGGTCCTATTACCCCTGGACTAATTAAAATCGTATTTTGGCAACCTTAGTGCCTACATGGTACATACATGAAACACTGCGTGAATCAACACACTGAAGGTCCACATAGTCACAAGGCTGGCTCTTGACTAAAGCCAATGAAGCAAAGGCTTTAGGCCCCCAATCCTTTGGGCCCCATTTTAATAATAATAATACTCCCTCTATTTTAAAAAAATGATCTTCTTTGAATTAATACGGAGTAAAAAAATAAAAAAGACTTTTAAATCTTGTGGTCCTAAATTAAAATTATGTTAAATGTATCAAAATACCCTTTAATTTTGCGTTCTTAAACATGTCAGGTTGAAAATTAAATTAAAAGTAATATTTGGCGTAAATATTAAGATCACTGGATGATATGAACATGAAAAAGTTATTATATTAATGACAAAAGTTTCTTAAAACATAGTGTTATTCAGTTATTAATAGTTTAAATTTATTTTTTTAACTAAAAGTGTGAAGGACAATGATACAAGTAGAAGACAAATTTTTACTATACTCAACCAGAGAAAAAAAATTGATTATTTTCAAATGCTTATATTTAAGATTTCTAAAATGTTTAAGGTCTCTCATTACGATTCGGCTTTAGGCCACGAAATTGGTTGAGTCGTCCCTGCGTAGGCACGCGTATGTGCCATATAGGTAATAAGGTTGCCAAAAATACAGTTTTATTTAGTCCAGAGGTGTAATAGGGACCCCTTTAAGTTTGAGTGTGTCTCAGCAATTTCGTTTATAGTTCAGGGTGGATATAGTGCATTTACTCTTAATAAAATAATAAAATTACTAGCTTAAAAATTTAAATTACAAGAAAAACATATTTTTGAAAATTCTCTTATTATTTAAAAATATAAATAAAACACATTCTAAAATGTTACTTTATTTTTTGAATCATATTTCACAATTTTTTTATATAAAACCTACTAAAAATAAAATAAAATCTGAAATAAACATTAAACAAAAATTAAATTCTTGATGCTAAAAATAGGTAAAAGTTAGGAGAGGATCAAAAAATACATATCTACCGTCAGGCCACAACTAACCACGGTAAATTTACTATCGTCCTCATTTACATTATTAACATGTAGCGAGTCTCTTTCGATCATCTTCTTCTTTATGTGCTTTTCGATCGCGGGCATAGACTTATTGTTTGAATTGGCAACATTTTTGTCCCTTTCTCTGAATTTTTTTTTGCAAATTATAAGAAATGGAATCAAATTTGTAGATATGGGTACTACCTCTCAACCACCAACATAGAATTAAGATACTCTGAGATGTTTGTCGTCATTACATCATACTTATTGGTTGAAAAATATCACTACCAGAAATTCATTATTTTCCTACCGAAAATTTCCGACTGAAAACAGTAATCGGAAATTTTTGACTATTTCCGTCGAAAATCTTATTTTTTTATTTTTATTTTTTATAAAATATTTTCCAATACTATTTATCACAAAAAACAGTCAGAATATTTGGCGACAAATTTCGAAAAATATATATTCCGACTATAGTAATCGGAAATATAAATAATTAAATAAATTATTTATTTAACTAAATTTTTAAATATATATTCCGACTAGGTAGTCAGAAATATAACTAATTAAATAAATATAATACTAAATATATAATCAGGTTCCTTAAACAAAAATTAAATAATTATTTAAATAAATTATTAAATATATATTTTTGACTACTGTAGTTGAAAATACTATTAACTAAATAAAATTAATAAATAATAAAATATAACGGTATTCGTAAATGTAAAGAATTAAATAAATATATTACCAAATGTATAATCAGTCCTTATACGGAATTTTAAAAATAAGTAAAATAAATTATAATATATGATGAAAATAATAATAATTAAATAAATATATTAGTATATATATAATCGGACCATTACACTAAAATTAAATAACTATTTAAATAAATAATTAAATATGTATTTTTGACTACTGTAGTCGTAAATATAAATAATTAAATAAATATTTTATTTAATATATAATTAAAACCTTATACGAAAATTAAATAATTATTTAAATAAATAATTAAATATATATTTTCGACCACTATAGTCGGAAATATTAAATAATTAAATAAAATAAAAATGTTCCAACTACAGTGGTCGAAAATATAAATTAAATAATTAAATATATATTTCCGACCACTGTAGTTGAAAATCTTATAAATAATTGATTTAAATATATAATTTAATTATATTAAAAACCTAACCGACCGAAGTAGTCGGAAATATTAAATAATTAAACATATTAATTTTCTAACCGACTGAAGTAGTCAAAAATTCGCATTTAATATACACTAAACACACAACTTTCCCAATTCACTCTCTCAATTTCTTTCTTTCTAAGCTAGGGCACGCACACAGTTCTCTCTCGGCTCTCTTCTCTCTGCGTCTCTCTCTCTCTCAAAAATTGGTCGTGAAGGCTACATCTCTCTCTCTCAAAAAGTGGTAACGACATCAATTTCACTGATTTGAGGTAATTTTCACTTTCAGTCACATTTGCTCTTTTTACCTTGAGATGTGGATATTTTTTTCTTACCTTCAGGTAATTTGGGTTTATCTTTTTTTTTATTTTGTTATTTGGGGTTCTTTAGTTTTTGGGTATTTTTTAGTGTATTAATGTATATAGTGACCTGCATTTTGTAAGATTGTTGTTTTGGGGTTTGTTATTGTAAATCTCGATCTACTTGTATTGAAGATTCATCAGCTCAGTGTAGTTATATTTGTTGAGTTCTTTAGAAATAAGCTGCATATGTATGCGTTTCTGTTCAGATCCAAATTTAGTTGTTTACCAAAATAACAATGAGTTAACCCATTATGCTTGTTTTCCTTGTTTAGTTACAGTAATGTGAATCCTTTTTCTAGTTGTTTGTCCATTGTAGGGGTGGAGGTTGAAACCGATATGTGTGTTCAGCCGAATTCAGTAGTTTTAGTTCAAACAGTGTGTTTGTATTAAGAAATTCACTAAATATATATATGAAAATTAAATTCATAATGCAGTCATTAACACCTTGTGTCGCTATGACGCTACCCTAGAATTTAGGATCCATAAAGTTCAAATCTTGACTTCGTTTTTTACTGTGGACAATACAGTGAACTCTGTCTGTCCCAAACTCCTTTGGTTTAAGTTCCTGTTAAATAGTTCTTTACACAAAGTTTAGTAATCTCCTTTCTCATTAAGGATAAAATGGTTACCACTTGAAGTCTTAAAAGAAATAAGCTCGGTGATGTATTGTGTCAGTTGTTAAAATATGAACCATAAAACTATGTGGAGCACAAGTGTTTTCATTGTATAAGTTCGGTTTTGTCCTTTCCTGAGTATGCTATACTGGCTTCTGAAAACTTCTAAGAGGCACATTTGTGAACTGTGAATAAGATAGTTTTCAGTACATATTCATTATCTAGACATTGTGGAAAAAGTTACACAAAGTTTAGAATCAGTTGAAGAGCACTGGTGACTACTTGATGAAACTTAAATAAATTTTAGCTTCATGTGGCATATGGAAAGTAGAAAGACCTGTTAATAAATATTAAATAGCATGGTTAAAGTTGATTTTGAGAATTTGGTTTATTACTATCTTAGAAAGGTAGATTGCTTGTTTTTCACATATAAGGGCTAAGACACTACTCAATTATCCAAAATTCATCGCTACCTCATCTGTTTGTTTCCCTTTTTGCCTTTCTTTTATCTTGTTTGTGAAGCTATCACATAGATTGAATTCCTTTCACTGATAAAAAAATTCTTCTTTAATTAAAATATTCTATTGTTGTTGGCTGCTTTCCTATGTTGTATTGAATCTTTTAGTTTTCTGCTTGTGTCTGTTACGTAGTAGCATCTCTAAACTATTGTTTTGTTTCTCTTCTCTATTATTATTATCGTTGTTCTTGTGTAGATGGAAAATGAAGATCGTACATGAATGTATAATAGACTTTATCCTAATTGTGCGGGGTTGAGAGAGGAATATAAAGCTGGGGTAGTTGGATTTATTGCTAAAGCAATGACCCTTAATGATTTTCTTATTGAAGAGACAATTAGGTGTCCTTGTTGGAATTGCAAGTGTTGCAAGTTATTGAGTCCAGATGTTGTTACATTACATCTTTATAGGAAGGGTTTTATGTTGAATAATACTATGTGGACAACTCATGGAGAGAGTATTGCTGCTAATAATTTTACTTTTCAGAATTATGTTGAAAGTCTAATAAGAGAGAATAATGTTGAAAGTTCACGATATAGTGAAATGGTCAGGGATATTTTTTGGACACACTCAGGGGCTCAAAATGAATCAAATGATAAGGCTAAGTACTTTTATGAACAATTAAAGGAAACTAGTCATCCATTGTATGAAGGATCAGTGCATTCTAAGTTATCTGTTGCCATTCAGTTACTGAGTATTAAGTCAAATTATTCAATTTCTCAAGTGGGCTTGAACTCTATCATTGGACTTATGAATGAACTTAACCCAAATAAACTTAACTTACCCAAAGTTTTTTACACAACAAAGAAGTTGGTTTCTAAGTTAGGACTTTCATCAGAGAGGATTCACTGTTGTGAGAAAGTTTGTATGTTATTCTATAAGGAAGATACAAATTTAGAACATTGCAAATTTTGTAATCAGCCTCATTATAAGAAAGTCATACATGCCAAAGGGAATAAGGTTCCTGTGAAGTCGATGCATTACTTACCCCTTATACCACGGTTAAAGAGGTCGTATGCTTCAATGAGCTCTGCCCCTCATGTGAGATGAAACTATGAACATAAAAGACCACCTGGTGTTTTATGTCATCCGGCAGATGGAGAAGCATTTTGATAGTGTGTATACGAATTTTGCTAGTGAACTAAGAAACATTAGGTTGGGATTATCTACTGATGGATTCACTCTATTTTTTCTGTCTCAGCTACACCATATTCATGTTGGCCAGTGTTTGTTACTCCTTATAATCTCCTGCCTGAAATATGTATGATGAGTCATTATATATTTCTAACTTGCATTATTCTTGGTCCTCGCAATCCAAAAGTTTTGATTGATGTATATCTGTAGCCATTGATAGATGAGTTGAACTTATTGTGGCATGAAGGTGTGGAAGCATATGATGTATCAATGAAACAAAACTTTAGATTGCGTGTTACTTTGATGTGGACTATAAATGACTTTCTTGCTTATGGCATGATGTCTGGGTGGTCGACTGTGGATAAGTTAGCTTGTCCTTGATGTATAAAAGATACAAAAGCATTCACTTTGAAAAAAAGGGATAAAAACTCATGTTTTGACTATCACCGTCGTTTCTTGCCAATGCAATATGAATTTAGGAGAAATACTAGTGATTTTATGAAGAATAAGACTGATTCTGAGGAGCCACCGCCAATTTTATCGCGAGAAGAAATTTGGGATAGAGTGAGGAATCTGCCTAAGGTAACAGAGTATGCACCATCCAGGATACCTGTCTATGGTGTTACACATAACTATACTAAACGAAGCATATTTTGGGAGTTAGATTACTGGAAGGATAATCTTCTGCCTCATAATCTGGATCCCATTCATATTGAGAAAAGCTTTTTTGACAACTTGTTTAATACTGTGATGGATGTAAGTAACAAAACAAAAGATAACTTGAAGGCCAGGTAGACTTAAATGAGTATTGTCAGCATAGTGATTTGTACCTGACATACTTAAACAATAAGATTCAGAAGCCCAAGGCCAGTTACACATTCACTTTGGAGGATAAAAGAGTGATTTGTGATTGGGTTAATAATTTGAGAATGCCAGATGGATATGCGTCAAATTTGTCTAGGTGTGTTGATATGAAGGAAGGAAAGTTGACCTCTATGAAGAGCCATGACTGTCACATTTTCATGGAGTCATTGATGCCTATTGCATTCTGTGCATTGCCCGATAGAATTTGGAAGCCCATAATAGAGATAAGCTTATTTTTCAAAGATTTATGTTCTAACACATTAAGGGAGGATAACCTATCTTTGATGGATATCAACATTCGCTTAACCTTAAAATAGTTGGAAAAATTTTTTCCACCTGATTTTTTTAATGTTATGGAGCTTCTTCCAATTCACCTTGTACGAGAGGCACGACTTGGAGGGCATGTTCTGTGTCAATGGATGTATCCCTTTGAGAGGTATTGACTTTTACATTTACCTTTATATGTTTTAATTGAACATTATTTGATCTAAAAGATCATACTATGCAGGACTACTGGCAATTATAAGCGGACCATTAAAAACAGATCCCGAATCGACGGATCAATATCTAAGGCTTATTTGGCTAAAGAGACCTCTTACTTTTGTTCATATTATTTTGAGCATGATGTACCATGTCTGAGAAACCGACCTAATAGGCATGATGATGGAGACAATACAGATCCTTCGTCACCACCATTTTCAATATTCAATTAACCATGTAAAGAAAGTCTGAAATGTGGGCCACTTCGATATTTGAATGAGGCGGAGCTTAAGTCTACTACAACACATGTATTATTAAATTGTCCCGAGGTCCTTCCTTTTTATAAGTGAGCATATTTATATTAAGGACAATCATTCAAGGTCTATCTAAGCTTTAACTAATGAAAGTCATAACTTTGTAGAACGGCTACATCGTGGCTTTACACGGGGATGTTGCTGTTTAACCTATGTCTTTAGTGTGGTTTAGAGAATATTTAAGTGTAACTTAAATATTTAACATGATTTACACTTTTGTTGAATCTCATGTATATTTAAATTCTAACTTTTTTTGAACTTTTTATAGGTTCATAATCAACTTAATTATGCCCAAATGGCCATTTTTTATGTGATATAGCTTGGGGACCTGATGCTAAAGTCAGAAATTTTTCTAAGTACTCTGTCAATGTGTACAGATTTCATACAGAGAGTTCTCTAAGGGAAAGAAACCAACAATAGTGGGGTTCGGGTGAAAGGTGATAGCGGTGTTGATTATTATGGTGTGCTTCATGAGATTTTAGAACTCGATTATCATGTTGGTTGGCCAAAGAAAAAAATGGTTCTCTGTTGGTGTAAGTGGTATGATCCTATGCCTAGGTTAGGTACAAAGATGCACCCTCAGTACAAAATAGTTGAAATTAAGCGTAAAAGGGAGTATGGACTCTATGATCCATTTTTCAGTGCACAAAATATGAAACAACTATATTACGCTCCTTATCCTTTATGAAAGAATAAATTTGCACGGCGGGTAGTTATAAAAACAAATCCCGTGGGTAGAGTTGTAGTGGAGGATCCGTTAAATATAGTGTATCAGAATGACATTTCAAGTGTTGAAGAAAGGGTAGATGATGAATTGGCAGGTAAGTTGCAGCATAACGAAGGCCTATATGAAGAATTTGATCCTTCTGAACTTACATTGAATGTTCATGATTATGGAGAAGGAACATCCGTGGAAAATGACGAGGAAGATCCAACTAATGATAATGAAATAAGCGAGGAAGAGTTACTTGATGAAAATGAAACAAGTGATGAGGAAGAATCGATGAATGAATATGAAACAAGTGATGAGGAAGAATTGATGAATGACTATGAAACAAGTGACGAGGATTGAGTTGTTATTAATAGTAGTAATATGTTGTAACAAGGTCTTGAGTTGTATTTTAGCTGCTGCTTTTTGCTATTTTTCTTGACAATATAGTGTCTTTTCTTTGTTAACATTTGTAGTGCCAATAACTATGCAATATGATTTGCTTGTCTTGTTGCATTTTCTTATTACACTGCACTCATCTGTATGCTTGTTCTATCTACATCATATGGAACCAGACTGCTTCCTCCTTCTGTACAGGGTGAAAATGACTTACTTGAAACTATCATTTGTGCTAGACTTTTTCTGTATCTATACTATATCACTACAAAGGGATCCAACCCTGCCATTTGTTTTTTGAGTAGAAGTTGAATAGACAAACCTTAATCATTCCTGTTTCTGTACCACAACCTTATATACAGCTAATGAGTTCATAGCCTTATTTTTTGTTTGATCTAAGAAACATATCTGGGTAGTATAACACAGACTAACTCCATTTTGTGGGTTTTTTTTGCAGGTGGTTAATAAAGAAAATCAATGGCATCAAAAGGTCATGGTAATGGACGACACAAGAAAGGTAAGAAAGGACCTGATAATCTTCCTACAGGTCAATATATAACACCACCACCACCACCTATTACCACAACTATTCAATCAGCTATTATAAATATTATTCCTCCTCCAAGGGAAACTATTTCACTACCAAATGCATTTTTCATGCCCCCGCTGCTCCACCAGTTCCAGCCTTCTTCTCCCCATAATAGTCTACATAGTAGCTCCATTGATAGTGCTACAATATCTACTTCCCAGATTTTAAAATTTAAAGAGGTAGTAGAATATGACTGCAACGGGAGGCTAATTATCGCCCCTGATGGTAATGGGTAAGTAAATCTTATGTTTTTCCATAATTTTTAAAATTTTCAAAATCTAAGATAATTTAATATAATTTATTGCAGGTTCATTCCGCATATAGCGGCAGACATATGGTTATAAAATAAATTAAACCATTTTACACAGAGCAATGGGGTAGTTGGAACGAGATTCGACTCGACATTAGAGTGCTTATGTGGAATCAGTTTGTGGTATAATCAAAATCCAAGATTTTACCATTTCAGTATGCTATCAAAGATGAATTTACAACTATTAAACTATTTTACAGACAAAGTGTGCTTGGAATTCTTGTAATGATAATGAAATACAACACATTTTCAAGTTCAAAGCACCTCAATGGATCAAAGAACACTTGTATGAGGCCCGAAGAAACTTGGAAAAACCTGGTTGGCTGAATGCTAATGTGTGGGTTCAGTTTTTGAAAAAAGGGGATACTCTTAAATATAGGGAAAAGAGGGAACGGGCAAAGACAAATAGAGCATCTCAAATGGATGGATCGTTGCACACTAGAGATTCCATGAGTTTCGCTACCCACCGACGAAGACTGGTAATATTAGCTTAAATTTTTTATTTGTTCAGTTTAGTTCAATGTTCTAAAACATGATAGAGTGAATCCATGTGGGGCTCTTTCGATTCACTATTGTTGTTATCTTCTTATTGTTGTTCATCTTGAAGTCTAGTGATGTCGTGTGTGGCCTATTTTGATTCACTAGCATTGTTGACATCTTATTGCTCATGTTGTTGTTCATCTTCAAGTCTAGTGAAGCCATATGTGGCCTATTTCGATTCACTAGCATTGTTGACATCTTATTGCTCTTGTTGTTGTTCATCTTGAAGTCTAGTGAAGCCGTGTGTGGCCTATTTCAATTCACTAGCATTGTTGACATCCTGTTCCTCTTGTTGTTACTTATTTCTTTTATTGTGAACTTGATCTTGTATCACACTGCCAGATTGTTTTAGAAGGATCCATTGTCTGCATCTAACCTCTATCCTCTATACTCAACATACTCTATGACCTTACTCTCCCTAGGTGTAAATAGATATATAGAGGAGGCGTAGAAAGAATTAAACTCCCTAACCAACGGATGGCTGTAAGAAGCCTGGGGTCTAGCCAACCACTTCAACTATAATAAATCAATTGAGTCCTGCAGGTCTGGTACCCCTGCTAGCCCTGATAAGTCTATCTTTATTTTAGGTTGACCCATCTCTATAATGAATCTATCCTGGTAAAAAATGCACTATAATTTTGTACAAACTAATTTTGTCTCTAATCACAGCACCATGCCTCCCATTCTTTTGCCTTCGCACTCTAATTAAGCTTATCTTGCCTTTAGGATTGCATCTTGTACTAGCATTACATTCAACAGATTATTCTATTCCATCAACACTAGCCTTTAGACATGGGGTTTCTTTAGAAGATTCGTGTTCTTTCCCTGACATACTGTTCTTGTGAACCTAAAAAAAATGTGTTGTTTCGTACGAGTTGATTCTAGTCACACTAGCGATATCTAAGGTCAGACATAATTTCAAACAGGGACCAAATATGATAGCAACAATTTAATATCCCTCATAACCTTCAAAGTTATTGTCTTACCAAACAAAAAGTTGGAAATTACATGTGACATGTTCATCTGAGAAGCATTAAATGAATGACCTACTGAATGAGCCAATATGATGGGGTTTCCAGGAACCTGAACAGTACATAAGATAAACTGATATATTAGTTTGTCGAATAATTTAAGATTAGCAAGATAATAACACATCAGCACTTCAACAATCTTAATGCCCAGACATTTATGTCAAACAACTGAAACCACATCATATCTTTTATAATCTATATATACAACATCATCATGTCCTTTACTCAGTACTAACACACCAGAATAATTGTTTAAACAAACAAATGTCCATTTATTCTTTACCGACTCCCATCAATAACTTGCCAACCTTCTTAACACATACAAAAACTTCTATTCGGCATCCTCCAGTTACAGGAGTAGGTCTTTTCAGGCCAGTTACCAGCTTGGTAAATGAATTATCCGAAGTATTCATTTGAGACTCCAACTTGATAGGTGCTATCAAATTTTCCATCATCTACAACAAACTAAATATCCGTGTCATCTCAATGGCATGATAAAAATGATATTTAATGCCACACAACTGTCCAATGGCATAGCACTGTGAAGAATTAGTTCAAAAGGTTATGCCCAGTGATTGAAAAAAGGCAGTATGATGTGGACCAGCTCTGTTTTCTTTCTCAATCTTAACTATCCTTAAGTTCTCCTCTTTTTGTGCTTCCTTCTGTTCCTTATACAATCCCAACTATGTTCTCACCTTGACAAGGCTATACATATCATGAACGCCATAGTATGACTCATGATCATGGTGTCCATGATCGTCTCTGCACGACAATCATAGTAAACAACAAATACATTATAAGAACCATGTAAATAAGATTTGGCCTAAAAAGTGAATTCATTAACTTCCAAGTAAATGGGCCAATTATCAAAATTAAATAAAGTTAGAAAACATTAAGTTATAACACTGGGTAATATGCAGTACTAATTATTCAGAAAGGAGAGTGCTGAAAGCAACTTCAGTAGGGGTTACTGTGCTTATAACTCATGGAATAAGTTATATATAACCTTCAACAAAGTTATCATGCTCAATTTTCAGCATGAAAAGTAGAAATAAATAAATATTAAAGAAAAAAGACGAAAGATATAATGATAAAGAGAGGACTTGTGTGAGCTTTGAGTTATTTACCTGGAGGACTAAGGACTAATTCTCATTAAAAGCATTTTTCCCATCTTTTTTAATGGGGCACCCATGTTTTAAAAATCCTAATCGTTGCTGGGGTCCAACCAATCAATATATCTCTAAGGATTGTGACTACATTGTGCTAGTACTATAGCTAGAACGTATTTCAAACAAGGCCTAATTTCATCTAAGGATTGCATAAAATGCATAGCATATAATATAGGTTTTTCCATACTTTGATTATTATTCATATTTCATATTTGTTTGTATTATATTCATGAACTCCCGGATTTGTCTTCATACTTGCATTATCTCTTTTTCTAAAATTTTGCAAAAATATGAAAATGAGGGAAAAGAGCGCCCTTTTATTGATGTCTATGAAGAGACGTATAGGAAGAAAAACAAGAATGGTACAAGAGGAGATTGGGTCAAAACGCGTGCTAAGAATGCATATGTAAGATAATAACTTTTTCATACATTGTTTTATTATTACTCAACTCTGCTTGTTTACATACTGACAAAGAATTTTTCTTTTAGGAAGAATTTCAAAAAAACATAGAAGAGTGGCGTCAAACCCAACCTACTTTAGAGGATGGTACCATGGTTCAACCATCACCTGCAGAGCTGAATAATATGTGGACAACTGCTGTAGGTGATCCAAAGAAAGGTAGAACCTACGGAACAGGGGATCTCTAATCCTCAAGTAGTCCTTCGTTGTTTCTCAGTTCCTCTTCTACTTTGCAAACTATGGAAGAAATTGAAGCGATGAAAAAGCAAATTGTGTAATTGATGCAAAAATGTGCAGCTAACGATGCTAAGTTTGCTGAATTTGGTAAATTGGAGGAGTTGGTTAAGAAGCACATGCCGCAAGTATTTCATGACGAGGAAGATAATGAATATGATGATAATTAGAATGTAGTTATTGTTCTTGTTTTTGGTTGTGACATTTAGATATTTAAACTATTTGATTTGATATTTGTTTTGAACGGTTTAAAGTGGTTGTATTTATAAATTTTTGTCGTGTTTGATCTTGTTGTGAAAAATACATTAGTTATGTCATTTATAATCTGAAAGCAGTGTAAGCTAATGCCATATAATAATTATTAAATAAATATTTATTAAATAATAATAATTATTTACTAATTTTTCGACTACAATGGTCGAAATAATAATAGTTAATAATTAATTATTTATTAAATTTCTGACTACAGTGGTCAGAATAATTATAATTATTTATTAAATTTCCAACTACAGTAGTCGAAATAATTATAATTATTAAATATTTATTTATTAAATTTTTTACTACAATAGTCGGAATAATTATAGTTTTTAAATATTTATTTATTAACTATCCAACTACAGTAGTTGAAACAATTATAATTATTAAATAATTATTTATTAATTTTTCGACTACAGTAGTCAGAACAATTAAAATTATTAAATAATTATTTATTAAATTTTTGACTACTGTAGTCGAAATATTTATAATTTTTAAATAATTATTTATTAAAATTATGACTATAGTAGTCGGAATATTTATATTATTAAATAAATATTTATTAAATATCCGACTACGTTTTCGACTAAAGTAGTCAAAAATTTTCGACTACAGCAGTCAGAAATATTCTTTCGACAAGCTATATTCCGAGTACCTTCAAGCAGTCGGAACTACCTTAATTTCCGACCACTTTCCGACTACACTGGCCGTCGAAAATTTAATATTTTCTAGTAGTGTATATCCCTTACTCTATTTTCAAATCCTATTTCCTCCAAAAAATAAAAAAGCAGAAACTATGGAATGTTTACTCTTGAAGTATTGGAAATGATCATTGAACTCGTTGATACAAAATGAATTGGCGATATCAAAGAATACATCAAGGTAGTCTTTTTAATGGTAATTTTTTTTGAAGGTTTTCATCGAGGTGTCGCATGCATAGACACTAATGAGCATGCTCATAGACTTTGACAATTTCATTAGATATGCTCTTGTGTCTATCAGAGATAATGCACAACTCCAGATCATCAGCTACTATCAGTTGTATCTTCTTAAAGAAGAATTTCCACAATACATCACTTTTATTGACACCACATAATATGCAATTTGATATATGTGCTTCTCGATGTATTGTGTGATGATATTCAATAACACACCCTTGTACTTGTTAGATAAATATGTGTTATTGACGAAAATGACGTTTCTCATGTGAGAGTATCCTCAAACTGAAGGTCCGTAAGCTAGAAAAAATTTGAAACTCTTCTCGTCATTAACTATAATTGCATTGATGGAACCCGACTTTACCGAGTTAACCATGTAGGTATAAGTTGGTAGGATAACATACTCGTATTTTGATACCCCAGATTACATTTTTGTAATTACAACGCTCTTTCAACACTTCTAATAGCTCGGACTACAATGCAACTCCCCAAAAATAATTCTCTCAATTTCTTTTGGAGTTGATCCTTTGTCATTGGCGAATTCATCCAACATAACTGAAGCAATTAAATCTGTCGAGGCTTACCGTGGCTACCCATAATATGTTTGATCCCAGACATGTGAACAACAACATATTTGTAAATGCCAAACCTATTCGAAGTACCCACTTACTAGCTCACAACATCCATCCACAATATAATACTTGCAAAACTCTTTATGGATTTAAAACAAAATGACTTTTTCATCTAAGCTTTGTTTGATAAAAATCTCAATCGTTGCTTGCTTTCGAATGTTTTTCAAATGTGAAAATTAGTTCCATCACTAAAATTGTGGTTGAATTGTGATTCACTTTGTTGCCTGATCTTGGGTGTATTTATGCACTTTAGTATTGTTTCCTAGCTTATTTAGCCATCTTTAGAGGGAAATTCGTATGATTTATGCATTATATAATGATATATATAAAAATTGAACTGTTTAAGTGTGTGATTAGAATATTTAAGATGAATTTTAAACAAGTTTGTACTTAAATGGGTCACTTAGAGTTCAATCGAGGAAAACTAGTGTTACTAGCTTGAGCTAGGTGCTTGTCTAGTTGGTTTCGATTGATTCTAAGGTGTGTAATACATTCCAAATGGTTTTATTGTGTAATTATATGTGAAACAACTTATTCATATTGTGAAAGTGTCTATTGAATCAAGCCAAGAAATGAAATTATAAGTTAAAGATCAACGTGGGCAAGCCTAGTCTTCGCTAGTGTTTCTAGTTCATCATTCTTGTTATTGTGTTGTCTTGAGCTCTAATCCGTGGTGTATGATGTTGTAGGAATCTTGGTGAGTTTATTTTGAGTATATATTGATGATACAGAAGCTCGAAATTGAAGATAAAGAACACCACAAGGCATGGAATTAAAGGAAAAAGGCATGAGACATAGTTGGATATCAATTGGCAAATTCCAGTGTGTCATCGAGATGGCAGCGCGTCACGAACCCACTCCTCATTTCCAGATCTTGTGTCGCGACCTTCATTTCCTCTTTTTCAATCTTGTGGTGTGACCTCATCCCCTAGTTTATTTCCAATGCGACGCAAGGCCCATTCCCTATACGGCCAACTTTGTACTACTATAAATACAACCCTTTGCACGTTGTGTACTCACTCTTGGGCGTATTGGATATTGAGAGGAGGCTGCTCAACACTTTATTTAGGTTTTATTTCTCTTAAACTTAGATTTTTTGATGTATTATACCATTTATTCATCCATGATGATTACGATTATGTCGATTAGTGGCTAAACGCCCTCTTTCCGGGGTTGAGACCAAGAACGTGTTTACTATCATTATGAATTGAATTTGTTTGGATTGTTTATCATATTTGGTTGTTTTTTCATCCTTGTTTTCACTATTTTAAGGATTGCACACCCTTAAAATATATATATTGTCGACCTTATGATCTTGAGAGGGGGAATAGGAAGATAAAACATGGGGATGAATAGAGTAGGGTCCTTATTCTTTTATGAAATAAGGAATTTAAATCAGCATCTAGGACAGGGATATACCAAGAAGCCTTGATTGGTTCACATGTAGGATGATATCTTTAATCACTTAATTGACTTATTACATCCCTGCTCTATGATGTAGTTGTAATGTCCAAGTTAGGTAGACGATTAGAGTTCGGGGGACCATAATCATGCGATAAACCCTACGAATCAACAACCAAGATAAACAATCCAACGAATAAAGTTCAATAGCGTAGTATGATTGTTCATAGTGCTTTAAGCCCGGGCTTTCATCCATTGATTGTCTTAAGTCTTTACTTAATGCACTGTTTACTTTATCTTAAGTTTACAAATCACAAACTCGTTTTGGTTACATTGCATCAATTTAAATCTCAATTGTTAGACTAGAATTGGATAGTTGTGTAAGACAAGTCTCTGAGGGATCGATATTCAGCTTTATTTAAGGCTATTATATTACTTGGTGAGGCCACTGCACTTGTGCGTTCACTTGGGAGAAACACTGCCCAACACAATCATCATGCTCCTTATCATCACTTGAAGGTTTGTCCATATTTATTTGATCATGATCATCAGTGTCGTAATTTTGAAATATATCCTCATCAACAGATGGTTGAGTATAGTCTGGAGGTTGGGTGGGTCAAACGGTGTTGTTTAACCTTTATATTCTTCTTCATCATTATGTCTCTCAACTATTTTTATCCTCAAAATTTGTTTAGAACCATCAGGGGAAACATCAAACATGTACAACCCTGCTTGCCTAACATTTGTTATGAAAGATAGATGGATTTTTCATTTAGCATTAATCAAATAATTGATGATCAAGTTGCTAAACTCACAATTTAATTCCTCTCTTTCAATTATGATCTCAACCATGTCGCCATACATATTATTGCAATGCAGTGCAATTAGCACTATCACCTTAGTAAGAAACTTTCACTTTGAACACTTTGAAGTCTCCTCTCATTCACCATCATAATCACCGGCTACTACGATATATTCATCAATTTACATAATAAATTAATAATGGTCGAGGCTATTGTTCATTACTTGATGATTGTAATTCACGCAAAAGAAAAAAAACACAGGGATGGATCTCTTAAAATATCAACTGTGCTAATGAAATGTTAAAATAAACCATCAAAATATCACAAAAAATGATCAAAAAGATGTTGCCAAAAAAAATGAGCTTCTTCTACAACGGATAAAAAATTTTAAGTTGCTACAACAATGGAAGACTACAATGGTAGATCTTAAGGAGGCTTTTATCCTGTGGAGTAATTTTTCAGTGAAAAGCTTTACATTTTGACCAAAAATCGACTTGGACATCAGAGAATCTATGTCATGACCCAAAAAAATTATGTATGATGGCACTCATCGCGGAAGCCTTGACAAGTAAGTCAATCACCCAAACTGATATGCAAAAGAAAATCACAACACAAATTCCAAGGCAATAACTAAATGAGACATACAATGGTTGGATGAACCAATAATTAATCTTAGGTTCTTACATTACTACATGTGTATTACTTCGTAAAATCTATGTTTTCCATACTCAGATGGATTATTGGTGCTTCTTTAACCTTTGTATACACCTACCGACCCTCAACGCTTTCAGGAAAGAGCCGCGAGGGTTCGCAATCTATATATTATCTCAATACTCAATCACAATCTCAATATACATATCTCATCTCCGACTCATGAGCTACGGCAGAGGATTTTGTAAAAATGTCTTAGTATTGTCAAAAATCAATGTTTCGACAATGATACTAATATCTCATGAATATATATATGACATGAGGATGTAATTCTCACTACCAAACCAGCATGAAGATCTCAAAATCCACTCAATAATGTAAACGTGAGTCTAGAATACACTCAATATATCCATCAACCATGATTACTTATAAGCAATGTACCATTAGAGTGAAAAATTCAAGTAAAACATCAATAATATCACACTAACCCTAACTTAGGTATTACTATCATGAAAAGAGCAACCAAATGCATACACAAGTCCAATGATATCAGATAAGGCCCGCACATGGGCCATATGCAATAAATATCATCTCAAACCAACAACAATAACAATATAAGCCCCCACATAGGCACACAATAGTTATAATATTATTTTCACCATTTTTATCCATATCCATAGCATGATTTTATATAAATATTAATTATCCAACACAGTTTGAAGAAAGTTAAGCTATAACCTACCTGGTGATGTCAAAATTTAAGCCTAAAACCCTTCACTTGGAGTTTTTCCCCTTTAAAAAATAGCTTTAGAATCAAAAGAAAACGATATCTATATTTCTCAAATCGAGGTGAAGATGGAACCCCAAGAAGGGTTTGAAAAAAGGGTAAAATCCGAATTTTTAGCTCAGGTACCACTAAAGTGATTAACGCTAAATCGGTCCCATGACCGCTAATGCAGTTGCACCATATAATTGTGTCAGCAACTTTGCTAAAAATGTAAAGTTGCGTATCAAGCCCTCGGAATTCGTTCGAAAGTTCATGAAGGCAAACGAAATATAGTATTAGACTAAATTTGATGATCCGAACTCAATGGTGACATCAAATGTTACAAAAGAAGTTGTTTTCATAAAATTATCCCTTGAAACTCAATTGTATAATTTTTTGAATCGAGGGTCAAAATGAGTTCCAAAAGCCATAAAATTAAACCAACCATGCTACTAAGTACTAACCTAACATCAATATCTCAAATTTGTTGCCGCAGTTTGTTTTGCCTCTGATGCATAGAACAATAAATATTGACCGAAGTCAACTATGACCTCTTTTTTATCTTCTAAAAATCGCAAACTCGCATAAATCATGTTGACTCATATTAAGAATCATGTCAACCATATCCAAACCCCGAAAACATCATGTAGCAACTATGGAGAGGGGTAAAATAGTTAAAATACGTAAAAAGAGAATTCACAGAATAAAGCCTTAGAATCGATCTGTACGGAAAGGTTTTGGAGGGAAAGATGATTTTTCTGATTTTTTTAAAATTCTTAATAGGGACATATCATATTTTAAAAGGACATAAAGTCATCATTGAAGTTATCCTAAATCTATTAAAAGACACTTTAACGCATCCTAATACCCCCCTCAACTACTTTATAATGGTACTTTTACATTATTTTTGGACCAACCCAAATTTTTATAAAGTTGGTGTTAATCACACACCAGTTATTACTTAACATGTGCTAAATTAATTTAAAATATTTTTTTCAATTTAAATATTTATTTTTTTCATTTCCTTGTTCTTTATTTTTCTCTTTCTACTTTTTGACCACAATCCTCCCCCCACCCCCATAAAATTCTTCTGTCTTCTTCTTCTTCAGCCAACCTCTTTTTTTCGTGTTTCTAATTTCTTCCATTATTTCACTAGGTAACTTGATCGTACTTCGTGCAATCATAAAATAATTATTAAATTTATGAAATATCTTTAATATTATTTGAACACTAAGAGTAATGGAACGTAAATTTTTTTAAGAACTAAAAAATATTAAAATATATTTTTGTCTTGAGTAGGGGATCCTGAAAAAACCTATTTACCTCATCTCTACATTCTGCTCTCTCCAAATCTAACTTTGTCAGAATACATTAAATATGATGTTGTACTCTAACTTTAATCCTAGTTATACACAAGATTGCATGATACATAACATATAACCACCAACAAATAGAAATTATAAGAACCCATCTCTTTTTTTTTTTCTATTAGCAAGAAAATACAAAAGTAAATTGCCAAGTGATTATTATTATAACTTTTAAGAAAATTGAAACAGAATAAAAAACATTGTCCATCAATGATTGAGTGTTGTCATGTTCTATTGCTCTTTAAAATTAATGTCCCTCTCTTCTTATGCACCTCGTTCAATTTGGTCATCACATTTTTCTCATTTCACCCTTCGATTGTTCTTCTTGATAGTGTGTGTTTTTATTTGATATGATGAATATAATGAAGAGGCAAAGTAAACCAGAAAATATTTTGTTATGCCGATAAATCTTGCTTCATGATTTCTGTTACCAATAAATTTTGATTCATAATTTTTGTTTCTAATTTATAGGTTACTAAGCCTTATTATTGATATTTGTGATAGTTATAGTGATTAATGTAATCAATTTATAATTGATATAGAATTTAAATAGTCAAAAATTAATGGCCAATTAAATGCACAAATGAAAGAAAAAATGCAATGAAATAAAAAGATGACAAAAAAAGAGATAGAAACATAAATAGATTTGTTGGCTTTAGAGACATCCCACGTCGCCTTTGCTAGATCACGAGTCACGAGCACCATTAACTTAGACACTAATCCACCTCTTGTATCAGGTATATTTGCTAACATCATTGTTGTTGGCATTGTAATTGACAACACCGCCTTTACAATCAACATCATAATCTCGCTAATTGAGCATGATTCTCAGCATCAATTTGACTCTCAAGAATACTGGCATTCTGCATTCCTTCCACTTCTTGGGAGTCGAAGCTAGAATCAGTTTTTTTTACAGAGATGTTATGTTTCTGAACGTTAACCTGTAAGGTAGGATACATATCCTTAATTATTTCTTCCTCATGTTCAGTGATTCCATTTCCACATCTCTCTTTGTACCCAGATCAATGGTTACTGGCAAGAACTAACAAGGAAAAACATATAATCAATCTACTGATTTTCTTTATTGGTTAGGTAAGAGGAAAAATCAAGAAGATATGGCTCTGCGTGAATGATGATGCTAACTTATGTTTTTCAAGTGCCATGTGATCTTTGCAGGTTTCTATGTAAAATAATGAGCAGAAAATAGTCAGATGTCGCAGAGTCTTAGACCGTATAATTATTTAATATTTTGGTGAATGTAAGAATTGAGTGAGTTTACCAAACTTTAATGAGATACAATACTATTGATAAAAAAAGGCATCAGGTCCATTTCTAACAATTGTTACATATTTTCGACATAAACTATTTTGACTACCACATACATTGGCATATACACGACTACCTGTTCCATTGATCTGTAATACTGATAGGAGTAGTTATTCAGTTAGTTAGTTAGTTAGTTAGCTGACTGATGAGTCAGTTGTATAAGTGGTTGAAGGTTGTTAGAGGTTGTTAGATAATTATTAGTTAGTTACAATGAGCTGTCAAATAGAATATTCTAAAAGGAGGTGGTTATTAGATATTTTGTATCCCTTTCACAGCCTATATAAGGCACAACATCTCACAAATCTCAGAGGGTAACACTAGTTTAAGAAGCAGTTATAATTTTTGATTCTTCTCCTCCTCTTAGCTCTATCAACGGAGTCTTAGCAAGCATTTTCACATGGTATCAGAGCCAGGTTCACCTAGTTCATTATTTTCGGTGTTGGGTCCCCCGTCTTATATTATCCATGCTTCAGATATCTAGTCCTAGGTGTGCAGGGGGTGTTGGAGTCCCACATCGATGGGTTAAAGGGTCTTTGGTCTCCTTATATGGTCTTGGGCAATCCTCTTCTCATGAGCTAGCTTTTAAGATTGAGTTAGGACCAAGGTCCATTTCTTTATTATGGTTCCATTTCTTTATTATGGTATCAGATCCAGGTTCAGCACTAAGTGTGTTTTTTGATCACATTTCACTAAGTTTTCTGCGCATTTTAGGATCTCTGTCTTCAGTTCTTTTTTCATAATCTAGATCTATATTACAGTTACATTCAATCAATCATGGGGCCTAAAATTGATCAAAGTGATCCACTTTTCATTGGTGCATCTGATAGTTCCATTGTTGTACTAGTTCCAATCAAGTTAACTGGTTCAGAAAATTATAGTCTATGGAGTCGATCGATGCGTATTGCTCTCTTAGAGAAGAGGAAGTTTGTATTTGTCACTAGAACCTGCAACAAGGAGTCGTATCGAGAAGAGCTTCATGAGCAGTGGGAAACATATAATGCAATTGTACTTTCCTGGATCATGAACACTGTAAGTGAGAGTCTGTTATTTGGCATTGTTTATGCCACGAGTGCTTGTGCAGTTTAGGAGGATTTGAAGGAAAGGTATGACAAGGTGAATCGTATGCGTATATACCAATTGCATCGTAAAATTAATATATACTCTCAAGGTACAGATTCAGTCTCAACTAATTTTACCAAGTTGAACAGTTTATGGAGTGAGTATGATGTACTAGTACCAAAGAGTACTCAGATCATATGTGTCAACTTAGACTTTTACAGTTTTTAAGTGGCTTAAATGAGTCCTATGATCAAGCTAGAAGACAGATATTGCTCAATGGAGTGACTCCTACTCTTAACCAAGCTTATGTTATGATTATAGAGGATGAAATCCAACATTTAGCTTGTATGCTGACTGTGCATGACATATCAGAGCCACTTGCTATGCAAGTGAATCGAAACTAAGGTTTTGGACAAAGCAGCACTAACTATAAAGGCAGAAAATGTGATTACTGCCATCTGTTAGGTCATACCAAGGAAACTTATTACAAGTTGGTAGGGTATCCAAATGATTGGAAGAACAAAAAGAAACAAGGCTACAATTCTAACTTCAGATCACAAAATATTGGTAGTAACAGCTTCTCTACATGCAATAGTGGTGAAAATTTTGTCAACACTGATAACAAGTCTTTTCAGGCTTCAACTATGGTAGTTGGTCAAGTTGATGCTGCTAGTTCTAGTCATGAAGTGACTTGTGCTCCACTGGCCAAGCCTCATACATTCACTGAGGAGGAGTACACTCAGATTATGACCATGTTGAGAAAATACACAAAAGATATGAAATAAGTAAATATGACAGGTATTACTACTTGTTTCTTGTCCAAAGCATGTCCTGACAGTTGGATTGTAGACTCAGGTGCTACACATCATGTGGCTGCACATAGACACCTATTCAAAAGAGGTACCAGATTAGATTCTAAACATTTGGACAAGTTGCACCTTCTAACAGGTGATGAAGTGATAATCTCACACACTGGAGAAGCCCATATTTTTGTAGATGATGTGATCAAAGATGTTCTACTTGTTCCAGACTTTAAAATCAATTTGTTGTCTGTTTCTAAGATAACCAAGGAACTTTCATATTTTGTATCCTTTTATCCTGATTTTGGTATCTTTCAGGACCTCTTCAATAGCAAGGTAAAAGGGATTGGTAGACAAGAGGGTGGACTGTATGTTCTTAAAGGTGGTTGAATAGGAGATACTAATCAGTGATAAAAAAACAGTAGATTCATTGCAGAAGTCTCAACGTCTAGTTACAACTTATGGCACCAGAGACTTGGACACCCTGTTGCTCAGGTTCTCAAGTGTTTAGATATTCTAAAGAATCCTAGAAATGTAAATATGTTGAATAAATTTTCTGTGTGTCCACTAGCTAAACAGATAAGATTGTCATTCCCTATAAGTACTACTAGATGCTTTACATGTTTTGAACTTGTACACATGGATTTATGGGGTCCATATAGAATTTCTACTTTTGACAACAAATACTATTTCTTGACTATGGCAGATGACCATAGTAGATACACTTGGGTGCACCTGTTGCAGTTAAAGTCTGAGGCTATAGTGGCCATTAAGACATTCATTTCCATGATTAAAACCCAGTTTGGCATAATGGTGAAAACCATTAGATTTGATAATGGCACTGAATTTATCAACTCTCAATGTAAGACATTATTCCAGTCCCTAGGCATACTATATCAGACCAACTGTCCTCACACTCCTCAACAGAATGGAATTATAGAGAGGAAGCACAGACACATATTAAACATAGCTAGAGCACTCAAGTTTCAGTCTCACTTGCCCATTAACTATTGGGGACTATGTGTAAAGGCTGTAATATATCTAATAAATAGGTTACCATCTTCTATTCTAAGTGGTAAGAGCCCATTTCAGTTGATGTTTTCCAAGGATCCCAAGTTTTCACATCTCAGGGTATTTGGATGCTTATGTTATTTCACTATCCTCCCAAGAGGTGATAAGTTCATAGAAAGGGCCAAACCTGCAGTCTTGGTGGGATATTCAGAGTCTCAGAAGGGATATTTACTGCTAGATATCACCTAAAAGAAACTATTAGTCAGTAGAGATGTTGTGTTTCATGAAGATACATTTCCTTTTGCTCCTTTACCAGTACAAATACACAAACTTCCTTATTTGAAGAAGATATCACTGAATTCTTGATCCCTACAGATGAAGAAATATTTCATGAAATGACCACTGAGAGTGTTACTGAAGAATCTCCTATTGAAGGGGATGGAATTTCTGATGCTGCAGTACCTGGTATAGCTTCCCCTGGCACCAACCATGAAGAAACATATGAAGATGAATGTTCCCTGTAACCAAAAAGAACAAGAAGACCACCAGTGTGGATGCATGATTATGTTGATACTTTCAGAAACCAGAGATGCAAACATCCATTAGCCAACAGCTTGTCTTACAAAAATCTGATTCCTACTTATTTGTGCTATTTAACCAAATTATCCACTTTGACTGAGCCTCGGCACTATAAACAAGCTATAAAAGATAAGAGGTGGGTGGAAGCTATGAAGTCAGAGATTCAGGCTTTGGAAGCTAACAACACATGGATTATTATTGATCTACCTAAAGGGAAGAATATTGATGGTTCCAAGTGGATATACAAAATAAAATACCTTACAAATGGTGAAGTGGAGAGGTTAAAAGCAAGGTTAGTGGACATAGGATATAGCCAACAAGAAGGGTTAGATTATCATGAAACCTTCTCATTAGTGGCTAAGATGGTTACAATTAGATGTGTGATTGCAGTAGCTACATCTAAAGGTTGGAATCTTCATCAAATGGATGTGCATAATGCATTCCTCCAAAGGGATCTTGAGGAGGAAGTCTACATGGAAATGCCAGAGGGATTTAGAAGACAGGGGGAGCACAAGGTGTGTAAGTTGATCAAATCTTTGTATGGCCTTAAGCAGGCCTTCAGGCAGTGGAATCTTCAGCTCACTCATGCACTACTTGATGTTGGTTTTACCCAGAGTGCACATGATTATTCCCTATTCACTCTGTATCAAGGTAATGATACTGTTATAGTGCTTGTTTATGTTGATGATTTGCTAATCGTTGGGAGCAGTGCATCATTGATCAATGCCACCAAAATTAAGTTGCATCAGCAGTTTAAGATGAAAGACTTGGGAGATCTCAAGTATTTTTTGGGGATTGAAGTTTTAAGATCAACATCAGGGGTCATATTGAACCAAAGAAAGTACATTTTTGAGGTGATTGCTGACATAGGTCCTAGTGTTTCTAAGCCTGCTATTACTCCTTTGGAGTCTAATGCCAAGCTCACTTCCATTGAGTATGATCAAGCCATAGGTGCACAAGGTGATGAATTGTTGTCTGACATTTCATCTTATCAAAGACTTATTGGCAAGCTTATGTATGCCACTATTACAAGGCCAGACATTAACTTTGTTGTCCAGACTCTCAGCCAATTCATACAACATCCCAAGAATTTTCACTGGAAAGCAGCCATTAGGGTGGTCAGATACCTTAAAGGTTCTGTTGGTCAAGGGACCTGGTTAAAGGCTGAGTCTGCTACTACTCTGACTTGCTGGTGTGACTTAGATTGGGCTGTTTGTCCAAACACCAGAAGATTAGTCACTGGTTACGTCATTCACTTTGGTGATTCACTTATATCATGGAAATCTAAGAAGCAACACACTATGTCCAGGAGTTCTGCTGAAGCTAAGTACAGAAGCATGGCTTCAGCAATTGTAGAACTTACTTAGCCGGTTGGATTGTTTCAGGAACTCAAGGTTCCTGTCACCCTTCCCATTTTAGTTTATAGTGACAGTAATTCAGCCATCCAATTGGCCAATAACCCTGGGTTTCATGAGAGAACCAAACATATTGAGATTGGCTGTCATTTCATCAGGGACAAGATGAAAAATGGCTTGATTAAGGCTCTATATGTTCACTCTAGTGATCAGCTTGCAGATCTGCTCACCAAGGGTCTGAGCCTTGCTCAACATACTCATTTACTTAGCAAGCTTGGTGTGCTGAACATTCTACACCCTGCAGCTTGAGGGGGAGTGTTTTGACTACCACTGGCACATACACGACAACTTGTTCCATTGATATGTAATACTGATAGGAGTAGTTATTCAGTTAGTTAGTTAGCCGACTGATGAGTCAGCTGTATAAGTGGTTGAAGGTTGTTAGAGGTTGTTAGATAATTATTAGTTAGTTACAATGAGCTGTCAAATAGAATGTTGTAGAAGGAGGTAGTTATTAGATATTTTGTATCCCTTTTACAGCCTATATAAGGCACAACATCTCACAAATCTCAGTGGGTAACACAAGTTTAAGAAGCAGTTATAATTTTTGATTCTTCTCCTCCTCTTAGTTCCATCAATGGAGTCTTAGCAAGCATTTTCACATAAACTTACAGCTGACGGACGAATGCCTCCAAGAGCGGTGTATAAAGAGAGTTTCCCTACTGGTATCCCCATTCCCTATCAAGATGAATTACGATCGTCATTAATATGGCTATAGAAACCTAACAGAAATATGTGGCCAGACATGTTAAAACATACATTGGTGCGTAGAAAACTGAGAACATCAGTTAAACAGACAGATAATTAGCTTTCTATTATCCTTGGGAATCACCTATGTTAATTCCAAAAAGTGTTTGGTCAAGTTCATATAAAACATACCTGGCAACCTAGATCGCCAAGGCCCAATATTCGTTCTCTATCAGTTACAACAATAACTTGAATTTCTTCTCAGGCCAATTCTTTAATACCTCAAGAATTTTGCCTCTGCGAATGGGTATCGCATTTCAGATCTAAATGTAATAAGGAAACCCATGTGCCACTAAATTTGAGAATTATCTGTTGAATTCCAAACACATTCTTTTCTTTCAAGCTGATAAAAAGACCTTGAGGACGTTTGAAGATTCTACTTCTAGCATGCTTCACCTACTGTTGGAGTATAAACTATCGGGAGCATCTCTTTTATGCTTTCCATAAGAATTTTGTAGAATAGCCTCTCATTTCTCTCCTGCATCATGATACATATGACAAGAATTTTTTGTATTATGATGCTAATAAAAATGGGCATAAAGACGTAGGAGGACTTGATCCAAGCAAGATCTGTTTGGTTAATCCTCAACATAATATATATTAACAGAGCAGACACTAATCACGAGCATCACACAGAGATATTAAAATCATTTGTGCTACTACCTGAAGATCCATCATGGCCATGTACCTTTGTAGTGGTACATGATACAGAACATTCATCACTTTCTTAACATGACAGAAGAAGTGACACAAGTCTGCAGTTAAGCACAGAGAGCTTCCGTTTGGTCAGGAAGAGAAAGATTGGGAGAGTTATAATTAAGGATATGCAAGAAGTAACATGGACGACCTGAAGCTCCTGATCGACAACCACAGGAGAAAGAAGACCACTCAAATAGTGGGAATCCCTCTCTTTCTCACTGAAAGCTAGCCCTTTGTTCTAGTGTAGATCATGCAACAATGAGTATCCGCTGCTCACCAAAGAAGAGAATCATTCTCATAATTCATACAAATGAAGAACACTTCTCACATTCACCAATGATGTCCATCTTTTTAACATCAAAACGTTTAGGAGATTAACAAGCATTCCATTCTATTACAGCATTTATAGATGAGCTTAATTGGAAGGATACAATTCGACTTCCCCCACCCCACATCACGCAAGTGGCAGAGATAAGATTTTCACTAAGGATTTCAAGATATGAAAAGTAAATATAAAAAGAAGCCAAAAGGGTTTAACATCTATCATGTATACATAAAAATATTTTTTTACAAAAAAGTACCATCATCAAGTGTCAATTGTTTTTAAAAAATAAAACAATCAAGAACCAACCAAGACAAAAAGAAAAATCATTCTTTACCAGATTGTAATACTTAATTTCAGAAAATCAACACAAATTTGAAACAAAAAAAGAAACAATTTTTGAACCTACCAATAGAGAAGGTCCAAGGGGTGATGGTTTGATCTTCACATCCCCAACACCACCAGTGACTGTAGATTTAGAATCTTTGTCTATTATTGCACACTTTCCTTCATTTCCTTCAAATTATTCTCCATTAAAACACTTACATTCCTATCTGCACCTCTTCCATTTGATCTCACCACCACCATAGGGACTGATACCTTTTTCTTTGACTGGGTCAAACATTTTGAAATCCCACCGAACGAATTATTCTGCAAACAACAAAAACATTTTCAAGACTAATCTGGATGTTCCTCATTTTCTTCATAAATGTGGTCGGAAAATGGATGAATAAAAGAAATTCATGTTCCCAACAACATGATCAAGAATTCAATAAAGGCCAGTCCGGTGTACCAAAGCTCTCACTATGCAGGGCACCGCAAGAGGGTTTTGTACACAGTCTTACTTGCATATGGTTAAGAGAGATTTAACAAAGAGACATGAAATGTAATTACCGTAAAGTGGTACCATTCAATGAGAACATTGTGATTGTGAGAAGAAAATGATGAAGGTTGTTCAATATAGTTGCTTCTTCTATTTCTCTTTCCTATATTGTGGAAAGTCTTGCTTGTTTTAATTGTTATTGTTTTGTAGACCAAAAAAAAAGAGATCATTGCTTTGAAGTTGAATGACTAAAAATATTGCATTATCAGGTATGAGTATGTGACATACTCAATGTCTAATACTTTATTATTTGTATCTATCTTAGCTTTAAACGGGACATACGAGACACTCCAGTTGGAAACATGCTTTAGGATTGTTAGTACATTCACTTTAGGTCTAGCTTTCTATGTGTCTCTTAGCCCTATTAGATATTTTTATGCCAGTAGAAAGAAAAGTTCTAGTACTTTTTATTGGCTTAGCTATTATTGTTGGGTCTTTGTAGCGTAATTCTCGAACTTCCGGATAATTTGAGCCTCCCAGAAATTTGTTTGGATCTCCAGGAATTGTTTGACAGCACTTTATCTTGTCGAGTTGACCTCCAAGCAGAACTCCGTTAGTCGATTCGTTGAAGAGCTGTGTAGTCAATGCAGAAGCTTCCTCCAATGCTTGCAGAATGTCCTCCTTTTTCTTTTCTTTTCTTTCTTAGAATGTTATGTTACCCCCTATTTATAGTTGTGGGGTAGGCCTTAGTTGCTTGTGATTGGACGAAACATGTCACTTTGACACTTGACACTTTTTGACTGGTTGTTGAATTTGAATGAGATTTTCACATCATTTGTACATATGTCGGCATCTCATTGGTTTTGGATTTGATTGGGATGCCACATCACTTGATGAGTTTGGGTTTCAAAGTGAGATGGACCTTGATGAAGAATAAAATAGGCTTATTAATTTGTTTTAGCCCAAAATAAGTTTAAACCCAATAACATATGGCTCAAATTCAAATTTTATATGAATTTGATCCAATAAATTTTATGTGTCTACAGATGCCCCCTACTTCAAGGTTGGTCGACGTGTAGGCTTACCGAAACTTGGCGGCGAGACTTGAAGTACTCATGAATGTGTTTTCATTCTCATGATTTCAAAGGTATTTGTTTCTCCCAATGTTGATCATGCCAAATTGAAGCATTGCACGCTTGGTACCGACACTTATCGCCAGATTAAAGTTTCACGTAGTTGGCATCAATCCGCCTAGAACCAAGAAACTTTATCCAGTCAACACTGTAGATGTGTTACATCTTCATTTTTTTGTGCAGGTTTATGCAAATGGTCTTGATGTCATACCAAAAAGGTCGACATGATTGATGTTGAACCATTTAGTGCGCTACTTCCTTACTGCTTGATAAGAAAGTGACTTGAAATGATCTGATTTTATCCTTGACGACGCTGAAAGTTTTCTATTTTAGCTTCAGTGAGCATGTACTTAGTGTCATTCTTGCGACCTTGTGATGATGAAGTTCTGAGTGTCTGCAGTCCATCATTTTAAAGCAAACATGTGGTGCATCTCATCCGTGGGGCTCGGGGATAAAGAGGTTTCGAGTGAGAGCATCCCATTCTTTTCAAGGAGCACATACGTGGTGCCATCCAGCTTGATAATATAAATACAGAGAGTAGACTTTTCTGACTTTAGTGAGCAAGTACTAGGCACACGTCCACAAAAATATTTATTCTCCGATGGGAGAACAAAAATATGAGTTGTTTGATTTATAAAAATGGAATTCAATGTCCTATCTTATCAGCTTAGCGCAGCGTCATGATAAATTCCGTATTTTGATGTAGGAGTATCGAAATCAGGAGCCATTTTTTTAAGAAACTAGACTCATAGAGCTACGTCTTACGTGGGAATTGCAATCAGATTGCACCCAAATCGTCCCAGACATTGCCCCAAAACCGATCTTCTAATCTCGATTCGCTAGTTTCACCATCTTTGTGCATCATCACGATAAATTCCATATCTTGACATAGAAGTATCAGAATCAGGTCATGGTTTTTGCATTGGAAAGTACATTCGCAGAGCTACGTCTCATATAGAAACCATAATTAGATTAAATCCAAATCGTCCTAGATATTGCTCTAAACACAACCTTCTAATCTTGGTTCACTGGTTATTTCAGCTTTGCGCAACGTCACGATAAATTCCATATCTTGACGTGAAAGTATCAGAATCAGGTTCCATTTTTTGCATTGGAAAGTAGACTCGCAAATATACATCTCACGTGGAGACCACAATTAGGTTGCATCCGAATCATCCCAGATATTTCTCTAAAAATAGCCTTCTAATCTTGGTTCGCTGGTTATTTCAGTTTTGCGTAACGTCACGATAAATTTCATATCTTGACGTGAAAGTATCAGAATTAGGTTCTGTTTTTTGAATTGAAAAGTAGACTCATAGATCTACGTTAAGCATGAAATACATCAGCATATAACCTCTATATTTTCTCAGGTACTTTTTCAAAGTTGCAGCGTAAATCTTGTGATATTCTATTTCTCCTCAGATTTTGGATACTTCATGAATTTCATCATCAACTTCAAGTTTTGGGCCGCATCACTTCCATAATATGTTGAAGGCCAGACTAGAGCAATATTCAAAGTACCAAAAGTCTTTTTCTTGTCTAGAAGACTTTATTGCTTGAGAGATAATGAAGAATCCTTTTGTTTTAAGATAGCATCTTCAAAGGACTCCAACTATGCATCCAAGCTTCATACATTTCCTTCCTTTTTTTTTAGATTCGTTCATAGTTTAGACTCATGTGGCCCAGGAGTGACATGCAGTTTAAGCTCATGCCTTAAGAAGCGTTTTGACTTACAGTTTAGGCTCGTGCATCGAGGAGCGTCTTGACTTGCAGTTTAGGCTCGTGCATCGAGGAGCATCATACAGTTTATGCTCGTGCCTTAAGGAGCATTCTTGACTTATAGTTTAGGCTCGTGCATCAAGGAGCATCTTGACTTGCAGTTTAGGCTCATGCATCAAAGAGCATCATGCAGTTTATGCTCGTGCCTTAAAAAGCATCATGCAGTTTATGCTCGTGCCTTAAGGAGCGTTCTTGACTTGCAGTTTAGGCTCGTCTATCAAGGATCATTTTGACTTGCAGTTTAGGCTCTTGTATCAAGGAGAATTTTGACTTATAGTTTAGGGTCGTGCATCAAGAAGCATTTTGACTTATAGTTTAGGCTCGTGCATCGAGGAGCATTCTTGACTTGCAGTTTAAGCTCGTGCAGCAAGGAGCAGTTTGAGAAAGAATTCTTGTAATGTATCTTTCCTCCCAACCCTTTGTAAGGGAGTATGGTTGCACTTCAGTTTGGTATTTATTGCCCCCATTGGTTGAAACAGATTTGCAGTTGATCTTGTGTCGACTTTTGAAAGTTGGAGTTTAGAAGCCTTTTGGAATTTTTTTCTTTTGTGAGTGATCAATGTACAAGTATCACCCTTCTTGCTATTGGAGAAGTCATTTTTCATAGATTTGCTCATTATTTTCTTCAAGGCTGGAACCCTAATTGGGTCAAAGCTCCCAAATTGTAACATGATGATTTTTTTAACTTTTGGTGATTCCACAGAGCGCATGACTTGTAGAGCTTTTGAAATTGAACCTTTCATATGATACAGTTTGGCGCTAACATAATTTGCGTCAACTATATCGCCATCATTAATGATGATCTTTCCCTCTTGCATTAATGTCATGATCTTTTCCTTCAGTATGAAGCATTTTATGGTGTGATGACCAATAATGTGGTAAAATTTGCAGTATTTAGGATCATCGACTTTGTTTGATTCTTCAGGTCTCTTTGACTTAGAAAGTTCAATGACTTCTTTAGCTAACAACTCATCAAGAATTTCAGGAACATCAGAGTCGGAAAAAGAATATACCCTTTCTTGTAACTCTTTCAAAGTTGGTTGATTTTTTACCTCTCGCATTTGTTGCTTTGGAGCTTCCTCTTTTAACTTTTGTCTTGTGGTGGCCTTTGTAAAACTCACAGTTGTCATCATATATTCCGCAATTTGGTCTTCAAATGAGTCTTTGAATTTTATGACTTCTTTCCTAAGATAAAAATTAGGTGGCGCCATTCTATGTCTTGCAATACTTAGCTCCATGTCATGACCGCGCGTAGCTAATTCTTTAAAAGTTCAAGGCTTAATTCCTTGAAGGATATACACAAGGCCTCAACGCATCCCTTGAATGCAAATTTCAATAGCAAAAGTTTCAAAAAGTTGATCCCTGCAATTGAAGCTCAATGTTTGCCAACGATTTATGTAGTTCACTACAGGCTCATCTTTACTTTGTCTTTTGTTTGTCAATTCCATCCTGCTGACTGTACGATGAGTGTTGTTGAAATGATTTAGAAACTGATTTTCTAGTTTCTCCCAACAATCGATTGATCTAGACTCCAAGTTAGTGTACCAATCAAAGGTGTTGCCTTTCAAAGAGTGATGTGTTTCCTTGGATTTCCTTTTCCATTAAATTGTTGAAACTTTGGAGGTTGATATCCAATTGGCATCAGTAAGCCCTCGATTCTTTTAGAATACGGATTTGAGTATCCTACAAAACTTTGTAAAGGACTGCCATATTGTGCCTTGATAGTGTTTGCAATCATATGTTGCAGTTGTTGAACTGTTAGAGTAGCCACTGAAGCAGATCGATCATCACAGTAATTGCCACTTGTCTTGATGAGAGATTCACCATCAACTTTTTCTTATGGTGTTAGATTATAATTTGACTCTCCAGGATCGTAGAGATCTAACTTGCTCATAAATCGGGCGATTTGATGATCTTTCTCATCAACGGACTTCTTTATGGCTTCAATGGTTTGCTCCATCATTGTAAACTTCTCATCCAAGTCAATTTCATCAACCATGAAGGTGTTGACTTTCGTTGAAGTTGGGGAATTCATCAAGTTTTTAGATTCTCCAAAGTTGCAGCCAGTTTCATACGGTTCATCTGATAACATTGATGCGAAGTTGCCCCCAGGGATTGTAGTTACTGCCGAAATTTGAGATTTTCTCCTTTTTGTCATCGCCATAATGGTGAAGTATTGGGATCCATCCAAAGCACAAGCGTTGAGATTGCATCGATTGATGGGGTCAACAAGTTTGATCTTAGTAGACGTGGTAGTAGTAGACTTCTTGCATGAAAATTCATTGATTTTTCTGAAGTACATTGTAGTAGTTGAATGTGTGATTTTCTTTGACTTGTAAAAGGAAGAGATGAAGAGCAGAACTGGTCCCATTGGGTGTTCCAATTTGTTCGCAATAAATTTTCATTAACGCTTAAAATTAACTACAAGCAAAAAATAAAATAAACAAAAAGAATAATTTTATTTAAGGTAATTTTGCCGGTACAATTCCATTATTCTCTTGATTCTTATCTCCTAAGCTTTTCCGTAATTCGAGGGTATTTGTAGCATAATTCTCAAACTTTCGGATGATTTGAGCCTCCCAGAAATTTATTTGGATCTCCAGGAATTGTTTGACAGCACTTTGTCTTGTCAAGTTGACCTCCAGGCAGAACTCCGTTAGTCGATTCATTGAATAGCTGTGTAGTCAATGCAGAAGCTTCCTCCAATGCTTGCAGAATGTCCTTTTTATTTTCTTTTCTTTTCTTTCTTAGAATGTTATGTTACCCCCTATTTATAGTTGTGGGGTAGGCCTTAGTTGCTTGTGATTGGCCGAAACTTGGCACCTTTTGACTGGTTGTTGAATTTGAATGAGATTTCCACATCATTTGTACATATGGAGGCATCTCATTGGTTTAGGATTTGATTGGGATGCCACATCACTTGATAAGTTTGGGCTTCAAAGTGAGATGGACCTTGATAAAGAATAAAATAGGCCTTTTATTTTTTTTAGCCCAAAATAAGTTTAAACCTAGTAACATATGGCTCAAATTCAAATTTTATATGAATTTGATCCAATAAATTTTATGTGTCTATACTTACATTGATAGGTAGTTCTGCAGAATGGACTTTGGACATTTGTACATCCTCAAAAATCAAGTTCGGTAAAGCAAGCTTTTCATCCTTTTTCTACTTTTCTTTTACAATTTGTTTCTTCTAATCTGGAAGCAGTGTCCTTGTTGTCCACAGTGTCATATTTGTCCTGCTAACACATTATAATGTTCTAATCTTCTCAGTGAAAAAAATGTGATATCAAAATGGCATTTTTGTTCAAAAATATATACACCCATCGTACCTTTGATGATTCTCGAGGATCCAATATAACTACTATTGTTCTATTGAAGTGGGTGGTCTAGTTGTATAAAGATGTATGAAACATCCAAAATAACATGAAACAAAACCTAAGAATCTTAAAAAGAAAAAGATGAGATCTACCTTAGAGTGAAGAGTACATTGAATGAATCCATAGTCTTCCATGGAGAATATAATGCTTGTCCGTTCTGTCGAGGGAAGTAATCTCTAAAATAAAATCAATACGAATGATGAAATTTGTCCAAATCCCCTCTATTGTCATTCAGTTCCTCTTAATACCATTGAAAAATATCAAATTATCCCAAAATAATCAATAATCTGCAAAATGAGTCAAATGTTCAAGAACTCTTGACTAAACCTTTTAGTTAATTAAACACATGCAGCGATAGAGGAGAAGGAATGAAAAATCTTCTGAACAATACTACCATTGAATACTACCATATTTTCACAAAATAATCAATGAATCTACAAAATGAGTCAAACGTTCAAGAACTCTTAACTAAACCTTTTAGTTAATTAAACACATGCAACGATAGAGGAGAAGGATTGAAAAATTTTCTAAACAATACTCTATGAGCCTCACTCTGAAATCTCCAAAAGCTAAGACTTTCAATAGCTAAAGATAGAATACTATTAAAAGTACTATAAATTACAATATTTCTTATGTTGATATAATAAAAAAAAATCAAAATTAACATACTTTGATTCTCAAAAAACAAAACATAAAAAATAACTTAAAATAGGAGGATGTATTACTGACGAAAAAGGTTGACTCGTTCAACAATCAAATTTCTTCATTCGGCCATTTGAGTTTTTAACTTGTTGGCTTGAGAAAAAAGGTTAACGGTGGTTGAAGAGGAAAGAATGGAGAACTGAAGAGTTTTTTTGAAACGCCAAGAGTTACTGATTCTGGTGCCATGTGTGAGTGGTAACAGTAAATGTCAATTAATGGCTTTATTAATTAAGGAAAACAAACGAAAAAATTAAAAGAAAAGAATTCAAATGGAGTAAAAGCTCAAAAAAAAAGAAATTAGTTAAATGGGAATGTTGGATTTTAAGGCATGCCGCATCAGCATGCCTCTAATCCTCCTTTATATGTATATATGTGTGTGTATATATATATATATATATTGATTCTTCTTCATCTACTCGCCTAATTTCATTTTATTTCCTCAATTTTATTGTGTTTTGATAATATAAATTAATTAGTTTTTTTAAGAGTAATTAAATTATAAGTTTGGGAATATCATCAATTAATTTATCTCTTTTTTATGTAACTTAATTAAAATTAAAGTGTTTTAAAGAATCAATGAATTAAGCAAAAATCTTAAGGAGCTAGATTGAAGCTTGGATGAAAAATTTAAATAATATCTCCTAACCATCTTAAAATTTTAATGAATTTTACAAAATTATTTGAAATGTAAGAAAGGATTTTAGATAATATTTTGAAAATGAAGATAATCAAAGTGATAATAGTAAAAGATTAGAGAATGGTGAAAAATAGGGTGGCATTGGAAGTTGGTGTGGGAGTTTCGGGCAAAAAAGAATAAAAGATGGCCACATATGGATGACTTAGGATGAAGAAGGTAAATAAAATGAAAAAAAAAGAAAAAATAGCATTAAAAAAATAAAAATACATTTCATAAAAAAAAGACTTTTAAAAATAAAATTATAATCATATTTTTAGTTCCTCACACTCTTAAGAGAATGTAAGAACAATAAGGTTAGAAGAAATGCTTATGAAAGAGAATTTAATCGAATATTTTAGAACAAAAGATATAGAATACTTAGAATACCTTAAAAATAATATAGAAGAATTACAAAGACTAAGAGAAAAAAATAAAGAATACTACAGTAAAGCATTTAGCCAAATACCAGTTAATCACCCCCCCCCCCCCCCCCAAGATATGAACAATAAACTAAAAATAAAAATATTTAGAGAAGTTAAGAAATATCCACGCACAACTAAAAATAGATCCATTACAATAGATCTATTCAAGTTATCCGCACCCAACTACAACTATTGGTAATTTTTGTATGTTATTAATCTAAATAATATTTTGGGGAATATCTAAATCTAGTTTTATCAAATAAGTCATAATTAATAAATTAATCAAATAAATTCGAATATATACTACTTCCGTAACTTTAAATAGCATAGGCTCTGATATCAATAGTTGTAGTTGGGTGCGGATAACTTGAATAAATATTGTAATGGATATTCTCTTAATATCTATAATTTTTATATCTCTACGTATATATAAGATTAATATTTTAAGATTATCTATCATTTAAAATTGGTTAAATACTTTATTATAATATATTTTAGTTGTTTGTTTTAATCTCATTAATTCTTCTATATTTTTACTAAGAAATTGTATATATTTTATATATATTTTTCAAAATTCTAAATATACATAATTATCATAGTTAGTGTGTGGGTTTGATATGTAAGTATTTATACGAGTAGTTAGGTAGGTGTGGTATATAATTAATTCTAGTCATAAAATATCTATCAAATATTTTTTTCAATATGATTTATCTTATATCTACTATTTCTATATCCTTAAGTACATATAAAACGAGTATTTTAATTTATCTACCATTTCGTCAGATAAATTAGTAGTCATTTTTCATATGATGCTTTTTCAAAATATTCTCTTCAATCATGCACATAACAAAATATGATCACTTTAGATTGCTATATACTAGATTATTCTTAAATAACATATTCTTCGGTCACTATTAGCATGGTAATCTGGATACTTTTCCCTTAAACAACATCTCTACTCTGGTTACTCCCCTATCACGGCTTTCTTGCCTCACCGATTTCACCTTTAGGATGACATAGTTCTTAGAAATTTTTCTCCTTTTCCACTTTGCTAATAAACTTCTTAAAATGTTATATTTCGAATAATTCTACTATAAAACAACTAACATGAACTTATTTAATCATATTATGATTTTTAGGAATTTATTAATTTAGCTATTCATAATAGTAAATGAATATACATGTTCTGGTAGGTTTGATAATTCTAAGCTTTGTTCCTCCATAGATTTTTCCATTGAAATATATCTGTTTTTTAAATAATCAAAATATTTGTTGAAGACAACAGAGAGTTTTTTTTCTTCAACGCATGAAGGCTTGCTTCATTCTGCCTTCGATGCCTTCATTTATAATGGATGATTTACATAGTTTTTCGTACTAATATTTTACACGTTTCTAAAGCTTTAAAAAAAAATCTAGTCCTATCTTTTTACAAAGTCTTCCTAACCTAATTATTTTCCTGACATAATTTACATAAAATTCTTTACATAAAGACTTTAATATCTAACTATAATATAAAAATCATAAATACTTCTGGCTTAAAAAGTCAAAAAGCCTAAGCTATCTAAAGACTTTATAAACTTTATACAATAAGTTTTACGTAAAATTGTGAAAGTTTGTTACATGTCGCTTTCACAATTTAATAGCTTGTCTTTTATCTCCATTATTGCTTCCGTTGATATCTTTTTGTTGTATCTGTTGCTTTTCTATCTTCTTTTCAGCTGGCGTGCTTATTTTCTTGATTTTTTTATTTTATTCTAGCCGAAGTTCTGGGATAATATTATCTTCTCCAGTACATCTTGAATATTGATGATCTGGATATTTGTGTCCAATTATCTTGCAATATTTTGTCAATAATCAGTCTGAAATAAATCCTCTCTTAATTGCCTTTGCAGTAGATTATTTTTTTAGGTTAAGTAATGTCATTATCTATTGTCTAACATCTTCCATATCTGTTTGTCTTAGTTCTTTTGAGTTTGAATAAATCATCTGATGGTTTCTTGAATAATAGCTCCATATTCGGTTTCCATTGGTATAATTGTTTGCTAGTTCTTGAATAATTATAGCCAGTCCAATAAGTCGTTTGTTTGCATAAAAATCAGGTATCTCGATTCTGGGTATCTCTGGGTGCTGCACAATATCTTTTGGTATAATCATATCTCTGGTAATCCTATTTTTACAACTTGTATAACTGGTTTTATCTCGTCGTATAATATCTCTGCTGGTGAAGTATAACACTTTATATAAAATAGATTTCCTTTGGTTACTCTTTGATAGGTGTTGAATATTTTTTGTAATTCTTTCATAGCTGATAATTCTTCTCCATCTTAGGTGTATATGGAATTTAATAATCCATAATCAAAACAAGTTTTTATCAAGCTTGGGTTGGTTTTGGGTAGTGCAATTAGCTTGTTGTGACCTTGTAATCTTTGGGTTATATAGTTTGTGTTGGGTTCTTTGATATCTGTAGCTCTGGGGTTAAGGTTTAGAAAAGTTTGTACTCGGTAGATATTTTCTATGTATTTTTGGGTTGTATGGTTATAATTTTTTTTTATCTTGGTTCAGACTATCTCGATATATGGTAATTTGTGGGGGTATGTTCAAGAGGTCTTTTTGTAATTTTGGTGTAAATGGTTTTTCAAATATCTTATTTAAGTTCATATTCTGGTATCTTTGTCTAATAACTCCTTTGCTTGTACCTGCAATTGTAGATTGATAAACGTTATGGGTTTTACGGAGTGTCCCAACGTCTCCTTCTAGGTCTGAAATTGTAATGGCTTCCGATCGACATAACTCTGTACAGTGCTAAGTTAGCTGATTTGTAGCTACAGACTTCAGTTTAACTTCATTAGTCTTTAACTTTTCTATTTCATTACCCATACTGTCCACTTTCATTGAAAGCATAGTTAGGTTTTGAATATCTTTTCTAAAGCATCATCCTATATTATATCAGTCTATATAGCTTTGTCTTGATATGTAATCTGCAATAACGTTTTTGTTAGTACTAATTACTTCAATTGTAAATGTAAAATTTAATATATTCAATACTAGTCTCCGAATCTCTTTTGTTGTAACTAAATTTTGTATTTTCTTTATTAGCCACCAACGTACCTGTGTATTATCTGTTCGTACAATAAACTTTTTATATACAATATATGGCTCAAATGCTAATAAACATTTATATAATGAACATAATTCTTTTCTATTTATTTTTTATTTTATTTCTGTTTCATTTATATAAATGTTTATTAGCATTTGAGCCATATATACGAACAGATAATACACAGGTACGTTGGTGGTTAACAAAGAAAATATAAAATTCAGTTACAACAAAAGAGATTCGGAGACTAGTATTGAATATATTAAATTTTACATTTACAATTGAAGTAATTAGTACTAACAAAAACGTTATTGCAGATTACATATCAAGACAAAGCTACCCAACCGATATAATAGAAGATGATGCTTTAGAAAAGATATTCAAAACCCTTACTACGCTTTCAATGAAAGTGGACAGTATGGGTAATGAAATGGAAAAGCTAAAAACTAATGAAGTTAAACTGAAGTCTGTAGCTACAAATCAGCTAACTTTGTAGTGTGAAGAGCTATGTCGATCGGAAGACATTAAAATTCCTGAGCTAGAAGAAGACGTTGGGACACTCCATAAAACCCATAACGTTTATCAATCTACAATTGCAGGTACAACCAAAGGAGATATTGGACAAATATACCAGAATATGAACTTAAATAAGATATATGAAAAACCATTTACACCAAAAATACAAAAAGACCTCTTGAACATACCCCTACAAATTACCACATATCGAGATAGTCTGAACGAAGATAAAAAAGTTTATAACTATACAACCCAAAAATACATAGAAAATATCTACCGAGTACAAACTTTTCTAAACCTTAACCCCAGAGCTACAGATATCAAAGAACCCAACACAAACTATATAACCCAAAGATTACAAGGTCACAACAAGCTAATTGCACTACCCAAAATCAACCCAAGCTTGATAAAAACTTGTTTTGATTATGGATTATTAAATTCCATATACACCCAAGATGGAGAAGAACTATCAGCTATGGAAGAATTACAAAAAATATTCAACACCTATCAAAGAGTAACCAAAGGAAATATATTTTATATAAAGTGTTTACTACACCAGCAGAGATATTATACGACGAGATAAACCAGTTATACAAGTTGTAAAAATAGGATTAACCAGAGATGTGATTATACCAGAAGATATTGTGCAGCAGCCAGAGATATCCAGAATTGAGATACCTGATTTTAATGCAAACAAACGACTTATTGGACTGACTACAATTATTCAAGAACTAGCAAACAATTATACCAATGGAAACCAAATATGGAGATATTATTCAAGAGACCATCAAATGATTTATTCAAACTCAATAGAACTACGACAAGCAGATATGAAAGATGTTAGACAATGGATAATGACATTACTTAACCCAGAAAAATAATCTACTGCAAGGGCAATTAAGAGAGGATTTATTTCAGATGAATTATTGACAAGATATTGCAAGATAATTGGACACAAATATCCAGATCATCAATATTCAAGATATAATGGAGAAGATAATATTATCCCAGAAGTTCGGCTAGAATAAAATAAAAAAATCAAGAAGATAAGCATGCCAACTGGAAAGAAGATAGAAAAGCAATACATACGACAAGAAGATATCAACGAAAGAAATAATGGAGATAAAAGACAAGTTATTAAATTGTGAAAACGACATGTAACAAACTTTCACAAATTTACGTAAAACCTATTGTATAAAGTTTATAAAGTCTTTAGAAAGATTAGGTTTTTTGACTTTTTAAGCCAAAAGTATTTATCATTTTTGTCTTATAGTTTGATATTAAAGTCTTTATGTAAAGACTTTTATGTAAATTATATCAGGGAAATAATTAGGTTAGGAAGACTTTGGTATCAACTACAACTATTGGTATCAGATCCTAAATTATACCAATATCAATTATCCACGCACAACTAAAAATAGATCCATTACAATAGATCTATTCAAGTTATCCACACCCAACTACAACTATTGGTATTAGAGCTTGTGTTGTTTAAAGTTACCGAAGTAGTATATATTTGGATTTATTTGATTAATTTATTAATTATGACTTATTTGATAAAACTAGATTTAGATATTCTCCAAAATATTATTTAGATGAATAACGTACAAAAAATATCAAAATATAAAGAATTAAAGCAAATAATATCTGAAAAATGTAAAGAATTAAAAATAAGGATAGAAAGACTACAATATAACATAATTGTCGGTGTTAGTAAAAACTCAATAAATGCACAAAAATAAGAAATATCAAATTTAGAATCAACAATAGATAGTCTAGAATATACATACCAACATGATCTATTAACAATTAAATAAAAAATGAACAAAGAAGAATTTATAATAGATGAAAAAATATATGAAAACCATGAAGGATTACAAATAAAAATAGTATTTTCTAATCTAGGAAGAAGGTATAAAAAAATAGGTGAACATTTATATTTAATATTAGAAAAGAAAGAATTAAAATTAGAAGATAAATTGATAGCTATGGTAAGAATAGAAAAAGAAAATGAAGAAATAGATAGAAAAACAGAAATATAAAAAATAAAACACCAAACTACAGAAGAAATATGAAAAATAGAAGAAACTAAAAATAGTAGGATTGCTGAATTAGAAAAAGAACTACAAATGCTAAAAGATTTGTATGAAAAAAGATAGAGAGAAAAAAGAAGAAAAAGATAAAGAACAAAAATTATTAAACGAGCTAAACCAGTTTAAAGAAAAATTAAAAATAAACAATAAAGAAATAGAAACTAGGGAATTGGAAACAAATACAATAGATGTTGAAGAAACAGATAATTATGATTCAGAAGATAGTGAAACATATACAGAAATCTTAACAAATACAAAAAATTTTATTAATCAATGAAAAACAAGAAGTAATTAATGAAGAAAACTTAAAAAATAGAAACACAGAAATAAATACTCTTGATAAAAAAGAAGATGAAAATATAATACCTAGAACATCAGAAATAAGAAAACCTACGTATTATAAGAATAAGTTTAAAAGATATAATCTAAAGGATGAATATGACAAATGGACACCAAAATAAATAGTTAATAAAAATTATAACTTTTTAGACTTAGATTGTGTAATAAATACAGAAAAAATAATACAATTATGGATAGGATATATGACAAAATAATTATTAGATAATAATATAAATGTAACAGATGCACCAGAATATATAGAAAGAACACTAATAGGAATAGTGAAATTATGATTTTCAAATCTAACTGAAAATAGTAAAAGGGTACTAAGAACTGACAAACCTACAAAAGAAACATCATCAACAACTACAACTAAATTAACACCTATAGAATTATTTAAAAATAATGAAATAGCTATAAAAGATGAATTTAGCAGCATGACAACAACAGAAAAAGAACAAAATGAAGAGAAAGATACAAATAGGAATTTAATGTTAAAATTAGCAATATGTAATATGTGTTACATAGATGAATATACTTGCTCATTTAAAGAATATTATTATAAAGGAATATATAATGCAAAAGAAAGTAAAGGAATAAGAAAATTATATTTTAGTAAATTACCTGAACCATTTAGTTTAAAAATAATAAAAAGTTGGGATGAAGCAAAAATAGTAGATACTCTAGGAGCAAGAATAAAATTTCTACAATAATGGTATAGAAACCCATCTGAAAAATATAGAGAAGAAATAAAAATGGAAAAACATTAATAAGAAATTTAGCATGTTGCAAAGATAAAATAGCACCTCAATTTGAATGCAAAGAAAGATATCATAAGTAAAGAAAAAGACATAAGAAATACAAAAAATACAACAAATCAAAATATAAATATAAGAAAACAAGAAAAAGATATTATGTAAAAAATTATAAACATAAAAGACCATATAGGAAAAAGAAATCTATAAAAGAATGTACTTGTTATAATTGCGAAAAATTAGGACATTTAGCTAGAGATTGTAAATTATCTAAAAACCCAAAAAATAAACAAATATCAGAAATAAAAATAGAAAATATAGAATATATGCAGATAGATTATATAGATTACGAATTAGAAAGTGAAGATATGAAATTTCAGAGAATGAAACAGATAATGAAATAAATAGTGAATTACATGAATTAAATGACTGAAGAAAAATATAAGAATAAACCCAATAACTGAAGAAGATATAAAAATAATAACAAAGGAAGAATATTTAAATGAAGAAGGAACATATCAAAAAATAATATTTGATAGTCATATATTTGATGAAATAAAAGGAAAAAATTAGATTTAAGTGTAGAAAAAATATTTAAAATACCAACAATAAAAAACATATTTAGTAGAAGAAAAGAAGAATACTACATAGTAAGTCAGAAAGAACATATAATAGATTGTAGATATGTAAAAGGAAGAGCTAGTATACCACTAGTAACAAAAAGAATAATTAATAAAGAAATAAACGATATAAAAAGTAAAGACCCAATAAAATATGTACACCTTGGAGAAACAGAGATATTAATAAAAGCATGTTTTAGAGAAAGAATAGATACACCAATAGAATTATACCTAACAGATGATAGAATTATAAAACTTATAGAAAAAAGTATAATAACTGCCATAAAAGAAAATTTAATATACCAAAAATTTAAATTTATAAGAAGTGCGAATTATTCAGTAGCAATAACAAATAAAAATATAGATAAATCATTAGTATTATATTGAAAAATATTAGGAATAGAACTAACCCCAGGAAGTAAAATATTTACAGTAAGATGTAAAGATCTATATGTATTAACAACAAAACATAAAATAACGGGAAAAAATAAAATTAACAAAATACAAATAGAAAGTCCTTTCAAACAATTTGTAAAAACAATTGATAATAATGAGTATAGTTATAGAGACATAGATATAGAAGAAAATTTAGAAATAATAAATGATAGAATAAGTACAACAAAAAGAATAGCTTATGAAAAATCAGAATCATCTAGTTCATCAAAAAGAACAAGTTATGAAACAAGTTCAACAACTAATTTAAACCAATATTACATAACAGGAACAATAAATGAAAAGGAATATTTAATACTCTTAAATACAGGACAAGAAGAAAATTATATAGCAAGATATCTACTAAAAAATGAGGAAATAAAATCTGACAATAATATATGCCCAGATCTACCAAGAAGCTTAATAAACACTAAAAATATAGCAGAAAAAAAAAAATAACAATAGGAGTTAGAAAAATAAAAATAGAATTTGAAATAAAGGAAGAAATGCAAAAAGTAGACATAATATTAGGAACAAAATGGCTAGAACAAGGAAAACCATATAATATAGAGCATACACAATTATCTATAACATATAACAGGGAGAAATTATTCTTAAGAAGAGTTTTAACATGATATGAAAATATATGTATTAATGAAGATAGTAGTAGAATGGTATTATAGTAGATATTAGACGCCTATGATAGATACAGGAGTAGAAGCTAATTTATGTAGGTATAATTGTTTACCAGAAAGTAAATGGATAAATTAAAAATACCAATAATAGTTGAAGGATTTAATAACGAAGGAAGCTTAATTACTTATAAAGCTAAGAATGTAAAAACACAAGTATGAGATAAAATATTAACAATAGAAGAAATCTATAATTATGAGCTAACATCAAAAGATATACTTTTAGGAATGTCGTTTTTAGATAAATTATACCCACATATAATAACTAGAACAGATTGGTGGTTTACAACACCATGTAAACAGAAAGTAAGAGCAAAAAGAGTTACTAATAAAATAAGAAAGAAAACTGATTGGATAGAAGGAAGTGAAAAAATTACACAAAAATTAAAAAATATAAAAAATACTGAAAATACAATAGAACTGGTCATATTTTCAATAAATAAAAAGGAAAGAACTATATTTTCATTAAATTAGATAGAAATAATTAAGAAAAATTAGAACAATTATATAGTGAAGATCCATTAAAAGGATGGAAAAAATATAAAACTACTATAAAAATTGAATTAATAGATAAAAATAGCATAATAACTCTAAAACTATTAACATATAAGTTTGACGATTTAAAATAATTTAAAATGCATATAAATGAATTATTAGAAAAATAATATATACAAAAAAGTAATAGTAAACACAATAGTCCAGCATTTATAGTAAATAAACATAGTGAACAAAAAAGAGGAAAAAGTAGAATGGTTATTGATTATAGAAATTTAAATGCAAAAACTATGACATATAATTACCCAATACCAAATAAGATATTAAAAATAAGACAAATACAAGGATATAATTACTTTAGTAAATTTGATTGTAAATCAGGATTTTACCATTTAAAGTTAGAAGAAGAATCTAAGGAATTAACCACATTTACGGTACCACAAGGATCTTATGAATGAAATGTACTACCATTTGGATATAAAAATGCACCAGGTAGATATCAACATTTTATGGATAGTTATTATAAACAATTACCTAATTGTATAGTATATATAGATGATATACTATTATATACAAAAACCAAAGAAGAACATTTAAAATTATTAGAACAATTTACAGATATAATAGAAAAATCAGAAATAAGTTTAAGTAAAAAGAAAGCTGAAATTATGAAAAATCAGATAGAATTTTTAGGAATACAAATAGATAAAAGTGGATAAAAATGCAACAACATATAGTGCAAAAAATAATAAATTCGAAAGAAGATTTAGATACAAAAAAAATTACAATCATTTTTGGAATTAGTAAACCAAGTAAGGGAATATATACCAAAATTAGCAGAAAATCTAAAACCTTTACAGAAAAAATTTAAAAAGGATGTAGAATATAATTATAATGAAGAAGATAAAAAACAAGTCCAGAAAATAAAAACACTTTGTAAAGAATTACAAAAATTACAATTTCCAGACGAAAATAGAAAATTTATATATATAGTAGAAGCAGATTCCAGTGAATATAGTTATGGAGGAGTACTTAAATATAGGTACGAAAATGAAAAAATAGAACATCATTATATGTAACACCCCATACTTAATTATGTGCATTAGCCATGGTTATATGTGTTGGAGTATATGTATTGATCCTAAGTTAGGTATATATGAGTTTAAGTATGAGTATTCATTATTTTGATATGGTTTCAAGTGTATAGTTTGATTATATGTGTATGGGAATCGACTTTATTTATACCGGAATTTGACCGTCGATGGTTCCATACGAAGTTTATTGAATAAGCTTTCCAACGATATAAAGATTTCCAAAAACGGATAAGTTTCGGATATAATCGAGCACGTTCGAAACTATAAAACGGCGGCCGGGATAATTGTGAACAGTAAATGTGCAGGAAATTCAAACTACTGAGGCCTGCCAGTTTTTTGGGTCGTCTTTGAACAATCATAACTCCCTCAATATAATGAACTGGGAGAGCTACCACCTATCAAAAGAAATATCTTTTAGTCTTCTTTCCAATGCAATTGGTTTCATCCAAATCCAAGATCTTAGTAAGGAGTTATACTCGTTTTACTTCAGCCTCTCAAAATAGTTTTTTTTAGGGTCAACTTCAAACGACCATAACTCCTTGTACAGGACGAAATGGGTGGCCTACTTTATATGAAATGAAAGCCCTTTGAATTATCTATCCAACAATACCAGTTTCACCCAAATCCGATATCGGAGCAAAGAGTTATGGCTGATTTACTTTAGCCTGTCAAAACAGTCCACCATGGACAGATTCGGATTTACTTAAATTTTTAAGGGCAATATGGTCATTTTCCATCACCTCTTGGACGAAAATTGGTCATTATATAGATATAATTGGTCTTATATCCATCAATTATCATCATATTATTGGAAATAAGAAACCCTAGCCTAATTTCAACACCGATTATCTTGTGATTCAACCGTAGAAAATCCAAATTGATTCCGTAGTTGTGTTCACCGTCTCGAGGGCTTCGAGAAGCACCCCTTATTTGTGCCAACAGGACTTCGAAATCAAAAGGGCCATTTTATGGCAATGATGTAAATTATGTTGGTGTTATTTATATGGATATGTATATATATATATATGCATGTGAGCATAAGAAGTATGTTATTTGATTGTTGTTGAAAGATGATTGGAAATGATGTTGGATTATTCTTGTGCATGGTTGGATTATGTTGAATTGTGAAGGGATTTGGTGTGATGATGTGGTATTGAAATGATGATTATATATATATGTATACACATAAACCTATTGATCAAGTTGGTTTTTGGAATGTTTTACAAATATTGGTTGTATGGAATTATGGAAGAGAATTGTGGTGTTGGGTTGCTAATACTAGATGCCAAATATTTCATTGTAGATAAGTGATTTGTAAAGGCGGGAAGTTGTGTCGAATTGGTGTCCAAATATACAACGAGGTATGTAAAGCATACTCTAACGATGTTCTTTGGCATGAAAACACCAATGTTCCGTCAAGTAAGATTCCGAGGTTGTCCAAACACATGTATTGTTCTACATTACCAACGAAGTTGTTTCCATTCTATAAAGTGTCAAAATGTTTCATTGATATACCAAAAGGCTCCTATTTCATTATTGTGATATTGATGATTCTGAAACACATTGTTGATGTACCAATGAGTCTTTATGACATCGTTATTGTATAGAAGGTCTATTACTTGATTCCTATTGATGTATCATTGTTCCAAAGGTACTACATTGGCATAAACACTAATGTAATAATCTCAAAAGCTTTTGAACTAAGTTATTGAAAAGATTTCTTATGTGTGTTACTTGATATACGTGTGGGTGGTATCCCAGGGGCATAAGCCTAGCATGGGTCGATCCCTATTTATGTGTTTATGGGTGGTATCCCAGGGGCATAAGCCTAGCATGGGTCGATCCCAATTGGTATGTACTGGAGGCAGCCTAATGGTCACAGTACGGTACAGTATTGATTATTGTTAGGTGGTTGGAGGTTCGGGAGGAGGAGGTAATGGCGAATGATAATTGTAAAGAATGAAATGAACGAATATATACCGTTCCACAAATGTGTTTGAATCCAAGAACCCAGTTCAGATTAATGATAATGTACATGATCCTAAAAGTGTTTATGAAGTGTGGTTCACTTCTATTATGATTTATTCACATGTGTATGATTTTCTTGATCCCCCATATCACATATGATTATCTACAGCTTTACATACTCAGTACATATTTCGTACTGACATCCGTCATGGGGGACCTGCATTTCATGCTACAGACACAGGTGCTTCAGCTTATTCACAGCATAGATAGGAGCCGGGTCGTACAGCTATTGTTGGTGAGCTCCAGTTTGCTTCGGAGCTTTCCGAGTTGGTTCCTTATGTTTTGTTATTGTACAGGAGTCATGTGTGGGCGGGGGTTTGTCCCGACCCTAGTTATGTCATGTATATATGTCCTAGAGGTTTTGTAGACATAAGGAAGGGTCAAGTCATGGGAGTTTATATAGTGATGTTATATTTGTATATGTGGTGGCCCCGACGGCCAAGTATTATATATATATATATATATATATATATATTTGTGCGTGTTGTGCTGATACAGGGAATTAGACCCTTCTATATGTAACGAAGTGCTGCCCAAATTTTTGGTGAATGTAAGTGAAGGTACAGGTATTTGAACGGGTTCTCCCGGGCCTTCTCGGCTTCGGGTACCAGTCCGGCCCGATGGGATTTTGGGGGATGACAAAAGTGGTATCAGAGCAGTTCGTCCTAGTGAGTCTACATAGAGTCTTGTTTATCGGTGTGTTGTGCACCACATCTATAAACAGGAGGCTATGGATATTTAGGAATTGTTTCTTTTCTTCATGTCTTAGATCGTGCGATAGAGCTTATATTGTATATGAAGTCATAGTTGACCACTGAATCAGTTTGTTTCTCTTATTATAGTAATGATGCCGGTTACCAAAAGCAAGAATACCGGTAAGCAAGTAGATGTGGCTGCCGGAGAGGGGACTAGTAAGTCACCCACTATACCAGTTAATGAAAGTGAGGCTCCAGCTGAGCATGCATCAGAAACTTCCCCCAGTCCGGAAGAAATAAGGGGGAGGAGAACTATATCCCCAGAGCCACCTATTAATGTTGTTGATCAAGATCTTAGAAATGCAGTGCAACTTTTGACTCGTATAGTTGTTGGGCAAGTCCAAGGGCAAGCTATTCCTGTCGCGGGTTCTAGCGGTACTGATAGGGCGGCTAGTCTTCGGACGCAAGATTTTCTTAAGATGGATCCGCCTACTTTTACCGGATCCGATCTTAATGAAGATCCACAGGACTTTATTGATCAGATCCAAAGGGCCCTAGAGGTGATGCATGTATCGGGCAGGGAGACAGTGGAGTTAGCCGCGTATAGATTCAAAGGTGAGGCTATATATTGGTATGAAGACTGGAAACGGTCAAGGGGCATTGATGCACCCCCAGCTACTTGGAAAGAGTTCAAAGAGGCATTTATTGATCATTATCTTCCATATGAGACTCGTCAGGCCCGTGCGGATCAGTTCTTAAATCTTCGGCAGGGTAATACAAGTGTGAGGGAGTATAGTTTTCGATTTAATTCCTTGTCCAGATATGCTCCTAATGTTATAGCTACTATGGATGACAGAGTTCATCGGTATGTGAATGGATTGGATCCGTATTTGGTTAGGGATTGTACTATTGCTGCACTAAATAAAGATATGGATATAGCTAGGATCCAAGCATTTGCACAGAAAATGGAAGATCAGAGGCAAAGAAGAAGAACACAGGAATTTGAAAGCGGATCTTCTAAGAGGGCCAGATCTACAGGGCAGTTTATGGCGCCATAAGGAGGTTTTAGACCTCAATTTTCTGTTAGACCACCTAGGCCATTATTTTCTTATTCTGCAGCTAGTGCTCCACCACAACATCAGGGGTTCAGAGGCAGTCAATTTGGGCAAAGAAGTGAGGGTCATAGTTCGTGATCTGTGGGTTATCATGGGCAAGGGAATATGAGCCAATCGAGACCTCCTCGAGAGCCATGCAATAAATGTGGAAGGCATCATATGGGCGTATGTCGAATGGGAACAAATGTTTGTTATTGGTGCGGTATGACAGGGCATATGATGAGAGAATGCCCACGAAGAGGCGCAGGTGGCATAGCACGACCTTTGGGATCAGCTGTTGCATCATTGTCACTGGTATCTTATTCTGGTAGGGGTGCACGACCTGCGGGTCACGCTAGTAATGAAAAAAGAGTCCCCAGTTCCAGCGGGACTCAGAATCGCACTTATGCTTTAGCGGATCGACAGAATCTAGAGGCTTCCCCAGATGTGGTTACGGGTACGTTGTCCATATTTTCATTTGATGTATATGCTCTAATTGATCCCGGTTCTACATTATCATATGTTACTCCTTTGGTTGCTGGAAAGTTCAAAAGGACCCCCGAATTATTAGATAAACCGTTGGAAGTGTCTACCCCGGTTGGGGAATCTATTATTGCTAGAAGAGTTTATAAAGATTGTGTAGTAACTGTGTGTGGTCGAGACACGATGGCCAATCTTGTGGAACTAGAAATGGTAGATTTTGATGTTATAATGGGTATGGATTGGTTGGCGTCTTGTTATGCCAAAATTGACTGTTGTACGAAAAAGATGTATTTACATTTTCCTAATGAAGCAGTTATTGAATGGCAAGGTAAGATTGGCGCACCAAGAGGTAGATTTATTTCTTATTTCAAAGCAAGAAAAATGATTTCCAAGGGCTACATATGTCATTTAGTTAGAGTAAAGGATACGGAATCGGAATCACCAGATCTTCATACTGTACCAGTGGTAAATGAATTTCCTGATGTATTCCCTGAAGATCTTCCAGGTTTTCCTCCTGAACGAGAAGTGGAGTTTGGTATTGATGTAATACCAGGCACCCAACCAATCTCCATTCCTCCATATAGAATGGCCCCAGCAGAATTACGAGAATTGAAAGAGCAATTGAAATATTTGCTAAAGAAGGGATTCATAAGGCCTAGTATGTCCCCCTGGGGAGCACCAGTGTTATTTGTGCGCAAAAAAGATGGCTCGCTGAGGATGTGTATTGATTATCGGCAATTGAATAAGGTGACTATTAAGAATAAATATCCACTCCCAAGAATTGATGATTTATTTGATCAGTTACAGGGCGCTAAGTGCTTTTCTAAGATTGATTTGAGGTCAGGTTACCACCAAGTGAGGGTCAAAGAAAAAGATATACCCAAAACAGCTTTCCGAACAAGGTATGGTCATTATGAGTTTCTAGTTATGTCATTTGGGCTAACAAATGCACCTGCAACTTTTATGGATTTGATGAATAGGGTGTTTAAGCCATTCCTGGATGTATTTGTGATAGTTTTTATAGATGATATTCTAGTTTATTCTAGATCAGAAGAGGACCATGCCAATCACTTACGACAGACATTGCAGACTCTTCGTGATTGTAAGCTTTATGCAAAGTTCTCTAAATGTGAGTTTTGGTTAAAGTCGGTGGCATTTTTGGGTCATATTATATCTAGTGAAGGGATAAAGGTTGATGCTCAAAAGATAGAAGCTGTGAAGAACTGGCCAAGGCCCACAACGCCTATGGAGATTCGTAGTTTTATCGGGTTGGCCGGTTATTATAGAAGGTTTGTTAAAGACTTTTCTTCCATTTCAGCACCCTTAACCAAGCTAACGCATAAAGCATCCAAGTTCCAATGGAATGATGCGTGTGAGGAGAGTTTCCAAGAATTGAAGAATAAGTTGAATTTTACACCTGTGTTGGTACTTCCAGAAGGTACAGAAGGGTATACAGTGTATTGTGATGCTTCGAGAATTGGTTTAGGATGTGTATTAATGCAGCATGGTAAGGTGATAGCATATGCCTCAAGGCAATTGAGGCCACATGAGAAAAATTACCCCATACATGATCTTGAGCTGGCAGCGGTTATCTTTGCTTTAAAAATATGGCGCCACTATTTATATGGGGTTCATGTTGATGTATATACTGATCACAAGAGCTTGCAATATATTTTTAATCAGAAGGATCTAAATTTAAGGCAGCGGAGATGGCTTGAACTATTAAAGGACTACGATGTTGATATCTTGTACCATCCAGGGAAAGCAAATGTGGTAGCTGATGCGTTAAGTCGTAAGGCTATGTTGGCGCCCATAGAAAGGCAAGGGATGATTAAAGATCTTCACCAGTTAGCTAGTTTGGGAGTTCGCCTTCTTAGAACTCCGAACGAGGAGCTTATTGTGCATAATGCCGCGGAATCCTCATTCGTAGCTGAGGTGAAAGAGAAGCAAGATGCAGATCCTATTTTATTACAGCTTAAGGAGAACGTTCAGAGTGGTGCGACCAAGGCATTTGAGCTTACACGAGAAGGAGTACTTCAGTGCCAAAACCGATTATGTGTGTCGGATGTAGACGGGCTAAAAAAGAAGATTATGATAGAGGCACATTTTTCAAGGTATTCCATTCATCCAGGATCAACCAAAATGTATCAAGATTTGAAAGATATGTATTGGTGGAATGACATGAAGAAGAGCATTGCAGAATTTGTAGCTGAATGTCCAAATTGTCAAAGAGTTAAAGTTGAGCACCAAAAACCCGGAGGCTATATGCAATGCATAGATCTTCCAATTTGGAAGTGGGACATGATCAACATGGATTTTGTTACAGGTTTGCCTCGTACAACTCAAAAATTTGATTCTATATGGGTGATTGTGGATAGGCTTACTAAATCCGCACATTTCTTACCCGTTAAGACCACTTACACAGTTGAAGAATATTCGAAGTTGTATGTTAAAGAAATAGTCCGATTGCATGGAGTGCCAACTTCTATTATATTGGATCGGGGAACTCAATTTACTGCAAACTTTTGGAAGTCTTTCCAACGGAATTTGGGAACACAAGTGAATCTGAGTACAGCTTTTCACCCTCAGACTGATGGACAAGCAGAGCGCACCATTCAAACACTTGAAGATATGCTACGAGCATGTGTTATAGATTTTAAAGGCAGTTGGGATGATCATTTACCTCTTATTGAGTTTGCCTACAATAATAGCTATCATTCAAGTATCAAAATGGCACCATATGAAGCTTTATATGGGAGGAAGTGTAGATCACCAATAGGATGGTTCGAAGCGGGTGAAACTCTTATGTTCGGACCGGATCTTGTGTATCAAGCCATAGAAACAGTCAAGGTGATTCAGCAATGGTTGAAAACAGCCCAAAGTCGACACAAGTCATATGCGGATAGTAGAAGAAGAGGGCTAGAGTTTTCGTTAGGCGATTGGGTATTTTTGAAGGTATCGCCAATGAAAGGGGTGATGAGATTTGGCAAGAAAGGAAAGTTGAGTCCACGATATATAGGCCCATATAAGATTATTCAAAGATGTGGGCAAGTTGCGTATGAATTAGAGCTACCCCAGGAACTCTCATCAGTGCATCCAGTATTTCATGTATCGATTCTTCGAAAGTGCATCGGAGATCCGTCCCTTATTACTTCTACTGAAGATGTGCAAGTAACAGAAGATCTTACCTATGAGGAGATGCCTATTGCTATATTAGATCGTCAAGTTAAGAAGATGAGAAATAAAGAAGTAGCATCGGTGAAAGTACTTTGGAGAAATCAACAAAGGGAAGAGATTACATGGGAAGCGGAGGAAGCAATGAAATCGAAATACCCTTATTTGTTCAAAGGTGAAAAAGAAGTACAAGGAGTGTAACTGGGACACTAACAAGTAAGTTTTTACATATGCATAATATCTATATGATGACGTGAATATCAATTATGAATTCGAACTTGTTTCGGCTAAATAACTACATTTACATTCGAGGACGAATGTCCTTAAGGGGGGAAGGATGTAACACCCCATACTTAATTATGTGCATTAGCCATGGTTATATGTGTTGGAGTATATGTATTGATCCTAAGTTAGGTATATATGAGTTTAAGTATGAGTATTGATTATTTTGAGATGGTTTCAAGTGTATAGTTTGATTATATGTGTATGGGAATCGACTTTATTTATACCGGAATTTGCCCGTCGATGGTTCCATACGAAGTTTATTGAATAAGCTTTCCAACGATATAAAGATTTCCAAAAACGGATAAGTTTAGGATATAATCGAGCACGTTCGAAACTATAAAACGGCGGCCGGGATAATTGTGCACAGTAAATGTGCAGGAAATTCAAACTACTGAGGCCTGCCAGTTTTTTGGGTCGACTTTGAACAATCATAACTCCCTCAATATAATGAACTGGGAGAGCTACCACCTATCAAAAGAAATATCTTTGAGTCTTCTTTCCAATGCAATTGGTTTCATCCAAATCCAACATCTTAGTAAGGATTTATACTCGTTTTACTTCAGCCTCTCAAAACAGTTTTTTTAGGGTCAACTTCAAACGATCATAACTCCTTGTACAGGATGAACTGGGTGGCCTACTTTATATGAAAAGAAATCCCTTTTAATTATCTATCCAACAATACCAGTTTCACCCAAATCCGATATCGGAGCAAAGAGTTATGGCTGATTTACTTTAGCCTGTCAAAACAGTCCACCATGGACAGATTCGGATTTACTTAAATATTTAAGGGCAATATGGTCATTTTCCATCACCTCTTGGACGAAAATTGGTCATTATATAGATATAATTGGTCTTATATCCATCAATTATTATCATATTATTGGAAATAAGAAACCCTAGCCTAATTTCAACACCGATTATCTTGTGATTCAACCGTAGAAAATCCAAATTGATTCCGTAGTTGTGTTCACCGTCTCGAGGGCTTCGAGAAGCACCCCTTATTTGTGCCAACAGGACTTCAAAATCAAAAGGGTCATTTTATGGTAAGGATGTAAATTATGTTGGTGTTATTTATATGGATATGTATATATATATATGCATGTGAGCATAAGAAGTATGTTATTTGATTGTTGTTGAAAGATGATTGAAAATGATGTTGGATTATTCTTGTGCATGGTTGGATTATGTTGAATTGTGAAGGGATTTGGTGTGATGATGTGGTATTGAAATGATGATTATATATATATATACACATAAACCTATTGATCAAGTTGGTTTTTGGAATGTTTTACACATATTGGTTGTATGGAATTGTAGAAGAGAATTGTGGTGTTGGGTTGCTAATACTAGATGCCAAATATTTCATTGTAGATAAGTGATTTGTAAAGGCGGGAAGTTGTGTCGAATTGGTGTCCAAATATACAACGAGGTATGTAAAGCATACTCTAATGATGTTCTTTGGCATGAAAACACCAATGTTCCGTCAAGTAAGATTCCGAGGTTGTCCAAACACATGTATTGTTCTACATTACCAACGAAGTTGTTTCCATTCTATAAAGTGTCAAAATATTTCATTGATATACCAAAAGGCTCCTATTTCATTATTGTGATATTGATGATTCTGAAACACGTTGTTGATGTACCAATGAGTCTTTATGACATCGTTATTGTATAGAAGGTCTATTACTTGATTCCTATTGATGTATCATTGTTCCAAAGGTACTACATTGACATAAACACTAATGTAATAATCTCAAAAGCTTTTGAACTAAGTTATTGAAAAGATTTCTTATATGTGTTACTTGATATACGTGTGGGTGGTATCCCAGGGGCATAAGCCTAGCATGGGTCGATCCCTATTTATGTGTTTATGGGTGGTATCCCAGGGGCATAAGCCTAGCATGGGTCGATCCCAATTGGTATGTACTGGAGGCAGCCTAATGGTCACAGTACGGTACAATATTGATTATTGTTAGGTGGTTGGAGGTTCGGTAGGAGGAGGTAATGACGAATGATAATTGTAAAGAATGAAATGAACGAATATATACCGTTCCACAAATGTGTTTGAATCCAAGAACCCAGTTCAGATTAATGATAATGTACATGATCCTAAAAGTGTTTATGAAGTGTGGTTCACTTCTATTATGATTTATTCACATGTGTATGATTTTCTTGATCCCCCATATCACATATGATTATCTACAGCTTTACATACTCAGTACATATTTCGTACTGACGTCCCTCTTGGGGGACCTACATTTCATGCTACTGACACAGGTACTTCAGCTTATTCACAGCATAGATAGGAGCCGGGTCGTACAGCTATTGTTGGTGAGCTCCAGTTTGCTTCGGAGCTTTCCGAGTCGGTTCCTTATGTTTTGTTATTGTACAGGAGTCATGTGTGGGCGGGGGTTTGTCCCGACCCTAGTTATGTCATGTATATATGTCCTAGAGGTTTTGTAGACATAAGGAAGGGTCAAGTCATGGGAGTTTATATAGTGATGTTATATTTGTATATGTGGTGGCCCCGACGGCCAAGTATTATATATATATATATATATATATATATATATATATATATATATATATATATATATATATATATATTTGTGCGTGTTGTGCTGATACAGGGAATTAGACCCTTCTATATGTAACGAAGTGCTGCCCAAATTTTTGGTGAATGTAAGTGAAGGTACAGGTATTTGAACGGGTTCTCCCGGGCCTTCTCGGCTTCGGGTGCCAGTCCGGCCTGATGGGATTTTGGGGCGTGACATTATACATATTATTCAGGAACGTTTAATGAAACAGAAATAAAATGGGAAATAAATAGAACAGAATTATATTCATTATATAAATGTTTATTAGCATTTGAGCCATATATTGTATATAACAAGTTTATTGTACGAACAGATAATACACAGGTACGTTGGTGGCTAATAAAGCAAATACAAAATTCAGTTACAATAAAAGAGATTCAGAGACTAGTATTGAATATATTAAAATTTACATTTACAATTGAAGTAATTAGTACTAACAAAAATGTTATTGCAGATTACATATCAAGACAAAGCTATACAGACAGATATAATAGAAGATGATGCTTTAGAAAAGATATTCAAAATCCTAACTATGCTTTCAATGAAAGTGGACAGTATGAGTAATGAAATAGAAAAGCTAAAGACTAATGAAGTTAAACTAAAGTCTGTAGCTACAAATCAACTAACTCAGCAGTGTGCAGAGCTATGTCGATCGGAAGACATTAAAATTCCATAGCTAGAAGGAGACGTTAGGACACTCCGTAAAACCCATAACATTTATCAATCTACAATTGCAGGTACAACCAAAGGAGATATTGGACAAATATACCAGAATATGAACTTAAATTAGATATTTGAAAAATCATTTACACCAAAAATACAAAAAGACCTCTTGAACATACCCCCACAAATTACTACATATCGAGATAGTCTGAACCAAGATAAAAAAGTTTATAACTATACAGCCCAAAAATACATAGAAAATATCTACCGAGCACAAACTTTTCTAAACCTTAACCCCAGAGCTACAGATATCAAAGAACCCAACACAAACTATATAACCCAAAGATTACAAGGTCACAACAAGCTAATTGCACTACCCAAAACCAACCCAAGCTTGATAAAAACTTGTTTTGATTATGGATTATTAAATTCCATATGCACCCAAGATGGAGAAGAATTATCAGCTATGGAAGAATTACAAAAAATATTCAACACCTATCAAAGAGTAACCAAAGGAAATCTATTTTATATAAAGTGTTTACTGCACCAGCAGAGATATTATACGACGAGATAAAACCAGTTATACAAGTTGTAAAAATAGGATTAACCAGAGATATGATTATACCAGAAGATGTTGTGCAGTAGCCAGAGATACCCAGAATCGAGATACCTGATTTTTATGCAAACAAACGACTTATTGGACTAGCTACAATTATTCAAGAACTTGCAAACAATTATACTAATGGAAACCAAATACGAAGCTATTATTCAAGAGACTACCAAATGATTTATTCAAACTCAAAAGAACTACGACAAGCAGATATGGAAGATGTTAGACAATGGATAATGACATTACTTGACCAAGAAAGACAATCAACTGCAAGGGCAATTAAGAGAGGATTTATTTCAGATGAATTATTGACAAGATATTGCAAGATAATTGGACACAAATATCCATATCATCAATGTTCGAGATGTAATGGAGAAGATAATATTATCCAAGAAGTTCGGCTAGAATAAAATAAAAAAAATCAAGAAGATAAGCATGCTAGCTGGAAAGAAGATAGAAAAGCAACAGATACGACAAGAAGATATCAACGAAAGCAATAATGAAGATAAAAGACAAGCTATTAAATTGTGAAAGCGACATGTAACAAACTTTCACAATTTTACGTAAAACTTATTGTATAAAGTTCATAAAGTCTTTAGATAGATTAGGCTTTTTGACTTTTTAAGCCAGAAGTATTTATGATTTTTGTCTTATAGTTAGATATTAAAGTCTTTATGTAAAGACTTTTATGTAAATTATGTCAGGGAAATAATTAGGTTAGGAAGACTTTGTAAAAAGATAGGACTAGATTTTTTTAAAAGTTTTAGAAACGTGTAAAACATTAGTACGAAAAACTATGTAAATCATCCATTATAAATAAAGGCATCGAAGGCAGAAAGAAGCAAGCCTTCTTGTGTTGAAGCAAAAATACTCTCTCTTGTCTACAACAAATATTTTGATTATTTAAAAAACAGGTATATTTTAATGGAAAAATCTATGGAGGAACAAAGCTTAGAATTATCAAACCTACCAAAGCAGGTATATTCATTTACTATTATGAATAACTAAATTCATAAATTACTAACAATCATAATATGATAAAATAAGTTCATGTTAGTTGCTTTATAGTAGAATTATTCGAAAAATAGCAAGTTAAGAAGTTTATTTGCAAAGTGAAAAAGGAGAAAAATCCCTAAAACTATGTCATCCTAAAGGTGAAATCGGTGAGGCAAGAAAGCCGTGATAGGGGAGTAACCAGAGTAGAGGTATTGTTTAAGGGAAAAGTATCCACATTACCATGCTAATAGTGATCGAAGAATATGTTATTTAAGAATAATCTAGTATATAGCAATCTAAAGTGATCATATTTTGTTATGTGCATGATTGAAGGGAATATTTTGAAAAAGCATCATATGAAAAATGAATACTAATTTATCTGACGAAATGGTAGATAAATTGAAAATACTCGTTTTATATGTACTTAAGGATATAAGATAAATCATATTGGAAAAAATATTTGATAGATATTTTATGACTAGAATTAATTATATACCACACCTACCTAACTACTCTTATAAATATTTAATACCAAACCCACACACTAACTATGATAAATTATGTATATTTAGAATTTTGGAAAATAGATATAAAATATATACAATTTATTAGTGAAAATATTGAAGAATTAATGAGATTAAACAAACAACTAAAAAATATTATAATAAAGTATTTAACCAATTTGAAATGATAGATAATCTTAAAATATTAATCTTATATATACTTAGAGATATAGAAATTATATATTTTAAGAGAATAATATTAGAAAAAGTATTAGACTATGAAATTGAAATTATAAATTGGATAGAACAGCTATACCTGGATAATTACCCAGATGGATATTATTCAGATTAAGAAATATTAGAATATATTAGAAAAACTAGAGAAAATCAAGATAATCTAAATGAAGTAATTAATTATAGAAACCGAATTAGAGAAATAATGGAGAACCTAAAAGAAAAATTAATATGGATAGAACAAACTCTAGAAAATTTAGGAAAAAAGTACATGTGATAGTTTATATAATTTAAAAAACTCGCTACGAGAAGAACAACACAAGATAATAAATAGCATTGAAAATCTAGAATTAGATATATATTACAGTACAATTAGGATAAATTTTATACAGAAATTTTTAAATCTACAATTAATACAGGATAAAATGATAGACTATGAATTTTTGAAATATTGGAGAGAAAATATGGAAGAAATAAGATTAGAAGAAATGCTTATGAAAGAGAATCTTTTTTCTGGTATTTGGTTAAATGCTTTACTGTAGTATTCTTTAGTTTTTCCTCTTAGTCTTTGTAATTCTTCTATATTATTTTAAGGTATTCTAAGTATTCAATATCTTTTGTCCTAAAATATTTGAATTTTAATTCTCCAAGTAATAAAATTCGCAGATTAATTTCAGAGAAAAGATTCTTAGGTAAAATATGCAGCATCATAATCTCCATTTGTATGAATATTCCCTTGTAAATCCCTAAATAATTATCCCTAACTAATTTGCAAGTGATTTACCTTGGGATTTTTTCGTAAATTGGTAAAGAAATTTAATTTAGTCACTAGATAATGAAGGGCCAATTTTATAGGTCCAATAATACAGTTTAATATATATATATATGTGTGTGTGTGTGTGTGTGTGTGTTGTGTGTGTGTGTGTATGTGAATATGAGTAGATAATGAAGGACCCATTTTATGGGCACAATATTACAGTTTTAAATATATCTATCGGTATTTAATTAGTTTATAAGAAAATTAAATTAATATTTTACATAAATATGATAGAAAATGATAATAGAGATCATACTTTTTAGAAACTTTTTTTTTATTTTTATAAAATCAAACAACAGCTTACAACTTATTTAAATTATCCTAATTAAAATTAAAAATATACTATGCTTCAATGCTTATTTTAATATTAGGTCAAACACACTTTTATGAATTAAATAAATAATTTGTCTTTTTCTTTTTCAATTTTATTTAAAAATTATACAAGAGGATGAATTAAAATTGTAAGTGTCAGTACATTAACATTTTCTATAAAATCTTATGAGCAACATTTTCTTAAAATATAATCTTCTTACGTAATATGTCATATAAATAAAGTGAATAACGTATTTATGTTAAGGAGAGAAGAGATCGTTTTTATCCATATAAATATATCATATATATTCATTTTTAATAATGAAATAATATAAAAATACTAAAGATACATTATTGATAGTTGAAAATTATCTATAAAAAAGATAGAGCATAAATCAAATTAATATTGGTGGAGTTAAAATCTTATTAAAAGGATTAAAAAATATATGTTATTTAATGTTAGTTTAAAGAAATTTTACGTGCGGGTTAATTTATCTATTATATCGTGCTCTCTTCTTTTCTTTTTATTTGGTCTATTTAGGTTATACACACACCTTAATAAATCTTTTACTTATATAAAATTAAAAGTAATTTCACTAATATAGCCTTCATTAAAGTTTATACCTCTTTTCAAATCAATAATGATTACATTTATTGAATAAGAGCATAATAGGAAGATTTTTGTTCAAACATTTGTTGAAAGATTAAAGGAGCAAATGTTTAGGAATATAAGCACAACCCAAATGGAGTAAATAAAAAGGAATAAATGGAATATTATATTATCTTATTTTTAAGATTACAAATCTCAATTTTTATGAAAGCTTGCATATAAATATATTTGTATTATATCGTAAAAGTTCTTTACACTAACCATTTAATGTACTTCAATCTCTTTTAAAAATATTTATCTTTAAATACCTGTTTTGCGAGTTGACATGAACGTCAATTGTAATTACACCTACAATCTATAAGTGAATACAAAAATTATGTGTTCGAAGGCTTATATGAATATCATATATGTAATTATTTTTCATTTCTAGTAAAACATTTATAGACTGATTTAATGATAGTTTTTGTAAAATTATTTGATAATGAACAAAAAATATATATTTAAATAGGTTAACAACTTAAATTTGAATCCGTCAAGTTTGCGCATGATAGTATTTTTTGGGCAAAAAACTAAAATAGGAGAAGCTTGGAGTATTGAAAATTTTGGTGGAGTCAAAATTTTACTTAGAAAGTTTAAAATATAAAAAAATAAATATATGAAGAAAAAATTCAATATTTACCACATAAAAATAAAAAATAATTGTAGTTCTTTATAAACAATTTAATATTTCGTGAAAGGAGATTAAGATTATAAATTTAAATTTATTTAAAATATTACTTCATAAATAATGTGGTTGAATAAGTTGAAACTTGAAAGTAAAAAATGTTGTTAGCCATATAATGGGCCCATTGAGAAAATGTACACATAAGCTAGCAAAAAAAATGGCTAATGAAATTCTTTGTTAACATGACTATTGACTAATAATTGTATCTTTTAGATGTGAAATGACATTTATGCCCTTGGATGTCCTACAACTCACATTTTTATTTAATAAATATTAATAAAATAATAACTAGATAAGCATGTCTGTGCTATGCACGGGCCCAATATTTTAAATTTGAATTTAGCTTCATTTGTGTTTAATTTTAGTTGCATTCATTATTTGAACACTAAATTGACATACATATCTCATAACAACCATAATTTATAAATAAAAAGCAAATTTTTATCCTTTACAAAGTAGAAAGCACAAAAAAGGTCATATTGGAATAAGGATAACACTATATAAGCAAAAGAAAACAGAATTAATTCAATGTCCAGGAACAACCAATTCAAGAGTAAAAATAGAAATCATTCTTTGGCCAATGCTAGATTAAATTTAAAAATTAAATTGAGAGATTGTACCTCGATTATAAATAATTAGGACAACTGATTCTGTAGATTATTTTTCGAGTGTCTTTTTTTCATTTTTTTTCTATCCAATGTGATTGTTGTTTTGACAAAGAATTCACATCTATTGCACTTTAATATATATATTTTTTTCTCATCTCTAAATAAAGAACCTACAACGAAAAAGTTGATGATGTAACATAATGTTAGTTTTGAGATATAGCAACTCAGGAATATTTAATAAATATTTGCATTTATATAATAAAAGTACAAAATCTGTAACAAAATATTAATCAATAAAATAAATATTGAGAGATTTTACAGTACCAAATTCGTAACAAAATACTCATCAATAGAATAAAGATTTGACAGATTTCATTTTCAAATCACACGTCATAGAAGAAGTGTATGTCACGTCCATACAAGTGTCATGGATATTCAATTTACGTAGGATTAGATGATACTATTGTAGAATAAAGTGACTTGATGAATAATAATAATACAAGCAATCCTTATTAATATGAACTTCAAGACATATAACTCAATCACTCACTTGAGCAGGCAGACATAAATGAATGAATACAAAACAATCACAACTTCTTAGGATGAAAGAATTTCTAGTCAATGTTGCAGAAGTATTCATGGCAACAACTTTCAATTTTGGTTGCTCTCTTATGTGTGATTTTTCATTATTGATGAATATATATAACTCATAGATCTTCAATCACAACAACACAAAATTTAAAATTTTAGATTCAAATAGATTTTTCATCATTATTTGATCAGTATTTATCATAATACAATCTTCAGTTTGTGTATTTTTTTATCAATAAAAAGATTTCTTCATTCATATGATTAAATGCCTCTCATTTCTTGAAAAAATAATTTAATTGATGAAATTTAGAAAGAGTTTAATATTCTTTGGTCGACTCAGATTGACAGTTTATTATAGCAAAAACCTCAAGAAAGGTTTCTCAATTATCATTTGTTTGATTTATAACTTATCTACTCAAAAATTGTAAAAAAGATGAATCTCTATACCAAGTGTTATATAAGATAACAAGACCACCACTTGTATACTGGCCTTATCCAGAGATAGGTGAATCGCCGACATTATCACTTTTCAGCTGATATATAAAATTGATCATGCTTCTACACTGACGATCCAAAAACTGAAAATCATATATCTGTCCCTAACCATCATAAATCTGTTAGCTCTTAATTTAATTGAATGGAAATTTCGAGCAGAGAGGAAAAAAATTAAATTTAATATACATAGCACAACATCACTTTTATATATTTTTTTTTACTGTAATCACAAAACTACTTCTCCAAACCTAGTTCTATACAATGAATAAGAGGTTCAAAGGTCTTTTACTAAAAGATATTTCATCGTTATCAGATATCTGAGTATCTAAACTGCACTAATTAAGAAGTGTTTACTCTTATATCTCAACTCCATCAAGCTACTCCTGTGCCCCAAAAATTTGTTATCCATTTCACATACGTGTGTGTGTGTAAAAGAATGTCATGTTTTGTCGTGTTAGTATCAAGGCATTTGTCAAGTGTAGTCAATTGTTTTAGTTGTATTACCCACAAACTAATTGTGAAAAATAAATTGCATCAAAACCCAACATGTTAGGTTTGTGCGCAGCAGGAGTCATTGTTAATAAACACATCTTTAATGCAGTCTATGTCAAACACTTTTCACGAGTTGGAGACTAAAGAACTTGTTATTTTCAAACTATTTTTACAACTGATACAATCTTATCAGTCTATACAAAATAAAAATCATTCACCCCAATACATTTATTTGAATATTTAAATTTTTTTTTTATTTTTAATTTCTATTAAGTTAAAAATATAACAACTAAGTTGTTTTTATGAAAACTTCAACAAAAAAATAGATGCAAGAATTAGACCCTAAAACACTAAAAAGGAAAAAACAATTCGCCCACTACTCTCTTTATGTAATTGAGAGAAAACGCTTAAAACGACTATTGATAGAGTGTCTCAAACAAAGAATTGATAGAAACATCAATAGAGGAACCAATCGGGTAAGAAATCGCAAAAAGTGACTGAATTTCGTAAATAGTCACCCAAGTTTTGAATATTTCCTTCAAATATCACGTATGTTTCATTTAGGACCATAATATTACTCAACTATCACTTTTTCTCAAAAAATACTAAACACCTCAAAAACCTTCTTTCTCTCTTAGTTGACATGTCATGTCATTAATTTTATGTTTTTTAAATACTAAACTTATAAGTTATCAAACTCATTTAATAAAAAATATAATTATATTTTTTTAAAAAAATGCATTGCTTTATTATAAAGAAAATTTTATACTTGAAAAACCTTTATTGATACTAAAACTTGACATATATTTTTTCAAGAGTTATTTTTCTGAATGACCACTCATATTTTTGAATTGCCTACAAAAATTACTTTTTATTATTTTTAGAGATAATAATATGACGCAACTTTCACTATTATTCTAAGAAAAAAAAGCTAAATATTATATGTCTCTTTCTCTTCTAATTGACAGGCCATGTCATTAACTTTTTTTTAATAATATACTGATTTAACTCATTAAACTTACAACAACAACAACAACAATAACAAACCCAGTATATTCCCACATAGTGGGGTCTGGGGAGGGTAAAATGTACGCAGTCAATACCACTACCTCTGGAGAAGTAGAAAGGTTGTTTCCTATAGACCCCCGGCTCAAGACAAAGAATAGTAAACAAATTCGTATTAAAACATGAAACAAGATGGAATAACAGAAATAAGATACCCACAGAGTAGTACCCCTACACTAATGAACCTAAGGCACCCCCCACCCCCACACCCTTCTACTAGCAGCTCTAACCTATGGACCTATCCCTAAGACTACCGACACAGCTACCCCAAAGCTCTCCTAACTATTGACTACGACCCACCTACATGCACTAGCCGTCTACCCTAATTCGCGTCATCCATACCTTTCTATCTAGGGTCATGTCCTTAGCAAGCTGTAACTGCTCCATGTCACGTCTAATCACTTATCTCTAGTATTTATTTTACCCCTACCCTGCCTAAAACCATCCAAAGCTAGCCTCTCACACCTACAAATTGAGGCATCTGTGCCCCTCCTCATCATATGTCTGAACCATCTCAACCAAACTTCCCGCATCTTATTCTCCACTGAAGCCATTCCCACATTTTCCTGGATAGTCTCATTCCTAACCCTATCACCCCTAGTTAGATCACAAAACCAATGCAGCATCCGCATTTCTACCACCTTCAATTTTTAAATGTAGGAGTTCTTGACTGGACAATAATCCGCTTCATACAGCATGGCCGAACGGACTGCCACTCTATAGAACTTGCCTTTAGGCTTGGGTGATACCTTCCTATCACACAATACTCCCGAGGCGATCCTCCACTTCATCCATCTTACCCTAATACAGTAGGAGACATCCTCATCAATCTCTCCATTCCTCTGAATCATGGACCTGAGATACTTAAAACTATCCCTCTTCCAAACAACCTTGGAATCCAACCTTACTACTACCTCATTCTCCTACCCCTCAAGTCATTAAACTTGCACTCTATATACTCTGTATTATTCCTACTCAACCTGAAATCTTTAGACTCAAGGGTTTTTCTCCAAACCTCTAATTTATCATTCACCCCCCCACACGTCTCATCAATCAAAACTACATCATTTGTAAAAAGCATACACCAAGGCACCTCTCCTTGAATACGCCATATCAACACATCCATCACCAATGCAAAAAAAATGGTCTAAGAGTCGATCCCTAATACAACCCTGTCAAGACAGGGAAATGCTCTAAATCTCCTCTGTTGTCCTCACCCGAGTCTTGTCTCTATCATGCATGTTCTTAATCGATCTGATATACGCCACCAGGATCCCACTCACCTCCAAGCATCTCCAAAGAACCTCCCTAAGGACTTTGTCATATGCCTTCTCCAAGTCGATGAAAGCCATATGTAAGTCCTTCCTTTCCCTATACTGCACCACCAGTCTCTGCACCAAGTGAATTGCCTCCGTCGTTGAGTGACCTAGCATAAATCCAAACTAATTCTCTAAAATAGACACTATCCTCCTCAACCTTCGCTCGATCACTCTCTCTCAGATCTTTATAGTATGACTCAATAACTTAATACCCCTATAGTTGTTGCAACTCTGGATGTCACTCTTATTCTTGTATAAAGAAATCATAGTACTCCATCTCCAAGCCTCAGGCATTTTAGCAGTCTTGAAATTTTCGTTAAACAAATTAGTCAACTACCTTATCCCAGCCCTGCCAAAAAACTTCAAAAAATCCACTGGAATCTTATCGGGCCCCGTTGCCCTACCCCTTCGCATCCTGCGAATAGCCTCTCTGACCTCCTCCATCTTAAAATGTCTATAATAACTAAAATCATAACACTCTTCTGAGTGCTCCACTTCCCCTAACACAATGTCTATGTCCCCCTCATAATTTAAGAGACTATGAAAATATAATTGTCATCTTCTCTTAATGTGAACGTTCTTCACCAGCACTCTACCATCCTCTCCCTTAATACACTTCACTTGATCAAGGTCACGAGCCTTTCTCCCCCTAGCCTTAGAAATCCTATACAACCTATTTTCCTTACCTTTCTCCTCTAACCCCACATATAAGTTCTCAAACATTACCATCTTAGCAATCGTAACTACTAACATAGCCTCCTTCCTAGATAACTTGTACTCCTAGCTATTTCCCCATTTCTCCTCTTCATAGTTACTCTCAACCAACTTAGCATATGCCCTCTTCTTAGTCTCTATTTTCTTCTTAACTTCTTCATTCCACCACCAGTCCTCCGGATGTTGTCCAGTCCAGCCCCTCAGACACCTAACAGCTCTCTAACAGTCTCCTTGATACACCTAGTAGCCCTATCCCACATACCATTCACGTTTCCCCTACACTCCCACACCTCCATTCCCGCCACTTTATACTCTATCTCCAGTGCATTCACCGGCGTCAAACTACCCCACTTTATTCTAGGTCGACCCTCCCAGCCCCTTCTCTTCTTATCCTTCTTTATACCTAAGTCCATCACTAGAAGCCTTGCTGGGTCGAAAGATTCTCACTCGAAATAACCTTACAATCCTTACACAGGGCCCTATCCCCCTTCTTAAGCAGCAAAAAGTCAATTTGAGTCTTGGCTATCGCGTTTCGAAAGGTAACCAGACGGTCCTCCTTCTTCGAAAAGCTCGAATTTACTACCACCATCCCAAAAACCCTCGCAAAATCCAATAGAGTAACTCCCTCTTCATTTCTCTCCCCAAAACCAAAATCTCCATACATATCACTATAGCCTCTTGATAACACCTAGATGTGCCCATTAAAATTCCCCGCTACAAAAATCTTCTCAGAGCTAGGCACACCTCTCACCACCTTGTCCAAACCCTCCCAAACATGCCTCTTTTCCTCCTCATCCAAGACCACCCGCAACGCATAAAAACTACACACATTCAGAGTAAACCCCCCAATGACCAACTTAATAGTCATCAACCTATCGCTGACCCTCTTAACTTCCACTATTTGCCCTCTAAGTTCTTCATCTACTAAGATGCCTACTCCATTCTTACGCCTCTCACTACCTTATTTAGTCAAAATTACATTCTTATTCTTTTCATTAAAAAAATATATTAATTTATTAAGATGAAATTTTCATGCTTAGAAATCTTTTACCATTACTTAAACTTTTGTTTTTCTAAAGTTATTTTCTTCAATTGTTATCTATGTTTTTGGAATCTCTTATAAAAGTCACTTTTATTTTTGCTAAGACAATAATATCACTCAGTTATCAATATTTTTCTCAAAAAATTACTAAATAGCTCAAAAGTTCTTCCTCTTCTAATTAGCATGTCATATGAGTACCATCATTTTTAAAAAAATAATAAACATATTAACTTAGCAAACTCATTTAACCAAAATTCTAATCATATTTTTCTTAAAAAATACATTAATTTATTAAGAAGAAATTCTCATACTTAGGTATTTATATTTTTTTATAGATTAATTTTTCTAGATAATCATTCATATTTTTATATATAATTGCCTACAAAAATTAGTTGTTTTCTAAAAAAATAAGAGATAATACCCAATTACCCCCTTGAACTATACCCAAAAAGGTTATGACACACCTCAACTTAAAGGAAGTCCTATTACCCCCTTGAACTTATTAAAAGTGTAATATTGACACCCTTAGTGCCTATATGGTGCCTACGTGGCACATACGTGGCACACGCGTGTGCCTACGTAGACACTTCAGTGTGTTGTGTCACGTAGGCACTAAGGGTGTCAAAATTACATTTTTAATAAGTTCAGGGGGTAATAGGACCTACTTTAAGTTGAGGTGTGTCATAACCTTTTTGGATATAGTTCAGGTGGGTAATTAGGTATTTTCGCTTAAAATAATATCACTAAATTACATAAGTTATCTAGAGATTTTAATTTGCATGTAATATAATATGGTAAAGATGTATGACAAAGAATTCCTAAGCATGAAAATTAAATTAATGTATTTTCTTAGGAAAAAATAAAGTTATAATTTTGGTTAAATGAGTTTGATGAATTAAATGATTTATTATTTTAAAAATGTGATTTTAATACATTGCATGCCAACTAAGAGAGAAGAATACTTTTGAGGTGTTTAGTATCTTTTGAGGAAATTTGAGGGAAATTCCCAAACTAAAGGATAGCTAATTAGTAAATGCCATTAATATTGATCAAAATTATAATATTGCCCTTGGTAGTTCCACTACTCATCTTTCGACATAATATATAATATATATAAAAGAAATATAAATATAAATTTCCCTTTTAGTTTACCCATGAAAAAGATTGTTGTGGACTAATTTTCCACATAATTCCTCAAATAATATTTTGCACAAAATGGTGCCAAATGCACTTGCGGACTTTCTTGAGAAAATATATTTCGAAGGTAAAATTCATTAAAATTTAGAAATTTTAGATTTTCATAGGAAATCCCTAGGAAATATATGCGGACAATATTCTCAAGTAAAATTCCTATATAATCTGCATTATTCTGGTACGCCACTCCCAACTCAACTTATATAACTTCTATCGTGATCATAACTCTCCTAGTATAACCATATATATATATATATATATATATATATATATATATATATCCATTTGATGAATATCTGCTGTAGACACGTGATTTTTAACCCTTCATGAGTTTTAATCTATTTTTTGGTATTAAATATTTATATTTTGTTCAATATTTATTTTAGTTCTTATTTCATTTTAAACATTTTGCCCTTCATTAAAATCTTTGTTTTAGACAAAATTGTCTTTCACTATTTTTTTTAAATATTTAAGAGTCGTAAATTAATTAAATATATTTATGGTAAAATCTTACCTTATTATAATCATCAGAATTAACGACAACTAATATTTTTTTCATCATTCTAAGAATTTTAAATAAACTAAATTTGATTTAAAGAAGATTTAAAAAGTCTATAAATCTACATCTACATCTACAATATATTAAATCATTAACCACTTAAAACTTCCGGTGGTAAAATATATATATGTGCTTAAAATAAAATATATGTTTTGAACTTTTTGCACTTCATTAAAAACCTTCGTAATAGATAAAATTATCAAATTTTAAATAATAAAAAATTACACGTGCGAGACACGTGCGGCTAAACTAGTCAAAAAAAAAAGAGATAGAGAAAAATAGAGAGGGAGTAGAGAACATTTGTGGACCAAAAAAAAAAGAAGACAACTTAGAACAAAAAAAAATAAAGAGAAGAAAAGGCGAGGAGAGACAGAAAGAGTAAAAGTAAGGAAAACCAAACATAGAAAAAAAATTCAAGGTGAAAAGAGACGACAAACAGTGAGGAAAAAAAAGAGAAAAGACACACACAAAAAAATCAAAGTGAAAAGAAAGGAAAAAGAGCGATGAGTTGAGTCCGGGTTTTTGTTCCGACTTTCCGTTGAAGGACTTCTTGTTTATACTTTAGCTATTCTACAACACCGGTTCTTATTCGATTTCTTTGTTTGTAATTTTTTTAATAAAATCAAAGCATACATGAAGTTATTTCAATGATTTTTGTGGTGTGTGTAATTTATTATTTTTTATGTAATTTGCTCTGTCTTCATTTATAACTTGTTTATCGTTTGAAATGAAATCAATTAGATTAGTTTTGAATTGTAAATGAAAATTTTACAAATTAATAATGTTAAAAGATTGTAAAGTTACATTCAGTTTATGTGTAATTAGGAAGTAGTTATGGTAAATCCTAACAAGTGACCTATTCATGCATGCAAAAAATTAAAACATGCACACACATGCACGCCAACTAAAAGAAAAAAGAAAACTTGGAGAAAATAGAAAGAGAAAAAGGATACATTTACAGGAAAAAAAAGGAGTTTTAACGATTATATACATAAATAAGAAGCATTTTTGAAGGTTGTAATTTGGAGTTCGAGTGTTATAGGTCTTTGACTCGAGTTTTGATGACGACATCTTTATTTTCATATTCAATTTATTTCGTCGCATAGTAAAAAGCTCCGTAGTCAATTTGTAATTTTCAAAATCGAGTAATTGATTATGGGTTCGTAGATATGTTGAAGGAAAATTGTTTCATTTGAAGTCCAACTCTACTCTTCATTTTTAGTTGTTTTAATCACGCGCTAGTGCTATCTGTGGAATGTTTTCATTATTAAGTTTATTGTATTTGTTTGAATTCATTTCATGGTTATCTACTGGCATCCAAAAACTTAGCTAATTGAAACATAACTTCAACTACCTGCCCTAAATGTTGTGCCATTTCACTATGTTTTCCTATGTTGATTTTTGTTGAGTGTTGGTATTTTTTAAAGGTTATAGTTCTATGACATTTTATTGTTTATGAAGTGAAATTTCTACATTATCCCATGTAACATTGTTCAAATTCGATAAACTATTCTTTTATTGTTTGAGAGAAATAACTAACTGATGTATGTAGTTTAGTTTTATTATTGGCTTCTATTTCAGAACATATTTTTGCAATATCTCTCTATAAAGCAGGGAGTTAAATTTAAATTAGGTGCTGGATTGCCAGAAATCTCAGGTGCAATTGTATTTTGTCCTGATTTACTGGAAATTCAGAAGCTCCATGTTTGATAATTGAACAGATTATATATTCAACTATTTGATTTCGTCAAACAAGATCTTATAATGCTTTGAGTTTGTATTAATATAAAGAGATTAGATTTGAAGGTCATAATAAATATTAGCATAATATGGTTAGATTTGTGTATTATTTTTTATTATTATTATTCGTTGTCATTAATAAATTTTGATAATTTTATTGTTAAATGAATTGATTGCCTTAAATGAATTTTGCTCAAATTTACTGTTAAGGATAGGTAGCACTTCGAATAGGCAAATATCAAGTCTTCAAACGTTAGGCAGTATAAATAATTAAATCTCGTCTTGTTTAAGAATGAGGCGTACGCATTTTTTTTGAGACGTTTAAAAATAATTCAAGGATGTCATAATGCACCTTGGAAAAGATAGTTTATAAATAATTTTCACTAGCTTAATATAAGAGATATAGACAGATATTTTCAGTATAATAAAAATGAGAGAAATTAGGCCTTAACATAATGTATCAAAATAGTTTAAGTCAAGATGAGTTGATAAAAACGATCGTGCTAGAACCACGGGACTCGAGGGGTGCCTTACACCTTCCCTCGGTCAACATAATTTCTTATCCGGTCTTCTATTTTCGTAGACCAAAATAAAAGAGTTATTTTCTTTATAGGGATTGAAAAAGGTGACTTGAAACACCATAACTCAATTTCAAGTAGCGACTCTATGAATAAACTAATTCCTATTCAAAACTGTCACTTTAATTGGAAAAATCCTTCGACCCTCGAGCAAAAAAGGGGTGTGACATCTCTAGCAATTCTGTAAATAAAATAATCCCTATTCAAAATCATCACTTCAATTGGAAAAAACCCTTCGACTCGACACCTAGAGCGAAAAAGGGTTGTAACATCTCTGGCGACTCCACTAGGGAACTAACCAGAATTCAAGTTCATATTGACTTTACTTGCTTTAATTATTTTGATATTGTGTTTGTTGGCCTATTGTGCTATTTGTTGCTCATTCATCACTTTGATATTATTGAATTATATTATAAATTGTCTTCTCTTACTCATTCCCTCTGAGTCTCTAAAAATAGGATAGAAGGAATGCAGAGCATGTATCCAACCTTTTATTTGAGATAACTGGAGTGTCAAGGCACCTGGTGAAGGATTATTAGTCACACATGTTAGGTAGGGTTTGGATCAACAACGAAGGCGGAATAGCGTTGCTCCCGACCAAGTTGTCCCTCCCTGACTCGAGTATCCGCTCGGGTAAGCCAGTCTAGACACCAATACCTATTAGGATAAACCTAGTAGAACTAAAATGCAGACATGGTTATCCCTATTAGGCTCCGCTTTATCTGCTTCATGTGCATTTGACTTAGTGGGACTCAACACAGGGGTTGGATCTGTCTAGGACAGGTGTCCCTATTTATAGTGACCAACATGTTCATCCTATGTGCTCTTTGACATTTATTTGGAAGGCTCATTTAATTGTTAACCGGTTTTAGGAAACTTGGTGAAACACAAGAGAGAATTTTGTCCTCAAAATTTAATAACTGTTTCCTAAAAAAATGAAACTTTTGAAAATAAAAAATTAATTTTATGGTCTTCATGAACTACGAGGGTCTGATTCTCACTATTTAGCGGGATACGTAGAAAATTCTTTTCGCGGTACGACCCTGGCTTTTGAAAAATTATTCATAGATTTATTGGAGAATATTTTGAAAATATGATTACTTTCAGAATTATTTTTCTTAGAGAAAATGCTCTATTTCCACCTTGAACTATACGCGAAAAGGCTGAGACACATCCGAACTTTAGGAGGTCCTATTACCTTCGGACTAATTAAAATTATATTTTTGACAACCTTAGTGCCTATGTGACATATACGTGGCACAGCACACTGAAGGGTCCATGTAGGCACACGTGTGTGCCACGTAGGCACTAATATTATCAAAAATACGGTTTTAATTAGTCCAGGTAGGTAATAGGATCCTTCTAAAGTTCGGGTGTGTCTCATCCTTTTCACGTATAGTTCAAGGTGGTAATAGAGCATTTTTCCTTTTTATTATCCTTAAGTTCAATTATATATATATATATATATATATATATATATATATATATATATAGCCCTGAATCTATAGGGATCATGAGGCTAAGTTTTTACAAAATAAAAAATATATATAAATCTTAATAGTCTGAACCTTTAGGGGTTTTGAGGTTGAGTTTTGTACAACATACATAAAATGATCATGTTTTTCTTCTAAGATTGTTTTATAGAATACTTAGTTGTATTTTCTTCCAAATTTATGATTGAAATTATACAGGGGTCTGTCATTACAAAATTTTTGGTAGAGTTGGTCTAAATAAGTGTCATTCCTTTAAAAAAATAATATATATTTTGTCAGTTTTATGAACTACGCATACCTGATTCTCACCTTGATGAGATACGTAAGCAACCTTTCATGAGTTTGGTGATCTTTAAAAAAAAAAGGTTGTTTTTCCTTCTTAACGAAAAAAGAAGAGAGTGTTGATCCTTATATAAAATGAAATTAAGTTGTTTTCGAAAACAAAAAAATATGTTTTTTTAATCATTATTAATAAATTCAAAAAAAAATTCTCATTATTCAAATTAGAAGAAAAGGTGTGTTTCTTCATATCTCCAGTTGTCCAAACTATGCACACCTGATTCTCATCTTAGCGAAATAAGTAGGCAACCCTTATCGAATTCGGTGATATTCTTTAGAAAAAGTTTTTTAAAAATGATGAACTCGAACACATTCATTTTCTCCAAAATAAAAATAGTATTAAAGTGGTTGGTTTGTGGTTAAGCTGGCATCTCATACATACAACACCAGGTAAAAAATAAGGCAAGATGACCCATAAAAAGAATGCAAAATCTGAATGAGGCGGTATAGACTGTTAGAAATGTGGAACAAGAGGAGATGACCAGGAAGGTGATAAGTTGGAGGAAAATATGAGAAACATGAAAGGATTAGGAAAGAAAAAGAGTGTGTTTTACAAGGATTTGTACATATTTCCTAATGGTCACGTGTCTTTAGGGTTCAAAACACCAAATTTGGACAAATACAGGGAGCATAGTGATCTTTTAGGTCATTTGAAAAGGTTTAGTAATCAACTAAGAGAAGCAAGGAAAGAAAAACTGTTGATAACTTACTTTGGAGAGAGTCCGTTAGGGATCGATGGTTTCAAAATGATTCAGGATACTTTGGGATTAAGAAGAAAAACTGATGAGATAACAATAATTGTGGAGACTCCATTAAGGTTGACGTGCAAATCAGTGGCTAAGATATCAAACTCGGTAATTCAGAAGAGAGTTTTGGTAGTCTCTTTTGTTTTTCTTTCTGTTACCCAAATTATTTTAGGGTTGTAGTTCAGGATCTATCTTGTCTTATTTTTTTTATTGTTTTATCATTTCTGTTCAAACCCTTTTGTCTTTTCTGTCAACAAAATGTTGTCCCTTTTATTTTTTTTATTTTTATATATATGTTATTTGTTCATATTTCCTTTCTTTACATGGTTCTTTCAATGGGGATTTTTATGATATGACACAGATCTTAAAACCTAATCTAATCCTGAAACATTTGACCAAAAAGATAGAGTTGAAAAAAAAATATAAGGAAATAAGTAAACTTTTGAGATGTTTAGGAACATAGTTACACCCTCACTTGAATCTATTGAGATGATCACTTTGAGAATAAAAAATGACTTGGTCTTCAATGAGAAGGTCTCAACCAGAGGATATATAGTTTCTATTGTTAGGAAAAGCAAAAGGAAGTTAACTCTAAAAATTCATGATCCTTTAATGGGAGGAATGTGAACATAATTGGACCTTTATGTTTGACAAGTGGATAAAAAGTATTGACATATGTGCTCAGTCAAGGTCAATATTGGAAAAAGACGTGCATGATCTTTATGTTTCACTCTTAGATTGCATGTTATGTACTTGCATTTTTAAGGATTGATATAACGAAGTCACTTTATTCTGCTATCCAAATGTTGTTTCATCCTTTGTTACCCCTTTTGATCTTTAGTTTTATTTTTATTTGTACCCCTCTTTTGCAATCAAAATAGAGTTTAAAAAGTGTCAAGAAAAAGAAAAGTCAGAAAAAGTGCCAAGAAAGAAAGATAGAGTCAGAAAAAAATCTCAAAAAGAGAAAATTCGAAGAAAAAAGAAAAGAAAAAAAAGAGTGAAAAAAGAATTAAAAAAAGCAAGAAAAAGAACAAGATGGTCTAAACTACGTTAGACTAGATTCTTGCTATTACAAGATACGTAGGCAGCCCTACTCTGGGGTTTGGTCCAACCAAGTAAATATTCAAGTTACCCAGTACAAAACAGAACTAGGAAAAAGTTATTTTCTTTATAAGTCGATTCCAATATTTGTAAGTCTCACCTTATTTTATGTATATTTTGAGCCTCATGCCGCCCTTTCTTTCTAACTCTATCGAAAAGCCAAGTTACAACCAAAGAAAAATCTTCAGATCCATCTTTGAGAATGTCAAGGCTAGGTATGTTATGGGTATATGATGTTTTATATTTTGGGCACCACTTTTCTTTATCGGCATAAAAATGTGATAAAAATGAGAGTCTTATTGGTGAAAACCCTTCTGGACACCATAAGGTGACAGTGAATTGTGAAAAAACAAATGAAATGAAAATGAAAATAAAAATGAGAATTTTATTGGTGAAAACCTTCATGGGCACCATAAGGCGACAGTGAGTTGATATAAAATAAAAATATGAGAGTGGATCGCTGACAAAATCCTTTAGGGAACCACTAGCCGTATGAGGTCTGTAATCTAGAGGCAACAAGTTTAAGAGCGGCACGATTTAAAATTCAATAAGCTGACAAAAGTTGATAAATGATTAGTATGGCTTGATCAGGTTGTTCAATTTAAGATGTTTGTCATAATCACTAGAACCAGCTACCACACTTAGATAAACTTTTCTTTCTAACGTTTTTGATAAAGGGATATCTGTTGTCTTTTTCTTTTCTTTCTACATTTTTGTTTTGATGTCTTTGTTGTCAAATAAAAAATCGTTATCGTCATTTTTGTTCTCTCGTATTTTTGAGTCAAATTTATGTTATGACAAGTGAGAAAGAACTTTAAAATTTGCTACCAACTCCCTAAATTGCACAAAGTAAGACAAAGTGCCGATACACAAAGTTACGTGTTTTAAAATAAAGTAAGGTGCTCAAGAATGCTTGTTATCTGGCAATTTTTGGACTCATGGGAATATAAAGGTGCATTAGAAGTTAAACCCAGAGGCATCATGAAAGGGAAATATGATTTGAGTCAAATACTTTTAGTAGACAGAATTTGGGGTTAAAAGTATGACAACTCAACGATACCTACCAATGATTTAAAATGGAGTTGAGCATGACAAGTGCAAGAACGGTCGCCTTAGTCTCTAAATGCCACAACCACTGTGTTTTTAAATTAACAAGTTTTCTTTGTATGAAACAAAAGCACATGTTATCTTCAAATCAATGGCTTTAAAGCCTAAATATCAAAAGGTACAATTCCCTACTTCTACAAATGCAAAAGGCGGTATTGCTAAACAGGTTTGGTAATCACAATCATGATAAGAACTCTTCACCCTAAACCCCTAGGTGATGCACTTCCTTGTCTAGGTATTTCAAGTGTTGTTTGTTAGGTGACGCACTTCCTAACTTGAATCTTTACTCCTAAAAGACACACTTTCTAGTCGAGTTTTTTTTCATTTAACCCCTAGGAGACGCATATCCTTGTCTATGTATTTCAGTTTTCATTTGATAAGTGACACACTTTCTAACCATAACCTTCACTCCTAGAAGACAAACTTTTTAGTTAAGTCCTTCTATTTGACCCCTAGGAGACACACTTCCTTGTGTGGGTATTTCAAGTCTTAGTCGTTCGATGACACACTTCCTAACTTGAACCTTCACTTCTAGAAGACACTTTCTAGTTGAGTCTTCTATTTAACCCAGGAGACGCACTTCCTTGTCTGAGTATGTTAGTCTTCATATGTTAGGTGACGCACTTCCTAACTTGAACCTTACTACTAGAAGATACACTTTCTAGTCAAGTTCTTCCATTTGATCCCTAGGAGATACACTTCCTTGTCTGGGTATTTTAGTTTTCATTTATTAGATGATGCACTTCCTAACTTCAACCTTTACTCCTAGAAGATGTACTTTCTAGTCGAGTCATTTTATTTAACCTCTAGGAGGCGCACTTCCTTGTTTGGATAATTCAAGTTTCATTTGTTTGGTGACACATTTTCTAATGTGAACCTTTACTCCTAGAAGATGAACTTTCTAGGTAAAGGCCTCCACATTAACTGTTAGGAGAGGCACTTCTTAATTCTTATCATTAGTTTTACTCTTAAGAGATATATTTCTTTATCAGAGTCTGATTCACCCTCTGTGATTTATGATTTGGTGATACTTACAAAATTTTGTTAGTACAAAATGGGGCAAAACACTTTTGTTCGTGTTGTATGGGACTTTACTTTATGCTCAGGACCCTCCTGGATAATGAGGTTTTATTTTCTAGTAAGGTTCCTCCTGGATAATTGCACTTTACTTTATGAGCAGAACCCTCTAGATAATGGAATTTTACTTTCTACTCAGGACCCTTCTAAATAATGGGATTTTACTTTCTGATCATCTCAAGACCCTCCTGGATAATAGGACTTTATTTCCTTCTCAAGACCCTTCTGGATAATGGGACTTTATTTTCTTCTCAAGACCATCCTAAATAATGGGACTTTATTTTCTTCTCAAGACCCACATGGATAATGGGACTTTACTTTATGCTGAGGACCCTCCAGGATAATGGGATTTTATTCTCTTCCTAGGACCCTCCTGGATAATGAAATTTTACTTTCTGCTCAGGACCCTTCTGAATAATGGAATTTTAATTTATGCTCAGGACCCTCTTGGATAATGGAACTTTATGTTCAGCTCAGGGCCCTCTTGGATAATGGAAATTTACTCTTACTTAGGACACTCCTGGATAATGGGAATTTAATTTCTGCTCAAGAACCTCCTGTAAAATGGGAATTTACTTTATGCTTAGGACCCTCCTAGATAATGGGAATTTACTTTATGCTCAGGACCCTCCTGGATAATGGAAATTTATTTTCTGCTCAGGACCCTCCTAGAAAATGAGATTTTATTTTCAGCTCAGGACCCTCTTGGATAATAAGACTTTACTTTTCTGCTCAAAACTCTCCTGGATAATGGGATTTTACTTTCAGCTTAGGACCCTCCTGGAAAATGAAATTTTATTTTCAGCTCAGGATCCTCCTGAATAATGGGACTTTACTTTTCTGCACAGGACCCTCTTGGATAATGGGATTTTACTTTCTGGTCAGGACCCTTCTGAAAAAATGGAATTTTATTTTCAGCTTAGGCCCGTCTGTAAAATGGGATTTTATTTTCAGCTCAGGACCTCCTGGATAATGGGATTTTACTTTCTACTCAGGACCCTTCTGGATAATGGGACTTTATTTTTTATTTCACTATTTACTTTGAGTTCAGAAACCCGCTTGAAGAACAGGGTGAAGAAATAGCAAGTCAGGAGCTCTTCTGAAGAATAGGGTGATGAAATAGCAAGTCAGGAGCTCTACTAAAGAATAGATGACGATTATCAGTTGCAAGTTCAGGAGCCTGAAGAATAGAGTGAAGAGTTTCAAGTTTCATTCAGAAGAAAGTCTAAAGAATAAGTCAATTGTCAAGTTCCTCTCCAATGCCAAGAGCCAACATAGAGGAACTTTTCGTGTTTCAAATTCAACTCAAAACAACGACTATCTTACCACTTGAGAAATCATGAAGATTCAAGTCAAGATTACACAAAAGCTACATAAGATAGAATCTTTTACTTGTATCTTTATTTTTTATTTTGTTATTTATTTGGATGTAAAAGCAGAAGTCACAAATCGGAGACTCGAACTCTAACTCATTGTCTCACCATTTTACCTCTTTGAACTATACATAGCTTGATACCCTTATAACCCGGGATAGGTAGGCGGTCCAAAATCAGAACTCGGTCACATCTTTTCTTTTATTTTATTTTATCCTCACCTTTCGAATAATAAGAGGGTCAAAACTCATCTCTTTGTCTACTTCTTTACATTAAAACTCTTTGAGATTTCAAATAAAGAGGGGCAAAATGTAGACACGTAACTTTTTACCTTTCCCGAGTTTTAACCTATTTTTCGGCATTAAATATTTATATTTGTCCAATATTTATTTTAGTTCTTATTTAATTTTTAATAAGCTTTGTTTGAAAATAAAAAAAATAAAAAAGTGACATGTTGGGATATTTTTATTTTTTATTTTAAAATAAATAAAAAAAATTCAAAAAATATATTTCTCTTTTAATTTTAATAATTAAGTTAGTAATTTTAGTACTCTCTTAATTATATTATTTTAGGCTATTTATAAACTTTCATTATATTTTTCGTAAATAAAAAAATTAATTACTAAATATTATTTTATTATTATTATTATTATTATATATTTATATATTTTAGATTTTAAAAAAAAAAGAAAAAAAATCATTATCCTAATAAACTATCCAAACTTCCCCACCCCATCTGCACACTCCCACTTTCCCTCAACTTCTCTCCCACATCTCTTTTTTCATCGTAACTCCTTAACTCCCCAAAAAACAGATGCATTTAAAAAATCATCAAACCTCATACATAAAAAAAAGTGATGGAGAAAAACAGAGAGGGAGCAGAGAACATTTGTGGACAAAAAAAAAAGAAGACAACTTAGAACAAAAAAATAAAGAGAAGAAAAGGCGAGGAGAGACAGAAAGAGAAAAAGTAAAGAAAACCAAACAAAGAAGAAAAAATTCAAGCTGAAAAGAGACGAGAAACAGTGAGGGAAAACAAGAGAGAAGACACAGACAAAAAAAAATTAAAAACAAAGGAAAAAGAGCAATGAGTTGAGTCCAGGTTTTTATTTTGAGTTTCTGGTGAAGGACTTCTTGTTTATACTTTAGCTATTTTACAACACAGGCTCTTATTTGATTTCTTTGTTTGTAATTTTTTTTAAGAAAATCAAAGCATGCATGAAGTTATTTCAATGATTTTTGTAGTGTTTGTAATTTATTATTTTCTATGTAATTTGCTCTATGTCTTCATTTATATCTTGTTTATCATTTGAAATGAAATCAATTAGATTATTTTTGAATTGTAGATGAAAATTTTATAAATTAATAATGTTAAAAGATTGTAAAGTTACGTTCAGTTTATGTGTAATTAGGAAGTAGTTATGATAAATTCTAACATATGACCTATGCATGCATGCAAAAAATTAAAACATGCACTCACATGCATCCCTACTAGAAGAAAAAGAAAACTTGGAGAAAACAGAAAGAGAAAAGGATACATTTATAGAAAAAAAGGAGTTTTAACAATTATATACATAAATAAGAAGCATTTTATTGTTAAATTAATTGATTACCTTAAATGAATTTTGCTCAAGTTTACTGTTAAGGATAGGTAGCACTTTGAATAGGCAAATATCAAAGTCTTCAAACGTTAGGCAGTACAAATAATTAAATCTCATCTTGTTTAAGAATGCGGCGTACGCATCTTTCTCGAGTCGTTTAAAAATAATTCAAGGATGTCATAATGCACCTTGGCAAAGATAGTTTTAGAAATAATTCACTAGCTTAAAATAAGAGATATAGACAGATATTCTTTGTATAGTAAAAATGAGCGAAATTGGGCCTTAACATAATGTATCAAAATAGTTTAAGTCAAGATAAGTTGATAAAAACGACCGCGCTAGAACCACGGGACTCAAGGAGCGCCTCTCACCTTTCTCTCGGTCAACAAAATTCCTTTTTTGGTCTTCTTCTTTCACAGACCAAAATAAAAGAGTCATTTCCTTTTGATTAAGGATTCAAAAAGGTAACTTGGAATACCATAACTCAATCCAAGTGGCGACTCTATAGATAAACTAATCCTTATTCAAAACTGTTACTTTAATTGGAAAAACTCTTTGACCCTCGAGCGAAAAAGGGGAGTGACATCTTTGGCGACTCTATAAATAAAATAATCCCTATTCAAAATCATCATTTTAATTGAAAAAATCCTTCGACTCGACACCTAGAGAGAAAAAGGGGTGCGACATCCACTTCTTTAACATATTTATTTTCTGAATGTGGACCTTTTTGACTGACCAACATTCTGTCTATACGATTATACTGATCCAATCACCACTCTGTATAACTTACCTTTCAGCTTTAGTGATACATTCTTATCGTACAACTACTTGGATATAGTCCTAGGCCTCTATTTTATCCATACCATTCCAATAGGATGTACGACGTTATCATTAATATCTTGACTTCGTGAATAATAGAACCAAGATACTTGAAACTTTCTTTTTTGGGTATAACTTGTGCATCAATCTTCACTTCCACTTTCACCTCATTAATTTGTCAAGATTCAGAATTTGTACTCTAGGTGCTCTATTTTAGTCCTACTTTGTGACCTGCATGATCTATGGATAATATTAGAGAAAGATAATTTCTCTCTCTTGATTTGTTAAAAATAAACTAGTAAAACAAAAAACAATGCATTATTTGTTTCTAAGAAATAGGTAATGCCATACTCACACATTCGTCAATCATCTAACTTAATGTTTATCACACAAAAATACTTTTCTATTTTTGTTACATATACATCATCCAACTTAATCAAAGTTGATCACACAAAAATTATTTTTCTATTTTTGTCACATAAATTTCATCCAACTTTGGCTAAGGTAAATAGGAAATTTATTGACACTCTAAAATTATCACCATCCTAACCAGGGCCTAAGCGTGATGTGTCGTGACAAAGATGGTATCAAAGCTCAGGTTTGGTGTCATTGGATATCCACAAATCCATGTCAAGTAGAGTCTCTTTTATAGGTGTATAGCGCACCACACTTATATGGGAAAGTCTATGAGGCAATAAGGAATGTTTCCCTTTTCTTGTGATCTATTTTCTGGGTTATAGAGTCTAAGGTCTTGAACCTCCTGTAATATCTATTTGTTCGCATTTCAGATCATGTCTCCCTGAAGATTTGATGCTCATGGAAACTTTTCTGTCCTACTTGAGGACAATGTCAATGAAACCCGTCCAACTAATGGAGTTTAGACCGAGTATAGGGCCCCTGCTCCTGTTAGCTCTCAGGGGGTTCCCCCAAATTCCACTAGTCCCTCTCGAACTTCTCAGGGTGATGTGACTAATGTTGAGTTTCGTCAGTTGATTTATTTGCTTACTCAATTTGTGGCCTCTCAATCTTGCCAGTCTGAGCTTGAGAATGTTATTGCTTCTTTTTCTGAGGAACTAGAGTTGGCCAGTTTATGAGACTCAAACCCTCAATTTTAACCGGTTCTAAGGTTGAGAGATATCCACAAGAGTTCATTGGTGAGATGAAAAAGATTTTTCGAGTAATGCATAATTTTTACTCTAAAGGTGTGGAATTTATCACATATTAGTTAAAGGATGTAAAATATCTATGGTATAAGGTGCGGGATCAGTAAAGGGGTAATAAAAAGTGCTTTCTATGTCCGTTTCTTTCCTCAGGACTTGAGGGAATTAAAGGCTAAGGAGTTTGTGAATTTGAGGCAAGACAGGATGACTGTTAAGGAGTATGTCTTGAAGTTTTACCAGTTGTCCCATTATGCTTCTGAGTTAGTGTCTTCTATGAGAGCAAGGATAACAAAGTTTGCTTCTGAGTTGTCTCGTGACTTGATGCTGGAATGCAAGGCCTCCTTGTTGTACAAGGACATAGATATTTATAGATTGGTGGTGTACATACAATTAGTAAAAGATGAGAATGAAAGGTAGGCAAAAGTTGGGGATAGGTAGAGTAAGAAGTTTTGATACTCAGAACAGGGTAGAGGTTAGAAAAATAGTGGCGGTGATGGAAGAGAGTGGTCTAAGAGGAATACCTTAGGAAATTCTAATTCTTATTCTATAGCCAGTGCTCCATTCCCTAATCCATCTGTTGATCATTATTTTCAGAACAGTGATGGTTCGAGAACACAGGGTGCCCAGTCTCAAGCTAGTAGAGCTCAGCCGACCCCATCTTATCCCCTTGTTATTTTTGTGGATAGGTGCATCATGGATTTTGTGAGGAGGGAAGGAGTAAGTGATTCATGTATGGTCATTTAGGCCATACGCAGTGGGATTTTCCTTCAGTTAAGGTTGCTACTGGGGCTAATAAAGTTTTGATTGGCACGTCTTCATCTCCTACACTAAAAGGTGTTATTTTTGGCTACGACAATGGTTGAAATTGCCTTTATTCTCTTTATACTCACCAAGAATCCAAGGCATCTCCTAATATTGTCATTGGTACATTATGACTCTTTTCCCATAATGTGTATTATCTGTTTGACCCACGGTCTACTCTTTCTTATGTGACCCTATATATGGCTGTTTGTTTTGGTTTTGGTCTGAGAGTATTTCGAACGCCTTTTCTGTGTCCACCCCAATGGGTAACTTCATGATTGCTAGAAGGATTTATAAGAGTTTGTGGTATCTACCTATTGTAGGGAGACCTTCGTAGATTTGATAGAGTTGGACATACTAGATTTTGATGTGATCTTGAGGATGGATTGGTTGTACTCATGCTATGCGTCTCTTGATTGTAGGACCCAAAGGATCAGTTTCCAATTCCCAAATAAACCGATGATTAAGTGGAAAGGTAGTTCCTTAGTGCCTAAGGGAAGGTTTATTTCTTATCTTAGATCCCAAAAGTTGATTTCTAAGGGGTGTCTCTATCATTTGGTCCGAGTTAAATTTTAACTTAGAGAGTGCTTCTTTGCAATCTATTCCTGTGGTCTATTAGATTCTTGATGTGTTTTCTGATGATTTTCTTGGTTTTTATCCCGATAGGAAAATAAATTTTGGGATTGATCTCCTTTCGAATAGTCGTTCTATCTCTTTCCCTTTTTATGAATGCCTCCAGCTGAGTTGAAAGAACTCAAGGAGTAGTTGAAAGACCTCTTTGATAAGGATTTCATTTGCCCTGGTATTTTCCCATGGGGTTCTCCTTTGCTTTTTGTGCATAAGAAGGATGGGTCCCTTTGGATTTGTATAGATTACCGCCAATTGAATAAGGTGGTTGTGAAGAATAAGTACCCTCTTCTGAGAATTGATGATCTGTTTGACCAGCTTCAGGGAGAAAAGTACTTTTCTAAGATTAATATTCGATCAGGTTATCATCTGTTAAGGATTAGGGAGTGGATATCCCTACGACTATTTTTCGTACTCAGTATGGCCATTACGAGTTCTTGGTCATGTCTTTTGGTTTGACTAATGCCTCGGTGGCATGGATCTTATGAACTTAGTCTTTCATTAGTTCTTGGATTTATTTATAATTGTATTTATTGGTGATATTTTTGTGTTTCCCAAAAGTAAGGCAGATCATGCCGATTACCTCCGCATAGTATTGCAAACTCTCAAGGATCAGCGACTGTATGCTAAGTTCTCTAAGTGTAAGTTCTGGATGAATGTTGTGACCTATCTGGGTCATGTTTTTTTCTAGTGAGGGGATCATGGTGGATCCACAGAAAGTTGAGGCGATTAAGAAGTGTCCTAGAGCCACGACTCCCACCTATATTCCGAGCTTCTTGGGTTTAGCCAGGTACTATATGAGGTTTGTAGAAATTTTCTCTTCCATTGCATCCCTATTTACTATGTTGAACAACAAAAAGGTAAAATTCTTATGGTCAAATGCTTGTGAGGGTAGTTTAAAAAAGTTGACAGATAAGTTGACTTTGACTCTACCTTTGACCTTACCCAAAGGTACTGATGGCTTTGTTGTCTATTGTGATGCATCTCATGTGGGACTAGGTTGTGTGTTGATGCAACATGGCAGAGTAGTAGCTTACTCTTCCAGGTAGTTGAAAGTTCATGAGAAGAATTATCTGACTCACAATTTAGAGTTACCGGTAGTGGTCTTTCCTTTGAAGATTTGGCATCACTATTTATATGGGGTTCATATTGATATCTATCCCGATCATAAGAATTTATAATACGTTTTCACCCATAAGGAGTTAAATCTAAGGCAAAGGATATGACCTGAGTTGCTCAAGGATTATGACATGAGTTTTCATTATCATCCAGGTAAAGCAAACGTAGTTGTTGATGCTCTTAGAAGGTTGTCCATAGGAAGCATATCTTATGTGGGTGAGGAGAAGCGAGAATTGGTGAAGGACATTCATCAGTTGGTTAATCTTAGAGTTCATTTCTTAAACACTAAGGATAGTGGTGTGATGGTACGAGAAGACATCTCTGGGTGCTGAGGTGAAAGATAAATAGGCATTGGATCCTATCTTGATGTAGATTAAGGATAGCATAGGCCAGTAGAAAGTAATATATTTTAAGATTAGTGGAGATGGTATCTTAAGGTACCAAGGCAGATTGTGTATTCCCGACGTTGATGGGCTGCGAAAAAAAATCTTGACTGAGTCTCATGAGTCAAGGTATACTATTCATCCTGGTTCAACAAAAATGTACCATGACCCGAAGGAAATTTATTGGTTGAGTAACATGAAGAAGGATGTGGGCAAGTGTATGGTTTGTCAACAAGTGAAGGTAGAGCACTTGAGGCCTGGTGGTTTATATCAAGAGACTGAGTTTCTCATGTGGAAATGGGAAGTGATTAATATGGATTTTGTTACTGGTCTTTCGTGATCTTGCCAGCAATTTGATTTCATTTGAGTCATCGTGGATAGGATGACTAAGTCCGCTCACTTCTTACCAGTGAAGACTAGTTATTCGTCAGAGGATTACACTAAGCTTTTCATTCAGAAGATTGTGAAGTTGCATAGTGCTCCAGATTCCATCATATCTGGTTGGGGTACTTAATTTTCATCATACTTTTGGAATTCTTAAGGTGAACCTTAGCACCGCTTTCCACTCTCTGATGAATGGACAAGTGGGGAAGACTATTCATACTTGACCATCGCCTAGCTAAAGAAGAAGGAATGATTGGTAATAGTGATGATGATGTTCTCACTGAAATTATTGTTAGGGACAATGTGATAATGACACAAGGTGAGATGATTGTTGAACTAAATAGGAGAATGGATGAGTTTCAAGAAGAAGTACAGTGAGCAAAAGATATGGCTAATCTAGCCATTACCACTAATACGCCAGTCTTGGATAACCATGTGCCTACACTTCGATTCCCTTATTTTTTCCCTCCTAACAATGGAAATCAACTAAACGACATACCTTCTGCTTCTATACCTAGATCTCCTTTCAATCCCATCAATCCATCATGCCAAACCCATACTCCTACCACCTACAACACCAAACGAGAAAATAATCCAAATTCTTACCACCTTCAAAGCTTTACTCTAAATTACCAAAATACCTCTACAAATGCCTTCACTTCCCAAAATACTTGCCCCACTTTCAATCCAAATGTCAACGCTCCCAAAAATTTAGTTCCCATATATCAAAACTTCACTCACCACTCAAAATCCTTTGATAACCTAAAAGATGCCTCCCGCCACCATCCATGCCATTGTAATACCTACATCTTACCATGCATTCCCCTAAAATTCAGAAATTAACTACTATGAGGAGATGGAAAATGAGTGTAAGGCGTCTGAAGACAAATATGCTAGGGAGATACTACTGATAAATGAAGAGATTGCCAGGATAAAGAAAACATATGGTTTACCTAATACAACAGGGTTCAGTTATGATAACCTTTGCATTCACCCCGATTTGAACTTTCTCGAAGGATTTAAAGATCCTAAGTTTGAAACATTCAATGGTACTGGAACCCTACTGCCCACTTGAGGAGATACTGTGACCAAATAGTAAGTGCTGGTAAAAATAAAGCATTGTTGATGAGGCTGTTCAGTCGAAGCCTAAGTATGGAGGCATTAGAGTGGTTTGCTTCACAAGAACTAAAAAGTAGCCTAAATAGATTGCTTTATCCAGGGATTTTGTTAAAAGATTTGCCTATAATGTAGAGATGGTTCCTGATCGATGTTATTTAAACTGCATTAAGAAAAAGTCTAATGAATTCTTTTATAAATATGCCTATCATTGGCAGAAAGAGGCAGCAAAGGTATGACCTTTTATAACAGAAGAAGAAATTGTCATTGTCTTTTTCCAAGCTCAAGAGAGGGAATTTTATGATAAAATGATGTCGTTGGTTCGTGCTACCTTTTCTGATTTGGCTAAGATCGGTGAAACAGATGAGGAAGGACTCTGGACAGGAAAAATCAACAAAACCCCTGCACAACTTGGATCTTCAGGATTCCCAAAGAAAAAAAAAGATATGTCTTTCGTATCCTCTGGTCCAAACTCAAAGTCCAAGAAACCTTTCGGGGCCAATTTTGGGAAAATATCATCATCATCTATATACCCATCAACTCCATAAAATCCTCAACCTATATTCTATACCCAACCTAGTCCCCAAGTTTCACAACTAAATTTCTCTACCAATTAACAAAATTACCCAACTCTATTGCCAAATTATCATCCCACTTACCAAGATCCACTCCCAAATTTCCAAGCCTACCAAAAAGCCTCAGTTAACCAGAATTACTATCAAGTACTTCCTCCTACCAACCAGATGACCATAATCTTCCTCGTCCAAATAACGAAAAGAAAGTTATAGAAGTTTCACTACTTTGCCTAAAACTAAAACTCAATTGTTCGAAAGGTTAAAGGCAACTGGTCTTATCCAATTTATCCCACCAAAACCCGCCAATACCAATTCCCAATTCTTCTATGCCAATCAATATTGTGGATATCATTCTGGGGGTATTAGACACGCAACTAAGGACTGTATTAATTTAAAGCACAAGATTCAAGATTTGATTAATCAGAAGGTAATTTCTCTTCAAATAGTGCCACCAAATATTACCACCAACCCACTTTCAAACCATAAAGGAGCAACCATCAGTTGATAGAAATATATGATGAGTGGGTGGTGAGCAAGTCTATAGCGCAGGCCAGTCCAGGAGAAATGGGTAAAGTGGAATAAATAGAAAAGACAGTGGCTGCCTTAAGTTTTATCGAGGAGTCCAAGTTTGTTGCATTCACCGCACCTCATCAAGACTTTGCCTTGGTGCTTGCAAGAGAAGAATTTATGGTAAAAGTCGCCACCGCACAATGAATGACTAGATAAGTAAGATGCTACACTCCAGAAGAGATTGTCAATGATGCACACAAAAAGAGTGCTGAAAAAAGGCCAATAACCAAAGGAGAAGCTGAAGAATTTTGGAGAAGAATGCAACCGAAAGAATACTCTATTATGAAATATTTGGAGAAAACCCCTGCCCAGATTTCTATTTAGGTATTAATTATGAGTTTTCAATATCATAGACAAGCCTTGTTGAAAGAACTTGAAGAAGCCTACATACCCCTAGGTACAAGTACTGAAATTTTGGTGGCCATGATAAGTAGAGTGTTGGGTGACCATCACATTAGCTTTGGTGGAGATGAGTTACCCTTCGAAGGAGTGATGTATAACAAGGCATTGCATATCACTATTAAATACCAAAATGAGATCGTTAATTGGGTATTAATTAATGATGGATCAAGTCTAAATATATGCCTATTATCTATTATAACTCAGTTGAACTGTGATATAGGGAAAATTTATCAAAACACAGTGAGTGGAAGAGCTTTCAATGGGGGTCAGAGAAGAACTATCGGAAAAGCCAAGTTGTATCTTCAAATGGTTCCTGTAGAGTTCCTAGTTGAGTTTCAAGTTATGGACATTGCCACAAATTACAATCTTCTCTTAGGAAGGCCTTGGATTCATGCAGCGGGGGTCGTTTCTTCAACATTGCACCAATCAGTAAAGATTGTGTGGAAAAATAATAAAGTGGTCATCCATGGTGAAGGAAGCCATCTGAGTCACCCTAATGGTTATTTTCCTATGATTAAAGAATTCCCAAAAGAAAGTGACTTTAATACAGTGGAGATTGTGAATACAGTTGAGAAAGACCCAACTTTCTACAAGCCAATGCCTTCGATCTATAAAATAATGGCCACTGTTATAATGAGAAATGATTTTAAGCTTGGATGCAGCATAGGAAAAAATTTTTATGGAATCATTAAGCCTATTTTAATCCCAGGGAAGTTGTTCAAATATGGGTCAGGTTATGTTCTAAGTAAAGAAGGTGAAAGATAGACAAGAAAGGAAGCCCCAAAATCGGAAAAGAGGTTACCTTTGCTCTATCATTCATTTACTATATCTGTAAAGCCTACAAGCGATGGTCTCGAGGATAGAATAGGGAACTTGTTTGAAGAGTTTGACACTATTATAGAAGATTTCCCTGAAAAGATTGAGATCAAGAAAGATGAACTAGGGACGAAGCTGTTGAACTAGACTTCCACTCCAATCATGATTCCCTGGTTGATGTAGTAGATAAAAGGATAAAATTTAACGTTTGCAAAATTGGTGGTAGTCCGAATGAGGATCGAGACCTACCATTTAGGTTTTATTTACCTCATTTTCACTTTTTATGCTTTCCAAAAGGCTCAAACCCACACTAGTGTATATCATAGTCAGTATTTGTAATAATCTAAGTTTCAGCGAAAGCCTCCCTTATTAAGAAAATATTATTCACTTATTTATGATTGAATTATATGATCACTATAATCTAACTTATATTGTTTATGATTTTTGTAATAATAATTTAAAACCCGCCAATGTCATGTCGTGTCAAGAATTTAATGAACAAATCAAAGCAAATGAGGATGAATGAGAGGACTATGATGAAGAAATGGCCCTAGACCGATTAATAGAGGAACTAAAAGATTTTGAGGATCGATAAAATCCTAATCTAAAGAACACTGAGGTAGTTAATTTAGGTGATGATGGCGAAGTTAAGGAAACAAGAATCAGTGTTCATCTTACAGAAGCACAGAAAAGAGAACTCAGTAGGTTACTTAAAGAATACATTGACATATTTGCTTAGTCCTATGATGACATGCCAGGATTGAGTACAGATATCATATCGCACAAGTTCCCAATTAATCTAGGGTTCAATCCTGTAAAGCAAAAATCTCAAAAGTGTTAGCTAGATCTGAGTCTGAGAATCAAAGAAAAAGCTACTAAGAAAATCCAGGCTAATGTAGTTGAAGTCATTAAGTACCCAACATGGCTATCCAACATCGTTCCAATACCAAAAAAGGATAGAAAGATCAGGATTTGTGTCGATTACAGAGATTTGTACAAAGCTTGTCCTAAAGATAATTTTCCATTACCCAACATCCACATTCTCATTGACAACTGTGCGACACATAAAATACAATCATTCATGGATTATTTTGTTGGGTATCATCAAATATTACAAAGAAGATGTAGAGGAAATGAATTTCATCACACCTTAGGGTGTTTATCACTATAGTGTGATGCCCTTCAGTCTCAAGAATATTGGTGCTATGTATATGAGATCCATGACAACCATATTTCATGATGTGATCCATATAAAGATTGAAGTGTACGTGGACGATGTGATCATCAAATCTTGCAGGGTTTTGGACCACTTGGAAAAGCTCTTTGATCAGTTGTAAAAGTATAATTTGAAGCTAAATCCTGCCAAGTACGTTTTTGAGGTACCGACTGGGAATTTGTTGGGTTCCATTGTTAATAGAAGGGGGATTGAGCTCAACCCCTCAAATATTAAGGAAATCCAGGAACTGCCTCCTCCAAAAACAAAAAAGCAAGTCATGAGTTTCTTAGGAAGATTTAATTATATCAACAGGTTCATAACCCAGTCAATGGTTATTTGCGAACTAATCCTCAAGATGTTAAAGAAATATGCATTGAATGAATGAACCGAGGAATGCCAAAAAGCTTTTGACAAGATCAAGGATTATTAATCTGGTCCACCGATACTAGTTTCTCCAAAAGAAGGAGGCCCTCTGTTGTTGTATTTATCAGTCTCAACAATGTATTTGGATGTATGTTAGGGCAACATGATGAAACTGGATAGAAGGAAAGAACAATTTATTACTTGAGTAAGAAGTTTACTCCATATGAGGCTCATTATATGCTATTGAGAAGGACGTGTTATGCATTAACCTAGGTGGACCAGAAGCTAAGGCATTACCTGACGTCATATACAACGTATCTCATCTCCAGAATGAATTTCTTTGAAGTACAAATTCCAAAAGCTCATGCCCATAGGTAAATTAGGCAAATGAAAAATGCTAATGAGTGAGTTTGACATTGTATACATGACTTAAAAAGGTGATCAAAGGGCAAGCCCTAGCAGAGAATCCAGTTGATAAAAAATATGAGCTACTCCAAACTTATTTCCCAGATAAACAGGTATTATTCATAGGGGAAGACATTTCTAAAATGTAGCCGGGTTGGAGATTGTTCTTTGATGGGGCAGTTAATTTCAAGGGTTCAGAATTAGGGCGATCTCAATGTCGAAAATTGGTCAACATTATCATTTACCACCAAACTCCATTTTTCATGCATTAACAATATGCTGAATACAAGGCTTGCATTCTCATTCTTGGATTATCTATTTATATAAATATTCGAGATCTATTAGTCATTAGAGATTCTGATCTATTGATTCACCAGGTTCGAGGTGAATGGGTCGTAAAGAACCCTAAAATCTTGTCATGCATAAAATTGGTACAAGAGTTATGTCAAAGACTAGAAAGTGGAATTCAAGCATGCTCCAAGAATACAAAATGAGTTCGCCGATGTTTTAGCCACTATATCTTCCATGATTCAATATTTGGATCAAAGTTACATTAGTTCGTTGGAAGTAAGCTTTTATAGGAGCAACCTGCATATTGTGCACAATTTGAGGCAGAACCAAATGGAAGGCATGGTACTTCAATATCAAGAGGTATTTAGAAGTTGGGGCATAACCCGAAGATGCAACCGTCAATCAGAAAAAATAATCCATCGGATGGCCAATAATTTATTTTTGAATGGGGAAGTCCTTTATAAGAGGACCCCCGATTTGGGATTACAGTGATTTATAGATTCCATTGAATCTAAAAAACTTCTTGAAGAAGTTCATGTCAGAACATGTGGACCTCATATAAATTGGTTCACTCTAGCCAAGAAGATCCTAAGAGCTGAATATTTCTTAATGACCATGGAAAGTAACTGCAGCAAGTTTTAGCAATATACACAGGGATCTGATCTGGGTACCCCCACATGAACTCAATATTATGAGCTCGCCCTGGTCATTTGTAGCCCCATAACCCAATGTTATGAGCTCGCCCTGGTCATTTGTAGCTTGGGGCATGGATGTCATCGGCCCGACTGAGTCACCAACTTCTAGCGAACACAGATTCACATTTGTTGCTATTAATTACTTTCCCAGGTGGGTGGAAATTGCCTCATACACAATTATAACCAAGAAGGTAGTAGCAGATTTTGTTAAGAACAACTTGATTCGCCGATTTAGGATACCCGAGTTAACCATCACAAACAATGGAGAAAACTTAAATAGTCATTTGATGAAAGAGATATGTGAATAGTTCAAGATTACTAATTGAAATTCAACTGTATATCACCCTCAAATGAATGGAGCAGTAGAAGCTGCCAACAAAAATGTAAAGATCTTAAGAAAGATGGTTGATAGCCATCGATCATTGCACGACATGCTTCATTATGCCTTGATAGATATTGCACGACAGTCAGAACTTCGACTGGGGCAACTCCTTATGTGTTAGTCTATGGGACAGAAGCGGCAATACTAGCTGAGGTTGAAATACCATCTTTAAGAATCATCCAAGAAACAGGGTTGAGTATTGAAGAATTGGTCTATGCTAGCCACAAACAACTTATAATGATAGATGAAAGAGGATGAGCGTTGTATGTGATAACGCTCAATCTACAGCTCTCGTGGGAGTGTAAAGCGGTCGTTAGCAAATATAGAACCCAACCTGGGTTGGGTGTCGATCCCACTGGGAATAGCCTGGCCAACAAGTAAGTAAAATTACTAGACTTTTAGTACAAGTCTCGTAAAAAGGGGGGATTGTAATGTGTAACCAAAACAGTAAAGTAAAAGCTGAAAATAGCAAAGTAAAAAGAGAGAAAGATTGTTACGCAAGTTGTAAACAATGAGAATTGAAGCATTGGGGTTTTTTCCACCTTCTGAGGTATACGTCTCTATTGGCTATGGGTGTGTAGAGTCTTGACATGCAATTGCTTATAGAGAATTGTAGTCGATGGTAAATCCAAGCGTCTCTCGACCTAAACAAGGACTATTTCACTTTAACTCTCTCGAGCTTAAAGCGTGTCTAACGGTACGAATTCTCCAAGAGGTTAGTCCAGTTATGGCACTAGCTTTTTAATAGGAAAGGGTGTCCTACTACCTTGACATTATCTCTTTTCTAGACAGATAACTTTTCTCTCGAACAAGTTAAATGTTAGACTAGCGTTATTCTATGCGTCTGCAGCCACAAGAATTTGCATTAAGATGAAGAGAATAATGATATAAGCAACATACATGTCACGAACTCACAAACTCACAGCAATAAATAGTATCTCAGTCGGCTTCCATAACCCTAACAGAGAGGTTTAGTTACCCATGAATGCGAAGGAGATCACGATTTGCATTGTTATTGTTGAGTAATGGCGTGTGGATTAGGTGATAGGCGTGTGGCATGTTTCCTTGGCTTGGTAACGATTCTCTTGTTGTGGAATTTAAGAATAGAAGAAGAATAGAATTAATGGAAAGATTAGAAGAGTTGTAATTGAGAAGTAGAATGTGTCTCTCCACTAAGGGAGGACTTGCCTCTCCATTAAGGGAGGACTTGCCTCTCCACTAAGGGAGGACTTAATTAAAATCTCTAGTATGATAGGGTATTTATAATACCCATATCCTACTCCTACTAAGATAATGAAATAAATAACCAAATCCTAATAGGCTAATGGAATATTTAACCCAAATGTACTAGGTTAAGGTAACATTATCATAATTCAAATAAACTAATGAAATACATAACCCAATTGTACTAGGTTAATGTATCATTGTCCAAATCCAGCTATGTGTCTGTAAGTCCCCAAAGTCTTCAGAATTGTTGTTTTAGCCCGGGACAGATTTTCCATGCAGCAGTTTTGGTCCAGGTCCCCAAAGTCTTCAGAAATGCTGTTTTAGCCCGGGACAGAGTTTCCATGCAGCAGTTTTGGTCCTTAGGCGTGTAAACTCCCTTTCCTTCCTTCGTGAGCTTTCTTTTGCGTCAAGTAAGCCATAAAATGCTGAATTTTGCATCATTTATACCTGAAACTTTACTAATCATGTTCGTTAGCTCATTTATAGGAAAAAGGACTAAAAGTGCATGAAATATATAATTTGTTCTCAAAACTAGGCTAAAATATGGGCAAAATATATTGATATAGGCGCGTAAATTCGCCTATCATCAACACCCCACACTTGAAGCTTTGTTCGTCCTCGAACAAAATATCATGTCCTTCTAAACATCAACTTAGGGTTTTACAGCAACAACATAAAACATTCTTCAAGACAAGCACAACAATTATCAACAAAGAGTAGCTTTCTGATTATAAGTAGAAACAATTTAACCTCAAGCATAGACTCGGGATGGTGATCAACTCGCATGCAAACGTTAAGGTGCATAGAATCATATACAACTATCCAAGACTCATCAACCATGTGTGTCTCACAATATAGTACCCATAATCACTCACAAGTATAGCATATTTTTCAAACATGGGTATCAAAATATCCTTGCTCTCACTCTCACAAAGAATTCATATGTAGTAACTGATGACCATAGGCTTGCCCTTAGTGTAGTACTCCACTAAATGTCAGAATGCTAAGCTTAGGATCAAGTAGGTCTTTTGATGGTTGTAATGTAGGCTAAGGGACGGGTAGGACTATTTTGGCCAAGAATAGTGACTAGGTTCCTAAGCGCTTTAATACATCACTTTGTATCATTGACACTTTTTTCTTTCAACCTTTTTTTTTCTTTTATTCTACCACCCTTGTTCTCCTCTTTTTGTTTTTCAATTTCAAGCACAACTCACTTTTCAGCTTTCTTTTTCCTTTTTCTTTTCACAACATACCTCTTATGATAGCACTTTATTTTTCATAACACATTCAAGCACCTTTGCAATTTATAGCATTATACTCACCCAATTTCCTCTTATATTGTCACATGACTTTTTCACTTTAAAGCACTTAGGATTTTGGATCAAATTATGGTCTTGAAAGAAATGGATTAGGCTTACATACAAGGTTTGTCAAAGAAAGAGGCTAAAGGCTCAAAAGGGTTTAACTAGGATGATGTCTATGGGTAGGTAAAACTGAAGGTAAACATGTATAGGTTGCCAAAGAAATGCCTAAATCATATCCTAACTTACACTCCTTATTTTCGCTTTGCATACATACCAGGCAAGTTCTAGCATCAGCCACAAACATAGAAGATACTATTAATCTCACACACACAAGGCACATGGTCGACTTGATTGGAAGTAATATAGACTCTTGACCCAACAAGTGAAGGGATTGAATCACACAATATCACATAATGAGTCACAACTAGAGCCTAAACGTCTCAATAGTCACAATTGTAACACATACTCTTGTTATAATCTCATGCTGCCTATCAAAGAAATTTTATGCGAAGCTAGAAAAAATTTTACTCCTAAAAAAACTTTAAAAAACGATAAAAGTAAACAAACAAAAAAAACGAAAAAAAAACGAACTCAAATAAACAAAGTAAACAAAAAAACATAGGTGCAAATAGAGAAGTATAGCATGCGATACCGCCACCCCACACTTAGTCGGGACACTGTCCTCAGTGGAAAATAAATACGAGGAACCTGGTTGGTCGGGCTTATCCTCTATGTCTGGGGTCATACCCCTTGCGTTGGGATCATCATAAGAGTCATCATCCTCATAAGTTGCGCATAAGTATCTCACTTAATTCCAAGCGTGAGTCGAGGTATTTGCAGCGAGGAGGGTTCTTCTTGCTCCTTGCGGCCTCTTTTCTTGCTCTTTTGGGAAGTGGTAGCCTTTTCTTTGCCTTGTCTTGCTTTGGGTGCCTTGTACCTGAGACTAGAAATAGTGTTAATGGTAGCACAATCTCAATGGATACAATCTATACATAAGCAGTAGGGGTACCACCCCACACTTAGTTTTGTTAACACAAATCAGTGAAGCGAAAGTGGTCGATTACTCAGATTTTGTCGACATACGTTTTAGGATTGTATTTCGACAAGAAAATCAGCAATGCATCACTTACTTAATACATCACTTACTTGCAGCCATTGGACTACTTTCATGGTAGATATAGCAACACTACTACATAGGGGTTACCACATGGAATAGTTATTCTTACAACAATCACAACCTCTTATGTCGGTAGGCACTATAAGTCTTATCCCGATGAACGAGTTAGCCTAACATGTAAGTATTCAAGTAGCAATCTTAAACAATGTTCAAGATTATAGCAATTCCGCAAATAGTATAACAATGCTATTAAAACCAAATTCAAGTCGAAAACAAGTCAAGATGATTCTAACGTATACGTTCACTCACATGATTTTGCATCAATAATCCAAACACATGAACATCACCAATAATCTTTCAAGATGTAGCAATTCATGATAGACATAGCAACGTAGTACTTACGAGAAATAGAAGAATAAGAGAGTACTTACTTGCTTGAAGCTTTTTGGAGATGGTTTTGTGATTTGGAAGAGCAAGAAAAAATTTTGAGATGATTTGGAGAGGGAATGCGGTGCCTTTAGGGTATTTTCTAGTGTGGTTGTGTTATAAAACTAATTTCACTTTATATAGGAAGAGTATGGGTCGGGTTCTGACCCATTTACAATCGTTTTTGGAGACAAAAACACCGCATATGCGGCGCATATCACTCGGCATATCAATGACATATGCGGCGCATTGTCTATGGCATAATGGGACATATGCGCCGCATAGTCTATGGCATTTGTAGACATATGCGCCGCATAGTCTATGGAATATGAGATACTGAGACCAAATGCCATAGCATAGGCGGCGCATAGTCAAAAGCATACCTAGTAATAGGCGGCGCATAGTGTATAGCACACTAGATTCCGAGACCTTAGGCTATAGGATAGGTTGTGCATCGTTCGTGGCCTAGTTTTACCAAGGCCTAGCCTTCCTCGATGCCTATTTAGGCATGAGAAATGCTCAATCCATAGCCTTATGCATCACCATTCCTAACTTACCAACTTTACCATACAATGCGTCCAAATCGTCAATTGAAATCAATCTCCTTGTTGAATACCTCTTGCACCTATATTTGCTCAAAACAAATGAAAACAATTAGTACGATGGGTTGCCTCCCACCAAGCGCCTTAGTTTTGGTCGTGGCATGACTCTTATTTTTGGATTTTCATTTATCAAGAACAAAACAAGTACTACAAGAAAAACAATAAATCGATAAAACGATAAAACGATAAAACAATGGGTTGCCTCCCATCTAGCGCCTTATTTATTGTCGTGGCTCGACATAGTAATCTCGAGTACTTATACTTCGTCGAGATAAGTGATGGATCATTTTCTAAAAGGATTTAGACGACAATGAGGCTTACCTGTGGTCATGCGATCTTTTTCGAGCTGGCTCATACGTTTCTCCGGAGAGTCACCAATTATATCATCAATAGTCCAACCCATAGCTCTCTTGTACCTCATCAGAGCAGAGATGAGAGCCTCCATGTGCTGTTCACTTAAATCATCCGCCACACTTATCGAAAGTATACTTCCACTTTCCAAGAATACATACCTTAGATAATCGAGGAGCTTTTGCGATTCTAGCATTGGTGGCTCGTCAATGTGAGTCTTCGCTGTTGGTTGATTCTTGAGATCACAATCCGGTTTCTTAGGAGTATAAGACTCTATTTCTGTTAGAGCACCCATAAGTTCTTCATAATCTCCATTATCCTTATGCTCAACATTCAGTGGCGCAGCAGACAATGGCTCAACAGTAGGCTGTTTCTCTATAGATAATGCTTTTATATCCTCATGATGAACATCAGTCACAGATAACTCATCCATATCACTGGGCTGCTTCATTGTTTTGGATATATCAAACCGTACCACTTCGTCATTAATTCGAAACAAAAGCTCATTATCTTTCATGTTAATAAGCACGCTTCCGATTGCAAGGAAAGGACGTCCCAAGATTATGGGAACTTCAGAATCCTCCTTAAAATCTAGAATAACGAAGTATGCAGGAAAGATGAATGAAGAAACTTTCACCAACACATCATTCAAGATACCCACAGGTCATTTTACCGACCTATCAGCCATTACGAGCCTCATATTGGTTGGTGTAGGATCTCCTAACCCCAACTTCTTGTAGATCGATAATGGCATCAAGTTGATGCTGGCTCCTAAGTCACACAATGCTTTGGCAAAGTTCAAAGATCCGACGGTGCAAGGAATAGTGAAAGCTCCGGGGTCGGCCTTCTTCTGAACTATCGATCGGGTAGCAATTGCACTACAATGATGCACATCATCCTTCAGCTCATAACTTGCTGCCCTCTTTTTAGTCAAAAGATCTTTCATAAACTTCGCATACCCAGGCATTTGTTCAAGTGCCTCCACTAATGGAACATTGATGGTCAGCTGCTTCAACATAGTCATAAATTTGCTGAACTTAGTGTCATCCGCCACCTTCTTCAATCTTTGGGGAAAAGGTGGTGGTGGGTATGGAAGTGTTCTCTCCGTGGCTTTCTTCTCCTCTTGCTTCCATTTTTCCACTTTTTCAGTTTGCACGTCGTTGGGAGTGACGTTAGTAACGTCATCCGCGGACTCCTCACGTTTCGCATTGTTATCCTTGTCCACAACTTCATCAACCACTTGCTTGCCTTTTGCTGAAGTTTTCAGCACCTTACCACTTCTGGTAGTGATGGCCATGCATGACCCATCATTCTTTGGGTTTTGCACAGTATCGCTTGGTAAGGTACCAGCCTTTCTTTGATTAAATGCTGCTGAAAGTTGGCTCAATTGCTGCTCTATTTGCCTGATAGAAGTGGAATGAGAATCAACTAGTTGCTTCATGGAGGACAAATCATCAATCACCTCCTTAACTCCCGCGCTCGTTGCTTCCATTCCTTTCAATAACTTAGCCATCATGTCTTCCATACTTCCAGAATTAGATATGGTGGTATCACGTCTGCCAGGGGGAACGTACAAACCACTTTTTTCATTATTTTTCTTCCAACTACCTTGGTCTTTGCTTCCAGATTTATCATAATAGTTCCGACCTTGGTTTCCTTGGGGATTCCCACGGAAACCCCCCTGGTTGTTCAAGTAGTTGGCCTCATCTTCCGAATCAGATTCATCTCTTCCTTTTGACGCAATAGCTTTCACTTTTTCAGTCTTCCCTAATAGATGCTTTGTAAGAAGATCCATTTGGGTTTTCATGTGCGCCATATCTTGATCACGTTCTTCTTCTCTTCTTCGTTGGTCTGCAGTCATGCCAATAGATAAAGTGGGGCTTGCTACCTCAGAATCCCTGGTATGCCAAGCTCTACTTTGTTTCGTCATACGATTTAGCATATTGCTTGCTTGACCAAAGGTGAGGTCCATGAAAGAACCTCCAGCTGCATTATCCACCACTGGTTTAGTTATTGAATTCAAGGCTCTATACAATATCTCCATGAGGTGAACATTAGTCATGTGATGGTTTGGGCATCTCGCTAGCTTTGTCTTGAACCTCTCCCATGTTTCATGAAGAACTTCAGTTGGAAGCTGACGAAAGTTGCTGATTTCATCTCTCAATTGTGCTCTTTTGGATGGCGGAAAGAATCTTTCTAGGAAAGCGTCTCTCAATTGCCTCCAATTTGTAATTGAATCAGGAGTCAGTCCATTCAACCATAGTGTTGCCTCCCCAGACAGAGACAATGAAAATAGACGTAATCGAATTGCATTCTGACCAACACCAGGATTGTCAAAAGACTTGCAAGTAGAAATAAAGTTGATGAGATGCATATTCGGATCATCGCCTGCTAGTCCACCAAATAATCCCTTGAGTTGCAATAACTGAATCATGGTGCTTGTGATGTTGAACTTGGCTCCGGGTGCTAATGGTGGTGGAATTATAGCTCCAGTGGCTCCGGCACCATCAAGATCATCATCATCATCGTCGAAAGCTGGCTGCAAAGGTTGGCGATCATACCTATACCGAGCTTGTCGACCTCTTCTGTTGGCAGGTGTTGTAGTTTCAGCAACATGCCTTGGGTTTATCAACTCGTCATCACCTAAATCTTCATCGTCAGGATTTGTTGCTCACCCAGGATTATCAATGTTTTGTTGTTGGACTTGAGCAGCGGCAAGAGCAGCTAATCTTGCTTGCTCGTATTGAGCAGCCATCCTGTCGATTTCAGCTTGTGCCTCCATTGATGCACTGAATAAACCTAAAAAACAAAAACAACAACTAAAAGTAAAAGTACGAGAATCTTTGACCAAAGGGTCTAATAATTATCACGAACTTGATTGACACTCGTATTCCCCGGCAACGGCGCCAATTTTTGATAACGCTCAATCTACAGCTCTCGTGGGAGTGTAAAGCGGTCGTTAGCAAATATAGAACCCAACCTGGGTTGGGTGTCGATCCCACAGGGAATAGCCTAGCCAACAAGTAAGTAAAATTACTAGACTTTTAGTGCAAGTCTCGTAAAAAGGGGGGATTGTAATGTGTAACCAAAACAGTAAAGTAAAAGCTGAAAATAGCAAAGTAAAAAGAGAGAAAGATTGTTACGTAAGTTGTAAACAATGAGAATTGAAGCGTTGGGGTTATGTCCACCTTCTGAGGTATACGTCTCTATTGGCTATGGGTGTGTAGAGTCTTGACATGCAATTGCTTATAGAGAATTGTAGTCGATGGTAAATCCAAGCGTCTCTCGACCTAAACAAGGACTATTTCACTTTAACTCTCTCGAGCTTAAAGCGTGTCTAACGGTACGAATTCTCCAAGAGGTTAGTCCAGTTACGGCACTAGCTTTTTAATAGGAAAGGGTGTCCTACTACCTTGACATTATCTCTTTTCCAGACAAATAACCTTTCTCTCGAACAAGTTAAATGTTAAACTGGCGTTATTCTATGCGTCTGCAGCCACAAGAATTTGCATTAAGATGAAGAGAATAATGATATAAGCAACATACGTGTCACGAACTCACAAACTCACAGCAATAGATAGTATCTCAGTCGGCTTCCATAACCCCAACAGAGAGGTTTAGTTACCCATGAATGCGAAGGAGATCACGATTTGCATTGTTATTGTTGAGTAATGACGTGTGGATTAGGTGATAGGCGTGTGGCGTGTTTCCTTGGCTTGGTAACGATTCTCTTGTTGTGGAATTTAAGAATAGAAGAAGAATAGAATTAATGGAAAGATTAGAAGAGTTGTAATTGAGAAGTAGAATGTGTCTCTCCACTAAGGGAGGACTTGCCTCTCCACTAAGGGAGGACTTAATTAAAATCTCTAGTATGATAGGGTATTTATAATACCCATATCCTACTCCTACTAAGCTAATGAAATAAATAACCAAATCCTAATAGGCTAATGGAATACTTAACCCAAATGTACTAGGTTAAGGTAACATTATCATAATCCAAATAAACTAATGAAATACATAACCCAATTATACTAGGTTAATGTATCATTGTCCAAATCCAGCTATGTGTCTGTAAGTCCCCAAAGTCTTCAGAATTGCTGTTTTAGCCCGGGACAGATTTTCCATGCAGCAGTTTTGGTCCAGGTCCCCAAAGTCTTCAGAAATGCTGTTTTAGCCCGGGACAGAGTTTCCATGCAGCAGTTTTGGTCCTTAGGCGTGTAAACTCCCTTTCCTTCCTTCGTGAGCTTTCTTTTGCGTCAAGTAAGCCATAAAATGCTGAATTTTGCATCATTTATACCTGAAACTTTACTAATCATGTTCGTTAGCTCATTTATAGGAAAAAGGACTAAAAGTGCATGAAATATATAATTTGTTCTCAAAACTAGGCTAAAATATGGGCAAAATATATTGATATAGGCGCGTAAATTCACCTATCATCAGTATGCCATGACCAGTTATATCAACAATGAATGATTCGTACTTTCAACAAAAGAGTAAGAGCTTACATGTTTGAAGTTGGACAATCGGTGCTCAAATGCATATTCCCTCACCAAGAGGAATATAAGTCGTATGTAGTCTACAAGCTGTTATCTGGAATAACCTTGATTTTGTCTGAGATGGATGGACAAAGGTGGCCCAAGCCAATCAATTCTGATGCAGTAAAAAGATACTATTCTGATACGGTGTTTCTTTATGCTTATTTCCTTGTAATTGCTTTTCCTATTTGTAATCGTTTTTATGATTTGAAGTAGCTTTAAAATTCCCCACCCTTTGGTATGAACTGCATTTGATCCGAATTCTCTAGAAGGATATATGTAGGTAGCCTATGGCGGCTTTGGTCAACCTCTTAAGAGAAAAATCCCTTTTCTTTTATGTGGGAACTATGTTTGATTTGATTCCTATTCGACAGAATACATAGGCACCACAATGGCTCGATCATATCACCCCAAGAAATGGAAACTGGGGTAGAATTTTTGAAAAAAAATCTCATAAGTTTAAATAAAAAAGATCATCCTCTCGTAATCCGAATTAAAAAATACACGAGGATATAGTAAGAGAAAATTTCAAGGAAAATATCAGTAACCGAGGTAGAAATTTTGAGGAAGACCTCAAAATTTCCATCATATCGTACTAAGGAGTTCAAAGACAAGACACCAAAGATTCATCAGCACCAAAAGAGCATAGTCAACTTCATTGGCCCTCAGCTACAAAGGCTTATCTCCAAAACTCCTCAGCCACAATACTAAAAGAGCTACGGAGCTTACTGAAGGAATGACAGATGTGTCAATTCCTCGAGCTAAATTGTTCATTTAATCTAGTACATGATATGACTTGATTGACAGAGACTCCTCCCAATTTTATAAAAAGATTTTTGAAAATTCAATTACTTGCAAAAGTACGTACTATAAATTAATTTGTGCTATTATTTTTCCTTACACCACCAACGCGGGGAGTCAATGCAGGATTTAAAGAATGATAAACACATGAAGAAGATAAGAACCTAGTGAAGACAATGGTGGGAGCTAAAGCAAGGAGGTTATCACGGATCAGTTTTTAAAAAAACTAATAATTTTTCTGTGGATGCAGGTTATCCTGAAGTCAACAAAAGCACCAGTTATCCAACACATTCCTTCGATTTAGAGGAATACAACAAATTCAAATATCCAAAGGCCGATAAGAAAGTATCAATATGGTCAAGGAGGTGAAAGTAGTTAAGTTTTACTAAAACTAACAAGTTTTTGTGGTTATAGGTATCATTGGATATGGAAAGAAAAATGATGACTTACTTACATCCCCATCAAATCAGGGATCACAAAAAATATGCAACATTCGAAAATGGTATATGCAGAAGGTCTGGTATGCTAATGGATGGTTAAGGTGATATTTTCTATAATCGTTGCATAGATATTTCCATTCATTATCATCTTCCTACTGCATCATATCATGCCAAGAGGTCCATTCCAAGAGATCCATACCATGAGGGTCATGCCATGAGAGCCATGTTAAGAGGGTTATGCCATGAGGGCCACGCCAAGAAGGACATAGGGTTATGCCAAGAGGACCATGCTAAAAAGGTCATGCCGTGAAGGTTATGCCAAGAGGGACATCCCAAGAGGGTCATGCAAAGAGGGTCATAGGGTCATGCCAAGAGGGTCATGACAAAAGGGCCATATTGAGAGAGTCATGCCGAAAGGGCTATGCCAAGAGGGTAATGCCGAAAGGGTCATGCCAAGAGGGTCATGCCATAAGGGTCGTGTATCGAAGGCTATATTACCCTCTCCGACTAGTTTTGAAGAGATAACAATCCAAAGACATCTCTAAATTGCATTTGATGCCCATATGTTGACATCTAATTTTTGTCCTCTGCGACTAAGTTTAGTTCTGAGTTTTTTCAATTTTAAATAAAATTACAATATTTATTTTATATGGATAAAAACTTTTTGAAATATTTATCTACGTAATTTTTTTATTTTAAGTAGCGATTATATATTTTTGTATCCGTATATATGAGATTGTATAATTTTGTTACTTAAATAATTATTTTACTAAAATCGAATCTCAATCAAGGGATATCTCAAAAATTAACTCAAATGAGTAAAGCCTTGATTTAAATATAATTTGTTCTCAAAATTAATTTATTAAAAAAATTACAGGTTTGATTTTATCTAACCAAGAAACTCAAAATTAAATTGGGCATTAATTCGTGTCGAATTACAATTTAATTTAGTTGACTTGTTAAATTTGATCATAATTGAAATCAAACTGGCCACAATTGTAAGATAATTGACCAATTTATACTCAATTTGGTCAAAATATAAATGAGATGGCTAAATCCTTATTTGATTGGGGTTATTTTTTTAAATAACCCCGAAAACCTCAAAACCCACCTGCCCAAATCACTTCCGCCCCAGCAGCCCATTTCCCTTAATCCATACCAGACCCACCACACTTTTTTCTCTACAACAGCTTTAGCCGCATAGAAAAACAACTCCAGCATACAACCCATCAACGACACAACAACAACAACCGATATAAAAAAAAGTAAAAACACGCACAGCTTCATCTAAATAACTCTAACCCGATAACAATCCGCACCAAAAACATCAATAACCCAATGAAAACACTAACAACAACCTGGAAACCCATTAATGACCCAACTCGACGAACCCGACTCGAATTTGAATAACAACACCTTATCCATTTTTCTTTCAATTTTCAAAATCGTACAAAAGTTGTACGATGCAAGCTGTCAAACCTTGTTCCTCAATAAGAATTTTGAAATTACCCTTAATTTTTTCTCATCCAACATAAAAAATAGTTGAAGAAATTGGGAATTTTGGGTTTTATATAAACCCTCCCCACTCAACTGTTCAAAGGAGGTTTTTCCCCCAACCGAAAAAGGGCTAAAATTTTTTACTCGATTAGGATTTGGACTTCTGTCCCCAACCTAGAGTTGTGAGAATTTTGGTTCAAGTTTTATTTTTTCTTGTCATTTTCAAATCGGAGTCAAGTTGGTGAGGTCGTCCTCAACACGTCGTCCTATTTCGCTGTCCGAAAAAGGTAAATCCCTCGCTCTCTTTCGATTTTCATCACTATTAGTATCATAGTATTTCTTTTTTTTAGCGTAATGTAGTCATTATGCAGTAGTTGTTGTTAGAATCTCACTAAGTAAGAATGTTGGGATTGATTGTTGTAGAAACCTAGAATTTTAACTACTTTGACGATTTGGTGGTTGTGTGTGTTTTTATCATGACTAATTTTGTTCTTGGTTACTCTGCTTATCTTGTTTTCTAGCTAGAAATGAATCATTTGTTTCAGTCTAATTTTGTCTTGCCTATATGATTGAGATTTTCATGTTTGTTTCAACTCTTAAAAGACTGTTTTCGATCTATCTGTGATCCAACTTTTAAAACCCGATATGACTAAGTCTTGAATTTGAATGATAGTAGAAAGTGTCGAGATATTTCCATAATAATATGATAGTAGTTTCTCTTTTTGTTTTCACTTAGCCAAACGTTTAAATCAGTAAAATTTTGTGCTTTGTCTGCACAAGTCTACATAAATTTCTTATTCCTTCGTGATTGCCCAAAGTTGTTTTGGCAGAATACTAATTCAATATTTGGTTTAATCTTGATAAAAAAAAATTATTCATCATCACTGATTAATTATGTTGCTTTATTAATTTCCAAAATCTCAAACTAGATTACTTGCTTCCTTTTGTGAAACTCATAAATTTTTAAAGAAAAGGTTCATTAAGGACAAATATATATATATATATATATATATAGGGAGAAAAATCCAAATAACATAGATTGAAAATTGCAACTTATAGCAATATTTTCACCTTTGCAAGTTATAGCAAAAAATAATTTAAAAAGGGAAAAAAAGTGAAAATTATCCCAAATATACTTTTTAGATTGTTAATTACGAGTTATAGAAAAAAAATTTATTAATTACTGGAATGAAGAAATAATTACAAGCTATGCAACTTTTGAAAAAAAAACATTTTAATTAAATTTTTGAAAATCTATTTTTTAATATTTAATTATTTGTATTATTTCCTTATATTTAGCTTGTAATATTTATCACTCTTAATTAATGATCTTGGATAACTATGGCAAGTTAAGGTATAAATATTAATAATTAAATATCATAGTTTGTTCACAATTTAAGCAGTTATATATGGTATTTATATTTTGTAAAGTTAAGAACTGATTTCATACTTTTTATTAACTTGATTAATTAACTAGATTATACACTTTTTTATATTTTACTGTATTTAATTACCAATAGAAGTCTATTTCTTTATCTTTTTAATTTCTTCTTCCCTTTAACTTTTACCGACTATCGATAAAACTCTTCCCTTCTTTTACGGTAGCTTCAATTCATTATTATTTACTCTTTTCAACTTATTTTCTTTTCTTTTGAGTATGATTTTTGGTTTCCCAACATTCATTCACCATTGAGCTTGGTTTAATATCTTAAACTTTTTCTTGTTTTCTTGAGACAATGTTCGACAAAATCAAATTTGATTCTATCCCTAGTAGGAAAATTTCTAGAATTATACAACAAAATAGTCCTACTAATCTTTCAAAACCATCGTTTGACTTGGGGTGCTTTACCCCATCTCCAAAATCAAATAACAATAAAAAAGTAGTTGAAGCTAATTCTATTTCTCACAATAAAAGTGAAATTTTGCCGATGAAATCTGATTTTTCAAAGATTTCACCATCCTTCAAGCAAGAACAACTCAACATGCAAAGCTATGTAGTATCAAAAAAGGTTATTATTCCAGATTTTAAGAAGGTTGATAAGAGAAAAAAACTTATCGGTCAATATGATTCGGATTCAGATTTTGAAGATGAAATTTCCGTACCTAAAATTAAAAAAAAATTAAAATTAAAATTCGTGAAAATGCTAGAGTTACAAGGTCTAAGGTCAATGTGAGTGTTGGCAAAGTGGATGATAAGAAGTCTGACCAAAAGAAATTAAGAAATGTATCCAAGGTTAGTGTAATCTAATTTTTTTTTTTGTTTTCATAGATGTATTAAATTGGTTAAATTGATATTAATATTTTTAATGGCATGCATGTAAATTAGCCTTTATTAATTTTTGAGTTTTTGTGGTTTAAAGTTGAAATATAACTCTTGATCTTGTTACTGTTTGGATTATGTTAAAATATCTCTTTTGTTGTTGTTAGTGGTTGAAAGTTAAAAATTTCACTTTTGTTGTTGTTATGGTTGAAAGTTGAAATACCACTTTTGTTGTTGTTAATGGTTGTTAGTTGAAACATAACTTCTAACTGTGAAATAAGTTGGTACATTATTGTTTTTTTACATTCATGGCAAAAGTTTTGTGAATTGTTTATTTTAAATATGTAAAAAATAGAGATGTTACCAAAAAAAAGTATATGTTTTTACTTGATGGTAAAAGTGTTGTGAATTATTTTTGCCTTTTTTTAGGGACAAAAAGCAATATACTCACTGGTCTTCATACATAAAATTTAATGTGTTTGATGATCTCAAACTGAGATGGACCAAAGAGCATTTCAAAATGTTTCAGAAATCTCCATTTTGTCATCTTTTGAATATGTATTTTTTGAAAATTCAACCCCAGCTTCTTCGTAGTCTATTACTTGCAGAAACCGATAATGATAGGGATGATTTATTCATCTTCAATATCAATGGTAAAGAACTGCATTTCAGAAAGAGAGAACTTTCTGTGGTTAGTGGATTGAAATATTTTAAGAAATCAGATTTTGTTTTCGATCCTAAAGGAAAAAATAAATTAATGGATAGATATTACCCGGGTATGGATAAGGTAATGAGGTATGTTTTCAATGATGATTTTGTTAACAAGAAGATTATTTTTTTAGATGAATATTTGTATGAAATTGAATTAGTATACTTCATAAATCGATTTCTTCAATCTGAGTTACCAAGAACGTTCATAAAGAAGGTTGATTTTGACTTGGTAGAATCAGGTTGTAATACCCCGTACTTCTACTTAACTTGAAATCATTCCAAGTATGTTAGAAACTTAATTTGAAAGATGAATCCACTTTTATATATGTGGAATTTTTAAGATTTTCACTTTTCGTCATATGGAAAATTGAATTAGCTTTCCAACGATACCAATTTCATCCAAATCCGACATCGAAAGAGAAAGTTATGGACGAAAAATATAAGGTAGTCAAAACTACCCAGGAGTGACGGTGAGAGCTAACGGACTGTCGAGCTAACGACGAACCATCGCCCAAGCCACCGCAGCGGAGGCAGTGAGACTACTTTTTGCCTAAGAGTGACGGCTCAGGCTGACGGACTATCGAGCTAGCGACAGACTGTCGCTCAAGCCATCACAGAAGAGGCAGTGAACCCCTATTCTGCCAGGTGCGACGGTCAGGACCGACGGACCGTCGACCCAGCAATGGACCATCGCACCCACCATTGCATAGTTTGTTCAGCTATTTTAACTCATTTTAAAAGGGCTCTTTGGACCTTTTCCACCCGTTTTAACCCCTAATAATATCAGATCAAGGCTCATAAGTTCATTATCCATCTACAACATCAAATTAGAGTTTACTCTCAAAGATAACCCCCAAGAACAAGAAGCCCTAGGTGTTTAATTCCAAGTCAAGAATTCAAGTTTTCCTCCATCAATCTTTAAGAAACTCACAACCCAGGTTTGTCATGTGTTGATTCATGGGTCTCTTTCACCCATGAAGCTCAAGAATATCTTTTCAAAATTCAAGATTTGTGTATGTATGAATGTTCATGATTTAAATTGAATTAAAATTCATGTTCATGATGTTGTAGGGTTTTGATTCATGTTTGAAACTACATACTCAAATGATTAACCATAGGATGTGGTGATTTGCATAATAATCATGATAAACTCTTAAATTTACACGTTGATTGATGTATCCATGATTATCAGATGTGTTGATGATTGTATAACCAAAGTATGCTCCCCATGTGTTTGATTAAATGTCTATGTGAAGGAAAAGTGTCATAATAGTATAATAATATGAAATCCCCAACCATGTACTAGTTTATGCATGTCAAATGTTTGATGAAATGCCTTAGTCGGTGAATTCCGGATACATGTGTAACCCTTGTGGCGCTTTAGAACTCCTACTTTATGTAATCTCCAACTTATTATATTATGGATTGTGATGTTGGTCATGTATTCAAGAAAGTCATGCTTTGTTAATTTTATGTTATCGAGTCCTGGGGGTACTTATACCCGATAATTAGCTGTGTGCCTAGAGCCAGTGTCATATTTTCAAGATACTCTCAGTCGAGCCATGTTCATAGAATTCAGTCAGTCGTGTGAATCAGGAAAACTCAGTAAACTCTGTAATCTCAAAAACCTCAGAAATTCAGTAATCTCAGTAGTATTCCATCAGTCAACAAAACTCAGTTAACTCAGTCCAGTCAGTTCAGTTAATCATGTTCAGTGTCTATCCAGATGGGAGTAGAAATTAGCACCGAGCAAACCCAAGGATGGGAACCCATCTATTATACGAGGGTGTGATTCTTAGAAGCAATCCTTGTATTCCAAAACTACGTAGCCAGCATAGGTTAAGACATCATAGCCTGTTATATGAAGGGTGGATGATGTGTTTTAACCTGTTATATGAGGGTTCCCACCGTTCTCACTATAGTTACATGTTATATGAGGGTTACTCACAGATTGTCCTTAGCAGTGGCACGGTATTGACACCCTTCCAATTGGTATTACGGATTGGACCCCAACTCATCCATAATGGAGTATTAGGGGCATGTCGGTTAGATGACTACTTCCTACAATTTTAGTACATAATCAAGACTATCAGATACAATCATTCAGTCTCAGTAATAGAACTCAGATAGTTCTACAGTATTCAGGACTGTCAGATACAGTCAACTCAGAACCATACGAAACTCAGCTAGTTCTATCAGAAATTAGAATATCAGATACAGTCACTCAATATTAGTTATTTTAGTTACACAGTTATCAGTATCTCATGTTATCAGTACTCAGAATCAGTAATCATGTTATCACGAACTCAGTTACAATTATTATGTATTCATGCATATATTCTCATGCTCGTGTTAATCAGTCAGTTAGTATAGTTCATGCATATGAACCCTTTTCATTTAGCCTACCTCACATGCATACCAGTACATTCCAACGTACTGACATATTTGAGCTATGGTGTTTTATACCATAAGTTCAGAAGCACGAGCTACAAAGCATCAATAGAATTCCAGGCTCCGCAGTCAGAGTTAGCAGTGAGTCGTCATCCTTTGAGGACATGACCATTACTTTATTATCTCATTAATTAATTTATTAGTTGGAGTTAGTTGGGGATATGTCTCATCAACTCCTTATTCAGATAGTTCAGTCAGTTAGAGGCTTTTTTTACTACAGTATGTTCAGAAAGTTTATTTCAGTTGTTTTGGGTATTTCATACCCCATCCAAATGTTATGTTTTATCAGCTATCATATCTCATTTTTGAACCTTATGGCCTTTCAACTTTTATTTTTGCATTTATACGGTATATTATGTAGTGTCTAGGTACAGATATCAGTCATGGATAGCTTGTGGTCCCTCGGAATTATGAGCACCGTGTAGCATTCTAGGTACCAGATTTGGGGCATTACACAGGTCACTTTGAAGTATGATTGCGGGGTGAGTGTTTTCAGGTCTTGAAAAAATCATGTAGTCATAAGATGAAAAAAAAAATCCACCCTCTTTTCATTTTCAAGGATTTCATCTTGCACTTCAAATTTGGTTCTATGAGTGTTGTTTGGACATTGATAAGTGTGTTTCTAATTGGATAAACTCCAAGGATTTTAAATTGGGAGTCATCTGTAGAACTCATTTTTTATGACTATCTTTAGAGTATAATGTTCAAGCGGTATAACAATGAGGTAATGATCATATTCTAACTCTATTTTCTTAAGCAATTATTTTACGTATCAGTATTTTTTCTTCATATTTTATATGTATATTATTGATATGCAGTAATACTTTTTGGGCATACCAGTGTTTAATTATATATCTAACTTTTTGTATAAACTTCAGTATGTGTTTAGAGACATTGTGTTTATCGATAAAGATGAGGTGGAATTCAACCTTGGAGCTATTCATCAGGACAGCTTGGGTCATGAACATCATAATGATTCAGACCATTCCGTACCACCCATAATTGAAGATGCATTTATTATCTTAAAGAATAAAATAGTCAATGTATGTTTCTAATTTAATCTTCAAGTACATATTCAGTATTGTTTTCAAAATATTTAATAAACATGTGATGGATGTTTTTTGTATGTTTATGTGCAGGTCCGTCGTGATATGTTGTTATTTTAGGAGAAGGTTTGTTTTGAATGATATGTAAAACGTTATAATGCACATCATCTTTCCAATACAACATTTTTGTGTATTCATTTCGTAGGGTTATATTTTTCAGTTGTACTATTAACTAAGTATTTTATATTTATGTATGTGCAGGATTTCAAAGAAATGATAGAATATCAGAAGAATGTATGTTTAATCTATAATTTTATAATTTCATTATTAATCTGAATTAGTTTTTGATATATCTCTTTCATTGTTTTATGTTTCTTCAGGTTGATAGCCAATTCAATTGGATGAGAGAGTTTGTTAAAGAATCTGTGAAGTTGATATTGAATGAATTAAGACTGGTTAAACAACAATCGTCTGAATTTATTGAAAAAGAGGTTTAGTTTTCATTGCATTAAACTATCATATATTTGTTATCATTTTTCTCATTACTAACTGTTACTAAAATACTATATCTTTCCTAAGAATGTGGACGTTGGTTTACAAATACCAAGTGCAAGCAAGAAGCAAGATAAAGTGCTTGTTGATCTTGTTATTGAAAAATATTCTTTTAGTGATGATATTTCTATCCGATTGGATGGTAATATTTCTATACTTTCATATTTAATTTTATTTATATAATAACAAGATTGTACATTATTGAAATTCACTTCATGAGTTCTTATGTTTCATTCACAGTTTCTAACAATCCAGTTGTGAATAATCCTGTCAATGATCAGTTACCATTGGATGACATACCCTTCTTTACTGAGTCTCAATTAGTTGCTCTTAAACCAACATTTAGAGTATTAGAAACACCAAAATCACATATCGCTACGCCTATAATGTTTGACAAATCTCCAGTAGGTGTGTATAACCAATCTGACACAAGATCCCAAAGATGTTCATTGTACTTCAAGAGCAAGCATCTATTTCAAGAGTATATTGGGTTTGAGACTCCAGATTATTGAACCAGCAGTTCACTGATTGGTGTTACCCAAATTTGAAGTCAAGAGGAAAAAGTTGTGGTTTCTGAATTTCAAATTTTTTTATTGACAGTACAATAAAAATATTTATTACCTTTTAAAAATATATGTAGGAGTGCTGCAAACACTGCTTTACAGAACAAGATAATTCCAGAATTTGCATTGACTGACATAAAAATTAGAGATAAAGATTGGTTCCGCACCTTGATTCACACTAGACGACCATGGAATGATGAGCTATGTTTTTTGTATTTTATTTGGTATTGAATAATTTCTTTAGGTTTATTTTGTATGTAGATAGCAGTAGAAAGCATAGTCTTTCTAAAAATTTAACTTTGGGGGACCATACACATTTTCTTGAGTCTTGAAGATTACACTTCTGTGGCTTCTTGATTCAGTTTATGCGCCTTGAAAATTACACTTCTTCTATGCCTGCCTGCTTCATTGATTCTGTTTACATTCTTTTTTCTTATTTTTTTTTCTCTTTCAAACATCATACATTTGGAAGCTCAAGTTGGAGAAATTTGATCAAGAGCATTTTGTCAATGATTTCAATCATTTCCTTTATTCTCCTTTCTTTTTACAATGGACTAAATCATATACAGTTTATACTTTCTTTTAGGGTTTAATGCATTTAATTATGTTGTTTGGTAGTGCCATGCATTCTATTCCTTTGACAAAATCTTCTTGTCCTTCAAGTGATATGAAGTACAAGATTTGCTTGTATACTTGTGCACTATTTTTCATATGTGATGTAAATTTAGTGTATGGAATCAAACTAACCGTCTTGTCAGTGTTTTATTTTATTAGAGAGGGAATGTACAATGAGAGTGTTGCAAAGTGCGTGTTATAGTTGTTTTGAAAGGAAACTAGTTAGTGTGTAAGTTATTTCCCCCAAAATTGAGTAAAATAGTTAACTTTCTCCATAATCCATGATAACCAAATATTTAACATTCTTTGCTTTTGGTTCTTCGTTCTTGCTTAGTTTAATGCGATATGTCATTTTAACTTTTTAATGTATGGCATCATTATTATTTGTTGAACGAGAAAAGTTCTTTTTTTTAGCATACCATGGGTTTACCCCAATTTGTTTTAGGTGTATTTACTGGCATACCAGATTTGGAACTAGTTTTTGGAGCATTTTATAATGTATGGTAGGGTATAAAATAGGTGACATATGCTTATAGTGCAACCTGCAGGATAGAGTATAAAGATAGTGGTTTTAATGTTCTTTGGGCATGAAATTTAAATCAATGTTCACGTGTATCATAAACTACTTGCTAAATTCACCTCTCTTGATCGCGTAGTGCTTGTTAAAAATGTCCGAGAAGGAAATTTTTTAGTGTGGAAGTTAATTCCCCCAAAATTAAGTAAATTATGTAACATTCTGTATAGCCCCTGATAACCAAATATTTTACAGCCTTGGTTTTGGTTCTTTGTTATTGCTTAGCTTAATACACCATGCGATTTATCTGTGTAATGTATGGAACCTTTATTTGTCTATTGATTGTTGTTACCTTTCAGCTTTCGTCCTATTCCATTGTGAACGAGGAATACTACGGTTTGAGTAGTATGGAATACATGACATTCTTTGTTAACACTGTTAACTATTTTAGAGAAAGCTAAAAAATAGAAGATAGACGCTGAATTTCAGAAAAGGAGTACTATATTTTTCGATAATGCAAAAAAGTTTCATGTGTTTTATCCAAAATACTGAGATACTACATATCTGTATTTTTTGTGTATGCTAGTGTATAATTCTGGTTAGTATGCTTGGATGATGAGTATTTTGTACACAGGACACACTAATTATGTTATTATATAATTCTGTTTGTCCTGTATTGTTCTACATATCTGTTTTATCTATTTGCTTTTTTCTAATATAATTTTTATTTATTCAGCATGTTGACGTGATAATATAATACTTGAGGAAAAAATCAAAGTACAATGTCGTGAAGCCTATTAGATACACCATTACTGATGTCTTCTTTGTTAAATGAATGCGTTCAATTCATCAACAATGGTTGAGTTTGAATGAAGAAATGAGTTGTTTCACTCCTGAACACCATGTTAGCCAGTATATTAGGGGTTGCAGACTGCTTGCCTATGTTTTCTGAGATTCTATTGATAATTTCATCATTCTTGTGAATGTTAGTGACTCATTTCATTTGATATTGGTTGCTTTCCAAATTAGACATAGGTGTCTATATGTTTATGATTCAATGATGGGAGGTGTTGTCCATTCAAAGAATGTTTTAGATCATGTTCGATCTCTTTCTACCATGATACCTATGTTTTTTATTGCCACTAATTTTTATGAAAAATGTTCAGATATTGACTGACATCAGGAAGCTGCATACATTGATAAATCACTGAGTGAACCTTTGAAGTAAGTCATTTTGAAGGATACACCACAGCAGGGACCTCAATCTAAGTTACATTTAAATTGTATTTTTATGTATTTATATTAATATATATGTTGCTTTATAAGTGATTTTTTTGATTTTCTATTTTACAGTGACTATGGTATGTTTTTATGTTCCTTTGTTGAGTACGCTAGTCATGGCATATTTGATATCTCCAATAGACTATTTCGTGTTGTCGATTATCGACTCAGATATGATGCACTACTAAGGAATTATGCCAGACGAAAGCAGAATGATGGACCAATCAGTGAAAGTGAGGCAACTGGAAATGTTACTAGCAAGCATGGTGGTTTAAAAAGATCTAGGGAGCAGTTTGGAAGTTCAAGGACACGATAATACCAGTCACAAAACATTAAAAAAGTAGTTGTTCTTATATAGTTTTTGTGTTTTTTGATGGATGTTTTGATATTTGAAAGTAGTAGGATCTTTTCTAATAGTTATAAGGATACCCAAAAAAAATGTTGTTACTCTATATTGATTTTTGGTTCCTTTTGATTGAACTTTATTGATGTGATGAAGTAAAGCAACAATGTTTTTAATTAGGAAAGTTCTTGTGCTTGTATTAGTTCTTGTAGATTATATAATCTTCAACCCAATTTGATACTTGCATTTGTTGCATTAAGCTATTATACATGGTGTTTCTTGACGTGCAGAGTCCCATTCAAGTGCAGAGTCCCATTTAAGTCTTGCATTTTTTAACGTTAATTATGATAATTCCACATCCTTCAGCAGTAGTCAAAACCGAAGCAGTCCTCTTTCTTCTGTAAATGAATATTTGAAAAAAAGATGGAGCAGATCATCATGCTCTGAATATTGACTTTTAATTAATTATAAAATTTTTGTAATTTATAATTTGTATAGTTCAAAAAGAAGCACCCATTTTTTAGGTGATTAGGTGTAGAAGGAACCAAAAACTTTGTGTTAATGGCAACCAAAGTTGTGCAACCCCACAGATATTAACCAAAGACAAACTTAGATGAGACAAAAAAAATTAAAACTTTATAATCCATATAAAAAAACAATAAGCAGAAGCTTTGCTTTTTTTTCTTGTGTATTATGCGTCTGCTCCAACATGGTTTATATACAATGCATAAATGACCTACCTGCTTATTTCTCCTTATCTCTATCTTTGAACTTTACATGTATCCAAATATGATTCTATAGATTGTAAGCTATTAGGCAAACTAGGATGTACAATATCTATCAATATCTTACATGGGTAGGAGTCCTAGTTTGTGTATTTGTCTCACACATCTAACGTGCTAGGACTGGATTTTTTTCATTGTTTCTAAAGCTTTCATGCACCACAATACAATTATGAAGAATCGTTGTTTTGATGACATAGTATTTGAGGTCCTCACATAGTATTTGTTGTTTTGTTACTGAAAATACCATGAAAATAACACATTGTTTGTTATTGATTCAAATACCTACATACCAAGTTACAACAACTGCACATTACTGTGCATTTATGGTGTATGTTGTTATTTTTTACAACATTATATACGTGTTCAGTCATATTAATTGAAAAAAAATTCACCAACTCTCAAATATGTGATTATTTAAAACCAATAAAAATAAATATCCATAAACACAAATTACTTAAAATAACAAAAATCTTAACACTTGAATTTATTGATCATAAACATTTTAAGAAAAACACTAACATCAACATAAAGTAAGAAACACAAATTCCATCTTAAGCGGGTGGTGCATGTTTGTGGCAAGTCCTTTTATTGTGCCCCTCACGATAATAGCCACTACATGTAATCTTTGAACGTTTACACTTGTCTTCATTTGGTACTTTCCATCTTGCATAACATGGTTTTTCGGGAGGTCATTTTGAATAAGGTGGTAATACAACTTCATCCAACACTTCACGTGGTATTTTCTATGTACTTTCACAAGGAAGAGGTTCAACTGGTATGACATAACCATCTCTAAAATTTTTGTTGTTGTAGTAAGGTGAGCAATAATTCTCGCCATGTATGTTTATATACGTAATAGCAACCATAGCATGAGAGCATAGTATTTTATCCAATTGAAATTCCCCACAACTGCACTTTCTGCTTTGCAAACAAATAATGAATCTTTTTGCTCCGTTACTTACAGTATGCAAGAATTAATTTGATGTTTTTACCGGCATTCAGAAGCAACTTTAATACACAAACCAATTAACAAAAAATTTAATTCATCTATAAAGTAATGGATAAAGGACTTACTATCATTCTCTGAGAAAGCAAACAATTATTTGTCAAAATATCATTATATTTGACTGTCAACTCTGTTAATGTGTTTGTTGCCTCCTCATGTTGTTTTGCATATTATGATTCAATCATTAACCTCATAAAATCCATTGTTGAAACCACAGATAATCTTCTAGCTATTCTATTAGTGTTGTTGATGGATTTCGCTATGTTTGATGTTATTATCGAATTCCGTTTGACAGTAGAATGAACCCTTGCCCTTTTCTTGTAGCCAATTTGGAATAAATACACCCTAACTCTCTTATCTATTTGGTCCACCCTTCCCATTAACTCTTCAAATTGTTGTAGAGTATATTCCTTTTCCATTGCAAAAAAAAGTTTATGCATTTCTTCAAGATTCTTACGAAAGTTTACGTTTATGTTTGTAATACCCCGAACTTTTCTTAAGTCTAAATTATATGTCTATAAGATTAATGAATGACTTCCAAAGTGAGTAGTGTTTAAATCAGATAGATTTTTCCTAATTTTGACTTTATATCGTGTGAGAAATTGAATTAGCTTTTCAACGATACCAATTTCATCCAAATCTGGTATCGGAGAGAGAAGTTATGACCGTTTTACTAAGAGCTGTCAGAACCGCCCAGGTGCGACGGGCAGGTTGACGGATCGTCAAACTTGCGACAGACCGTTGCTAGAGCCGTCGCTACTAAGGCAGTAAGCCCCTATTCTGGTCCAAGTGCGACGGTCGGATCGACGGACCATCGAGCCAGCGATGGACCGTCGAGCTAGTGACGAACCATCGAGCTAGCGACGGACCATCGCACGAGCCGTCGCAGATCCCGTTCAGCATTTTAAGGTCATTTTTAAAAGGGATTTTTAGTCCTTTTCCACCCTTTTTAACACCTAGATATATCAAAACAAAGCATAGAACTTCAGAATCATCCAAAGCATCAAGAACTAGGGTTTTCTCTCAAGATTAACCCTCAAAAGCAAATCCAAATCTTTCTCCAAGAACCTTAAGACTCTACCATAGTTTCTACAAATTGAGTTAAGATTCAAGGTTCTCAATTCAAAATCTTCAAGAACCCTCACTCAAGAGTACGAAAAAGAGTCTCAAGCAAGCTTATTCATCTACAAGACATAATCTAAGGTATGTAGGGATTGAACAAGGACACTCATTTATTCCTTATGCCCAAAAGTTGTTTTAATTACAAATATATATGGTTTTACATGTTTTAGAAATTGAAGTACATGAGTATGTTGAGATTATAAAGCATATTGAAGCAAATTTCCAGATTTCTATATGATTTATGAATCTTTATGATATCGAGTATGAATTTTGATACGTCTTATCGTGAGATTGATAAATGGGTCATTAAGCCCTATTTGAGATTGTAAATTTAAGAACTTTTGTGCTATAAGCACCCATAATTTGAGTATTTTGAGATTATTGAGAAATTTTTTACCTTAACGGTCATAGTAGCTTTGAAATCCACTTTTCTAAATGAGATTACAGATTTTATAGTTGGGTTCTTTATGAACCACGAGATTATTTTAAAGTGGACTTCCATGAGATGAGCTTAGATAACTAAAAGGAGTAGTATTTAGCACCGAGTTGGGTAAGTTACTATGGTTTCATACCCCAGAACTACGTACCATCGTAGAATTGAGATTTATAGGCCCAAGGACGAGATAGTAATCACTAAGTTGAGGTTATACACCCTGGAAAGAGCATGACGCCTCTCTCCCAACGTGAGGTTTCTTCCTTAGAAGGACAAGACGTTAGACTCCATGTAACTCGCATGGTTTATGTCGGTTAAGAGAACCTCCCTAATAGCAAGATTTTTCAGAGTAGTTTCTTAAAGTAAAATTTTTCCAAGAAGAAAGTAGTTTTACCTATTAGTAAGAGTAAGTAATCAGTTTCTAAAGTAAAGTATGTTCCTTGAGATGAGATTTATACTATGTGTTCCATTATTCATAATTTATAAGATATGCATTTTGAGATTATTTGAGCTATGTGAGTCAGTTATATTAGCATGCATGATTTCTGTAAAGATTGATGATATTATTATTTAAGTATGGCATATGCTACCATATACTCAGTACATCCTCAAAGTACTAATCTGCATATACGTCTGTGTGCTACATTGTCTTATAATGTAGGTTCAGGTGCTCAGTCTCAGCAGTGCCAGTGATCTCTGAGTACCTTGATCTACACCTCCATAGTTGGTGAGTCCTTATGGTTCGAGGGCCTGTTTTCCCTAATTTCAGTCTTCATAGTAGTTGAGTTATTTCTTTTCAGTTGAGTATGAGTCAGTTGGGGATCTGTCCTAATGGCTTTCTAGTTCTTGAGTAGTAGAGGCTTTGTCAGACTAGATTATCAGTGGTGTTTTAGACTTTTCAGCATATTGCCATTCAGACAGTATTCTTTTGTTATTTAAGTTGAGATATGTTATGACAGTGCCATTGTTTTATTTTATCTATCTTAAAAGTAAGTGCTAGAAGTAGTAACAGGCTCAAAGGGTTAGCTTAGGGCTACTTGTAGCCTTAAGCACCGTGTGACGTCTCAAAATGAGATTTTGGGGTGTTATAAACTTGGTATCAGATTCTAAGGTTTAAGGAGTCCTAGATAGTCTGACAAGCCGCGTTATGTAGAGTCTTGATCATCGGTGTGTAGCGCTCCACATCTATGAGCAAGAGGCTACAAGACGTTTTAGAAAAAAAAAAGGGTCACCTCTTTCTTTCATAATCCATCATGCTTACAGCTGTCTCTCTCTGCTATTAATTTGTGCTCTTTTATGACAGAAAATACCTCCCCAAAGAGCTAATGCCCGTAGGAATGATAACCAACAACCTTAACCTGTTGATCCCCTGAATAAGAATGTGTCTCATGCTGAGTTTTGGGCAGTTTTTCAGGCGTTAGCCTAGGCAGTCACTGCTAATGTTCAGACTGTCATTCCACATCAGCAAAGAGGTGATTTACCTGCAGCCAAGATTCGAGATTTTATGAGGATAAATCCACCAAAGTTCTATAGGTCGAAGGTAGGAGAGGGCCCACAGTTGTATCTTGATGATGTGAAGAAAATAACCTAGGTTATGCATGTGACTAAAGAGGAGAGTGTGGAACTGGTGTCTTATCATTTGAAAGACATTGCTTATGATTGGGTTGTGGCATGGAGGAAGAGTAGCGGGGAGGATACTGCTCCTACGACTTGGCAGGTGTTCCAAGATACATTCTTATATAAGTTCTTCCCACTTGAGATGAGGAAAGAGAATATAGAGGAGTTCATGAACCTGAGCCAAGGCTCTATGACTGTTAAGGAGTACTGCCTCAAGTTCAACCAGTTAACCAAGTATGCTCCTGACTTGGTAGCTGATACCCGATCTAGTATAAGTAAGTTCGTGATCAGTGTGTCTGGTTTATTGCTGAAAGAGTGTAGGACTGCTATGCTCAATAGAGATATGGATTTGTCCAGGCTGAAGATGCACGCTCAACAGATTGAGGCAGATAAGATAAAGGAGAAAGATAAAGTAAGGGAAAATAAGAGGGCTAGATAGTTGTAGTTTGAGCATGGCTAGACTAGATCCCATGGAGGGAACCGACCCCAATTTCAGGATCGTTCATCTATACCAGCTCCTTTATCAACTAGTTCTCCCACACCCAAAAATAGGCAAAAGCAGGGAAATAGGCCTTCTATGTCCAGGTCCCAGAACAGTGTAAGTAACAGACCTCATCATCCTCCATGTACTAAGTGTGGTAGAGACCATCTCGGTAAGTGCTTAGCCGATCAGAGGGGTTGTTTTGGTTGTGGCATGATAGGCCATAGACTTAGAGAGTGCCTGCATGCTAGGTAGGGGAGCAAAGATTTTCAACCTCAGACTTAGACTACTAGTGCACCAGCTCCTTTAGCCCGTCCAGCCCCTCCTTAGGGCACTTCATCCAGTACGGCTGGCGGTCAGTGCCAGAATAGATTTTATATTTTGCCATCCCATCAGGAACAGGGGGATTCTCCCTATGTTGTTACTGGTATGCTTCGTGTTTTTCACTTTGATGTTTATGTGTTGTTGGACCCTGGGTCAAGTTTCTTTTATGTGACCCCATTAGTTTCTATGAATTTTTAAATGAGTCCCACAAAGATTCCCGAGCCTTTCCTGGTTTCTACTCTAGTAGGTGAGTCAGTTGTTGCTAAGAAAATGTATAAAAAGTGTCATGTCACTGTCCTTCATAGATCATATTTGTTGATTTGATAAAGTTAGAGATGGTTGATTTTGATATAATTCTGGGTATGGATTGGCTTCAGTCTTGATATGAATCTATAGACTATCGTACCCATGTGGTTAAGTTTTAGTTTCCTGATGAGCCAGTCTTCGAGTGGTTCAAAAGTTTAGTATCTCCAAAGAATCACTTTATATCCTATCTTAAAGCTAGAAAGTTGATGTCCAAAGGTTGCATCTACCATCTAGTTAGATTTAAGGACACTAAGTTTGAGATTTTGACCATTCAGTCAGTTAATATAGTTAATAAGTTTCCTGATGTCTTTTCAAAAGATCTCCCAGGGGTACCTCCTGATAGAGAGATAGAATTTGGAATTGACCTTTTTCCCGATACACAGCCAATTTCTATTCCTCCATACCGTATGACACCTACAGAGTTTAAGGAGTTGAAAGAGTAACTCAAAGATCTTTTAGACAAAGGTTTCATAAGGCCCAATGTTTCTCCTTGGGGCACACTCGTCCTGTTCGTGCGGAAAAAAGATGGTTCTTTGTGTATGTGCATTAACTATCATCAGCTTAATAAGGTCACAGTCAAGAATAAGTACCCTCTTCCTAGAATTGATGACCTATTTGATCAATTGCAAGGTGCAAGTTATTTCTCCAAGATAGACCTTAGGTTCGGCTATCATCAGCTTAAAGTGATGGAATGTGATATTCCAAAGATAGCCTTCCGAACCTACTATGGTCACTTTGAATTTCTAGTCGTGTCTTTTGAGCTAACCAATGCTCCAGTAGTATTCATGGACCTCATTAATTGAGTGTTCAGACAGTATCTTGATATGTTTGTCATAGTGTTCATAGATGATATCCTTGTGTACTCTCGTACTTAGAATGACCATGCAGATCATCTTAGAATTGTCTTGCAAACTCTTAGAGATCATCAGTTGTTTTTTAAATTCAGAAAGTGTGAATTTTGGCTAAGGTCAGTAACCTTTCTCAGTCATATTATTTTAGCCGAAGGCATTAGAGTTGATCCCCGAAAGAGAGAAGCTATAAGAAATTGGCCTAGACCTATCTCTCCATTAGATATTAGAAGTTTTTTGGGTTTAGCTGGCTATTACCACCATTTTGTTAAAGGTTTCTCATCTATTGTATCTCCTATGTCTAGACTGACCCAAAAGAAATTTAAGTTCCTATGGTCAGATTCTTGCGAGAAGAGTTTTCAGGAGTTGAAGACTCGACTCACTTCAGCCCGTATTTTGACATTACCTGATGGTACGAATGGTTTGTGGTGTATTGTGATACCTCTATAGTTGGTTTGGTTTGTGTGTTGATGCAGAGAGGTAAGATTATAGCCTATGCCTCTAGACAGTTAAAGCCGCATGAAAAGAATTACCCAACCTATGATCTTGAATTAGCTACTGTGGTTTTTGCTTTGAAAATCTGGAGACACTATCTATATGGTGTTCATGTTGATGTGTTTACGGACCACAAAAGCTTGCAGTATGTGTTTTCTCAGAGGGAGTTGAATCTTCATCAGAGAAGATGGTTAAAGTTGCTAAAAGATTATGATATAAGCGTATTGTATCATTTTGGCAAAGCCAACGTAGTAGCAGATGCCCTTAGTAGATTGTTTATGGTCAGTATTGCTCATGTGGAGAAATATAAGAAAGAGTTAGCTCAAGAAGTGCATTGTTTGGCTAGACTAGGTGTTAGGTTGCTTGATTCAACTGAGGAGAATGTTTGGGTTCAGAGTGGTTCTGAATCTTATTTAGTTTTGGAAGTGAAGGAGAAGCAAGACATGGATGCTAGTTTGGTCAAACTGAAGAAGTCAGTTAAGGACCAAAAGGTAGAGGTTTTCTCCCAACAGGGAGATGGGGTGTTGAGATGTCAGAATAGATTATGTGTTTTGTGTGTTGGTGATTTGAGGCAGAGAGTTATGGATGAGGCACATGGTGCACAGTATTCTATTCATCTCGGTGCTACCAAGATGTACCACGACTTGTGGGAAGTCTATTGGTGGAGTAGCATTAAGAAGGATATAGCAGAGTTTGTAGCAAAGTGTGTAACTTGCAACAGGTTAAGGTAGAGCACCAAATACCTGGTGATAATCTGGAAGAGTTTGGTATCCCCACTTAGAAGTGCGAAAAGGTGAATATGGATTTTGTGACTGGTCTATCCCTTTTGTTTCGTCATCATGATTTGATTTGAGTTGTTATAGATAGGTTGACTAAGTCAGCACATTTCTTACTAGTGCATACATCTTATACCGCTGGGGATTATGCTAGGTTGTATATTCGGGAGTTAGACAGATTGCATGAAGTTTTCTTATCTATCATCTCAGATAGGGGTACTCAGTTTACTTTCCAGTTTTGGAGAGATTTTCAGAAGGGTCTTGGTACCCAAGTGCATCTTAGTTCTGCTTTTCACCCACAGACAGATGGTCAGGCTGAGAGGACCATCCAGACTCTAGAAGATATGTTGAGGGCATGTGCTCTTGATTTTAAGGGTAGTTGGGATGAGCATTTTCCACTGATTGAGTTTACGTATAACAATAATTATCTCTCTATCATTCAGATGCACCATTTGAGGCTTTGTATGGTAGAAGATATAGATTACTCATAGGTTGGTTTGAAGTGGGTGAGGCTGCTGTGATTGGGCCTGATGCAGTGTTTGAGGCTATAGAAAAAGTTAAGTTGATTAGAGAAAGGTTGAAGACAGCCTAGAGTCATCAAAAGTCATATGCCGATGTAAGGAGAAGAGATCTTGAGTTTGAGGTGGGTGACTTGGTGTATCTGAAGATTTCACCCATGAAAGGGGTTAAAAGGTTTGGCAAAAGGGGGAAGCTTAGTCCCCGTTATGTTGGCCCTTATAGAGTTTTGAGTCGTGTTGGGAGAGTAGCTTATGAAGTTGATTTGCACATAGATCTATCAGCAGTTCATCCTGTATTTCACGTCTCCATGCTTAAGAAGAGCATTGGTGATTCCATTATTGTAGACCCTTTGGAGAGCTCAGATATTCAGACCAATCTTTCTTACGAAGAGATTCTAGTCGAGATTCTAGACCATCAGATCCATAGACTAAAAAACAAAGAGTTTACTTTGGTCAAAATTCTCTGGCAGAACTAGTCTGTGGAGGGCGCTTCTTGGGAAGCCGAAGTAGACATGCGAGCCAAGTACCCTCATCTCTTCCCCGCAGACTCAGATTTAGCTGAAGGTATTACTTTTCCTTAATTCAAGTTCTTTTCTATTCCTGTGTATTTAGCTATATAGTTGTTTTCTCTATGAGTTCATGCATTCTCAGAAGTACTCAAAAGCTTAGAATGAGGTAGAGTTAGTTCAGAAATTCATTCAGTTGTGCATTCTCAGTATTCCATATATTCTTAGCTTAGCTAGTGACATTCGAGGACGAATGTTCCCAATGGGGGACATAATATAATACCCTGAACTTTTCTTAAGTCTAAATTGTATCTCTATAAGATTAAGGAATGCCTTCTAAAATGAGTAGTGTTTAAATCAGATAGAGTTTTCCTAATTTTGACTTTTTATCATATAGGAAATTGAATTAGCTTTCCTATGATACAATTTCATCCAAATTCAGTTCGGAGTGAGAAGTTATGGCCATTTTACTGAGGGTTATCAGAACCGTCCATGTGCGACAGGCAGGTTGATGGACCGTCGAGATTGCGATGGACCGTCGCTCGAGCCGTCGCTACTAAGGAAGTGAGCCCCTATATTGGTCCAAGTGCGAAGGTCGGACTGACAGACCGTCGAGCCAGCGACGAATCGTCACAGATCCCGTTCAACATTTTAAAGCCATTTTTAAAGGGCTCTTTGGTCCTTTTCCACCCTTTTTAACACCTAGATATATCAAAATGAAGCATAGAACTTCAGAATCATCCAAAGCATCAAGAACTAGGATTTTCTTTCAAGATTAACCCTCAAGAGAAAATTTAAATCTTTCTCCAATAACCATAAGATTCCACCATAGTTTCTACAAATTGAGTTAAGATTCAAAGTTTTCAAGTTAAAAGCTTCAAGAACCCTCACTCAAGAGTACAAAAAAGAGTCTCAAGCAAGTTTGTTCATCTACAAGTCATAATCTAAGGTATGTGGGGTTTGAATAAGGACACTACTTTCATCCTTGTGCCCAAAAGTTATTTTAATTACAAAGATATATGGTTTTACATGTTTTAGAAATTGAAGTACATGAGTATGTTGAGATTATAATGCATATTGCAGAAAATTTCCAGATTTCTATATGATTTATTAATCTTTATGATATCGAGTATGAATTTTGATACATCTTAACGTGAGATTGATATATGGGTCATTCAGCCTTATTTGAGATTGTAATTTTAAGAAATTTGGTGCTATAAGCACCCATGATTTGAGAATTTTGAGATTATTGAGAAAGTTTTTACCTTAACGGTCATAGTAGCTTTGAAATCCACTTTTCTAAATGAGATTATAGATTTTATAGTTGGGTTCTTTATGAACCATGAGATTATTTTAAAGTGGACTTCCATAAGATGGTCTTAGATAACTAAAAGGAGTAGTATTTAGCACCGAGTTCGATAAGTTACTATGGTTTCATATCCCAGAACTACGTACCACCGTAGAATTGAGATTTATGGGCCCAAGGCCGAGATAGTAATCACTAAGTTGAGGTTATACACCCTGGAAAGAGCACGACGCCTCTCTCCCAACGTGAGGTTTCTTCCTTAGGAGGACAAGACGTTAGACTCCATGTAGCTCGCATGGTGTATGTCGGTTAAGAGAACCTCCCTAATAGCAAGATTTTTCAGAGTAGTTTCTTAAAGTAAAATTTTCCCAAGAAGAAAGTAGTTTTCCCTATTAGTAAGAGTAAGTAATCAGTTTCTAAAGTAAAGTATGTTCCTTGAGATGAGATTTATACTATGTGTTCCATTATTCATAATTTACGAGATATGCATTTTAAGATTATTTGAGCTATGTGAGTCGGTTATATTAGCATGCATGATTTCTATAAAGATTGATGATATTATTATTTAAGTATTGCATACACCCCCATATACTCAGTAAATCCTCAAAGTACTGATCCACATATACGTCTGTGTGCTATATTGTCTCATAATGTAGTTTCAGGTGCTCAGTCTCAGCAGTGTCAGTGATCTTCGAGTACCTTGATCTACACCTCCATAGTTGGTGAGTCCTCATGGTTCGAGGGCCTGTTTTCCCTGATTTCAGTCTTCATAGTAGTTGGGTTATTCTTTTCAGTTTAGTATGAGTTAGTTGGGGTTCTGTCCCAATGGCTCTCTAGTTCTTGAGTAGTAGAGGCTTTGTCAGACTAGACTTTCAGTGGTGTTTTAGACTTTTCAGCATGTTTCTATTCAGACAGTATTCATTTGTTATTTCAGTTGAGATATGTTATGACAGTGCCGTTGTTTTACTTTATCCATCTTAAAAGTAAGTGTTAGAAGTAGTAACAGACTCAAAGGGTTAGTTTAGGGCTACTTGTAGTCTTAAGCACCGTGTGATGTCTCAGAATAAAATTTTGGGGCATTATAATGTTGCACCACAGATGCCAAATGCAAGCATGATGTAATAGATTGGATTTACTGTTGATGTTGCCTTCCAAATACTTTCATTTCTATCGGACATTATACACATACCTTCCCTTTCACCAAATGCAATCTTAAATTTATCAAAAAAACCAAGTCCAAGATGCAATATTTTCTGAATCAACCACAGCATAAGCAAGGGGTAGTATATGACCTACATTCATAATATACTTCATATAATATATTAGTTGATTACTGTTTAGCAAAACAAACAAAATACATACATATGACATACCAATATTATACAACGTCTTAAGATTCTAATATGATTTCCATATCAATTTTTAAGAAAAACAAATAAGCTTTAACTCCTGGGTCCAACGTTCTCGCAGTCAGCATAGTTCCACCGTAAAGCGATTTTAGAGTTGCTTCATCGACTACAACAATTGGCCTGCAATATTCCCATCCATGAATTGAAGCGTCCAATGCAACAAAAGCATACAAGAATCTATTTTCTTTGATTTTCTCCCAGCTAATAACAGATCCAGGATAATGCTTTTCCAACATATATAAATAACCTAGTATCCTTTGATATGACTCGGTAGGATCACTGCACAACATATTAACTGCTTTGGTTTTTGCATGCCATGCCTGATGATAATCTAGTGAAATCCCATGCTCCCTCATCATGTCAGAAACAATATCATTGGGAGTGTATATTCTTTTGGTGTCCACATAATTACCTACAATCAGTCCGACTGTCCGACTATCATTTTTGTCATTCCTTGACACTTTGCATAAACTTGATCCTTTATTGAGCATGTATGAATGTCACAATACTTTCTTATCTTAAAAATCTTTGATTTGTTAATTCTGGAAGAACGGAGAAACCAAGTACAGTCCTCCACCACACAAATCAAATAGTAGCTGTTAAATTAAAAACAAAATTAATACTCAAAAAATAGATATCGAATTTACATACAACAATTATATCCAATTTAATATACGAAAAAAAATATTTTCACTTGCTATTGCTTGACCTTTTAGTTCGATAAGAGAATTGTTTCATAAATGTGTGCAACTTCATAATATTAGCCAGTGTTTGTTTATGCTTGTAAGTTTGTTTTACAGTTGTGTTGATATTAGTTACATCAGAAATTATATCCACACGTTCTTCTTTAAATTCTTCAAAATCTGGACTTTTCCCGATCAAACGAATATATTCTTTTGAAAATGGCTTTCTTCTTTGTCCATTTTTTTGTTAGAATACTTTTGCCTAACACAAACAATTGCTCCTTCAGTTTGGTGAATTAGACTGTCTAATTTATCCAAAATTGTAACGTACAATGAATATTTTAAGAAGAAATCAGCAACATTTTTCTTCTATTCCAGATACATTTGCACACTTGTGTCATTGTGTATGACCATAGTTGGGCATTCTATCACTTATTATGTATCATATTTCAAGATTATTTGAAGATGTGTTTATCATCAGTTGTGTTGCGATTGCTTCTACTAATCCTTTGTACTTTGTTATTGCATCATACATTATCCCATTAATTCCAAATTCCCTCGGTATTCCTGTTTAAACAATAATTTTAGTTTCCATGAAATTGATAAACGTACAAAATTCAATAATGTAACAATAGATAATTGAAGAAACATAAAAATATAAATCTTTAAATTCGTTTAGAATGAAAAATATCCATTTTCATAAAAATAATTAACAAACCTTGATGAATCTCATCTCCCTAACAGAATTTATATTTGTTATCTAAGGAAATACTTGTTTTTGCTTTTCTTTAAAATTATAATCAACATCACTTTATTAGAAGACATTTTTTTTATTAATGGAAGAAAGAAATCGTGTACAAAGAAGAAGGTAGTGTATGAAGATGGAAACTCTTAATGCAAGCATTAAAATAGGAGTAAAACAACGGTTAGAGGGATTTGGGGGTGGATAAACATCAGTAATTAAGGCTAACTGTTTTTAAGGAAGGTAAATTGTATATTAATTGTATGAAATTTTAATTTTCTTTTTTCATTAATTACTTTTTTGTATTTTCAACAAAACAAAAAAAACCTTTTATATTTTTTTTTTAAATGAAAGTTGCTATAACTTGAAAACTTAAAAGTTTTTTTATAACTTGTAATAACTAATCTAATAAGTTTATATAGTTAATTTTCTCCAAAAAAAAAATTTTTTTTTAATTAATATAAAGAAGAAAGTACAAATTACATATAAAGAAAAAAAGATTTTTGTCCCATTAAAAAAGATGTGCAGTTATTATCAGGATATCAATCATCCCTTTTTTTTCTCACAAAACGGTTCCCGCTTTCATTAACAACATATCATTTTTTTCCTTAAATCTTCATTATCAAAACATTGATCTTTTCTTCTTCTTCTTCACTGTTTTCTTTTAAATTATTTCTCCATATTTGTCTCCTTCTTCTTCTAAAATAATACTAGTATAAGACGTTTTTTGAATCTGAATTAAAAAATATGATGATAGTTTACATCCTCTACTTGTGATGCATGGAGGAAGATGGGATGTGATCGATATTTTTAATTCGTGAAAATTGTACAATCTAATATCATGTACTATTTTAAACGATTAAATTAAAATCAATTTATAAATAATAAAAGTCATATTTTAAATAATTTTTAATTTTGCGGGTCTCAATTTATTAAATTGGTATATAAAATTCTACATACAAATGATGTATTCTTATAACTGTATTTAGTGTATGAAAATGATACATAATACGATATTCATGAATTAGTTTAATCGTTAAAGTCAATTAATATACTCATTTCATATTTAATTATTTTTTCTTGAGTTCTCAATGTGTAGAATCGATATTAAAATTGATATTGATGAAGTTTCGTATATGTGACATTTGTATGAAAAGAGTTTTATAAATTTGATACTTGCTAATATTTTTAGTGGATGAAAATGGTATTGAATTAAAAGTCAAAAATCTGGATAATACTTGTATACGAATGCTTAATTTTATATTTTATATGGATGGAATAGATATACAAATTTTCTTACTTAATATTTTTTTTAATATCAACTTATTAACAAACTCTATGAATTGTGATATTTAATTAAGTAGATATACTTTAGATTATAAATTGAATGGAATCGATTTAAAAAGTGATTTCGTCACATTTGTATGAAATGTATATATGTAATAGATATATAAACTGGTATCTATGGATTGTGATATTCAATTTAGGTGATACCAGTTTATATATCTATTCCATACATCATATGCTTATCTCTTTGATCAAGATTCTATTAAATTAGAGTTGAACGAACATGAACACTGCCATCTTTCATACTGCAGAAAAAGGAATCAAGATTTATTAAAAAAATGGCAGTACATCTGGTTCTTCAATAATGAAAGAAGTAAAAAAAAATGTGAAGATGAAATTTGTGATTATCTATGAAGGATTTTGATTGATTTTGAAAAAAATATATGTGGAGAAAATATAGAATAAGATGGAGTGAAAATTGGGAGAGAGAGCGTGTATTTGTGAGAGACAATAATAAATTGAGAGTTTTTTGAAAAAGGTAAAAATGATAATACATGAAGATATAATATTGATTACATTTCACTCTTACCATAACTATCTACATAGTTATTAAGGAGAAGTTGAATACAGGCCCAAAAAAAAGGAGTTATTTTTACTTAAAAAATGTTTAACCATTTTTTTGTTAAATATTTTTTTTAAATAGTTGCTACAACTTGCAATTAAAAAGTTATTAAAGTAATTATCTAAAAGTGTTGCTATAACTAACAATTTCCACTCTAATAAATGTATAGGGGATAATTTTCATTATATGTACTTCATGTGATGTTTATACCTTTCTTGACTTGATTATTTTTTTGGAAGTCTGAAATGTTTTTGCTTATCCAGAGAATCGCACCTATTCTTCTATTATTTTTTCTCAATTCGCATAGTATTTGTTGGTGATTGAATTGGTTGAAAATGACATTATTTGGATGAAGTTTTAAGTGACTCATTGTTCATTTTTCTTTCCTTTTCTTTCACTTTGGATGAATTATTTTGGACTTGTACTAATTTTATTTATTTTCCTTTGATGCACGCTATGCCATCAAGTCCATTGGACTCCATCCTCGCCTTTTGCATCTAAGGGACCAAGTCCCATTCCTCCAAGTCAACTTCTACAAGTCCAAATGAACTTGAAAAACATAAGGGTGTATACATGAATATACAATAGTATACAGACAGGAATTGAGAAATGGAAGCAACTACACAGCTGGAGGATCAAATGATATGTATATATGACTGATTTTCAGTCATGTGTACGCCCAGTATACAGAAAAACGCAAGGATAAAAGGGAGCTGATATACACAGTTGAAAGAGAGCTGAAAAAGGCCCAAAAAATAGGCCTAAGGGCTGTTCAGATTTGAAAATGGGCTAGAAAGGGGCCCAAATCTCTACTCTTTTCTTCTTTTATTTGCTTGTAGTTAATTTAAATATTTGTTTGTAATTTAATTTAATCTAGATGAATCCTCGGGGAGCAAATCATATTGAAATTATTCATTTACGTTGTTTATTTAATATTTTTAATTTTTAATTCCTTTACTTTATGCAAACTTAAATTCGAAGAATAACTTAAGAATCTACTTATATCCTTTCATGGTTATTATCGATTCAAAATCGAAGTTTAAGAAGTTGGGTTAACTATTTAGCCTAAAGTCTTAATCCGGATAAATTTGTTAAAGTTAGGATTATTTGAAAATTTTAATGTTTCGTTTACTTGTTATATAGAATAAATTAAACAGATTAGTATTAAATAAATTCTATTTGTTTAAAAATGAGACTCTTTAATAAACTCAAGATTTTAAATAAGATTTTTCAAGTAGCTTACAGAATTATCAAAATTAGCCAAACAAGTGTTTAATCTGTTGGGAACCACAATTTGTGAATTTTCGAAAGTGCCTAACACCTTTTGGATTTACTTGAACTCTTACCTAGACCCTGGTTATTTTTTAAAAGGTTTTCATTCAAAATTACCTTTGTTTAAATGGTTTCTTAATTTTTCTAAAATTAAATGGCGACTCTAAGTTATTTTTCAAAATAAAATCAAATAAACTTCTTTCTCTTTTATTTTCGCCACGGAATTATGAAACGTTTTTTACTATTTTTGAAAACGGATCGTAACACCATGATTGATTCAAAGTCTTCTATATATTCATTCACACAAAGTCGAAGTAGTCTAGTGTTGAAGGATATTTTGAAGCATTTTCATATATACCTATTAATCACACAAAGAGAAAAAAGTCTGGCGATAAAGGATATTCTGAAGCATTCATATCTGATCAAATTATGCAAAGGCTAAGCAGTCTGGTATTGAGAGTTATTCATCAGCTTCAAGTGCATCAATTACCAAAGATCAAATGACATTCACCACCGGATCTCAAGAAACATATGGTCCGAAGGATGCCTATGAGTCGCTATCTGAAGACATACAATGTACTAGATTTTCAAAAATTGACAATCTAAGGGTCATCTATAGGTCACATTATTTAAGATAGGATGGTGTGCAAGGTTATTTGCGAGTTGATAGTCCATAGATCATCCGTAAGCCGCAACAACATTCTAACCAAATAGTGTCCAAGGTTACTCGATGATCGACAATTAAAGGGCTATCCATAAAAGCTCAAATAAATTCTTATAGAAAAATATGTAAGATTATCAAAATTGATAGATCCAAGGGTTCTCTATAAGCTGGATCATATCCAAGACCAATTATGCACAGAATTACCCAAAGACTACCAATTAGAGAGATATCTATAAGTTATATTTTATTCAAGGTTGGATGGTGTGTAGGAATACCTGAGAGCTAGCAATTAGAGAAAATATCTGTAAGTCATCTTTTATCCAAGGTCGGATAATGAGTAGGATTACCCAAAATCTAGCAAATCAAAGAGTATTTGTAAGTCGACTCATACCCAACATCAAATGATGTGCAAAATTACCAAAAGATTGACAATTCAAGGGATATTTATAAGTCGTATCGATACAAAATATGCGCAAGACTTACTGGATATCACATTCAAAAGATCATTGTCGATAGCCGAAGATGTTATCATTCCACATAAGAGAAGAACTATAGGTGACCAAAAGGATTGCCGCATTAGCATAGGATTACGCGGTTGTAGAGATCGTTCTATATAAAGTTTCGTCGGTACTCAAGAGGGCCACCCCACTTTAATTTTTTTTTTCAGCCGTCAAAACACCTATTTTATCCAATGACCGAGAGGGTTGTTGTGTATATTGTTATAAAAATTATCGCCCTCCAAACAAGTACATAAGAGAAAGACTTCACTTTTGGATAATAGCTCACGCAGAGATACGATAACAGATTATATACCCCCTTTCGTGAATTATTTTTATTACTAACAACATTTTTCTTGAGATGTTGTCGAGAGCATCCAAGACGATGAAAATCTCAAATCAAAACCATAGGTACAGACGACTCCCAAAAGGATGCAGCACAACGTGAAACTTTTTCTTAGCAATGAACTAGGACATAGTTCGAAGAGGAATATCAAACTCTTTGAATGCGAGCTAAAAGACGACTTCCACCATTATCAAATCATATCTCTATCAGAAGGGGGTGTTTTGGGATTTTGTTTTCAGTTTCACTTTTAGAGTATTTCTAAACTCACGCAGAAAGTAACTTTCTTTTTCCTTCAAATTCGAGTGACAGCACACCTAGAACTTTGGAATTATGTCTGAAAAAATTCTTGCCTATGGATGTGAAGATCTCCATATTCATGGTTATGAGGTTATAAGCCTCTTTTTTAGAATTCAATTGTTCGTCGCTCATCCTAAGTCAAAGGTTGTCTTAGCATAAAAGACTATCTTTTTTACTCATCAAGTTGAACTACAGATAGTCTGATTCCCTGACTTTCAGGGATATGTAGTTTGGGCTCTTTGTTGAAAACTCGACTGCATTATAACCTCCCCAGTCTTCTTATTCTCTAGCTTTTCAGTTTTATCAAAATTTAAAAACTGGGATAGCTTGTGAATTCTCTGAAAATCATGCTTTAAAAATCAATCTTTCTGAACTACAAGTGGTCTAAATTCTCACGGAACCTGACATATGTAGGAAACTTGATACGGAGGTCCATCCATAACTCCACAAAATTCGTGCGAAAACCAGCCTATTTTGAGAAAATGAATTTATGGTCGGACAAAATTAAGAATGTCAAACTCCCTTTGCCCAGGTTTACTTCCATTCACCCTACCCAAAGGGAGGGGGCAGTTGTTGACACCTAATTTTTGTCCTCCACAGTTAGGTTTAATTTCAGATTTCCTCGATTTTAAATAAAATCAAAATATTTATTTCATCTTAATAATGCTTTCTAAAATATTCATTTAGGTGAATTTTTTCATTAAGTAACGAATTATATGTTTTCGTACTCACGTATACGAGATCACATAATTTTGGTTGCTTCAATAATTATCATTTTAAAAGATTATTTTTTAATGAAGAACTATCTTGAAAATTTTAAAAGGATAAATCTTGATACATTGTTGTCTTTAAAATAAGCTATTCAGAAAATAATTATTTTGATTTTGTGAAGTCAAGAAGCCCGGAATTAAATTGATTATTAATTTGTATCGAATTGCAATTCAATTTATTTAATTTATTAAATTTGTTCGTAATTGAAATTGAATCGGTAACGATTGCAACAAAATGGCCAATTGATGTTCAATTTGATTGAAATTTGAATAAATTTGACTAAAATCCTAATTTTGGCTACCTAATAAATAGCCTAGATTCTCAAATCCCAAAATTCTAAATTACCCAAACCAGCCCACCTTTTCCCTCAAACTGGCCCAGCAGCCCACAACACCGACCCGACCCAAATTCTTTTCCCCTTTACGACAGCAGGGCAACAATAATAGTGTACAATCAATTTCAGCAACGTACAAACAACAACACCCGATATCCACGACAACAGCTTCCGCCAACCCAACGTTAACCCGATTTCAGCTTTAACGGCAAAACCCCTAGCCTCCCATTTGCCATTTACCATTTTACCCTCCCGTACAACCAGCCATCCATGGCTAAAATTCAGAGGGCTTTCATAATTTTCAGTCTGTGGTTCACCATTTTGGGCAAAGAATTAATTCCTAACGTATCTCTCCCTTGTCTCAATGTGGAATTCAAAACTTCTCAAGAAAATCAACTCAAATTCGTATTTGAAATCTAAAACCCTAATTTCTTCCCCCAAATTACCTTATAAATAGATAGTGACGGATACATGTGAGAGGGGAATTTGTGAGAAAAAATTTGAAGTACGCAACCAAAATTCTGGAAGAACACAACTGGAAAAATCAACTTCCGAAGAATTCGATTGGAATCGAGTTTTGACAGTGTTGAAGTCTGTTCAGTTGAAAAGCTCATCGTCCTAGTTCCTGCCCCACAAAAGGTAATCTTTCATCTCTAGTTTTCCTCTATGTGATATTCTAAAAAAATTAGAACTTATCTCTGTCGAAGTTATTTTTGCTTATACGCCTAACATGTATTTGTTGATTAGCTTGGATTTCTAAATGTGAACATTACTGTTAGTATTGTGGTTGGTATTCACAAAGATTTTGCTCCCTTTCCAGTAGCTTTCCATCATGCTTAATTGATCCATAAACCTTATTTGACATGTTCTTAGTAGCTGAGCACTATGTACTTTTAGGATTTAACCAAAGTGTGAATCCTTATGCAGAGAACATACTTTGATTGATTTTTTTTGCCATTTTCTCGCTTAAATCTTGTTAAAATATTGTCTTAAACACTCGTTACTACTTTCAAATTTCGTGACACATGTCTCAAGTTGGTTCTTTTTCAATACTAGTGTGTTTGCATCTATAACACTTAAACCTACGCCTAGTTCTAGTAGGGTCCTTCCTGTCGAAATATTCAAGTTTAGTCAGATAAAATTAGCGGAGCTATTTCGATCTCATTTTCTTCACCTCTGGAAGAGGTATGACGATCCATCTATTTGGTTTTGGATCTATGTCAAATGTTGGTTGTTCCTCCTCTGCTAAAATGACTTTTGAGATACTTAATACCCCTTCTAGGTTCAATAAAAATACATAAGACCTTGTGTTTAATTATAGAATCCTCTCTTTGACTTTCCAAATATTATTAACATAGCCATGGTCATCCTGATTTGTTGTACGGGACGACTAAAGTTTGTTACTTTTTTCATATGCAAGAGTAGCATTAGTTAATTATTACTCAATAGTATTGTTTCGTGGCTTCAATTTGAGATCATGTTCTATTTTTGTATGATTGTGATTTATGCTCTTGCTAAAATTTATCTTCTTTGATGAGAATACATCCAAGGAGGTTGTTTTGGGCAGAATGTTAAAACCATATAATTGGACTTGCTTCTTTGTTCTATTTATCCATTCAATGTTAGATCCTTGTTGCATCATGTACTAATCTTTATCTCTTCTTTGAAATGCATGAAGTACTTGAGTCAACGGGACTCTCCCTCTTGCATTTTGGGGGCCAAACCCCCACTCTCTTGAGTCAAGTCCCATCAAAGTCCAAAATGGACTAATACATGATGAAAATGGACTGGTACAGTGCTGGTATATACAGCAGATATACGCCATATACAGGTGTTAGGAAGCTAATACAGAGGCCCAAGCGAGGTAAGATTTAGCTAAGGAAGTTGATATACAAATTTGTAAGTTGGTATACTACATGTATACATATGAAACGTGAAAAGCAAGGCTGTGATATACAGTCAATATAACCAGCTGAAAGGGCTGAAAAATTCATGAAAAATGGGCCCAAAATTGGGTAGATTTCAATGGGCCAAATCAGAGGCCCAAATATTAAACTTTTCCTCTTTAGTTTATTTGTATATTCCTATTTGATTACTTGTTTGTAATGAACTTTGGTTAAATCAAATTAAATCTCTTTTTGAATTGTCATTTTTTATTTTATCTTTATATTTTTTTCTTTGTAATTCATCACGTAGTATAAATTCTTGGGTTAATAAAATTAATCTCTTTATGTTTTCTTGAAAATAAGCTTTCAAGAATAAAAATAACAACTTATGTAAATCAATTTATTTAAGTTCAAAGAAAATTTTCACCAATCAACAATTAGTTTTCTTTGCAAAACATCAAAAAATTTTCACTAGTTAATCAAAATTCATAATTTGTGTAAATTGATACTTTTCTTTAAAGATAGATATTTTTGTTATCAAAAATGATATTTAAAATCACTCTGCTTTATAATATATATAGAAGATATAGATATAAATTATGTCTTGACATACTGACCCTTTAAGACATGGAGCAAGTCTACCTTTTTTCAGACCAGTTCGTGTATCAAACTTTTTGTTTTTAGGAAGTTTAAAAGCACGAATTTCTTAGAAATAGACAAAGTTGTCACTAATTATTTCATTCAATTATTATTTTATTAAATTAAGAACTCCTAAAACATATGATAAAGAAAAAACTATCTAGTAAGAGGTTGTTGTAATTGAAAGCTCCTAATTTTTAAAAGCACGCCTAATTTAGGACTAATTTTTGGAAATTAATTTCTAATTTTTAGAGGACTCCTAATAGATTGAGAACTTAATTAACATGTCCCATAATAAATATTTCAAAGTACTTATCTGTTTAAGAAAAACTAATTATTTATGTAAATATTTAATTTTGGGAAGATTATGGCATAGCAAATTTGCATATATGAATATATTTGGGTTTTAATTTTTAACTTTAAAATTTATTAAGAGTTAGCTTATTTATTTTTGTGTTAATATAAATCACTTCTTTTTGGTTGCGTTCGAGTTTCTTTGTGGTGTGAATTTTGTATGTGATAATAGATTTTATATTTATTAGGTCTTTTAATTAATTGAAATACTCTAAATTCTTATAATTTGACTTTTAATATTACAACAACAACATACTCAATCTATTCCTACAAATTGAGGTCTAGGGAGGGTAAACTACATGCAACTATCTCAGATGGAGTAGAGAGGCTGTTTCTGATTGACTTTTAATATTAAAAACAAAATGATTAATTTTTGGGAAAATTTCAAAAGTAGCAACTTAACAACTATAATTATAACTTTTATAGCAACTGTTTCATATTTACAAAAAATAGCAAGTTGCATTTTGTATTTAAGTAAAATGTTGCTATATAAATACATATATGTTATGAAATATAAAGCAAAGAAAAAGAAGAATAGAGAGAGAAGAGAGGAGACTTCTTTATTTCTCATGAGGATTCTTGAGGAGAGAATTACAATGAATAAAACCCCATTTATTTATAGTGGAATACTAACCTTGGGGTTTGTAACTTTTCCATAAATAGACATTCATTATATATGACAAAATACACATTCACTATATATGGTAAAGTAAACATTCACTATATGTGGTAATATATTTATAACACTCCCTTTGGATGTCTAATCGATAGATAATGTGTCTCGTTAAAACCTTACTATAAAAAATCTAATGAAAAAAAAACTAGTGAAGAAAAAGAGTTCACATTCTATGACAATACACATATAGGCTGCCTCATTAAAAACCTTACAAGGAAAACTCAATGGGACAAAACCTCAGAAGGAAAAAAGAGTGCAGCGTGTATTAACTCCCCCTAATGAGATAATCCTTGAACCTTTGCATCTCGATCTTGTGCACTATATTCTTGAAGGTTGTAGTTGGAGGAGACTTGGTGAATAAATCAGTCACATTATCACTTGAACGAATTCGTTGCACGTTAATGTCACCATTCTTTTAGAGATCATGTGTATAGAAAAGCTTTGACGAGATATGCTTAATTCTATCTCATTTTATGAATGGCAAAATGACCTCATGGACCCCTATACTATGTCGATTTTGTAAGTTGGACACTTCTACTTACACGTTTGTCATCTGGACCCCTGAACCTACTAAAAAGAAACATTTTAAACCCTTTTTTGGCGAGTGTGACACACTCTCTCCCACGTCAGCTGCCACATCAACTGCCACGTCAACCAGGCCTGCCATGTCATTAAAAAAATAATAGAAAAAGTATTACATCAAATTTCAAGTCATTTTTAAAATGCTACATAACAAATTAAATATTAAAATTAATTTAATTAAATAAGAAAAAAATTATAAATTGTAGAAAAATTTGAATAATCATGCTTTTAAAATTTGGAATATTTGAATAATCATTTTTAAAATAAAAAATAATAAAAAAAAGTATTACATTAAAATTAATTAAATATTAAAGTTAATTTAATTAATTAATTTAAATTTTAAATTAAAATTAGTAAAAAATTAACAAATTAAAATTCTTAACTAATTAAAAAATTAAATTTTAAATCAATTAATTTATCAAATTTAAAATTCTTACCTAATTTAAATAATTTTACTTACTTAATTAATTAATTTAAATATGATTTACATATTTAAAATATTTAATTTAAATTAATTATGGGGAGGGGATGGGTGGGGCTGGGGTTGGGGGAAGGGAGGGGTTGAGTGGGGTGGGGCTGGGGTAGGGGGTTGCGTGGGGCTAGATGGGGTTAGGTAGGGGGTTGAGGGAGGCGTTGGGTGGGGTGGGGGTTGGAGGAAGGGGGTTGGGTGAGGTGAAGGGCTTGGGAAGGGGTTGCGTGGGGCTAGGTGGGATGGGGCCGGGCTGGGTGGGGTGGGGGGTTGGGGTAGGGGGAGGGATTACATGGGGATGGGTGGGTTGGGGAAGGGCTGGGGTGGGGTGGAAGGCTGAGGAGAGGGGTGGGTGGAGCTGGGTGGGGTGGGGACGGGCTGGGGTGGGGGTGGGGAGGGGATGAAGAAGGGGGTGGGGTGAGATTTTTTTTAAAATTTATTATTTTTAAAATTTTAAAATTATTTTTAAATTTTTAAAAATATTTTAAATTTAAAAAGATGGAGGACAAAAAGGAGGGGCTGGGGGTGTAGGGGTGGGGACTGGCTGGGGAAAGGTAGGGAGGGAATTTTTTTTTTTTTTTAAAAATTTAAAAATATTTTTAAAATGATTTTTTAATTTTTAAAAATATTTTTAAATTAATTTAAAAATATTTTTAAATTAATTTAAAAATATTTTTAAATTAAAAAAGATGAAGGAAAAAAAAGGATCCTTTTTTTTAAAATTTTAAAAATATAATATATTTTTAAAAAATTTAAAAATATTTTTAAATTATTTTAAAATTTTTAAAAATATTTATAAATTAAAAAAGATGGAGAAAAAAGAAGGACCTTTTTTAATTTATTTTTTTTAATTTTAATATTCTTTTTATTTTATTTTAAATTATTTTAATGTAAAATTATCCAAAAATTGACCCCCACTCGCACTCCTAGGCGAGTGGTTACACTTTCGTTGTCCTAGTCACCATGACCTTGCCACATAGGCAAGGTTAACGGTCAAAGGGTGCAAAATATTTTTTTCTTTACGGGTTCAAGAGTTCAGATGATAAACATGTAAGTAGAAGTGTCCAACTTACAAAACTGACATAGTAGAGGGGTCCAGAAGGTCATTTTGCCTTTATGAATCCTCCATTAAGTTGTGCTATGCATGCTGCATTATTTTCATAAAAATCATGGGTACTTTGTCACATTTCAAATCACTTTTTTTCTCGAATGAGATGTATCATGGACCCCAACCATACACATTCTCGGCTAGCTTCATAAATAGTTATTATCTTAGCATGGTTCAATGAAGTGGCTAGATAGACTGCTTTGTATATCTCCAAGATATTGCAGTGTCCCCACATGTGAACACATTGATGTTTGAGATCGAGATTTATGCGGATTAAATAAATACCCAGCATCAACATAATCAATAAAATCGGGACTGCAATTTTTAGAATAAAATAAGATCATGTGTTTGATCGTATTTTAATGTCTCCCAGTAGGAGCAGAACTATACCTTGTTAACAAATTGATCGAAAGACTATATCGGGCTTTGTAGTATTTGCAAGATACATGAGTGCACCAATTGCACTAAGATATGGTACTTCATAACCAATTCAATTCGGTATATTTCTCATGTCAGAAAACAATCTATTGCTTTTGAAAACTCTTCAAGAGTTTCAATAATTTTCAAGCTATAAGCTTATATAATATAAGGATTGTAAATAAGTTTCCTAGAAACTTTTATATGCTTCAAGCATTTTAAATCCTTAAAAGTTTTCATACAAATTTCGTCAAGTGACAATATTCAGTACTTCATGTGTGACATCTTCAAATGTGTGGACTGCAAATCAAATAATTTTTATACTTACCAAGATGCATCCTTTTGTGTCACTTGATAAATATTTCTACGTCAGCATGCTTAAATAAACGTACAATTTGGATCCTCGTAATCTCTCACAATATTGAGTCAATATTGTATCAAAGATATTGATGATATATCATTTCGTATCGGTTCACAATGAGACATAACATTTTGAGATCTTATCACTTCATTATTTTCAGGTACCTGAACCTTTTATGAGGTTTCATGAAGTGTTATGTCGTGGGATCTTCAAGAGCACATTGTTTTCTTATTATGATTGTTTGCTCCTTATCCTTTTCAAGGATTGTTTCATGGAACCGATTGGTCTACCACGCTTCACGCATGCATAGACTTTGTCCTTCAGGAACACAAAATAGGAGCACTTGTAACTTAAATATGAGATGCTTTCGGCAATTGACTTGAATTATCTTTTGAATGAGGATCTGATGATAATTCCTAACATATTTCTTAGCTGATTATAATCTCCCCCTTATGTTAGGAAAACTAACATACATCCTCCATCTTGAGGAATCTATCTTTGTGCAGCATGGTATATTCATTAATCGTATGCCGCACATCAAAACTTTTTAGATGGCTAACGTGTGGTTCCTGACTGAGAACCAACTTTGAGGGGGGATTAATCATAATCTATTGGTTTGATGCATACAATTACTTTTGTATATAATATATCATATTTCAAACCAATACATGAAGCATTGTTCTCATTTAGCAATAGTCCAGCTATTTATCAAAGACATTCAATGCTAAACTATCATCATCAAGATGAATTATCTTGATTACACAATCTGAAAAGTTATGCTCCTAACTCAATTTATATTGAGCAAACAACTTTATGAATGTCAAACTGCAGGTTGACAATAAATGTACATGATTATCTTGTTGATACATCTTAATATATCACATGATAGGTGAATGGGCCCTTATTCACCTTTTGTACTTTTCAGATTTTAAGGGATTGGACTTATCATGAGAACAAATAACATTACAAGAACATTAAAAGTTCATGACAAATTTTCTAGTTCTTCAATATACAATACCCACTATGCACATCCTTGGAATATCGCAATCTTTCATGTCAATTTATGAACTTTAATTCTAGCAAACTCCAAATTTACCATGACATGTATCTTTTACTTTAGTAAATTTCAGATTTACTATAACATGAATAAATTTCAGATTTACTACTTTAGAAGTAGATTTCAAAATAACTTTTCTCGATTATTTAGCCTCTTTCGGAGGTGGGTAATGATTCATCACAATCAAGTGCACGTTTGCATGAATAAGATTCTCATTCTCCAGGAATTGAAAAATGATCGTGCCTTAAGACTATCAAATTCTGATAGCTTATAACCTCTTTCATGATGTTGCTACTTCATAAGCAAATCTAGGCATACATATAATGTAGAGAATTTTTTCTCTAGCATATCTTATAGTCATAATAAGCGTGTGAAAGTATTATCACTTTTGATGATTATTATCACATTTCCCCTCCATACTTATATCCGTGCATTCAATCATTTGTCTTCTTTCAGACATATTATGCACTGCTACCACATACACTTTAAGAATGAAGTAAGTTGTCATATTTTAGACTTATCATATATTCCTACCACATTCACTTCATGGAATGGAGCATATTCAATGGGTTAAATTTCATGACTTTTCACCAGATACCCATTATTTTGTCTCAGCCATCATAATATCATCAGTATGGTGCATTGAGATTCAAACTCAACGTCTTAGGCATAAATCGATGAGACTTAAATCGAATATTTTTTCATCATAGTGCATTGGAACTTTTAATCCAATGCCTTACTCTCTTAATGAGATGAAACTTAAATTCATCATCATCATATCTTTTAACAATATTGTTCTTCATGAACAAATTTAATGCATAAGTTGTTCCAAATCAATTTTTTCTTCTTCTCAAATACTACAATAATTGTATCACTAGTAGCAAAAGACAAATAACATAAGAAATCACTAATCTTGAAATTACCTTTAGATTTATAATCTCACCTTGTTTGACAGAGTCTCGTGCTGATATGTGTTATGAAATATAAAGCAAAGAAGAAGAAGAATAGAGAGAGAAAATAGGAGACTTCTTTATTTCTCAGGAGGATTCTTGAGGAGAGAATTATAATGAATGAAACCCCATTTATTTATATGGGAATACTAACCTTGGGATTTCTAACTTTTTTATAAATAAACATTCACTATATATGGCAAAGTAGACATTCACTATATATGACAAAGTAGACATTCACTATATATGACAAAGTAGACATTCACTATATATGATAATATATTTATAACAATATAAAAATTGAATAGTAGTTCCTATTTTAACTCTAATCAGATAGAGTTAAATAAGAGAAGTAATTGTCCCTTAATTCATGCTACTTTTAATTATAAAGATTCCTTTTCCTTATATCGCTCTTCTATTTCTCTTCTTTTTTTATCCTTTTTTTATTTTTGGTATTTTTTTTTCTTATTTTTTTCCTTTCTCATATTTCTTTGTTTTATTTTCGTTTCTTTTTTTATCGTTTTATTTTTTATTTTGATTTCTTTTTCTTTCCTTTTTTTCCCACTCTATTTTCACTCTCCTATTTCTCTTCTTTTTTATCCTTTTTCGTTTTTTTTCTTTATTTTTTTCCTTTTCCGTTTTCTTGTTTTTTTTTACTTTCTCATATTTTCCTTTTTCTTTTCCTATTTTAATTTTCTTATTCTTTTTTTTGTTTCTTTTCTTTTTGCTTTTATTTTTACACCTATATTTCTATCTTTTATTTCTCTTTTTTCTTTTTTCACTTTTTTTTCTTTGAATTTTTCTGTTTTTTTTTCATATTTTACTCTTCTATCTCTTGCTTTTATTTTTAAAAGACATATATCTATATCACATATACATATTCAAAAAATATACAAATACATAAACATACATCTGCGTATGTATTTATAGTACAAAACATACATATATATCTGCATATGTATTTACAGAAATACATATCTGACTCATATGTATGTATAAACATATAGGACACAAAATCTCTATAACAAAAAGTGACATAATACATTTGCCTAATTGCGCTTGAACTACACATTTTTTTTCTTGATGTAGACTTCAAAAATATTCTCATAACAAAAAATCTTGTATTGCTCCTTTAATAACATTACCTTAATATGTTCTTCAATATCGTTGACCGTGTGACATCCTATATGTAGTGCAAATTTTGAAAGTACTCTTTCTGTGAATATTTGATCACGTGGCAACTATAGTCCAAAAAAATAACATAAATCTATAATACATGTAATTCTCACAAAAAAAATAATACAAAATACATAATATGCATATGTTTTCTATTACATCATACATATTACATTACAACAAATACATATATCCCTGCATATGTATTTTCAGAATACATGTATGGTCCAAAGTGTATATTATCATATAAAACATACATATATAAACTCATATGTATTTACAAAATACATACCATAGTCATATTAAACAAAAAATACAAATGCATATCTTAAAACAATATAAAACAACTATACGGTTTATCTTGATATATATCTATCCTAATTGTATGTTGTATCTTAATTGTAATTGTATGTTGTGTTGTAGTTGCATTTATATATTTAATAAATATAATTGTATTTTATTTGACATTTGTATTTCAAGAATACTCCAACAGAATGAATCAGAGTGTACACGTATAACGATATACAAAAATACATTTAATTATCTTATATACATTTGTTATTATTGTATATTATTACTTATATGTATATATGTATTTGACTCCAGTAAAAAATGTATTTCCATATGTATAATGTAAGATATATGTATAGTTGTACATAAAATACTTATACAAACATAAAAGAGCTGAAAAATACATATAAAAATCTGAAAATACATATGCAAACCTGTAAATACATATGCAGAACAGAAAAATACATATGCAGAATCGAAAAATACTAATGTCCAACTGAATTTAATTTTTTTAAACTAATTTTCTTTAAAAAATTTCAGGTTGTATCAGTCACAAAGAATATCTATGCAGTACATGACAAAGAGAAGCATTTTATTGTTTGCCTCAACAAAAAAAATATTTTTGTCATGCATTTCGATTGGGCGAGATACCATGGGTGCATGCTTGTGCAGTCCTGGATAGCATGAATTTTAAATTTGCTATAAAAAACATTGATGATTTTCTTGTATTTTAAATTTGATAAAATTCATATCTACGTTGATAGTGATGTAGTGGCGTAGTATTTGATAGTTATGTTATGTTATTGTATTTTGGAGATTCATACTATATTGAATGGAATGGATGATTTTGACTTAGTTTTATGTTGCATATTTTATCCTGTTTTCAATTATTGTATACTATGTGTACTTTTCAGTTTTTCAGTACTATTTCAAACAGAAATTACAAATACATATAGAAAACTGTATATGTATTTAACATATACATATACGTAATTGCATGTATTGATCACATATTTAGCAAATATAAACAAAATTAAGTAGTTAAGTGTAATTGCTAATACAAATAGGTATCTGTATATGTATTTTTCAAACAAAGATATGAATACACCTTAAAACCAATGTCATTATGTATATGAGTTTGCTCTGTTCTACCGGATGCATTCGTGCTGAAGAACATAGCAGCAGTGATATATTCTTCATAATGTTATTCATATGTTCATCTCTCAAAGCACTTCACAAGAATAGGAATTGCCAATCCTTTCACATAAAAATGTTTTAAAAAGTATAAATTAAAAAATACAATAATTTTAATTACACATATAATTACTAAGGCAAAACTACAATAAAAATATAAAACATAATTCTAATTATACAAATGCTAACATAATATACAATTTATTTCTAAAATACACAAATTCATAGAAAATATACAAATAAATTATAATAAACTGATAATATACATTTACACATTAAGATATACAAACAAAGCTATAAATATACAAACATAATCAACATGTACAAACGCAAATAATATATACAAATAAAATCAGTAGACTATAATTTCACTATTTCGAATATACAAATAGATTAATCGACTATACGATTCGATGAAATTTGAAAAAAACTTATTACTATTTAACGAATCAAAATTGAGTTTGAACAAACAATAACTCAATCAGTTCGATTTTCATCTAATTCGATGAAATATTACAGTCACCTTTATTTTTTAAAATTCATATACGAAATATTCAAAAAAAATTGCTAGAAAATTTTTGACAAAAAATTGATTAAAGACATAAAAACGATATCAAACAATATTAAATCATTTTAAGTTGCTGAAATTGATATACAAAAATAATTTTTTGATTCAATACCTGTAACACCATTGATGATTTATTTTGAATTTTCGAAGCTCATGAAGATAAAAATCTTCCGTTGATTTGATTTTGATTTTAGCTATTGAAAATTACACAGTAAAACATCAGTGAAAATAGGAGAGAGTTAAAATAATGGAGTGAAAATAGGAGAGAGATAAAGTAATAGAGTAAAAATAAGAGAGAGAGAGAGTAAAACATGTGTGTTTGAAATTTATGGGCAAAATAATGCTACTCTTTGTTATAAACTGTAATTTTGGAAAAGTATTGTTATTTATTATAGTTTTAAGTATGCTACTTTCTGTAATTTTTCCTTAATTATTTTACTCCTAATTGGTCTTGGTAGTATGATGGTAAGTTATCATGTTCCTATTTAGATACACCTTTTTTATCTTAAAAATTATACAATATTTGTCTAAAATTATGTGCTTAATAATATAATATACAAATATCAATTTATTCTTTTTATATGCATTTATTATTAATCAACACAATATACGTACAAAGTAAGTACAACAAATTAATATTTTTTAAAAAATTTAGGGGAGTAGTAGAATCCGCATAGAACCATCATTTTTGTTTCACAGATTATCGAGAAATCAAAATTAAAATAAGAAAAGAAGAATTTAACAATGTCAAGCATGATATAATTTGTCGCTAAATTTACATGTGTATAATATGAATAATTATATATTATTATTATGTTTTATGTTTTTAGGGATATATCTAAAAGAAGTTAGAATTACATAAGGAATCCACAAGATCACAATCTGATAAGGAAAAGAGTTTGGATTGACGTCTACTTTACATCCCTCTACAACTTGAATTCTAATAGATCGTATAGGCTTATACATGTACTAGTTTCGATATACGCGCCTTACACGTGTATTTCAATTTAGTGAGTTTAATTTTATAAAATCATTCAAAATATAAAAAGCTCAACGGTGTTTCAAAATGTTTATTATATTTTTTGTTTGTTAGCATCTTGACATTAGGGCAATTTTTAGTTATTATCCAAAGTAGAAATTAGTCAATCGAAAAACATATATATTAGTTTAAACACAAGAAAGTTTATAAACGAATGTATATTCTCTTTAGTCCTTCCTTGATCCTTTCTCTTTCACCTCTTCTTTCTTTCTTTAATCTTCTTAATCTCTTCTTTCATCTTCTTTAATTTCATATCAACACAATTATCCTTTTGTTTGGATTGTTTAGGCTTGTCAGCTTCTTCAGAAGCTTCCTCAACTAATCCGTTCAACCCAATTAATTTATCAGCAATTTTTAATATATTGAGAAGATTTCTCAAAAAATATTTTTGTTAACTAACATTTATATTTAAAATTTTATAATAGTAGGTAGATAGATTAAACTCGATTTAGCATGAATAATGTACTTGATCTACTTTCAAAGTTAATTAGTAAGCCCAAAATTGAAAGATTCGACTATAATCCTAAATTTATATGTTCATTTTCAAACAAAAGTTATGCATATCAAGATTCAACACTTACTATAACCCTTATATTTAGAACTCAACTAACAACTTTAATTAAAGATTCAACTATAAAACTAAAGAAATACTTAAATAACATAACTAAAACAAAGCACAGTTAAACAAAGGAAGGCAAAAAAAAAAAAAAAAAAAGAAAGAGACAAACCTTTGATATTTTTGACTACTTCATTTAGTGACGACTTGCTTATTTCTTTCAATTTTTGATAAAAAAATTTCTATTGAAAAAGAAACACGAGAGATTATCAAAAAAGAAGAATTTATTGTCTTGTTAATTATTTAATCAGAATTTATATATAATATTTAAAGTTATTAATTAAAAGGAATAAAGAAAGATGAAGAAGATGATAATAATGAATACACACAAAAAAAGACAAATTTAATTAATAACAAAATAAGAAAAAAAAAAGTAGAAGTAGAGGTATGTTTCTAGTAGTTTTTTATCCAAAATATTAGTTAAATAGAATTGTAGACTTATATATATATATATATATATATATATATATATATATATATATATATATATATATATATATATATATATATATATATATATATATATATATATATATATATATATAAGGTAAAATTCTAATTGATTTAGAAGTGTTAAATATTATGAATTCTTACTTAAATTAAATAGTCAAACCCAAAAAATTTATAACTGAAATTTAATTGTTAACACAATTTTGATGGAAGATTGGAAAGGTTTTTTGGTTTTTTATTATTATATTATTTTTTTGTTTCACGTATGGGGGTGGAATTTTTTTTTAATCACAATATTTTTATTATTATATTTTCCTTTTTAGTTTCACACGTTGTATCACTATTTTTTTTATGGAAGAAAAATCTTTTTACTTTTTTATTTTTTGGTTTCTGAATATGATTAGGTTTTGAAGATATTTGAATAGAAATTATATTTTTGTGAGAAAAGGTTTTATTTTTTTTGGTAATATAGTTAATATTTAATATTATTTAAATAATAAAAAAGGTGAAAAGACGATTTTGTCTAAAGTGAAGTATTTTAATGAGGGCAAAAAATTCAAACAACATTTCTAAGATCCTTCACACTTTTAATATATTATTATAGATTATAGATATAGATAAATTACCCTAACCATGTTTCAGAACTCAAGCATCCGCAAAATATTTCGGCAACTACCTTCTCTACAAATTCCAATCTCTTTTGTCTTTACTTGAGTGTGTCACACCCCTTTTTTCGTACTCCAAAAGATTAATTTTTAAGTTCGAAAGGGTTTTTATTATCAAAGTGACAAAAAATAAAAATTTATTTCGAAAAAGGATTATTTATATTTTTTTTATTCGGAGTCGCCACTTGGCATAATTTGGTGGCCCAAGTCACCTTTTGAAAAATCCTTTTCAAAATAATTTGACTCTTTAAGACTGGTTTGCGAACAGAGATTCCGGCTAAGGAATTCTGTTGACCGAGGGGAAGGTGTTAGGCACCCCTCGATCCTGTGTTCGACCACGGTCGCTTGGTGGAACGTATGGGCTAACTTTGACACTAAGAATGTATAAACCACATAAAACACATAAACAAGCAACAAACACGTCAAACAACAATCCAAAACCAAAATAATACTGTTTAGTCCAATTATACAGTCCAAAAATAAAAACATACGGAAAGGTAAAACCTATTCTATTCTAAGCTAGTCCTAAACTAAACTCCAACCCGCTGCCTTGGGCCTTTGTCACGAACGTCCTTCGGGTACAAAATACTTTGGGGCATTCCTCGGTGAATAAACACAAATACCTCGGGGCATTCCCCGGCCAAATGAATACACTTTAGTGCGAGAAAATCAAACTATTTAACAAAATCTCAAATATTCAAAAAAATGAGTCCTAAACTTTGCTTACCCAACCTACATTTGCCTATTCATTTCAACGCCATTTAATGAATCAAAATAAATTAATGATTGCTTTTATCAATGTCAATTCCAACCACCCACGTTGGCTTTCATTTTTTATCAATTACACCAACTACTCCTATTCATTCCATGTATCATCGAAAACACACCGTGAAGCACAAAATCATGACATCATAACGTCAACAAAACTCACCAACTACGATCACATCACACATAATCACAATATTTAAACATATTTGAGACAATAACAAGAATATAGAGTTGAGGGATGGATCTTAAATCGCTCTTTGACCAATATTATTCGACGAGATAAAGAAAACCCGCCTTCAACAACCTGGACTTAAGCTCCAACGACAAATTTGTCTAGCTCAGTATTTGGAAAATTGAAACCCGAAGTTCGATTCAAATAACCAATTCGCAAAGCGGTCGAATCCATAAGAAATACTAACACCAACCCGAATCTGGACTAATTTTGAGAAAGAAACAGGACTGATGGACCGTCTGTCGGTGGGTCTTGCCGGACCGACAATGGACGGCGACAACGGCGTTTACCGGTGGCGGGCCGACGTATTTCTGGTGAGAAATCTGCCGACAACCCTTCAATTTGCCCGCCTTTATCTCTCCGTGTACTTCGTTTCTCTCTCACTCAATCTATCCTCTCTCTCGTTTTTCTCTTTTTTTCATCCAGATCTCTCCATTTCTGTCTCACTCTGACCAGCTCTCTATTTCTCTCTCACATTCTCTCTCCGATCTCTATTTTTTCTCACAGGTGTGTGTGTGCGTATGGTGTTCTATGTAGAAGATGAGAATGGAATTGTCTTCTATGAAATTTTGGTGTGTGTGATGTATATGTATGTTCTTCTTCTTTGGGGGATCAGTAATAGAATTTTGTGTGTGAGGGAAAAAGAAAATAGACGTGATCAGCGCGTGCAGGTTTGTTTTTTGTTAATTCCCCAAGAAAATGGGAAAAAAATGGAGGTGCTTTTTCAGTGAAATTGGGAATTTTTGTGGTGAGCTGAGTGTGATTTTCTGTGTCTGTGTGTTCTCTTTTTTTTGTATTGTTGGTGAAAAAGTTATGAGGTTTGTGATCTGTGTATGGTGATGACTCCCGTTTTCCTTGGAGAAGAAAAATAAAAAATTTCCCTTTCCAGTCAGGTCCCTTGTTTTTTTTAAAGGAATTTTGGTGTCTTTTCTGTGAGGTGTACCTGTGGGGCCCACCTCTTTTTGTGTATATCTATTATCTTTTTTTTTTTACCTTTGTGGACAAGAAATGGAGGTGTGGTAAGGTGTTGTTTTTTAATTGGAGGGATAAGGGTTAGGTGTCTTCTTTTACTTGAAAAGGGTTGTTAGGATGTTAAAAAGAATAAAAGTTTGTTAGGGATTTTGTTGAGAGTTTTTTTTTTTTTTTTGTGGAATGTAATTACATGGGTGAGGGTATATGGTAGGATAAGGTAAAAAATGGGTAAGAAGTGCTATCGGAAAGGGACAAAATTACGTGTCTACATCATCCCCCTTTGAGTGAAAACACACAGTGTTTTCAGACAAAGAAGTAAACAATGAGATCGAATTTTGTGCCGATCATTATTCAAAGAGAGAAGTAAAAAAAGAAGGACAATCGAATCCTGTCGGACACCCTATCTACCCAATTCATGAGGAAGTCACAAGTATCTCAAAGGGTTGGAAGAGAAGTGGACTATACCGAGTTGGAGAGTCGAGTGAGGTTCCATCGAGGTTCCGGTCAGCGACTCTGTCATTGCATCAAAAAATGAAAATTACAAGTTAAAACATAAATGAAATTACAAAATCCTATCTATATAGCTTTTGTTGGCTCTTGACTCGACTTTTATCACCCTATTCTTCAGGCGGGCTCCTGACTTGCAATTTCTTCCAACTTGTTGCTTGGCTTTCAATTGCTTCGCTTTGTTGCTTGACTTTTCGTTTCTTCACCCTATTCTCCAGGTGGGCTCCTGACTTGCTATTTCATCACTTTGTTGCTTGACTTTTCATTTCTTCACTCTGTTCTCCAGGCGGGCTCCTGACTTGCTATTTCATCACCCTGTTCTTCAGGCGGACTCCTGAAACCCAAAATTGAAACTAGAACAAAAATTATCCCAAACAAAAATTATAATAAAGTAGTATTTCATTTTTGAAAGCGTTGTCCCATTTTCCAGGAGGGTCCTAAACAGAAAGTAAAGTCCCATTTTTCAGGAGGGTCCTGAACTGAAAGTAAATTTCCATTTTTCAGGAGGGTCCTGAATTAAAAGTAAATTCCCACTTTCCAGGAGGGTCCTGAACATAAAGTAAATTCCCATTTTTCAGGAGGGTCCTGAATTGAAAGTAAATTCTCATTTTTCAGGAGGGTCCTGAACATAAAGTAAATTCTTATTTTCCAGAAGGGTCCTGAACATAAATTAAAGTCCCATTTTTCAGGAGGATCCTGAACATAAAGTAAAGTCCCATTTTTCAGGAGGGTCCTGAACAGAAAATAAATTTCCATTTTTCATGAGGGTCTTGAACATAAAGTAAATTCCCATTCTTCGGGAGGGTCCTGAATATAAAATAAATTTCCATTTTTCAGGAGGGTCCTGAACATAAAGTAAATTCCCATTTTTCAGAAGGGTCCTGAACATAAAGTAAATTCCCATTTTTTAGGAGGGTCCTGAATTGAAAGTAAATTTCCATTTTCCAGGAGGGTCCTGAATTGAAAGTAAATTCCCATTTTTCAGGAGGGTCCTGAGCAGAAAGTAAAATCCCATTTTTCAAGAGGGTCCTGAGCAGAAAGTAAAATCCCATTTTTCAGGAGGGTCCTGAACAGAAAGTAAAATCCCATTTTTCAGGAAGGTCCTGAGCAGAAAGTAAAGTCTCACAGATGTGCATTTCCAATGGTAGCTAAATTAAGTGAAGCGAATTTGCCCCTATTTCAACAAAGAAAATTTGTCAGTTAAAAACTTAGTGGTGGCTTGAAGCTCTTGGCTTCTCAGGCATCTGCCCTTGCACTTGTTCCTTTCATCTTTGTTTCAAATCGCTAACACTTGCCCTGTCTTGCCGCATCATCGACCCAGATCCAGATTGAGGGAAATGAGTTCTAACTCGAACAATGGTTTTCCACTTTACCATGCCTCTGAGGTGCACCCTTTTCCCAAATCTGAGTGCTTCCACGAATCCAACAGCCTGTCGGTTGATAGACTTCCTTTGTCTTGTGTTGAATTACGATCATATTTCTTTCCTGTGCTGTTCCTTGGCTTTTCCTCATATAATTGGAAAGACTGGTAGTAAATTTTGAAATCCTTTCTTGCTTGTTTTGACACAGACTTGACTTAAAATGTAAAGAAATAATGGTGACTTTTATTTTTATAAATGACAATAAAAAGACAAAAAGCATGAATTTGTAAATGAAAGAAAAGGGCAATGTCTCATATTCAAAAAGAAAACTTATCTGAATACGACAACCAACTCCAATGAGTATGACATGCATTTTGGATTAAGATGCCTGATCTTCCTATCCAAACTCCCCATTTGTTGTTGAGTTCGTGCCTTTGCCACTGAGCCGCTTCTTCAAATCCATTGGACTCATACATCACATTCGATTGACGACATCTTAAAAGACTTTCGCCAACAATTCTCTTTCTTTTCACTTTTCACTTTTCTCTTGAACTCGCCATCGCCTTACGGTGCCCGTGAGGGTTTTCACCAATAAGACTCTCTCATTTTCATTTCTCTCAACTCACCATCACCTCATGATGCCCATGGGGGTTTTCACTAATAAGACTCTCTCATTTTGAATTTCTTTCCTGATTTCTTATGCTGAGGGAGACACGTGGTACCTCACAATGTATCATCATATCCATTGCATGCTTAGCCTTAAAATTATCAAAATTTGATCTGAAGGACTTTCTTTGGTTGTAACTTGGCTTTTGGATAAGGTTAGAAAAGGATGGCAAGAGGTTCAAACGACACTTGAAGTGGGGGTGGGACTTTCAACTTTTGGAATCGACTCAAACAACACATTAACTCATGCCCTAGTTTTTGTTGACTGGGTGAATCTTAAATCTTTATTTGGTTGGACCAAGCCCGAAATAGGGCAGCCTACGTATCTCACTCCCAAGAGAGGAGAATCAGGTCGCACGTAGTTCTATCAGCTTGTTCTTTGTTTTGATTTGATTTTTTTTTTCGAACTCTTTTTTTTATTCTTATTTTCTTGACATTTATCTTTGACTCTATTTTGATTCCAAAAGAGGGATATGAAAGAAAAATAAAATAAAGCTCAAATGGGTAAACAAAGGATGACACAATGTTTGGATAGAAGAATAAAATGCCTTCATCAATCAATCTTCAAAAAAGGCAAGTACTAAACATGCAATAAAATCAACAAAGGATCAAATATCATACATAATATATTTTGACCGCATCAGCATTGATAGCCATTTTTGCCATTTTGCCTTCAATATCTGTCAAATATAAGGCTCCATTGGGCAACACTTTCTTCACAACGAAGGGACCTTGCCAGTTAGGGGAGAACTTGCCTTTTGCTTCAACCTGGTGAGGAAGGATACGTCTCAATACCAACTGACCAACTTCAAAATTCCTGGGACTGACCTTTTTGTTATACGCTTGAGCCATCCTCCTCTGATACAACTGGCCATGACACACAGACTTTCGTCATCATCAATCTCTGCTTCTACAATGACTCGAAAAGAGGGAATTTCAACTTCTACAGGGATGAATGCTTTTGTCCCATACACCAATAAATTTAGAGTTGCCCATGTTGAAGTGCGAACAGTGGTGCAATAACCTAGCAATACAAACGATAACTTTTCTTGCCACTGTCTGGACCCTTGTACCATTTCTTGCAGTATCTTTTTTATATTCTTATTGGTGGCTTCTACAGCACCATTGGCCTTTGGGCGATATGGAGTAGAATTTCGATGTGCGATCTTAAACTGTTGACACACTTCTTGCATCAAATGACTATTGAGATTGACAGCATTGTCTGTAATGATCATCCTAGAAATTCCAAACCTACAAATGATATTGACATGGACAAAATCTACCACAGCCTTCTTTGTCACTGACTTGAAAGTTACTGCTTCTACCCACTTTGTGAAGTAGTTAATGGCTACCAAAATGAATCTATGTCCATTTGATGCCTTTGGCTCAATCGGTCCAATCACATCCATTCCCCAAGCTACGAACGGCCATGGAGCGGCCATTGCATGCAACTCAATAGGAGGAGAACGTATCAAATCACCGTGTATCTGACATTGATGACACTTTCGAACAAGTTGAATATAATCCCTCTCCATAGTAAGCCAGTAATAACCTGCTCGAAGAATCTTCTTTGACAAGACATGACCATTCATATGCGACCCGCATACTCCAGAGTGTATTTCAACCATGATTGTCGAGGCTTCTCTTGCATCTACACACCTCAAAAGTCCCAGATCTGGGGTTCTCTTATATAAGATTCCCCCACTTAAGAAAAATCCACTAGCCAAATGCCTAATAGTCCTCTTTTGATCGTTGGTGGCATATGCTGGGTATTCTCCTGACTGAATATATCGCTTGATATCCAAGAACCAGGGTTCTCCATTGATCTCTTCTTCAACCGCATTACAGTAAGCATGCTGATCACGACTCCGTATATGCACTGGATCGATGTAGGCTTTATCAAGATGTTGGAGCATTGAAGACAGAGTGGCTAAAGCATCAGCAATTTCATTATGAATCCTTGGAATATGCCTAAATTTTACTAACACAAACCATTGACATAGCTCCTACAAGTATTGTCGATACGGGATGAGCTTTAAATCTCGCGTCTCCCAATCGCCTTGAATTTGATGAACGAGCAAATCCGAATCCCCAACACCAATAATTCTTGGACTCCCATATCAACAGCTAACCTCAAACCAAGAATGCAGGCTTCATACTCTGCCATATTGTTAGTACAGTAGAATTGAAGTTGTGCTGTTACCAAAAATATTGTCCTGATTCAGAGATAAGAACCGCACCTATTCCGACTTCTATCATATTGACAGCATATGACACTTCTTCGTCAGGAAAATATGTCTTTAATGGCTCATACTCTTCATCGATAGGATTCTCAACAAGATGATCTGCCAAGGCTTGGGCTTTCATGGCGGTTTGAGTCACATATACCATGTCGAACTCGATAAGCAATATTTGCCACTTTGCCAATCGACCTGTCGGCATAGGCTTCTGAAAGATATACTTCAAAGGATCCATGCGGGAGATGAGATAAGTAGTATAGGATGAGAGATAATGCTTCAACTTCTGTGCTACCCAAGTTAGGGCACAACACGTCCTTTCAAGAAGAGTATACGTGGCCTCATATGCAGTGAACTTCTTGCTAAGATAATAAATAGCCTGCTCCTTTTTGCCTGTGACATCATGTTGTCCCAGGACACAACCGAAAGAATTGTCCATGACTGATAAATATAAGATCAAAGGCCTACCAGGCTTCGGGGGTACTAGCACAGGCGGATTTGATAAATATCTTTTGATTTGATCGAACGCTTCCTAATATTCTTCAGTCCATTTTACCGCAACACTCTTTTTCAGAAACTTGAATATGGGCTCACAAGTGGTTGTGAGTTGAGCAATAAACCTGCTAATGTAGTTTAGTCTACCAAGCAAACTCATCACCTCCGTTCTATTCTTGGGCGGGGGCAAATCCTGAATGGCTTTGATTTTTGAGGGATCTAACTCAATCCCCCGACGGCTGACCACAAACCCCAACAGCTTTCCAGACGGAACTCCAAATACATATTTTGTTGGGTTGAGGTTGAGATTATACCTGCGAAGCCTTTCAAAGAACTTTCTTAAATCTTTAACATGGTCGGCCCAACTTTTTGACTTAATAATCACATCATCCACGTATACCTCAAACTCCTTATGCATCATATCATGAAACATAGTGGTCATGGCTCTCATGTTTGTTGCTCCAGCATTCTTCAAACTGAACGGCATCACTTGATAACAATAGGTCCCCATATTCATCATCCATAATGATCTGGTGATATCCGGCATAGCAATCCACAAAAGAGGCAACCTCGTGTTTAGCATAGTTGTCTAACAAAATATGGATGTTGGGCAGTGGAAAATCATCTTTCGGACTTGCTCTGTTCAAATAACGGTAATCAACACACACTCAAATTTTGCCATCTTTCTTTGGTACGAGAATAACATTGGATAACTACATGGGATAACGAGCCACTCGAATTACTTTGGCTTCAAGTTGTTTCATGATTTCCTCTTTGATTTTAATACTTACATCAGTTTTAAACTTCCTCAACTTTTGTTTGACAGAAGTGAACGAGGGATCAGTTGGCAATTTGTGAGCCACTAATTTAGTGCTTAAACCAGACATATCATCATAAGACCATGCAAAAACATCCTTATAATCAATTAATACTTGAATCATTCCATCTTTTAGCTGTGGCAAAACATGTACACTGATTTTAGTTTCCCTAACATCTTCTTGATTCCCTAGATTTATTGGCTCAGTCTCATTCAAATTAGGATTCGGTTTATCTTCAAACTGTTCCAACTCTTTGCTTATTTCTTCTAGTGCTTCTTCTTCATCATATTCCCCATCCTGCTTCATTACATCTTGATTAGTTTAGATTTTAAGGTCAGGCTAAAAATTCCGCATGCATGTCATGTCACTAGAATCAGCATAAAGAGAACTGTATAAAAAAAAAGAAAAACAAAATATATTAGACACGAATCAAAAAGGGACATTGCATTTCATTAAATAAAAAGATAGAAGGGTTTAAAAATATATGCCAACATAACATAAACAAACTAAAATCCGAATTACAACCTTGAAATAACTCGGATAAACAGGAAGAAAAACAAAATAAACTATGAAAACTCTCTCCTGACAGGGAGAGGAGGGACTTCCCAATTATTGAGTCGGACAGCTGGACCTATGAATTGCATGTCTGCCAGACTGGTACCTTCTCCTGCTTCGACCATATCAACTTTAATAAAAAGATTCTGGCAGTCATCAACCAATTCAACTTCAAATTCCACATGCTTTGTGACACCGCTCTTAACAAATAATTCACTGAGTAGTGGCATTGGGCGAGGGAGTGACCATGTTTCCTTTTTCCTTCCCTTGGCTTTCTTCAGATCTTCAGCCGTAGGCTCAAATCCCAGACCAAATGTGCCCACGTTCTCACTCGGACATATGGTATGAACTATACCGTGCAGAGACACTCCCAAACCCTTTCCTGGCTCAAATATGTATTTTCAAAGCTCACTCACCATCATGATAGAAACGGAAGACAATTGTGGTCCCGGTATAACCTGTCATTCAAGGATGCGATTCACTGGCACTGTATCAAAAATTTGATAGATGAATGTCTCCTCTACGTTATTTGCTTCAATAAGAGACAAGGGAGAATCTTCACCGGCGGACGAATCTCCTTCACTGTGAATAACCACTTCTTTACTGTCATGCTCAAACTTAATCATTTGGTGCAGTTTAGATACAACCGCCTTGGCCTTGTGGATCCATGACATTCCCAACAACAGATTGTAAGAGGAGTCTATATTTAATACTTGAAATTCTATGGCAAACTCAACAGGCCCTATGGTCAATATTAGTTCTATTTCGCCAATGGAGTTTGATTTTGCACCATCGAAAGCCCTGACATATACATTGTTGGGCCTGATCCTGTCAGCACTAATATTCAACTTTTCCAAAGTAGAAATAGGGCAAATATTTACACCTGAACCTCCATCAATCATAACATGAGTGACGTAGAAATCTTCACACTTCACTGTAATATAAAGGCCTCGGTTATGCCCTGTACCTTCAACAGGCAATTCATCGTCAGAAAAGCTGATCCGATTGACCTCAAAGATTTTTCCTACCATTTTCTCAAGCTGATTTATTGTAATATCCCTAGGAACATATGCTTCATTTAATACCTTCAGTAAAATATCACGATGCTCCTTGGAGTGCAACAACAAAGATAAGAGGGAAATTTGAGCAGGGGTTTTCTTCAACTGGTCTATTATTGAATACTCTGGCAATTTCATCTTTTTCAAAAATTCTTCGGCTTCTTCTCCGGTGATAGGCTTTTTGATAGATGACAGTCCACTCACAATTGGCTTGGACTTTCTTAAACTTTTAGGCATGAAGCATCTTCCTGACCTATTCAAACCCTCTACCTCATCTAAATCTTCCACTACTTCTTTCCCGTGATAGGTCATCACAGTCCGCCCATAATTCCAGGGAACCCTTTTCGTATCAACTATCGGAGGTTGGGTCATCGATTTGAGGACAATAGGCGCTGCCAGTGCTTCTTTCACCGTCAAGATGGGCTGACTCAGAGCTCCTACCACTGTCAACTTAGGTTTATCTTTACTTAAATCATCATACTTTATGGCGCCTTGTACTGTGATTAGGGGTTTCTTTGTGTTTTTTAGGCTTTATCTTCTTTCATTCCTTCCTGGCTCAATAACATTGCTTTCAAAGACTCTGCTACATTCACCGATTTCTTCTCAAAGGTCTGTACCTTGACAATAGGCTTATAACACCATGAAGACTCTTTCCCATCATATATCAATTCTAACATATTGGTTTCAGCATGGGTTGGCAGTGGATTCTGGTTAATATTTGGGCCCTCCGGGGCCTGGACCAACATCTGATTTGTGTCAATTAAATTTTGGACAACTCTCTTTAAATGCTAACATTTTTTTGATATCATGGCCTGGAATGTCAGAGCAGTACGCACACCTTAAAGAATAATCGAGATTTCTCGACAGTGGGTTTGAAAGCCTTCCTTGAATTGGGCTTAAGACCTTCAACTTTCTCAACCTATCAAATAGGCTAGCATATGACTCCCCAAGAGGTGTGAATTGATTTTTGACCGCCTTCTCTTTCTTATACTCAGGCCTAGATTGAAAACCGGGTCTGGAGGGGTTTTGGTAATTCGGTGGAGTGAATGGGCAATTTTGTGGATCTTGCGCACTACTGCGGGTAAGAAGGGGTTTGGGCATATGGATGCGCGCTATATACTGGGTACGAAGGTGGAAGAATGAAATATAAAGGATTTTGTGGAGGGTAGCAAAGGTGGGGAGGAATGTATGGAGCTTGGGCGTAGACTTGGGCTTGGGATTGGGGATAGGGGGAAGGTGGTCTTTTGGGATAAGAATGGGTTCTAGCTACGACAGTATCCACATCCTCTTTCTTCTTTTTACCTTCAAATGCGCCAGATCCATCTTGAATCGCTTGTGTGGTGGCTTTTAATGTGGCAAAACTCACTATTCGGCCGCTCTTGATTCCGTCCTCTATCATCTCCCCCATTTTGAGGACTTCAATAAAAGACTTTCCCATTGCCGGAAGTAAATATTGAAAATAGGTCTTATCCTGTGCCTGAATGAAAACCTCTACCAACTTACTTTCTTTTATTGGAGGCTTTACCCTGGCGGCCTGTTCACGCCACCTTATCGCGTATTCCCTAAAACCTTCAGTGCTTCTCTTCTTGATGTTGACCAAGGATTTTTCGTCCGGAATCAGGTCAATGTTATACTGAAAATATTGAAAAAACTCAGAAGCTAAGTCATCCCAGTTGTTCCACTTGTCGATATCTTGATCGATAAACCATTCTGAAGCCAGATCAGAAAGACTCTCGCCAAAGAAGGCCATGAGCAACTCTTCCTTTCCTCCTGAACGCCTCAACTGGTTGCAATAATGTCTCAAGTGTGCCACGATATCACCGTGCCCTGCATACTTCTCGAACTTGGGCTTTTTAAAATCGAGGGGAAGGTTGATGTCTGGGAACATGCAAAGATCTTTATAGAAAACACTCCTATAATCTCCGATTCCCTACAAATTTCTCATAGCCTGTTCTAAACTTTTCAACTTCCGTGCTATGATTTCCTGTTCCTCTGTTGCGACAGGTTTATCCGTATCAAATGAAAATGCAGGTGGCTCAGTGTACCCATACGGTTCATTCATTCTCATATTAGGCTCCGGGGCATAATACTGACTATCTGGAACCTTCAATACTGTCTCACTGGAAGACCTAGGAAGCCCCATTATAGGACGCACAACATATATGGGAGCTTTAGGTGGTGGTGGAGCAACGAATACCGGTGTGATCGGTGGTGCCGGCTGATCAGCGGGTCTTGATTGGGGAGCTGCCAAGGGCATACCAGAACTGCTAGGATAATAATGTCACGGAGTGAATCCTGGTGCGTGCTCAGGTGACTCAGTAGGAGTAGAGAATTGCGCCTGAGAGAGAAGTGGGCAATTAGAGATATTCCCAAGACCTTCAGGGAGCGGAGGAGGAGGCATTCCGCTAGCCCATGCCCAATGCAAATCTATCAATTGTTGCCTGAGCCTTACTACCTCATCATTGTGTTCTGAACTTTCTTCCTTGTGATCCTGATCCGGGTAAAATGGGCGAATTTTCAATCTCCCTGCTTGCTATGGCGAGCTTTGCTTTGGATCTAGTGAAGTATGGGTGACTATCCAGAGTGCTACAAACCTACCACTATTATCTGAAAGAACATGCTCATCAAAGACGACATACGTTAGGATTAGGGCACACAACAAGCATGAGAATCACATTGGTAAAATTGTCCTAAATTCATGTTCATTTCTACTAGCTTTTGAGGGTAGCGAGGTCATTTTAACATCATCCCGATTTTTATCTACACTTATTTTTATCTACACTTATTATTATTATTATTTTTCTTTCGTATCAATCTCTGTTCTTTTCATTTCTTATCTCATCATCCTTTCTTTCTTTTCTTCTCTCGCTATCTACCTTCATTTTATCATTCTTTATGGCTTTTGCTTTATTTTTTAAATGAAAAACAACGAAACAAAATGATTAGATCGAACCCAAAAACAGGTTGCCTACGTATCATGTTGTACATGAATCAGATCTTGCGTAGTTCGGGCAGCATATGCATAAACATTACATGATTGAATTTTTTTTTCGCGAAAACGAAAACAAACAAACAAAAGAAAGACGTAACCTCATAACATTTGATGAAAGAAAGAAACAAAACATGCAACGAATTTAGGACCGCTTTAAAAACTAAACAACAAATACAAAATAACATTCTAGACCCCTATGACGACATGGTGAAATTACTGATAAAGACCCTAATACCAAAACCACTTGACTCCGACTTAAAACTGACGCCACCCTACAATGACAGAACATAAAAGACTCAAATTGAACAAAGATAAGAAATACTCTTTCAGACTGGTGCTCTGCATGATGAACCTGGCTGAGATGGACCTGCCTGTGAAGTTCTCTTTCTCCCATTCAAACTTTGTCGCATGTCCTGCAAAGACACCCTGATATTGGGGAGGAAGCTTCAGGCCTGTATTCCTACCTCATGAGGAGTGCAATTATAAAGATTGTTCTGACACCTGTCTACAATCTTGAACAAATCTGCTAACTGAACTCTCAGTGTCTCTACTTTGGACCTCGCACTTTCATCCTGATGGTCGTCAACTATGCATTCTTCTTATATTCTCCCCCTAAGCTGCACTGGTAAGTTTTGACTGATACCCCGAGGGACAGATTGAAGCCAGACCCCATATCCCTGAGTGTACCCCGAATTATCCAAACTTTCTTTGAGGGTGTCCACACCTAGCTTCATTGCATGCTTCCAGAACTGCTCGTATTTGCTTTCATCTAAGGCTTGGTCCTTAAAGTAATCAACATCCTTTAGAAGATCCACTACTGGTGGCACGTCCTTCGGCCTACCCAACTGGTGTATTACCCTAGAAGGACTGTATGGTCTAGTGCAATTAAGCCCTAACATAACTAGAAGGAGCTGCATTTGAAAACCAAACAAAATTATCTTTGGTCGAAGCCACAGACAAGTCCACAAAATTTTATCCCCGATTCTTGACTCAAGAAATTCAATCTAAGCGTCGACTCCCACGAGTAGCGAGAATTTATCTAAATGCAACCTGAGGTCCATGGCTTTCACTCGATTGGGACTACAACGATCTACCATGTCTGGTCTAACTAAAGAAGGCGCATGCAAATGATCCATCATCCATAACTGCAATATCAGGTTACTGCCCTAAAAAAATCTCACCCTCCCTTCACTTCGGTTAAAGCCTTATATATTTCTGTTAAGATCATGGGTATGAGAGTAAACCTGCCTTTTTAATTAATGCCCTTGTCATTTTGATCCTTATGAAATAGAGCCATCACCACAGATAGCAAACGTGTATTAATACGTCTTTCTTCTAGCCGAAACACTAAAGTACCTAACAAAGCGAGGGTGAAGACTTTAAGACATTTTCTCTCCCACTTCTCCTTATTCATATGAAATTCATTCCAAAAGCAATCAAAACCTTTTGAGGGCCCGAATCTAGCGAACAAAAAATCTAAGGAAACCCACGAATCACTTAAACAACCCAAACGCATACCCGTACTTTTTAAACCACAAGACTGCAAAAATTTCACGCCAGTATGAGTTCGTGCTCGGATCATATCCTTCTCGATATAGGGCAATTGCAAAAAATTGGATATTTCTGCCAAAGTTGGAGTCATTTCACATTCCCCAAACCTAAACACCAAACTACTTGGATCCCAAATGGTCAACAAAGCCTCTATTAAATCTGGACGAGGGGTAACATGCAGAAGTTCCGTAAGATCACCTAATATTTTAATCAGTTTCTGCTGATCAACATAGTTAAACATTTCTCACCACTTGATTAACTTTTTGGGCACCTTGACAACCATCAGGACTCTAGACTTGGTGAACAAATCCATCCTGTAATAACACATAAGACGCTATTGATGATAGGCGTATTTACACGCCTAAAGTGCTATAATTTACCCATATTTTAGCTAAGTTTTGAGGACAAAATATATAACTCATGCACTTTTAGTCCTTTTTCCTGTGAGCGAGCTAACAAACATGATTAGCAAGTTTTCAGGTATAAATGATGAAGATTTCAGCATTTTATGGATAACTTGACGCCAAAGGAAGCTTCACGAAAGGAGGAAAGCAAAGCTTGGATGCCTAAGGACTAAAAGTGACGCATGGAAAACCTGTCCCGGGCAAAAACAACATTTCTCAAGACTTTGGGGATCAGCAGTAACCTATTAGGATTAGGATAATGATGCAGTAATTTGTTAGGATTAGGATAAGTACGCAATAGCCTAGTAGGAATAGGATATAGGTATTATAAATACCCTATTTTCTGCAACATTTTAAGAATCAACTCATTCGTAATACACATTCGAATTCTCATTCATCTTTATACTTCTTCCATCAGATACTTTCAAAACAATTCTCTTCATCTATTCGAATTCTAAATTTTCACGACAAGAGAAACTCTATTTGCAAGGAACTCACACCATAAACACTACCAAACCATACTACACGTTCTATCTTTATTTTGGTATAATGATAATGACTATTGTGATTTCCGTCGCACTCATGAATAGCTAAACTTCTCTGTTGGAGTTATGGAAGCCTTATGAGATACTGTCTATTACTATGAGTTTGTGAATTCGTGACACGTATGCTGCTTATATCATTATTCTCTTCATCTTAATCTAAATTCTTGTGGTTGCAAACATATAGAACACGCCAGTATAGCATTAACTTGTTCGAAAGAAAAGTTACATGTCTGGAAAAGAGATAATGTCAAGGTAATAGGGCACCAACCCCTGTTAAAAAGTTAGTGCCGTAACTGGATTAACCGCTTGGAGAATTTGTACCGTTAGATACGCTTTAAGCTTGAAAGAGTTAAAGTGAAATAATCCTTGATGGTCGAAAGACGCCTGTATTTACCATAGAATACAATTCTCTATAAGCACATGCATGTCTGAATTCCGCATAACTAATAGTCAATAGATACGTACAACTTAGAAGGTGGACATAACCCCAGCTCTCAATTCTCATTGATCAAAACCAACCAAACAATCCGGTTTACTCTTCTATTTTCTGTTCTTACATTATTATTTTGTTACTCATGCTACAATCCCCCCTTTTTACGAAACTTTCACCAAAATTCTAATAATCTTTGCTTACTTAGTGACCAAGTATTCTCTGTGGAATTCGACACCCAAACCATTTGGGTTCTTTATTTGACAACGACCGCTTACACTCTTACAAGAGCTGTAGTTTGAGCATTATCAAATATTGGCGCCGTTGTCGGGGAATACAGTTGTCTACTAAGTTTGTGATAATTACTAGACCCTTTGGTCAAAGATTCTCATACTTTACTTTTAGTTGTTGTTTTTGTTTTCTGCAGGTTTTGTTCAGTGCATGCCCAATACTCGAAGTTCTGGTCAACCATTATTACCCATAAACCTTGAACCACAACGTATTGGCAGGATGGAGGCGCAACATGACATTGAGAGAAGGGATGCTCAACAGGAGCAGGCTAGATTAGCTGCGTTGGCCGCTGCTCAAGTGCATCAACAAAATATCGATAACCCTGGGCGAGCAGTAGATCCTGATGATAAGGACTTGGGTGATGATGAGTTACTAAACCCGAGGCGTGATGCTGAAGTTGTGACACCGGCAAACAGAAGAGATCGTCAAGCAAGACTTTGGCCTGAATGCCGAGCCGTGTAAATACCGTTTGATGATGATGATGATGATATTGATGGAGCTGGTACCACAGGAGCTATTATTCCTCCGCCATTGGCACCCGGAGCCAAGTTCAATATCACTAGCACCATGATTCAGCTTTTTCAACTCAAGGGATTATTTGGTGGACTAACAGGCAATGATCCGAATATGCATCTGATCAACTTTATCTCTACATGCAAGTCATTCGACAATCCAGGCGTTGGACAGAATGCTATTTGGCTGCGTTTATTTCCATTGTCTCTATCTGGAGAGGCAACTCTGTGGTTGAATGGGCTGACTCCTGATTCTATTAAAAATTGGAGGCAATTGAAAGACGCTTTCCTAGAAAGATTCTTTTCGCTATCCAAGAAAGCACAGTTGAGAGATGAGATCAGCAATTTTAGACAGCTTCTAACTGAAGCTCTTCACGAAACATGGGAGAGGTTCAAGAAGAAGCTTATGCGGTGCCCAAATCATCATATGACCAATGTCCACTTGATGGAGATATTATACAGAGCTTTGAATTTGGTAACTAAGCCAGTGGTTGATAATGCTGTAGGTGGGTCATTCATGGACCTTACTTTTAATGAACCAAGTGGTATGCTAGGTCGTATGACAAAGCAGTGTAGAGCTTGGCATACCAGGGATTCGAAGGTAGCAAGCTCTACTATATCTATTGGCATGACCGCAGAACAGAGGCGAAGAGAAGAGGAGCGTGACCAGGATATGGCTCACATAAAAACACAGATGGATCTTCTTACAAAGCATCTATTATCAGAGAAGACCGAAAAAGTCAAAACGGTTGCGTCAAAAGGAAGAGACGAATCCAATTCTGAGGATGAAGCCAACTACTTGAACAATCAGGTGGGTTTTCGAGGCAACGCCCAAGGAAACCAAGGTCGGAACTATTATGATAATTTTGGAAACAAGGACCGTGATCAAGGTAGTTGGAAGAACAAGACTGACAGGAGTGGCGTGTATATTCCTCCTGGAAGACGTGACGCCACTGCATCTGGTTCCAAAAATATATCCATGGAAGATATGATGGCTAAGCTGTTGAAAAGAGTAGAGGCAACCAACACGGGAGTAACAGAGGTAATCAATGATTTGTCCTCAATGAAGTAATTAGTTGACTCGCATTCCACTTCAATAAAACAGCTAGAGCAACAATTGAGTCAATTATCTATGGCATTCAACCAAAGAAAGGCTGGAACGCTACCCAGCAACACAGTGCAAAACCCAAGGAATGATGGAACATGCATGGCCATTACTTTCAGGAGTGGTAGGGTGCTGGAAACTTCATCCAAAGGCACGCAAGTTATCAATGCAGAACCTGAAGGCACCGATGAAGCTACAGAGGACGTTAGTGAAGTCACCCCGCCACATCCACAGCCCGAAAAGATCACCAATCTGAAGTAAGAGGAAAAGAAAGTCGAGGAGAAAACTATTCCCCTTCCACCACCACCTTTTCCTCAAAGACTAAAGAAGAGAGCTGATGATACCAAGTTCAATAAATTCATGTCAATGTTAAAACAGCTGACCATTAATGTTCTGTTGGTAGAGGCACTAGAACAGATGCCTGGCTACACAAAATTTATGAAGGATCTTTTGACAAAGAAGCGGGCAGCAAGCTATGAACCGGCAGATGATATTCATCATTGCAGTGCAATTGCCACAAGGTCCTTAGTACAGAAGAAGGCAGACCCTGGTGCTTTCACTATTCCTTCCACGATTGGATCTATGAATTTTGCTAAGGCATTGTGCGATTTGGGAACTAGCATCAATTTGATGCCACTATCCGTCTACAGAAAGTTGGGGTTGGGCGACCCTACACCAACCAATATGCGGCTCGTGATGGCAGATAGGTCGGTAAAACGACTTGTGGGTATCTTGAATGATGTGTTGGTGAAGGTGTCTACCTTCATTTTTCCTGTAGACTTTGTGATTTTAGATTGCGAGGTGGATTCTGAAGTTCCCATAATCTTGGGCCGTCCTTTCCTTGCAACATGAAGTGTGCTTATTGACATGAGAGCTAATGAGCTGTTATTTCGGTTGAATGACGAAGTGGTCCATTTTGATGTATGCAAAGCAATGAAGCAGCCCAGCGATATGAATGTGTTCTCTGTAGATGATGTTGAGAAAGAATTATCTGTAGATAAGCTGCTTATTGATGAGCCATTATCTGTTGTGCTGTTGAATTATGAGCGTGAGGAGGTTGAAGAATATGAAGAAACCGCTTGTGCTCTAACAGGAATAAGGTCCTATTCTCATACTCCTAATCAGCCGGACCTTGATCTTAAGAATCAACCATCACCAACAACAAAGACTTTCAGTGAAGAGCCCCAGTGCTAGAATCGAAAGAGCTCCCCGATTATCTAAGGTATACGTTCTTGGGAAGTGGAAATACACTTTCTGTGAGTGTGGCGGATGATTTAAGTGAACAGCACGTAGAGGCTCTCATCTCTGCTCTAAAGAGGTACAAGAGAGCCATTGGTTGGTCTATTGATGATATAATTGGTATCCCTTCTCGGATATGTATGCACAAGAGTCATCTCGAAGAAGATTGCATACCTACAAGTAAGTATCAGCGTCGTCTGAATCCATTCAGAAAACGATGCACCATCTATCTCGATGCAGTCTAAGTAATCGAGATAGCTATGTCGTGCCGCGACAATAAATCAAGCGCTTGGTGGGAGGCAACCCATCGTTTTTAATTGTTTTTGTTGTTTTTGTTTTCTTAGGATTTTGTCGAGCCACAACCAAAACTAAGGCGCTTGATGGGAGGCAACCCATTGTTCTAATCATTTTTGGTTGTTTTTGAGTAAATATAGGTGCAAGAGGTGTAAAAGAGGAGATTGGTTTCAAATTTCGATTTGGAAGTATTGCATGGTGAAGGTGGTAAGTTAGGAATGAAGAAGCAAAAGGCTATGGGTTAGGCATTGCATATGAAAATATAGGCTAAGAACAAGGCAAGACCTATGCAAATCTAGGCCACGAACAAGGCAAGGCCTATACTATGGGTCTCCAAATCCGATTCTAAATGGGTCAAAACCCGACCCAATCTTGTCCTATAAATAAGAACTTAGTCTTAGAACAAAAATGCATTGCCAATCCAACCTAAGCGCCGCCTACCTCTCTAAATTCTCTCAAAAATTTTCCTTTTGCTCTTTTAATTTGCAAGAACACCTTCCGAGGCCATCAACCAAGTAATTACTTCTTTGTTCTTCTTTTATATTCCGTAAGTACTACACTACTACGCCTATAATGAATTGTTAAATCTTGAAATAGTAGTAGTGAGTTGAATGTTCTTGGTTTGTTATGATACATCTAATTGAGTGAAAGAATACATGTGGGTGCTCTTGACTTGGTTCCAACTTGTATTTGATTTTGATACACTGTCATACTTTTGCTGAGTCGACATGGTGAAGTTAATTGCATAATCTTCAAAATTGAATGCTTGAATGTTTGAATGACTCATTCATCGAGATAAAGATCATGATTGAATACAAGTATAAGATGTTGTGATTATTTTCTATAACATAAACTTGATTCAATCTCTACATGGTCGTCTTGTTCCAAAAATGCATTAATCCAAACCCTAAAGGATGGTCAAGATTACATGACATAGAGTTGAAAAGAATAGTTAAAGACAACATGCAAGTATGACTGTGCTGAACATATTGTTGGAACATATCGCCTATATGTATGTCGATGAAGTCTGAGTAATCGACATTACTCACTTAATTAGTTTGTACAAACAAATTAAGTGTGGGGTGGTGCCACTATAGTTTGTTTGTCGATTATATCTTCCGAGATGAAGCTAATATGACTCTATTAAGATCTCAGGTAGAATGGCTTCAAAAAGGACGACAAGGAAAAGAAAAAGCGTCCACCTCACAAAAAGGTAAGAAAAGAGGAAGAAAAGAGCAAGTTGAATCCTCCTCGCTGCAAATACATCGATGCACTCTTGGAATCAGATTTTTCTCATTTATTTTCCACTGAGGACAGTGTGTCCCGTCTAAGTGTGGGGTGCTGGTATTTGTATGCTGTATTTCTTTGCCTACCTACATTTATTTATTTGATTTTTAGTAGTAGTTAAATTTTCAAAAAAAATTTAGATTTTGATGCATAAAATTGTTCTGATAGGCGGCATGGTATTATGACAAGAGTTTGTGCTAAGATCATTACTATTGAGACGTTTAGGCTTCAAGTGTGACTCATTATGTGATAAGTGTGTGGTTTAATTCCTTCATACGTTGGGTCAAGAGTCTATACTGCTCCCAATAAAGTCGACCATGTGCCTTGTGTGTGTGAGATGATAGTATATTCTATGTTTGTGGCTGATGCTAGAACTTGCCTGGTATGTATGTGATTCTTTGGCAACCTGTGATTGTTTACCTTCATTTTATCTACCCATGCACATCATCCTAGATAACCCCCTTTGAGCCTTAAGCCTATTTTCTTTGACAACCTCATATGTAAGCCCAATCCATTTTTTTTCAAGACCATAATTTGATCTAAATTCCTAAGTGCTTTAAATTGCAAAGTCATGTGACAAAATAAGAGGAAATTGGGTGAGAGTAGTGCCTTAAAGTGAATTGGTACTTGAATTCGTTATGAAAAAAGAATGGTTAGTATAGAGGCGTGTTATAAAAAAAAAGGGAAGAGAGAAAAATAAAAAGAAAAATAAAAAGTTAATTCTGTTCAAAATTGAAAAACAAAAGAGGTGAGAAAGGGTGGTAGATTAAAAGAAAGTAGAAAGGTTGTTTGAAAGAAAGCATAAATGGCATAATGTAATGTATTAAAGCGCTTAGGAACATAGTCACTATTTTTGGCCAAAATAGTCCTACCCGTCCCTTAGCCTACATTACAACCTGTAAAAGACCTAGTTGATCCTAAGCTTAACATTCTGATATTTACTGGAGCATTACACTAAGGGAAAGCCTATGGTCAACAATCACAACATATGAATTCTTTGTGAGAGTGAGAGCAAGGATAATCTTATACCCATGTTCGAGATATATGTAATACTTGTGAGTGATTATGGGTGACATATTGTGAGACACGCATGGTTGATGAGTTTTGGGTAGTTGTATATGAATCTTTGTGCCTTAAATTTTGAATACGAATTAACCATCATCACGAGTCTATATTAGAGGTTGAATTGTTTCTAGAAGTGATCAGAAAACTACTCTTTGTTAATAATTGTCGTGCTTGTCTTGATGAATATTTTGTGTTGTTACTGCGAAATCCTAAGTGGATGTTTAGAAGGACATGATATTTTGTTCGAGGACGAACAGAGCTTTAAGTGTGGGGTGTTGATGATAGGCGTATTTACACGCCTAAAGTGCTATAATTTACCCATATTTTAGCTAAGTTTTGAGGACAAAATATATAACTCATGCACTTTTAGTCCTTTTTCCTGTAAGCGAGCTAACAAACATGATTAGCAAGTTTTCAGGTATAAATGATGAAGATTTCAGCATTTTATGGATAACTTGACGCCAAAGAAAGCTTCACGAAAGGAGGAAAGAAAAGCTTGGACGCCTAAGGACTAAAAGTGACGCATGGAAAACCTGTCCCGGGCAAAAACAACATTTCTCAAGACTTTGGGGATCAACAGTAACCGATTAGGATTAGGATAATGATGCAGTAATTTGTTAGGATTAGGATAAGTACGCAATAGCCTAGTAGGAATAGGATATAGGTATTATAAATACCCTATTTTTCTGCAGCTTTTTAAGAATCAACTCATTCATAATACACATTCGAATTCTCATTCATCTTTATACTTCTTCCATCAATTACTTTCAAAACAATTCACTTCATATATTTGAATTCTAAATTTTCACGACAAGAGAAACTCTATTTGCAAGGAACTCACACCACAAGCACTACCAAACCATACTACACGTTCTATCTTTATTTTGGTATAATGATAATGACTATTGTGATTTTCGTCGCACTCATGAATAGATAAACTTCTCTGTTGGGGTTATGGAAGCCTTATGAGCTACTGTCTATTGCTATGAGTTTGTGAATTCGTGACACGTATGCTGCTTATATCATTATTCTCTTCATCATAATCTAAATTCTTGTGGTTGCAAACATATAGAATACACCATATAGCATTAACTTGTTCGAAAGAAAAGTTACATGTCTGGAAAAGAGATAATGTCAAGGTAATAGGGAACCAACCCCTGTTAAAACGTTAGTGCCGTAACTGGATTAACCGCTTGGAGAATTTGTACCGTTAGATACGCTTTAAGCTCGAAAGAGTTAAAGTGAAATAATCCTTGATGGTCGAAAGACACCTGGATTTACCATAGAATACAATTCTCTATAAGCACATGCATGTCTGAATTCTGCATAACTCATAGTCAATAGATACGCGCAACTCAGAAGGTGGAAATAACCCCAGCTCTCAATTCTCATTGATCAAAACCAACCAAACAATCCGTTTTACTCTTCTATTTTCTGTTCTTACGATATTATTTTGTTACTCACGCTACAATCCCCCCTTTTTACGAAACTTTCACCAAAATTCTAATAATCTTTGCTTACTTAGTGACCAAGTATTCTCTGTGGGATTTGACACCCAACCCAGTTGGGTTCTATATTTGACAACGACCGCTTACACTCTTACGAGAGCTGTAGTTTGAGCATTATCAGCTATCTCAAAAATTCGATAGGAGTAGAAGATTTCCAACCCTTGGGAATTTTTGACGCAAACATATGTCGATGGAACAGACCACTTTATGACTCCAATTTGCCGAACAGAAGTACTGAGCAAAATCAGTATACTTGGCTAACAACTCTAGATTACGGGGCGAGAGACCTAGGCTAATAATAAGACAAAGGCCAACGCAAAGATTATTGGACCCACCGAGGGTTTCCTACGTATCCCAACCAGAGGAAAGGGAATCAGGTATGCGTAGTTCATCAGATTGGACAATTAACGATTAACTAATAAATTGACCCTAACTTAAGAGACACAACCAAAAACAAACGAATAAAAACTTTTTGGATTTTCAACTAGACATTTCAACTAAGACTTACACCACCAATTATGAAAAAAATCTTTTTGGTATTTTTTTTTGACAAATAAGTAGAAAAGGCAAACAAAACCCTCTTTTTTTATTTTTTTTGTTGAACTTACGGTACCTTGAGAAGATAAATGCAAAACGTAAAAAAAATCTTTTTGAGTTTTTGAATCATGAAGAACAAAAGCCATAATGAACTCTAAAATAAACTTCGACACTCCTTTTGATTCATTCTTTTTGACTTTTTTTTTTCCTACGCACCTTACTCCTAACAAATGCTTTTTTTTTTCAAATCAGTTCGTCAAATGACCATGTTACCCTTAAATATGCAACAGTTAGCACGTAGGGATGCTTTAGAGGTGAGTCTCCTACAAATGGTCATGTGGGTCCCGCTAGGTCTCCGTATGATGCATATAAGCATGACCTAAAGGCTGACCTACATTGTGGTTCACTAACAAGGCTGTTTGGGGGAGCGTATGGTCGATAGTGGCTGCTTTGCTTTCCACCTACTCCATAACATCGACGGCTCCCCCCTAAAATAAGGGTGACTCAACTAGAGGTCGTGTACAAGACATGTACTATGGACTTGTTGCAGAAAAAAGGCCTGGGGATAGACACATGATGCCAGATATAAAAGCGGTAAAACATAGGATAAATGCTTTAAACAAAGAGCACGAAAAATGCACAAAAAGTGATAACAATAATATAAACAAAAATCACAAACAATGCTTATACATTCGTAATGCCAAACAAAGCCGATACGACTCCATAATAAGCTCGAATTCAAAAAAGTCCCCAGCAGAGTCGCCAGAGCTATCACACCCCTTTTTCGTATTCCAAAAGATTAAATTTTAAGTTCGAAAGGGTTTTTATTATCAAAGTGATGAAAAATAAAAAATTGTTTCTAAAAAGGATTATTTATATTTTTTTATTCAAAGTCTCCACTTGGCATAATCCGGTGTGCCAAGTCACCTTTGAAAAATCCTTTTCAAAATAATTTGACTCTTTAAGACTGGTTTGCGAACAGAGATTTCGGCTAAAGAATTCTGTTGATCGAGTGGAAGGTGTTAGGCATACCTCGATCCCGTGTTTGACCACGGTCGCTTGGGGGAACGTATCGGCTAACTTTGACACTAAGAATGTATAAACCACATAAAACACATAAAAAGTAACAAACACGTCAAACAACAATCCAAAACCAAAATAATACTGTTCAGTCCAATTATACAGTCCAAAAATAAAAACATACGGAAAGGTAAAACCTATTATATTCTAAGCTAGTCCTAAACTAAACTCCAACCCGCTGCCTCGGGCCTTCGTCACGAACGTCCTTTGGGTACAAAATACTTCGGGGCATTCCCCAGTGAATAAACACAAATACCTCGAGGCATTTCCCAGCCAAATGAATACACTTTAGTGCGAGAAAATCAAACTATTTAACAAAATCTCAAATATTCAAACGAACGAGTCCTAAACTTTGCTTACCCAACCTACATTCGCCTATTCATTTCAACGCCATTTAATGAATCAAAATAAATTAATGATTGCTTTTATCAATGTCAATTCCAACCACCCACGTTGGCTTTTATTTTTTATCAATTACACCAACTACTCCTATTCATTCCATGTATCATCGAAAACACACCGTGAAGCACAAAATCATGACATCATAACATCAACAAAATCGCTCTTTGACCAATATTATTCGATGAGATAAAGAAAACCCGCCTCCGACAACCTCGACTTAAGCCCCAACGACAAATCTGTCTAGCTTAGTATTTGGAAAATTGAAATCCGAAGTCTGATTCAAATAACCAATTCGCAAAGCGGTTGAATCCACACAAAATACTAACACCAATGTGAATTCGGACTAATTTTGAGAAGGAAACAGGACTGATGGACCGTCTGTCGGTGGGTCTTGCCAGACCGACAATGAATGGTGACAACGACGTTTACCGGTGGCGGGCCGACGTATTTCTGGCGAGAAATTCGCCGACAACCTTTTAATTTTCCCGCCTTTATCTCTCTGTGTACTCCATTTCTCTCTCACTCAATCTATTCTCTCTCTTATTTTTCTCTTCTTTTCCATCCAGATCTCTCCATTTCTCTCTCACTCCAACCATCTCTCCATTTCTCTCTCACGTTCTCTCTCCGATCTCCATTTTTCTCACAGGTGTGTATGTGCGTATGGTGTTCTGTGTAGAAGATGAGAATGAAATTGTCTTCTATGAAATTTTGGTGTGTGTGATGTCTATGTATGTTGTTCTTCTTTGGGGGATCAGTGAGAGGATTTTGTGTGTGATGAAAAAAAAAATAAACGTGATGAATGCGTGCAGGTGTGTTTTCTGTTAATTCCCCAAGAAAATGGGAACAAAAATGGAGGTGCTTCTTTAGTGAAATTGGGAATTTTTGTGGTGAGCTGAGTGTGATTTTTTGTGTCTGTGTGTGCTCTTTTTTTGTATTTGTTGGTGAAAAAGTTGTGAGGTCAATGATCTGTGTATGGTGATGACCCCCGTTTCCCTTGGAGAAGAAAAATAAAAAATTTCCCTTTCCAGTCAGATCCCTTGCTTTTTTAAAGGAATTTTGGATTCTTTTCTGTGAGGTGTACCCGTGGGGCCCACCTCTTTTTGTGTATATCTATTATTTGTTTTTGCCTTTGTGGACAAGAAATGGAGGGGTGGTGAGGTGTTGTTTTTTAATTGGAGGGATAAGGGTTAGGTGTCTTCTTTTAATTGAAGAGGGTTGTTAGGATGTTAAAAAGAATAAAAGTTTGTTAGGGATTTTGTTGAGAGTTTTTTTTTTTTTTTGTATTTTTTGTGGGATGTAATTACATGGGTGAGGGTATATGGTAGGATAAGGTAAAAAATGGGCAAGAAGTGCTATGGGAAGGGACAAAATTATGTGTCTACAGAGTGAATGTAATAGATTGGAGTAAATTTCATTATGGTCACTTAGCTTTGTGTTTATTACGCAAAAGTCACTTTTATTTCATTCATTACTCAAAAGTCATTTTACTTTGTTGTGGCCATCACAAAAGTCTATGGCCGGATTTTACAATAATCCCACCGAAAAAAATATTGTGACAACTTTAATTTATTCTTAATTTTAATTTAAGAGAATATAATATATTACCCATATCTTGACCCTTTTTATGTGTGCCCAACCCATTTTCCTTTTGAATTATATTTTATGAAACATTTTCATAATATTGCATTCATCTTCCAAAAAAGTGTGAAAAAGAGTAATAAACAAGATAAATTCTTCAAAACACATAAAATAGAAATACATGTATGATATTATTATTTTTAAGATTATTTTTGTTCTTTGAAGATAAATCAACATGCTAAAGATTGTTTTAAAATAAAATCTTTTTTAGTTTTGTCATCGAATAAGTATTGTCAAAATTTGTACAAATAATGTTATTGGCAGTTGTGTTAATAAAAGTCATAAAATATAAGTAATTTAATAGATAAAAGAATTATTGTATATTTAATTTTTATATTTATCAATTGAATTAATTAAACAATATGTAATTTATCAGAAACTGAATATTATAATAAAAAACTTCTAAGAGAATTAACCGATTAGTCAAATAATTAAAAGCACAAAGACAAACTCAATAAATAGAGTAGTTTATCATATGATTATTATATACCGAATGCAAAGGCCCAAGTGGCAAGAAAAAAAAAGTAATTTTACCAACTACATGTCACAATTTTAGATGAGAAAAATAATTTACCAACCACATGTCATAATTTTAGAGGATTTAAAAAAAATTATCATAATCTTATCAACTACATGTCATAATTGTAGAGGAGAAAAATAATTTACCAACACATGTGTCAATTTTAGAAGATTTTAAGAAAATTAAAACTGCCATAGCATCATTGTGAGGACTACCAAATTTTGGTATCCTTCCTTATATATAAGTATAATTTTAGTTTAATAAGAATATCAACCAAATTTTTTTTGTGTGTGAAAATAGTCTTCAGTAGGTAGCCTAATCTATTAAGAAGTTGGTATTCTTCTATTATATAATCCATAAGGAAAATTGGGTTTGACAGATATAAAAAAGGTCAAGATATGAGTAATATATTATATTCTCTTAAATTAAAATTAAGAACTAATTAATGTTGTCACATTACTTTTTCGGTGGTATTATTGTAAAATTCGATCATAGTGACGTTTGTGATGACCGGAGTAATGCAAAATGACTTTTGTATAATGAATGAAAGAAAAGTGACTTTTGTGTAATAGACATAAAATTAAGTGACCATGGATGAAATTTACTCGATCAAATGGTATCTCTAATCAACTTTTTCAGAAGTATTCGTTGAGGTTAAAATATTTTCTAAGTTTATTGTTATTGTTTTTCAGCTATGAGTAGCTTGAAAGGGCTACAACATACTAGAATTACGGAAAAATTAACTAAATAAACTTATTAGATTGCTTATTACAAGTTATAGCAACTCTTTTTAGTTTTCAAGTTATAGCAATTTTCATTTAAAACAAATATTTAAAGATGTCTTTTTCATTTTTTAAAAAGGCATATCAAAATAATTACAGAAAATAAAAATAAAGATTTAATATAACTAATCCACAATATTCCTTCCTTAAATGTAGTTAACCTAAATAATTGATATTAATCTCATCCCCAAATCTCTCTAACCGTAAATTTTTCCTCCTATTTTAATGCCTCCATTAAGAGTTTCAATCTTTATACACTTTTATCTTTTTTTCAACATGATTTACTATTCCAGTAAATCAATTTCAGATTTTTTTTTTCGTTTTATGCAACTTTTGAGATTTTTTTTGAAAGAAAAGCAAACATAAGTTATTGTTGTGTTATTAAAATATAAATTTTGATTATTTGCATTCAATCATGATACGTCATGGAGGGAAATAAAATTCGTCAGCTATGTTATATTATTTAGTAAATTGATATTTTGAAATCAAACGAATTTAAAAGAATTTTTTTTTATTTTTTTCGTATATTGATAAAATGTTGAATTTTGTAAAATTTGTTATTGTATGTTTATTGGTTGCATGATCAAAGCAAGAATTATATAATAGTTTTTGAAACAGGTATACCTAGGGACTTTGGTATTGACGAGATTATGTATGATGTAAGTACAAACTACAAAGGATTAGTAGAAGCAATTGCAATACAATTAAGGATAGACACAACTTTAAAGAACAAAAACAAGATGATGGTGAGATAAGTGAAAATGATGTGACTGGCAATGTTACGAGCAGACTTGGTGACCCGAAGATTTTGAGAGACATTGTTAGTTCAACTGTCCCTAAAAATACAAGGCATACATAGACATGGATATTGTATTTTGATATTTTTTTATGCTCATTATTGTTGTCTTTCTATGATTGTTGGTATGAAAAAAGTTTAGTTTTGATATTTAAGCAATTTTTTATTCAATGTTATGCTAATTTAATAGTTGTTTTCACATCGTTGAATAAATTGGATATCAATTAAGTTTGTGTCAACTAGATGTACTGCAATTTTTCTTTATAAATCTTGATTCATTTTTTTTCAATATGAAAGATAACTATGTTCATTAAATATTAATTTAATACAAAAGTAGATGAGATAGAATTTTGATTCAAAGAGATAAACACATAGTGTATGGAATGAGTATATATATATATTAGTATCACCTAAAGTGAATATCGCAATCCATAAATATCAATTTATATATCTATTTTATAAAAATGTGACATATAAAAAAATACTTTATAAACTGATTCCATTCAATTTATAATCTTAAATATATCTTCTTAATTGAATATCACGATCGCATTATACTCATTCCATATAAATATAACATGTAAGAAATTATTTTATAAACCTTGAATGGAATATTGATATTATACAGGTTTCATACACGAAATAATTCAAAAAATACAAATTTGTATATTTATTTTATACACAAAACAGTTTAATAAGTATATACAAGATAATTTTCACCATATTATTCTTATGAAAGATTTCGATCTACATTCAAATCCTTATTTATATTATTACCAACACAAATAACTGATTATTTGATATTTTTTTAAAATATCCATTAACATATCTTTTATTGTTATAATGTATGTAATTTGTCTTTATAATGTCAAATATGATATGTGATAATTAATTTGAATGCAATAATTACTGTTGCAAAAAGATAACATAGGATGATCAAAACATATACATATTAACATGAACTAAATAATAATTTATATAATATAAATTATCAAAGAATAAAATGTGTGCAAGCAATAATTAAGTTGACTTATATATTTCATAAACTTGCAACTTCTTCAATTGATCAATTGGATTAATTTGCTAGAGAACAATATATATCAAATAGAAATCTGAATAAATAAATTTATATTGGTATACATAATATTCCTCACTGTTAGCATACGAAACTTGTGATTGAAATAACTCCAAACCCAAGTGGAAATAATGTGCATTGACACCTCTACAATAGAAACGAAAAAAGAAAGGCATGTTTCTAGATGGTCATAAACTATTTCACCATGTTTACATGAAAATTGAGAGATTGCACGTTTTTATGAAAAAAAATGCAAAAAAGCATATAAATCTATAGATGCACGTCTTTTGATTTCTTTATTTTATGAGCGAAAATTTCATCTTCATAATCAGAATCTAAAGCTTGTTCAACAACCTTTTTCTCTTTATCAACCATCTTATATTGTGGAATAACAACCTTTTTTGACACTGAATAACTATTCATGTTGAGTTGAGGTTTCTTCAAGGATGGTGAATTTTTTAAAAAATCAATTTTGACCGACAAAATTTCGCTTTGATTATGCGAAATAGACTCACATTCCATTACCTTCTTCTTGTTCTTTGATAATAGAAAAGGGGTAAAACACCCCAAATTAAATGAGAGTCTAGATAGAATAATCAGACTATTTTCTTGTATTAATCTAAGGGTTTTTCTATTAGGAGTAGGATCAAATTTGCATTTTTCTGACATGTTTTAAGAAAAAAAATGCAAACTAAATTGAAGAACTCTTAATCCAAGTGTATGAGTGACTGTTGGAAAACCCAAACGGATGAGTGAATGTTGGGAACCCAACTTCATACGCATGAGAATTAAAAGGAGATAAAAAGACGATGAGAAAAAAATATTGTAAAGAGTGAAGAGTTTTATCGGTAAAGAAACACTGTATAATGTGATAAAAAATGTAGACAGTAAGTTAATTATTAAAGTAAATAAAAAATAAAAAATCAAGTATCAACGTAAAAAAAATATATTTACCATATTTGAGTCCTTAAATTATGAACAAACTTTGAAACTTAATTATGATTAGTAAAAAATCATTAATACCAAAAATATAACTTGTCATAATTATGAAAAGATTTAATGAAGAGTGATGAATATTACATGCTATAAATACAGAAATAATATGAACATTAAGTATTAAAAAAATGATTTTTGGATATTTAAGATTTTTTTTTCTAAAAAGTTGCTTTAAGTTGCAATTATTTCTTTAGTCTAGTAATTAATGAAAAATAATGCTATAACTTGTAATAAACAATCTAATAAGTCTATTTAGGATAATTTACTGTAGAATTATTGTAGAGAGCTCTAGAGTAGATCCATTGAATTATAGACGCAATCCACTTTGGCTCTGTGTTTTAGTGAAGTTGAGCCAAAATTCTACAAGGATGTAGGTTATAATTTTTGCATTCATTCAATCTGAAAGATTTTCACGTACAAATCTCTTGCACAATACTTTTTGCTTTACAATTTTTAAGTCTGGTAATTGTTGGAACACATTTTGTTGAATTGAATCTTCAATTGTTCCATATATTTAGTGAACTTAGTTAAAATTTAATTTACGCAAAAATTGTTAGAGACTTAATTCACCCTCCTCCTCTTGTGTCTATTTTGGAGTTAGGTCTATCTCTTGATATTTTGAAAGTTTCGTAAAATGTCTTTTGCAATAACACTACCAGAGGGACATTCTTACACTAGGAAAAAATTAGGACTGTGCTCACTTTACAAAATTATTTTGCCAAATACCTACTTAATTTCTTTTCAATTTAATTTTTAGGGTTAGGGTCTAAAAAGTTGTAAAAGTGGGATCCACACGTGGGCCAAGGGGCCTTTTCATCATTTTTAAAACTTTGAGAATTAAATAAACTACATCTAACATCCTCCACTTCTTTCAATATTAAATAAAATATTTTCTCTCTCTACTTTTCAACTTCAACTCTCCTACTACTCCCAAGAATTTTCTCCTAAACGCCATTTTTCGTTTTTCTTTTTGTCCAGCGGCAAAGGGTTCATTTTTTAGTTGTAAGGTAAGATAAAATCAACATTTGATTATTTGTAGATCCATTTTATCAATTTTTATTGTTAACCATTTTGTAGTGATGTTGTATAGGATTTTTTTTTGAACGTGGTTGATTAAATAGTTAAAATATGAGAATTTTATAGGTAATTAGTTTGATTCCGAGGCAATGGTTGAGTTTTGATTCGGCAGGTTTGACAGAATTTTTTGTCGATCATGGTATTGAATTTTGAAATTTTTGTTAAGGAGTTTTGCTTTATTTCTGGTATTTTTTTAGCATTACAGTGTTGAATGGTGGGATAATTGTTAATTTATGAGTTATTTTGGCTATTTGACTCGAGTAGTGATCTGTTTCTGTCTGTAGATTTGTGGTCTATGAAATAACAATACCCTAGATTGAAATTAATTTTTAGGTGTATGAAATTCTTTTAAAATATGATTGATGAAATAGTGAAAATTGAAAGATTAATAGATGATTAGTTTGATTTGTAGCAATAGTTGAGTTTTGATACCGCATGTTTGATTGGAATTTTTTCATTCATCACCTTGTTGGATTTTGGTCCAGTTCTAGTATTTTTGTTTAATGAACAATTTGGGGTAATTCTTAGTTATTTTGGCTTTTTTTATTTGAGCATTAAATTATTTCTGTTAATAAACTTGTGGTCTATGAATTGACAATGACAAAATTATTTTTAGGTGTAGATTTTGTTAAAGAAATGGATCAAAAAGAATCGGTGTTAAACACACAGTTGATACCGCATCAGAATTCTAGCAGTAGAAAAAAAAGAAACGAGACAGTTGAAAATGCCTCTAAAAGGAAGAAAAATAAAGCGGAAAAGTCGGAATCAGATTCGGAGTTAAAAAGGATAAATAGATATGTCGATGAGTGTAGTGATGATGTTGCTGAGGGTAGTAGTAGTGATGATAGTGAAGGGAGTGAGGTTATTGAAAAAATAGTGCTAATGGAGATAATGATCCCTTATTCATGCCATTTTATTCAAGGTACATTTCCGTGGTGTGGTATGACCTTCAAACTATAATGGACGAGATTGGATCTATCCTGACGAAGATATCAGTTAGATCAAGAATGACTACATATTGAGAATTTTAGCAAATTTTTGTCGACCATAATTTGAAGAAAAGATTCAAGCGATCCTATTTTGGACACTTGAGAAACTTGTCGCAACATCTTAAATTCAATGGACAGATGGTCCATTATTTGCTGTTGCGACATGTTAAGAATGATAAAATGCGTCATGAGATGTGGTTTTGTAATAAGCTTGCTTGTTTTGGCTTAAAGGAGTTTTGTTTGATCACGAGATTGAACTGCTCATCACACCCTAGTGAATTAAAATTAAAGAAGGTGTTAGAGAAGGAGGAGAATTTTTTCTTTAAGGTGACGAAAAATAAAAACATTACGACGACCAACTTTTTACAGTTGATTAGAAGAAATAAGATGAACGAGGAGCAGAAGTTTAAGCGTTGTTTATTGTGGTTCTTGCATACCATGTTGCTTGCAAAAGATTCGAGGAAGTTTGTCGACACAAAACTGATTCAGATGGTGGATTCTTTGAGTTTCTTCGAGAGTTATCCATGGGAAAAAGAGACATTTCAATTGACCATGGATTATCTACAGAAGAAAAGTGATCTAAAGAAGCAGAGGGAAGTATCCGACGAGAAGGAGAAGGCATCCTATGCTCTATTCAAATTTCCTTGGGCATTCATGGTATGTACCATTAATCCTTTAGTTAGTTTATCATAGATTCTTGTATTATATATACTCTGTCATAGACTCCGAGTCATTTTTTCACTGTTGTATTGCTTATAAATTTGGATCTACGAGGCCATTTCCTCATCTTGAAAATTTTGCTGGAAAATCAATGGATGAGCCCCTTCCCATTCCCTATATCCTTTGATGTCACACTACAAAAAATGACAAGATAATCGAAGGCGACCCATTCAAGTATAAAGGAAAAGTTACCGAGGTATGAACTTATTTTTTATTATGCAATAATACTACTGTTGTATTGAATGTTATGTAATTGTTAATTGATTTTTTGTAGAACGTGCACCTGTACATCATCCCTACTGTTCATGAGATGAAAATGAATTACATGGTTACGTTTAATCCAGATATGAATGAGGTGAACAATAATGTCCTCAATGGCTTGAAGAAAGATTTACAAAGGGTGACTGTCCTTACTTCAAATGGGAATAGTGATGATGACAGAGATTTAGGTGGTAACCCCATTAGAGTACGCATTGGTGATGATGCTTCTCCGAGCACCTCAAAAATTATAGTGGACATCTCTGTCGATGGGGATCTTTATAAGCGTTTTGCATGCTCGAGAAAGCCGTGTTGGATATTGCTGCGTATATAAAAAAGAAAAGACTGAAGAAAAAGAAAAAAATGAGCAACAACATGAGCGAGGTAACTTCATTTAATAATTGGCATAGTTAATGAATTTTTAGCTGTAAATATTAGTAACATTTTATAATATGATGTAGTACATGTGGACCTTCATGAAGTGGAGAGGAGTGAAGAGGATGAAAAAAAAAAGCAAAATAGGTGAGCTGGCCACCGTTGTGGAGGAAAAGAAAAAAAAGAAGAAAAGAAGGATGAAGAAGAAGAAGAAGAAGAAGAAGAAGAAGATGAAGAAGAAGAAGAAGAAGAAGAAGAAGAAGAAATGGAAGAAGATAAGAGCGAAGAAGAAACTGAAAAAGAAGCAGTTGCAGATGAAGAAGAGTAAGATAAGAATGAAGAAGATGATGAAAAAGGAAGAAAAAGCTAAAAAAGAAGCAACAACAGATGATGAAGAAGAAGAAGGTGAGAAAGAAGAAGAAACTGAAAAAATAGCAGCAACTGATGGAGAAGAAGAAGCTGAGAAAGAAGCAGCAGGGGAAAAAAACAAAAAGTTGGGGAAGAAAAGAAAGCTGAGAAAAAAGTAGCAACAAATGTTGCAAAAGGAGGAGAAAAAGGTGAGAAAGAAGATGGAAAAAATGTTGAAGAATTAGGCAAAACAGCCGAAGATGGAAAGAAAGAAGCAGCAGAAAAAAAAGAAGGAAAAGACAAAAAAGATGGACAAAAAGAAGAAAAATAAGAAGTAGGCAAAAAATATGTGGTCATGAATATCGTTGATAAAATCAATAATAACATTTGTGATAATGAGAAAAAAGACATCTAAATGCTAATATTATTAAAGTTTAAGACTTCTTTTTATATTTGAGAAATAAGGGTGTTGAATGATTTGTTGTTAGGATATGACAAACATTCTTTTATTTTATAAAAGTTGTTATGATTCTGCACTAAATCTGTTTTTATCAAACTGTATTTTTGTATGAAATTTGAATATGCATTGTATTGTCATAACTGATACAGTGTATGGTTGACATCATAGAATGCATATTTAATCTTTCATATTTTGCTAGCATAGTCTATCCTTACTATGCTACTTGATTTTAAGTTGATGTGTAGTTTGATCAACTATGATTCTATGAAAAATAGTATTAACATTATAGAAAAATAGAAGTATTTTTATTTATTCAATCTCACTACATCCATATTACACCTTTCCAAAGAATGAATACTAGCATTATACCACATAATATCATTGTTTTAATTGATCCCTCTCTTTGGTCAAAACCAATTATTATTTTATTTGATCCCTCTCTATTTGGGTTTCTTGTAGCAATACTTTCAAGTGATCCCTTTGTTCTCGGACTTCTTTGAGTAAAATCATGAAGAAATATCTATTTTCTTTGTATTCTCAGAGCCTTTGTAGTAGATTAAATTTTATCACACCGTAAAAATTTGATGTCTCGAGTCCCAGACTCAACGTTGGTGGACTGCTTGGAGGTGATACCCCATCAAGCCATTTAAAAAATGAGCATACGCTATTATCCTAGAAAAAATAATAATTACATAACGATTTACTTAATTTTAAAAAAACATACACGACTCATCGTCGCAATTGCACAATTATAAAATTTACGACCTAAATTTGAGACCATATGTAACGTCCTCAAGACAGTCGCATTTTCACAATAAAAAATTAGAGTCTTTTTAGAATTGAATGTTTGAGATGCTTGAGACATTGTATAATTTTAAAATAAAAATAAAGTGGATGAAATAAAATAATGAGGGATGGGGGACTTTATATATGAAGTAAAAAGAAGTGTTAACATTGAAGGAGTACAAAATTAGCCTTTGTTACCATTGATACAATAATTGTGTTTTTTGAATTGTTGGTGACACTTAATAGAGTGTCATCGATCATTACCTATGTCAATCATCAATGAGATATTAAATTTACCGTAGACACTCGTAATTGATGGACCCTCAATAACATGTTTAAAAAGAAAATAATTAAGTAAAAAATATACTTGTGCTTTGATGGTCCATCGATTCATTTGGTCTACTGTAGACTTACATTGTAGGTCGCTCATCGATTGATCTCTGGATCATTTTTAGATCTCGTAGATGTATGACAGCGCACACGCAAGTGTACGTGGTCTACCAAGTAATATAGTGGCCTTTAAGAAAGCCGAATATCAATCCCACAGGGACTTGTTCTAACAACTATTTTATTTCAATTCACAATTTAGATCAATCTAGTGCAAGCATAACAAAATAAGAGTTTTGAATATTTGTAAACTAAAGTAAAGGAAGCATATGTAAAATAAAGGTCTTGAGATAATAAATAGGAGAAAGCCCAGGGTTAAAGCACTTCGAACAATAATACTATGTTATTTAACTTCATTCGTTAACCTTCTTATCTTGGTTGTTGATTCGTAGGGTTAATTGCATGATCATGGTCTCCCAACCTCTTCCCTAATTTGGATATTACAACTACATATTTGAGCGGGGATGTAATAATCCAATTAAGTTCTTTAAGCTATCATCCTACATGTGAATCAAGTAAGGATTCTAGGTATATCCCTGTCCTAGACGTTAATTCAAATTCCTTATTTCATACAAGAATAAGAATCCTACTTTGTTCATTCCCACGTTCTATCTCCTTATTCCCTCTCCCGAGATCACAAGGTTGATAATATATGTATTCTAAGGGTGATCAATCCTCAAAATGATTAAAACAGGAATAAACAAGCAATCAAATATGATAAGCAAATTAAACAAAATTAATTCAAAACAATAGTAGTCATGTTCTTGTCTTTAACCTCGGAAAGGGAGTTTTTAGCCACTAATAGTCATAATCATCATCCAAATAATTATATGAAGGATCAAAACCATAAAGAAGCTAAATTAAAGAATGAAAAACCTAAAAATAAAGTTGTAGTAGTCCCCTCTCTTCTCCAAGTTGTCCAAAGATGTCCAAAACATGTTTTAATATGTTTTATTTATAGTAAACCAATCATAAGCCGTGTAGGAATAGGATTTCATGTTATCATTTTATATCTGGGCACAAATTTCCCTCTTTTGAGCTTCATCCCATCGCGCTAGAATGCCCATCGCTATAAGCTCACGGCGCACCATAATCGTGTTGAGCTACTGGAAATTGATAATTACTGATTGCTTCTTTTCTGCGATGCACCACCATGCTTATTGCTATTGGCACTGCAAAACACCTTTAATTGTGGTGAGCTCCCAGGCGTCCTCTTCTCGTCATGTTTTGTCTTGTGCTTTCATTGGTCCACCTCAAGCTTTTGTGTGATGTTTCCACTCATTTTACAACCTTGTATACATCCATATACCACCATAATCAGTTCTTAAAACATCCTACATAATAATACACAAGGATTAGAGATTAAATTAACACAATATCAAGAACGACGAACTCAAAACACGAGCTAAGACTAAGCTTGCTCTTGTTGAACATTAACTTATTATTTTGACTCTTGGTTGGATTCAATTGACCAACACACATTATAAACTAGTTGTTCCATTTATAAACATACAAGTAAACCATTTGGAAATCATTGAACACACTAGAACCCATCAAGATAGATTAGACAAGCACCTAGCTCAAGCTAGTAACACTAGTTTCCTCGATTGAACTCTAAGTTTCCCATTAAGTACAAACTTGTTTGAAAACACCTTTACACATTGTAATCACATCCTTGAACTCTTATATGCTTGTTTATATCATCATCACACATAAAGCACACAAATTGTCCTCTAAACAAGGCTAAATAAGCTAGAATAGCAACACTAGAGTACATAAATACACCCAACATCATCACCCCACACATAAAGACTTGTTCATCCTTGAACAACTCTTAACTCTAAGCATCATAAGATGAGGAAAATCTACACTTCTACTATATGTAAGACACTCAAGCTAGTACTTTAATAATTAAACAGAATGCAAGTTTCTACAGTAAGTATGTTATATACCTAATTAAAAGCTCATGAACACAACTCCAAAACATCCTAGCCTCAAGAATGGACTCAACAAATGGAAAACTTAAGCATATTGCTCAATCAAGGACCTTATACAAATCACCCACATTCATTAAACATGTGCCCCTTATAACAAAAGAGTTACCCATATAATCACTCACATCAAAGCATCTTATAACATAATAGGTACAAAAATCAAATTTGACTCACTCTCATAAACAATTTACAAGTTGCACTAGATGAACCACAGGCTTGCCCTTAGTGTAGTGCTCCACTAATATTAGAATGTTAAACTTACGATCAAATAGGTCTTTTCGGGTTGTAATACAGGCTAAGGGACGAGTAGGAACAATTTTTGAATAATGACTATCTTCCGTAAGAGCTTTAATACACTACATTACACATTCAATTCAACTCTAACAACCAAATCACACCTTTTTATTTTCCCTATTATTTTATTTTTACTCCATCTTATTAAGATCATTCACGAACATGTTTTAATATGTTTTATTTATAGTAAACCAATCATAAGTTGTGTAGGAATAGTATCTCACGTTACCATTTTATATCTGGGCACAGATTTCTTGCTTTTGAACTTCATCCCGTCGCGCTAGAGTGCTCATCGCTATAAGCTCACGACACATCATAATCGTGTTGAGCTACTGGAAATTGATAATTATTGATTGCTTCTTTGCTGCGACGCACCACCATGCTTATTGCTATTGGCACTGCAAAACACCTTTAATTGTGGTGAGCTCCCAGGCTTCCTCTTCTCGTCATGTTTTGTCTTGTGCTTCCATTGGTCCACTTCAAGCTTTTGTGTGATGTTTCCACTCATTTTCCAACCTTGTATACATCCATATATCACAATAATCAGTTATCAAAACATCTTACATCATAATACACCAAGGATCAGAGATCAAATCAACACAATATCAAGAACGACGAACTCAAAATACGAGCTAAGACTAAGCTTGCTCTTGTTGAACATTAACTTATTGTTTTGAATCTTGGTTGGATTCAATTGACCAAAACACATTATAAACTAGTTGTTCCATTTATAAACATACAAGTAAACCATTTGGAAATCATTGAACACACCAGAACCCATCAAGATAGATTAGACAAGCACCTAGCTCAAGCTAGTAACACTAGTTTCCTTCATTGAACTCTAAGCTTCCCATTAAGTACAAACTTGTTTGAAAACACCTTTACACATTGTAATCACATCCTTGAACTCTTATATGCTTGTTTATATCATCATCACACATAAAGCACACAAATTGTCCTCTAAACAAGGCTAAATAAGCTAGAATAGCAATACTAAAGTGCATAAATACACCCAACATCATCACCCCACACATAAAGACTTGTTCATCCTTGAACAACACTTAACTCTAAGTATCATAAGATGAGTAAAATCTACACTTCTACTATATGTAAGACACTCAAGCTAGTACTATAATGATTACACAAAATGCAAATTTCTACAGTAAGCATGTTATATACCTAATTAAAAGCTCATGAACACAACTCCAAAGCATCCTAGCCTTAATAATTGACTCAAAAAATAGAAAACTTAAGTATACTGCTCAATCAAGGACCTCATACAAATCACCCACATTCATTTAACATGTGCCCCTTATAACAAAAGAGTTTCCCATATAATTACTCACGTCAAAGCATTTTATAACATAATAGGTATAAGAATCAAATTTCACTCACTCTCATAAAGAATTCACAAGTTGCACTAGATGAACCATAGGCTTGCCCTTTGTGTGGTGCTCCACTAATATTAGAATGTTAAACTTACGATCAAATAGGTCTTTTAGGGTTGTAATGCAGGCTAAGGGACGAGTAGGGACTATTTTGGAATAATGAATATCTTTCCTAAGAGCTTTAATATACTACATTTCACATTCAATTCAACTTTAACAACCAAATCACACCTTTTTATTTCCCCTATTATTTTATTTTTACTCCATCTTATTAAGATCATTCACAAAAACTATGGTAGGAGTAGTCTATGCATAACTCATTCAATTTGAACAAATTTTTGTTCTTTTCATTACTCAACTTCTCACCACAACACATAATAATTCTTTTGAACACCAATAGGCATCACTTTAGGGCTTCAATTTCAACTTTTTCTTCTTTAATTTCACATTCCTCAACTCAATTTTTTACTAAAGCACTTAGGAGCTTTGGATCAAATTAAAGTCTATCAAAGAAGGGATTAGACTGCTTATGAGGTTATCAAAGGAAAAGCTAAAGGCTCAATAAGGCTCACTAGGATTAAGCACAAAGGGTAGGTCAAATGAAAGGTAAAAACAAGGATATCAAAGAAATACCTATATCATCTCCTAAACCCACACTCTTTATTTCTCTTTTGCACAGACACCAGGAAAGTTCTAGATATCACATGCAACAAGGAATATGCAACATATCAAATGCACATGGCACAAGCTCAACTCATATAGGATCATCATAGACTTTCAACCAAATAGTAGCATGATTTCAACTTTAAGCCAACAAGTACAAGAGCCATAATCATGATCCTAGAAGTCTCAAAAGTAGTAATTTACTCAATCAACAGGTTTTTACAAACAAAACACATGCATCATGCAATTACTTATAGCACCAATAAGAACATCTTACTTATTCCTAACCTAAAAAATTTAAATTGACCCTAAAAATGGGAATTTCCCCACCCCACACTTAAAAATCTACTTTGTCCCCAAAGTATACTTATAAGTAGAGATAGAAATACTCCCTGAGGCCTCTAAGCCTAGCTAGTAGAATCTTTATATATCAATAGGTTCTGGGGATCCCACATTTAGTCTTCTCCATGCTCCTTAGCTTAGGTTTTCCGGTACTCAGACTTCCCATCAACTTATGACACAACAAAAACAAAAACTACGTGAAATAAAAACTAAAAACCAAAAAGAAAACATACCTTCTTAACTTAGGTTGTCTCCCAAGCAGCTCCTAATTTAGTATTGCGGCACGACCCAACTACGACTTAACCAAGTTCCTTTATCCTTTTCTACATACTTGGAGGCTATCTTCTGATTCATTTCTGACCTCTTGAGTGTGAACTCTCAAGGTCAAGAACATTCTCAACTTTAGCCTTTTCAGGCTCATCCACTTGCATTATGTCAGGCTTAGGTGGTAGAGGCTTTGGATGCTCAATGAGGGTGTCTGAAGTTTTCTTTGAAGGACTAACCACCCCATACTTATCCCCTTCAATAGCAGTAATCATTCACATATATTTATAATGAGATGGTGTGTTTAGCAGTTTGTATACTTTGAATACCGCCTCTTCATCCTCTATCCTTATTGTGAGTGTACCCTCTCTTACATCAATCAATACTCCTCCCATTTCTAAGAATGGATGCCTCAAGATGATTGGTATCGGTTCGTCTGCCTAAAAATTTATAATAATAAAGTCGGCAGGAATAATAAATTTGCCAACCCTTATAAGGACATCCTCTATCACTCCTCTGGGATGAGTTATGGTCCCATTTTCCAATAGCAGTAGCACCGAGCTTGATCTCGGCTTTCCCAAGCCCAACGTATTGAACAAAGATAGGGGCATCAAGTTGACACTTGCCCCTAAATCACTTAGCGTGTGGAACATCTCACTATTCCTAATCTGAATAAGGAGAGTGAACTTTCCTGGGTCCTTAAGCTTTTTGGGCATTTTTTATGTCATTACAGCGCTACACTCTTCAATGAGTGCTATCGTTTCAACTTCCTACAATTTTACCTTATTAGCAACCACATCCTTTAAGTACTTAGTGTACTTAGGCATATCCTACAAAACATCTAAAAGAGGAAGGTTAATGTGAAGCTCTTTGAACGTTTTAAAGAACTTCTTAAAACATGTATCCTTATTTTCTTTTCTATGTTTGTGTGGGAAAGGGAGTTTTGGCATCTGCTTCTCTTCTTCAACAACTTTTTCTTTTGAGTACTCAGACTTTTTCAACTGTTTAGCAACTTTTTTGGATACCTATGGGGGAATCACCTTTGCATTCACCTCTTTATTTGCCTTTGGAGGTTCTTCATTTAGCTCCTTACCCCTTCTCAAAGTGATTGCCATTACTTGTTTCAGATTTTTTGTATCTCCTGGCAAACCACCTTTAGGGCTGGTATTTAGTGTCTTTTGTAACTTTCCCAACTACAACTCTAAGCTTCTCATGGCCGTTTGCTGGTTTTTTACATCTGCAATCAACTGTATTTGATTAGCTAGAATCTATTTTATCATCTTCTTCAAGTTATTAGTTGACTGATTTGGTTGAGCCTATGGTTGTTGAACTTGTTGTGGCTATGCATTACATTTCTGATTTAGTGGCTGAGTCTGCCACTTCATGTTGAAGGCGTTCCCATAATTCTACCTTTGAGAATTTCCTATATACATCACTGATTCAGGATTTGCAGCACACTTAGCTATTGAATAGACACTATTACTGCAAACTTCACACCAACTTGTAGCTTGTTAGATTGTATTAACTATGGTTATAGGCTGTGTGTAATACCCCGTCCTTTTGTCTAGCTTGAAATCATCTTAAGAATGTTAGAAACTTATTTTGAAAGATGAATCCACTTTTTTACATGTGGTATTTTTAATATTTTCACTTTTTTCATGTGGAAAATTGAATTATCTTTCCAACGATACCAATTTCATCAAAATCTGACATCGGAGGAGAAAGTTATGGCCAAAATATAAAAGGCAGGTTTACCGCCCAGGTGTGACGGTGAGGCCGACGGACAGTCGCTCAGGCTGTCGCAAAGGAAAAAGTGAGGCCACCTTCTAGATAAGGTGCGACGGGCAGGTTGGCAGACCATCGAACTTGCGATGGACCATCGCCCAGGCCGTTGCTCTTAGATAGTAAGCCCTTTTATTGGTCCACATACGGCGGTCAAAACGACGGATCGTCGCCCTAACGATGGACCATTGCAGGTTCTGATTTAGTAAATTAAAACCGTTTTAAAAGGGGATTTTTGATATTTTACCACCCGTTTATATACCCAATTATATCCAATCAATGCTCAAAAATTCATTATTTTTCTACCACAACAAAACTAGGGTTTTCTCTCTAACATTACTCTCCAAGAATAAAATCCAAATCTTCTTCAAGAACTAAGAGATTCAAATTCTTCAAGTTCAAGAACTTCAAAAAACTCAACCCAGGTATGCATAGTGTTCATTCATGGACTCATTTTTCCATGAAGCCCAAGAATCTCTTTTCAAAGTTTAAGTTTATGAATTTCTTTTATGAATTTCATGATTGGGCTGCTATTGTTCATGTTGATAATGAGTAATTGAATTCTATTCCATGTTGGGAGATAAATTTTATGTGGATTTGATTAGTATAGATGTAGATTCATGTAAACCTATTATTAAACCCTTGAATGATGAAATTAGGATTGAATCATGATGTTTAATTGTTGTATAATGTTATTTACACATACTATGCCTACCATATGTTTAATTAAATACCTAGATGAAGGAAAATGCCCAACTAGCATGTGAAATTCCCATGTATGTACAAGTTTATGCAGATCACATGTTTGATGAAATGCTTCAAATAAATGTATTATGGATTATGAAGTTAGTGATGTGTTCAAGTAGGTCATGCTTTGTCAGTTTCCTTCTATCGAGTCCTGGGGGTACTTGTACCCAAAATATTAGCTATGTGTCTAGAGCCATGTCATGTTTCCATGATGCTCTCAGTCAAGCTATGATCCTTAGACTTTAGACAGTCTTATGACTCAGGAAATTTCCATGATCTCAGGAATTCAGTCAGTTGTCAAATATCAGTAGTATTCCATCAGTCAACAGAAGTCAGTAACTCAGTCCATGTTCAGTTTAGTAAATCATGTTCAGTATCTATTCAGATAGGATTAGAAATTAGCACTGAGTGAACCCAAGGATGGGAACTCACCTGTTATATAAGGGTTTGATTCTTAGAAGCAATCCTTGTGTTCCAGAACTATGTAGCCAGCATAGTTTGAGATATCATAGCCTGCTATATGAGGGTAGATGAGGTGTATTAACCTGCTATATGAGGGTTCCCACCATTCTCACTAGAGTTACCTATTATATTAGGGTCACTCGTATGTTGTCCTTACCAGTGGTGCAGTATTGACACCCTTCCAATCAGGGCACAGATTGGACCCCAATTCAGCTATAATGTATCTTTTAGGGCATGTCGGTTAGATAACTAGCTCCTATAGTCTCAGTAATAGTCTCAATAAAAGAACTCAAATAGTTCTTCAGAATTTAGGACAGTCAGATATAGTCAACTCAGATACAGTACGAAACTCAGCTAGTTCCATCAGATTCAAGATTTTCAGATACAGTCACTCATGTTATAAGTTATCAAAATTTAGTCATTAGTCATGTTAGTCATCAACATACTCATGTTATCATAGTTTTAGATATAGTTACTATGTATTCATGCATGTATTCTCACATTTATATTAGTCAGTTAGCCAGTATTGTTCATGCATATGAACCCCATGCATTCAGCCTACCTCATATGCATACCAGTATATTCAAAGCACTGATGCATTTGTGCTATGATGTCTTATACCATAGGTTTAGAGACACGAGATCCAAAGCATCAGTGAGCAGTCAGAGTTAGCAGTGAGTTCTCATCCTTCAAGGACATGATTATTTCCCTATTATCTCATTAATTAGCTTATTAGTTGTAGTTATTTGGAGACATGTCCCATCAACTCCTTACTCAGACAGTTCAATTAGTTAGATTCTTTCTAGACTATTATGTTCAGACAGTTATTTTAGTTGTTTTGGGTATTTCATACCCTGTTTAGATGTTATGTTTTACTTTAGTTATGTGATCCTTATGGACTTTCAGTTCATGTTTCCGTATTATTTAGTATATTATGCAATATACAGGTACAAATATCAGTCATGGATTAGCTTGTGGTCCTTTGGGGTCATGAGCACCGTGTAACATTTCGAGTACCAGATTCGGGGCGTTACAAACTTGGTATTAGAGACTAAGGTTCAATAGAGTCCTAGGAAGTCTGAAAACCACATATAGTAGAGTCTTGTGCATGGGTGTGTTGTGCGCCACATTTATGTGTAGGAGGCTATAAGATGTTTTAGGAATAGTTTTTCTTTTTTCAGTATTCATGTCGCGTAGTGAGCATAATCTCAATATAATCTCTCAGTCTAATCTATTTCTTCTCCTTATTTTAGAACATGCATCCCAAGAGAAGAACTCAGCCTGTCCAAGAAGATCCCTTGGACGAACATGTTTCTCATGCAGAGTTCAGAGCTGCATTCACTATCTTGCTCAGTCAGTTGCCGCTCAGAATGAACAACCAGCTGTCATTCCGGCCAACCCAGTGGCCAATTCAGCTGCAGCCAGGATTTAGGACTTCACCCAAATGTATCCTCCATCTTTTCTTGGGTTTAAGACAGACGAGGACCCTTAGGAATTCCTAGATCAGGTGCAAAAGGGTACAGACATAATGTGGGTTACGTTTAGTGAGAGTAATGAGCTAGCCGCACATCAACTGTAGGATGTGGCTCATACTTGGTTCAAGCAGCGGAAGTCAGAGAGGGCGGACAATGCAGAGTCAATTGAGTGGGAGGAATTTTCTTCAATGTTCCTTGATAGATTCTTTCCCATAGAGTTTAGAGAAGCTAAGGTGCTAGTATTCATCAACCTCGGGTAGGGCAATATAACAGTGAAAGAGTATTCTCTTAAGTTTACTCAATTAGCCAGATATGCCCCTCATGTGGTTGCATATAACAGGGAACTGATGAGTAAGTTTGTTTCAAGGGTGAATGATAGCATGGTTAATGAGTGTAGATCCGCCATGCTGAATAGTGACATAACTTTAGCCAGGCTCATGACTCATGCTCAGTAACAGAGGAGCAGAAAATTAAGATGAGGGAGAAGTAGAATAAGATAGCAAAGATAGGTAGTTTCAACTTTGCTCAACCTAAGTCAGAAGGAGAAAATCGTTCTCAGTTTCATCCTAAGTCATCAGTTCCAGCTCCTTCTTTAGCTAGTGCTCCAGTTCCTAAGTTCAGAGAGGGTAACAAAGATGGAGCGCCAGGCTCCAAGTTCCAGGACAGTGTTAACAATGCCTGTACCTATCCTCTTTACCAAACTTGTGGCAAGCACCATCAGGGTATTTGAAGAGCTGACTGTGGTATTTACTTCAGATGTGGAAAGACAAGCCACAGATTCAGAGACTATCCTCAGCCAGTTTCTCAAGGTCAACAGAATCATTTCTCAGCTCAGTTCGGTCACCTAAATCAGCAGGGTGCCACCTCCAGTGCTACTAGTGGGCAACTCCCAACTCGTCTCTATGCTCTTCAGTCTCAAAAGGATTATAAAATTCTCTTGATGTAGTTACTGGTACGTTACAGATCTTTTATGTGTACATTTATACTTTGCTAGATTTAGGTGGTCCTTTGTCTTTTATTACTCCATCTATAATAGGTGATTTCAGAACAGTCCTAAAATTCTAGCAGAGCCCTTTTCACTCTCTACCCTAGTGGGTAAAACCATCATAGCCCGATGGGTATACAGGAACTGACCAGTTATGATATCTCAAAAAGTCACCTCAACAGACTTAGTCGAATTAGAGATGACTGATTTTAATGTTATTCTCGGTATGGATTGGCTTCATTCGTTCTATGCCACAGTCGACTGCAAATATAGAGTAGTCCAGTTTTAGTTTCCGAATAAACCCATCCTAGAGTAGAAGGGTAGTGTATCCGCTTTCAGAGGTCCGTTTATTTTCTACCTTCAAGCACGAAAAAATGATATCTAAAGGATGTATCTATCATCTTGTTTGAGTTAAGGACACTAGTTTCAAAACTCCCAGTTTTGAATCAGTTCTAGTAGTGAATGAATATTTTGATGTCTTTCCCAAAGATCTTCTAGGAATTTCTCCCCAAAGGAAAATAGACTTCGGCAATGATCTTCTTCCAAACGCTCAGCCTATATCCATTCCGTCATACAGAATGGTACTAGTAGAACTCAGAGAACTAAAAGAACAGTTGAAGGATCTCTTAGAAAAGGGATTCATCAGGCCTAGTATGTTCCCGCGAAGCGCTCTAGTATTATTCATGCACGAGAAAAATGGTTCTCTCAGAATGTGTATAGGTTAGCATCAACTTAATAAGGTCATAGTCAAGAACAAGTATCCTCTTCCCAGAATCGATGACTTGTTCGACCACCTTTAGGGTGCTAGCTATTTATCCAAGATAGACCTCAGATGCGGCTATCATCAGCTCAGAGTCAGAGAATGTGAAATTTTTAAAATAGATTTTCGTGCTCGGTATGATCACTTCGAATTCCTAGTCATGTCCTTTGGTCTCACTAATGCCCCAGCAATTTTCATGGACTTGATGAACCATGTGTTCAAGCGGTACTTGGACATTCATCATAGTCTTCATAGATGATATTCTGGTCTATCCCCACAGTGATCGAGATCATGCAGACTATCTCAAAACAGTACTTCAGACTCTCAAAGATCATCAGCTATTCGCCAAATTTAGTAAGTACAAATTTTGGCTAAGGTCAACAACATTCCTTGGTCATATCATTTCCGGTGATGGCATTTGAGTAGATCCTCAAGAAACCGAGGCAGTAAGAAACTGGCCTCGCCCTATCTCTCCATCAGATATCAGGAGTTTCTTGGGTTTGGCTGGCTAATATAGATGGTTTGTTAAGGGATTTTCTTCAATTGCATCCCCTATGTCCAGATTGACTCAGAAGAAAGTCAAGTTTCAGTGGTCAGATCCTTGCGAGAAGAATTTTTCAGATTTGAAGACTCAACTTACCTCAGCTCCAGTTCTAGCATTACGAGATAGTTTAGATGGGTTCGTAGTGTATTGTGATGCATCCAGAGTAGGTTTGGGTTATGTCCTCATGCATCATGGTAAGGTCATAGCCTACCCCTCCAGACAGCTTAAACCCCATGAGAAAAATTATCCTACTCATGATCTTGAGTTAGTCAGCGTAGAATTTTCCTTGAAGATTAGGAGGCATTATCTATACGGTGTTTATGTAGATGTGTTCACGAATCATAAGACCCTTCAGTATGTCTTTTCTTAGAAAGATCTCAATCTTTATCATAGAATGTGGTTAGAGCTCTTGAAAGATTATGACTTGAGTGTCCTTTATCATCCGTGCAAGGCCAACGTAGTGGCTGACGCTCTCAGTAGACTGTCTATGGGTAGTGTTGCTTATGTCAAAGATAGTAAGAAGAAGTTAGATTAGGAAGTCCATCAGCTTGCCAAACTAGGCGTTCGCTTAGTCGATATAGAGGAGGGTGATATATGGGTACAGAGTAGTTCAGAATCATCTCTAGTTTCTGAGGTGAAAGAAAAGAAAGATAGGGACCCTAGCCTTGTCAAGTTAAAAGAGTCAGTCAAGGATCAGAAAGTAGAGGTTTTCTCCCAATGGGGAGATAGTGTTCTGGGTTGTCAGGGTCATCTGTGTGTTCCAGCTATAGATGACTTAAGGCAGTGAATTCTTACAAAGCGCATGGTGCACGCTACTCTATTCATCCAAGGCCACAAAGATGTTCCGTGATTTGTGGAAAATCTATTGGTGGAGTGGGATGAAGAGAGAGTTGCAGAGTTTGTGGCTAAGTGCTCTACATGTCAGCTGGTTAAGATAGAGCATCAAAAGCCTAGTAGGTCCATACAGGAGTTCAATATTCCTACTTGGAAGTGAGAAGAAGTGAACATGGACTACGTGACGGGTTTGCCTCAAACTCGTCATCAGCATGATTCAGTCTGGGTCATTATGATGATAGGCGTATTTTCACGCTTAAAGTACTATAATTGACCCATATTTTATCTAAGTTTTGAGGATAAATTATATAATTCATGCACTTTTAGTCCTTTTTCCTGTAAGTGAGCTAACAAACATGATTAGCAAGTTTTCAGGTATAAATCATGAAGATTTCAGCATTTTATGGATAACTTGATGCCCAAGGAAGCTTCACGAAAGAGGGGAAGGAGAGCTTGGACGCCTAGGACCAAACGTGACGCATGGAAAACCTGTCTCGGGCAAAAACAGAATTTTCAAAGACTTTGGGGATCAACAGTAAAATAGTAGGATTAGGATAATGATGCAGTAACTTATTAGGATTAGGATAAGTACACAGTAGCCTAGTAGGAATAGGATATGGGTATTATAAATACCCTATTTTGCTAGAGATTTTTATGCATTCCGAAATACAATAATTCTTCAATTCCGAATCATTCGTATTCTTCCATTAATTCGAATTCTCATTCTTCTACTTTTAATTCTTATTCTCTTCATCTTAAGTCGACTCTTAATTTTCACAACAAGAGAAATGCTATTCTAAAAGGGAATTCACGCCACAAGCCATACCAAACCCTACTACACGTGAGATCTTTATTTTGGTATAATGATAATGTCTATTGTGATTTCCATTGCACTCATGAGTAGCTAAACTTCTTTGTTGGGGTTATGGAAGCCTTGTGAGATAATATCTATTGCTATGAGTTTGTGAATTCTTGACACGTATGCGGCTTATATCATTATTCTCTTCATCTTAATTTAAATTCTTGTGGTTGCAAACACATAGGGTACGCCAGTATAGCATTAACTTGTTCGAAAGAAAAGTTATATGTCTGGAAAAGAGATAATGTCAAGGTAATAGGGCACCAACCCCTATTAAAAAGTTAGTGCCGTAACTGGATTAACCTTTTGGAGAATTTGTACCATTAGATACGCTTTAAGCTCGAAAGAGTTAAAGTGAAATAGTCCTTGTTAGGTCGAAAGACGCTTGGATTTACCATAGAATACAATTCTCTATAAGCACATGCATGTCTGAATTCCGCATAACTCATAGCCAATAGAGACGTATAACTCATAAGGTGGACATAACCCCAACTCTCAATTCTCATTGATTAACATCTTACTAAACATTCTTCCTTTTTACTTTGCTATTCTTCGTTTTTACTTTGTTATTTTATTACACTATTGCACGCTACAAAATCCCCCCTTTTACGAGACTTTCACCAAAAGTCTACTAATCTTTGCTTACTTAGTGACCAGATATTCCCTGTGGGATTCGACACCCAACCCAGTTGGGTTCTATATTTGATAACGACCGCTTACACTCTTACGAGAGCTGTAGTTTGAGCGTTATCAAATTTTGGCGCCGTTGCCGGGGATCGAACCCGGGTCACCCGCGTGACAGGCGGGAATACTTACCATATATATATCAAACATGAAAGTATTGCCAGGATTTCATGAAGTATGACTGCACTGATTATATTGTTGGAATATAGCGCCTAAAACGTATATCGATGAAGTCTGAATAATCGATAAACTTTCACTTCACTAGTTTGTACCAACAAAATAAGTGTGGGGTGGTGCCACTACTGCTTGTTTATTGATTGTCTCCACCGAGATGAAGCTAACATGACTATTGTTTTAATCTCAGGTACAATGACACCAAAAGCAAGACAAGGAAAAGAAAAAGCAACCACTTCACAAAAAGTCAAGAAAAGAGGACGAAAAGAGCAAGGAGAATCCTCCTCACTGCAAATACCTCGCCGTATGTTCGGAATAAAATGGGTCCTTAAGGAGGAAGGAAAGGAATGGTATAGGAACAATAAAGAGAAAAAATATGTTCATGTGGAGTTGATAAACAAGGAGAGCCTAGCAAAGAAAGAACCTCGTATGTTGGCTAAGATAATGGCGTTACATCTTGATTTCATCTTCAGAGATATGGGAGAGTGCAATCTCAATGAAATTTCTGCATGAATTGAACTTTAAGTTCAGAATATGAAATCCTTTACATCAGTTGCATGTTTTGGGTGGTCTAAACTATGTTTTGAATGAAAGCTTTTGCTTAGTACCTTATGGCTCAGAAAAATCATGACTTGCAAAGTCTTGGTAAGACGATACCAACTCAGACAAATGCCATATCAGACTCAGACTAACAGACATTTTAGACTTTCATGATTTTAGACATTCAGACTTTCGTGACAAACTTGGTATCAAAGCACGGTTCATGGTCCCAGGGTGTCTGCGAAATTGCATCGAGTAGAGTCTTATTTATGGGTGTGTAGCGCGCCACACTTATAAGCAAGAGGCTACTAGGCGTTTAGGAATGTCTCTTTTTCTTCATGTTCTAGTTCGTGCAATAGAGTCAGAATGTTCCTCTTTCATACTCTAATTCGTGCTATGGTGTCGCCCATACGAAAGTAAAAAGTCATCCCACATTCTTTCCTTACTCTAATGTCCTCAGATATGTCTCATTATTAAGGTGAATCAAGTGCAGAAGTTTAGAGTGTAAATAGTATTGTCCCTTCGAATCGCGTCATATAAGATCTTAAAATTGTGCAAGGACTTGAGAAGAGTCCGTTATTGCTTCAGAGAGTGGATGGGTTCTAGTGTGAACCTTGATCTTGACGAAGACGTACTTTTCAGCCTTCTGTATTGAGTATATTCGTCCCTTTTCAGAAATTTATGTTGCAGATGTCTTGCTTAAGGGGGGATGATGTGCAGTAGAATGTTGGAACTGTATTTCCACCCAAATAGTAGTATGAGTCAAAGTTTTGTTTTCATGGCATATTGGTAATGAAATTAGACCAAGAAGTTGTTGATGTAAAGTCACAAAGTTAGAAGTGAGAGTGAGGGTGATTTACCCCTTTATAGTGATAAACTAATGTGGTAGCTAGTAGCACGTGTGGATGGTATGGTAGTCCACGGGGGAAGTGTTTTACTCAGATTTTTATTTATACAGAATAAGATGTATATTCTTAGACCATTAAATATTATGTGTCAATTTTCTATCTCTTGTAATATGTAATCTTGTTATCATGGTCTTTTTGAAAAAAAAATAAAAATTCAAGTCTAGTGAAGCCGTGTGGGGCTCTTTCGATTCACTAGCATAGTGGTCTTGTCCTTTTGCTCGTTCAAAATACAAAAAAATTAAAAAAAAAATCAAAGTCTAGTGAAGCCGTGTGAGGCCTATTTCGATTCACTAGCAACTTGTCGTCCAACTTGTTGATTTTGTGTTGGTTTAATATATGTATAGCTGAATTTATTTGCATGAGATTGAGTTGGTAATGAATTGATACGTCTTTGTGTGTGATTAGTAGAAGGTAGAGAAGGAGTTGTTAGTCAGGGTGATTTGTCGGTTGCTTGATGTGTGAAAATGGTTGTATTAGCCATTAAGTTATAATTATAGACTCATGGTTGTAGTGGAAATTGAAGGTAGTCTAAATGTATGTGGTGAGAAATCCGTATAAGTAGAAAAGATTGTATGGGGTAATAATATAAGGATAAGGTTGACCATGTCTATTATGAGGCTTTAACCCCCTTGACCCTCTTTTCATTGGTAGTTGTAAACTAGTGCTACTTGTGAGAAGGTATGTAGTAGATTTTTGAGATATTTGGGTAGAATATCCCAATTTGATGGATTAGTATATTTATATTATGTTGCATTCTTCATTGGTGGTGAATGATTGATACTAAACTATAGGCTTGAATTTAAATGGTGTGGTGGTAAATAGTGGCATGAGTTTAATGATGCATGTTGTGTGGGATTAAATTAGTAGGCTTGATGTGCTGAAATAGTACATGCTAATGGATTATGATAAGGAAAACCGTTAGGTCATGTCGATTATTGTGGTTATGAAGTTCTAGTGCACTAGTGTTTCGTGATGTTTATTTCATAGTTTCCAAGTGAAAATTTCGTGTAAGGTTGGGTTGTAAATCATGCATAGCACTAGATATTAAGTTTGAACAGTTGATGTCCATGAAGGTAGATGTGAAGATTTCTTGGTTAATGAATACTAGTTGTATAGAAGTGATCTAATAGACTTAAACGGTGCATACAATAGAGTAAGTTTATTTGATTCGTAGTGGTGTATGATATTGCATGTATGATGTAGAAGTATGCCTAAGGTGACATGAGGTTGTGGCATTTTTCTAAGGCTATTACTTGTTGTGCGTGGCTAGTGATACCATTGAATGTTAAGTGGAGAAAGACTAGTTAGATGGTACATGGTGATCTAAATAGCCATGTTAAGGTGTTTTGATTGGTAGTGTTGGGCCTTTTGCGGTGATCTTGATTCTCATAGTAGAGGGATATAAATTTGGAGTCGCAATAGTGGTATGCTCTATCGAAAGAGATATGGTTCATCAAAGGCTTGGTGATATCCATGTTAAGTGTTAGCATCTAAGCTTGACTTTTGAAGGTTTAACCGATAGAATAAGTGTGCAAGCATTATACTATGACTATTGGTGGCTAGAGAAAGATAGAGTGTATTCCGGAAGGTAGTCATTCGGGCTAAGTTCTATGATATGCATGTATTGTTATTTTTTTTTCTTTCAGACCCTAGAGTGTAGTAAGTATAGTTCAGTTAAAATATGGTAAAGGATCTCCCAAACTCTAGATGATGACTTGAAGCTAAGGGGGAGATGACAGAACGAATGACCAAGTAAGGCTCTCAGATTCTAGTAGTGATGCAGTATGATTTAGAACGTTAGAAAGTGAGGGTGAGACTCAACCCATTCTTATCTTAGTATTTTTCAGTGATCCCAATGCCTACTCAAGCTTTATGTTTCAGTTCCGTGATCATAGTTCGTGATTCCTGTATATGATAGAGAATCACGTACTCTTCCATTTCCAAGATAATGAGTTCTAGTTCGTTCAAGTAGTCGGAATTACATTCCTTATGTTAGGAACTCTAGTTGAGGTCATGCAACTCATGATGCATGTACTCACTCCTTATAATGTGTTCAGTCCCATATAAAAATCTTCTCATGCTTCAGGGTCTTATGTTTTAACCTTTTAGTGTCCTCCCTATGCAATGATAGTGGTGATGAAGTAAATGTTCTTGTTGATGGAAGATCATAGTACGTTTGTTTAGATAAGGCCATAAGTATGAAGTGAGATTTGGGGCCAATCCTTGATACATATGATGTTTAGTGGAAAAGTTTGTGTGTGTATGTTTTTAGGATAGTGCGTGGGAGTTATATTGATAATAGTTTAGAAACTATGTGAAGTATGTATTTATGGGTGTTTGCCTTGAAGTTAACATGTGGTTATAAATTAGGCTTGAATGACGTATTGGGATTGTAGTGGAAGGTTGCAATATGCATTAGCGACTTCATATTAAGAGTTCAGAGTAGTCATTAAAGTGGTAAGGCATGTTATGCTTAGAATGTGATCTTTAAAAGAGGTATAGAAGGTGGCATCATATGGTTTAGAATAATAGCGTGGTGTAGCATGTTGTATTTTTGTGACTTAGAGTTAGGCTTGATCGCGGGGTAAGGATTGAGCTATTTTAGACATTAGTAGAAAAATTTGTCAATGCTCATATGAGAAATGTAAGCTGAATTGAATGAATATGCTACTTATAGGAAATAGTATAGTTAAGGGATATTCGAGAAGTGTAATAAGCTTGAAAGTAAGAAGTTTTATTGCCAAAGGTCTGGTAATTCTATCCTAATTTAGGAGTTATATGTCTATATTCCAGACTGCAGAGCAGTGTCAATGTTGTGATTTCCTCGGTTGGATGTCTTGTGTAATCCATACCCAAGATTTGTGGCTAGAACTTCTTTAGAGAGAGCGTTGAAGAGATACTCCAGTTAAGTATGAGGGTCCAGCATAATTAAGTCTGTATAGCCAGTAAGTCAGTTTAGCAGTCATATTCGCATGACTTGTTTTCTCGTCTCTTCATTTATTCATGCTACCCGAAATCTTAGACATGATACTATTCCAAGATAGAGTATACTAGTAATTGCGAGTATAGCTCAGTTCATGCGTCATGGATTAGATTCAAATTCCAGAGGTTCAGTTATGAATCAAATCGTAGGTGCCGTGTGCATTGCCTCCGTTTTAATAGTATCTTAGTGAATTGAACATTCATAGAGGGATATAGGATCCCAAGGGGGATATACCCCATTCGGATGCATGCATAGATTCTTATTACAAGCTTCGCATCAATTGTTATTGCGTATTCAGTCATACGTTTTTGTGTCAGTTCAGTTAGATATGCCTGCATTAGAAATGCATGTTCAATAAAAAATGTTCAGCTTATCTGTGTATTCAGTTCTGCGTTCATGAGATCAACTCAATAACAAATCCATACCTTAGGTTTGCATTATGAGAACTCAGCTTATGAGTAGCTCCAGTCGTGTATTCCATGCATCAGATATGCATGTCCGATATAAGAATTCAGACTCTCAGTAGTTCCATCCATATGGTCATGCTTCAGATCAGTGTATTCTTTATTAGAAGACATGTCGTGCCTGCTTTACTCCATACCTTTAAGGCTTCAACAAGTTCCTATCCATCATTCGGGGATGAATGATCCCAAGGGGGAGATAATATAACGCCCTGCATTTCGGGCTATAATAAAATATATGACTCTGATGCGTTGATAATCCCCGAGCCTTAAATCCTATGCCAATTTGGAATGTTAATCATGTTTGTAGTATGTGAATCCATTTGAGCATGAATTTAGACCATAGAAGTCCTTCAACTCAAGGACGAGTTAAAACTATTTCGATCGATTAAGTTTTAGTGGACGTTGTAATTGGTGTCAAATTTTATTGACCATAACTCATTGTATATGATGAACTGGGTGGCCTACTATATACCAAATTTTAGATAATTGAATAATCTTTCCAACGATACTAAATTCGCCTAAAACGGACACCGGGTGAAGAAGTTATGGCCTTCCAAAGTTGACTGTGTCGCCTACGCACATATAGGCGATGCCTAGGGCGGCGCCTATGCAAATATAGGCGATGCATAGGGCGGCGCCTATGTAAATTTAGGCAATGCAAAGGGCGGCACCTATCCTAGTCTATGCGATGCAAAGGGCGGCGCATACCTATGGTTTCAGGTGACGAAAACACTCCGTTTTGAGTTACTTTAAGTGCAAGTTAGTCCTTACAAAACCCAAAATCGTCCTTACCCACTCCTAAACGGATTTGGGCCTATTAACAACATTGAAGCCTCCTATAAAATCCCAAAATCTAATCCTTCAAGAACTTAAGAGAAGGAGCTACTAGGGTTTGAGAAAATAAGCTTGAAGGACCGATCATTCCGAAACTTCTTCGTGAAACAAATTACAGATTCGCAATCCACGTAGGCTTCGATAGACACCAAAAATTCGTGGAGAACAAAGTACGCGGGGTTTTCCCTAAAATCTCATGGGCATAGAAATCATGTTTTAAGTATCGGGTTTTCGAATTCATGTGCATACTCATGTTTTAGAAGTTTAAATGATATTGTTTTGGCCTTTTGGCTTTCCCCCAAAGTGGTTTGAAAATTATATGTATATGTATATATGTGTTTGTCCTGAAATATATGAATTTAAAGCATGATTTTCATGGAACCCCTCTCTTAATGTAAATTTTTCCATGTTTCACGTAATATAAATTATTTTGAAAGACATCTTGAAGAAAAGAAATTATGATATGAAGTGCTTTGACTTTTGCTATGTTTGAAATACGATTCTTGAACACGAAAGGAGGGTTGTGAATGTTGAATATGCATGTAATGAAAGAATGCATGGTTTTCCCAAAATGCACATGACCACCATATGTTTGATGAAATTTCTGCATGAATTGAACTTTAAGTTCAGAATATGAAATCCTTTACATCAGTTGCATGTTTTGGGTGGTCTAAAGTATGTTTTGAATGAAAGATTTTGCTTAGTACCTTATGGCTCAGAAAAATCATGACTTGCAAAGTCTTGGTATGACGATACCAACTCAGACAAATGCCATATCAGACTCAGACTAACAGACATTTTAGACTTTCATGATTTTAGACATTCAGAATGTTGCATGTACAGAAAAGGTTAAAAATGGGCATACAGAGATGTTAGGTGGTCCCCCAAAGAGGGCTTGAGTTCAAGCGACTCATTTCCTAAAACCGTGGTTTGCCGACCCGGGTATATTATTATGCGCTGACTTAAATGTCCTGTGGCGTATCAAACTCAGACACTCCAACCCTTGCGGCACACTTGGGTTGGGGGCTTCCCCGCCGAGTCATTGGCGGATTCCATACAGCCCGTGGAATATTCAGACTTGTAGGGGAACACCACCTAACTCAGAAGTAAAACACAGATCATGATTTGAAATGAACAGATAGGTTGCATGTTTTCAGAAAGTGCCCATGTATTTTTCAAAAACAGTTTTATACATGATGTCTTGATGAAAAATTTGCTTTCACTTATTATATGTATATATATATATATGTATGTTCTATTATGCTATTTTTGGAGTGCTTCACGTGCCAGTACTTTTGTGCTGACCCCCCACCTTCCAGGTCCTGAGGCACAGTCTAGGGGTCCAGCTACTCAGTAGATATTCTCGGAGTTGCAGACTTGATTTACAGTGGTGAGCCTTCTATCATTCGGAAGGCCTAATTATGTCAGCCATTATCTTACTTAGTACGTTTTTAGTCTACTAGGGGCCTTGTCCCAGTTTCTTTCCAGACAAATGTTTATGTTCTTAGTAGAGATTTCGCAGACTGATGTCAAATAGTATTATTCAGAATACTTGACCATGTTTTCCGTACTCAGTTATATTCCGCATTTTATTATGATTACGAATGTTGTGCATGATAACCAGATATAGAATGGGTGTTCCGGGCCTTCATGGTTCGGGATGCTCGTCACGGCTAGGGCCTAGGTTCGGGTCGTGACAGGAAGCTAGGATATGGCTGCGAATAGTCAACTCTTGCTTGATTCCAGGGACCCAGTACACAAAGATAACATGAGATAGAGTGTGCTTGGTGTACGCATTGATGACGAATGTCCCTATCAACATTGGAGCAATTATTCGATCTACAATGCGTAAAGCTAGGCTACACAAGAGGTCTCACTTCAGCTTTGGCAATCTGTTGACTGCAATATTGAGGAAGGAGGACATCGAAGAGGAACCTGCTGATCATAAACTCCCACACAACCCGAAGAAGGTTGACCTCACAAAGGTTAAAGATGCTGAAACCACGCATGGCGTCAACCTTACCACTGCAGAAAGGCATGTTCGGGATGAGAGTTTCTTTCGCCATCTTTATGGCATAACTCGGTTTACAATGATGAGCGGAGGTCGTGTTCCAACTGCTGCAGAGCTCCAACAGTTGGATTATGACTACCCAATGAATGAGCATGCAAGGGCGATGTGCGGAGTAGGGGTATACTTTGAGGAACCTCTTGAGGACGATGTGCCAACCGATGATGATTGCAGAATGCCAGACTCCGACGTGGAGGAGAATTCTGATGACGATGACTCCAATGATGATTTCGACGAAGGGGGTATGACCCCAGACATAGAGGAGGAGTCAGACTAACCAGGTTCTTCTTATTTAGTTTCCACTGAGGGTAGTGTGTCCCGTCTAAGTGTGGGGTGCTGGTATTGGCATGCTAACCTTCTTTATCTACATTTGCATTCATTTATGTTTGTTTGTTTTATTTTTTTTATTTTTTTTAGTAGTTAAATTTTTTTTTTTATGAAATTGTTCTGATAGGCAACATGGTATTACGACAAGAGTCTGTGATAAAATCATTACTATTGAGACGTTTAGGCTCTAATAGTGACTCATTATGTGATAATTGTGTGGTTCAATTCCTTCATCTGTTGGGTCAAGAGTCTATACTGCTTCCAATAAAGTCGACCATGTGCCTTGTGTGTGAGACGATAGTATATTCTATGTTTGTGGTTGATGCTAGAACTTGCTTGGTTATGTATGTAAAGAGAAATAAAGAGTGTGAGTTTAGGAGATGATTTAGGCATTTCTTTGGCAACCTGTACTTGTTTACCTTCGTTTTACCTACCCGTGGACATTATCCTAGTCAACCCCTTTGAGCCTTTAGCCTATTTTTTTTTGACAGCCTCATATGTAAGCCCAATTCATTTTTTTCAAGACCATAATTTGATCCAAAGTCCTAAGTGCTTTAAATTGTAAAGTAATGTGACAAAATAAGAGGAAATCGGGTGAGAATAGTGCCTTAGAATGTATTGGTGCTTGAATTTGTTATGAAAAATAATTGCTATCATAAGAGGTGTGAAAAGAAAAAGGAAAAGAAAAATAAAAAGTTAATTCTGTTCAAAATTGAATAACAAAAGAGGTGAGAAAGAGTGGTAGATTAAAAGAAAGTAGAAAGGTTTCTTGAAAGAAAGCATAAATGGCATAATGTGATGTATTAAAGCGCTTAGGAACATAGTCACTATTTCTGGCCAAAATAGTCCTACCCGTCCCTTAGCCTACATTACAACCTGTAAAGACCTATTTGATCCTACGCTTAGCATTCTGATATTTAGTGGATAATTACTCTAAGGGCAAGCCTATGGTCATCAGTTGCAACATACGAATTCTTTGTGAGAGTGAGAGCAAGGATAATCTTATACCCATCTTCGAAATATATACTATACTTGTGAGTGATTATGGGTTATATTTTGTGAGACACACATGGTTGATGAGTTTTGGGTAGTCTTGTATGATTCTTTGTGCCTTAACTTTTGAATACGAATTAACCATCATCACGAGTCTATATTAGAGGTTGAAATTGTTTCTAGTAGTGATCAGAACACTACTCTTTGTTAATGATTGTCGTGCCTGTCTTGATGAATAGTTTGTGTTGTTACTGTGAAACCCTAAGTAGATGTTTAGAAGGACATGATATTTTGTTCGAGGACGAACAAAACTTTAAGTGTGGGGTGTTGATGATAGGCGTATTTGCACGCTTAAAGTACTATAATTGACCCATATTTTATCTAAGTTTTGAGGACAAATTATATAATTCATGCACTTTTAGTCCTTTTTCCTGTAAGTGAGCTAACAAACATGATTAGCAAGTTTTCAGGTATAAATGATGAAGATTTCAGCATTTTATGGATAACTTGACGCCCAAGGAACTTCACGAAAGAGGGGAAGGAGAGCTTGGACGCCTAGGACCAAACGTGACGCATGGAAAACCTGTCCCGGGCAAAAACAGCATTTTCAAAGACTTTGGGGATTAGCAGTAACATAGTAGGATTAGGATAATGATGCAGTAACTTATTAGGATTAGGATAAGTACGCAGTAGCCTAGTAGGAATAGGATATGGGTATTATAAATACCCTATTTTGCTAGAGATTTTTATGCATTCCGAAATACAATAATTCTTCAATTCCGAATCATTCTAATTCTTCCATTAATTCGAATTCTCATACTTCTAATTTTAATTCTTATTCTCTTCATCTTAAGTCGACTCTTAATTTTCACAACAAGAGAAACGCTATTCTAAAAGAGAATTCACGCCACAAGCCATACCAAACCCTACTTCACGTGGGATCTTTATTTTGGTATAATGATAATGTCTATTGTGATTTCCATTGCACTCATGAGTAGCTAAACTTCTCTTTTGGGGTTATGGAAACCTTGTGAGATACTATCTATTGCTATGAGTTTGTGAATTCTTGACACGTATGCTGCTTATATCATTATTCTCTTCATCTTAATTTAAATTCTTATGGTTGCAAACACATAGGGTACGCCAGTATAGCATTAACTTGTTCGAAAGAAAAGTTATATGTCTGGAAAAGAGATAATGTCAAGGTAATAGGGCACCAACCCCTGTTAAAAAGTTACTGCCGTAACTAGATTAACCTCTTGGAGAATTTGTACCATTAGATACGCTTTAAGCTCGAAAGAGTTAAAGCGAAATAGTCCTTGTTGGGTCGAAAGACGCTTGGATTTACCATAGAATACAATTCTCTATAAGCACATGCATGTCTGAATTCCGCATAACTCATAGCCAATAGAGACGTATAACTCATAAGGTGGACATAACCCCAACTCTCAATTCTCATTGATTAACATCTTATTAAACATTCTTCCTTTTTACTTTGCTATTCTCCGTTTTTACTTTGTTATTTTATTACACTATTGCACGCTACAAAATCCCCCCTTTTACGAGACTTTCACCAGAAGTCTACTAATCTTTGCTTACTTAGTGACCAGCTATTCCCTGTGGGATTCGACACCCAACCCAGTTGGGTTCTATATTTGACAACGATCGCTTACACTCTTACGAGAGCTGTAGTTTGAGCGTTATCACATTATAGACAGGATAACCAAATCAGCTCATTTCCATCCAGTTCATACCTCTTATTCATCCAAGGATTATGCCAAAATCTATATCAGGGAGTTGGTCAAATTGCACGGTGTTCTGCTATCTATTGTCTCAGACAGTGGTACCCAGTTCACCTCTTATTTCTTGAAAGCATTCCAAAAGGGTCTTGGTACCCAATTTCATCTCAGTACAGCCTTCCATCCTTACACGAATGGTCAAGTAGAAAAGACCATTCAGACTCTAGAATATATGCTAAGGGCGTGTGCAATTTATTTCAAGGGTAGTTAGGATGACCACTTTCCTTTGATTGAGTTGCATACAACAAAAACTATCATTCCAGTATTCACATGGCTCCATTTGAAGCTCTCTACGGTAGAAGATGTAGATCTCTAATTGGTTGGTTCGAAGTTAGAGAGGCCTCGGTTATAGGGCCTAACTTGGTATTTGATGCCTTGGAGAAAGTCCAGTTGATTAGAGAAAGACTCTGGCCTGCTCAGAGCCGACAGAAGTCTTATGCAAATATTCGTTGAAAAGATCTCGAGTTTAAGATTGGTGACTATGTCTATCTAAAGATCTCTCCCATATAGGGAGTGAAAAGGTTCGGCAAGAAGGGAAAGATAAGTCCTCGATATGTCGGTCCCTTCAAGATTCTCAGTCGCTTTGGTAGGGTAGCTTATGAGCTTAATTTTCCTTCAGATCTAGCCTCAGTTCATCCAGTCTTCCATGTCTCTTTTCTCAAGAAATATATAGATGACCCAGCAGTTGTAGTCCCAATTTAGAGCATCGATGTTCAGAACAGCCTCTCTTATGAAGAGATTCCAATTGAAATCCTAGACTATCAGACTCGTAGATTGAGGAACAAAGAAGTCCTTCTAGATAAGGTTCTTTGGAAAAATCAGTCCGTCGAGGGAGCTACTTAGGAAGAAGAACCAAACATGCGTACCAATTATCCTTACCTCTTCTCCACCAACTCAGATCAAGCTCAAGGTAATAGTTCTCCTTAAGCTTACTCAGTTTCATATTTAGTATTCACCACAGACTTGGTATCAAGTACCATTGCATATATAGTCATTCATTCATGTATTGGTTTAGTTATATAATTATGCATCAGACATGCATTCTCATTGTGAAAAACATAGTTCATCAGATCACCCAATCATGCATTCATGAATCAGTTACACATGCATCAGATATGCATGTTCAGTATGATATGTTCTGTTATCAGTCATGTCAGTCATAAAATCATGTTCCAATTATTCATGTTTAGTATGTACGTTGGTTATTTTATCCCCTCACTCTTATTCTCATTTGAGGACGAATGTTCTCAAGCGGGAGATATTGTAATACCCCGTACTTTTTTCTAGCTTGAAATCGTCTCAAGGATGTTAGAAACTTACTTTGAAAGATGAATACACTTTTTTACATATGGTATTTTTAATATTTTCACTTTTAGTCATGTGGAAAATTGAATTAGTTTTCCAACAATACCAATTTCATCAAAATCCGGCATTGGAGGAGAAAGTTATGGCCAAAATACAGAAGGCAGTAAAACCACCCAGGTGCGACGGTGAGGCCGACGGACCATCGGACTAGCGACGGACCGTCGCAAGGGAAACAGTGAGGCCACCTTCTGGATAAGGTGCGACGGTCAGGCTGACAGACTGTCAAACTTGCGACGGACCGTTACCCAGGCCGTCGCTACTTAGGCAGTAAGCCCTTTCTTGGTCTACGTATGACGGTCGAAACGATGGACCATCGCCCTAGCAACGGACCATCACATGATCCATCGTAGGTCCCGATTCAATAAAATTAAAGCCATTTTAAAAGGGGCTTTTTGGCCTTTTATCACCCGTTTATATACCCAATTATATCCGACCAAAGCTCAGAAATTCATTATTTTTCTACCAAAACAAAACTAGGGTTTTCTCTCAAACATTAATCTCCAAGAACAAAATCCAAATCTTTTTCAAGAACTAAGAGATTCAAATTCTTTAAGTTCAAGAACTTCAAGAAACTCAACCCAGGTATGCATAATGTTTATTCATGGACTCCTTTCATCCATGAAGCCTAAGAATCTCTTTTCAAAGTTTAAGTTTATGGATTTCTTTTATGAATTTCATGATTGGGCTGCTCTTGTTCATGTTGATAATGAGTAATTGAATTCTATTCCATGTTGGGAGATAAATTTTATGTGGATTTGATTAGTATAGATGTAGATTCATGTAAACCTATTATTAAACCCTTGAATGATGAAATTAGGATTGAATCATGATGTTTAATTGTTGTATAATGTTATTTACACATACTATGCCTACTATGTGTTTGATTAAATACCTAGATGAAGGAAAATTCCCAACTAGCATGATATCATGAAATCCCCATGTATGTACAACTTTATACAGATCACATGTTTGATGAAATGCTTCAACAAATGTATTATGGATTAGGAAGTTAGTGATGTGTTCAAGTAAGTCATGCTTTATTAGTTTCCTTCTATCGAGTCCTGGAGGTACTTGTACCCAAAATATTAGTTGTGTGCCTAGATCCATGTCATGTTTCCACGATGCTCTCAGTCAAGCTATGATTCTTAGACTTTAGACAGTCTTATGACTCAGGAAATCTCTATGATCTCATGAACTCAATCAGTTTTCAGATATCAGTAGTATTCCGTTAGTCAACGGAAGTCAGTAACTCAGTCCATGTTCAGTTCAGTAAATCATGTTCAGTGTCTATTCAGATGGGAGTAGAAATTAGCACCGAGTGAACCCAAGGATGGGAACTCACCTGTTATATGAGGGTGCAATTCTTAGAAGCAATCCTTGCATTCTAGAACTATGTAGCCAGCATAGGTTGAGACATCAGAGCCTGCTATATGAGGGTAGATGAGGTGGATTAACCTTCTATATGAGGGTTCCCACCATTTTCACTAGAGTTAGCTGTTATATTAGGGTTATGTTGTCCTTACCAACGGTGCAGTATTGACACCCTTCTAATCAGGGCACAAATTGGACCCCAATTCAGCTATAATACATCCTTTGGGGCATGTTGGATAGATGACTACCTCCCACAGTCTCAGTATCAGTTTCAGTAAACGAACTCAGATAGTTCTTGAAAATTTAGGACTGTCAGATACAGTCAACTCAGATACAGTATGGAACTCAGCTAGTTCCATCAGATTTAGGATTGTCATATACTGTAATGCCCCAAATCTGGTACCTAGAATGCTATACGATTCTCATGAGCCCAAAAGACCACAGGCTAACCCGACTGATATTTATACCTGTACACTGCATAATATAACATAATAATGTTGAAACATACACTGAAAGGCCATAAGGTTCAATACTGAACATGATCTAAATGATTGAACATCTGTGTGGGGTAATAGAATACCTAAAATAAAAATGAACATACTGAAGTCTGAAACATGATAGTCTAGAAAACGTCTAACTGACTGAACTGTCTGATTAAGGAATTGATGGGACATGTCCCCAACTAACTCCAATTAATAAACTAATAAATGATATAATAGAGAAATAATCATGTCCTCGGAGGATGAGGACTCACTGCTAACTTTGACTTCTAATATCTGGAATCTACTGATGATATGGAGCTCGTGTCTCTGAGCCTATGGTATAAGACACCATAGCGCAAATGTGTCAGTACTTTAAATGTACTGGTATGCATGTGAGGTAGGATGAATGCATGGGGTTCATATACATGAGCAATACTAGCTAACTAATTAATATGAACGTGAGAATACATGCATGCATACATAGTAACTATATCTGAAATCGTGATAACATGGGTATGCGGATGACTAACATGACTAATGATTGAATTCTGATAACTGATAACATGAGTGATTGTATCTGAAAGTCCTGAATCTGATGGAACTAGCTGAGTTCCATACTGTATCTGAGTTGACTGTATCTAACAGTCTAAAATTTTGAAGATCTATCTGAGTTCTTTTACTGAGACTGATACTAAGACTGTAGGAGGTAATCATCTAACCGACATACCCCAAATAAAGCATTATAGTTGAATTGGGGTCTAATTTATGCCCTGATTGGAAGGGTGTCAATACCACGCCACTGGTAAGGACAACATGTGAGTAACCCTAATATAATAGGTAACTCTAATGAGAATGGAGGGAACCCTCATATAGTAGGTTAAGCCACCTCATCTACCCTTATATAGCAGGTTATGATGCCTCAACCTATGCTGGCTACATAGCTCTAGAATGCAAGGATTGCTTCTAAGAATCACACCCTTATATAACAGGTGATTTTCCACCCTTAGGTTCGCTCGGTGCTAATTTCTACTCCCATCTGAATAGACACTGAACATGATTTACTGAACTGAACATGGACTGAGTTACTGAATTTCGTTGATTGATGGAATACTACTGATATCTGAAAACTAACTAAGTTCATGAGATCATGGAGATTTCCTGAGTCATAAGATTGTTTGTCTAAGGATCATAGCTTGACTGAGAGTATCGTGGAAACATGACATGGCTCTAGGCACACAGCTAATATTTCGGGTACAAGTACCCCCAGGACTCGATGAAAGGAAACTGACCAAGCATAACTTACTTGAACATATAACTAACATCATAATCCATATTACATTTCTAGAAGCATTCCATCAAAACATATGATAGGCATAACTTGTACATACATAGGGATTTCATGGTATCATGCTAATTAAGCACTTTTTCTTCATCTAGGCATTTAATCAAACATATTGTAGGCATGGTACATGTAAACATCATTGTACCATAATTAAACATCATGGTTTAATTCTAATTTCATCATTCAAGGGTTTAGTCATAGTTTGCATGAATCTATATCTATAATAATCCAACCCACATAGAATTTATCACCCAACATGGAGTAGAATTCAATTTATCATTATCTATTTGAACAAGAGTAGCCCGATCATGAAATTCATAAGGAAATCCATAAACTTAAACTTTGAAAAGAGATTCTTGGGTTTTATGGATGGAAGGAGTCCACGAATAAACACTTTCCATACCTTAGTTCGTGATTTCGTAAAGATTGACGGAGGAAATTCTTGATTCCAAACCTTCTATGAAAAACCCTAGGTTATTCTTGAGAGGTTTTAGAGAGAAGAGAGTGTATTTTAGGTGAAAAGTGGTTGAATCACGTGTTATTGGGTTTAAATAGGGGTAGGAAATTGACCCTTTTAACCCTTGGATGCGTCTTTTAAAATTGTAAAAATTTCCTGAACTGGACCTTTAGCGCGACAAAGCGCTATCGCGCCGTGTCACTGGATTTTGACAATTGGAAAATTGAGGGATGACATGACGCAGGGCCATCGCGTTACCACTTTCTTTGTGACCTAGAACTTTGGCGCGACGCGGGAAAAATCGCGCTGAGATACTGGAAAATGGATAATTCTGAATTTAGGCCCTGGATAGACACGCCATAATCATAGAACCCTACTGGAATTTTCCAAATGCCATTTCCTCTTGTGTCTTAGCATGCCACTGACTAATATGGTGTTGTTTTACAACAGGAATTTGAAATAGTCGTAAGTTCTGACCCGGTCATCGGATTTGGGCTAATCTTATATCGATGGAAAGCTTATTGAGTTTTTCACATGACAAAAAGTGAAAATATTAAAAATTCCTCATGGAATAACCATTATTTAGAAGATAATACTAGATATTCTTGAGATGAAATTAGCTAGTAAAAAGTTTGGGGTATTACAGATACAGTCACTCATGTTATTAGTTATTAGAATTCAGTCATTAGTCATGTTAGTCATCGGCATACTCATGTTATCATGATTTCAGATATTGTTACTATGTATGCATGCATGTATTCTCATGTTTATATTAGTCAGTTAGTCAGTATTGTTCATGCATATGAACCCTATGCATTCAACCTACCTCACATGCATACCAGTACATTCAAAGTACTGACGCATTTGCGCTATGGTGTCTTATAGCATAGGTTCAGACACACGAGTCCAGAGCATCAGTAGATTCTAGATATCAACAATCAAAGTTAGCAGTGAATCCTCATCCTTAGAGGACATGATTATTTCCCTATTATCTCATTAATTAGTTTATTAGTTGGAGTTAGTTGGGGACATGTCTCATCAAATCCTTACTCAGACAGTTCAGTCAGTTAGAGGCTTTCCAGACTATTATGTTTAGATAGTTAATCTAGTTATTTTGGGTATTTCATACCCCGTTTAGATGTTATGTTTTACTTCAGTTATGTGAACCTTAGGGCCTTTCATTTTATGTTTCTGTATTATTCGGTATATTATGCAGTATATAGGTACAGATATCAGTCATGGGTTTGCTTGTGGTCCTTCAGGGTCATGAGCACCGTATAGTATTTTGGGTACCAGATTTGGAGCGTTACACTGTGCAACTCCCAACTTCAAACTGTTTATTTGATTTTGTCATACAGAGATCTGAGCAGATATGGCAGTAAATTGGTAAACCTCCAATACACCTGTAATTTTTTTGTGGCATTTCTAGAATCTTAATGCCACTCTAGATTCCCTTGATCTATGCGGTTCAATAAAGTGTATAGCTCATCATAAGTCATCACAAGAGCTTGACCACCTATAGCTGAATGTAACAAAAAATTTGTACTATAGCCAAGTGACTCTACGAAAGTATGAGCCAGTACCTCATTGGACTATTGATGATGTGGACAGTACCTAAGAAGTGCCTTGAATCGCTCCCAATCATGGTATAGATTCTCGTCTAGCTTCTGTTTGACGCACACAATCTCACTGTGAAGTCTCACAGAAAGAAATAGATGAGGAATTTTTGTGTCATGTCATCCCATGATGTGATTGAATTTTCTGGCTCAACATTCAACAATTTTTTTGCTTCCCCTAACAGTGAAAAGGGGAACAACGTCATCCTAACATAGTCTGCATTCACACTCGTGAGGATAAATATGTCACTAATTTCTAGAAAATTTTGCAAGTAGACTTGTGGATCTTTATATGAAAGCCTTGTGAACTGTCCACTTCTAATCAGAAGTTTTACCATATTTTGTTTGAGCTCAAAATTGCCTCCTACTGCCGGCTCTGAAACGGGGAGGTCAAATTTATTGGAAGTGGGATTGCCACTTCTCTAACTTTCTTGTGGGCTGCTCATTCATCAGCCATGATAGAGGGATTATCTTGATCTTCCTCGATTAACGAAAAATAAGGGAGAAGGATTGCTTCTCTCCTTCATTAATAGAATAATTACTCAGGTTCGAGGCTTGGTTCAACCAATTCCTGAGCCCTTGCCAGCTTACTACTTTGAAAACCTGTTTCCTGTAAATACGAAACCAATACCAAGCATAAAACACCAAAGTAATTAAAAAAATTAAAAACTAAAAATCAAACAGTTGTCAAATTACAAGTCCCCGACAACGACGCTAAAAACTTGACAGCGCCCAAGCGCACACGCAAGTGTACATGGTCTATCATGTAATATAGTGGTCTTAAAGAAAGTCGAATATCGATCCCATAGGGACTTGTTCTAACAACTATTTTATTTCAGTTCACAATTTAGATCAATCTAGTGCAAGCATAACCAAACAAGGGTTTTGAATATTTGTAAACTAAAGTAAAGAAGCAATGCATAAAATAAAGGTCTTGAGATAATCAATCGAAGAAAGCCCAGGGTCAAAGCACTTCAAACAATCATACTACATTATTGAACTTCAATCGTTAACTTGCTTATCTTTGTTGTTGATTCGTAGGGTTAATTGCATGATCATGGTTTCCCGACCTCTAACCGTTTACCTAATTTGAACATTACAACTACATTGTTGAGCGGGGATGTAATAATTCAATTAAGTTTTTAAAGCTATCATCTTACATGTGAATCAAGTAAGGCTTCTAGGTACATCCCTGTCCTAGACGCTAATTCAAATTCCTTATTTCATGAAAGAATAAGAACCCTACTTTATTCATTCCCATGTTCTATCTCCCTATTCCCTCCCCCGAGATCACAAGGTTGATAATATATTATTCTAAGATGATCAATCCTCGAAATAATTAAAACAGGAATAAACAAGCAACCAAACATGATAAGAAAATTAAACGAAATTAATCCAAAACAATAGTAGTCATGTTCTTGGATTTAACCCCAGAAAGGGAGTTTTTAGCCACTAATAGTCATAATCATCATACAAATAATTGCATGAAGGATCAAAACCATAAAGAAGCTAAATTAAAGAATGAAAAACTAAAAATAAAGTTGTGGTAGCCTCCTCTCTTCTCCAAGCCGTAGAAAGATGTCCAAAGCATGTTTTAATATGTTTTATTTATAGTAAACCAATAATAAGCCGTGTAGGAATAGGATTTCATGTAATCCTTTTATATTTGGGCACAAATTTCCCACTTTTGAACTTCATCGCGCCGCGCTAAAGTGCTCATTTCTATAAGCTCACGACGCACTATAATCGCGTTGAGCTACTGGAAATTGACAATTGTTGATTGCTCCTTTGTTGCGATGCGCCACCATGATCATCGCTATTGTCACATTGAAATACCTCTAATCGCGGTGAGCTCCCAGGCGTCCTCTTCTCATCATGTTGTTTCTTGTGCTTCCGTTGGTCCACTCCAAGATTTTGTGTGATGTTTCCACTCATTTTCTATCCTTGTATACATCCATATACCACCATAATAAGTTCACAAAACATCCAACATCATAATACACCAAGGATTAGAGATCAACTCTACACAATATCAAGAACGATGAACTCAAAACACGAGCTAAGACTAAGCTTGCTCATGTTGAACATTAACTTAGTATTTTGACTCTTGGTTTGATTCAATTGACCAATACACATTATACAAGTTGTTCCACTTATAAACATACAATTAAACCATTTGTAACTCATTTAACACACCAGAACCCATCGAGATAGACTAGACAAGCACCTAGATCAAGCTAGTAACATTAGTTTCTTCGATTGAACTCCAAGTTTCCCATTTAACTACAAACTTTTCTTAAAACACCTTTATACATTGTAATCACATCCTTGAACACTTATATGCTTGTTTATAGCATCATCACATATAAAGTACACAAATTGTCTTCAAAACAAGGCTAAATAAGCTAGAATAGAAACACTAAAGTGCATAAATACACCCAACATCAATGTATGTACATGATTATAGACCCTTATGAACATGTTGTTTAAAAATGAATAAATAAATAAAAAATAAATGTAGTATGAGATTCTACACATATGAAGGAGTTTAAACAAGTCACATAATCATATTAGAGCTTATACAAATTAGGGGTGGTGAATTAAAGAGTGTATGGATGGGTAGTGGTTGAACAAGCAATATCCTAAGAGTAATATTTGTCAAAGCACAAATATATTTTGAGGATATTGATTGTATTTGATGACTACCCATCCACATACTCCTTCAATCACCACCCCTAAATCAAAAGAGTATGTGGATAGGTAGTGGTTGAACAATCAACATCCTCAAAACATACTTGTGCTTTGACAAATATTACTTTAAGGATGTTAATTGTTCAACCACTAAGCATCCACCTAATCCTTCAATAACCACCCTCAATTTGTGTAAGCTCTAACAAGATTGTGTGACTTGTTTAAACTCCTTCATACATGTAGAAACCCATAATTTATTTATTTTTTATTTAGGTATTCATTTTTGAACAACATCTAAGTGAGGGTGTATAACCGTTTACGTTGATCTATGAGATATACGAATGATCACGAGAGCAATCAATCGACCTATAGTGTAAGTCTATGATAGACTAGATGAATCGATGGACCCTCAAAGCACAAGTATATTTTTTACATGGGATTGACATGGGTCAACATCGATAACAGTCTATTAAGTGTCACTAACAGTTCAAGATTGTTTGTTTAACCACCCCCAGATCATGTGATTATGTGTTTAAACCTTTTTAATTTAGTTATTTTCTTTGACCACCCCCAAATCATGTGATTATGTGTTTAAAAGTTTTTGAATCCAATTATTTTCTTTCAAACTACAAGCTACTGATGGTCTATCAATTCATATGATTTACGATCGACTTATATGTCTGGTTGAGGAGTGACAATATCTAAGATTGATGATGGTGCATAAAACATTAACTCATGTAGCGTAGATCGATTTACTTATCTACAATAAACTATATAAGTGATGCAAATTTATTATCAAATAGTTTTTACTCTTTGTGAATTTAATCAAGTCAATCTACAGTTGTATTCATTGAACAAGCAATAAAAATTTGAAAAGTTGATTGTGCAAAATCCCTCCATTGATACAGAAGAATAACCAACAAAAAAGCAAACAATCATAAAAAAGGGCAACAAAATTTGCAAACTAAAATATTTATATTGACATTTGTTCATTGCATACATACATTTTCATCACCAGAACAAGCAAAAAGAAAAAAATGAAGAAGCTTTCTTCTAAAAAAAATCCTACCAAGAAAGCTTCTTCTACGATGAACCAAACCAAAAACTTATAAACATAAACTAAAATAAACACTTAAACTAAATTTAGGGGGATGGTGGGGGAGGAGGGGTGATGTAGTCGGTGCCTTCTATTCCTAGCCTTTCCAAAATCGCCCTCAAGAAATAAGCAATTCGACGGAGTTCACGCTCCAAGTAGACACAGTCTTTACCCAGCCCATGGAAAAAGCGGTCAAAATTGTTCCTTAAGAGAAGGAGATCATAGTGCCGTGGGGTAACTCTTTTGATTAGACATAGGGGCATCCTTCTCGGAGGCATGATTTTTTTTATGAAGAAGAAGGGGTTTTTGAACTTTTTGGTTTAGGTAGAACTGAATGCTTACCTAGAAATTATCACTAGACTTATAGACTCATAGAAGGTGGCATTTCATATTTCCAACCAATGATCAGTTGACGGGTGTGGAATAGAAAAGGTTTAGCTTGTGTATACCAGCATTTTTTATGTGAATACATGTGTTTGTAGGTTTTCATTAATTGAGAACAGAAAATGATGGTTCAATGCATTGATTGGAGAGATATGGCGGTAAAAAAACCCACATAATGTGTTTAATGAGTAATCATATATCCATTAATAATTATTTAATAGATCATGTAAAAGATATATCATAGATTGATGTCTACTGTAGACAAAGCATATAGTCGATTAAAACTGAACGTTAAATTCTACAGAAATGCACAGTTATCCCCCAAAATAGTCATTTTACAAATGAAGAATAAAGCTATCTAACATATGTTGGTCGTTCTAGATAAGATTCTGTTGTGCTCAGATTTCTTGCATATTGAACACTTATTCCTCCTTTTGGACTAGAATGTTTCACCGATGCCCTTAATGCATTTGATTTTCTTCCTTTCGAGTTTGGGATCATAGGGGGTGGAACAATCTTCATGTCTTACAATTTCTGTGGCACAGTCCATTCGAACTCTAGAGAGACAACTTTAATAGCTTCAAAGTATGCAAGGAGATAAGTTTCAATTTTATAAATAGGCGAAGAGTACTCATAGATGGAGTTACCATAACTTTCGTCATCGCCATACTTTGCTTGCAAAGCGGCCATCATATGTGCGAAGACATGTTCACCAAGTCATATTTTCTACAAGAATAACTCCTCTCCAAGAAATTGACCTTAGCAGTAACACTATTTCCGAACATGGTGAATTGGTTGAGAACCCCATTTGCATTAGTCACATACAAGGAATCGCTCACTCTCTTATTATCTCTTACGATCTTTTCCACATAAGGCACAGATTTGTTGTTTGAACTGCCCACAAATGCATGTCGCTCCCTGAACTTTTCACCAAATTTTCTAGCAATTAAATTGAATATGTATGACATGAGGTACTCCCGTTCATCCGTCAACACCGAGCTGAGCGACTCGATAATGTTTGTGGTCATCACATCATACCTATTTCCTGGAAAGTATGTTCTACTCCACTTCTTAAAACCAAGCACATTTTAAAGGCATGTGCTGCCTCGGGGCATTTATTCTTCAATTCCGCAAAATGCTTGCTATACTCATTAAAAGTATAAGCCTTTGCCGCAATGTAGAATAGATAAAGATGCTCTCCATAGTGTTGATTTACATGAATATTTTCAGCGAGATGCCTCATACAAAGTTCATGGTGCACACGATTGTAAACACGAGAGAAGGCATTGGCAATGCTAATGTGCCTATTGGAGATAAGACATAGATCTGGTTCATCTTCTACTATAGACTTCAACTTCTCGAAGAAGAAGGTCCAAGAAGCATCGTTCTCTTTATCCACAACACAAAAGACAATTAGAAAGATATGATTTTTGATGTCTTGTGCAATGACACTTAGCAACACACCCCCGTACTTTCCATACAAATGTGTGTCATCAATGACAATTACCTTTCTCATGTGGGCATATCCCCATATGCAAGCTCTGAATGCTAAAAAGAAGTACACGAATGATCTATCCATCTCGTTAACCATGATAGAGTAAAAAGAACCGGGATTCAATAACTCCATGTGGGAAAAAACCAGCAAGCAATCATATCTGTGCTCTGGTGTCCTCTGAACTATGTTCTTCGCAATTACACTTCCTTTCCAACACATCCAATAGCTTGTGTTGCAATGCATCTCCCTAAACATAATCCTTTGAATTTCTCTTATGCTTGGAACCTTACCATCACAAAAATTATTTACGCATAGTGAAGAAATGATCTCGAATGATATTTTCTTATGTCAACCCGTGGCATGTTAACACAGCACATGTGGAACCCAACTTACTTGTATATGCAAAATTTGTCCGAGCATGTGTACTTCTTTGCCCGTAATAACCAGCCGTAATCATGAGATACACATTTCACCTTCAATAATTTGGTGAAACTCTTCTCCATAATATAATCAAAAGACCACCCACCAGCTCTCCTCTAGTAGCATTTTCAACTCTTTCTTGTCGATGAAAGTTTGATCACAATAGAAATTATTTTTATCGATGATGGAATAACTTAGTTGTGATCCTGTTCCACAATCTTCTTTCACATCTTTCGAGTTTGATGAATTTTATTCCATATCTATAGAACCATCTTCTATATTTATTGGATTATCGCCATCGTTCTCATAATTATTCAAATCGTCATTGGCTATCAGGCGTCGGGTAGGGGTGGTTGCGAATTCACTGGTTCTTCAAAGTGCCTCTCAACTACATTTATCCTAAAAATAGGACTAAAGCCATCAGCACCAACATCCATCATGTACAACGACACACGTCTATCATTATTTATGATCGTAGGTGTACCTTTTCTTTTGAATGTATTAGATAACTATTCACCACATCTCGACATGCAATCTAGATCCCTGATCTCCATCACACTTGTAACCAAGTCATCATATGAACTATTGAGGTGAACCACAATGGGCAATGTCACCTTAGTGTAAGATTTCCATTACCAACATTTAGGAGTCTCTTTCCATTCTCCCATGAAATCACCTGAAACCAGAACAAATTCTATAATAGACATCCTAGAATTAAGATTTAGCTGATTGTTGATTATGCTGATGGTATATGTCAGGCATATGCATGATCAATAACTGGGCAGATATCCATACAAAAAATATGAAATTGCAAATATTGCTTCTAATCAACGATCATTGCATTTATGGAATAGAGAAATGAAGTTGGAGTCTCCTGAGCTACTGTTTGTACTTTCTAAAGAGGTTTTGAGTAATATGAATGATCTGAAGCTTTTTAACAATGGTGGAAAGTGTGTTTGAGAAGATAACAAACAAATGGGATAACAATGGATGTAATGGACTAGATTATGATGTTTATGGACTGATTTTAAGCTGATCATTAGAAAATAATGCCAAAATCATGCATGAATCAGAGATTTTTGGAGGGAAACAGAAGCTTCTATTTTAACCTTTTGGAGTTTTTTTTAATTATTTTGGAAAACCAAGATATTTTGTATAAATTGTGGATGAAGGAGTGAGTTAAAGTGTATTATTATAAACTTATGGGTGGATTTGTTAACTTGAAAAACAAAATGATGACATGGAATAAAGTGGGTATTTGGCAAATTTTTCAAGACTTGTGTCTAAATGACAGAATAAGTTTAAGTGGGTATTTGGTAACTTAGCCCCTTACATTAGGCCTCCTTATTTAATATTCAATACTATAGACAATGAAAAAATCACATGAGATTATGTGAAAGTGTAACGCCCCGAGTCTGCACTCCGGACACCATACGATGCTTACGACCCTGAAGGACCACAAGCTAACCCATGACTGGTACCGACTGTGAGTATTGCATAATAATACTGAAATAATGTGAAATTTAGGATGAAATGCCATAAGATTCACAAGATGAATACTGATAAATATAGCAACTGATAATAATATCTGAAAACTGAATACTGTCTGAACTAGTCTAGTCTGAAAAACCTCTAACTGAACTGTCTGAATGTGGAGTTGATGGGACAAGCCCCCAACAAACTCCGACTAATAGAATAATGAATCTACTGTAATACTAAAATAAACAGTATCCTCAATGGATGAGGACTCATTGCTGAATCTGCTACCGCTAACTGAATCTGATTAAGCGCGGTTAGGAACCTGAGCGTCCAAACCTATGATATGATACATCATAGTGCAAGAAAAGAGTATGCAATAAGTACGTGGAATGCACTGGTATGCTAGATAAGGTAAGGCTGAAATGCATGGGTTCATATGCATGAACAATAACTGACTGAGTGATAAGAATAGAACTGAATAAGAGTACATAGATAACTGAAACTACTGTAAGTACTGAGTATGCATTACTGCACATATATATATATGTATACTGAAGCTGAATTCTAATTTATGATAATTGAGTAACTGATATCTGAGATTACTGATAACTAAATTACTGATAACTGGGTGACTATTCTTGACAGTCCTAATTCTGTAGAACTAGACTGAGTTTTATGCTGAGACTGAAATTGAAACTGAAATTGTGGGAGGTAATCATCTAACCGACATGCCCCTCTCTGAATGGATTGGGGTCCATCCTGTAACCCCAGTTGGAAAGGTATCAGTACCGTACTACGGGTACAGACACTGGTTGTGTGGATCCATTGAAATATCATCCTGAAGGACTAAGGGTCACCCTCTACTGGTAGGTTTCTTAATGAGAATGGTATTACCCTTATCTGGTAGGCAAATACCTTATCAACCCTCATCTGGCAAGTTAATATCTCAACCTACACTAGCTACGTAGTTTTGGAATACAAGGACTGCTACTAAGGATCACACCCTCTACTGACAGGTGAGCCCCCCATCCTTGGATTCGCTCGGTGTTGAATCCTACTCCCAACTGAATAACACTGATTATTAGATTGAGTGGACTGAGCTAAGTTTAACTGAGTTCTGTAACTGACTGAGTACTACTATTGCGACATTACTGAGACTATTTGGTAGCTACTGTGATTCTAGGTATACAACTATATTTTGGGTATTAAATACCCCAAGACTCTATAACATCAATAGTAAACATGGCACAATCATGAAATCTTAACATTAGTTTCTTGTTCACAATGCATTCATTTAGACATTTTGTCAAACACTTGAGAGACACGAATTGTACATAAATGGGACCACATGATAACATGTCATGATATCACTATTCAACTTACATAGACATTCTATCAAACACTTTGGGAACATGATTATCTCACATAGAAATAAACACATATAATTATCATGGCCAAAACATTCAACTTGTAAATTCAAGGATTAATCATGAGAATCACATATTTCATCACACATGCTATCTTAATTTCATGATACTTGTAATTAATCATGTATTGGAACCCAAACAACATCATAATCATGAATACAATCTAATTCAAGCATGGAAATCACAAATTCGTAAACTTGTATTTTTAAATAGGGTTCTTGGACTCCATGGGTGAAAGAAACCCATGAATGAACCCCTAACATACCTGAGAAATTCACTTCTTGAAGATTCTTGGAGGAATTCTTAAGAATTGCTCTTGATTCTTGAAGGCTAGGGTTTTGTTAATTGAGAGAGAATGATCTGATTTTGAGAGGAATTGAGCAAAAAATTACTAATTAGGTTATTTAGGGTATTAATCTCGTGTTTAGGACTGACTAGGGTCATGAAAAAAAAGATCAATTTACCCTTGGAAAGAATTAAATTTTCTTCATTGAAAATCCCAATTTTTACCTTTATTGCGATGCGGTGGAATCGCGATGAGCCACAGAAAAACCTTCGGGAACTGTTCAAAAATGGACCATCGTGAAATTGGCTTTTGGCGCGACGCAGAGGTATCGCGGAGCCTCACGGGAAAATGACAATTGCAAAAATGGACATTGGTGCGACGCGCCGTTATCACGATGGCTCACTGGAAAATACCAAACGGGAACTGGAACTTTGGCGCGATGTAGGCTTATCGCAATGGAACACTAGAAATTGACGAATACCAATTCGACCCTCACCGCGATGCGGTGATGCCCACTTTGACACTGTTTCATTAAAAATGTTATAACTAACTCACTCGGGAATCGAATTTGGGCGAAATTTATATCGTTAGAAAGCTGACTGAATTTCCTACACAATGGCAAGTCTTAAACTGAAAAATTCTGAGTATTTTAAAAATTTTATATAGAGATACTCATGTACTAAGAGCTAAACTGAGCTACAGAAATAGAGGTACTACAGAAAGCTTAGGGCTACTAGCTTTGACAAATCACAATGTGACGACTGTTGGTTCATGCTAACACCCAAAAAAATGGCACAAAAACACCCGACACTATATAAATTAGAGAAATTTGATGTTGCATATTTTATAAAAATGAAAAAATGCATAAGCAATTAAAATTATATTTGATTTGAGAATTGAAAAGTACAATAAAATCTCAAAATGCTTTAGTACACTAGTGTGTTAAGGAATTTAGGACTATTTAATACTTTTTCACGAAGATATATCTCAAGTAAAACAATCAAGAATTGATATGCTGGTAAGAAAGTATATGTGTAATTTCCTATGAATGAAAAAGAAATCAATTTATGGATTTGTTGTTCAGATATATTCATAGGAGTATTACCAATGAATTAATTAAGTCTCCTGGAAAAGAGTTTACTATTGAGATCATGTCAGAAAAAACTTGAGGAGTTTGACTGCTTTATGTATCCCAAACAAGTAAATATTCTCTTGAAATTGGACTACAGTTGTACGATAATATAGCAGAATAATTTAACAATTGTCAACCTATGAAATTCAACATTCGATTGTTCACAATCATTGAATTACTGTATTACTTGCAACCGCATACACATGCATGTGTCTAGCGAGACAAAATCGGTGATTTAAAGTATTGGCAACTTCAAATAATTTCTATTAATTTTTATTCATACAAGTGTTAAGACTTTGTCTTAGCTGTGTTAGAAGCAAATTTGTTTTACGACGAAACCTAGAAATCGATTAAAATCAAGAAATCTTTTTCGATACTAACTTGGATCAAGAAGTGTTTTCTCATGGAGAAAGAAAGATTGGCATCGGTCTCGGGGCAACTACTGAATTTGTCCAAAATGAGGTTTTGGAGAGCAATGCAAGTATCGTGCATCTAGGCAAAGTAGTCCAAATGTTGTTCTCATTGATCACAACCTATAGGAACAGGGATATCTACTACTTAAACTTGTGTGCATAGGCTCATGTATTGATTTAAATTGTCTTAAACTTGTGACTGAAAACACCAAGGAGGAGCACGTAGGAATGCCAACCACTACATTGTTGGGTTCAAGTTGAAAGTGTGAATGGTAAATGAAGGGAATTGGTAGAGGGAAAAATGAGATCACTCTCAAATAAGAAAGTGTACTAAAGAAATATGGAAAGTCTACTAATTCTCCCACATTGGTGGGAGAGAGAAACTTTCATGTGTTCTTATTAAGAAACACATCTCCACATGGATAGTGAGCCAAGAATAAAGAGGTGCCTCGCATCATTGTCGTTGTCGCTCGCTCGGCTTCGGATTTGGATTTGGATAAATATCGATCGATGAGATTAATTTTATTTGAAACTTGTAAAACAAGTGAAGTTTTAATCCAAAAATCCAATGGAATAATTTTCTCCATATGCATGCACATTTCAGACGTCATGCAAATGCATGCACGACGCATCTCGAATAGAACGCGACCTTTAGAGAAAAGGACACACTGTTTTGGAAAAAAGACAACCTGTGGACGCAGGTCAGGCGCAGACCTGGCTTTGCCTGGCATAGGTCAGGCGCAAAAGCCACTAGAATGGGCAAAACATCACCTGCGGCTGTAGGTCAGGCACAATTCTAGTATAGACTGGGCGCAGGTGCCGTGACTGTTCAGAAACATTGCAATTTTCCAGAACCAATGCTTCCTTTCCGAAGGGACACCTAATGGCTATAAATACCTGACTTATTCCTCAGGTAGAAATATAATTTTGAGAGCTAAAAAACACTTTTAGTCTTCTAAAACTTATTGTGATCATCTCTCATTGAGTGAGTTCGAGGAATCGGATAGTTTGAGGTACCGCTACTTTGGATTGTAAGCCATTTTATTCTGGGAGGAAAATTCGGCAACCTCGGGTACTTGAGGGAAATTATTTCCTTAAGAACACTCCATGAATTCGGAGGAGTTGGCTTTAATTTCTATTTCATCTTATTTCTTAACTATTACACACTTGTTTGATAGGTCATTTTTGATCTTGTGTTGAATGTGTTGAAACTTTAAGTTGTTCTTGACAAGTTTGGTCTTGAACTTAGTTGAAGTATACACAAAATAACACAGATTTTTGTACTACCCGAAGCAACAATCTTAAGGAAATAATTTTTAGAATAAACATACTTCTTTGATAAACATACTTCTATGATAGTTCATTTTGATTAGTCATTTTGAACTTGTGTTGAAGGTGTTAAACTTTATTGTTGTTCTTTAAATAGTCTTGAACTTAGATTGAAGTGTATTGTGCAAACTTACGGATTGTGTACCCGAAACTACAATCTTAAGGAATTAATATCCATAATTTGTATTATTTGGTTTCTAGAGATTAAACATTTATGTTTTCTACTCTATTTGAACTTAACACGTGATTTGAAGACATAAAAACTTCATCACAAGTTAAAGTTCATACGATTAATGATTAGAAAATATAAAAACTTCATCGTTAAACTAGAAACAAGTAGTGTTTAAAGTTGCTACAAACTTATAATTAGTATTTTGGTATACTAAAGGTGATTGTCTTTTTGTGACAAGAAAAATGACTATTGATGGCCATATAACTGATGGTGGGACTAGTGTAGCAACAATAAATATTGCTACAACAAGTCGCACAACTGCGCCACCCACTATGGCACCAGCGGAAAAGCACAAAAAATTTTTAGGCATAGCTTTTAAATGTTGGCAACAAAAAATGTTATTCTATTTGACAATTTTATGTCTTCAAAGGTTCATATCCGAAGATGCTCCAGAAGTTCCCAAAGGTACATTGGACAAAGAGTGATTCATTGTAATAAAGGCATGGAAACATTCTGATTTCTTAGGCAAAAATCATATTCTAAGTGACCTCCAAGATGATTTGTACAATGTGTACAGCGGAATGAAAACATGGAAAGAGTTGTGGAATATGTTGGAACGGAAGTATATGACTGAGGATACTGGAACTAAAAAGCTCTTTTATGCAAGGTTCCTTGAATACAAGATGATTGAAAGTAAGACTGTCGTATCTCAAGTGCAAGAATTGCAAGTTATTGTTACGACCCGAGACTACCCCCTAGTCATGACAACGATACTTACGGTCACAAGTGACCATAAGCTAACCCATGAGCTAGTACATGCTGTGAGCACTGAATAAAATAGTAATAAAATATCTGCTCAGAAGATAAACTAATAAAGTACTACAAGTCTGAATACTGATATTACGATTTAATCACAAGTCTGAAATATCTGATAAGATATTGAAAACCAAACAGATACTAAAAACCAAATGGTTTATCTGAAAACCACTAATAAAATTGATAAAGATGACTATTGTCTATAGACTGTCTGAGCATCTAAAAGCCTCTAAACGAACTGAAGAGTTGAAGAGACAGACCCCCAACTAACTCCTACTGACAGAACATAATGAAATACTAAAATAACTGAATAAGAGATAATATGTCCTCGAAGAATGAGGACTCACCACTACTGCTGCTACTGTTGTAATACCGTGTTGTCTAGGTATGGTCGATAAATTGAGTATCTAAACCTATGATATAAGACATCATAGCGCAAAGAAGAGTGCGGTCAGTACTTTAAATATACCGGTATATGAGATGAGGCCAGGCTAAAATGCATAGGGTAACTGTGCATGAATGCATGAACATGTAAAATCTGAGAATGCAAGACTAAGTGTATATCTATTTTGCTACTGAGATAATCTGAAAAATAAAAGACTGAAAGCTGTAAAACTTAATATCTGAAAGTTTGTACACTTAGTTAAGCAAACCTAAATTGAAAATACACTGAATACTGTACTGAGACTGTATGAGCTAACTATAACCGACATTTCCCAAATCTGCTATCGGGGTCCAACCTATAACCCTAGTTAGAAGGGTGTTGGAACCTTGCCAAGGATATAAGTACTGGCTAACGATGTGGATCCACTAGACTGATGTTTCGAAGGACAAGGGTGTCATGACTAAGTGACGTGGGACCCCTCAAAGCTACGGTGACATCGTAGGTCTGGAACTTAGGAACTGCTACTAATGACTCGTGCCTAACTAACGAAGGAGATGCCATCCCTACGTTCACTCGGTGCTAAGTGTTACTCCCAACTGAATAACACTGATACTGGACTGGATTGAATTAAATTTAACTGAGCATACAACTGACGATGCTCATCATAATTTGATCATAACAACTAACTGAATGATAATACTAATGGTTTAATTTAAATCATTCTGAGATACTAAAATCATGTAAAACAACTAGGTATCGAATGTTCATAACCCACCAGCACTAAATGATTATAAATATTTTGTATTAATCTTGAAATACTGTAATATGTGATCATATTTCAAAGACACAGCATGGAATTTCATCAAACATGTAAAAATCATAACTTGAACATGGGACTATCTAAAACATAAGGAAACAATAGGATTACATGGTTAAATTCATAACTTAGAGATTTATCCAAAATCAATTGAACATGACATGGAAATTGCAACACTCAAAATATGATATGACTCATTCCACTTGAAAATACTTATAACCATAGCTTGTAATTGAATTAACAAGAGATTCACGGTGTTAGTTCAACCTGAACATGTAAAAACTCATAATTTAAACCAAAAGAGGATTCTTGAACTCCATGGGTGAAAAGGGGCCCATGGATGAACATCACACATACCTTATTAGATGAATTCATGAGGATTTCTTGAACTTGAAGCTTGAATTCTATGGTTTCTTAAGAAAGGGCTTAAATCTTGTTCTTGAGAGAAGAAACATGGATTATTGTTCTTGGGAAAATAAAGGGTTTTTACGTGAGTTTATTTGAAGAAGATGGGCAAATAATGCCCTTTTGGGTGCTTTAATTTGTGCGTTGGATGTTTAGGGTTGAGGGGAAAGGACCAAAGTGCCCCTTGACCCTTAGGAAGCTGAAATAGAGGGGGAATTAGTTCCGCGTCGCGTCTCTTATCGGTTTAAGAAAGAAACACATCGTTCCCCTTATCTCGTTGAGAGAGCGATGCGCCGCGGCCATATCATAGATCCTTACTACCTCTCACAAAAAAGGTCATAACTTTTTGCTCGGGTATCGGATTAAAGAGAAATTAGTATAGTTGGAAAGATAATTCAAGCATCTATCATTTGGTAGGTCTTGATAAGAAAAATTCCACGTATATAAAAACTTATACACATTTAAAGTTGATCCTTGTGGAATCAAACACCAAAATTTGGCCGAATCAAAGGCTCTTAGCTCAACTTTGTTCTAAGTGATTCTTATGAACATTTTTCACCTCATAAGCCCTTCACACACTAGGGTAAAGGTCATGACACATGTATTGAAAATGTAAATCATGGTATTAGAGTTTACATACGTAGGAACAACGGTTCCAAGTCTAGCCTAAAAATGCAGGGTGTTATATTATCTCCCCCTTGGAATCATTCGTCCTTGAATGAAACCGATTACGCTGAGATACTAAGAATACTAAGAGTCTATACTAAATACTGATAAGTTGAAACATGATCTAATAACTGGGTATGAAACATGATACATGCTATGACATAAGAATAGTTGTATAGCTGAAATAGAAAATGAAAAGAGTCAACCTAAAGATATCTATTACATCAACCTGAGTTCGAATTCGTGGAGAAAAGATGCAGATACCGGGCTCGCATATCTATTTCTGCTTCCCAAGTAACTCCTTCAATAGACTGATTCTGCCATAGAACTTTAACCAAGGGAACTTCTTTATTCCTTAGCCTACGAATTTGATGATCAAGGATCTCAACTGGAACTTCTTTGTAGGAAAGGTTATCATGAACATCCACACCTTCTAAAGGAACAACAACAACTGAATCACCAATGCATTTCTTTAACAAAGAAACATGGAACAACGGATGAACTGATGCCAAATTTGTAGGCAACTCTAACTCATAAGCTACCTTTCCAAGACGGTTTAAGTTTCTATAAGGGGCAACATATCGGGGATTGAGCTTCCCCTTCCTGCCAAATATCTTCACTCTTTTCATAGGCGAGATTTTCAAATAAACTAAATCACCAACCTCAAACTCAAGATCTCTTCTTCTCATATCTGCATAAGATTTCTGACGGCTTTGGGTTGTCTTCAGCCTCTTCCTAATCAACTGAAATTTCTCCATCGCATCAAACACTGAATTTGGCCCTATTAAAGTAGCCTCATCAGTCTCAAACCAACCAATAGGAGATCTACATCTCCTCCTATAGAGAGCCTCAAATGGAGCCATCTGGATACTAGAGTGATAGATGTTATTGTAGGAAAACTAAATCAAGGCTAAGTGGTCATCCCAATTACCTTTAAAATCAATAACACACGCTCTCAACATGTCCTCTAAGGTCTGAATAGTCCTCTCTGCCTGACCATCTATCTGAGGATGAAAATCTGTACTGAGATGAACTTGGGTACCAAGACCCTTTTGTAAAGCCTTCCAAAAGTGAGAGGTAAACTGAGTACCTCTATCTAATATGATATATAGCGGAATCCCATGTAACATAACCAACTACCTAATATAAAGAATAGCAAAATCCTTAGCTAAGTACGAAGTATGAACTGGTAAGAAATAAGTTGATTTGGGCATTCTGTCTACAATGACCCAAATTGATTCATGCTGACGACACGTACGAGGCAAACCCGTCACAAATTCAATGTTCACCACTTCCCGCTTCCAAGTGGGGATACTTAACTTCTGAAATATACCACTAGGCCTCTGGTTCTTAACTTTAACCTGCTAACAATTTGAACACTTAGCCACATACTCTGCAATACCCTTCTTCATACCATTTCACCAATAGATTTCCCGCAAGTCACAGTACATCTTGGTGGCCCCTGGATGAATGGAATACCGCACACCATGTGTTTCTACCAAAATTCGCTACCTCAACCCATCAACACATGGAACACATAACCTGCCCTGGCAACACAACACACTATCTCCTTCTTGGGAGAAAACCTTTACTTTCTGATCTTTAACTGATCCCTTCAACTTAACTAGACTGGGATCCCTATCTTGCTTTTCCTTCACTTTGGTAACCAATGATGATTCCAAACCATTCGGAACCCATACACTGCCTTTAGCTGAGTCAACTAATCGAACACCTAATCTAGAAAGTTGATGAACCTCCTATACTAACTTCTTCTTATCCTCCTCAACATAAGCAACACTACCCATAGACACTCTGCTAAGGGTATCTGCCACTATATTGGCCTTGTCCGGATGATACAACATACTAATATCAAAATCTTTTGATAACTTAAGCCACCTTCTTTGACAAAGATATAAATCTTTCTGCGAAAACATATACTACAAACTTTTGTGATCCGTGAACATATCAACATGAACCCTGTAAAGATACTGCCTCCAAATTTTCATGGCAAAAACAATAGCTGCCAACTCAAGATCATAGGTAGAATAATTCTTTTCATGGGGTTTAAGCTGTCTAGAGGCATAGGCTATGACCTTACCTCTCTGCATCAATACACAACCAAGACCAGCTTTAGAAGCATCACAGAAAACTACAAACCTATTTGAACCATCTAGCAAGGTCAAGACTGGGTTGAGGTGAGTCGAGTCTTCAACTCTTGAAAGCTCTTCACGCATGAATCTGACCACTAAAATTTGGCTTTCTTCTGAGTCAATCGAGAAATGGGGTATGCAATAAAACAAAACCCCTCAACAAACCATCTGTAATAGCCAGCCAAATACAAAAAACTCCTAATATCTGATGGAGAGATGGGTCTGGGCTAATTTCTTATCGCTTTGGTCTTTTGAGGATCAACTCTAATGCTATCACCGAAAATAATATGGCTAAGCTATTGATCTTATACAAAATTCGAACTTACTGAATTTGGAGAACAACTGATGAGCTCTAAGGGACTACAACACAATTCTCAGATGGTCTGCATGATCATTTTTCACTATAGAAATAGACAAAAATATCATCAATAAAGACTATGAAGAATATGTCCAAGTACTTCTTAAACACTCTGTTTATCAAGTCAATAAAAGCTACAGGGGCATTCGTTAGTCCAAAAGACATAACTAAAAATTCAAAATGACCATACCGAGTTCTAAAGGCTATCTTCGAAATGTCAAATTCTTTAACTCTAAACTGATGATAGCCGGATCTGAGGTCTATCTTAGATAAATAACTGTCACACTGAAGATTGTCTAACCAGTCATCAATTCTGAGGAATGGATACTTATTCTTGATTATGACTTTGTTCAACTGATGGTAGTTGATACACATTCAGAGAGAACTATCTTTCCTAGGCACGAACAAGACTGGAGCGCCCCATGGGGAAATACTAGGCCTAATGAAACTCTTATCTAAGATATCTTTTAACTGCTCTTTCAACTCCTTAAGTTCATCTGGTGCCATTCTGTAGGGTGGAATAGAGATAAGTTGGGTATCTGAAAGAAGATCTATTTCGAAGTCAATTTCCCTTTCGGGAGGAACTCCGAAAAGATCTTTAAGGAACACATTTAGAAATTTCCTTACTACTGAAACTGACTCGAGACTGGGAGTCTCAAAACTAGAGTCTTTGACTCGAACAAGATGGTAAACAAACCCTTTAGATATCATTTTTCTTGCTCTAAGATATGAAATAGTTTGACCCCTAACCACTAAAGTACCACCCCTGTATTCAATAACTAGTTATTAGGAAAGTGAAATTGAACGATTCTATTTCTACAGTCAACTGAAGCATAGCATGAGTTGAGCCAATCCATGCCGAGAATGACATCAAAATCAATTATCTCTAACTCCAAAAGATCAACTAAGGTAATTTTCTGAAATACTATGATCAGGAAATTTTTGTATACCCATCTGGCTATAATAGATTTACCCACTGGGGTAGACACTGAGAAAGGTTATGATAATATTTTGCGACTGATACCAAAATTGATGGCTATATAAGGAGTCACAAAAGAAAGTGAAGTTCCAGGATCTAATAAAACAAAACATAGAGATGAAAAACCTGTAATGTACTCGTAACCACATCAGGAGAACTCTCTTGATCCTATTGAGTTTGAAGGGCATATAACCTGTTCTGGCACTGCTCGTTGGTGGCATTGGAAGTAGCGCCCTACTGGGTCAGACGTCCTGCTGGTGCCGCTGATGAGTTAGTCTGACCATGCTGGCGATTATTCCTACCCTTCCACATACCTATAGGGCACTTCCTCATCCAGTGGCCTAGCTTGCCACATCTAAAACACACATCTCTACCAACCCTGCATTCACCTGGATGATTCCTCCCATATTTCCAACAAAGAGGATTAGTACGACCACTGTTCACGCTATCTTGGCACTTGGAGCCTAGTTCTCTATCCCAACTATCATTCCTGAACTTTGAAACTTGTGTACTAGCTGAAAACGAAGCTGGGGCTGAAAATTTCTGATGGAACTTTGAACAGTTACCACCCTCTGACCTCGACTATGAAAAGTTGAGACTACCTATTCTGGCCCTTTTATTCTCTATCTCTTTCTCCTTAAGCTTCTCTTCCTCAATCTACTGAGCATGATCCATAAGTCTAGACAAGTCTATATCCTTAATCAACATTGCGATCCTACACTACTTGACCATACTATCAGATACACCAGATACAAACTTACTTATTCTAGACCTATTATTAGCCACCATCGAAGAAGCATACCTCGCCAACTGAGTGAACTTAAGTGAGTACTCCTTCACACTCATATTACCTTGCTTCAAATTAATAAACTCTTGCATCTTAGATTCCCTCAACTCTATGGGGGAAAACCTATCTAAGAAAGCAGTGACATACTTTTTCCACTCTATAGGCCCTGCCTCAACAACTCTATCTTCCTTCCATTATCTAAACCAAGTGTGAGCTACATCCTGCAACTGATATGCAGCCAACTCTGCACTTTCACTCGAAGTGAAACCCATGATATCAGTCACCTTCTACACCATATCCAAAAATTCTTGCAGATCCTCCTTAGGCATGGATCCCAAAAACAAAAGGGGATTCATTCGGTTGAAATCCCAAATCCTAGTTGCAGCTGTATTGGCGACTGAATTGACTAGAGAAATAGCTTGTTGATTGTTCTGAGCAGCTACCGAATAGGCTAAGGCCGTGACAGTAGCGCTGAACTCAATGTGAGAAACATGTTCATTCAGGGAATCTTCTTGAACAAGCGGTAGAGCGGAATGATCCTCGTTCCTTCTTCTGTTGTTTCTCCTGGAAGGCATTATCTATAAATAAAATGAAGTATGAATTAGAAAGAGAATTTAAATAGAGCTCATGCTCTTTCATATACATGAACACTGAAAGAAGGGAAACTTTTTCTAAAACATCTCATAGCCTCTCGTCCATAAGTGTGGCACGCTTCACACCCATGCATAAAACTCTACTCAACGCAACTTTTAAACTCCCTAGGACACTTTAAAACTCTAAGACCCCACAAAGTCCTAGTCATTTCAGTTCTATATAGCATGCCAAAAAAGGTCCCATACTTAGAAATTTTCAGGTAAGTGTTGATACTTAGTAAAATTTAATCCTCGATATTTAGTGGCATTATTTATGATCTTCCCAGTCTTAGATTATCGAATTTTAAATTGATTCAGGATCAAGGATGTCAATAGGTCATCTTAGGTGAGTTCCAAAATTTTCGGACATCGTTTGAGTCACGTTTGGATGAACAACACAGCAAGCCAATGCGATCTCGATATGTCGCATTGGCTATTGTGTTGACAGTATCAATGCGATGCACCGGCCATTGTGTCTACACCATCGATACGGTGTAGCGTCTGCCGCATCATTGGGCATATTTTTCTCACTTAATTTTGACTTTCCAAAGGCAATTAGGTCCTTTTCCCCTCACCCAATTCAGCCAAAACACAAAATTAAGCTTCCAAAAGGGCAAAATACATTCATTATTTACAAAATCCTCTCAAGAAATAAACTCTAGTTCATCAAGCTCAAGATCAAGTTCTAAGAAATCCCCAACAATATTTATGAATTTCGTCACTCAGGTATATTAGGTGTTCATCCTTGGGTTTCCTTCCACCCTTGGAGTTCAAGAACGCTTTTCAAAACTTAAATTATGATTCTCATGTTATGAATTGAATTATGCTCATGTTTGTGTTGTTATTTGAGTTTCAAAGATAAGAAAATATGAATTTCATGTAAAATAGATCAATGAGTATGTTGGTTGATTTAGATCTCATATCAAACGTTTGAATGGTGAATTGATTATTGAAGTCATGATGCATTAACATGTTGTTCATTCCCCTTTATAAGGTTATGCCTCCGAAGTATTTGACCTAATGTCTAAGTGAATAAATTGTGCATTGTGATCTTTTGATGATCTTAGTATTGGAATCATGTTATTACTATATGTTTGAACTATTCCCATGCTTAAGCTATGCCTTGCAAGTGTTTAATAAAATGTCCATATGAGTAAACCATGTTGGGTAACCTATTGTTGTGTTGTTAAAGTTGTAACATGAGTTTATCTATTATGCTATCGAGTTCTGGGGGAATTTATTACCCGAAATCTAGTTGTTTACTTAGTTGTAGTAGTTATAGATTAGTCCCGGTAAAGGTAAAGAACAGTAGTACTCAGTCTAGATCAGTCAGTCAACACGATCAGTGTCAGTTCAGTCAAGCCTAGTACAGTTTAGTAATCAGTTCAGTGTCGATTCAGTTGGGAGTAGGATTCAGCATCAATCAAACCTAAGGATGGGGGCATTCCTACCAGCAGAGGGTTTGACACTTAGTAGCAGTACCTGCGTTACGGAACTACGTAACCATCGTAGGGTAAGTCTTCCTCCTGCTAGAAAAGGGTTGACGCAATCATATATGTATATTTCATGAGTCTTCCTGCCAGATTAGGGTTGACCGAGCATTGTTAGTATCCTGTGTCAAGGTGCTAACACTCTTCCAACTGGGGTCATAGGTTGGACTCCAAATCAGTCTATATCGGGGTATATCGGTTAGATGAACACTCCCACAGTTATAGTTTCAATCTCAGTACTAAGTAAAGAACTTAGTCAGTTCTACAGAACCATGGCAATCAGTTATCAGTTACTTAACCATTAAAATTCAGCACTCAGTTTCAGTATAATCTCAGATACACGATGTATATCTATGCGCAGTATATCCTGTTCAGTATGCTCAGTAGTTATAGTTTTGCATGTATTCTCATTAGTTACTTCATGATGTTCATTCAGTCAATTATCAGCTTATGCATATGAACCCATATTTATCAACCTTACCTCACTTAGCATGCCAGTACATTCCACATACTTTTTTTTGCGCTATGATGTCTCATATCATAGGTTTGGATACTCAGGTTCCTAACTATACTTAGCAGCTCAGGCTATCAGCAACAGTTATAGTGGTGAGTCCTCATATTTCAAGGACAAAGTTTATCCATTTCAGCAGTTCAGTAATTATTTCAATTGGAGTTAGTTGGGGGTTTGTCCCATCAACTCCATATTCAGACAGTTAGAGGCTTTCAAACTAGCATAGTTAGTTATTCAGTTTTAAGATGTTATTATCAGTTATGCTCAGTTATTATTATTTTAGTATTTTGAGAACCTTATGGTATTTTCATATTTCTTCCGCATATATATTTCAGAATTATATTCAGTGCTCACAGCAGGTACCAGTCATGAGTTAGCTTATGGTCCTTCAGGGTTGTTAGCATCGTGTGATGCCCAGGGTACAATCTCGGGGCGTTACAAACTTAGTATCAAAGCCTAAGGTTCTAAAGAGTCCTAGGGAGTCTGAAAGTCGCATCAAGTAGAGTCTTGTGCATGGGTGTGTAGCGTGCCACACTTGTGGACAAGAGGCTATAAGGCATTTTAGAAAAAAGTTCCCTTCTTTCAGTGTTCATATCGTGCGAGTGAGCATGAGCTCAAGTTAAACTCTCTGTATAATCCAAATTTTCCTTCCGTATACAAAGCATGCCTCCCAAAAATACCAATGGAAGAAGAACTGGGAATCAGTCAGCACCTCCGCCCATTCAGGAAGATCCCCTGAATGATCACGTTTCTTATGCAAAATTCAGAGCAGCTTTCACCACTCTAGCTCATTCTGTAGCAACCCAAAATGAATACCTAGCAGTTGTTCAGGCCAACTCGATGGCCAATACTATTGTAGCTAGAATTTGAGACTTCACCCGAATGAACCTTCTTTTCTTTTTAGGGACTATGTCTGAAGAGGACCCACAGGAAATCCTTGACATGGTGCAGAAGGTAACAGACATTATGGGGGTAACCACTAGTGAGAGTGATGGGCTAGCTGCCTACCAGTTGCAGGATGTATCTCACACATGGTTTAAGTAGTTGAAGGTAGATAGGGGCACAGATGCAGGGCCTATAGAATGGGAGGAGTTTGCTACTGACTTTCTAGATAGGTTATTCCCGTTGGAGTTGAGGGAAGCTAAGGTGTTAGAGTTCATCAATATGAAGCAGGGAAACATGAGTGTGAAAGAGTATTCTCTCAAGTTTACTTAGTTGACCAGGTATGCTCCTCATGTGGTAGCTGATAGCAGGTCTAAGATGAGCAAGTTCATGTCTGGTGTGTCTATTAGTGTGGTCAAGGAGTGTAGGACCACAATGCTGATTAAGGAGATAGACTTGGCTAGGTTGATGGTCCATGCTCAGCAGATTTAGGAGCAAAAAACTAAGGAGAAAAAGGGGGAGAACAAGAAGGCTAGAACAGGTAGCTTCAACTTCATCCAACCTAAGTCAGAGGGTGGTAATCGTCCTCAATTTTGCTCAAAATCTTTAGTCCTAGCTCTGCCTTTAGCCAGTGCTCTGGTGCCTAAATTCAGAAATAGCAATAAGGATACATCATTGGGATCTAAATCTCAGGGTAGTATGAACAGAGCTCAAGCAAATCCTCATTATCAAAAATATGGCAGAAATCATCAGGGTATCTAAAGGGCTGGCAGTGACATATGTTTCGAGTGTGGTAATCCAGGTCATAGAATCAGATAGTATCCTCAGGTGGGTTCACAGATTCAGCATAATCATCCCCCGACTCAGTTCGATCGCCCGTCTCAGCAGGGTGCCACTTCCAGTGCCACCAGTGGGCAACGCCCAAACAGGCTCTATGCACTCTAGCCCCAATAGGATCAGGAAAGTTATCCTGATGTGGTCATTGGTGCATTAAAAGTTTACCATTTACATATTTATGCTTTGCTAGATCTAAAAGTTTCTCTATTTTTTTTAACTCCTTATATAGCTGTCAACTTTGGAGTCAATTCCAAAATCCTAACAGAGCCTTTCTCAGTCTCTACCCCCAGTGGGTAAGTCTGTCATAATGCGATGGGTATACAAGAACTGTCCGGTTATGGTGTGTCAGAAAGTTACTTCAGCAGACTTAGTAGAGTTAGAGATGACGGATTTTGACATCATTATTAGCATGTATTGGCTCAATTCATCTTATGCCTTAGTTGCTTGTAGAAATAGAGTTGTCTATTTTCAGTTCCCGAATGAACCTATCCTAGAATGGAGGGGTAGTACCACAGCGCTTAAGGGTCAACTTGTTTCATACCTTAGAGCGAGAAAAATGATATCCAAGGGGTGTGTCAATCATTTGGTGTGAGTCAAAGACTCTAGTTTTGAGACTCCTAATCTTGAGTCAGTTCCAGTCATAAGTGAATTTCCAGAAGTATTTCTCGAAGATCTCTCCAGAGTTTCTCCCGAAGGAGAAATAGACTTCAAAATAGATCTTCTTCCAAATACTCAGCCCATCTCTATTCTGCCATACAGAATGGCTCCAGCTAAACTTAAAGAGTTGAAAGAGCAGTTGAGAGGCCTCTTAGACAAAGGGTTCATCAGGCCCAGCGTATCCCCTTGGGGTGCACCAGTTCTATTCGTGCAAAAGAAAGATGATTCTCTTAGAATGTGTATAGACTACCGTCAGTTGAACAAAGTCACAGTCAAGAATAAGTACCCACATCCTAGAATCGATGACTTATTTGACCAACTTCAGGGTGCCAGTTACTTTTCTAAGATAGACCTCAAGATTCGGCTATCATCAACTTAGAGTCAGAGAATGTGACTCTCTAAAAACAGCTTTCAGAAACCGGTATGGTCATTTCGAGTTTCTAGTCATGTCATTTGGTCTTAACAATGCCCTAACAACTTTCATGGACTTGATGAAGCGCATGTTATGCGTTACTCTATTCATACAGGGGCCACTAAGATATACCGTGACTTGCGAGAAGTTTATTGGTAGAATGGGATGAAGTGTGATATTATAGAGTTTGTAACTAAGTGCTCCATATGTCAGTAGGTTAAGATTGAACATCAGAGGCCTAGTGGGTCTATGCAGAAGTTCAGTATTCCCACTTGGAAGTTGGAGGAAGTGAACATGAATTTCGTGACAGGTTTGCATCGTACTCGTCGATAGCATGATTCAATTTGGGTCATTGTGGATAGGATGACTAAATCAATCCATTTCTTGCTAATTCATACTTCTTATTCAGCTGAGGACTTTGCCAGGCTCTATATCAGAGAGTTGGTTAGGCTACAAGGTGTCCTATTATCCATCATTTCAGATAGAGGCACGTAGTTCACCTCTCACTTTTGGTAAGCCTTCCAAAAGGGTCTTGGTACTCAAGTCCACCTCAATACAGCCTTTTACACTCAGACAGATGGTCAAGCGAAAAGGACCATTCAGACTTTAGAAGATATGTTAAGAGCTTATGTCGTTGACTTTAAGGGCAGTTAGGATGACCACTTGTCTTTGATTGAGTTCGCGTATAATAACAGCTATCATTCCAGTATTCAGATGGCTTCGTTTGAGGCTCTTTATGGGAGAATATATAGATCTTCCATTGGTTGGTTTGAAGTAGGTGAGGCCGCGGTAGTGGGGCCTTACTTAATGTTTGATGCCTTATAGAAAGTACAGTTGATCAGGGAGAGGCTTAAGACAGCCCAGAGCCAACAGAAATCTTATGCAGATGCGAGAAGGAAAGATCTTGAATTCGACATTGGTGATTATGGATATTTGAAAATCTCTCCCATGAATGGGGTGAAGAGATTTGGTAAGAAAGGGAAGTTTAGTCCCCAATATGTTGGTCCTTATAAGATTTTGAATCATTTCGGTAAGGTAGCTTATGATCTTGAGTTACCTATAGACTTAGCATCAGTGCACTGATCTGGGTGGTTTTATATACTTTTGTATCATTATTCTAGCTTATTTCGCCTTGTTTTGAGAAAAAGTTGAGTACTTAACGTGTTAATATTGATATAAATAAGCATTTAAGTGTCCAAGTTTTCATTTACAATGTCCAAGGTATTTTTCAAACAAGTTTGTGCTTAATTGAGTAATTTAGAGTTCAACCCAGAAAATAAGTTTTACTAGCTTGAGCTAGGTGTGTGTCTAGTTGGTTTCGGTGGATTCTAATATGTTTAATTTGTTTCAAATATTTTAATAGTGTAATTATGAGTGGAACAACTTGTTTATAATGTACAAAGTTTAATTTAATCAAGTCAAGAATAGGAAGAATAAGTAGAAAATCATTGCGAATTTGCCTTTATCTTAACCTTTGTTTTGAATTGTTGCTAAGAATATTATTTTGTTTTAATCTTGAATATGTGGTATGTGATATTGTAGGGGGCTTTGTGAGCTGAATACGGTGATATATTTATGATTTAAAGGCCGAAAATTCATTGGAAATACACTACAAAAGGCATGGGCAAAGGATAGGACGTTCCATACTTAACCAAAATTTCGAAAGTAAATTACAGTGAGTCAACGCAAAGTCAACGCGTTGCGTCGATGAGCACATAGTTTACACTTAGAAAAATATTTCAACGTTAATTCCAGTACACCGACGCAAAGATGTTGCGATGCGTTGGTGTGTTCAATAAGGAAATTCTGCAGACACAGTTGTCCGATTTCTAATTAAATCGAACTTGCACAAGTATTAAGGAAAATGGGACAACTGGACACAAATGAAAAAAAAGGGAAAAGAATTTTGGTGGACAATGCAATCATTATAGCTGGACACGTGACCCAAGATAAATACTTGGACAATATTTATTTTTGGGGGACACGTACAGTGAAGAAAAAGAAAGCCTAGATTGTTTTGGACGAAAAACGGAGGAGCTGCTACACGGTTTATTAGGTTTAATTTTATTTTTAGTCTGTAATTTTTTATATCATGTATTCAATTATTTGGATCGTGATTATGAATATTAGTGGCTAATAAACCCTCTTTCTGGGGTTGAAACCAAGAACATGAGTACTATTATTTTGAATTAAATTCGTTAATTTTGCTTATCATATTTGGTTGTTTGTTTATCTTGTTTTAACTATCTTATGGATTGATCACCCATAAAATACGTATATTGTCTACCTTTTGATCTCGGGAGAGGAAATAGGGAGATAGAACACGGGAATAAACAAAGTTTGGGTTTTTATTATTTTATAAAATAAAGAATTAAACTTAGCGTCTAGGACAGGGATGTACTTAGATCCCTTACTTGATTCATACGTAGGATGAAATCTTTAATTAACTTAATTGGATTATTACATCCCCGCTCAACGATGTAGTTGTAATGTCCATATTAGACAAAAGATTATAGGTTGGGAAACCAAGATCATGCAATTAACCCTATGAATAAACAACCAAGATAAGCAAATTAACAGATGAAATTAAAAAATATAGTATGATTGTTCGAAGTGCTTTAACCCTGGGCTTTTTTCCATTGATTGTTCCAAGAATTTAATTGTTGCATTATTTAGTTTATTTTTTTTAATTTACAAAATAATTCAAAATTCTCTTTTTGGTTATTTTTGCACTAAATTAATCTAGACAGTGAACTAAAATTAAATCATTGCCAAATCAAGTCTCTGTGGGATCGATATTCGGCTTTCTTGAAGGGCACTATATTACTTGGTAGATCACGTACACTTGTGTGTGCTCTTGGGCGCTGTCAAATTTTTGGCGCCGTTACCGGGGACTTGTTATTTGGCAATTGTTTATTTTAGTTGTACTTTAAGATTTATCTGGTGTTTTTACACATTGTCTTGTTTTTGTGATTTGCAAGAAATAGGTTAAAAGGATAATAAGCTGGCAAGGAGTTGGTTGAACCAAACTCGGAACCCGCACAGCTTTACCATCAACTCAGGAGAGAAGCAATCCTTCTCCCAAGAATTCCGTAAATTCAAGAAGACCAAGAGCATATTGTTTCTATGGCTGAACAACAAGAAGATGGTAGAAAGGTTAGGGAAGTGGCAGTCCCACTTCCAACGAACTTGACTTCCCCAATTCAAAGACCGGCAGCTGGGGGGATTTTGAGTTGAAATACAATATGGTGCAGCTTCTTATTAGCAGTGGACAGTTTGGAGGGCCTTCACATGAGGATCCACAAGTCTACTTGCAGACCTTCATTGAGCTTACAAATACATTCACTCCAACTGGGGTGACTCCAGATTATGTGAGGCTGACACTCTTCCCCTATTCACATTGAGGAAGCTAAAAGGTGGTTAAATATAGAGCCGGCCAGTTCAATCACAACATAGGACGACTTAGCTAGAAGGTTCCTCATCAGATTTTTTTCAACAGGCAAGACTGCGAGACTTCGCATTAAGATAGTGAGCTTCAAACAGAAGCCTGATGAAAATCACTATCATATTTGGAAACGCTTCAAGGCTCTTCTTCGAGATTGTCCACATCATCAACAGTCTAATGAGGTACTTGCTCATATTTTTGTAGAAGCTCTTGATCACAATACGAAGATTTTGCTAGATTCAGCCGCAGGTGGTCAAACGTTGGAGCCAACTTATGATAAGTTGTACACATTGTTGAACCACATAGAACAAGGAAATCCAGAGTGGCATTCAGATTCTAAAAGTGCCATAAAAAAATTGTGGGAGTGTTGGAGGTAGACCAATTCACATCCCTATCAGCACAGGTTTCTGTATTGCAGAATTTGATTAACACAATATTCAACACCATGAAGTTGGGAGCAACACAACCTGCAGCCACAGTCAATACCATCCAACAATCTGTAGGTTGGTGTGAAGTATGCAAAATAGTGGTCATGCGGCTACCGTGTGTACTTCAAATTCGAAATCTGTAATGTATGTAGGCAATGCTCAAAGGCTGAATTACGGTAATGCCTACAACATGAAGTGGCAAACTCAGCCACTAAATCAGTCATAAAACTCCCCACAGCCACAGGCCCAATCGAATCAGTCAACGAGCAACATGGAAGAGATGATGAAGCAACGTATAGCTGATCAAACACAATTGATTGCAGATCTGAATAGTCAAAGGGCAGAATTATAGAATCAAAAAGTGGTGCAGAGAAATTTAGAGTTGCAGGTTAGGTAGATACAACAAGCATTAAATACCAGACCACAAGGTGGTTTGCCAGCTGATACAGAAAATCCCAAGAAAGTCAAGGAAATCACTTTGCGGAGTGGTAAAGAGCTTCAAGGAGAACCTCCCATAACAACAAAGGAGGTAAACGCAGATGTGGTGACCCAAAAGATGGATGAAGAAGTTGCTGAAAATTCAAGAAAGACTGAGTACTTGAATGAAAAAATTGTTGAACCAGAGAAGAAAAAGACGCTACCACTACCCTTCCCTCAAAAGTACATGAAAGCGAATGAGGATGCCTTGTTTAAAAAATTCATTGACACATTCAAAGAGTTGCATATTAATTTTGCCTTTGCTAGATATTTTACAGAGTATGCCTAAGTATGCAAAGACTTGAGGGATGTCGTGGGAAAAAAGGTAAAATTGCAAGATATGGGAGCAATAACACTTACTGAAGAGTGTAGTGCTGTGATGACACAGAAAATTCCCAAGAAATTAAAAGATCAACGGAAATTTTCTATCCCTATTCAAATTGGGAAGAAAGAGGTTCATGCATTAAGTGATTTAGGGGCAAGTATAAATTTGATGACCCTATCTCTTTTTGAAAAATTGGGCTTAGGAAAGCCTAGATTGACCACCGTGGTTTTGCAGCTAGCAAATGGTTCCATGGCATATCCGAAAGAAATAATTGAGGATGTCCTCATAAAGGTTGATAAATTTGTTATTCCTACTCAATTTTTTGTTCTTGATTTTGTGGCAGACGAACAGGTACCAATTATCTTGGGGCGCCCATTTTTAACGACTGGAGGTACTTTAATTGATGTTAGGGAAGGAACGCTCAAGATGAGGGTAGATGATGAAGAGGTGGTATTTGATGTTTATAAGGCCCTCATTGAAAATCTCTTATATAAAGATTTATGCATGATCAATGTGTTAGAAAGGGATGAGTGTGGGGTGTCTAAGCCACTAAAGACCTCCTCTGACTACCTGATTGAGCGGCCTAATATGAAACCACCAATTCCCAACATGTTAAAAGGTAAAAGAGGACTGAAACGAATGAAAAAATGGCTCTCAAAAGGGGGTAAAAGGGTGAAGGAATATGGTTGAGTTGATATGGGTCATGCCGCAACAATAAATTAGGCGCTTCTTGGGAGGCAACCCAAGTTAATTAGGTATGTTTTCTTTTCAGTTTTTGTTTTTAGTTTTTATTTCACGTAGTTTTTTTTTGTGGTTGAGTCACAGGTTAATGGAAAGTCCGAGTACCATAATCTTAAACTTGAAGCATGACAAAGATTGAGTGTGGGGTCCCATAGATCTAATTTATGTAAAGATGCTACTAGCTAGGCCTAGAGGCTTCAGGGAGTATTTCTATTTTTTTACTTTTAAATTCACTTTGGGGACAAAGTAGATTTTTAAGTATGGGGTGGGGAAATTCCCAAATTTTGGTTCAATTTAAAAAAAATAGGTTAGGAATAAGTAAGATGTTCTTGTTGATGCTATTTTTGATTGCATGATGCAAGTGGGTTTGTTGGTAAAAGCATACAGAATTGTGTGAATTGCTACTTTTAAGACTCTTGGGCTCATGTTTTTTACTCTTGTTCTTGTTGTCTTAAATTTGAATTTGTGTTATTATTTGGTTGGGAGTCTATGATGATCCTATTGAGTTGAACATGTGTCATGTGTGATGTGAGGTATTTTGTATATTTCTTGTTGCAGTGATGTCTAGAACTTATCTGGTGTGTGTGTGAAGCAAAATAAAGAATGTGGGTTTAGGAGATGATATAGGCATTTCTTTGATAGCCTTGTTTTATGCCTTCTATTTGTCCTACCCTTTGTGTATAATTTTAGTTAAACCCCATTAAGCCTTTAACTTTTTATTTGGTAACCTCATAAGTAGCCTATTCCCTTCTTTGATAAACCATAATTTGATCCAAAAAGCTCCTAAGTATTTTAATTGAAAAAAAAAATTGAATTAGTGAGGAGTTTGAAAAATTGAAGAAGAAAAAGGTAAAATTGATGCCCCAAGGTAATTTTTATTGGTGTATAATTGATATGTGGTGGATGGTTGTGATATAATTCATGTTAAAAATATTTCCATGATTGTGAAAAAAGAGAAAAAAAATTGATTCTTGTGGTAGTAAACTATGTGTCCACCAAGTGTTTGTGAAAATGCTTAAAAGAGATGGGGCAAAAATAAAAAAAGATGGTAGACAAAAATGGTGTAAATTGGTTGTTGGAGATTGATTTTAATTGTAAAAAATGATGTATTAATGTTCTTAGAGAGGTCAGTCACTATTCCCAAATAGTTCCTACCCGTCCCTTAGCCTACATTACAATTCGAAAAAATCCTAATTGATCCTAAGCTTTATATTCGACTATTAGTGGAGCACTACACTAAGGGAAGGCCTATGGTTCATTGTATGTAACTTGTGAATTTTTTGTGAGCGTAATTTGATTCTTCTACCCATTGTGCTATAAATTGCATTTTTTGTGAGTGATTGTGGGTAACTCTCTTGTTGTGAGGGCACATGTTTGATGAATGTGGGTGATTTGTATGATTTCCTTGATTGAATAATAAGCATGAGTTTGCCAACTAGGTAAGTCAATTCTTGAGGTTAGGATGTTTTGGAGTAGTGTTCATGAGCTTTCAATTGTGTAAATAACGTGTTTTATGTAGAAAATTGCATTTCATGTAGTCATTGTAGTATGTAGTCATTGTAGTACTAGCTTGAGTGTCTTTCATTTAGTAGAAGTGTAGCATCACCTCACATTTATATGCTTAGAGTAAAGAGTTGTTTGAGGACATACAAGAGTTTAAGTGTGGGGTGATGATCTGGGTGGTTTTATACATTTTTGTACCATTATTCTAGCTTATTTTGCCTTGTTTTGAGAGATATTTAAGCGCTTAACGTGTTAATGTTGATATAAATAAGCATTTAAGTGTCAAAGTGTGCATTTACAATGTCCAAGGTATTTTTGAAACAAGTTCGTGCTTAATTGAGTAATTTAGAGTTCAATCCGAAAAATTAGTTTCACTAGCTTGAGCTAGGTGTGTGGCTAGTTGGTTTCGATGGATTCTAATGTATTTAATTTATTCCAAATATTTTAATGGTATAATTATGAGTGAAACAACTTGTTTATAATGTACAAAGTTTAATTTATTTAAGTCAAAAATAGGAAAAATAAGTAGAAAATTATTGCGAATTTGCCTTATCTTAACCTTTGTGTTGATTTGTTGTTGAGAATATTGTGCTGTTTTAATCTTGAATATGTGGTGTGTGATATTGTAGGAGGCTTTGTGAGGTGAATATGGTGATATATTGATGATTTAAAGGCCGAAATATCATTGAAAATGCACTACAAAAGGCATGGGCAAAGGATAAGACGCTTCATACTTAACCAAAATTTTGAAAGCAAATTCCAGTGAGTCAACGCGAAGTCAACACGTCACGTCGATGGGCACATAGTTTACACTTAGAAAAAATTTTCAATGTTAATTCCAGTACACAGACGCGAAGATGATGTGTCGCTTCGGTGTGTTCAAAAAGGAAATCCCGCTGACATAGTTTTCCTATTTCTAATTAAATTGAACTTGCACAAGTATTAAGAAAAATGGGACAGCTTGACACAAATGAAAAAAGAAAAGAATTTTGGTGGACCATGCAATCATTATAGCAGGAAACGTGACCCAAGATAAAGACTTGGACAATATTTATTTTTGGGGGACACGTACAGTGAAGAAAAAGGACTCCTGGACTATTTTGGACGAAAAGCGGAGGAGCTGCTATATGGTTTATTAGATATTAGATTTTGATTTTATTTTTAGTATGTAATTTTTCATATCATGTATTTAATTATTTGGATCGTGATTATGAATATTAGTGGCTAAAAAACCTTCCTTTCCCGGGTTAAAGCCAAAAACATAAGTACTATTATTTTGAATTAAATTCTTTAATTTTGCTTATCATATTTGGTTGTTTGTTTATTCTTGTTTTAATTATTTTATGGATTTATCACCCATAAGATACATATATTGTCTACCTTTTGATCTCATGAGAGGAAATAGGGAGATAGAACATGGGAATAAACAAAGTTTGGGTTTTTATTCTTTTATAAAATAAAAAAATTAAACTTAGTGTCTAGGACAGGGATGTACTTAGATGCCTTACTTGAGTCATACGTAGGATGATAGCTTTAATTAACTTAATTGGATTATTACATCCCCGCTCAACGATGTAGTTATAATATCCACATTAGGTAAAAGATTATAGGTTGGAAAACCATGATCATGCAATTAACCCTACAAATCAACAACCAAGATAAGCAAATTAACAGATGAAATTCATTAACATAGTATGATTGTTCGAAGTGCTTTAACCCTGGGCTTTTCTCAATTGATTGTTCCAAGAATTTAATTTTTGCATTATTTAGTTTGTTTGTTTTTAATTTACAAAATAATTCAAAATTCTCTTTTTGGTTACTTTTGCACTAAATTAATCTAAACGGTGAACTAAAATTAAATCATTGCCAAATCAAGTCTCTGGGGGATCGATATTAGGCTTTCTTGAAGGCCACTATATTACTTGGTAGACCACGTACACTTGCGTGTGCGCTTGGGTGTTGTCATACACCCAGTGTTTCATGTCTCCTTGCTAAAGAAGTGCATTGGTGACCCAGCAGTTGTAGTCCCTATAGAGAGTGTAGATGTTAAGAACAGTCTCTCTTATGAGGAAGTTCCAGTCGAAATCCTTGATCATCAGATTCACAAACAAAGAAACAAAGAAGTTTCTTTGGTCAAAGTTCTTTGGCAGAATCAGTCCGTTGAGGGAGCTACTTAGGAAGTAGAGGCAGACATGTGAACCAAGTATCCTCACCTCTTCTCCGCAAACTCAGACTCAGCCTAAGGTAACAGCCTTCCTTGGATTTACTATATTCCATAATCAGTTGCAGCTGCATACATTCTCATATCATTCATGCATTTATTAAAAACAGTTCAGTCATGTGTCATGTCTCCAGAATTCAGTCATGCTTCAGTTATGCATGTCAGTGTAAGTATAGTTCCTCAGTTCCTCTCAGTTCAGTCAGACTCATTCGAGGATGAATATTCCCAAGGAGGAGACATTGTAAGACCCCGCAAAGTCCTAGTCATTTCTGTCCTATATAGCATGCCAAAAGAGGTCCCAGACTTAGAAAATTTGGCATTGCTATTTTAATGGCGTCATTTATGACTTTTTCAACCTTAGATTGTTAATTTTAAGTTGATTCATGGTCAGGGATGTCAATAGGTCATCTTGGGTGAGTTTCAGAATTTTCAGACATCGTTTGAGTTGCGTTTGGATGACCCAAAAAGCAAGCCAACATGATCTCGACGTGTCACGTTGGCTATCACGTCGACAGCATCGACGCGGTGCGTCGGCTATCGCATCGATACCATCGATGCGGCGCAGCACCTGCCGCATCACTAGGCATATTTTGCTCACTTAATTTCAACTTTCCAAGGATAATTAGGTCCTTTTCCCCTAACCTAATTTAGCCAAAACACAAAATTAAGCTTCCAAAATGGCAAAATACATTCATTTTTAACAAAATTCTCTCAAGACATAAACCCTAGTTCATCAAGTTCTAAGAAATCTCCAACAATCTTCACGAATTTCGTCACTTAGGTATGTTAGGTGTTCATCCTTGGGTTTTTTTCCACCCTTGGAGTTTCAGAACCCTTTTCAAAACATTAATTATGATTCCCATGTTATGAATTGAATTATGCTCATGTTTGTGTTGTTATTTGAGTTTCAGAGTTATGAAAATATGAGTTTCATGTAAAATAGATCAATGGGTATGTTGGTTGATGTAGATCTCATGTCAAACCCTTAAATGGTGAATTGATTGTTGTTGTCATGATGCATAAACATATTGTTCATTCCCATGTACAAGGTTATGCCTCCTAAGTGTTTGACAAAATGTCTAAGTGAATGAATTCTGCATTGTGATCTTTTGGTGATTTAGTATTGGAATCATGCTATTTCTTACATATTTAAACTATTCTCACGCTTAAGTTATGCCTTGCAAGTGTTTAATAAAATATCCATATGAGCAAATCATGCTAGGTAACCTATTGTTGTGCTGTTAAAGTTGTGACATGAGTTTATCTATTATGCTATCGAGTCCTGGGGGTATTTATTACCCGAAATCTAGTTGTTTACCTAGTTCCAGTAGTTATAGAATAGTCCCAGTAAAGGTCAAGAACAGTAGCATTCAGTCAGGTAACAGAACTCAGTAAACTCAGTCCAGATCAGTCAGTTTACACGATCAGTGTTAGTTCAGTCAAGCCTAGTACAATCTAGTGATCAGTTCAGTGTCGATTCAGTAGGGAGTAGGATTCAGCACCGAACAAATCCAAGGATGAGGGCATTCCTTCCAGTAAAGGGTTTGACCCTTAGTAGCAGTCCCTGCGTTACAGAACTACGTAGCCAGCGTAGGGTAAGTTGTCCTCCTGCCAGACTAGGGTTGACACAATCATATATATATTTCATGAGTCTCCCTGCCAGATTAGGGTTGACCCAGCATGTTAGTATCTCATGGCAAGGTGCTAACTCTCTTCCAACCAAGGTCATAGGTTGCACCCCAAATCAGTCTATATCGGGGTATGTCGGTTAGATGAGCACTCCTACAGTTATAGTTTCAGTCTCAGTAAAGAACTTAGTCAGTTCTACAGAACCATGGCAATCAGTTATCAGCTACTCAGCTATCAAAATTCAGCATTCAATTTCAATATAATCTCATATACACGATGTATATCTATATGCGCAGTATAGCATGTTCAATATGTTCAATAGTTACAATTTCGCATGTTCTCTCATCCAGTTACTTTATGATGTTCATTCAGTCAGTTATCAGCTCATGCATTGAAATCATATTTATCAGTCTTACCTCACTTAGCATACCAGTACATTCCATGTCCTGATTACATACTTTCTTTTGCGCGATGATGTCCCATATCATAGATTTGGATGCTCAGGTTTCTGGCCGTACATAGCAGCTCAGGCTATCAGCAGCCGTTATAGTGGTGAGTCCTCATATTTTGAGGACAGAGTTTATTCATTTCAGAAGTTTAGTAGTTATTTCAGTCGGAGTTAGTTGGGGGTTGTCTCATCAGCTCCATATTCAAATAATTAGAGGCTTTCAGACTAGCATAGTCCGTTATTTAATTTTCAGATGTTATTATCAGTTATGCTCTATTATTATTATATCAGTATTTTGAGAACCTTATGGCATTTTCATATTTCTTCCGCATATATATTTTAGTATTATATTTAGTGCTCACAGTAGATACCAGTCATGGGTTAGCTTGTGGTCTTTCGGGATCGTAAGCACTGTGTGACGCCCAGGGTGCAGTCTCGGGGTGTTAGAAAAACCTTAGGCTCTGATAACAAAATTTGTCATGACTTGAGACTACCCCCTAATCGCGACAATGGTGCTTACGATCTTAAGTGACCTCAAGCTAACCCATGAGCTAGTACTTACTGTGAGCACTAAATAAAATAATAATAAAATATCTGTGCAGAAGATAAACTAATAAAGTACTGCAAGTCTGAATATTGATAGTATGACTTAGACACAAGTCTAAAACATCTGATGAGATATTGAAAACCAAACGGTCTATCTGAAAACCACTAATAAAAATGATAAAGCTGACTAACTGTCTAACTGACTATCTGAGCATTTGAAAGCCTCTAAACTGACTGAGGAGTTGATGGGACAGGCCCCTAACTATTAAACTTGAAATACTGTAATATGTGATCATAGTTCAAAGACACAACATGGAATTTCATCAAACATGTAAAAATCATAACTTGAACATGGGAATGTCTTAAACATGAAAAAACAATAGGATTACATGGTTAAATTCATAACTTAGGGATTTATCCAAAATCAATTGAATATGACATGGAAATTGCAACACTCAAAATATAATATGACTCATTCCACTTGAAAACACTCATAACCGTAGCTTCTAATTGAATTAACAAGAGATTCACAGTGTTAGTTCAACTTGAACATGTAAAAACTCATAATTTAAACCAAAAGAGAATTCTTGGACTCCATGGGTGAAAGGGGCCCATGAATGAACATCAAACATACCTCACTAGATGAATTCTTGAGGATTCCTTGAGGATTTCTTCAACTTGAAGCTTGCATTTCTTGGTTTCTTGAGAAAGGGCTTGAATCTTGTTCTTGAGAGAAGAAGCTTGGATTATTGTTCTTGGGAAAAGGGATAGTTTTTACGTGAGTTGATTTGAAGAAGATGGGCTTGGGTGCTTTAATTCGTACCTTAGACGTTTAGGGTTGAGGGGAAAGGACCAAAGTGCCCCTTAACCCTTAAGAAGCTGAAATGGAGGGGGAATAAGATCCGCGTCACGTCCCTTATCGCATTGAGAGAGCAAAGCATCGCACCCATTATCTTGTTGAGAGAGCGACGCGCCGCGGCCAAATTGTGGACCCTTACTGCCTCTCATGAAAAAGGCCATAACGTTTTGTTCGGGTATCGAATTAAGGTGAAATGGGTTTGTTGGAAAGCTAATTTAATTATCTATCATTTGGTGGGTCTTGAGCGGAAAAATCCACGTATATAAAAAGTTATACATGTTTAAAGTTGACCCTTGTGGAATCGAACACCAAAATTTAGCCAAATTAAAGGCTCTTAGCTCAACTTTGCTCTAAGTGATTCTTATGAATATTTTTTTACCTTATAAGCACTTCACACACTAGGGTAAAGGTCATGACACATGTATTCAAAATGTAAATCATGGTATTTAAGTTTACACACGTAGGAACGATGGCTCAAAGTCTAGCCCAAAAATATAGGGTGTTACATGTATCATCCACGATCTCTTTGATGAAAGTATGAATGTAGTGAATACCTTATTTGAATATGTTAAATATGTTCTCAATGTTCACATGAACTTTATTGTAAGTTTGATTATGAACGAGGCCTTTCAAGTTGCTGCAATAATAGAGAAGTTGCCACCTTTGTGGAAGGACTTCAAATATTACTTGAAGCACAAAAGAAAGAAGATGACAGTCGAAGACCTCATTATGAGGTTGCGCATTGAGGAAGATAATAAAGCCGCCAAAGGGAGGTCGAAAGAAAATTCCGCAATGAGTGGAGCTAACATTGTGGAAGACAATCATAACAACTCAAAGAAATGGAAAAAAGCTAGACAACAAAGCAATCCACCTAAGAAGAAATTCAAGGGGAAGTGCTTTAATTGTGGCAAGAATGGCCATAACTCAACAGATTTTTTTCCCCAAATAAAGTCAAGAAGAAAGATCAAGCCAACATGGCTGAATCTAAAAACGAAATGGATGATCTATGTGCTATGCATTTCGAATGCAACTTGGTGGAAAATCCTAGAGAATTGTGGATGGATTCTGGTGCCACCCGCCATGTTTACGCCAATAAAGAGTTATTTACTACATATGTTCCGGCTCAAGATGAGAAGAAGGTATATATTGCAAACTCCACAACAGCTAAGGTTAAAGGGACGAGAAAAATATGTTTGAAAATGACGTCAAATAAAGTGTTGACTCTCAACAATGTCCTTACCAGAGATGGGAAGAACTTGATTTCCGTATCACTTCTTGACAAAAATGGATCCAAATATGTATTTGTTTCAAACAAAATCGTACTTAGGAGAGGGAAAGTGTGCGTACGAAAAGGCTACCTCACTGAGAGCCTATTTAAGATTAATATAATGACAATTGAAATCAATAAAAATTGTGTTTCTTCTTACCTTCTTGAGTCTAATGAATTGTGGCATGAACGATTAGGATATGTCAATTACAAAACTTTGAGAAAACCGCTTAACTTAAAAGTTTTGCCAAACTTTAAGTACAACAAATCAAAATGTCAAACGTGTGTGGAATCAAAGTATGTTAAGCATCTGTATAAGTCCGTTGAGAGGAATTCCACTCCCTTATAATTAATCCACACCAACATTTGTGATATGAAGTCAACACCATCTCGTGGTGGAAAAAGTATTTTATAACTTTTATTGACGATTGCACTAGGTATTGTTATGTCGATTTGCTAAATAGTAAGGATGAAACAATAGATGCGTTTAGAAAATATAAAATAAAAGTTGAAAATCAGTTAGAGAAAAAGATCAAAACGATAAGAAGTGATAGAGGTAGAGAATATGAATCTCCTTTTGCAGAAATTTGTGTAGAAAATGGAATTGTACATCAAACTACGACCCAGTATTCACCTCAATCTAATGGAATTGAGGAGAGAAAAAATCAAACCTTAAAAGAAATGATGAATGTCTTACTTATAAGTTCAGATTTACCGCAAAACTTGTGGTGGAAGCTATCCTTACAGCTAACCGAATACTCAATAGAGTGCCCACAGTAAGACACTATCAATCCCATATAAAAAATGTAAAGGAAGGAAACCCAACTTGAAATATTTCAAAGTGTGGGGGTTTCTAGTGAAAGTCCAAGTTCCTATGCCTAAAAGGGTGAAGATAGGACCTAAGACAGTAGACTGCATGTTCATAGGATATGCTAAAAGTAGTAAAGCATGTCGATTTTTGGTTCAAAAATTCAAACATCTGAATATCAATAAAAATACGGTAATTGAATCAGATAATGCTGAGTTCTTTGAACACATTTATCCATATAAAACTAGAGATGAACAGTCTAGTGAAGGGTCTAAACGCTCTCGAGATGAACCGTGCGAGGATGTACATAATGATGAGAATCCAAGATATAGTACACGTTAAAGAACTCAACTTGTTTGGATCAGATTTTGTACCATTTCTCTTAGAAAATGAGCCTCAAACATTTACAGAAGTGATGTCGTCTTCAGACTCATTCTTTTGAAAAGAGGCAATCAATAGTGAGACTGAATCAATCTTGAACAACCATATTTGAGAGTTGATTGATCTTCCTCCAGGAAATAAATCTTTTGATTCTAAATGGATCTTCAAAGGAAAATGAAAGTGGATGTTACTATTAACAAATACAAGGCAAAACTTGCAGTAGGCTTTAAATAGAGAGAATACCTTGATTACTTTGATACATACTCGCCTGTAACAAGGATAACGTTAATTTAGATCTTAGTTGCCTTGGAGACGGTATATGGTCTTTAAATCCATCAAATGGATGTGAAAACAACATTGCTAAATGGAGAGTTGGAGGAAGAAATTTACATGGAACAGTCTAAGAGTTTTGTGGTTCCTGGTAAAGAAAAGAAGTTGTGCAAACTTGTTAAGTCACTTTATGGACTAAAATAAGCACCTAAATAGTGGCATTCACAGTTTGACCAAACTATGTTGGAAAACGAGTTTAAAATAAATGAATGTAATAAATGTGTTTACATTAAAGACACTCCAAATCACAAGGTCATTCTTTGTTTGTATGTGGATGACATGTTGATCATCAGTAGAGACATTTATGACATAAATGCAACGAAATGAATGCTTGAGAGAAAATTTGATATAATAGACCTTGGAGTTGCAGATGTGATATTAGGAATAAGAATTCATAAAACTCCACAAAGGTTGGCGTTGTCACAGTCTCATTACATTGAAACGGTACTTGACAAGTTTAAGTATCTGAATTTCGGTACTACCAAGACTCCATTAAGGTGAAAGTGACTCACAGTTGGACTACACAAGAGTGTTGGAATGTTTAATGTATATCATGAACTGTACTAGACATAGCATGTGCTATTAGTAAATTGAGTCGGTACACAAGTAATCCCAATAATACTCATTGGATGGCCATGAAAAGCGTTTTGGGGTATCGTAAATACACTTAAGACTATACTTTGCATTATAATAAATATCCGACAGTAATGAATAGATATAGTGATGCAAATTGGATCACCGAATTGAAAAAAGTAAAATCCATACGTGAATATGTATTTACTTTAGATGGAGGAGAAGTTTCTTTGAAATCGTCCAAACAGACATATATTGCTCGCTCTACAATGGAATTTGAATTTATCATATTAGATAAAGTCGGTGAAGAAGCTGAATGGCTCCAGAATTTTTTGAAAGATATTCCTTATTGGCCCAAACCATTGGCACCAGTATGTATACACTGTTATAGCCAAGCAATGATAGGTACGGTAGGGAGCATGATGTATAACGATAAATCTCGTCATATAAGACAGAGACATAATACTGTTAAAGAACTTCTCTCTAGTAGAATTATCACTATTGAATATGTGAAGTTAAAGGATAATGTGTCGGATCCACTTACAAAAGGCCTATCTAGAGAGGGAGTTGAGAGAAAATCGAAGGGAATGGGTTTACGGCCTAGGACAAGTCTGCATGGTGGTAACTCTATCTAGCAGACTGGAGATCCCAAGAGTTAGGTACAAGGAGATCAAACAAAGTTGTGACTGATGGTTCAACATTGTCAATATACCCAATCAATTCTCATGATATAGACAATGTTTAAGAAATAAGGATAAGTCTTATAGTGTAAATCTTTTTAATAGTTATCTAAATTTGACAAATTTGACCAAATAGTTTAATATAGAGGATTTAATGTTTAGAAATCACCTATGTGAGGGTGAAGTTGAAGTCGATTCAAGGAGAATGTTAGTAAAGGCCTATTATCTGCGCTCTCATGAAATCAAGACGTGTTCATGGCTGAAACAAACAAAACTATGAGAACTATAAATGGTAAAAAGCTGATTGTGTGACATGTGTTGTCTAAGTGTACACTAAAGTTCGATGGTTCAAAGATATCAAATCTACCAATTGACCGTATGCATCCGATGCATGTTCACTACGAAAAGTTCAAAGGAAAACCCATTTTATCCAGATGCAATCAGTCTTTGCTTGCTGATCACATACTTGTCCGTACAGTTTTATAAAAAATAGTCCTTTCCCATTCATGTGGGGGATTGTTGGGTTCAATTGAATGTGTGAATGAAAAATAAAAGAAATTATTGAAGAAAAGGTGAGCTCACACTTAAAGAAAAGTGTAGTTACTTAAAGAAAAGTCTATTTTTCTCACATTGATGGAAAAAAGCAACTTTCTTGTGTTTTTATTAAGAAACACACCTTCAAGTGGATAGTGAGGCAAGAACCAAGAGATGCCTCGCACCGTCGTCATCGTCCCTCAGCTTCGGCTTCGAATTCGAATTTGGATTTAAAAAATAATCGAGAGATAAATTTTTTAGATAAAGTTTATTTGAAACTTGGAAAAACAAGTGAAATTTTTTTATCCAAAAATCCAACAAAAAATATTTTCTCCATGAACCTCATGCAACTGCATGCATAAACGCAACTCAAAAGGGATGTAACCGTTTGAGGAATGACACACTATTTCAAAAAAGGGGTGATTGTTCGATCGAAAATGAATGTTCAGAAAAGACACATTGTTTTGAAAGGAACAGAAATGACTATTCTGAAATGATACATCTTTCCATGAACTATTGCTTCCTTTCTGAAGGGACACTTGATGGCTATAAATACGTAAACTTTTCCTCAGGTATAGATATAATTTTAAGTGTTGAAAAACATTCTTCTTCTTCCAAAATCTCTCTGTGGTCATCAGTCGTTGAGTGTGTTTGAGGAATCTGAAAGTTTGAGGTACCGTTACCATCAAATTGTGAGTCATTTTATCCTGGGAGAAAAAATTCTGCAACCTCAGATAATTGAGGGGAATTAATTCCTTAAGGACACTCCATGAAACCGGAGGACTTGGTTCTACTTCTGCTCCATCTTATTTCTTTTAGATAAACATACTTCTTTGATAGTTTATATTGATTAGTTATTTTAAACTTGTGTTAAAGGTGTTAAACTGCATTGTTGTTCTTGAAACAGTCTTGAAGTTCGATTGAAGTGTATTGTGCAAACATACAGATTGTGTATCCGAAACAACAATACCTACCTACTAGCATAGATAAGCTTCTACCTATTAGGCTTTCATCCTAATATGAATCCTCACACTTTCCTATTTAGGATCATGTTCTCATTAAGTTGTAATTGCGTCATATTCCATCTAATCACCTTGCCCCAATATTTCTTCGGTCTACCTCTACATATCTTAAACTCATCCATAGTTATCTCTCACACCTTCACATTGAGGCATCTGTGCATCTCCTCATCACATGCCTAAACCATCTCAACCTTGTTTCTCACATTTTGTCTTCTAGCGAAGTCACTCCCGCCTTGTCTTACATATCCTCATTTCCAATCTTAGTTCTCCTAGTAATTACCAACACATCAATTAGAACATCCTTATTTCTGTTACCGTCGTCTTTGAATCCGAGAGTTCTTGACTGGTCAACACTCCACCCCTTCCGACATAGTTGCTCTAACCATACCACTCAGTATTAGTCTGCTTTTTATGTATTCATATCTCTTCATATTTATGACTGAGGATAAAGGTGAAAAAATAATTATGTTTTAATTTTGTAAAATGACAAGTATTATTAAGAAATATCTATTTTTAGTAAGAACGACAACTGATTAGGAACAGAGGGAGTACTTCCATCCATCTTTACTTGTTCAATATAATAAAAATAAATGTCCAACAATACTTGTTCAGTTTGAAAAATTAATGGATAATTATCCATTTTATCGTTAGCACTAAATAATTTATTATTCAATATATTTCTCAAAGCATTAAAGTTATTATATTCAAAAGATAATATGATAAAATTATGTCTATAAGTTTATTTTTTAATCTGTATATCAAGTTAATAGTCGCCAATTATTGATGGATAGAAGTACTTTCGGTGAAAATCATTCCCCCCCCCCCCCCAAAGTTTGTCTTAAAAATCAACCTCCCTCCCCGAGCTATCAACAATTATCAACCTTTACCCCTTTATCCCATGCAATGTCCGTTTTATCCTTGTAATATGATAATGTTTATGGACATTGCATAAAAACATAAACATTATCTTCATTTTTTAAAAAAAAATCATATAATAAAATCTTCATAAAAACTTAGACATTATTTTCTAAGAAAAAAAAAGAAATACTAATTAAGTATATAAGCTAATGATGATCTTTATGAAGTAAATTAGCATGATATGAGAAAATTAGTTTTATTAATAATAATCAAAACTGTAATATTTATTTTACAAGTGAAAATAATAAGTAATAGTAATTTTATAAACATATTTCAATGCAAAAAATACAAACAATAAATGAAAGAGATAAGCCTTTAGTAAAACTTTTATTACATAAAATGAAGCCCACGTCAAAGGTATCACGCCATCTAAAGTGATTCACAAACACATTAGCTAAAAATATTGATAAAAATACGCTAAAATTTAGTTTAAGGGATAATAGGACCCACCCGTGAAGTTGGCGTGTGTCGTAGCAAATTTGGTCATAGTTCAGGGATACTAGATGTTTTTCTCGAATAAAAATAAGGTCAAAATTTAAAGATTATATTATTTATATAAATTATAAAATATGTAATAGTCTATTAATGACAATCACATCTTATTTACTGATATAGAAAATAGATAATATCATTTCTTATCACTTGATCCTCATACTAAAAATAGAAGTTTCAATTTAGCTGCTCAATTTGTGGAATCAAAAGAATTGTATTATATTTTTTTTTCTACAATTTAGTGTTAAATAACTATATAAAGTAACATTATAGACAAATTTAAAGTTTCAAATTATTATTAATAAGGTTAATTTAGCAAAATATACCTCTAAGTAAAATTTTCTTAAGGATTGTGTTATATCAACAAAAAGTTAAGTAATACGAAATGAATTTAGTAAAAGAGTGATAAAACACGAAAATATACGCATATGCATGTACATACATATGTATATATACACATTTAGGGATGTGTTGTTTGGAAACAAGTTATTCCAGGATTAGTAATTATAAAATAAGTTGTACTAACATGTATGTGTGATAATTTATTTCATCACTTTGGTATAAATGGTGCGACAAATAATTTTGACACTACCTAATACATCTAATTAAACGCAGGATAAATAATCATGAACTTTATCACTAAATTATTATAATTATACCTCATACCAAACGACTTTTTAATAAATATAATACTAAAATAACGATCTTAAAAAATAACATTAAATTTTGTGATAAATTTATAAAAAGTATTAATTTGCTTATAAAGTTAATAAACTTAAATAAAATACTATAAATATCCATGTTAAAAAAATATTCATTACATATAATATAAAAAAATATTATATAAATATAAAATTAAAATTATAAGAATAAAATGGATATTACATAAAATAAAAAAGAGAGGTTAATTATCGTTGATAATTCGTGGAAATTGATTTTGAAAAAGTTGGGAGGGGGGGACCGATTTTCACCCAAGTACTTTTTTAAAGTTTTCAGCATTAATTAAGTTGCAATGTTATCCAATATCACTTCGCCACAAGTACTATGAAATATGCTCTCTCCTTGATTTCTGTGTCTTTACCTGTCGATACGTCTCCCTCCCTGCAATGCTCCTAGTAGGGGACGCAGTCCACTAATGAAATGCTCTCTCCATTTAAATGTTTCAATTTAATTTGATACATTGACAAAAATAATTTATAACATAATTAATTTAAGATTTTTATTAAATAATATTTATATTTTAATTTAAAGAAAAAAATTAATATAAAAAATAAAATATAATTTTTTTTTATCTCTTCTTGATTTATAAAAAATGATAAGTAAAATAAAAATTTTAATTAAAAAATTTGAAATAAATAAATTGAAATGTAGTAATAGTAGCAATAGTACTCTTTAGATTTACTGTGGTTGGTGACGAGTCTCAATCCTGGGACATAAAGAACTAAACAAATGGAGAAATTAATGTGAAGAGAGTTGATGGCAAGTGGCAATTTTATTTTATTTTATCGTATAAATGACCATTATTATTTTTTATGTGAGATAATAATAATAATTTTGAAATAAAATTTTAGAATTTATTGTATTTTATTTTATTTTTGATTTGATATATTAGTTAATTTCAGGATTATTTTATCTCATTGTTTATACTAAAATGATGAGATGAATATTATACTTATATATAAGAGAGAATAATAAATTTTGGTAGTCCTCACAAGACTATTTTAGTAATTTTAATTAATTTGTTTATCCAATAAAATTATGGTATGTAGTTGATATAGATAAAACTACTTTATTTTTTGTTTGCCAAATGAAACTTTTTATGTGGTGTGTCCTAATATGAGAAATCATTATTGAGTTTTTTCTTGAATTTTTAATAGTTTAACTAATTTTTCTTTTTTAAAGAATAGAAAATTAGGAGGAAATTACATAGTGGAGAATCAAATCTTCATCAATAAGGTGAGAGTTAAAGCTAACAATCAACTGAATTATTTAGATTTTTCTATTGTTTAACTAATCGGTAACTCTTAATTAATTTTATAAGGTTATATTTATTTATGATAAACTGAGTATGGTTTTCAATATTTGTTAATTACTTTTCATGAATTGAATAAAAAAAATTTACGAACAATTTTACCTTACTTTTGAAGTTATCAATAAAATATTAAAAAAGAAGGTAGTGGTATCAATTAAGATCATATTATTTTTAAAATATTTATTTTGATTATTGAGAATTAATGTTCTTAGACATAAATTAATATAAAGAACTAATAGATTCTCAAGATTCATTTTGATGAATTTAATTTTTTTCCCTTAATTTAAGTAAAACAAAGCTTAAATTACTATATTAACTAAATTAAATTCTTGCCACGTGAAATTATGAATAAAATTAAGACTTCATAAACATCTAAAGAAATATATTTCTATTCATAGCTATAGCAGATATGTTCATAAACTCATAAAAATATTAATGTTTTTTAATTTATAATCTTATTATCATATTATTATATAAAATATTAAATTACTTAAGTTTGAACCCTGACTTAACACGGGCCTTATAATACTAGTTACTATATATAAGGAAGAATAAAAGTTTGATAGTCCTCACATTTAAATTCATGGTATAAAAGTCTTACATGTGGCATTGTTTTGTCATAATTCTCCTTTTAAAATTTTACACATAACCTTTGTGATTGGTTAAATTTCTTTTTGATTTTATTAAATTATTTTCTTCTTCATCTTAAAATATTTGTCACGTTCACTTTTGAGAATAAAATTTTATGAACTTTAATCAATGTTTTTAAGAAAAAAATATTATTATTCCACTTGAATTGTTATAATTGATTTTTTTTGGCCACTTGTTAGATAATTATTTTAAATCAACAATCACTTTAACTCAAAAATTCACTTGTTAAACCTCCCTTCATCACTTGTTAGATAATCAGTTAAACCTCCCTTCATTTTAAATCAACAATCACTTTAACTCAAAAAATATTCAAGTTAACTTTAATCCAAAATAAAAAATTTGCAATGATTTTCAACGACAATCTCATACATAGTTCTTTTTTATATTATTTAGTTCTCAAAATATATAACTAAAATGGCACGAATAGAGTACTCTTGTAAGGGGCGTGAAAAAAATAAACATGCTAAGTTAATGGACCGAGTTGAGTAATCTATTAATGTAGTTTAATTATCATTTAATATCCTTATAGATCATTTTTTTAGTTAACTTATATAAAGACTCTAAATTGAGGTTATAATTATCATAGTATAAACTTGAAATCATTGGTTTTATTTTAGATGATTCTATGGATGAAGAAAATTATTTTGCTAAAACTATTGCCACTAAAATTATGAGCGAAGTTAAACTCAACAAAAATTAAAATAAAATAATTTTTAGCTATAACTAAGAAATTACATACTAGTAAATTTATAAAAATACCAGTATCTTTTTCTATTTATGATCTTCATCGAGCGTAATTACTAAATATTCTAAATCATATCATTATATAAATATCGAGTTACTAGTAACCTTTTGATATATTCTAATTCTCTGATAATACTTTATTCCTCACAAATAATATTTTATTTAAAATTATGCAATTATGTGATTAACAACTTCAATAATTATGAAAATTTATCAGCATAGCTTGTTTAACATATCATTAGATTAAACTGATTATAAAGTAAAAAATATATATAATAAAACTTATATTTTAAAATTAAAATTATTATTATTTTTTATACTTTGATTTTAGGCTCGGGCTTAGCACGGGCATCGTGAAACTAGTTTCTACTATATAGAAAGGAGAGTTGACGACGACCAAGGGTAGATTTGAAATTTCATATCTATTTTAATAATTAAGGATATTTTTGTCTCTTAAATCGATTTTATTATATTATAATAATTGTAGAAAAATATCTTTTCATGCTCCTACTTCTCTAACAAATGTAAATATATATTCATAAAAAAATATCTTTCCAAGAATATCTATTGATGTGTCTATTTTATTACAATCAAAAAATAAATATTAAAATACCTTTAAAAGAAATCTTATTAATTCATTAGTATTTTTTTTATTTTTTCAATCCATTTTAATAATTAAGGATATATATATATATATATATATATATATATATATATATATATATGTATTATTTTAATATAATGTAGAAAAATATATATCTATATCCATGTGGCTATTGTTTTCACCAAGAAATTAGTGACATTATACACAGTAAAAAAAAAAAATTTAATAATGAATAAAAAATATATCTTTAAATAGGTTAATAACTTAAAAGTTTAACCCATCAAGTTCATGCGTGATAGTATTTTTTGAGCAAAAAATTAAAATATTAAAAGTGAAATATTGAAAATTTTGACAGAGTAGAAATTATCACTTAGATGAAGTCATGTCATGAGACCCTAAACGCGCTCACATGAGAAATAAGAAAAAAGGATTAGAAGACAATTCAGGTTCCGATGAATAAATGAAACATGAAATAATTAAAAGGAAAAATAGCGTAAGACATAAATTATAGACCGTATGTATAACCATTTTTTTAGGAAAAAAAGAAGCACATATTGCTACACCGGGAACAATTCACACACTCGCAAACACTTACTTCTGCTCTAGTTTTCTTTTTTATTTAAAGACTATCGTAAGATAATTCTGTAAGAATGTGCATCCAGCAAACCAATTCAAGTCGTAAAATCATTAAAATGAACTATACCCCACGTTGTTATTAACTAATAATTTTTGAACGAATCCTAAGATAAGAAATAAACTTATAGTTCAAACAAAACTTTAAACGAAAAAACAACTTTTAGCCTTGGGGAAGAGGTAAGGAAAATCCAATCAATTATCAAAAACTTGCACCAACATATACGTACTGCCGTTCACCAATAGCCCGTGCGACAAGGCACGGACCCAACTAATATTTTCAAAAAAATTTATTTAAATTATTGTGATTTATAATATTTTTAAAAATATATAACAATTTTTTAATAGATATTAAACTGTTAACTATTGTAATTTATAATATTATTTATGTAATTTTCAAATAATATATATCGATCTCGTTGTCCAAACTTTTGTGGCATTAATAGTCAATTATATTTTTCAAATAGTTTAAGCTTTACATTAATGTGATGCATAATATTTTTTTTTATTCCAATTTAAGTGTCATGGTGATTAAATGAACATAATAATTAATTATTGATGATATAGTAAAGTTAGGTGTCTTAATGATTCACAACAACTAATTAGAAGTGATATAGCAAAATTACTATAAAAAATACCTGTGAAATTTTTTTGATTAACTTATCATTTTATATCTATTTTATCTTTTTTAATCAAATATTATTAATTGACACAATGCTTAAATGGTCATAACAATTAATTAGGAACGACATAGTAAAATTACGATTGAAACAGTGAAGCAGACACGTCTAATTAGAAGTGATATAATAAAATTACTACACAGAGATACTTACGGGAAAAAAAATAAATGAATCTCATATAAAACATAAAGTAAATTTAATATTAAATATTATTAATTTTGTAATACTTAGATGACTTTGTCATAATTTTTTAATAATTAATTAGAGATGAGATAATAAAATTACGGAGAAAGCAGCTGATGAAGCAGGTACATTGACGGAGAGGTGCCTACTTCTCCCACATAGCCCGTACAAGGCACGGGCCCAACGAATATTTTTTAAAAATTTATTTTAATTATTGTAATTTATAATATTTTTTAAAATACAGAATAATTTTTTAATAAATATTTTAACTTGTTACCTATTTAATTTATAATATTTTTTATGTAAATTTCAAATAGTATACATCGCTCTCGTTGTCCATACTTTTGTGACATAGATAGTCAATTATATATTTTAAATAGTTTAAGTTTTACATTATTATGATGTATGATATTTTTTCTTCTATTTCAATCTAAGTGTCATGATGTTTAGATGAACACAATAATTAATTATGGGAGATATAGTAAATTTACATGTCTTAATGACTCACAACAACTAATTAGAAGTGATATAACAAATTTACTATAAAAAATACCTGTAAAATTTTTTTGATTAACTTATCATTTTATATTTCTTTTACCTTTTTATCAAATATTATTAATTGACACAATGCTTAAATGATCATAATAATTAATTAGGGGCAACATAGTAAAATTATAAGTGAAACAGCAAAACAAGTACGTCTAATTAGAAGCGATATAATAAAATTACTACACAAAGATACTTACAATAAAAAATTAAATGAATCTTATATAAAAGATCAAGTAAATTTAATATTGAATATTATTAATTTTGTAATAATTAAGATGGCTTTATGATCTCAGACAGGATGGGATGGTTCATATGATCTCAGAACTTAATTGGTAAAAATAAGAAGACAACTGAAACAAAACACAACTTGAAAATAGATTTCAAGGAAGTGAACATAGAATCTCTGAGGAATCCTACGCCACCCTCCATTCTCAGAGGCCGAGCAATCATGTGTATCAAAATTTAAAACAAAATTGTATTTTGAATTCAATTTACAAAAAAAGAACGATCAATGGTGCTAAAACAAGACGAGCACACACATGTTTGAATATCAAATCAGCCCTTAGTCAAAATTAAGGGGAAGTTATACAACCCAATTTTGCAAAAAAATGACATCAAGACGTGACGGCACAACAAGTACAACTACTCACGAGGCCATATTAGGCACATATCGGAATTTAAAAGAATGAAGTAATGAAACGGTAGACTTACATATGCATATATTTATAAATTCATATATTCATAAAGACCACTTTTCAGAATCAAACGACAACATAAACTTGATAAAAGCAACGCTAATGAAAATTAAAACAACATCTTGTTTTGGGCTCGATTTCACTAGGAACGAACAACAATAGAAAAGCCAAAACTTGAATCCAAAATATAACTCGCATATTCACGAACCAGAAAAATTTCAAAATCTAAATTCATACCCATCAGCAGAATTCAACAGACCGACAAACTTGATCGAAATTTACATACAAGTCCATATTTCTAGAGTCAATGACAACAACTTGAATTTTGATCGATACTAACCAAAAATGACATGTTCACATAATCAACACGAAAAGAAAGATAAGGCGAGGTGAAAGGGGACATTCGTACCTTTTTCGGGGCAGCGAACTAGGGGACTCCTTGTCGAAATTTGAACTTCGACTTCGGAAAGAGAGCGAGAAAACGAGATGGAAATACTAACATGAACTAATTGTAGTAGCTTCTTCTGGTTTCCTTACTTGGTTATTCTTGATTCTTTGATTTTTTGCTCCTTTTTCCTCGTGGCAAATGGGAGCCCCAAAGGCTTATTTTTATAGCTGAATTGAGGGAGACTTCAACGGTTCTATCGTGAGGCTTCCAAGAATTCAAATTTTTGAATTCTTGGGAAGCCCAAATCACATGGAGAAGCAGGGAGATGGAATTGGAGAAGGAAAGGACTGAAACTTTTCGTTTTTTCAGGTTGAGGTGAAGGTGTACAGAGACTGTTTGAATTTTCAAAGTGAACAAATTCTTTTGCTCACTGAACCATAGCAAGGAAGGGTTATTAACTAACGAATTCTCACACTCCTCTCTTTCAGAGCTTAAATCGACCTCTTGGAGATTTTTAACAACTTTTTTCTGCAGAAAAGAGTCGACGGACATGGATGAAAAGAGGTGATGACGATGGAAATGGAAATAGAGCAGGGGAAAGAGGATACAGAGGAGGGGGAGGTGTAAAATCCATCGGATTTCCTATTATCCGATGGTTTTAGGGTTGTTCGGCATTGGTATTGCCGTTGTTTGCTGTTGCCATTTTGTTGTTGATGTTCGTACTCTGTTGGAGAGTGTTTATTGATGAATTAAAGAGAAAAGGCAAAGGGGAAATGGGCCGGGTAGGTGTGTCATTGGGCTGGGGCGAAGTGGGCTGCCGATATGGTGGGTTGAATTAGAATGACAAAAATTCATATATAATTTATTAGAATATCTATAACTAACTTTCTAGTTTAAATTTTAATATTTACAATTTATAGATAAAATAAATGACAGTTATATATATATATATATACAAAAAAGAAGAAAAAATTCATAACAGCAAAAAGAGATAAAAAAAAAAAGAAAATTTTAATGTGATAAATGTTCTTAATCTTCTCCAACTTTTCATTTATTTTTCTCATATAACATATCAATAAATATAAATTTATGTGTTAATTACTTCCTCAAAAGTTGATAAATTTTTTTTAAAAAAAAAATTGTGATCTACAAGAGAAAGTTGGTAATTCGTGCATACAAAATTCCGGTATATACGATTTATGCTAATTATTTTTTTACTTGAATTTATTTTGCTGAAATCCTTTTTTGAATTTAATACGCAATATAAACTTCAAACACTTTCAAATTGTCAATTTTGTAATTACTATTATTTTTGTATACAATAACTTCAATTGTAATCTTGTGTTTCAATTTTTATTTTTGTAATTTTGAAAAAAAAATCACAGAAGTTGTTAAAAAGTTATAATCCATATTTGTGTTAGTTTTTTTTTTCTAAATCCCATTTATAATTACAATTTGTGTGATATATTCATTCATTACTCCACTGCATATTTCATAATATACATATTGACAATCTATTCATATTTTTTTATGTATATCTAGTAATAGTATATTTGAATTTCTGTATATCTGTTAACATAAGTGTATAATTGTATTTGTATATCTGTTTTAAAGGTTACAAAGATTATTTTTATTATTTGTATATTTGTTGTTTGTATATCTGTATATTAGTTTACATAAATTTGATATTTGTATATCTGTTGTTTGTATATCTATATATACATACATGCAAATGAAATATACATATATTAAAATCAAAATTATTGTTTATTATTTATATGTCTATTATTTGTATATCTGTATATACAAATTTGAATGTTGTTTGTAAACGAAATATACATGCAAACGAAATATACATATTTGTATATCTGTTGTTTGTATATCTGTATATACATATATGCAAACGAAATAAATATATACATATATGTTTACTATTTGTATATCTGTTGTTTGTATATCTGTATATACAAATTTGAATGTTTTACATAATAACAAATTTGAATGTATATACATATATGCACTCTAAAACTGTATATATCTGCATATGCATTATTCTTCAAAATGTATATGTGAAAGTTAACTGTATATACATATATGTAAATTGTATATACATATATCAAAAATACAAACTGTATATACATACATACACTCTAACTCTGTATATATATATGCATGTATTATTCAACAAAAAAAAAAGTATACGTATCTATATATATTGAAACAAAAATGTATATTGACCAATAATTTTGTTTCACGAGAATATATACAAAAAAAAAACTTGTAATCATTGTCAACTTCATTGCTCTCCCTTTTAGATTTAGATACCTTAAAATATTTTTTCCTTTTCGCCTTGCTAAAAGATGCAAAATTCTTTCCTTTTTTTTTGATAAATCATCCATAAAAAAAATGGGGGAGTAACTTACATAATATATAAAAATTTATATTATAAAATAAAAATTCGCAAGAAAATAAGAAATTATAGAAACGGGGGAGTACTCCCCCTTTTTATTTTTTTGTAAAATAGATGAACAACGAAGAAATTTAACTACTAACTAACATAATATATAGAAATTTAAAAAAATTAAATCTAATGTCAATAAATATTCTAAACTGATTTTCTGTGGTGAAAAATTCGCAAAAACGATTTATTACAGAAAAATCAAGGATTATATTTTGTGATATTAGGGTGACTTTGAGAGAAAATTAGGAGAAGAAAGTTGAAGAAGATCTCTTGAATAATCATGTATTATGATGTTACCAATGTTGTTGTTTCTTTAATTTAAAATCAAGGATATTAAAGTGATTTTGAGAGAAAATTAAGGAAAAAACAATTGAAGAAGATATTATCAAAAATCTGTGTTTTGATATTCCATTGTTGTCTTTTTCTGAGCCAATAGTATAGAGAGAGAATAGAAAGAAAATACCAAAAATAAATATATGAGAGATAAAATTGATATTTACAAATCTTAATATATTTGTATATAGGGCCTATAAAAAAAAACTAACTTTTAACTATCAAATGACTATAAATTGTAATTTTTTATAACATTAATCATATCATGTAATAAATATAGTATTTTGTCTATAATATGTAATTTTTTCAATTATAGAATTAGATGGGTGGTTTTAATTGTTGTTGGGCCGTCTGGGTCAGTCAAAATTGGGCCTGAGGTGAAGGGTCTTGATGTTGGGCCATTTGATTGTTGGATTGCAATTTAACTGAAAAAAAAGCCCAAAATGAATTAATTTAATTCTTCCCTAATCGATTTCACTTGACTAATTTAACGATGATTTAATTAATTTTCTCAAAAATATACGCATGCATATATATATATATATATATATATATATATATATATATATATATATATATATATATATATATAGTAAGTATTAAAAATATAATAATATAGTAAGTATTATGTAAATACGTTATCATATATTTATTTATTCATTTTAGAAAAGATAATTTAAAATATATTTTATTATTTATTTTTAATTAAATTTTTAAGATGCGATGTTAATAAGAAAAACATAATTTTCAAACTGTTAACCCCAAAAATTATATTTTGAAATAAATAAATAGAATATATACATATATATATATATTCAGAAATCCAAAGCATCGAGAAATTAATCTTATGAAAAAGGAGAGTCAAAATTGGGTGTCAGCAGTTTGTCCCTCTTAGACCAAAAAGGATGAAAAGAGTCTTTGGGCGAAGACGTTGACGTAAACCAATTTTATCTCGACTGGTGAATTAGACGAATTCGGGAAACGCTACACCCAAAGGGTGGAATGACGAAGCTAGAATTGACACGATTTGTGATTATGAATTCGACCGAACCTGATTCCTGAGTCGCCTATATATCTCAGGTTTCATGAGAATCAGGTCAATGTAGTTTGAACGTTATGTTATGCAAAAATTTTGAGAGGATCTCAAAATTTTATCCTAGTTTCAACTTATAATGGCACTGGAATGTGAGCAGAGTCGACGAACATGGATGAAAAAAGGTGATGACAATGGAAATGAAATAGAGCAGGGGAAAAAGGATACAGACGAGGAGGAAGCTGTAAAATCCAACGGATTTCCTATTATCTGGTGGTTTGAGGGTTGTTCGGCATTGGTATGTCGTTGTTTGTTGTTGCCGTTCTGTTGTTAATGTTCGTACTCTGTTGGAGGGTCTGTTTATTGATGAATTAAAGAGAAAGGGGAAAGGGGAAATGGGTTGGGTAGGTGTGTGGTTGGGCTGGAGCGAAGTGGGCGGCTTATTTGGTGGGTTGAATTAGAATTAGATGGGTTTTTTAATTGTTGTTGGGCCGCCTGGGTCGGTCAAAATTAGGCCCGGGGTGAAGGGTCTTGAAGTTGGGCCATTTGGCTGTTGGATTGCAATTTAACTGGGGAAAAAACCCCCAAAAAAGGCCAAAATGAATTAATCTAATTCTTCCCTAATCGATTTCACTTGACTAATTTAACGATGTTTTAATTAATTTTCTCATAAATATACGCGTGCATATATATATATATATAGTAAGTATTTAAAATTAAATTAAAAATATAATAATATAGTAAGTATTATGTTAATACACTATCATATATTTATTTATTCATTTTAGAAATGATAATTTAAAATATATTTTATTATTTATTTTTGATTAAATTTGTAAGATGCGATTTTAATAAGAAAAACATAATTTTCAAACTGTTAACGCCAAAAAATATATTTTGAAATAAATAAATAGAATATATATATATATATATATATATATATATATATATATATATATATATATATATATATATATATATATATATTCAGAAATCCTAAGCATCGAGAAATTAATCTTATGAAAAAGGAGAGTCAAAATTGGGTGTCAACATATATGAAGAGAAAAATTCAATGTTTACCAAAAAGAATTTTGTAAATCTTATTAATTCATTATTTTTAATACTAGAATTAAATTAAAAAATAATAATTACTATTCTACCATACAAATAACTATCAAGGTGGCTACTGCTTCCACCACAAAATTACTGACACCGGCTTTTTGAATTGATATGATGTTTCTTCTTTAGACTAAACTAGAAAATAGACAACTCATTAAATAAAAAGTCAAAAGACTCTTCATGTTAATCAAAAAAATAAACTCTTCTCTCATCAACAGTTTCCAATTCTCACATATTTGTATGTTTGTAAGTTTCTATACATTGTTATTCATCCCCCTCTCCCCCGAATATGTTTCTGTACATTCTCATTCATCCCCCCTCCCCCGAATATTTATTTGTTTCTTTAACAAGGATAATTTTTATGTTTTTTTGATAAGTAGACATTTTTGGGTAGAATGAAAATTATTTACTATTTAGTTTCAGCAAATGTTTTAATAAAAAATTATCTATATTATGTAATTGGCTTTTGAAACTATAAAACGCAGATAATGATACATAATAAGTTTTGTTTCTCAGAAAATTCACAGTAATTGCCTAATTTTTTTTTGCGTTCGTCAGGATTTAGATTAATATACACTGCTACTTTTCTTTCTTCATTTGAGGATTTTTAACTAAATTTATTTTTTAGATTAGATTTAAATATATATATATATTTTAGTGAAATCAAATTAGATCTTCTAATCTTTTAAAGAAAGTTTTAAAATATTATAATAATACCTAACTTTAACATCTGTTCATTTTTTTCTATACAATATTTTGCATATTTATTTTAAAATTTATTTAAAAATAAAATTAATTAAATATATACATCTTGAACTGTCTGTTTTACAGTTTCATCTCTTCGGTGATAGCTATCTATAAGTCCGTATATATATATTTGACTATGTGGTAAGTAAAAATTATTTTATTTTTAAATTTAATTATAAATACTTTTTTTCATGATTTTAATATCATGAAACATGAAATGCTTATTTTTCTTTGTTAATGAGCCACTCTTATATTTTTTTAAAAAGGTCACATGTGGAATTTCATAACTATTTTAATAATTAAGGCTATTTTTTGTATCTTATATCTATTTTATTATATTACAATAATTATAGAAAAATATCTTTTCATACTTCTAATTCTCTAACAAATGTGAATATCTATTCATAAAAAAATATCTTTCCAAGAATATGTATTGATGTGTCTATTTTATTCTTATTTTGTACCACTTAATAAGAAAATACAATAAAAATTAAATATTAAAATACCTTTAAAAGGAATCTTATTAATTCATTAGTATTTTTTTTTTCAAATCTATTTTAATATTTAAGGGTCTTTTTTGTATTTCATATATATTTTATAATAATTAAAAATACTTTTTGTATTTAATATATATATATATATATATATATATATATATATATATATATATTATTGTAATATAATGTAGAAAAATATATATCTATATCCATGTGGCTATTGTTTCCGCCACATGGAAATTAAAAAATATTTCAAAATGATGCTTCTAGAATTAAATTAAAAAATAATAATTACTATTCTACCACACAAATATTTATCAAGGTGGCTATTGTTTTCACCACAAAATTAGTGACACTATATACAGTAAAATAATAATAAATAAAAAATATATCTTTAAATAGGTTAATAACGTTAAATTTTAACCCATCAAGTTCATGCGTGATAGTATTTTTTGAGCAAAAAATTAAAATATTAATGGTATGGAATATTGAAAATTTTGACAGAGTAGAAATTTTCACTTCGAAAGTTTAACATATAAGAAAATAAATATATGTAGAGAAAAATTGAATGTTTACTAGAAAGAATTTTGTAAATCTTATTAATTCATTATTTTTAATACTAGAATTTAATTAAAAATAATAATTACTATTTTACCACACAAATATCTATCAAGGTGGTTATTGTTTCTACCACAAAATTACTGACACTAGCTTTTAGAATTGATATGATATTTCTTCTCTAAACTAAACTAGAAAATAGACGGCTCATCAAATAAAAAGCCAAAAGACTCTTCATATTAATAAAAAATAAGCTCTTCTCTCATCAACAGTTCCCAATTCTCACATATCTGTATGTATGTAAGTTTCTGTACATTCTCATTCATCCCCCTCCCCCCCTCCCCGAATATGTTTTGTACATTCTTATTCATCCTCCCTCCCCCTGAATATTTATTTATTCCTTCAACAAGGATAATTTTTATCAAGGATAATTTTTATATTTTTCTGATAAGTAGATGTTTTTCGGTAGAATGAAAAAGTTTTACTATTTAAATTCAGCATGTGTTTTCATAAAAAATTCTATGTATAATGTAATTGGCTTTTGAAACTGTAAAACATAGATAATGATACATAATAGGTCTTGTTTCTCAGAACATTCGCAGTAATTGCCTAAATTTTCTTGCGTTCATTGGGTTTTAGATTAATATACGCTGCTACTTTTCTTTCTTCGTTTGAGGCTTTTTAACTAAATTTATTTTTTTAGCTAAGTTAGATTTTTAAAAAAAAATATATTTTAGTGAAATCAAATTTAGAGCTGCTAATCTTTTTAAAGAAGATTTTAAAATATCACAATAATACCTAACTTTAAGATTTGTTCATTTTTTTCTATACAATATTTTACATATTTATTTAAAAATAAAATTAATTAAATATATACATCTTGAACTGTCTGTTTGTAGTTTCACCTCTTCAGTGATAGCTATCTGTAAGTCCGTATATATATTTGACTGTGTGGTAAGTACACATTATTTTATTTTTTAATTTAATTATAAGTATTTTTCTTCATAATTTTAATATTATGAAATATGAAATGCTTATTTTTCTCTGTTAATGAGTGTCTCTTATATTTTTTCAAAAGGTCACATGCCTTGCAAAAATATAATTATTACTTGGTATGGATGTGTAATGAACTTTTACTTGTATTTTTTTTTTAAGGAATTGATAAAAATATCTGAGCCACAAAAAATATCGTGTGCGATATACAATCTGTTTTTAGCTCTCTATTGCTGATATTTTACGTGATATTTTATCTTTATATTTTACCTAAGAAGGACAGTGAAAAGAAGGATCATATCGGGTTCCTTGAGATTTCTGGTTTGATTAGTCTTCACTTTCTTAAATGAACTAAAAGAAAGCGTAGAAGAATAACTCTTTTTGGTAAATTAAGCTTTAGATTGGGTGATGATTTTTAATAGGAAGAGTGATGCTTTATTTATTTAGTTTATCTAAACTTCTCTGAAGGATCCTTAACCTATGAAGATCAATGTTTTGTGGAAGTTTTGATTTTAGTATTTAGATCTACGTATGAAGGTTTTTCAATGCAACATTAGTAGCCAATGGAATGTCAATTATATGAAGCTACTTACAGGGCATATTTAGTACAATTTCGACTTAACTGCAACACTTACTGAACTTTTGTTAAGTGTCAAAACATTTATTTTTTTCTTTTCGTGGTTATATAATTTTCTTAACATTGTTAACAGATGTTAATTCACAGTTATAGGGTTGACCTACTTGTATTATTTACTTTTAGCTTAATTTTTCTTTTCCTTTTTGACAAGTAAAGTTTATTGCCTTTTTGTATTTTCCTTTACTTATGCTGGTCATGTGCATCCTATAGTTGTAATTTGCTCCAAAAACTATACCTTAATTTAACTTTGCTCTGGCTGCAATGAGTTATTAAATTAGTTTACATCTGATATAGTGCTTACAACAAGTTAGCAACAAATACAAACTACTTGCAGATAATGAAAAATGTATTTCTCTTTGTACTTCATCCTGCTAGATACAAGATGTCTGTTTTTCTGATGTATTGTGATTTATTTGTGTTATTTTTTAAATCTTGATCTGATTTTCTTTCAGTGTCATTTTGGTGAGGCAAAGGTTGAAGCTTTCTACAAATGTCTATGGGACATCAAGATCAAGATGATGTTTCAGATAATTGAGAAAGTAACTTTTTCGTGTTGTTAGAGGTATTCAAAGCCAGCTCTTGATGGCATTCTCTTATTACCGTGTGATATAATAAATGTGTACAAAATTTTGTGAATCATGATTGAAAAGAAATACATTTTTACAATTAAAAAATGTGTTAAATTTAGATTTTGAACTTCTAAACTAATTTAATCATTAAATTTAATTTAACAAATATTGATCTGAATACTCAAGAGATTGATCACAACAGGAAGAAAAAATGTATCTGCTATTGTAGAATTTATTAATACACATATACCAATGTAAATGGACAACAATCAATATGATATGTGAAATGAATGTCATGTGAGCATCCAATAGTATGATATTCCTACGGTTGTATAAAACATACATTTGGAATCTTATGATATGTTTGTCATACTGATATTGTGGTATTAAAATGTATTTATATATACACACACACACATATATATACACACAAAAAAATTATGTGTTGGGTTCGTGCGAAGCACGGACATCCTTATCTAGTTACTATATATAAGGGAGAATAAAAGTTTGGTAGTCCTCACATTTAAATTCATGGTATAAAAGTTTTACATGTGGCATTTCTTTGTCATAATTCTCCTTTTAAGATTTTCCACATGAACCTTTGTGATTGGTTGAATTTCTTTTTGGTTTTATTAAGTTATTTTCTTCTCATCTTAAAATATTTGTTACATTCACTTTTGAGAATCAAATTTTATGAACTTTAATCAATGTTTTTAAGAAAAAAATATTATTATGTTGATATAATCATTGCAATTTATGGTATTTATTTTTTTATATAGTTTTGAATATCTAATTTCTTATTTTATTGAATTAATATAACACAGTTTAGCTAAAAAATAAGTCAAAATGTCTTTTGAAAAATAAAATGACAAAATTTGAACAACTTTTGAAGGCAATTTTTGAAAAATAAAATGCAAAATTTAAACAACTTTAATAAAATAATGTAAACATAAACATAAATTTTAGTGCAATCACATATATATTTATCACCAGAAGTTCTATGTGGTTGATGGATAATTACTTTTGCGTTTGCCATTCAGTAACTCTTTCCCTTGCTATCAGAGGCTAAGAGAGACACATTAATTTGAATCATATTTGTGGTACGATTATTTTTTTATATTTAAAATCTTTTCTTCTTTTGAAAATCAATGTATGGTTATTTTTATTTTTTTCTATATTTAAAATCTTTCCTTGTTTTTAAAGTCAAATCTTTACAAAATCATTGATTACATTCTTATTACGTACTCAATACTTTTAAAAATTTCACACTTCTTAAATTTTTCTTATTCTAACGCTTTTATATTTATTTCTAAATTTTTTAAATCTTCTAAAATCAAATTTAGTTGATTTAAAAATTTTAAACTAGTGAAAAAATATTAGTTGCCGTTAATTCTGATGACTTCTAATAAAGAAAGGTTTTACCATAAGATATTTAATTAATTTTTTAAATCTTCTTAAAATCAAATTAGTTGATTGAGAATTCTTAAACTGATGAAAAAAGTATTAGTTGTAATTCATTCTAATGACTTCTAATAAGAGAAAGTTTTACCAAAAATATATTTAATTAATTTTTAACTCTTAAATATTAGGAAAAAAAAATAGTGAAAAGACGATTTTGTCTAAATAAAAGACTTTTAATGAAGGGCAAAAAGTTCAAACGATATTTTAAGGCCCTTCACACTTTTAATAAATTATAGATATAGATTAGAGATTATAGATATAGATATAGATATAGATATAAACTATAGATATAGATTATAGATTATAGATATATATATATATAGATATAGCTATAGATATTACTTTCTTTGTCACAATTTAAAGTTTCTTTACTTTTATTTTTGATCTATTTTTAAGAAAAGTGTCTCTTGTATAGCATTTTGTAAGTTTCTCAATTTGAACATTCTACCTGACAAGTTTAAGACAATAAAATTTAAAGAACTGCACATATTTTAATTTAATATCATAAAATTCAAAATTCTTATTTTATTTTTTAAACTCCATGTCTTATCAAACTAAATTACTTAAATTGAGACGGGTGAAATAGTTATTTTCATGAAGCTCAAATTTCATTGGTTTAAGAACACAACATTTAAAAATTGCACATATCTTAATTTAATTACAAAATTCAAAAATTCTCATTTATGTTTTAAACTCCATGTCTAATAAATAAATAAAAATACTTAAATTAAGACGGATGAAATAGTTATTATAATGGATCTCAAATTTCACAAGTGAAATTCTAAAACAGATATTTCAATAATAGAGGCTGAAAAATAATTACTTGTAATTTTACACTTTTTTGCTATCTGGTTTTCTTCTTTCTATTTATGAATTGCAGAACCTTCCATTTTAGGACACACCTAAAATGTACTGAGATGCTAGCTAGTTTAAAAATTGGTATCGGTACATCATCTTGTATAGGTAAAATGTACCGCAGCATTAATTCAAATACAGTGTGTTGAGTACATTAAAGGGGAACCGGCCCCTCTTAGAGATACCTTTATTTTCTGGTATAAGGAATTGTAGGTGACTTTTGTAAATGGTGATTGTAATGACGATGAGGGGTGATGATTATAAATGATGGTTAATGATAATAATTATTAACATACATTTTAATTATGATATTAAGTTTTTTAAATTGCATCTTAATTAGTCTTTCAAATTTATTCAGACCAATAAAATAAATGTAAAACTAAAAAGCAAAAATTACAATCTGATTGGTTAAGATTTAGACTTAAAAATAGATATAGATGAAATCTGTATGATTAAAATTAGGATTTTCATTAAAGGCAAACTGTTATAAATGTATTATAATATATCGTGAATGTCTACTTTATCATATATAATGAATGTCTATTTATGAAAAAGTTAAAAACTCTAAAGTTAGTTTTCCCTATAAATAAATGAGTTTTCCTTTATTGTAATTCACCTATCAAGAACTCCTCAAGAATTCCTTATGAGAAATAAAGAAGTCGCATCTCTTCTCTCTTCATTCTTCTTGTTCTTATTTTATATTTTATAACACGTTATCAACACGAGACTCTGACAAACAAGGTGAGATTATAAATCTAAAGGTAATTTCAAGGTTAGTTATTTCTGTATGTTATTTATCTTTTTCTACTAATGACATAAATATTGTTGAATTTGAGGAAAAATAATTAATTTGGAACCACTTATGCTTTAAATTTTGTTCATGAAGAACAACATTGTTAAAAGATATAATGATGAATTTAAGCCTCATCTCATTTAGAGGGTAAGCGATTAGGTTAAAAGTTTCAATACACTATGATGATAAAATGTTGGTGTAACATCCTGTATTTTCGGGATAGAACTCGAACCGTCGTTCATATGTGTATATACTCAAATACCATGATTTGTATGTGAATATATATGTCATGATCATAATCGTAGTGTGTGAAGTGCCATCGAGGTGAAAAATGTTCGTAAGAAACACTTAGAGCAAAGTTGAGCTAAGAGCTTTCGATTTGACCAAATTTTGGTGTTCAATCCTACAAGGGTCAACTTTGAACATGTATAACTTTTAAAATATGTGGAATTTTTCAGCTCAAGACCCATCAAATTATAGATAAATGTATCCTCTTTCCAACCCATCAGATTTTTCCTTAATTCGACACCCGAGCAAAAAATTATGAGAATTTTCATAAGAAATAGTAAGGGTCCACGATAGCTCCGCGACGTGGAAGATATGTTTCCTGCATCCGCAAGTACAAGTCCAAATGGCATTTTAGTCATTTCCCCTTGCCCCCAAGCACCCAAGTGACAGATTAAAGCGCCAAAAGAGTATTATTTAGCCACGTTTCATCAGTTACCACTTAAAGAAACCCTTCCCCTCTTCCCAAGAACAAGAAATTCAAGTTTTCTTCCCTAAGGATTCAAGAATTCAAGTTTCAATTTTAATCTTTCTTCAAGAAGTCATCTAATTAAGGTATGTGAGATTTTGAACAAGGACATTCTTTCATCCTTGCACCCGGAAAACCTGATATTTAAAGTTGAATTTATATGTTTTAGTTAGGGTCCATACCCAAGTTCTCATATTCTTGAATTGTAACATTACCATGTGATTGAAGGATTTAAGTGCATAGGAGTTTTCATCTATTCATGTTTTGACTTGCAAGATTGCTATTATGATTTGAATTTCATTAGTTTGACTTAAATTTTGATGAAGGATTTCAATGTAAGTATTGAGCATGATATCTTGTTATAAGTTCTATGAAAGAAAGTATGAAAGTCAAGGCTTAAGCATAAGCACCGAGTTTACAATAAACCCAAGTTTTTAAGTTTTAGTTACATGTATTACAGCATGATTAAAGTTCAGCTTGATCTTTTGATATAAGATAAGATATGAAATCCACAAGTATTCCTTCTGATTATGATTTAAGTAAGGATAAGCATAGCAGGTTTTCAGTCTATAAACTCTTATGCTATTTTAAGGTGAATTTCTTAAGTATGAGCATATATACATTTTGGGAGTAGTATTTAGCACCGAGAAAGAAATGTGGATGAGTGTATCCTAAATTTCTGAAAACTATGAGCCACCGTAGGTTTAAGAGACCTCGCCAACGAATGTCTACTTTTCTCAATATGGATGAAGTATAGTGATCACTTAAGTTAAAGTTCTATGTCGATGGCAAGGGTAAAACAACTTTTCCCACGTGAATAAGACGTTAGACTCCATGATAGCTCACATGGTTTATGTCGATTAGAAGAATCTCCCACAAGAAAGAATAAAAGTAAAGATTTTAGAAACTAAGTATGATGACTCACTAAGATTTACAATATGCTTTATCATTTATGTTTTATGATCCTTCAGTTTTCAATTTTATTCATGTCTAAGGTGAGCTCTTTTACACTTAGCATGCATGATTTGAATGTATATTTAGTTTCTATTTTACTTATGCATTAACTCCCATATACTTAGTACATTCCAAAGTGATGACCACATATATGCGTTTGTAGCTACATTCCTTCATAATGTAGGTACCATTTGTAGTCCACACATCATAATTAGACTGTTTGTAGTTTCCGACAGCAGTTGATGAGTTCATTTGATTCGAGGACTCAAGTCAGTTATAATTCCTATACCTTATTTTTATTATTCTTATGTATTGATTATGGATAGTTTAGGTCATGTACTGACTACCTATATTCAGTATTAGTAGAGGCTTCATAGACGGTCATACAAAGTTGATGTATTTACTTTCAGTTTTGTGTTGTATAATCAAAGTATAAATATTGTAAATAGTTTTGTATTGAACATATTCAGCAAAGACATCTCTTCCACTTACTTCTAGTTTTATGTATTTATTTCAGTGCTTATGAGTTATGCCAGTATCTTGGGTGAGCTTGAGATCACTTGTGGTTCTAAGCACCGTGTGACATTCAGGGGGTAGTCTCGGGTCATTACAATTGGGTTCAAGTCCCATCGAGTTATAATCTAAGACACCTTTATATGGATAAGATATTGAGTTTGAATATCAATACACCATATTAATGATATTATGATGGCTAAGGCAAAATAATGGGTGTTTGGTGAAAAATCATGGAACATATCCTATTGATATGCTCTATTCCATGAAGTGAATATGATAACAATATTTGATGAATCTGAAAGTTGACAACTTGCTCTATTCTTGAAAAGAATATGGTAGTGGTGCATAATATGTCTAAAAGAAGACAAGTGATTGAATGCACGGATACAAGTATGGAGGGATAATATGATAATAATCATCAAAAGTGATAATATAAAAACTTATTATGACTATAAGATATATTAGAGAAAAATTCTCTACATTATATGTACACCTCGATTTGCTCTTGAATTAGCAATATTTTGAAAGAGGTTATAAGCTATTATAATTTGATAGGCTTAAGGAACAATTATATTTCATTCCCGGGAATGAGAATTTCGATTGTTATAAGCACAGATCCATTCCCTGGGTGAATGTGATAATATTTAGAAAATCTTATCGATATAAACACGCACTTGATTGTGATGGTACCATAACTCACCTCTAAAAGAGGTAGAATAATTGAGAAGAGATATTTTACAATTTTCTTAAAAGTAGTAAATATGATGTTTATTCTTGTAAAGTAAAACTGAAATTTACTAAATCAAAAGGTCCATGTCATGGTAAACTTGAGTATTAGACATGTATTGAAGAATTATAAGATTCTTCAAAAATTATTCATGTTATTTGTTCTCATGATAAGTTGGTTGGATCAACTAATGTTGGAATTGAATCCCTTAAATCTAGAAAGTATAAAAGGTGAATATGGGTCTGTTCACCTGTCATGTGACCTATTAAGATGCATCGATATATGATGATCACATGTGAGTTTATTGTCAACCTGTAGTTTAACATTCATAAAGTTGCTTGCTCAATATAAATTGAGTTAAGAGCACGATTTTCAGATTGTGTAATCAAGGCAATTCATCTTGATAATGCTAGCTAAGTTGATGTTAAATGCCTTCGATAAATAGTTGAACCATTGCTTATGAGAACAAAGACTCATGTGTTGGTCTGAAGTATGATATATTGCATACAATAACATTTGTTTTTATTAGACAAAAAATTATGATTAACTTTTCCCGCTCAATTGATTCAAGGTCAAGAATCAATTATTTCATCTAGTAGTTTTGGTGTGTGGTATTTGATAAATGGATATACCATGATGTACAAAGATGAATTCTCTTAAAGTAAATTGAAATGTAAGTTAGTTTTCCTAACATGAGGGGGAGATAATAAACAACTAAGTAGTAGCTTGTGAATTATCATCAGATCCTCATTCAAAAGATAATACAAGTTCAAATGCTAGGAGCATTTGCTGATTCAATATTAATCTCATATTTATCTGTAAATGCTCCAAATTGAATGTCTCGAAAAGACTAAATCTATTGCATGCATGAAGCATGGTGATCAATCAGTTCTAAGTGCAATAATTCTTGGAATAGGATAATGAGTAAATGAACATAATAAGAAGGCATTGTGCTCTTCAACAACCTACGACATAATACTTCATGAAACCTTATGAGAGGTTAGGTACTTGAAAATAATGAAGTGATGAGATCCCAAAATATTATGTCATATCGTGAACCAATATGAAATGATATATCATCGATAATATCTTTGATACAATATTGGCGCAATATTGTAAATCAATACGAGGATCTAAATTCTACATTTATTTAAGCATGCTGACGTAGAAATATTTATCAAGTGACATGAAAGGATGCATCTTGGTAAGCATAACACTTATTTGATTTGCATTCTAGACACTTGAAGATGTCACTCATGAAATGTTGAATATTTTCACTTGACAAAATTTATATGAAAACTTTTTTAGGGATTCAAAATGTTTGAAGCATATAAAAGTTTTTGGGAAACTTATTTACAATTCTTATATTGTATAAACTTATATCTTGAAAATTATTGAAACTCTTGGAGAGTTTTCAAAAGCAATAGATTATTTGTTTGAATGAAAAATATACCAATTTGGATTGTTATGAAGTACCATATCTTAGTGCAATTGATGCACTCATGTATCTTGCAAATATTACAAGGTCTATAGCCTTTTCGGTTAATTTGTTAACAAGGTATAATTTTACTCCTACTAGAAGACATCAGAATGAGATCAAATACATATACGGTACCTAAAGAGATTACCGATATGGGCTTATATTATTCTAAAGATTGCAGTCCTGATCTTATTTTTCATGCTGATATTGGGCACTTATCCGCCCCGCATAAAGCTCGATTTCAAACATGCTATGTGTTTATATGTAGTGCCTGTCATGACCAAATCAGGTCCTGGTCGTGATGGGTATTGCAAGTCCCACATAGACCGAATATTACCCCCTTCACCTAACCTAATCAACACAACAACCTCAAGTGTCGGATGAATTTCAAACGTATAACAAGATAGTGCATAGATAAGACTAATATTACTTCATGAAAGGTCTAAACCAATCACCGATAATTGGACAACCATTCACCACCGAACCAATCTACCAAAACAACACATCAAAGTCTATAGTAATCCAACAAAGCCTCTACAAAACAGAAGTCAATAAAATGTCGGTACATGCCCCCTACAATAGCCAAAATAAAGTCTAAATAAGGTCTAAGACATAGAAAATAAAGACCATGAAAGGAAGCCTTCCGAAGTATGGAAGCTCACCACTTCAATGCCAACTCACGAAAAAACTCGGACACCTGATCACTACACAAGAAAAGTAGAAGAAGCTTCAGAGCCTGTATCTCATAGTGATACAACCTTCGGAGATGGTTAGCAGTTAGAGCGCTAGAATGTAAATCAAGGATAGAGGAATAAAATAATTTCATCATTTAAAACCAAATCAAATAACCATATGTAATTCACATATATAAATACATATATATATATATATATCATGACAGGATAGGGAACAAGGCTTAGCATAAACTTTGAAAACCTTAACTTGAGATGTGCTACATAACCATCATATAACAAGGCACCCACGGGCTATATGGGACCATCTCTCCCCTAGTTAGAAGGACCACAATGCATGTAGCTGCACAAACCAGAGAATATCCATATTTGTATAGGCCTTTATGGGGGACTCAAACCTCCCGACATAATCAAGGTAACTTAAGCACCACCATATACAATATGAGGGACTCGAACTTCCCATTCATATGTTCATTCAGGGGACTCAAACCTTCCAGTCATATAAACACCCGCACCGACTAGTGCAGTTTCCAATGTTAGTCCTTTGGACTCCACTTTCACCGCCCGGCTATACATTCCTTTTTAAAGTCAAATTAAAACATTAATTACACATACATAAAACCATTAATCCAATTACTTACCAAAGTCATCTCGTTGGTATCGTCATACCAACCCTATTTGCAAGCGTACAATATGCCAAAATCATTATTAATCAACTTTGGGACTTGCACCCATTGTCTAAACCAAGATATCAATTCATTCAACATTTAGGGACTCAAACACATTTAGCCAATTAAACTACCAAGGTTATAGTTCAAATAAATTTATTGCTTCATAAAACCATTTACCAATCAATAACATTCTAGGCCAATGCTAATTTCAACATGTGACAAGATCATTCTCATTGGAAAATTGGCAAGCAGGTTGAGGGCATACCATTATCAAACCTTTATTCAAGCCCAAAACCATCAAGTTAGGGTTAACCATGACCCCCTTAGTCCAAATCACAATTCCCAAGCACCCACATGTGCAAAACCATTATTAAAACATGCATAAACATAATTTAAATCACAAGAAGTCAATGTTCAACAATATGCAACCAAACCCTCAGCCTTGAATTTAAAAACCACCATTAATGATTCATGAACAAAGATTTAAATCACATTAATTTAGTAAACTAACAATGAATAAAGAGTTACATGCCTGAGTTACGAAGATTCATGGAGAGAATTTGATCTTTAAGCCTCTAGATGACCACCTTGAAGAAACCCTAGCCCAATCTTTCTTGAGAAGTTCTAGAGAGAGTTTAGAGAGTATTTGATCTTCTAAAGTATAGAATGAATGCCCAATAAGTGTTATAAGATATGGGGTCTTAAGGGATTGGGGTGGGAAATGTCAAAAATAACCTTGACTTAAAAGCTGTAGAAAACCTGCAGGTGGTTATGAGTTGACCGTCCAACTCGTCACCACAATATAGTACCTTCAAGTTGTCACTAGGTCAGAAGGTTGGACACTACTTTTTGTCCAATATACGACTCCCTTGCCCAACTCATCACAATACCATACGACTAGTACCATCAAGTCATATCCAAGGTAGAACATTAAGGGCTAGACACTGGACAATGTACGATTAGACCCTACACCTTTTATCACAAAACCATACGACTCGTATGGAGTCTCTCATAACTAGGATAGGACTTGGCCAGCAATACACTGGCCAACATAAGATTAGGGTCCCTAGACCCATCACCACACCATATGACTTATGGTGTGAGTCATATGATGAACAAAAAGTCCAAAACTCGAGAAATTTTCAAGGGCCAAAGTTCAAGATATTTCATTCTCCCCCCTTAGGATCATTCGTCCTCGAATGATGAGACAAGACACTAACTAGCATGATTAAACCCCAAACGTCTCTACTCTTACATTTAAGACAGAAAATAAAATACTAAGAAATTCACAATCTACCATCAACATAGATAGAAAACAAAGATATTAAGAACAATACATACCTCAAGCATGAATTTTTGGAGTCGGGAATAGGAACGTTACTTGGACTTTATGTCCTTTGCGGCTTCCTAAGTAGCTTTCTTGAACTTTTGGTTCCGCCATAAAACCTTTACCGAATCCACGTCTTTCATTTGCAATCGACAAACTTACCGATCCAAGATCCTTACTGGGACCTCCTCATAGGACAAAGAGTCCAAAATACCAATGTTCTCCAAGGGAATAGCCAACGAAGGATCACCCACACATTTCCATAACATAGACACATAAAATACCGGATGCATGGAACTCATGATAAAGGGTAATTACAACTCATACGTAATACTTCCAACTCTTCTCAAAACTAAATACGGGCGAACATACCAAAGACTAAGTTTCCTTTTTTTTCCAAACTGCATCACTCCCTTCATGGGAGATACCTTCAAAAACACTATATCTCCAACCTCAAATTCCAAGTCTCTTCGACTCACTTCTGCATAGGACTTTTGGCGACTCTGGGTGGTCTTAAGCCTATCCCAAATTACCTTCACCTTCTCCGTAGCTTGGTGAACCAAATCCGGGCCAAACATCTCCACTCTACTAACCTCGAACCATCCAATATGAGATCTACACCTCATACCATACAATCCCTCAAACAGAGCCATACCAATGCTAGAATGGTAACTTTTACTATAAGCAAATACAATAAGGGGAAAATGGTCGAGCCAACTACCACTAAAGTCAATCACACAAGCTCGCAACATATCATCCAGAGTCTGAATAATCCTTTTAGCTTGACTATCCGAATGCGTGTGAAAAGTTGTACTAAGACTCATTTTAGTCCCTAAACCATGCTGAAAAGAGCGCCAAAAATGCAATGAGAACTGAGTACCATGATTCAAAATAATTAAGACAGGTGCACCATGCAGCTTTACAACTTCTTGAAGGAACAACTTCGCATAATCTTCAGCAGAATAAGTAGTCCTCACTGGAAAGAAACGAGCCGACTTATTCATCCTATCTATGATGACCCAAATGGAGTCACATTAATTCTGTGACCGCAGAAGGTCGGTAATAAAATCCATATTAATTACCTCTTATTTCCAGATCAGTAGTTTAATTTCTTAAAGCAGCCCATTGGGCCTCATGTGTTCCACCTTCACTTGCTGACACACCATATACTTAGCCATAAAGTTGGATACATCCCGTTTCATATTATTCCAATAATACATATTCTTGAGATCATGATACATCTTTGTTGAACCGGGATAAATCGTATACCGTGATTTATTGGCCTCGGCCAAAATCCTACCTCGCAATCCATTAACATCGGGAACAGATAACCTCCCTTAGTACCTTAAGATACCATCTCCATTGATATCGAAGGTATCAACTTACGCTTACCCACATTATTCTTTATTTTTATCAAGAGAGGTCCTAACACCTGTTTTTCCTTAATTTCAGAACCAAGAGACGATTGCATCATCTATTGCACAAACACACCACCATCCTCTGAGTCCAAGAGATGAACTATAAGGTTAGCTAGACAGTGAATGTCCTTCACTAATTCCCGCTTATCTTTATCCACGTGCGACAAGCTACCCATCGATAATCTTCTAAGAGCATTAGCAACCACATTAGCTTTAGCTGGGTGGTAGTGAAGACTCATATCATAGTCCTTCAATACCTCAAGACATTTTATTTGCTTGAGATTTAGCTCTTTCTGAGTAAATACGTACTGTAGGATCTTATGATCAGAAAAGATATCAACATGGACCCCACACAGATAGTGACGCCAAACTTTGAACGCAAACTTCACGGCTAACAATTCCAAGTCATGACTTAGATAGTTCTTCTCATGAACCTTTAACTATATAGAGGTATAAGCAACCACCTTGCCATGCTGCATCAACACACAACCCAGACCAATTTGGTATACATCACAATAGACGATAAAACCTTCGGTACCCTCAGGTAGAGTACCGATCAGAGCTGAAGTCAACTTATATTTTAGCTTCTCAAGGCTACCTTCACAAGAATCATACCACAAGAGCTTTACCTTCTTCTGAGTCAATTTGGTCAATGGAGCAGTAATGGAAGAAAAGCTCTTCACAAACCTCCTATAATATCCGGCTAAACCTAAGAAACTTCAAATATCAATTAGAGTCATGAGTTTAGGCCACCTCTTAACCACAACAACTTTCAAAAGATCCACCATAATCCATTAACTAGACACGACAAGACCCAGATAAGTTACGACATTCAACCAAAATTCATATTTAGAGAAATTAGCATATACTTGCTGATCTTCAAGGTCTGCAACACAAAGTGGAGATGATTGGCATGATCCTCCTCACTCTTAGAGTACACTTAGATGTCATCAATGAAGATAATCACGGATAAATCTAAAATCTGGCAAAAAACCCTATTCATCAAATCCATGAAGGTCGCAGGGGTATTGGTCAAGCCAACTGACATCACTAAGAACTCAAAATGCCTATATCAGGTACGAAAAGCTATCTTAGGGGTATCCACCTCCATAATATTTAATTGATGATACTCAGAATGAAGGTCAATTTTAGAGAAAAATTTGGCACCTTGAAGCTAATCAAAGAGATCATCAATCCTTGGAAGGGGATACTTATTCTTCACCGTCACCCTATTCAACTATCGATAATCAATACACATCCGAAGAGAACCATTCTTCTTACACACAAACAACACCATTGCACCCTACGGGGACACACTAGGATGAAAGAAACCTTTGTCTAAAAGATCTTTCAACTACTCCTTGAGTTTCTTCAACTCAACTGGAGCCATTCTTTATGGGGGAATAGAAATTGGACGAGTGTTTGGAACAAGATCAATACCAATCTCCCTACCGAGAGGGACACCAGGAAGGTCATCAGGTAAGACTTCAGAAAACTTTTTTACCGCAGGAACATAGTTCAAAGAAGGGCCTTTTGAGTTTGAATATTTAACCTAAATCAGATGATAGAGACTACCTTTTGAAATTAATTTTTGGGATCTAAGATATGATATGAACCTTATCTTAGGCACTAGAAAACTTCCCACCCATTCAACAATTGAATCATTAAGGAAATTAAACATGACATTACAGGTTTGACAGTCTAAAGAAGCATAGCATGAGTGTAACCGGTCTATTTCCAGAATAATATCAAAGTTAACCATATCTAACGTCAAACATATATAACTCTATAAAGTCTACCAAAGTTTCTCTACTATCGAAGATTACCACACAACCCCTATAGTCTCTTCTGAAAACCATAGAGTCTCCCACTGGGGTAGAAATTGAAAAAGGGTCCAACAGATACTCAAGACTAAAACCAAAATACACAGCCATAAATGGGGTCACATAAGAGAGAGTGGACCCCAGATTAAGTAAACAGTACGCATCAGGGGAAAAGAGTTTCAACATACCAGTAACAATATTCGAAAACACCTCTGACTCCTGAAGATTAGTGAGAGCATAAAGACGGTTTTGACTAGTGCTGGAGCCAGAAGTGGTACCCTTTAGTGCGTGACCTGATGAAGAGGCAACAAGAACCTTGTTTGCCCAGAAGCAACTCTAGAAGGATAATCCCGCTACATATGCCCAATCTGACCACATATAAAACATCGATTCCTCCTTTTCTCATGCTGACCATGATAATGCTGCCCAAAAAATATATAGGGAGGGTGGGATAGTGCTGACTAGGCCCCACTGGCCTGAGATTAGGCACCCTATGCCCTAGAAACATCACCACCCTAAAAATTTTGGTCACCAGACGACTTTGGGTAGGGAGCACTAGCCGTCGAATAGGAGTAAGGACTCTCCTAAATCTTCTTTTTAGACTACTTTCCACTCCATTGTTAGCTTTCAGCCTATTTTGAATACCAAATTTATTACTCTGCCTCTCACCAATTTCAGTCTATTTTTTTCTCCTCTTTGACCTACTGCATATACACAACCAATCTAGAGATGTCTATGTCCTTGTTCAACAAGGAAGCCTTACTCTCAAGAATCAACTCATGAGACAATCTTGAAGCAAACTTTCTCATCCGGGCCCTCATATTAGATACCAATTCAGGAGCATATCGGGACAACTGATGGAATTTTTAAAGCATACTCTTTGACTGTCATTCTCTCTTACTTTAAGTTAATAAATTTCTCTACTTTTATCTTCCTCAACCCCTGGGGAAAAAGTGATCTAGAAATGCATTAGAGAAATTATCCCATAAGGCGAAACTAACATCCTCTTCTCTCAACTGTTCCCACTCTTTGTACCACTAGTACATTATATCCTTCAATTAGCAGGCAGCAAACTCTACACATTTAACCTTAGAAATATGCATAACCCACCAGTAAATATTGGAGGATGCAACCTCATGAATTGGCCAACTCTAGTAGCCTCAGACCAACCCATAGAACAGCAGAACCCAACTGTTGTGACTGAGATGTCACTAATACAGCGATAAAAACCAGCATTAGTAACCTCCTCTGAAGGCAATTGAGTATGAGTGTCTCCCTCAGAAGTAGGATTAGTGGGGGCAAGCGGGACTCCATGAGGACAGATAGATGCAGCGACCCTTGACCGGGTATAGACCCTAGAAGTTAGAAGAGATCGTTCCATATTGTCCTTAGATAGGACAAAAGAGTTCACACGAACATCAGATCTTCTTGAAGGCATGATCTGAAAGACGAGCAAATGGAAATCAGAAGACTCCAAGACCTTAGACTTTATACCCTGAAATTAGGACAATAAGAAAGAGAAACATTACTAAATGTCTTATAACCTCCCTCTTATAAGTGTGGTATACTACACATCCATAAAAAAGACTCTACTTGATACAAATTTGTGAACACCCAATTGACCATAAACCTAGGCTCTGATACTAACTTTGTCATGACCCAAGATAGGGCGATGGGTATCTTAAGTCCCATGTGGACCGGAGATTACCCCCTTTACCTAACCTAATTAGCACAACAACCTCAAGTTTCAGATAAATTCTAAACGTATAACAAGATAGGGCATAGATAAAACTAATATTACTTCATGAAATGTCTAAACCAATCACTGATAATAGAACAATCATCTGCCACCGAACCGATCCACCAAAATAACACACCTAAGTCCACAGTAATCCTATAAAGCCTCTACAAAACTGAAGTCAATAAAATGTCAGGACATGTACCTGATAATAGACAAAATAAAGTCTAAACAAGGTCTAAGACATAGGAAATAAATACCATTAAAGGAAGCCTTCCAAAGTACAGAACCTCACCACTTTAATGTCAACTCACAAAATAACTCGAATACCTGATCACTGTGCAGGAAAAGTAGAAAAAGTTTCAACGCCTGCATCGTGTAGGGATACAACATACGAAGATAGTTAGCATTTAGAGCGCTAATATGTAACTCAAGTATAGAGAAATAAAATAATGCCATCATTCAAAATCAAATCAAATAACCATATGCAATTCATACATATACATATACATATATATATCGTGTCAGGATAGGGAATAAGGCTTAGCATGAATATTAAACACCTTAACCTGGGTTGTGTAGCATAACGTCATGTAACAAGGAACCCACGGGATATATAAGCCCAGATCTCCCCTAGCTGGAAGGGCCTCAGCGCGTGTAGCCGCATGAACTAGAAAATATCCATATTCGTATATGCCTTTGTGGGGGACTCAAACCTCCCGGCATAATCAAGGTGACTTAAGCACCACTATATATAATATAAGGGACTCAAACCTTCAATTCATATATTTATTAGAGGGACTTGAACCTCTCAGTCATATAGACACCCGCATCGGCTAACGCAGTTTCCAATGTTAGTCCTTTGAACACCACTTTCACGACCTGAATACATATCCCACTTTAAAACCCAATTAAAATATTCATTGTACATATACACAACCATTAATCCAATTACTTACTAAAGGCATCCTGTTAGTATTGTCATATCAACCCCACTTGCAAGCGTACAACATGCCATAATTGTTATTAATCAACTTTGGGACTCAAACTCATTGTCTAAACCAAGACATCAATTTAATTCAACATTTAGGGACTCGACCCCATTTAGCAAATTAAACCACCAAGGTTATAGTTCAAATCAATTTATGGCCAACAAGGCCTTCATAAAACAATTTACCAATCAATAACATTCTAGGCCAATGTCTTAGTTCGAAACACAATTCAATATGTGACAAGATCATTCTCATTGGCAAATTCACAAATAGGTTGAGGGGATACCATTATCAAATCTTTATTCAAGCCAAAAATTATCAAGTTAGGTTAAACCATTACCCTCTTAGTTTAAATCACGATTCCCAAGCACCCACATGTGCAAAACCATTATTAAACATGTATAAACACAATTTAAATCGTGAGAAGTCAATGTTCAATAATATACAACCAAACCCTCAACCTTGGTTTTCAAAACCACCATTAATGATTCATGAACAAAGATTTAAATCACATGATAGTAGTAAACTAATAATGAAGAAAGAGTCACATTCCTGAGTTATAAAGATTCACAGAGAGAATTTTATCTTTAAGCCTCTAGATGATCACCTTGAAGAAACCCTAGCCCAATCTTTATTGAGAAGTTTTAGAGAGAGTTTAGACAGTATTTGATCTTCTAAAGTGTAGAATGAATGCCCAATAAGTATTATAGGACATGGGTCTTAAGGGATTGGGGTAGAAAATATCTAAAATACCCTCAGCTTAAAAGCTGTAGAAAACCCACATGTGGGTACGAGTTGACCCTTCAACTCGCCACCACAATATACGAGTGGTACCTTTAAGTCGTCACTAGGTCAGAAGGTTAGAAAATACATTCTGTCCAACATACGACTCCCTTTTCAACTAATCACAATACCATACGACTAGTACCATCAAGTAGTATCCAAGACAGAACATCAAGGGCTAGACACTGGATAATATAGGATTGGACCCTAAACCTTTCATCATAAGACCATACGACTAGTATGGAGTTTCTCGTAACTAGGATATGACTTGGTTAGCAACACACTGACCAACATATAACTAGGGTCCCTAGACCTTCCACCACACCATACAACTTGTGGTGTGAGTCGTATTATGAACAGAAGGTCCAAGAATCGAGAAATTTATAAGTGGCAAAGTTTGGGGCATTTTAGTGGCACTGTCATATCTTGGAAATCTATAAATCAGTTTATCGTAGCCACCTTATCGAACCATGTTGAGATAATATCTATTCATAAAGCAAACCAAGAATTTATATGGTTGAGGTCCATCTCATCTGAGAAAAATATGGTTTGAAATGTGACATAGTACCTATGATTTTGTATGAAAATAATGCAACATGCATAACACAACTTAAGAGAGGATTCATAAATGGAGATAGAATGAAGCACACTTCATCAATGCTTTTCTATTTACATGAGCTGCAAAAGAACGGTGATATTAACGTGCAACAAATTCGTTCAAGTGATACTATAGCTGATTTATTTACCAAGTTTCGTTCAATTGCAACTTTCAAGAAGATGGTGGACAAGATCTAGATGTAAAGGCCCAAGGATGTTCTTATTTGGGGGGTTAATACACATTGTACTCTTTTTTCCTTATGAGGTTTTTTCACAATGGATTTTTCTTGTACGGTTTTTAATGAGGCAACCTATATGCATATTATTAGAGATGTGTACCCTTTTCCTTAACTAAATTTTTTTTTCCATCGGGTTTTTTCTGATAAAGTTTTGACGAGGCACATTGTCTATCAATTAGACATTCAAGGGGGAGTGTTATAAATGTATTACCATATATAGTGAATGTATACTTTACCAGATATAGTGAATGTCTATTTATGAAAAAGTTAGAAACCCCAAGGTTAGTTTTCCCCTATTAATAAAGGGGTTTTCCTTCATTTTAATTCACCAATCAAGAACCACACAAGAATTTCTCTTGAGAAATGAAGAAGTCTCATCTCTTCTCTCTTCATTCTTCTTGTTCTTATTTTATATTTCATAACACAAACAAATAAAGCAAAAAAAAAAATTTCACCTAAAAAGTACTAGTTACGAGAAGCCCGTGCAAAGCACGAGTCCAATATCTATCCTAAATTAATATTGTAACAATAGCCATATTCATTAATGTGACATTTTTAAAATTTTAAATTTAAATAAATTTATTTTTTAAAGTAATCTTTGCATATATTCTTAAAATGTTTTAAATTATCAATTATGGTGATTTATTATTCATATATATAATTTTATTTACAAAATTTAATTCACGATCAAAATTAAACTCTACAAATGCATAAATTAATAAAGAGCGTGAAAAGCAAAATTTGATGGGCCTATATTACTGTTATTCAGATAACACAGGCTCATCATATATTATTTTTTAGACTCAATTTATGTGACACAAATAGAATTTAGATAATCAATCATACTTTTAATATGTTTTTAGATATTTTAAGCTGTTAACTTTTGTAATTTATAGTATTTTTTCATGTAGTTTTGAAATAATATACGTTACTCATCCTGTCCAAACTTTTGTGATATTGATAGTCAATTATATTTAAAAAATAATTTAAGTTTTTAATTATTGTGATTTATAATACTTTTCTTCTATTCCAATTTAACTGACATTGATAAAATTTTGAGAGTCAACCAAGTATTTTATATCTTTAAAATTTTTTAAGTTGTTAATTATAGTGATTTATAGTAATTTTTACCTATTTTTTGAAATATATTACAGATTAATTTCTTGTAGATATTTTAAGTTGTTAACTATTGTAATTTATAATACATTTTATGTAATTTTCAAATAATATATGTTACTCTCATTGTCCAAACTTTTGTGGTATTGATAGTCAATTACATTTTTTTTAAAATAATTAAAGTTTTGAATTATTGTTACTTATAATATTTTTTCTTTTATTTTAATTTAAGTGGTATAATGCTTAAATGATCATAATAATTAATTAGGGGTGATATAGTAAAATCACAATTAAAATAGTGATGCAGCGAAGCAGATATGTCTTAAATGACTCACAACAACTAATTAGAAGTGATATAAAAAATTACTATAAAAAATACTTGTGAAATATTTTTAAGTGGGCTTCATAAAAGACTCCACGTTAATTTAAATATCAATAGTTAATTTATCATTTTATATCTATTTTACCATTTTTATTAAATATTATTAGTTTTTTAATACTTAGATGACTTTAAATAATTAATTAGGGTGATATTTAGTAAAATTACGGTTGAAACTGCAGAAACAGACATGTCATCTTTAACGTGACCCGGGCTACTCCGCCGCTGGCACCGCCGACAGGTAAGTGAATGCCCCCTCTCTCTCCCCCCTTTGGTTGTCTCTCTCTTCCACATTTTCTCTTTTCTCCCCTTTCGCACTTTTCACTACTCTAACTGGCAGGATAAGGTTTCTATTGGCTCAACCCCAGAAACATAGTCAGTGTGTAGCACCGAACATAGACGAGAGGCGGGTTGATTCAATGACATCCGGTGGTCACTCTGGTGTGACATAACCCAATTCAGGGTATCATAATGGGCATCTCAAGTCCAACCAGGATCGAAGACCCCCCCCCCCCCCCCCCCCCCCCCCCCGTTGCCCAACCCAACCAACTAACATGTACTCTGAGTCAGATGATTTTCAAACATATAACAAGATAGCATATTGTTGTACCAATCCAGACTCTAGGATAGGTCCATGACCATGACCAACCCAAGCAAGTCTAAACATCCAGTACAAACCAACGTACCATAACCAAACGATATAAAAAAATCAAGTTCTTATCCATAACATAACATAAAAGGATGGAACAATCATAAATTCAGAAAAACGGTGTCAGCCCCAATACCAATGCCAATACTAAGGCTAACACTACTACCAAAACCGTTCATTCCAACCCATAGTAGTTCTACAAAGCCTCTGACCAAAAGAAAAATAATATCCGGTTGGGACATGCCCCCAACCATAACCAAAACCAAAACCAATATCAATAAAAAAACAAGAGTATGAAAAGACGTCCATGATATGAAATGGATCCTTTCGGAGTATGAAAATCACCACTTCAATCTAATAGCTGATCCCTAATTTGATCATTAAGCATGACGAGTAGAATAGTCAGTTCCTACATCACGCGGGGATACAGCCGCCTGAAGACGGGTTAGCGGATGAATTCTAGCAAGTACTTAGGATAAGGATAAAGTAATGTCAACCTTTAAAACCGAGTAAATCAACCATATGCATACATAACAAGACACATATATATAAAATCCATACTGGGAAAGGGAATTGGGTTTAGCATGCATTTAAAATCATTAACCTAGGTATATGTAGCATAATTATCCTAGAAATACCCACGACTATATGGGTCTAATGTAACCCTTTGAATGTACCCTAATGCGTATAGCCACATGAACTGGAGATACCATAGTAGTAGGGGATTCTCAAGTACCCTTCGCTCTCCATAATACATATATACAAGTGTAACTTAGGGTATTCCCATGTACCCTAAATGGTCATCATGACCACTTCTCATGTCAGAAAACATGAATTTCCAATGTCTATCCATTGGACTCAAACCTTCATGGTTAGCTATTACATCCTGCCATTATTGCCCAATTAAAACCATTACCACATAACCAAGACCACCATTTCATTTATTATTAACCAAGGCTATATGCAGTGGTATCATCATACCGACTATATCTTGCAAGCAATGTCCTTAGTCAACCTTTTAGAGAAGAAGTGGTTCCCATGTACCCATAGATTACATTATTTAGTTAGCTTGGTAGATTCCCATGTACCCTACAAGTATGTTCATTATTAGTTTGCTTGCGGAATTCCCTTGTACCCTACAAGGCTTTCAATTGACCAAACCATGACCACCAAGACCTTACCATTTAACTATTCCAAACCATTTATACCAATTATGGTTCCATTACCAAGTTATACTATGCAATAGTTCCATTAGAAGTCCAATAATATAGTAAAATCATTCTCATAGGCATTTTATCAAGCACATTGGGGGCATAGTATTCCCAAAGATAAAACCAAGTACCAATTAACCATTACCATGGAACCAAGTGTTCAAACCATCATTATAATATGCAAACGACAAATAAAAGACATGGAAAACCATGAACAACCATTATAATCAAAACCCCCAACATATATTTGAAAACCCAAAACCATATAACAAATATGCCATGAAAATAATTCATAAACATGCCTTTAGTTGGAACTAACAATGAGGGAGGAGTATCATGCCTTAGATTGAGAAGAAGATGAGGAGAAACCACCTTCTTAATCCCCAAATTGATTGTATTGAAGAAACCCTAGCCTTCCTTAACCCAAAAGCCTTGAGAGATTTTGAGAGAGTTTCTAAATGCTTAAGGGATTGCAAATAGGTTAAATAAAACTCCAAAAGGTGTTTTAAGATGTGGGATCCCAAGGAGTTATAAGGGGAAATGTCCAAATTACCCCAACTTAAACTGTAGAAAATCCCCACAGGTGGGTATGACTCCACCATACCATTTGTACCTCAGGGTATGAGTAGTCCCCTTACTCATACCCTAGAACTCACCTTAGACCCCACACTAGTCAACATACATCCATGCAAGACAAACCGTACCTAGCCATTCAATTAGTACCATGAAATCATACCCTAGACCACCGACCAAGAGCATGATACACTAATTATCATACGTTTTAGGACCATATGACTCGTACCCTTACATACAACTGGCATGTTGTTCACTCGTACTTTGGACAGTAACCATCCAAAAATACATTATTTTACAAACGACTTGCCTTTACCTAAACCGTATCACATCATACGACTAGTACCCCTAGTCGTATAATGTCCAGAGAGTTTAAAACTCAGGAAATTTCTAAGGATCAAAACTCAGGGTGTTTCAATTCTCCCCCTCTAGGATTATTCGTCCCCTAATGATGAACAAGGTAGTATAAGCATGATTTACATCCCTTAGATGCCTCTACTCTTACCTTTAACACAGATGGAAAGAAATCAATCTTTTATTTAACCAAAACTAAGAAATAAGAATTATATAAAGAACACATTCCTTAAGCATGAATATAGGGATTGAAAAACAAGTGCGGATATTTGGACTTCATGTCCTTTTTGCTTCCCACGTAGCCTTTTACACCTTGTGGTCCCTCTATAAAACTTTAACCGAGGCCACATACTTGGGCCACAACTAACGAATTAGAGGATCTAATATCTCAATCGGGATCTCATTATAAGACAAAGAATCTGAAATACCCAATCCATCCTAGGGAACTACCGATGAAGGAACACCTACATATTTTCTTAATATAGAGACATAAAACACCAGAAGAATGAAGCTTAAACTAGAAAGAAACTCCAATTCATACGCAATATTGCCCACCCTCATTAAGATCATATAAGGACTAATATACTGGGGACTGATCTTTCCCTTCATCCCAAACCGCATTACTCACTTCATAGGAGACACCTTTAGGAACACTCTATCCCCAACCTCAAACTCCAAGTCCCTATGCCTTATATATACATAGGACTTTTGGCAACTTTGGACAGTCTTAAGCCTATCTCGAGTCACCTTCACCTTCTCCGTATCCTGATATACCAAATTCGGACCAACTATGTCCGCCTCACCAACCTTAAACCACCTAATAGGAGATCTATACCTCCTACCATACAACACCTTGAATGGGGACATTCAAATACTAGAATGGTAACTATTATTGTAAGCAAACTTCACCAGAGATAGATGCTTAAACTAGCCACCACTATAGTAAATCATACATTTTTGAAGAGTATCCTTCAATGTCTGAATAGTTCTTTCTACCTGCCCAACCATCTGTGGGTGAAAAGTAGTACTCAGATTGAGCTTAGTCCCCAACCCCTTCTGAAATGACCGCCAAAAGTGAGATAAAAACTATGTACTACGATCAGAGATAATCGAAATAGGTACCCCGTGCAACTTCACAATCTTATGAAGATACAACCTCGCATAATTCTCAGTCAAAAAGTTAGTCCTCACTGGCAAAAAGTGAGCCGACTTTGTCATCCTATCCATAATGACCCAAATTGAATCAAATTGATTTTGAGACTGAGGAAGACCGATAATAAAATCCACGTTGACCAATTCCCATTTCCATTCTAAAAATTCAATTTCTTGACACAACCCTTCGGACCTCATGTTCTTAACTTTTAATTATTAGCATACCATACACTTGGCTACAAAGTTAGCCACATCCCTCTTCATACCATTCTACCAATACATATCCATGAAGTCATGATACATTTTTATCGAATTAGGATGAACAAAATAATGCGACTCATGCGACTCAACCAATATTATTTCACGCAAACCATCAACACCGGGAGCATATAACCTCTCTTGGTACCGTAAGATACCATCACCACTAACGTCAAATGCCATCACATTTTGACCACTTACATCACTCTTAATTGACATCAAGATAGGATCTAGCATTTGCTTTTTCTTGATCTCTACACTAAGAGATGACCACACCACTTTCTATACTATCACTCCACCATGCTCGAAGTCTAAATGGCAAACTCTGAGATTAGACAAGTAGTGAATATCCTTCACCAATGCTCGTTTCTCTTTTTCCACATAAGATAAACTCCCCATGAAAAACCTGATAAGAGCATCATCAACCATGTTAGCTTTACTTGAGTGGTAGTGAAGACTCATATGATAATCCTTGAGAAGCTTAAGCCATCTCCTCTACGCGAGGTTAAGCTCCTTCTGAGTAAATACATAAAACAATTCATAAAATATGCCTTTAGTTAGAGCTAACAATGAGGGAGGAGTATGTTGCCTTGGATTAAGAACAAAGATGAGAAGAAACCACCCTCTTAAGCCCCAAATTAATTGAATTAAAGAAACCCTAGCCTTCTTTGATCCAAAAGCCTTAAGAGATTTTAAGAGTGTTTCTAAGTATTTAAGTAATTGCAAATAGATTAAATGAAGCCCCAAAAGGTGTTTTAAGTCGTGGGGTCCCAAGGAGTTATAAGGGGAAATATAAAAGTTACCTTAAACTTAAACTGTATTAAATCCCCGCAGGTGGGTATGACTCCACCATACCATCCGTACCCTAAGGTACGAGTGATAACCTTACTCGTACCCTAGGCTCACCTTAGACCCCCACACTAGTTAACATACTACCATTCAATCAAAATCGTACCTAACCATATGATTAGTACCATGAAACCATACCCTAAACCACCCACTAAGAACATGACATACTGATCATCATACAAGTTAGGACCATACTACTCGTACCCTTTCATACGACCGATATGTTGTCCACTCGTACCTTAGACAGTAACCACCCAAGGCCATACTATTTTACATAAAACTTGCCTCTCTCTAAATTGTATCACATCATATGACTGGTACCCTTAGTCGTATGATGTCTAGAGAGTTCAATACTCAAGAAATTTCTAAGGATCAAAACCCAAGGTATTTCATGGTGTGTCATAATTACCAAGCTTTGCTCGACTAGTTATGATCTCTGCTACATTGCGGTAAAGCTCTAGTGATAATATTTCAACAACTAATTTCAGCATCAATTTGTTGGAATCCAACATGCTACGCAAGAGATAGGACTTGGTCTACAAACGTAACCTGGTGACTTCTAACCTTTGATATTTACTTTCTCTTATTATTTTGTGTCTTGTAACTTGCTTTTAATTTGTTGGGATTGGCTTCTTTCTTGTATTTGTGGCTATAGTTATGTTGTTCTTAGTGTTAGGATGGATACTGTGCTTTGTGTGTGCCTCTGTTTCTTACTGTTTATTTTTATTTCTATCTTTGTTTGTATATTTTTAGTAGTGGATTTGGGGGTTGATGTTAGAATAGGGTCATATTCGAGGGGGTTGGGGCCTAGGGCTATTTTAAGGGTAAGAGAAGATGGGAGGTCTAGTTTGAGAGGTGGCAAGGTCTGGTGTTAGGACAGGTTTGGAATATAGAGTAAGGAGTGGTAGAGGTAGATATGATGCAAGATATAATAGGTTGAGGGTTCAGTCTTGGAACATAGGTACCATTCAAGGTAAGTCCATAGAGCTTGTGAATATTCTTAGAAAGAGGAGAATCCATATTACGTGTGTCCGAGAGACCAAGTGGGAAGGTTTAAAGGCTAGGGATGTGGATGAAGACAAGCTGTGGTACTTAGGAAGTAAGAGGCGTTGGAATAGAGCAGGCATTTTAGAATATAAAAAGCTTAAAGGGCCAGTAGTGGAGGTTAAGAGGATCGATTATAGGTTGATAACAATTAAGTTGGTCATTTGGGGGTTTTACTCTAAACGTGTATAGCATTTATGCACCACAGGTAGGCTTGGGTGAGGAGGATAAGAAGAGATTTTGGGAGGCTTTGGGCTAGGTGGTGAGAAGTGTGACTATCTATGAGAAGATTATTGTAGCAGGGGATTTCAATGGGCACATCAAGGTGTTACCGGGAGTCTATGACAATGTGTATGGACATTTTGGTTTTGGGGAGAGGAATAAAGAAGGAGTTGCTCTATTGGATTTTTTGAGGGACATTGGGATGGTGGTAGTGAGTTCAAGCTTTCCAAAAAAGGAGGATCACTTGATTATCTTTTGAAGAGTGATAACCAAGACTCAAATTGACTTTTTGCTACTTAGAAAGGGGGATAGGGCACCGGTAAGGATAGTAAGGTCATTTTGGGTGAGAATATTTCGACCTAGCACAGGCTTCTGGTGATGGACTTAGTTATAAATAAGGATAAGAAGAGAAAGGGCGGGGAAGTTCATCCCAGAATTAAGTTGGGTGGCTTGACGCCAATGAATACACTAAAGATAGGGAAAAAGGTGGCAGGAATGAGGGTGTGGCAGTGTAGGTGGGATGTGGATGGTATGTGGGTTAGGGTTGCTAGTTGCATCAAAGAGACTGCTAGAGAGGAGTTGGGTGTCTCGAGGGTTCGGGTTGGATAACATCGGGGGTACTAGTGGTGGAATAAAGAAGTTAAGAAGAAAGTGGAGATTAAGAAGGAGGTGTATGCTAAGTTAGTTGAGAGTAAGTATGAAGAGTAGAAATGAGTAAATAGGGAAGAGTGTAAGTTATCTAGGAAGGAGGCTGAGTTAGCAGTTACGACTACTAAGATGGCAGCATTTGAAAGAATGTATGTAGGGTTAGAGGAGAGAGGCAAGAAAAAAAGGCTGGATAAGGCTAGGGAGTGGAAGGGTAGTGACCTAGATCAATTGAAGTACATTAAGAGGAGGATGGTAGAGTGCTGGTGGAGGACATTCACATTAAGAGAAGATGACAGTTATATTTTCATAGACTCTTGAATAATAAGGGGGATAGAGACATTGTGTTAGGGGAGCTGGAGCACTCAAAAAAGTGTCGTTATTTCAGTTATTATAGACATTTTAAGGTGGAGGATTCCAAAGAGTCTATTCTCAGGATGTGAAAGGGTAAGGCGATGGGGTCTAACAAGATTCCAGTGGATTTTTAGAAGTTTACTGGCGGGGCTAGTCTAAGGTGTCTGATTGAAATATTTAACTGCACTTTTAAGATTGCAAAAATTCCTATGATTTGTTTATATAAGAACAAGGGTGACATCAAGATCTGTAACAACTATAGGGGTATTAAGTTGTTGTGTCACACAATGAAGATTTGGCAGAGTATGGTCGGCGGAGGTTGAGAAGGATTCTATCTATTTTAGAGAATCAGTTTGGATTTATGCCCGGTAGCTCAAGGACAGAGGCAATTCACCAGGTGTGGAGACTGGTGGAGCAGTTTAGGAAAAGAAAGAAGGGCTTACATATGGTGTTCATCGACCTGGAGAAGGCATTCAACAAAGTTCCTAGGGAGGTTCTTTGGAGAATCTTGGAGGTGAGTGAGGTCCCGATGGCATACATAAGATTGATTAAGGAGATGTATGATGGAGAAAAGACTCAGGTGAGGATGGCGGGAAGAGATTCAGAGCATTTCCCTATCTTGACAGGGTTGCATCAGGGATCGACTCTTAGCTTTTTTTTTGTGTTGGTGATGGATGTGATTACACGGCGTATTCAAGGAGATATGCCTTGGTGTATTCTTTTTGCAGATAATGTAGTTTTGATTGATGAGATGCGAGGGGTGTGAATGATAAATTAGAGGTTTGGAGACAAACCCATGAGTCTAAAGGGTCCAGGTTGAGTAGGACCAAGATAGAGTATTTGGAATGCAAGTTAAATGACTTGAGGTAGGAGAACAAGGTGGTAGTAAGGTTGGATTCCCATGCTTTTTGTAAGAGGGATAGTTTTAAGTATCTCGGGTCTATGATTTAGGGGAATGAAGAGATTGATAAAAATGTATCCTACCGTATTGGGGCAGGATAGATGAAGTGGAGACTCGCATTGGGAGTGTTATGTGATAAGAAGGTGCCATCCAAGCTTAAATTCAAATTCTACAGAATGAAAGTTCGTCCAGCCATTCTATATGGAGTGGAGTGTTGGCTAGTCAAGAACTCCCACACTCAAAAATTAAAGGTGGTGGAAATACATATGTTGTATTGGATGTGTGGGATTACTAGGGGTGATAGGGTTTGGAATGAGACTATCCAGGAAAAAGAGGGAGTGGCTTCGGTGGAGGACAAGATGTGGGAAGCTAGGCTGAGATGGTTTAGGTATGTGATGAGAATGGGCATGGATGCCCCATTTTGTAGGTATGAGAGGTTAGCTTTAAATGGTTTCAGGAGGGGTATGGGTAGGCTAAAGAAATACTGGAAAGAGGTAATTAGATATGGCATGGATCAGATACAACTTATTGAGGACATGACCCTAGATAGAAAGGTATGAAGGACGCAAATTAGGTTAGAAGGCTAGTGCATGTGGGTGAGTCATAGACAGTAGTTAGGAGAGCTTTGGGGTAACCAGACTGGTAGTGTTAGGTATATGTCCATAGGTTGGAGCTGCTAGTAGAAAGGTATGGGGGTGGTGGGTATCTTTGGTTCGTTAGTATTGGGTATTACTTTATGGGTGTCTTATTTCTATTATTCCATCTTGTTTCATCCTTTATTACGACTTTGTTTACTATTCTTCGTCTTGATTTCTATTGTATCTTGTTCTATTATTATTCCTTATCTTATCTTAGATTGCTTTATTTTGATTCGGGGGTTATTGGAAATAGCCTCTCTATCTCACATTTGAGGTAGTGGTATGGATGCGTACACTTACCCTCCCCAGACCCTACTTGGTGGGAATATAATGAGTATGTTGTTGTTGTTGTTATTTTTTTATACCTAAACAATTGATAATAATTAATTAGGAGTGATATAGTAAAATCACAGAGCAAGAAGCCGAAGCAGGAAGCATAAGCAGGCATGTTGACGCTTTGCTACCTGCTTTACTTCTTATTAGTAAGTAATACTATACATATATCACATATTTTTTTTTATCTTAATCCTTCTATAACAAGGGGAAGCTTTGTCAAAGATAGTTAGGAAATACAATGGGCTCGTTTGGTATAAGGGATTGAGGATAATTAATTTTAGAATGACCTTATTTGATGCTGATTAGAATAAAATATATGTATTAATTCATCTTGAGATTAGTTATTCCTTGATTGTAGTATTATTTGTATCCCATCTTTAGGATAGGATAACTAATTTTGGAACAACTTGTTTCTAACAAAATGACCCATACAGGTTATGAGATAAGACTTCTGATTTTGATACCTTTAATACACTATTACAACCTAAAGTTGAGGTAATGATGACAACTATAGAAATTCGGTCTCAGTAGATAAGTCAATTACCCAATAAGAAAAGAAGTGCGAAATTATAAATAAAGTAAGATAAGTGAGACTTTCGAGTGAAGTCAGGTCAACACAATACATAATCAGCAGAAGTTTTTTAGAAAATGTCATAAAACCCCCCAAAATCCGGAGTCATAAGTACAAAAGCATCTAAAATAAGATTGAAATTCGAAGAATAATACATAATATGTCTCTAAACATAAATAAAGACATGATTAAGATACGAGGAGGTCCGGAATCAGCTCTAAACTCTAGATGGTACCACTATCTCCAGTCAACTACCAAAAAGTACAATTAACTGTTGGATCTCATATTCAAACCAAAATCTGCACCAAAAGAACACAGTAACGGTAAGTACAGTCCACTTGTACTCAGTAAGTATCATAGGCTTATAGAATATAATAAAAAATAGTATAAGTAAAGAAATACTATAAGCACGTCACCTGCAAACAGAAAAATTCTCAAATGGTAGCTCACACCATCTCCACTAATAGTTCTAATCTATGTACATGAAATTAAAATAGAAGAAAAACATACGAAATATATACAAAAACTAAGTACACACCAAGGAAAATACATAAAGGAAGAACGAAAGATGCATATGCAATAAAATGAAATGAAATGATGGTAGAGTCATGCCGAATAAATGAAAGTCATCGCATGACTTCATGTACCCACCTACCAAGCCTCATCGCTCCCAAAATAGGATCCATGGGGGGTTCATAATCCTTATACTATCTCAAACCTTAACTAACCTCTTCTCCTTGTGTCATGGATTAAGATTCCTATAAAATATCTCATTTTCTTTCAAAAACAATATTCCTTAATAGTACCAATAACTTATGAATATGTATATATGAAATGAGGATATAATTCTCACAATAAATTAGTGTGGAGATAACAACCAATTTGATACTAGTATAAGTGAGTTCAGAAATTAACTCAATATGTCAATAATTCATGATATCAATTCTCGTTTGGCACCATTGGAATATAAATTCATGTAATTTCCTCTTAACCCCTAACTCAGACATTTCTATCATGATAAAGGCAAATACCTCTTAATAAGTCCTATATATCTATTCAAGCCCCTGCTTGGTCATAACAATAAGAATAATAACATTTCAATACATAGATAAGGCCAATGATGTCAAATAAAGCTCCCGCACGGATAACACACAATATATGATATCTCAAGTCAGTCATAATAATCATATAAGCTCCCACATAGACAGACTACATTAATAACAATCTCGAAATATAACTCCCGTGGCTATTTATCCAACCCATAACATGCTTTATTTATTTATTAACTACCCAACCCAGTTTGAAGCTTGAGCCATAATCTTCTTCGAAGTGACAAAATCTGAGCTTAAAGATTTCAAAACAGAGTCCTCCCTTTTGAATAGCCTTAGAATAGGCTAAAACATGAAAATATATCACCAATGCGTTAAAAGAAAGCTAGTGATACCCATATTGACCATATTTAATATGGGTCCAAAATGAGTTTGAAAAAGTAGGTTAAAAAATAAAAGAGGTAAAATCATAATTTTATTTTAGAAATGTTTTCCACAAGGTTATAAGAGTCTACAGTTGAAAATCCACACAAAAAAAGTTAAAAACTAGGTTCAAATTGAAAAAAAAAACATTTGAAGCTTTACGGATAAAAATCCCAAAATTCATTTCGAAATCAAGATTAAAAGTTAGTTTTGAAGGTATAATCAATAGGAATCAATGAAAACAAGATTTGGAGCTTATCCAAGCTCAAATGGTGAGGAAAACCCTCAAAATAGTCCAAATCCAAAGCTGCATATCTTGAAAATAGATGGATAAAATAAAAGGAAAAAATGGGTATATACATATAATGGCCGCTAAAGAGGCAGGTAATCACTAAAGAGGCTTGGCCTCTGCGGTTGGGCTTCGCTAAAGTGGCCACTATCACTAAAGAAACACTCTCTAAAGTGGTACAATGTTCGCTTTAGTGACTAGGGCGAAAGTAGCTAACCGCTAAAGCGGCTATACCAGGTTCAACTGCATCCACAACTTTATCAAGCTACAAAGTTGTCGATCGACCCCTCGGGGTTTGTTCGGGGCCCCTAAGAAATAGATCATATAAGATACTAGGATATTATCGTTGTTCCAAACTCAATGGAAACATCAAATTTTTGAGAAAAGATTGTTTCCAATAGATTAAGCCCCAAGACTCCTAAAAGCTTATTTAAACTAGTTTTAACAAGAAGGATCAAAATGTACTACAAAGGTTCCAAATCTTAACGAACTTTGCTACTAATCAAAAATTAATATTTTGGAACTAATGGAATTGTCCAAATTGCCATTCATCACATGAAACATGGAATATTGACCAAAATATATTAAATGGCTTTTTAAAGCCTTTAAAAGCCTCGAATTCTCCTAAATCATTTTCGAAAGCATTAGAAACCATGCTAACCTTTCCCATACCCCAAAATCAAGATGTAACAACCAGAAAAAAAGGATAAAATGGTCAAATCATATAGAAAAATGTATATATCAATTATTATGTATCCACCACTAAGCTTCTAATTCTTTCTTGAGCTAAAAGTAATGAAGTATATGAATTGGTAAAGAGCCACAAGTAACTACTACACTTGTCGGACTCAACCTCCTAAGTAGCCTCCTGTATGGGATGATGTCTATACTGAGCCTTAACCACAAGAATATCTCTAGATTGCAACTATCTAACGTCCTTGGCTAATATGGAAACTGGATACTTTACAATGACCAATCTCTCATCTAACTGAACTGAGTCCCAATGAAGCATATGAGACTCATCTGGGATATAATGTTGTAACATAGATACATAAAATATTGGGGTGAACGGCTGAAAGTATGGTGGCAAGGGCAACTCATAAACTACCATTCAAATTATCTGAAGTATCTCTAATGGCCTGATATACCTGGGCCTTAGCTTTCCCCACTTTCTGAACCCCATCACGCCCTTCATGGGTGACACTCAAAGAAAAACTCGATCACCAACTCCAAAATTCAAGGTACGCATCATGCATCTAGTATAACTCTTCTGCCTACTCTAGGCTACCTATAGCCTATCCTGAATCACTCAAATTCTATCCAAAGACTCACAAAGCAAGTCGGTACCACAGGGTCTAACCTTAGAAGTTCAAACTATCCAATCATAGATCGACAATGCATGCTGTTCAACGCCTCAAATGGTGCCATCTTGATACTTAAATGTTAGCTATTATTATAAGCAAACTTCCTCAAGGCTAAATACTTCTTCCACTATCCTCCAAATATTATTGTATACATACAAAGCATATCCTCCAAAACCTGAATAGTCTGCTCTGATAGATTGTTCATCTAGGGTGGCAAAGTTATTCTAAGGTAAATATGAGTACCCCAATCCACCTTAAACATCCTCCAAAATCTAGAAGTGAACACTAAGCCTTTATCTGAAATAATAGACATGGACGAACCACCTCTAGAACATAGATATGAACTAACCTTTTAGCACTAACGAAAATCAGAATGGGGATGAAATGAGCCAAATTGGTCAATAGATGAACAATGAACCAGCTGCTATCAGAACCAATAGAAGTAAAAGGCAACAAACGCATAAAGTACATAGTAATCTGCTCCCACTTTCACTCAGGAAGGGGTAATCTCTAAAGCAAACCATCAGGTCTCAAATATGACCTTTACATGCTGACAACATAAGCAATGAGCTACAAAGTCCACTATATATTTATTTATTCCACTCCAACAGTAATGCAACTTTAAATCATGGTACATCTTGGTCACCCTATGTGGACGGGAATATCTAGAACAACGAGCCTTCTCTAAAATCAATCTCAACCATCCACCAACTCTCAAAACAAAAACCAGGCCACTAATCCTCAAAACATTATTCAAATCAAAAGATGTTTCCTTAGCCATGCCACTCAACACCTTATCTCGAATTACCCTCAATCTATTACCATCAGACTAGTGAGCACATAATTTCTCCATCAAAGAAGATCTAGCACAACAAAGGCTAGAACGTGCTCGACTATTAAAATGTCAAGCCTAACCAACTAGTTATCTAAAGATTTAACCTCTAAGACAAAGACGGCTCTTTCATCAAGAGATGACATAAACTCCCCACATAAGTCATCTTCAGGCTCAATGCATCTGGGACCAAATTAACCTTACCCAGATGATAAAGAATGATAAGGTTATAATCCTTAAGAAACTCAAGCTAATGCGGTTATCTCATTTTAAGATCTCGCTGTGTGAAGAAATCATAAAGGCTATGATGATCCGAGAAAATCTCATAATGAACTCTATACAAATAATGTCTCCACGACTTTAACACAAACACAACTATGAAGCTTAATTGACATGAGGCATAAGCAATCACCTTACCCTCTTACATAAAAAATACACCCAAACCAATACTAAAAACATCACAAAATATGGTAAAACATATACCCTTCTTGAGAAAGGTCAAGATAAAATGCATAAGTCAATAACTTCTGGAGTTCTTTGAAGCTTGTCTTACAAGCATTCGACCACTAAAAAGTAATCTTCTTCTAGTCAACTTGGTCAAAGTAACCACAATTGACGAGAAACCCTCGATAAAATATCGATAATACCTACTAATCCAACAAAACTCTGAATCTTGGTAGGATATGTAGGTGTATCCTAACACAAATTGCTACTATCTTGGTCGGATCAATCATAATGCCATCCTTGGTCACCACGAGGCCCAAGAAAGAAATAGATTTCAACCAAAACTTACACTTGGATAACTTGGCATACAACTTCTCATCTCGCAATCTCTAAAGTACATTCCTCAAGTGCCTCACATAGTCGTCCTTATTCTTAGAGTAAACCAAGATATCATCTATTAATACAATCACAAAGGAGTTGAGATACGATTGAAATACCATGTTCATCAACTCTCTCAACATTGCTGGGGCATTTTTCAACCCAAATGACATGACCAAAAACTCATAATGACTATATCACGTTTGAAAAGTCATCTTTAGATTATCCAAATCTCTAATCTTTAACTGGTGATATCCAGATCTCAAGTTAATCTTAGAAAACACAAAAGCACCCTAAACTAGTAAAAAGATAATTGATCTGAGGAAAAAGATACTTGTTCATAACTGTCACTCTATTCAATTGTTAATAGTCAATACATATATGCATATACCTATCCTTATTCTTTACAAACAAGAAATGAGCACCTCAAGAAGACAAACTAGGTATAATAAATCCCTTACTCAATATATCATTTAACTACCCCTTCATTTCCTTTAAATTAGTCGGGACCATCTAATAGGGAGAAATAAAAATAGGTTTGGTGCCTAGCTCCGCATCAATAACTAAATTAATATCACAATCTAGAGGCATACCAGATAAATCCATAGGAAACAAATCCATGAACTCACGAAAAACCCAAATAGAATAAACAAAGGCGGTGAGGAAACATTAGCAAACATATGACAAACAACCCCTTTTTATCATACACCGAGAATGTAGAAAAGATATAACTCCCTTTAGGCATAAATTATGCCTAAGCTATCCTTGACATACCAGACGTTGCTAAGGTCATAATCTTGGCCTAGAAATCTGAAATATCATGATAGGGAGCTAGATAATCCATACCCAATATTACATTAAAATCAACCATATCTGAGACAATCAGATCTACCCAAGTCTCACACCCTGTAAAGGTCACTACACAAGATCGGTACACCCGATCCACTACTAAAGAATCTTCTACAAGGGGTCAAAACCCGAATAGGCACAATAAGAGACTCATATGCAACATCAAAACCTATAGCAAAACATATAGGCATATATGATAATTTAGACCAGGATCAAATAATACGAGCAAACATCAATAGCAAACTTGGACAATACCTGTAATAATTACATCAGAGGTCTTTACGTCAGGTCCCCTAGGTATAGCATAATTGTCCATGTCCACTCCTAGAATGCGAAACCCCATGAATTCTAACACGAGCTCCCCCTAGCTCTACCTCGAGTGCCTCGAGCACTGCCCCTGCCACTCTGTGAACCATCTCTTTTAGAAGATATAGGGATAGAGTAAATCTAGAGTTGACAATCCTACCATAAAGGTCCATACATGTGCCATGGACAATCCTGGAACAAATAGAAAACCTTATCACAAATATAGAATCCTCTCTACGGCCTAACTCAACTTGAAGGGGCATAGATGAACTAGAACAACCGCCCTGGCCTAAAAAACTAAAATTGGAACCTCCACTAGCCTGACCTGATACCTGGAGTCGCAGAGACTAAAGGTCCACCACCTAATCCCTATAAATCAAGTTGGACCAGTCTACCATGATAACCATGGGAACCTCTACTAGATAAATCTCTTCCTCGGGAGGCATGACCGCTAAAATCTCCCTACCAGCACACTTTTTAGTACCTCCCTGAGTAGCCTAGGTAATAGACTCATTCAATATGGAATGCTTTATAATACTCTAAACAAAAGCCTTCGAGACCACTATTTAGGTTGTGACCATCTAATAAAGACCCTATAACCCCTTAACAAACTTTTGAATCCTCTCTTACTCAATAGATATACTAGAAATTGAATATCTAAATATAGTACGAAAGCATTCCTTATACTCAACAATAGACATAGAGACCTAATCCAAATTATTGGGCTCATCGCACCTTGAATCTCTCAACGTATAAGGTACAAATGACACGATCCAAACTAGGACCTAGTCGTGTCTGCTGTCTCAAGCCTGACCGGGGCCTGAGACCACCCCCAAGACCCAACCATAACCGCCTTGTACCACAAGCCAGATGAATTTCGAATATAAACATAACATAAAAAATAGAACAATCATAAATCAAATATAGTCCAATAGTGTCCGCCCCAATACAGATACCAATGCCAAGGATGACACCCATACCGGCATCGCTCATACCAACCCATAGGAGTCACACAAATCCTCTATACAAAAATAAAACAATATTCGGTCAGGACATGTCTTGATTATAGCCAAAACTGAAGTCTATGAAATAAGAAAAGTATGTAGAGAATTTTATAACATGAAATGGAGCCTTCCAGAATATGGAAGCTCACTGCTTTAATCCAACATGAGTTGTCCCTGTTGACACCAAATTTTTGCTCTCTGTGCCTAAAATTAACGTCTCCAGGCTTTCTGATAGTTAAAGGACACAAAATATATTTTTTACATCTTTTTTACAATTGTTGACAAATTATTGATAATCATCCTTACTTTAGGATTTTTATCAATTTGTTGTCGTATTTTTACTTTTCATAATTTATTAATAATCCTTCTTATATTAAGATTTCTATCAATTCATTATCGTTTGTAATATTTTGCAATCATTTGCACACGTACACGGCATAACATCACCTTTTTATAACATTTTCAATTTAAATTACATTTTTAAATATTTTTAACATTCTTTACTTTTTTCATAATTACAAATCAATACCTGTATTTTGTACATTTTTCACGGTTCATAAATGCTAAGTTGGATCAATTATTTTTACACAGTATAATAATTTAATGTCTTGTCGCATCCGACAATGACCACCCAATAATGTCTTGTCACATTCGATAATGACTACACAATGATGTCTTATCATATCTGACAATGACTACACAGTAATGTCTTGTCAAATCCGACAATGACTAAACATAAAGTCTTGTCACATCTGACAATGACAACTCAATGACACTATACTTTGGACAATAACTTTATCTATTAGTCAAAAAGGTGAAAATCTTTTGGTCAATACCCTAGGGACCAAAGGGTGTACTATTAAGAAAAAGTAAGGACACCCTTTTATCCATCGGATAATACGGGGTACCAACATTTATTATAAATAGGGGGGAGAGGAAGAAAGTGGAGATCCATTTTTTTTATTCTTCTTTCTCTTAAAATAAACACATATTTTTATCCTTTCTCTCTCTCAAAAAATTCACACATATTTTCCTCTCTTTCTCCTCTCTCTCAAACACAAAAATTTTAGTCGTCTTTTTTCTTTCTCTCACGCACACATGTTTGTCACCATATATACATTTCTTTCTTCCTCCTCCCCTCTCTCAAAATATGAACAAATCAATTTTATTTTTATATATTTTATTATTTTTTCCCAAAAATATAATACACACATTTTTTCTCCTCTCACATACAAATACACAAATAAAATACACATTCACAAATATATATACACATTTATCATCCTCACATATTTTTGTTCTCTCTCAAACACACACTTCTTCACTACACACACATATTCTTCACCACACATATATATTTATCATACATAAATTTTGTTCATATTTTTCTTTTTCTCAAAAACAGATACATATACTAAAAATAAATACTTTGGCCAATGACATTATCTCTCCGTCGGATACTTGAGGCCACCCCAATACAAAAGATGGATCTTTACTTTCCAAGTTATTTATTTTATATTAGAAATAGACACATGACTGATGAAGAAATTCATAGTCGATTTTCTAGGCTTTCACAAATAAAAGGACGGACATTACGTATACAAATACGTAATAAATATAAACAACGGCCAATGACATTATCTCTTCGTCGGATACTTGATACCACCCCGTAACAAAAGATGGATTTTTATTTCTCAAAGTTTACTTATTTACATAAAAAATAAATTCTCGGCCGATGACATTATCCCTTTGTCGGATATTTGAGGCCATCACATTATAAAAGATGGATTTTTATTTCTTAACTTTGTCTATTTTATATAAATACATGGCCAATGACATTATCTCTCCGTCGGATACTTGAGGCCACCCCGTAACAAAATATGGATTTTTATTTCTCAAAGTTTACTTATTTACATCAAAAATAAATGCTTGGCCAATGAAAAAATTATCGTTAATTTTTGAGGCCTCCACAAATAAAAGATAGATATTACGTATATAAATACGTAATAAAAAATTAAATATTTTGGGCGATGATAAAATCTTAAAAATATCACGACAACACAAAAGATTTTGTGATTTGTATCTTGGCAAGGCGATTTAGGACGATCGATTAATCGAGCAACCACTTCGTAGCCATGGGGAGTATAAAACTTAATCCGAGCGCACTTCATAACAAAACTCTATTTTTATATATATACCTATATGTACATGTGTGCACATAATTTCACTTACTTTAATAATTATTTGTTCATTTTATTATTTTAACAAGCACTTATACATAATTCTTGAGCTTTATGTTTGTAGTTTAGTTCTTATTTGTAATTGTACATAAAGATAAAAGATAGTGAAAACTTTACTTTTTGGGTGCCGGGCGAAGATATTCTTTATTTACATAATTTTATCGCTTTTAGACAAAATTTAGGCCGCTAATATTTACATAAAAGAATCAAGCTAATCAAGTATTCACGTATTATGTAGTCTTTTCTTCTCAAATAAATTTTACCTTTTTGTAATTTTATTCAAATAAAAATTTTACTTGTAAATACCTTTTCTTTTCATGACACATTAAAATACATTTCTTTTCGTACATCATAAAATACTTTTCTTTTTCACATGTAATTTATACATTTTATACATATTTTTTATAACAATAGATTTTATTTATATAGTTAATATACATATACTTTTACATGGTTTTAAACATTTATGTTTTTATTTTTCAAAAGAATTATTTTATACTTGATACACATACACTTTTACATTATTTTAAATATTTATACCTCCCCCTCATTGATAAGTTTAGTCTAGCCGGGTACCACATTTGTGGATCCTGAAGGGTGCCCAACCCCTTCTCTTCGAGATAATTTGAACCCTTACCTAGAGTCTCAATAGATTTTCGTAGACTAAAACATTAATCATACATATTGACAAATAAATAGGTTTTTTTATTTTCCTTTAAAAATTAGGTGGCAACTCTGTAAAAATTTTAATTCTTTTAGAGTCCATAACGTCATGTTTTGTTTAACCTTGATAAAAATAGGACATGACAGTCCCAAAATTCGATTACTGAGCAGGAAGATTAAGGTCGGTTCCTACATCGCGTGGGGATACAATGCCCGAAGATGGGATAGCAGGTGAACACTAATATGCAGTCAGGATGAAGATAATATAATGCCAACATTTGAAACCAAGTGAATATCCAGATGCAATCACATTCATACATATATACATTATACCAAGAAAAGGAACTGGGTTTAGCATGCATTCGAAACCTTTAATCTGGGATTGTGTAGCTTGGCCGTGCTAAAATCACCCATAGGCGATATGGGTTCAGCTACCCCTACTGAAAGGGATCCAACGTGTGTTATTCGTACGTACCGAAGAAAAACCTAAGATAACAAGTACATCTCCCAAAATATAAGTGTGACATCATACATAAGGTCACCAAGATCACCTCATATCGGTAAATATGAGTTTCTAGTTTTGGTCCCCTCGGGACCACCACCTTCCACGGATTTGCTAACATTTCCCTATTTAAGCCTATATTAAAAACATTCACACACGACCAACCAATTACCAAGGAGTCTTATATATTAGTAATTAATTATCGGTATCGTCATACCAATACTAGAGTTTTCAAGTCTATCTATTTATGCCATACCAAAACCTTTAAATCAAATTGACTCAAGAGATTCCAATAACACCAACACAATGGCCACCGAGGCCTTACAAATCCATTTAAAACCATTTAAACCTATTTAGGTTCCATTACCTTTTATACAATGCAAATTATTCAATAATTGTCAAACTATGTGATAAAGTTATCAGGGGAAATGTCCAGCACAACATGATTTACACCCCTAGATGGAACAAGGCAGCATAACATGATTAACACCCATCCGACCACAAGAACTTTACTTTCTTCTAAGTCAACTTAGTCAAAGGGGCGGCTATAGTTAAAAAACTTTCCACAAAACTCCTATAATAGCCAACCAAACCCAGGAAGCTTCGAATATCGGTTGGAGTCGTGTTTCTAGGCCACCTCTTCACCACTACAACCTTCTGCGAATCCACCATGATCCTTTCACTAGAGATGATATGACCCAGAAAAGTGACAGCGTTCAACCAAAATTCACACTTCGAGAACATGACATACAACTATTGCTCTTTCAAGGTCTGCAACATAATACAGAGGTGATTAACATAATCTACCTCACTCTTAAATACGCCAAGATGTTATAAATGAAGACAATGACAAACAGGTCCAAAAACTGATGGAAGACCCTACTAATTAAATCCATTAATGTCGCAGGGGTATTGGATAACCTAAAAGACATAACCAGAAACTCAAAGTGACCGTATCGGGTACGGAATACAATCTTATGGATATCCACCTCCCTAATCTTAAGCTGATGATAAACGAATATAATTTAATTTTGGAGAAAAACTTAGCACCTTGCAACTGATCGAACAAATAATCTATCATTAAAAGAGGATACGTGTTCTTAATCATCACCTTATTCAACTGTCGGTAATCAATGCACATTTGAAGGGAACCATCCATCTTACAGACGAATAACACAGGTGCACTAACACAGGGACACACTAGGATAGATGAAACCCTTATCTGAAAAATCCTTGAGTTGCTCCTTAAGATCCTTCAACTCATCTGGAGCCATTATATATGGGGGAATAGAAATTGGACGATTTTTCGGTATAGGATCAATCCCAAACTCAATCACCCTCTCAGGAGAAATACCAAAAAAGATATCAGGTAAGACCTTGGGAAATTCATTTACCACCAGAACGGAATGTAAAGAAGGACCCTCCAAGTTAGAATCTTTAACCCGGGATAGATGATAGAGACACCCTTGGGAGATTAATCTTTGAGCTCTAACATAAGATATGAACTTTTCCTTAAGAGCTAGGGAACCACCCTCCCACTCAATAACTGAATTATTAGGGAATTTAAAAATAACTTTATGGGTCTGATAATCTAGGGATGCATAACAAGAGTGTAACCAATCCATCCCCACTATGACATTAATATCCACCATATTTTACTCAAACAGATCTACCACTATCTCTTTACTGCCAATAGATACCACATGCCCCTTATAGAATATTCTAGGAATAACAGAGTCACCTACCAAAATAGAAATAACAAAAAGGTCTGAAATAACCTTGGGACCAAAACCAAAATGTAAAGCCACAAATAGGGTCACATAAAAGAGAGGACCCCAAATCAAGTAAATAGCACACATCATGGGAAAAGAGTTTTAACGTATTAGTCATGATATTAGGGGATGCCTTGGTCTCCTGCCAGGTGGTGGGAGCATATAAATGATTCCAACCAGTGCTGAAACTAGATGGTGCACCCTTTGGTACTGGAGCTGAATATGAAGCGACTGAAACCTTGTTCTCCCCCGAAGCAACCTTATCCATCAGACAATTCTAAATCATGTGCCCTGGCTGACCATATTTGAAGGACTTATCCCTTCCTTCTTCACAAAAACCCAACATAATCTACCACAAGATCTATAGAGAGGATATAATGGAGTTGACTAAGCCCCACTAGCCTGATCTTGGTCACCCTATGCCCAAAAGTTTTCACCACTATGGAAACGTCTGTCAATCGACGGCTTCGGGTAGGGAACACTAGCCGACAAGTACGACCCAGAGTTGCCCCACTTCTTTTTTGGCTATTTTTCTCTATCCTACTACTCTGCTCTTGGCCACCACCCTGTGTAAAGAACCTAATCTTTTTCCCAACCTCTTCCCTATCTCAACCTATTTTTTCTTCTCTTTCTCTACCTGTTGCATGTATATAACCAACCTAGAGATATCCATGTTCTTGATCAACAAGGCAGCCTTACTCTCTAATATCAAATCTATGGATAACCCAAAAGTAAACTTTCTCATTCTAGATCGCATATTAGAAACCATCTCTAGAACATACTGAAATAACTGGTGAAACTTCAAGGCATACTCTTTGACAAACATCTTACCTTACTTCAGATTTAAAAACCTTTTGCCTTTGCTTCGCTCAACTCTTGAGGAAAAAAATGGTCTAGGAAAGCATTAGAGAAATCCCCCCATAGAGATGACTCATCACCTTCACTAATTTCCAGATCCCATTCTTCATACCATTGGTACACCACATCTTTTAGCTGGTAGGCGGCAAACTCCACGCCTTCTACATTAGTGACAAGTATAATTCGAAAGATCTTTTCCATTTCATCTAGAAAACCCTGAGAAAACTCCTCCACCTTAGTACCATGAAGGTTTAAGAAATTAACCTCATGAACTGGCCAACCCTTGTGGCCTCAGAAGATGGAGTAACAGATGCACCATTCTTAGCCTGAGAAACTACCAACTAAGGCAATATCTGAATCGACTAACGAAACTCAACATTCATCACGTCAGCCTGAGGAACTTGAGGGATAGAGAGAATCAGTGGAACTCCTAAACAATCATGACCTAGACCTCTAGATCAGGTATAGACCCCATAGGTAAAATAGGTCCCATCAACATTATCCACAGGTGCGACAGAGTAGTTTCTGTGAGCATCAGATCATCGAGGAGGCATGATTTGAAAAGAGAAAAAATAGGAATTAGATGAGAATTCAAGACCTTAAACTCTACAACTTAAAAACAGAACATAAGAAAGAGAAACATTCCTAAATGCCTTGTAGCCTCTCCCTTATGAGTGTGGTGTGCTACATACCCTTAAAAGAGAATCTACTCGGCACTGCTTTATAGACTCCCATATGACCATGAACCTAGGGCTCTGATACCAATCTTACACGACCCAAACTAGGGCCTAGTCATGTCGGGTGTCTCAAGCCTAACTGGGGCCTAAGACCACCCCCAAGACCCAACTATAACCACCCTATACCAAAAGCCAGATGAATTTTAAATATATATATATATATATATATATATATACATATATAAAATAACAAAATGAAATAATCATAAATCAAATACAGTCCAACTGTGTCAGCCCTAATACTAATACTAATGCCAAGGATGACACCCATACCAACACCGCTCATATCAACCCATAGTAGTCATATAAATCCTCTATCTAAAAGTAAAATAATATCTGATCGGGATATGCTCCCAAGCATAGCCAAAACCAAAGTCTATGAAATGACAAAAGTATGTAGATAAATCCATAATATGAAATGGAGCCTTCTGGAGTATGAAAGCTCGCCACTTCAATCCAATACATGTTATCCCCGAATTCGATCACTGAGCAGGAGGAGTATGGATGTTTCCTACATCACGTGGGGATACAGAGCCCGAAGATGGGTCAGCGGGTGAATGCTAGCATGCACTCAAGTTAAGAATAAAATAATATTAATATTTGAAACCAACTAAATATCAAGATGCAATCACATTTATACATATATATACATCATGTCGGGAAAGGGAACCAAGTTTAGCATGCATTCAAAATCTTTAACCTGTATTGTGTAGCTTGACTATCCTAAAATCACCCATGGGCTATATGGGTTTAGCTCACCCTGCTGAAAGGGCCCCAAAGCATGTTATTCGCATGAGCCATAGAAAAACCGGAGATGACTAGTACTTCTCCCAAAATATAAGTATGACATCATGCACATGGTCACTAAGACCATCGTATATCGGCAAACGTGAGTTTCTAATTTTGGTCCCTCGGGACTGCCACCTTTCACGGCATTGCTAACACTTCCCTTTTTAAGCCCATATAAAAACCATAGACACATAATCAACCAATTACCAAGGAGTCTTATTTATTAGGCATTAATTATCTATATTAGCATACCAACACTAGAGCTTGCAAGTTTATCCATTTATGCCATACCAAAACCACTAAACCAAATTGACTCCAGAGTTTTCATTTAAACCAACCCCATAGCCACTGAGGCTTTACAAATCCATTTAAAATCATTTAAACCAATTTAGGTTCCATTACCTTTTATGCAATGCAAGGAGTTCAATAATTGTCAAACTATGTGATAAAAACATTCTCATAGGTATTTTAACAAACATGTTGAGGGCATAAGAGTTCCAAAACCAAAACCAAGTACCATTTAACCATTCCCATGCAACCATAAGTTCAAACCATATAGATATATATAAAATGTAAAACCATAAATAAACCATGGGAAAATATTAACTAACCTTTTATAACCAAAACCCCCAACACATAGTTCAAACCCCAAAACAATATCACAATTATGTCATGAAAACCATTAATTAAACATGCCTTTAGTTGAACTAACAATAAGGAGTAACATGCCTTAGATAACAAAGAAGACTGAAAGAAACCACCCCTTAGAGCATTAATTGATTGCTTGAAGAAACCCCTAGACTCTTTCTTGAACCAAAAGTTTTGAGAGATAAATATGAGTATTTAAAGTGTTTTTGATTGAGAATTATAGGGTAAATGAAGTCCCAATAGTGTTTTAAGTCATGGGGTCAAAAGAAGTTATCAGGGGAAATGTCCAAAATACCCCCAGCTTAAGTTATAAAAATCACCACAGAAGGGTACGACTCCCCCCCACCCTTGACTCATACACACAACATACAACTGGTACCCACCACTCGTACCCTAAACAGAATTATGGACATCACACCATGTCCACCATATGACTCACCTTTCCTAAGTCGTACCCATACCATACGACAAGTACCCTCAAATCGTATCCAATATAGAATCAAAGGGGTTGGACACTAGATAATATGCGACTCCTTGCGATTACTCATACCCTATCCTTATAGCTCTTAGTGAGCCACTAGTACTCAGAGTCAAGTCAAGCTACTAAGTTTCAGATTTAGTAAAGAACCAAACCAATGACCTATCTATAACCATACAACCCGTACCCACCAAGTCGTAACCACACTAGAAACTCAGTCACTTAGAACCAAACAACATACGATTGGGTCACCTGACCCGTACCCATACCATACGACTAGTATGGTGAGTCGTATGATGTCCAAAAAGCTCAAGACCTAGGAAATTTCTAAGAGTCAAACTCAGGGTATTTCAACGAACCTCTCCACAAAGGCCTTAGAAAATTAGGCCCAAGTTCTAGCAAGCAAACCAAAAGACCTACAACTAGGTAGAGACCTCCACATATGTCTGGCCACATCCATCAGTTGATACGTAGTACAAGAAACTTTGTGAGACTCAAGGGATCTAAGATTATGTAACTTCTCCTGGCATTCAATTAGAAACTCATAAAAATCCTATCTAATCATACCATAAAACATAAAAGGAGCCAAACAAAAAAAAACCTCTCAAACCTCTTTTGATCATCTAAAGACATCACCCTACCTGAAGTAACTAGAGCAATAATAAGTTTTTTAGGTAGTGTATCCATATGTGGAGGGTACTACAAATGATGGCTGAACCCACAAAGTCAGGGTATCATAAGAAAAATTTGGTACTGACGGCTGCACACCACTCAAGGTATGAGAAATACCCGATATATTCAAGAGAATAACCTCCAAATGACGTAAGAGATAAATCAGTAGACCTTGTAGCACTGGGGTATTAACTGAACCCTGTAGAACTTGAACTTTCCCCACACCTTTAATGTAATAGTCTTTCTCAGCATACTCAACCTCAGGCTCAAAAAAAGACTCTCTAGCACGTTCTCTAGCTGGGGCAGCTCCTCCAACCCATCCTCTACCTTTGTCCCGACCAACACCCCTACCTCGCCCTATAATCTGGGCTTCCACATCAAGTGTTGGCTCAACATCACTAGTATCCATAGACCTAGTTCTCACTATCTACACAAAAATAATAAAATACATGTTTATAATGTTGGGTATGAACAAACTGCACAACAAGAGATCAAATCAGAGAAGTTTTTCCTAAAAATATATTATAGCCTCTCAAAGATAGATATAGATATCAATGTACTGATCTGCAAGACTCTAAGAGACATCCTACTTTTGTACTTATGAGACTGGTGAACCAAGAGCTCCGATACCAATTTATTACAATCCAAAAGTAGAGGTCATGATGGCAACTATGAAGACCCAACCTTGGTAGATAAGACAGTTATCCAAAAAAGTAAACAAGTATGAAATTATAAATAGAGTAAGAAAACAAACTTCAAGAGTGAAGTTAGATCAACACAACAATAAAAAGTGGAAGTCCGAGAGAAAATGTATAAGAATCCCCCCCCCTAATCTAGTATCCTAATGTATAAGAATCCCCCCCCCCCTTAATCTAGTATCCTAAGTACAAGAGTATTTAAAATAATATTGAAATTTAAAGAAAAATACATAACATATATATAAGCATAAATAAAGATAGGAGGAAGATATTAGGAGGTCAAAAATCAACGCTAAACTCTAGAGCATGTTGAGATCTGCACCAAAAGGGAACAATAGGGGTGAATATAGTTCACTTGAACTTAGTAGATATCATAGGTCGACTGAGCAAAGTAGAAAATAGTATAAGTAAGGAAAAACTATGACCACGTCACCTGTAAAGCTGAAAAGTTCCCAAATGGTCTCTAACATCGTCTTTACTAATCGTTCTTATATATGTACATAAAATTGAAATAGAAGCAAAACACAAAAAATATATACAAAAACTAAGTATACACAAAGGGAAGTACATAAAGAAAACACGAAAGATGGATATTCAAGGCAATGCAATTGTGGTAGAGCCACAAAGAAGAAATGAAAGTCATCACATGACTTTCTAATACACCTACTAAGCCTCAGCGCTCCTAAAATAGGACACATAAGGGATTCACAACCTATATAATCTCAAACCTCAACTCACCTCTTTGACTTGTTTTCATGAATCAAGGTTACCATAAAATATCTTATTTTATTTCAAAAATAATGTCACTCAATGGTAACAATATCTTATGAATATGTATGTAAAAAATAAGGATATAATGCTCATAATCAAATCAACATGAAGATAACAATCCATTCGATACCCATATAAATGAGCCTAAAATTCAACCTAATATGTCAATAATTCATGATATTAGTCTTCATTTGACACCATTAGAATATATATATATATATATATATTTATATAAGACATCATTAATATCACATAAACCTCTTGGACATTTCTATCATGAAAAAGACAAATAATATTTAATAAGGCCTATATATCTATTCAAGCCCCCACACGAACATCACAATAAGAATAATGGCATTCCAATACACAACTAAGGCTAATGATGTCAAATAAAGTCCCCACACGAGTAAAATGCAATATATGATGTCAAGACATTCACAATAAGCATATGAGTCCCCATACGGGAACCCTACATTAATAATAATCTTGAAATATAACTCTCTATAATGACCCTCCTAGTTGTTTTATAAATTTTACTCTCCTTTCCCATTTTAACTTTCTCCGTAGTTTGTATACGTGACTCATGACTTATGGTGATGGGTCTCATGACTCTTGAGGTGTTTAAAAATGATTTTAGTCATTAATTGGGTTATGGAGTTTTTATAAAATTAAGCTTGATTACGATCGACTTTTAAACAAAACGACCTTGGATTAATATTTTAATGCTTTCGATAGGTACGAAATGTGCTTTTAATGAATTCACATGCTTTGTTTGTTTACCGAAGGTTCCAAACATATTCTGAGGATCTATTCAAAGTTTTGATTATTTTAGACATTATTTTAACCAATGATCAATGGGCCAAGCCCATAGCTTATTTTATATCTTATACCACTTGATCCATGTATAAGAATTAGGGGAAAGGTTAGAAACGACACTTCAAATTAAACTATTTTCATGAAAATAGCCATGGAATTTAAATTTCACTTTTTAGCCATTTCAATTTACTGACTTGTTCTATACCATTTCTACACACCTTCTATACAGTTTCTATACATATACATATAAATAATCTCTACGAAAATTATACAGTTTTGATACACAATTTATACAATAACTGTACATTTTTCTTACACGTTTTATACAACAATTATATAATTTTCATACTTTCTATATATTTTTTTATATATATTTTATACATATACATATTTGATAGAACTATACAATTTCATCTTATATAGATACATATTCTATTTAACAATTATATAGTTTTTATATAATTTAATTATTATTTCTAAACAATAAAAAAGCAGAATATTTAATGAGTTAAAAAATTTATAGTAAAAAAAAATTGAAATATTTTTAAAAGGGCCGAATTTCCCAAGTTGAATAGTGTATCAGTATTATATATGGACTGTATATGAACTACGTAGGCCAAATGACCCAAATTAGGAAATGACTATAAAATGTAAATAGTATATTCGACTGACCACTTTTTGAAAAGTTTTCAAACTTGAGCTATTTTGTTTTAAAAAGTGTTATAGAGTGTCTTTTTCCCTAAGAATTAATTTAAGATTAGTGGGGGTTCAAATTTTGGAACCGAACTTGTGTACTTGTGTTCACGAACAAAAAGAAAAGTTAACAAATATTGCTGCCATCGAAGACAATCGAACTACAACAAATTGATACAGGTAATAACTTTACAAAGCTCCAATTTTGTTTTATTATCTTAAGTGATTGATTAGTGAGAACATTAGTATTTTCTTGGCATTAATTTATGGTGGGCAAAGTTGGAAAAATAAATTGGTTGCTGCACATGGTATAGAGGGTTGAGTGGTGATGACCAATATTATGGAAATTAAGCACTTTGTGCGATGAGAATTGCTTGAATTATTACTTATTAGTGTATGACATCATGATTCAATCATTGGTTAATAATTATAGGGCAAGTAAGGTTAACCTAATGATAATGTAATGATGACTAAAGCTATAGAATGACCCAATATTTGGCGTTAATGATAGGATTTGTATATATTTATGTTTACTTTGAAACTGAGGGTTCTGTAGTTTTTTGCTTTCGGATAATGCGTCGTACTTTATATATATACTAGACATTGAAGGCCCATGCCAATATATATTATTTTTTTATTTTTAATTTATGTGATACAAATGTAATTTAGATAATTAATTATTAAAATAATTTTAGTTTTTAATTATTGTGATTTATAATACTATTTCTTCTATTTAAGTGATACTGATATAGTTTCAAAAGTTAACTTATGTGACAGTAATATAATTTCGATAGTCAATCAAATATTATATGTTGACATATTGTTTTGTGTCTATTTTATGAAATATTATTAATTTTCTAATGTGATCATAATAATTAATTAGGGGTGATATAATAAAATCACGATTAAAGCAGCAGAGAACTCACGTCTTAAATAACTTATAATAACTAATTAGAAGTGATATAATAAAATTACTATAAAAAATACTTGTGAAAGAAGTATAAATAGGCATCATATAAGACATCAAATTAATTTAAAAAATCAAAAATTAATTTATTATTTTTTGTCAATTTTATATTTTTTATTAAATATTATATTTTTTTAATACTAAAATAACCTATAGTAATAAATTTGGAGAAATGTAGTAAAATTATGATTGAAGCAGGCAACACAAGTAGGAATTTCGATTATTTTATATTTTTATTTAATATTACAAAATTTTTAATACTTAAACAACTTATAGTAATCAAATAGAGATAATATAGTAAAATTACGATTGAAGCAACTGAAGCAAGCAGCACAAGAAGGCATGTCGAAGAAGTGTCTGCTTATTGCCGCTTATTATATATATGTGTGTGTGTGTGTGTGTAAATCTAGGAAAATTGAGTTTTTGGTCTAGAATTCTTAGAGTAAGAATATATAAAATGAGTGTAATTAGAATCGGATTTTTATGAAAAAATATATTTGAATAGATTTTGATCATTCAGAAGCATTATAAATGAGCAAGTTTGTATATAAACGCTTGGGCTTTGATCTGAGGCAAGTTGAGACTTTCTTAGACTTTTTTCAAAGTGCTTATATGTTCGTTATGTGTAATAGGAGTAACAGAAATTTGGGGATCTCATATAGGTAAAAAGACGAGCATCTATATGGGTTCTTGTGCTATTTGAGGGTTAAAATAAGTCATTTATTTGTTTTAAACTGTTTTCCTTATTTGCTAGTATGATTGGGCTGATTCACCATTGTAAATGAATTATTGAAAGTGCTAGCTAATGAGAATACTCCCACTTGATAAGTTAAGTTAATTTTAAACTTGATATCTGATCTTGCTCAAGACATCAAATGCTTTTCTTAATCTTATTATTGATTTGAGATTGGAGTTGTACTCTTGTACACTATGTATTACATGTCATATAAGGTCGGAGTGCACGTCTGCATATCATTATCTGTTATTGGGGTCGAAGTGCACGTCTGCATATCATTATCTAGTATTGGGGTCGAAGTGCATGCCTACACATTATTAACTATTATTGGGATCGAGTACGTGCCTAAACAATATATATTTATTAGGATGGAGTGCACACTTGCACAACATATGGAACTTATGAGTTCCCCATCGGTACTAACCTTAAAAGCCATTGCTCGGTAAGTGTGAACATATCATACACATTGTATTGCATTCATTTCTAGTTTAGATTGAGTAAAGTGTATTTGCTAGTTTTGTTCCAATTATTGGGTTCTTGAATATTTGTTACTTGATTTCACTATATTGGGGATTTCTTGAACCATGACAGATGATATCCTTATATCTGCCAGACTTGATTATTTTGTTGGACTAGGGTGGTTCTCTTGAGTCCAGGTTGTATAATTGTTTTAGAGGGTTGGGGTGGTGTTACTTATCACCACTTTGAATTACGGTCAGTCAACGATGCTTGTTGAGTACATCTGGCTCCGTACTCACCCTTGATTTTTCTTTACCTTACGTGTAGGTACCGGTAGAGGTCATTGATTCTTGTAGTTTCTTCTATGTTAGCATCTTTAGAGATTCAAGGTATCCGTGATTGGTTTCAGAGAGTACTGAAATCCCTTCCACACTTATCTTTATGCATTTTACGCTTTTTGAGATACTTAAACTTTTCTTTGATTTATGTATATAAAGGCTTTTATTAGTGACTACTAGATCCGGGATTATCTATAGTATGACTATATTAGTTTGTTAATTATCTTTGGTGATAATTCAGTTTTTGTTTTGTTTGTATTTCGTTCTGCTTCTTTTCTTTTGAGTTATTGTGTTTGGGTTGGGGTTTTAGGCTTACCTGTTATGGTTGGAGTGACAAGAGACATCACGATCTTGATTTTTAGATCATGAAAGATAGTATTAAAGCCCTAGGTTTGTTGGTATCACAAGTACTATTTGAATATAGTAGAGTTTTACAAATCGATGCGAAGACGTCTATAACATAACTTTGGGGGCTACAGAAATTTAGAAAATATTCATTTTTTCTCTTTTATCATACAATATACACCATTTAAGTTGAAATACTAAAATTCTTATCTTATTCTCTCTCAGATGGTAAGGAGTGATGCATCTCAGGATGGTGGTCAGGAGCCCTTACCATCCCCTGTGCTGGCTGCTCCAGCTGGGTCACTTAGATATGGTAGGGGATGTGGTAGGGGAAGAAGTCATCATAGAGAGACATCTTGGGGAGCCTCTCAAATTCCTAATAGGGCGGGTATTCACGAGGTTGAGTTTGAGGTAGGTAAGATGATATTCAGGTTTCAGCTAATGATATGGGCCTAGGTTAGGCACCACCAGGATTTGTTGCAATATCGGTTCTTTAGGATACCATGATTAGGGGTCTTGGAGTTTTGGAGAGTATAACTTAGGGAGGTGGATCATTTGGTACTCTACAAGGTTCACAGGTTAGGGTAGGGTCGCAGACCCCAGAGTAATAACCCATTCTAATTTATTAGGGTATGGTAGTTCAACTAACACTAAAGTATGAAGCTATGCCTTTACTAGGGGTAGGAGCTACCAATGGGGTTAGGGCACCAATATCTATTGAGGAGTAATGACAGTTTAAAATGTATAGGAATATGGATCCACTACAGTTTCAGGGTGATTAGTATGAGGACAACTATGAGTTTTTGGTTAATTTCCATAAGAGACTTCAGAGTGTAGTATTGGTTGAATACTACAGGGTTGATTATACTACGTTACAAATATATGGCCCTACCAAGTGGTGGTGTCTCTCCTATATTGCTTCCAGGCCAACAGTTTCTCCATCAATGACTTAGTCTATGTTTTCACAGGCTTTTCTTGATAGATTCATCCCTTGTAGCTTGAGAAAAGAGTGTAGGCACCAATTTAAGCATTAACCAAAAGAAGGTATTTCTGTAGCTGAATACGATATTCAATTTTATGTCTTATCCCGTTATACTATGGTGATCTTGCCATACGAGGCTGAGATGATCAATAACCTTATGATCAAAGAGGTTGTATTTATTGTAGCCCAGTTAGGGCCTCTCTTCAGAGAGTTGTTGAGTAAGCAAAGGAGTTTGAGTTAATGAATAGTGATGAATATGGGGATCTGAGGGACGAGAGGTCCCATACATAAGGTTGGTTCAGTAGTACCTTATCTGGAGGTAGGAGTTTATTTAGATGAGATTTTTTCCCTCATCATGGTAGACTGATTCAAGCAGCGATGCAAATATCAGAGGATGGACATTCAAGTCAGGGTTCCTTTGGTTTAGAATAGTATTCACATGGTTCAACTCAGTGGTTGTCAGGTTGTCGAGGCCATAGAGGATATTCAAGTAGCTCTCGGTATTGGTGGCTCTTAGGTCCTATTATGAGTGTGATAGTCTGAATCAATTTTTGAGAGATTTTTTAGTATATGGATAAATATTTCCACAATAAGGTCATCATGCTCATACTAGAGCAGTAGTACCCTCCACTAGGGGTTAGGGCAGATCTCAAGGAGGTAGAGGTGCACCACCATCTAGCAGAGGAGGTGGTAGAGAAGTGAGTCAGGTGATAGATGATAGAGCTCACTATTATGCCTTTTCAGCAAAGCTTGAGGTAGAGTTTTTTAATGTGAGCATTACAAGTATCATCTTATTTTTTCATTGAACTTTTTGGGTGTTATTTGATCCTGCTTCTAATTTTTTCTATATGTCTACATACTTTTCTTCCATCCTTGATATGATGTGTGAGTCCATAGTTGTGTTTATTCGTGTATCTACACCACTAGGTGATGGTGGATCAGATGTACCAATTTTGTGTTATTTCTATTTTGGCGTGTGATACCTGAGTAGGTTGATTATTCTTGATATGGTTAATTTTGACGTAATTTCAGGTATGGATTGGCTTTCTCCCTATTATGTTGTCTAGGATTGTCATGCCAAGACGGTTACTTTGGCTATGCCTAATAGTCCATGTTGAAATGGAGAGGTGGGCAAAGTTTGTATTCTAAGAAGGTAATTTTATTTATACAAGGCCAATGGTTAGTTGAGAAGGAGTGTCTGTCATATTTGACTTATATTTGTGATACTAATGCTTAGACACCTCCTTTAGAGTCAGTGAAGGTGGTTAGAGAGTTCATGGATGTATTTCCTACCGATCTTCTAAGTGTTCCTCCTGATAGAGACATTGAATTTAGTATTGATTTGGAGCCAGGCACTAAGCCCATTTTGTTTTCTCCTTATAGGATAGCAACTATAGAGTTAAAAGAGTTGAATGACCTGCTTCAGGATTTGTTAAATAAGGGTTTTATTCGACCAAGTATATCACCTTAGGGTGCTCTAGTATTGTTAGTAAAGAAGAAGGGTGGGTATGTGAGGATGTGCATTGATTATCGACAGTTTAAAAAAGTGATAATCAAGAATAAGTATCCTCTACCATGTATTGATGACTTATTTGATCAACTTTAAGGTACTTCAGTGTTCTCAAAAATTGATTTGAGGTCAGGATATCATCAGTTGAAGATTCAAATTTTGGACATTCTTAAGACATCTTTTCAAACTAGATATGGCTACTATGTGTTCTTGATTATGTCATTTGGGTTGACTTTAGCCCAGTGACATTCCTGGAGTTGATGAACAAGGCAGATTATGCGAAGCATTTGAGGATTATACTCTAGAAGTTGAGGGATAAGAAGTTATATGCCAAGTATTTAAAGTGTAAACTTTGGATAAGTTTTGTAGCATTCTTGGGATATATGGTGTTCAAAGAGAGTATTATGGTCGATCCGGTCAGGGTTGAGGCAGTCCAAAATTGGTCATGACCTATTTCACCTTAAGATATTTAGTGTTTTATTGGGTTGGCGAGCTATTACAGGCAGTTGTGCAGGTTTCCCTTCTATTGCACGACTCGATTAACTTAAAGGAATATGGTTTTCCAGTGGTTGAATAAGTATTAGGAGAGTTTTCAAAAGCTTAAGACTCTATTGACTTCAGCTCCTATCATGACCCTACTTATGAAAGGTAAGGGCTTTGCTGTATTTTGTGATGCTTCTAGTATTGGTTTGGATGTTGTGTTGATGCAGAAAAATAAGGTATAACGTATACATCGAGGTAGTTGAAACCACATAAAAGAAATTACCCTACTCATGATTTAGAGTTAATAGTGGTTGTGGTTGTATTGAAGTTGTGGCGACACTATTTTTATAGAGTTCATTGTGAGGTATACACTGATCATCATAGCCTTTAGTATATATTCAAGCAAAAAGAGTTGAATTTGAGACAGAGTAAGTAGATGTAGTTATAAAAATATTATAATATGACTATATATCATTCAGGCAAGGCTAATAGAGTAGCGGATGCCTTGAGCAAGAAGGTAGTTAGTATGGTTAGTCTTGCATTATTGAGTGTAGAGGAACGTCCATTAGCCAGGGAGGTTCAATGGTTGGCTAACAGTTTCATGCGTCTTGATATCTCTAAGTTAGATAGAGTTCTTACATATGTACAAACGAGGTCCTTATTGATAAGAAGATTTGAGATTGTCAGTTTGAGGACAAAAAGTTGTATATTATCAGAGATAGGTGATTCAAGGTAAGGCTAAGAAGGCAATTTTGGACCTGGAGGGTATTTTGAGGATTAAAGGGCGGATATGTATTCCTAGAGTTGGTGATTTAACTAAATCTATCATGGAGGATAACCATTGTTCATGGTGTTATATTTATCAAGGTGCAATGAAGATGTATCATAACAAGAAACAACATTACTGGTGGTGTAGATTGAAGAGGGATATTGAAGAGTTGTGGCTAAGTGTTTGAATTGCCAGGATGTGAAATATGAGCACCAGAGACATGATGGTTTGCTTCGGAGGATGCCTATTCTCGAGTGAATATGGACTTTGTAGTTTGGTTGCCTCAAACCTTAGGGAAGTTTGATTCTATTTGGGTGATTGTAGACAAATTGACCAAATCAGCCCATTTTTTGCCTATGAAATGAACTATAATGTAGAGAATTAGCCAAGAGCTCTATTTGCGAGATAGATTGATTACATAGCGTGCCCATTTTCATTATTTCAGATAGAGGTACTCAGTTTACTCCAAACTTTTTGCATACTTTGTAACGAGAGTTAGGTACTCAATTAGATATGATTACAACATTCTATTCACAAATAGATGGCTAGTCAAAGTGGACTATTCAGGTGTTGAAAAATATGTTACGGGCTTATTTGATGGATTTCGGGGGTTATGGGGATACGTTTTTATCCTTAGTGGAGTTTTTCTATAATAATAACTACCATTCTAGTATTCAGATGGCTCTATTCGAGGCATTGTATAGAAGGAAGTATAGGTTCCTAGTTGGGTGGTTTGATTCTTGTGAGGTTGGACCTTAGGGCACTGATTTGTTGAGAAGTTAAATGGATCGAGTGAGATTGATCAGGACCAGCTCTTAGCGGCTCGGAATAGACAGAAAAGTTATGTTGACAAGAAGGTTCATGATTGGGAGTTCATGTGGGGTGAGAAGGTCTTGTTGAAGGTATCACCTATGAAGGGTATAATGAGATTTGAAAAGAAAGGAAAGCTCAGTCGGAGGTTTAATGTCCCTTTTGAGATTCTTCAGCATATTGGTCTAGTTTCTTATGAGTTGGCTTTACCACTGGATCTTTTAGTCGTGCACCTAATTTTCCATATATCTATGTTGAACAGGTATTATTCGGATAATTCTCTGGTGATTCAGGGAGTTTGGATTAGAATATGACATTTTAGGAGAAGCCTATAGCCATTATGGATAGAGAGGTTTGAAAGTTGAGATCCAAGGAGATAGCCTCTGTGAAGGTGTAGTTAAGGCATCTTCCTGTGGTTAAAGCCACTTGGGAGGTTGAGTCTAACATATAGAGCATATATCCTCATCATTTTGATAGTCTAGGTACTTCTTTCTCTTCACGTTTAAGGACGAACATTTGTTTTAGCGGTGAATGATGTAATGAACCTCCTAGCTGTTTTATAAATTTTACTTGTCTTTTCTATTTTAACTCTCTCCATACTTTATATACAAGACTTATGACTTATGGAGATGGGTCTCATGATTCTAGAGGTGTTTGGAAATGATTTTAGTCATTAATTGAGCTCTTGAGTTTTTATAGAATTAAGCTTGGTCACGATCGACCTTTGATCAAAGTGAGCTAGAATTAATGTGCTAATGCTTTCAATAGGTCTGAAACGTGCTTTTTTAGTCAATTTCCATGCTTTGTTTATTTCCTCAATGTTTCAAACATATTTCAAGGATCTATTTAAAGTTTTAATTATTTTAGACATTATTTTAATTGATGATTAATTAGCCAAGCTGATGACTTATTCAATACCTTATACCACTTGATCCATGTATAAGAATTAATTTAAGATAAGTTGATGGTTGACAGATTTGAAACCTACCTTGTGTTTACGAACAAAATAGAAGTTAACAAAAGTTGTTTCCATCGACATCAACCGAACTACACAAAATTTCTCCGGGTAATAACTTTACAACGCTCCAATTATATTTTATTTGTTAAATTAACAAAGAAACACAACAAAGATTCACATAAACCAAGAACACCTATTAAAGTAACGAAATATGTGCAAGAAAAGATGTGTGCCTTTATTTACCATAGAGACATGTAATCAAAGATGAACTAGGCCGAGTCTTCATCTCCATTGGCTTATGACGGCTGACAGCTTATGGGAATACGTCTTAGATTAAAGCTAGGAGAGGGGACCTATCCTTATATTTATAGGTTTAGAACCCTTAACCTAGTGCACCCCCATTATGGACTCACAGGTCTACTATAGGTATACACTATTGCCAGACCACACAAATAACATGAAATGGACACAGGCCCATATGGAATCCACATGAATACATGGCCTGTGTCTTGTCCACCAACTAATATCATTAGCTTGTTTTACTTTAACTTAATGAAAAGTTAATGTAAAGTCCACTTATTTTAAATAATCTAACATTCTCCCTCTTGAACAATGTTGATTTTTAAAGAAAAGTTTTTGGAATTTTTTTTTAATGAAAATGACTCTCAGGCTGAATAGATAGTGGCCATAAGCATTTAGTGGTGGAACGCCATCTCCAACATAGTTCATTCAAGAAAAAATATCATTGTTGAACTGTAGCAGTACCTGCATCAACCAACGATACAAGACCAGTCCACAATTACTAACATTGAAGTTTTGTAGACATAAACCAAATGGTATGGTTTTGTAGCAAAAAATAGCCAATATGGACTCCAAATCAAGGTTATTTCATTGTTAGTCCTTCAAACAATTTTTCATATCAATATGTACGCTTAAAATCAACATGCATATCATAGAAAAATCATCACCGTGATTTTCTTTACAACATGTGTGAACACTAGAACAACATGTGCTCTACCAGAAAATCTTGATTTTCAAGATTCAATATGTGCAACATATTACAAGGTGCAACAACCAAAATAATCCACAAGATAGAATGGTATACCATATATGTCTCCAAAAAGAAAGATCCAATAAAACAACAATATGATCTTATTAATATGAGACGTAACCAACAAGTAAGGCAAAAAATCTTAATATAATAAAATAATATTAAACTGTGCACAATAATAATCAATAACATAAATGATAGCAAAATCTACCATAGAATAAATGTCTCAATAAAAGAGATAATATCACCATAAGCCCGAAACAATATGCTAAATTTTCTAATGACAAATGAATAACAATATAAAATACTCTCACTAACCCAACAAATCAAATGACTCAACAACACCTATATGCTGAACATGTTGCATAAAAACTATAGGTCTGCCCCTTAGTTAGTGGATCAACAAGCATCAAATCAGTAGGTATATGTTCAATCATAATATTCTTTCCTTTAACCATGTCTCTCATGGCCAAATATTTTATTTCCATATGCTTAGAAGCTAAAGAAGATTTATTATTTTTTTGAGTAAAACACAGCTGCCTTGTTATCACAATAAATCTTCAATGGCCTAGAGATGGAATCAACTACCACAAGCCCTGAAATAAAATTCTTAAGCCAAATGGCTTGCGTAGCTGCATATAACAAGCTATAAATTTGGCTTGCATGGTAGAATATGATGTTTCACACTCTTCCAAGATATCGCACCCCCGGCAAACATAAAGATAAATCCAGAAGTAGACCTCAAATCGTCAGGACACCCAACAACGTCTGTGTCTGTGTAACCAATTACCTCAAGGTCGTCAACCTTTTTGTGCACTAACATATAATCTCTTGTCTTTTTCAAGTATCTAATTACTTTCTTAGCAGCAACCCAATTGCTTCTTCCTGGATTAGTTTGATAGCGTCCAAGAGCAATGAAAATGAAAGAAATATCAGGACGGGTGCAAACTTGTGCATACTTAAGGTTTCCAACAACACTTGAACAAGTAACATCTTTCATAGAATCTTTCTCAAGATTATTTTTAGGACACAAGTCTAGGCTTAACTTATTACCTTTCACCACAAGGACATCTCCGGGCTTATAATTTTTTATCTAAAATCTTATCAAAATACGATTAATATAAGCCTTTTCGTGAAAGCCCCAATAGCTTACGAGACCTATATCATTGAATCTCAATACACAACACAAATGATGCCTCTCCTAGATATTCCATATCAAACACTTTATTCAATGAATGCTTAGTTTTATGCAACAGCCCCAAATGATTGTTAGAAAGTAAAATATCATCAACATAAAGAGTGAGAATGATGAACTTACTCCCACTGATCATAATATAGATGCAATGATCAATATTGTTCTCCACAAAACCCATAGAAGTGATAATTTCCTCGAACTTCAAGTACCGCTGTTAAGAAGATTGCTTCAAGCCATAGATAGATTTCTTCAACTTATATACAAGATGCTTACTACCTTTACCAATAAAAGCTTGAGGTTGTTATATGTAAACCTCTTCATTAAGATCACCATTCAAAAAGTTGTCTTTATATCCATCTGATGTAGCTCAAGATCAAAATGGGCTACCAATGCCATAATAATCCTAAAAGAAATCTTAGATGATACCGGTGAAAAGGTTTCATTATAATCAACCCTTTCTCGCTGTGTGAATCCTTTAGCAACCAATCTCGCTTGAATCAACATTTTCATTTAAATCCTTCTTGGTCTTAAAAATCCATTTACATCCAACAACCTTCTAGCCTTTAGGAATCTCTAAAAGCTCCCACGTATCATTACTACTCATGGATTTTATCTCTTCAGACATGGCATCAAGCCACATCTTTGATTGAGCATATAATGAAGATTCAAAAAAGGTCACAGGATCCATAATGTCACCTTCAGCTAGGTGTCATGCCTTGTTTTCTCCAAGGTTAAACAAAGCATGACATTATAGACTCTAAAAGAATTGAAATGTTTTTTACAGAGTCGCCACCTAATTTTTAAAGGAAAATAAGGAAACCTATTTATTTGTCGATACATATGGTTAATGTTTTAGTCCGTGAAAACATATTGAGACTTTAGGTAAGGGTTCAAATTATCCCAAAGGGAAGGGGTTAGACACCCTTCAGGATCCACAAATGTGATACCCGGCTAGACTAAACTTATCAATGAAGTGGAGGCATAAATATTTAAAATAATGTAAAAGTGTATGTGTATTAAGTATAAAATAATTCTTTTGAAGGAAAAAAACATAAATGTTTAAAACCATGTAAAAGTATATGTATATTAACTATATAAATAAAATCTATTGTTATAAAAAATATGTAAAAGATATGTATAAAATGTATAAATTACATGTGAAAAAGAAAAGTATTTTATGATGTACGAAAAGAAATTTATTGTAATGTGTCATGAAAAGAAAAAGTATTTACAAGTAATATTTTTATTTGATTAAAGATACGGAGAAAAGTAAAGATTTATTTGAGAAGAAAAGACCAGATAATATGTGAATTACTTGATTAACTTAATTCTTTTATCTAAATATTAAAGGCCTAAGTTTTGCCTAAATGCGTATTATGTAGATAAAGAATACTCCCGCCCAACACCCCAAAAGGTAAAGTTTTCACTATATTTGATATATACAATTACAAGAAAATAATACAAATAAAAGATTCTTCTTTCGAATGTCATTTTTTGACAAACAATCTCTAAAAATCTATACAAACACATTAGTAACAAATTAAAATAAACTAGAAACTATGTGTGCATATGTACATAAAAATAATTTTTGTTATCAAAGTGTGGGCTCGGATTAGATTTTAGATACGCCATGGCTATGATGTGGTTGCTCGATTAATCGGTCATCCTAAATCGTCTTGTCAAGATGTGCATCATAAAACCCTTCGTGTTGTCGTGATATTTTTAAGATTTCTTCATCACTCAAAATATTTAATTTTTTATTACGTATTTATATACGTAATATCCATCTTTTATTTGTGGAGGCCTCAAAAATCGACGGTAATTTTTTCATTGGCCAAAAATATTTATTTTGACATAAAATAGATAAATTTGAGCAAATAAAGTCCGTCTTTTATAATGAAGTGGCCTCAAAAATCTGACGTAAAGATATTTTCATCGGCCATGTGTTGGCTTTTGATATAAAATAATGAATTTGATAAAATAAAATCCGTCTTTTGTCATGGGATGGCCTCAAATATCCGACGGAAAGATAATTTCATCGGCCGAAGTATTTATTTTGAGTATATGTATGTGTTTTTGAAAAAAAAAAAAAGATGAATAAATTTTCTGTTTGAGGGAGAGGAGAAAGAAGTGAAAAATATGTGTGGATTTTTTGAGAGAGAGAAAAAATAAAAATGTGTGTATGGAAATGCCTTCCCATCACTCCTATTTATAATGAAATTGGGCACCTCTTATTGTCCAATGGATAAAGAGATGTCCTGTCTTTATATAATAGTACATCCTTTGGTCCTTAGGGTATTGACCAAATGATTTTCATCTTTTTGACCAAAGGCTAAAATTATTGTCCAAAGGACAGTGTCATTGAGTTGTCATTGTCAGATGTGACAAGACATTATGTGTAGTCATTATCGGATGTGACAAGACATCATTGTGTAGTCATTGGCGGATGTGATACGACATTATTGTGCGGTCAATTATCGAATGCGACAAGACATTGAATTATTTTAATATGTAAAAATAATTAATGTGACTTAGCATTTGCAGACCGTAAAATTGTACAAAATGCATGTATTGATTTGTAATTATGAAAAATGTAAAGAAAGTTGAAAATATTAAAAAATATAATTTAAAATGAAAAATATTACAAAAATGTGATGTCATGTCGTGTACGTGTGCAGATAATTATAAAATGTTAAAAACAATAATGAATTGACAGAAATCCTATTATAAGGAGGATTATTAATAAATTATGAAAAGTAAAAATACGACAACAAATTGATAAAAATCCTAAAGTAAGGATGATTATCAATAATTTGTCAACAATTATAAAAAAGATGAAAAAATTATATTTTGTGCCTTTAATGATCAAGAAGTCTGAAGACGTTAATTTTAGGAACGGAGAGCAAAAATTGGGTGTCAACAGTTACCCCTTTTCATTTGAGCACGAAGTAGGAGTCTTCAAACGAAAACGTTGACATGTAGCCAATTTTGCTCGACAAAAAATGATTTTTTTGTTATAGAAAAATTCGATCGAACTCTAATTTAGAGTTGCCTAAATACCTCAAGTTAATGAGGATCAGGTCGGGTGTAGTTCAAAAGAATAGGCTGATTGTCTCTTGCCTTGTTATTAGGGGCGAATGATTATATGAAATGATTATTCAGAGGAGGACTATGTGGGAACATAAGTATTCACATATTCCCGATGCTCCCTTTGAAATTGCCCCAGTATCAAGTTGTTAGATGCTGGAGATGCAAGATTGTGTACTTGCTGGGGAGAAATAATTATTGTGGGGTTGTAATGACCGAACTCTGCATAGAGCTTCCAACATATTTTGAGTGTCGCAAGAATCAGGTCAATGTAGTTCGAAATGATAAAATAGAAAATTTTAGGGCGATTCTCAAAATTTGCCCTAGTGTATGATGTGGAATTTGGAAAAAAGTGTTGTTCTTCTGAATTGTACCCTTTGTTGAAAAGATGTATGATGTCTCCGATTGTCTACGGGGACTTGAGGATGAATGACGGGTGTCTTCGATTGTTTGTGAAGACTGATGTTGATGAATAAAAGACGTCTTCGATTGTCTATGAAGACTTAATGCATGACATCTTCAATTGTCTATAGAGACTGATGTTGAATGATGATGTCTTCAATTATATACGAAGACTTGATGCATGACACCTCCAATTTTCTATGGTGGCTGGTGTTGATTGTTGTCTCCGATTGTTTACGGAGACTATGATAAATGATGATGTATTAGATTGTCTACGAAGACTTGATGCATGATGTCTCCAATTGTCCATGGAGACATATGTTGATTGTTGTCTCCGATTATTTATGGAGACTGTGATGAATGATGATGTATTCGATTGTCTACGAAGACTTGATGATATCTTCAATTGTCTATGGAGACAGATGCTGATTGTCGTCTTCAATTGTCTACGAAGACTTTGTGATGGTCGTTCTCAGTTGTCTATGAAGACTAAGGTCATCAACTGATGAGGTAATGGCCTCTCGATTGGTAGAACAGCTGGAAGGTAATAGCTTCTCGACTGGTGGGGCTATGAAAATGTAAAAGCCTCTCTACTAGAGGGGCTATGAGAATGTAAAAAGTCTCTCGACTGGCGGGGCTGTTGAAAGGTGATAGCTACTCGACTGGCGGGGCTATGGAAATGTAAAAACCTCTCGACTGGTGGGGCTTTGAAAGGTAATAGCCACTCGACTGGCGGGGCTATGAAAATGTAAAAGCCTCTCAACTGGCGAGGCTTTAAAAGTTAATAGCCACTTGACTGGTGGGGCTATGAAAATGTAAAAGCCTCTCGACTGGCGAGGCTTTGAAAGGTAATAGCCACTCGACTGGCGGGGCTATGAAAATTTAAAAGCCTCTTGACTGGCTGGTCTTTGAAAGGTAATAGCCACTTGACTGGCAGGGCTATGAAAATGTAAAAGTATCTAGACTGGCGGGACTTTGCAAGGTAATAGCCACTCGACTAGCGGGGCTATGAAAATGAAAAAGCCTCTTGACTGGCGAGGTTTTGAAAGGTAATAGCCACTCGACTAACGGGTCTATGAAAATGTAAAAGCCTCTCGACTGGTGGGGCTTTGAAAGTTAATTGGCCACTCGACTAGCGGGGCTATGAAAATGTAAAAGCTTCTCGACTGGAGGGGCTTTGAAAGGTAATAGCCACTCGACTGGCGAGGCTAAGAAAATGTAAAAGCCTCTCGACTGGCGGGGCTTTGAAAGGTAATAGCCACTCGACTGGCGGGGCTATGAAAATGTCAAAGCCTCTCGACTGACGGGGCTTTGAAATGTAATAGCCACTCGACTGGTGGGGCTATGAAAATGTCAAAGCCTCTCGACTGACGGAGCTTTGAAATGTAATATCCACTCGACTGGCGGGGCTATGAAAATGTAAAATCCTCTCAACTGATGGGGCTTTGAAAGGTAATAGCCTCTCGACTGGCGGGGCTATGAAAATATAAAATCCTCTCAACTGGCGGAGTTTTGAAAAGTAATAGCCACTCGACTGGCGGGGCTATGATAATGTAAAAGCCTTTCGACTGACAAGGCTTTGAAAGGTAATAGCCTCTCGACTAGCGAGGCTATAAAAATGTAAAAGCCTCTCGACTGGCGGGGCTTTGAAAGGTAATAGCCTCTTAACTGGTGGGTCTATGAGAATGTAAAAATCCCCTCGACTGCAGGGCTTTGAAAAGTAATAGCCACTCGACTGGAGGGGCTTTGAAAAGTAATAGTCACTCGACTAGCGAGGCAATGAAAAGGTAAAAGCCTCTCGACTGGTTGGGCTTTGAAAGGTTATAGCCTCTCGACTGGCGAGGCTATGGCAATGTAAAAGACCTCTAAGAACACCCAATTAAAAAGAAAAATATCTGTGTTTGAAGGTTGTATCTTGAAGAGAAAGGTCAATTGTTGGTATTCGGAGATAGGCATTTTGCACGTAAAGTGTGACGCATGTATGTGAAGGCATGGTTAGAAAGGAAAGATTTTTTTTTTTTGTATTTTCATTGTAAAAATGTGTTGAAAGATAAAAATGCGAAAGATTGTTGTGTGTTTTATTTGCAAGAAATGCTAAAAGGTAAAAATGTAGAACATTGTTTGTGTTTTATTTGTAAGAAATATTGAACAATGAAAAGATATAGTTGTATCTTGACTACAATTGGTACCAATAATTAGTAGTGTGTATAAGAATCCCCCAATCTTTTTTCCAGCTAACCGAGATCGACTTCAGGGTAACTTCTATAACTTCGAGTGGTACCTCAGATATACCTACGTATCGACAAGATTTGTTCATCTTGCTTCAAACAAAGATTTTGAACTATGCATGTTCCCATGTTTTAAGTGTGCTCTCCAGAAAAAATGTCTCGTTCTCACACTTATTTGAATATTATTTTCTTTTGAATTTGGAGACGTTTAGAAATATACACTCACACTCAGAAAGAAGTTCAATGAATGTAATTGTGATATCATAGGCTTGGCCTTCATGTAAGTATCCACTAATGTGAGAAAACTTAAAGTAGGATCTTGTAGAAGTTATTGGCTTGTAATGTAGGCTTGGGGTCGGGTAGGATGACGTCTGGGATAAAAGTGACTAATTCCTCAATGAGCATTGCACTGTATCCGTGCTTTGGACGCTCGATCTTCTTTATTGTGCTTCTTTGCCCCTTGTTTTGTATTTTTTTTACTTCTTTTGAGTCTTGTGTTAGAGTTTTCCCCTTTTCGATGTATTTTCCTTCCTTTTTTTTTGGGGGGGGGTGATGATTGCCCATCTTAATCAGAGTTATCTATTCTTTTTTTCTTTGTGGGGGGTCTTTCTCCTTCTTTCTTTGAAGTCATCTTTTATTTTTGTTCTTCTGGGGATATACGTTCTTTTCCTTTGGCAACTTTGATCTTGAATCTTCATTCGCAACTTGCACGTACTTAGTACGCTCAAGGAGGTGGGCCAAAGAGGGATAGTGCATGTAAGCACTCAAAAAGTATAGGCTTAAATGTGGTGATTCCAAATAAAAGGTTTCAGGCTCAAAGGGGGAAATACTAGGGATTGGTGTCTTTTGGTAGGCTGTGGAAGGCACAATCTAGTCAAGAAAGGTCTACAATCCTTTCCCAAACTAAGTGTAACTCAGAATTTTGCCTTAACAGAGATTCAGGCCAAGTTTTGGATCAACAATGCAATGCAATGAACTAGTCTAAAGCTCACCACACAATGCACTTGAAATGATGGGATTGGCCTTGTTCTTATCTTTGATGTATGCAAGAGAATTTTTTAGTGTTGCTCAGGTTTGACTAAGAGGTACCAAAAGAATCTATGGTTTACTGTGAAGTCGGTCCTCTCCACCATACCAATTTGTTCTTTCTCATGCACACTCCTAATTGTGTTGGCACCAACCAAGTCAAAATTATATTTTATTTAAAAAAATAATGGGACCGAACCCAAATAAGCATTGCCTACGTATGTTGTGAAAACAAGAATTAGGTCTGCGTAGTTTTGACAAATTTATAAATTTCTATGTAATATGTATGAATGTACAAAAGTGCTGGTCATCTTTGAAAGAATAATGTGAAAGATGATCAGGAAGGAATTGCTTGTATTAGCAAAATTGGTGCGATTACACAATCAAGAGGATGGATGTTGAGCATAAGGAGAATTTTGAAATTACTTCAGTATGTCGACGAGATTTAGAAGGTCAGACATTGAAGAAGTTATGGCATTATTTCACCGTAGTTGGCAGGATTGTTATGAATGAAAGAATATTGAATCCTTACTTTGATAGTGGGAATCGATACACCATAAATTTAATGGTTTACGACATCCGAAAGAAGAAGCTAGGTGTTTTCGAACCAAAATTGGGTGAGGATTTGGAGGTAGGTCGGCTAAACACTAATGTTATTGAGATTCAAATTTGAGGAATCATTTATTTGCGCTCTTGAAGACTTTTGGAGAGCGTCTTTGAACTGTTTCAGAAAAATTGCCCCGGCATGAATACAGAAGGAATTATTTTGAAACAATGAAGAGATCGAACCCTAATACAGGGTTGCCTACGTATCTTGTCAGGACAAGAATCAGGTCAAAACTAGTTCAAACCTATTTTTTATGAGTTTGTATAGGGCGTGATTTACTTCTAGAATAGGAATCCTCCTAAATGGTTGAGAGTAGGACTGAATGACTACGAGAAAGCGCACTAACCTAAATACACCAACTCTGAAACTATGGAATTCAAAGAAGGTTTGGGGGAGTGTAAGACACCCCCGTGTGAACTATAGTGTCTGAAGTGTACGGCCAAAGACTCCATGGAATTGTAATTTATGATTAAATAATGTGTAGCAGTTTTTCAATATACAGATAAAGTGTATATAAACAAGTTATGAATAAAATAATTTGACAAAATAATAAAATTAATTTGTGTAAATAATGTACAAAATTTATGAACAATTCCACATAATTTACAGTGTAAATAGATAAAGAATCAAAGAACTAACATATGCAAAAAAATTAAAAATACCTCCCTCAATTGAAAAATTGAGCCTATTGTGGTCAGAACCTGTTGTTAATCCCCAGCAGAGTCTCCATTCTGTCATGCCCTGTTGTCGCCCAGGTTAAACAAAACATGATATTATAGACTTTAAAAGAATTGAAATTTTTTTTATAGAGTCGCCACCTAATTTTTAATGAAAAATAAGAAAACCTATTTATTTGTCGATACATATGGTTAATGTTTTAGTCAGCAAAAACCTATTGAGACTCTAGGTAAGGATTCAAATTATTCCGAAGGGAAGGGGTTAGGCATCCTTTAGGATCCACAAATATGGTACCCGGCTAGACTAAACTTATCAATGAGGTGGAGGTATAAATATTTAAAATAATGTAAAAGTGTATCTGTATTAATTATAAAATAATTCTTTTGAAATAAAAAACATAAATGTTTAAAACCATGTAAAAGTATATGTATATTAACTATATAAATAAAATCTATTGTTAGAAAAAATATTAAAAGATATGTATAAAATGTATAAATTACATGTGAAAAAGAAAAGTATTTTATGATGTACAAAAAGAAATGTATTTTAATGTGTCATGAAAAGGAAAAGTATTTACAAGTAATATTTTTATTTGATTAAAGATACGGAGAAAAGTAAAGATTTATTTGAGAAGAAAAGACTATATAATATGTGAATTACTTGATTAACTTAATTATTTTATCTAAATATTAAAGGCCTAAGTTTTGCCTAAATGTGTACTATGTAGATAAAGAATACTCCCGCCCAACACCCCAAAAGGTAAAATTTTCACTATATTTGATATGTACAATTACAAGAAAATAATACAAATAAAAGATTCTTCTTTCGAATGTCATTTTTCGACAAACAATCTCGAAAAATCTATACAAACACGTTAGTAACAAATTAAAATAAACTAGAAACTATGTGTGCATATGTATATAAAAATAGAAATTTTTTATCAAAGTGTGGGCTCGATTAGATGTTAGATACGCCATGGCTACGAAGTGGTTGCTCGATTAATCGGCCATCCTAAATCGTCTTGTCAAGATGTGCATCATAAAACCCTTCGTGTTGCCGTGATATTTTTAAGATTTCGTCATCGCCCAAAATATTTAATTTTTTATTACGTATTTATATACATAATATCCGTCTTTTATTTGTGGAGGCCTAAAAAATGAACGGTAATTTTTTCATTGGCCAAGAATATTTATTTTGACATAAAATAGATAAATTTGAGCAAATAAAGTCCGTCTTTTATAATGGGGTAGCCTCAAAAATCCGATGGAAAGATATTTTTATCGGCCATGTGCTGGCTTTTGATATAAAATAATAAATTTGATAAAATAAAATCCATCTTTTATCACGGGATGGCCTCAAATATCTGACGAAAAGATAATTTCATCGGCCGAAGTATTTATTTTAAGTATATGTATGTGTTTTTGAGAAAAAAAAAAGATGAACAAATTTTGTGTTTGAGGGAGAGGGGAAAGAGGTGAAAAATATGTGTGAATTTTTTGAGAGAGAGAAAAATAAAAATGTGTGTGGAAATGCCTTCCTATCACTCCTATTTATAATGAAATTGGGCACCTCTTATTGTCCAATGGATAAAGAGATGTCCCCTCTTTATATAATAGCACATCATTTGGTCCTTAGGGTATTGACCAAATGATTTTTATCTTTTTGACCAATGGATAAAATTATTGTCCAAAGGATAGTGTCATTGAGTTGTCATTGTCAGATGTGACAAGACATTATGTGTAGTCATTGTCGGATGTGACAAGATATCATTGTGTAGTCATTTTCAGATGTGACAAGACATTATTGTGTGGTTGTTGTCGAATGGAATAAGACATTAAATTATTATACAGTGTAAAAATAATTGATCCGACTTAGCATTTGCGGATCGTAAAAATGTACAAAATGCAGGTATTGATTTATAATTATGAAAAATGTTGAAAATATTAAAAAATGTAGTTTAATATGAAAAATATTATAAAAATGTGATGTCATGTCGTGTACGTGTGCAGATAATTGTAAAATGTTAAAAACAATAATGAATTGATAGAAATCCTATTATAAGGAGGATTATTAATAAATTATGAAAAGTAAAAATACGACAATAAATTGATAAAAATCCTAAAGTAAGGATGATTATCAATAATTTGTCAACAATTATAAAAAAGATGAAAAAAATTATATTTTGTGCCCTTTAATGATCAAGAAGCCTGAAGACGTTAATTTTAGAAATAGAAAGCAAAAATTGGGTATCAACACTAGGTATACTAAAAAAATCATTCGATAGCAATGATTATCTTGGTCTACTGGATCTCCTTAAATTCTGAACCTCTTGACCAACAACAATAGGTGCCTGAACCACTTCTTCAACAACAGGCACCTGAATTTCTATAGGTACAGGGTTATCAACTTGTACAAGTATATGAGGTTCATCATGTATAGGTGTAGACACAATGATACTGAGGTAACAGTAAGAGGAATTTTGATAACTTTAGAACTTTCAGTCGGCGCACGAACATCATTCTGAGAATAATCCTCATTTGCAATGTCAAATTTAAGAAATTTTGCATTTTGATATTCAATTATTCTTGTTCCCCTTGTAGGATAGTAGAACATGTATCCTTTAGGATGAGTTGGATAATAAATGAAAAACAAACGTGAGGTTCTAGGTTCACTTTTATTTTTTGAAGGGTTATATATCTTTACCTCCACAGGACTCCCCCAAACTCGAAAATGATTTAAACTGGACTTTCTATTGGTCCACAACTCAAAAGAGGTTTTAGGAACTGCCTTGGAAGGGACACAATTAAGAATGTACGTGGATGTTTTAATAGCTTCACATAAGAGGAACTTGGGTAAGTTAGATCTACTCATCATACTTCTCATCATGTATTTTGAAGTACGATTTTGCCTTTCGGCTACATCATTTTGGTCAGGACTGCCAAGCATGGTCAACTGGGAACTATGCCACAATCTTGTAGAAATTTGGCAAAGGTTTCCATTTCTTGCCCAGACTAAGTTTATCTACCATAGCACTCACCCCCACGATCATACCTCACTATCTTAATGACCTTTCCCAGTTGCTTCTCTACTTTAGTTTTAAACACTTTGAACATTTAAAGAGAATTCGATTTTTCTCTAATAAGAAGAACATAACCATACCGAGAAAAGTCATCAATAAAGGTGATAAAATAACTTGAACCACATATTATAGTAGAATACCAATCACTTATGTCTGTGTGAGTGATTTCCAACAAACCAGAACTACAAGTACCATTCTTTTTTTGTTTTAGTTAACTTTCCTCTAATGCAATCAATACATGTTCTTATGTCCCAAAAATCAAGAGAAGAAAAAATATTAGTCTTAACCAATCTATCAACTCTATCTTTAAAGATATTACCTTAACACCTATGCTACAACATGCCCAATGTTTCATTTTAAAATGATCGTTTAGACCTAACATTTTCAGAATTAAATGAGTTGTGTTCAAAATTAGAAGTCAGGGATATGTTAAACAAACCATCAGATAGGATTCCATGACCAACAATTCGGGAGTTCAAAAGAAAATTAACTTTTTCATTAAGAGAATTAAAACCATAACTAAATCTGTCTAAAACTGGAATAGAAATCAAATTTCATCTAAAAGACGGTACATAAAGAGTGTTTTCAAGAACAAGCTTATAGCCAATTTCTAAGTCTAAAACTACAGTTTTTATGAACTCTACTTCAACTTGGACATATGTGGCGATTCTAATTCTTGACTCCATTTCCTTTGGTTTCCTTTTATTTTTGAACCCTGCAAGGAAATGACAACATGACCAGTATCTCCACTATCAAACCACAGAGAATTAATGGGGACATTTACAAACTGTGACTAAAAAAAAAAGAGTTATATGATTACCTTCTTTTGATTCCTTTTTTATCCAAGAATGAAATTTGGTGCAATCTCTGTACTTGTGACCAGGTTTCTTATAAAAAAAATAATTATTATTTTTCTTAAAAGTCATGTTACTGACCCCAGGATATTCGATTTGATCTTTACCATGCCTTTTGTTGTCCTGACCTTTCTTAGAAGTATGATTATTAGATCTTTCAAACTTTCCAGGTCCCTTGCTAGAGCTTGCTTTAGAATAATGAGAAGCTAACATGGCAACCTCACCTTTCTAAGTATTATATGCAATTTTCATTTTGCTTAACTCAGCAGGCAAAGAGTTAAGAGCAGAGTGAACAATATAAGTATTAGGAAGAGTTATTTCAAGAGTTTTCAGTTTGGACTGAATATGGACCATCTTAAGTATGTAATATCTAACACCCCGAATAAAGTCATACCTAATCCCTGGAAGTTTATTAATTAGGTCTTCAGTCTCAGCCTTATTAGATACAAGATACCTTTTTCCCACTTAGGCAAAAAAAAAATTGGCATTGGTAGTTTCAGGCAAGCCACTTTTGAGGTGCTCATCAATTGACCTTCTAGCATAAAACTTCTTTTCAGCAGCTGTAATTGTTCAAATAAATGGTAACTTTTCACAACATAACATGAATGAATTTATCAAAATAGCAAGGCATAAGAATAATAATCTAATCACAGCGATGAGTTCCGCAGCATCAACAAGTATTCCCTTTTAGGCAGGACAAGAAAATATTTTCAATATTAGAAATCTATCCCCTTTGGGCAGACAAATTTACTAAAATCAAAATATTTTTTCATAATGGGGCTCATCATAACACTAATTTAAAACACACAATAAATCTCCTTTGGGCAAATCATTATATGTTTTAACTTAGTGATATCCCTCTAAATGGATTAAACAAGTCTCATAAAGTAAAGCAAATAGGTCACTTTGATTAACACTCTTTACCCTAATTTACATAACAAATTCAATCTCAGGGATTCAACATGCCTTTGTTTAATTTGCTCATGTGACACAGTAAGTAACCACACAATTGAAAATATCATAATCTTATTTAGTTACAATTCAAATGGAACCAAATTCAAATAGAATAAATATATAAATAAATAAATAAATAAATAAATAACAATTCGACATTTTTTATAAAAAAAAATAGCTTTAATTTTTAATTTCATAAATTAAATAATTCATAATATTATTTAATCTAAGCATATGGAACTAACTAAATGAATGAATCTTTAATAACATAGCCGTCAGAACACATACGTAGGAAGACTTCAATTTCATAAATTAAATAATTTATAATATTATTTAATCTAAACATATGGAACTAAATAATTGAATGAATCATTAATAACATAGCCGCCGGAACTCATTCTTGGGAAGGCTTTAGTTTAGCCGACTTCAATGCAGCCAATATCAAAAAAAAAAATCACACTCTGTAAACAAGAAACACAGTGGAAAATAAATAAATTAAATTGGTGATATATCAAACAAATTTCAAAACTCAATCGTGTTGAAGTTATCGGAAAAATACATCATAGTTTCCAGAAAATCATAGAATTCAGTTTTCAGTCATTAGATACATCAAACTCTAGCTGGTAAAGTGTTTGTGACAGAATTACTATGGCGGTAGAAACTGTTGATCTCATAAACATTAATAGGATTTAAGATCAATGTGAAAAGCTCTTGATACCAAGTGTTAAATTTACAGAGAAACACAACAAAGATTCATATAAACCAAGAAAACCTATTAATGTAATGAAATATGCACAAAAAAAAAATGTGTACCTTTATCCGCCATAGAGACACGTAATGAAAAATGAACTAGGCTGAGTCTTCCTCTCCTTTGACTTATGATGGCTGGCAGCTTATAGGAATATGTCTCAGATTAAAGCCAGAAGAGGGGACCTAGCCTTACATTTATAGGCTTAAAAGCCTTAACCTAGTGCACCCCATTATGGACTCATAGGTCTACTACAGGCCTACATTATTGCTAGACCACACGAATAACATGAAATGAACACAGGCCCATATGAAATTTCCATGAATACACATCATGTGTCTTGTTCACCAATTAATAACATCAGTCCATTTTACTTTAACATAATGAAAAGTTAATATCAAATTCATATATTATAAATAATTCTAACATTATTATCTTACGTGATTGATTAATGTGAATACTAGTATTTTCTTAATATTAATTTATGGTGAAGTTGAAAGGAATGAAGCTACGTACAAAGTTGAAAAAATCAATTGATTGCTGCACAAGGTAAAGAGGGATGATGACCAATATTATGGGAAATTAAGCACTTTGTGCTATGAGAATTGCTTGAATTAGTAGTGTAATCATGACATGATGATTCAATAATTGATTAATAATTATAGGGCGAGTAGTAGGTTACCTAATGATGACGTACTGATGACTAAGGTTATAGGACGAGCCAATGATTCACATTAATGATAGAAATTTTTGGCAATACATTTCTATAATCTATATCTATATATTTATATTTAATTTATATAATATATTAAAAGTGTGAAAACCCTTAGAAAAGTGATTTGTATTTTTTATCCTTCATTGAAAGACTCTCTTTAGACAAAATCGTCTTTTTACTATTTTTTCTATTTAAATTTCTGAAAAAACTTAATGATTCAAGCTTAAAAAAAATGCGTCTTATATTTTCTATCTTGTATCCTTTTTGGATTATGTCACAAAATTTTCAAACTACGCAACTTTTCTGAATTCATGTTCTGATTGGTTTGTAAATATTTTTTTTACCAAATCTTGTGTCCTTTTTGGATTATGTCGCAAATTTTCCAAACTACCAACTTTTCCGAATTTGTGTTCTAATTGTTTTGTAAATATTTTTTTTACCAAATTTTCCATCATTTTTTCTCTACTTCTATATAAACAAGTTTCATATTTTTCATCGTTTTTTGTCTGTTGTTCATAACTTAAATGTACCAACAAGATTCATCTAATAAGGTATAACTAAATGTTTGTGGTGTAACCGAGACAGGAATGCCAATTCTGAGTCAAATGCACTTTCTTTTTCCTGAAATTTCTTCGTTCTTGGACCCGTTTCACCACGTTTGATCGCAATCTCACTACCATCCAGTAGTTTGCCCTTGTATACAACCCCAAAACTACCAGCACCAATCTTGTTCTCTAGCGAAAAATTATTTGTAGCTGCAGCAAGGTCAGTAAACTGAAATTCCTCTGCCCTCTCTGCGTGTTTAGAAGAAGTTCCACTCCTTTGATGCCTCATCAACCGCGACCCTTGACGCCTAAGAGTTGATGATCTTGAAACAGACGACTGCTACTGGATAATTGCCTACCATTAGAAGTAGTGGCAGTAATGAGATAGGTACGTAATGCTATTGAAATATTGGAACTCTTTCAAATTTATGTTGCCTTGAGAAGTGTACATCCACGCTTGACTCTTTTGGACCATGTATCTAAAAACATCTTGATAGTAATATGTTCTATAATATTTGGGCTGCCTAATTTATATCTTTTAGTTGTATAACTACAATTGAAGAGAATAACATACTTTATTTTTGTGAAACCTTGATTTTTCTTTAGAATTGATCAACAAATTGCAAAGAAGACAAGTAGTGACGATTTCATTGGCAAAAAGTGTAGGACTGCATGCTTAAATTATGGAATCTGGACTTTGATGCATTATGGACAAAGAAGATATTATCATAAAGGCTTCAGATAACATTGTCATAAATAACCAGTATCTATCTGCCCAAAGATTTTGATCCAACAGCTTTACAGTCAGTGACAAATCACAAATTACAGTTACTCGATTATGTCTCTGTTATGAATATTGCATTATTATTTACTATATACATCACACTTTAGCTGCAGAGATTCCAAACTTAAGTACACTGAAGAATTCTATCATTGTCTAACCTGCAAATTTATAAAGCCTTGCCCTCAGATTTTGATCTATCAGTTTTACACTGAGTGACAATTGCAAGGTCAATTGCTTGATTAGGTCTTGAATTTTGACGTTCCATTATAGATTGTTTTATATCATCATTGCATACTTTATCTGCAGAGATTTGAGGCTTATGTACATTAAAGAATACATGTTATTCTTTACGGCGATTTTGGTGAGGCAGAAGTCTCCTAATCGAGTTGTAATTGAAGAGGCGGTCAACAATGATAACTCCATTGTCGCACTACATCTAACCACTATGGAGAAGCTTCAGTTCTCCTTCGAAGATACAATTCTCATCAAGGTTTTTTAACATGATGTTGATTAAGTTACTCTGAGTATTTTTTTAAAGTTTACTTTGACTATGTTTTACTTAGTGCTTCGGATTATCTAACGATTTTTAACGTTATGAAGAGAGAATGTATAAAAAAGACAAAAACTCCTATTTTGATATGTTTCCATTGCATTTTCTCAAGGAACACTAACATTCGTATTTACTGTATACAGTAAGATTGATTTTTAGTGTACTTACTAATATATTTGCTCCATTCATCAATGGAAGAAAGTGACTCAATAATTTTTCTAGGAATTTGTTAAATAAGACTGCTTTATGAAGTAGCTACTGCTCAGAATATATTATTATGCTTTCATTTCTCTCACTTTTTCTAGGAGTAGCTGAGGGTCTATCAGTCATCTCTCTACCTCTGAGGTAGAGGTAAAGTCGCATTCACTCTACCCTGCCCCATTTATATCGTTGTTGTTGTTGAGACTGCTTTTTTAAAGCAAATTTTTATCGATCTCTTTACGTTTGATACTTACTGAATGTAGTTAATAAAGACATACTCATAATTCTCCCAATGAACTCAAATTTCTAAGTAAGAGGTTGAGCAATTTATACTAATCACTTTCTTGATTTGATTATGCATTACTGGGGAAAAATAAAGTTTCCATTTGAAGTCATTCCAAAACTTGGTGTTTTGCGGGTAAAGTTGTTGTCATGTGATCATGAGTTCACTGGTTTAAACCATAGAAACAGCCCTTTGCAGAAATATAAGGTGATGTTGTGCACAATAGACTCTTGTGGTCCGGCCCTTCCTTAGACCCGCGCATAGCGGGAACTTTAGTGCACTAGACTGCCCTTTGTTTTTAAGATTTCAACTTTTCTTGATTTTCTTTTATTGGTTCTTGAATTCAGGTGTTCTGATTGATAGTGGTGTTGCAGTTGATTCCATGTTTAATGAACAAAAATAGGTGTCAGATACTGGTTACATCAGCAGGAACACCCAAGAATCTTAAGAGTCAAAGTACTTGATTCTACACTATCAACTATTTGTACATTTCCACTGAATAACAATGTTTTCAATTTGTTCTGTTATGAGATTCCCATTTATCGAGGAGAGAAATACTTAGCTAGGATAATGTATTTCTATTACAGGGTTAATGGAGATTCGAATCCTCCTATATTTGATCAGATTATTGATGGTACTTTTTGGAGTCCAGCGAGAGTTATTGGCATGGAATCCCTTCACATTTTGAAGAGATTTTTAAGGCTATTGGGAAGACTATGAGTGTGTGTTTAGCTGCCAAGAGTTTAATGAATTCCGACCTTTTATGTCTGCTTTAGAGCTTGTTGTGGAATCGAATTCATTGTATAATTCTACTGATTTTAATACTTAAGCATTGACTTTGCTTGCAAGGAGCAGTTTTGGGAACAATGGTTCAATTGTTAGGTAAGTTTGTTCACCTATCTGGACCTAAAGTTGTTAGCTTTGACTAAAAAAGATTTATTTTAATTTGATTAAGTTGGTATTTGAGTTTCGATTATGATTCCTGAATTTCGATATACCACTTAAAATACAATTTAATTACTTGTAGTTTATGTGGAACTGAATCCTAATTTAGGCGTTAAAATGGTTAACAATTTATGTATTTCAATATATATTGACCATCAACTTACGCCTGAACTTTAACATTTTAGATGTTCTTTCAAATTTCAACATAGAAATATTTAAATGAGTACAGGGTCTATTGGAAATAACTTCTCTACCTCACAAGGGAGGGGCAAGGTCTGCGTATGCACCACCATCCCCAAACCTCACCTATGGGTCTGCGTACACACCACCCTCCCCAGACCCCACCTATGAAATTATGTTGGATTTGTTGTTGTTATTTTGTTTAATTCATCTGAATAAATTCGTTAGATATTAAGGTGCCTTAAAGTTGACAGTTTAGACTAAGGAATTATATGTTGGCTTATGAAACTAAAATTTACTCCATCATGTGGAAAAAGAAAAAGAAAGTGAGAAATCAGCTAGGACAATCTAGAGAAAAAAAGGTATGAAATAAACTAACAATACTGGAAATATCCCAAAAGCAAGTCTTATTCTATTTAGGGGTGGGCATGGTATGGTATGCTACGATATTTTAAACTTCGGTACGGTAACTTCGATTTTTTGTATATAAAAGAAAAATATCATTACCATACCAAATTAGTTTGGTATGGTTTGGTATTTTTAAATTTGATTTCGGTATTTTACGATATGGTAATTCAGTAACCATACTTTATTTGATTTCTAATTACATATATTCATATAAAAAATCTATAACTTTAAATTTTAAAAACATCTCAATCATATTAGACTAATAACTATCTTTGTTAATCAATTACACAAAAAGAATATTTCAATCGCGATTGAATAGTGCGAGATGCAAACTCTGAACAGCATTACCTAAACTTAAGCGTAGTACTCCTAAATAATAAGCTTCCCAAAAAATTTATTTCTTAATAAAAGTTACTTTTGTGTTCAATTGGTTAATGGATGATATATAAATATATTTAATAATCTTAAATAATATATATATATATATATGTTGGTTTTATATGTTATTTAAAAACGTCGGTGCGGTATACGATATTTCGATATTTATTGTATAAATATCAAATACCGTATCAAATATCAAAATAATTTAAAATACCATACCAAATACCACAACATTCATACCGCGGTATAAAAAATTTTAATTTCAGTCTGATAATCGGTATATACCATACTATGCCCACCCCTAATTCTATTTCAGTGTTTACTCAAATTATATACGTGAAAAGGGGTCTTTTAGTAATCCATATACTTAGTATTGTTTGATCACAATCTGAATTGCTACCTTTGAGGCTTTAGATTAATTCTTACTGCTCATTTGAAATAGGTCATGGACAGTAATACAATCTATCCTTTCCCGTTTCTCTCCATACTTCAGTACAAGAAAGACAGAAAAATACCTAGGCATGAGTTATGCTCTTAGTACTAAACAGATAATAGTCTTTGTGGGCATATCTTTTTAAGTTCATTCCTAAAAATTGTTCTTAAGCATAACTAAAGTAACCTTAACATATATTGTTGATAAACTATCTGAATGCAATTATACTCAAGTCTATTTGGTATTTTATCTGTATTTGGTTGTAGATATTAATAGTCCTGATATTATTTATCCCACCATTTATATCATAGTGGGGATAGCTAATTCCAGATAATTAATTTCGGAATAACTTATTCCCAACTAACAAAATTAAAGTTTCATTTTTATCCAAACAAGGGCTTAAAATTGTCTAATTTTTAAAGGAGTAGAAAATCACTTTTCGTCAAATAGTGAAAGGACAACTTTATATATCTCCTCTCTCATGAACCTATTGATTAAATGTGCTTTTGTTCCTTTTAGTAACTGGATACAAGTCTGAAATAGTCAAACCAATGAATTTCGTATATCAAAGTCTTAAGCAATTGAAAACAAAATAATGTTTCTTCCGTATGTAGAACCCACATTATTTGGGCAAAAATATCAGGTCTTGCATAGTAGTAAATTTTGCTATAATTTTTTCATTAAACCTCACAAAAATTAATTATATGCTCTTAATATTTATTTATATTATTTAAATAAATATAATAATTATTTTAATGTTAACTGCTATTTTTTAATACTTAATTTTTATATATAATTTTATTGATTTTAGGGATAATAGTCCGAAAAATACATGTACTTTGCCTAAAATTGCAGTTGCGCATACTGAACTTTGCGATGGTCATATGACCCCTCTAGACTTTTTTTTGTATTTAAATGACCTATATCTGCCTACTTAGACTGCTTATTCAGTCACCCAAAAGGCAGTGATTCACACGCGATCTTTCAACAAATAATTATTCCTCCTAATTATGTTTTAAATCCTAATTATATAATTCTGAGATATTATCATGGTGGGATTTTGAATAGTAAAAGTCAAAATTAAGAGGAATAATTATTTGTTGAAAGGTCGCGTGTGAATCACCGCTCTTTGGGTGACTGAATAAGTGGTCCAAGTGGACAAATATATATCATTTAAATATGAAAAAAAAGTTTAGGGGTCATAGGAAGTTCAGCATGCGCAATTGCAAATTTAGGCAAAGTACAAGTATTTTCCGCACTTTTTTTCCTAGATTTTACATTGAAGTTTTCTATTTGTGAGCGGAATAAATATTCCTGTCTGGATTTTGGATTTATGCCTATTTGTAAATGGGTTTTTACCATTTTTTTTATACATTTCACTTGAGAAAATCCTATGGTATCTAACTTGATTAGATTTTATCTTTCAATATCTTATACATAAATGTCAAATATAATAAGAAGAGCATTCAAATGTTTCACAAATAATTTCATCTACTTCTTGAAGACCTTTTTGCGTAGCATTCAGTTAATACTTTTCACTTAGTCAGAATTTACTAACTTCAAGTTTTATTATTAGGTCTGTGAAAATAATTTTTATAAATTTTTTAAATTACTTTTAATTTATAGTTACTAGATTTTGAAAGAAACTTTGAAATTTTTGTGGGTGTACTGGAAATCAAACTTTCATTATGCTATATATAGTTAACTTAAGTAGATAAAAGTCCTAAAGCATAATAATCTTTGTCATTTCAGTTACACCTAGCTATAGGTAATATTACTTGCCTTCTAGGTTTAGGGGCTTCTCAGTTGTTTCCTGTCATTAGGATAAACTTAATATCCTCTATTGATTTAAAAATTAGACTTATCAGCAAGTTTCTCTTAAGTCCTAAAGCATAATAATCTTCATGTTTGTCATATTGGTGATCTGATATAGAATTTGATTTTATTATTGCTTGGTAATATTTTCTTTTTAAAAGGTAACTGGTACGCATTGCTTTTTTAAATGTATTAATTGTGACTGTTTATTTTTATGAATTATTTGCAGAATATCCTCGCAATTGAGTTTCAATTCTTTGTAAGATAATTACTTTGACGGAAAATCCTGCATTTCATAATTTTATTTTTAAGGGTGATCAAAGTACTTGTGAACAAATTTTGATGGTAGTAGAGGAAATCATATGCATTCTTATGAGTATCATCAATTGTTGTGAGTAGAATTTTTGAGGTATTCTGCCGCTAAAATAAAAAGGTTGAGGATATTTTGGACCAAAAAGGTAAAGTGGATATTTGCGAGTCATTTTTTAAACGTTAATAATAACTTGATAAAAATAGTGAAAGACGATTATCTGTTGAAAAGTCTTTTAAGGAAGCTTAACACGAAATGATTTTTCCTTGACACTTTTTGCTTTCCATTTCAAGTAAACAAGGCAAGAAACAATAAGAATCCTTCCTGGCTAGTTTTTTTTTTACCATGACTAAGGGTCTGTCTATTGATTGCAGGGTAATTGGGTTGTTTCTAAGTATGTAATATGGAATACAAACCCTGCACTTCTATTTTATGGATTTCATCTCTTCGCTGACTTGAATAAAAATAATTCTTGTAACTATAACTTGAATGTGCAATTAAATTTTTGCTACTTATTATAAATCAAGTATTTTTTTTGTTTATAATGGAGGTAATTGTACAAGGTAAGATCTGTAAGTCATGATTAGACCAGATATTTGTAATGGTCAAAAGCTCACACGTACAAAAGATCAAAGTAGCAAAAATGAGAATATTTCGATGAATGTGTGAGCATACTAAGAGAGATATAGGGCTAGGGATGAGGATATTCTAGAGAAGGTGAAAGTAGCTCCTGTGATGGTCAAGGTGAGAGGCGAAATTGAGATAGTTCAGACATGTGAAGAGAAGATGTTTAGATGCCCAATTGACTTACCAAATATTTTTTTTTGTATGTGTATGTATGTATGTGTGTATGTGTGCGCTATACATGTATAATAATCTAAAATATCTTCAATTTTGATAAAAATGTAGAATCCTGAGAATAAAATTAACTCTTCAAATGCCTTTAGAATTAGGAAATAAATATAATGACTAAATACTACTAAGAGTGTCTAAAAACTCTGTTTGTCATTAATTAGACAATTTCAACTTATAGAAAAAGATAAAACAGTATAAACTTAAACGGGAAATATATTTTGGCTACATCTAATTTTGCTCCTTAATTATTAGTTTGATGACAATTTATTATGTTCCTTTTTAATTAATCACATTATTTTATCTTCAAAATTTTATGTTATAGTTTCAATTTTTTTGTAATTAATGAAATAACGTACACATAATAATTTATTTTTCATATACATTTGTTCTTAAGTAACGCTTGATACACGTGCAACGCATGTACACTAATCTAGTATATTAAAAGTGTGAAGATCCCTTAGAAAAGTGATTTGAACTTTATTTCCTCATTAAAACACTCCGCAATAGACAAAATCGTCTTTTTACTATTTTTTTAGTAATTTCTAAAATTTAAAAATTTATTAGAATTTAGTTATTAAACCTTTCCTTATTTGAATTATGTACCTAAAGTTTAGGGTTCTTTTTGAATTAGTGTTTGTGTGAAAAAGTCAATCGTTTAATAGAAATTTACGATTGAAAATTTGGAGGAAATAGGCATATTCCGCCAAATAAAGTGGTAAGAAAACAATCAGAAGTTTATATCTTTTATTTACTTCATCTTTATTTAAATTGTGACTTAGTTTTGATTATGTTATTTAACTATATTTTTTAATTGAATCTTTATTAAGTTTGAAATAAAAACAAGTTTATGAACGGGTTGTCTGCCAAATCAATGGTCGTGAACCATTTTTGCCAGCTTATCGTCTTCCTATATACTTGCTTGATAATGACACTTCATGGATGATAATTGCTACTTGCAAGTTCTGACGTTGGTTGTTGTATTAAGTTCTAGCACATTGAGGTATGATCACTAATAATGGAATCAAATTCGTGTTTAGCTTTTTAATTATCAGTGGTTGCAATAACATAGTCTTTTAATTTCATGTTGTTTTTGTTTTTATTTTCGATTCGGTGTTCGGTCTCTGTATTGGAGTCCGATTAATCCGGATTCGCACCGCGTAGGGCCCCATTCGAGAGAAAACGCTTCCTAATAAACCTGTCTAACGGGCCGGGCCGGGTCAACCCGGAACCGGCCCCCTCTCTCTAACCGGGTTACGGGCCGGTTTTGGCCTTAACCGGTCCGGGCCGGGCCGGGCCGCACAGTAAAAAAAATAAAACCCACCCGGAACCGGCCCACTTAACCCAATCCGGTCAAACCCGGATAAAAACCGGTCAAATATACACTATATATACGCTATATACACAATCTATACATTAAATATACACTTCTATAGAAGATATATACACGTGTATACATTAAATATACACTTCTATAAAAGATATATACACATGTATACATTAAATATACACTTCTATAGAAGATATATACAATGTATACATTAAATATACACTTCTATAGAAGATATATACACGTGTATACATTAAATATACACTTCTATAAAAGATATATACACATGTATACATTAAATATACACTTCTATAGAAGATATATATAATGTATACATTAAATATACACTTCTATAGAAGATATATACACGTGTATACATTAAATATACACTTCTATATAAGATATATAAACATATACACATGTATACATTAAATATACAGCTGTATAGAAGATATTAAAACTTTAAATTGATAAATAAAAAAAAATAAAAAACAACGACTAAGGAGTGAATGAATTTGTGGAATTTTATTGATTGCAAAATGATCCAAAATTTATAATTTACATGAATGAAAAATCTATAAATTATGCATCATTTTTTCCAACTCATTCATGTTAATATTAATTGGAATTTGCATAGGATAGTCGAAGTCAACGGGGGCAAACCCATGCATTGGACTTGATTCTGTTGAGTTCTCCCGTGAAGTCATTATTTCTTCAAGTTTGAGGTCGTCGCTTGGCTCTGGTTCCATTCCTTGGTTTCTTCTTTCTGCTCTAATCCAATCTCTAAGGCAAACTAAAACATTCATTGCGTTGCTTCCCAATGAGTGTCGGTTGTCTCCAAGCTGCTGTCGTCCCTGACTGAAGGCGCTCTCTGATGCAACGGTTGACATTGGAACATTCAAGATATCTCTGGCTAATCTTGAAAGTACAGGATATTGTGATTCATTATTTCTCCACCAATCCAGCGAGTTGATCCGTCGTCTGCGATCCTCTGGTGGCGTCCGCAGATAATATTTCAGCTCTTCCCGATAAGTTGATGTGTAAGCTCTCTCATCCACACTGTTCCAACAAGTTAAATCATAAAACGAATCAGGAAAACCACTATGTGCCGGCCTTTTAGAAGATGATGGCTCCTCGGGAGGATGAGGAGCGACAGTTGGACTGATATTTGTAGGTACGGCTGAATCAAATAAATCAGCATAGTGATTATATAATTTTTCTATATAATCTTTTGCATCAGCCGTAGCCGTCCACAAATCAGGCTGCTCTTGTTCAGACTCACGGTTAGTATTTATTTCTAAGTTAGCATAAATAAGAGTACTAAAGTGACACATATGATTAAATTTCATGCAAGGATTTAAAATAGCACCAACCAAGTAAATAGGGGGAATCGGGAAGAAATATTTTTTAAATTTCGTAAACATAGCGCCAACAGCTTCTTTATAACCTTCTTTATTTTTATATTGTTGGAGCAAACCAGAAATATCGGCTATATATGCCAAAATATTACAAACAGTAGGATAGTATGCACCGGAAAATTCAACCGTAGCTACATAAAATTTTTCTAAAAACTTAACAAGATCATTAATTATAACCCAATCAGAATTATGTAACATGCAATCAGCAGAATCAGCAAAAGAACCACAGTGTTGGTTAAAAGTTAGTGTAATAGGAATTCTATATTTATAACAAGTTTTTAAAAATTCATACGTAGAATTCCATCTAATATCAATTTCCTCAGGCATTAAAATCGGTGTAAGTCCATTTTCTTGACATTTAACTTTAAATTCTTTAATTCTCGCTCTACGATTATTTCCTTGAATGAAACCTACGGCAAGACGAATTTTTTCAATATAAACCTCAAAAAAGTCAAGACCATCTTTTACAATTAAATTATAGATATGACATGCACACTTAATATGGAAAATTTCAGGAAAGAGTGGAGATAACGTAGATTTTATTTTTGTTATAGCATTCTTGTTGTTAGAAGCATTATCAAAAGCAATACATAAAATTTTATTTTCTATACCATAATATCCGGCAATTTTAATAATAGAATCAGCAATAAATTGTCCAGTATGTTTGCGATCTTCATCATATAAAAAAGCAAGAATACGTTTTTGCATTATGAAATTACTATCCATCCAATGACAAGTAACGGTTAAATAATCATTTTTATTAACAGCACGACCAAGATCAGAAGTTAGGGACAATCTACATAGAATATTTTTTAAGAATGTTGATAAATAAAAACAATATTGTGAATGGAGTTTAAAAATATCAGACCGACAAGTAGTTCTAGGAATACCATTAAACATAGGATTATAAATTGCTTGTATATAACGGATAAAAGCATCAGAAGAAGGAAAAGTAAAAGGCAAACAACCCACAGCTACCATTTTAGCTATTTCTTCCCGGTCCCTCAATTTATTATACTTTTTCGCTACTTGACCGGTTGTTGGGTCCATTCTAGTTTGCGTTGACCCACCAACATCCCCACCACCTTTTGCAATATTTAACTCTCTTTTGTGATCTTCAGCTATATGTCTCATTAACGTACCCGTACCCCCTTGCTTACCGCCACTTCTATGCTTATATATTTGTTGACAAATATTGCACTGCACCTCAATATCTGATATACGTTCAAAAAATTGCCATGCAATACTAGTTCTTTTACGGGGTTTTGGGGCACTGGGAGGACGGGAAGGGAGATTAACTGATTCAGATCTAACGTTAGCATCTCCTACTGCGGGTGTTTCAGCAATATTTTCATCATCTTCGTCTACATTAACTGCATCTACTTCATTTTCTTCTTCTATACCGTAATTTTCTTGAAATTCTACATAATCCATATCGTGAGCACCTACACCTATTTCTTCCTCAAAAGGTGTACCAAGTGGTACCGGAGGCGAAGGCACACGGGTATATCTATTACTTGAACTACCTCTACCGCTAATAATTCGCTTTTTACTACCACTACCGCTTTCGGGACAAAAATTTTTAACACCTTTAGCAGCGAGGTTTTTTAATTTATCCATAATATAAATTAAATTAAACTAAAAATATTCAAAATACACAAATATAACAAAATTAAATATTAAACAATTAATACAATAAATAAAAATTAAACGTAAGAGATGGAACGACAATACCAAATTTTGGAAGTATCCGAAGATTGCGACTTTAGAAACTTCCGCTCTTACTTTGTAAACGAAAAATTAAAAAATTAAAGTGAACACTTTAAGAAATTAAATATATTGAATATTTGAGAATTGAGAATTGAGATTTGAGAGAGAATGAGATTTGAGAGAGTGAAAAATTGTGTGAGAAATGATTTAAAGTTGTAGGGTATTTATAGATTTATTTTGAGGATTAAAAAATATTTTATATTTTTTTTTTTTTTAATCAAATGGGCCCAAACTAGCCGTTTGGACCCAAAAACGGTAATATTACCGTTGGGCCAACGGCTAGTTTGGCCCAACAGATTTTTTTTTATTTTTTTTTTTTAATTTTTTGGGTTACCGGGCCGGGCCGGGCCGGGCCGGTTAACCGGCGGGCCTGGACCGGGTTGGTCCGGGCCGGGTTAACCGGGCCCAATTTTTTAAAAAAACCGGACCGGGACCCGGTACCCTAAAGCCCTAGGGCTTTCCGGGCCGGGTCAAACCGGTCCGGTTTGGTGTTACGGGCCGGGTCGGGCCGAGCCTGGCCGGGTCAGCCCGGCCCGTTTGACACCTTTACTTCCTATCAAGTAATTTTCCATAGGTAGGGCTCCAATCCGAAACCTCTGAATAAGAAAAGAGCAGCCCATTCGTTGCACCACATCTTTTGGTGGTCTTTTAATTTCATGTTGGTGTTTCATTGTCAACTCTATCCATTATTGTTTATAATTAATGGTTGGATGTTTTTAGTCAAGATTGTATTGATAGTTCCATTTTTTCCCACAATCATCCAAATAATTTCATCATTGTTTACCCTTATATACTTCTCCATCTCTTTTATAATTTTATTCTGTAGTAGATTTAGCAGTTTTTCTATATTACAGATTAAGTTTTCATCAATTAATTGTTTATAAGTCCGACTTATTGTTAATGTAATATTCATGTAAATTATAATTTCTAACTATAAAATTAATTAAACATGTCTATAAATCTTTTCTCTTTGGTTGGGTTTGAGTATATTTACCATGTTTTTTGGTTCAAGTAAGATTATTGTTTCAAAATTATAATTTATTAATAAATTTTGTATTTAATAGGTTTTTAGTTAATTGAGATACTCTTAAATCTTTATTTAGAAACAGAGTCTTGAAAAGTATTAACTTCGTAATATTAATTTAGGTAAAACATTATTATACATATTTTAGCAGTGTAATAATTCCTTATGTACAAATTGGTTCTGAAATAAATATTAAAATTGTGATACTATTTTAGTAGAAAAACTATCATGTTGTTAGCCTTATGATAGATGACAATCGAAAGGTAAAATCTAACACTATCGTTGATTCAAGAAACATAAAAAAAAAAGAAAAATAGAATAAGTTTGGAATTACTTGCAAGATGTTATGATATATATCAATTATAGTGAATGTCTATCAAGATTTATTTGATGTCTATCAGGATTTGATGTATCTGTCTTTTATTGTGAAACTAGGAGCAGATTTCTCATATAAATAGAAGGGTTTCCTTCATTGTAAATCATCCCTCAAGAGAAATAACAATTACTCTCTATTCTCTATTCTTCTTCTCTATTCTTTCTTATTTTATAATACGTTATCAGTCCAAAACTCTATCATCTCAATTTTTATCTGGGTTGTTAAAAAATAGAGAAAAATAGGGTATATCGAGGTCGGGTTTGTTGGTCGAGGTTCAAATTGAAGTTTTTGGGGGCAGACTCTTTTTGTACGAATAACATTGAGCTTGAAAGCTTCAAATTAAGGTCTATTTCTACTCTTTCACTCTTTTTATTTCATTGTTTATTATATTTGGTGTGTTGGATTGAACATCTTGGTTGATTTCTTGATCTTTATTGGTGGTGAATAATTGCTTGGTTTTTGATTCATTGTTGATTTCGTTGCTTATGTACGACGCGGTGAAATGATATATCATTTGAGATTTGAAATCAATAATTTGAGTATAGAATTGGGGGTGGAGATTAAAAGAATTGAATAAGGTGAATGTTAATTATTTTGATTTATTGATTATGTTGTTGAACTCGATAACGTCATGTTTTAGGCCGAAATCGATAGGCAAATTTTAGGTTTCGGGGTAGGCAACTCATAGGATTTTATATCATTGAATTTGTAAATGTCTGTGTTGAATGATTTCTCCACTTTTATTACATTTCATCAAATGTATTCACTCGCCAGGGAATGTCCCGAGGTCACATTGTACTTATTCCCCGGGAATGCCCTGACGTATTATGTACGTAAAGGTGGTTTGTGAAGAAAGTCCGTGGCATCGGGTAAAGTATTGGAGATTAGTCTAGAATTAGTTTAGAATAGGATTTACATTTTCATATTTTTCTATTTTTTGGGACTGTATAACTCGGACTGGACATTATTTTGGTTTTGAACTTTGTTTGATTTGTTTGTTGCGTGTTTTATGTAGGTTATACATTCATAGTGTCAAATTAGCTGATATACTCTACAGAGCGACCATGTCGAACCACGGGACTGAGGGGTACCTAACACCTTCCCCGTGGTCAACAGAATTCCGTAGCCGGAATCTCTATTCGTGAATCAGTTTTAGAGTCAAATCATTTTGAAAAAGGATTTCCAAAGGTGACTTGCCACACCCAATTTATGTCAAGTGGCGAATCTGAGTTTTGAATATAAAAAGTCCTTTCTGAAACAAATCTTCTTTTTGTCACTTAATAATCAAAACCCTTTTGGAACTTAAAATCAATTCTTTTTTGGTTAAAAAAAGGGGTGTGACAGTTATGGTGACTCTGTTGGGGATCTTTCAGAATTCGAGCTTATTTTTTGGAGTTTATCGGCTTAGTTTGACATTATTGGTGTATAAACATTATTTGTGTTATTGTTTTATCACTGTTAAATGTCTACGTGCTATTTGTTTATAGTCTTTCTTTATGTTACCGCTTTATATCTGGCATCATTTGCATAATTTGAGTCAATTCTTTCGCAAGAAGTTTCGTAGTACATGTGTGTACACGACCTCTAGTTGAGTCACCCTTATTTTAGGAGGGAGAGCTGTCGGGTGTATGGAGTGGGTGAAAAGCTCTCGCAGCCACTATCGACTATACACTCCCCCTAACAACCTTGTTAGTGGATCCCAGCATAGATCAGTCTTTAGGCCATGCTTATTTGCATTAAATTGAGACCTAGCGGGACTCGCGTGGCCCTTTGTAGGAGACTCGCCTTTAAAGCATCCCTACATACTAAATGTTGCATATCTGAGGGTAACGTGGTCATTTGACGAACTGATTTTGGGAAAACATGTGTTAGAAGAAAAGTGTGTAGGCAAGAAAATATTGAAAAAAAAAAGGTGAAAAAAAAGAGTTTTGTAAATTTTTGAGTTCTTTAGGGCTTTTATTTTCCAGAATCCAAAAATTCAAAAAGATTTTTTTTATGTTTTGCACTCATTTTCTAAAAAAAAAAAAAAAACATCAAAAACATTTTCCTTTTGTTTCTTTAGTAAGCGTTCACAATTCGAAAACTCCAAAAAAATATATTAATAGGAGCTTTTCATAAAGAAAATTCAAAAAGATAATAGAAGTTTTGTACATTTCATATAACGAAAATATCAAAAAGATTTTTCCGTCGTAGTTATTGGTGTCATTTTTATGTGAAGTATCAAGTTGAAAACTCAAAAAAAAAATTGTTAACGTTTTTCATCGTCTAGCTTTGGTCGTGTCTCTCAAGTTAGGGTTCAGTTTGTTATTTAATCCTTAATTGTCCAATCTGGACGAACTACGTACCCCTGATTCTCCTCTCTCTCGGGAGTGAGATACGTAGGTAGCCTATTGTGGGTTCATGAATCTTATTTCATAAATCCAAAAAAAAATTCTTCACTCTTCATTTAGAGTAGGTATTCCATATACATCTTTATAAGAAAACTACAAAAATATTTTTCTTTAATAGTTTAAAGTTTCATTTTCGTATAAATTTCAAAATTGAAAATTCAAAAAGATTTTTCTTTGGTAATCATAGGTTTCACTTTGTATAAGAATCTGAAAATATTTAAAAAGATTTTCTTCACTATTCATTTAGAGTAGGTGTCATATACATCTCTAAAAGAAAACCACAAAAGATTTTTCTTTAATAGATGAAAGTTTCATTTTCCTATGAAATTCAAAATTGAAAACCCATAAAGATTTTTCTTTGGTAATCATAAGTTTCATTTTGTATAGGAAGATGAAAAATTCAAAAACATTTTCATCAATTCTTTTGACAATTTGTTATTTTCTTTTCCTCTTAAAGTTTCAAGAAAAAAAAAAGAGTTGATCGGTCGTTTTGTGGCAAAACTTCATGAACTACGCACACCTGATTCTCCTCTCTCAGGAGTGAGATACATAGGCGCCCTTCTTGGGTTCGGTTATCTTTTCCAAAGAAAAAAAAAAGTTTTGAGAAAGTATTTAACTCTAACGCATTTGCTATCTTTTATTCAGTTAGTTTAAGGTGGTTGGTTTGTGGCATTTTGGCTGGCCCTCCATATTGCACCAAGTCGAAGAGAAGTTATGGGCAACAAGGATACTGAGGTTGTTGCCACTAATCAGATAGGGAGTTCGTGGAATGATAATTTAGGAGCTAATTAAGAGATTTAGAAATTAATGTGCCAAATGATAGAAATGCATCGAGCTTGGTCTAATAGTTTGCCACCTCCTCTATTTCCCGTCGATAATTTGGAATATCTTTTAGTTTGCCTCCCATGTCATATGCACAATTTCCCATTTTGTTTAACACGCCACAACATGTTTAAGGGTCTACTCCAGGGCAATACTATCCAAACACTTCCAATATTTATTTCCTCACTCCTCAACACAAAACTACCACGTGTTTGGCTTCACCTACTGTTCATGTTTTTATAGCAGCACCCCCACCTGAAGATCCTACTTTTGAGGTTTATCCACCGATTGTGCCTCCCCACTCTGTGAGAGAGCCTGTATTGAATATTTATGCTGATCAACATCATGTTATTGAGCCCACATTTAATTTGACTGATCTTTATGACTACACTCAACCGCCTGAATTTCCTCTTAATACTGAGAAGCCTGTTATGACAGAAGAACAAGAGAAAATGCCCAGAAAATTGAGAAGTTTGGAACTGGCTATGAAAATCTTCCAAGGACTTGGGGGTACAAAAGTGTCTCATATAAAGATCTGTGCATGTTTCCATCTGTCCATCTCCCCCTTGGTTTTAAAATACCAAAGTTTGAGAAGTATAATGGCATGGCGATCTTGTAGCACATTTGAGACGTTATTGAAGCCAACTAAGGGGTGCTGGAGGGAAGTAAGAATTACTCATGACATATTTCGGTGAGAGTCTTTCAGGTCTAGCTTCAGAATGGTTTGTTGACCAAGACATCAAAAAGTGGAATAGTTGGGATGACCTAGCTAATGAATTCATGCAACAATTTTAATACAATATGGAGTTGATTCCTGATGAGAAATCCCTAACTAATATGAATAAAAAGAGTATTGAAAATTTTAGAGAATATGCGATTAGATGGCTTGAACAAGCTGCTAGGGTGAAGCCGCCAATGAAAGAAAGAAAGATAGTGGAGGTGTTTATTCAAGCGCAGGATGAAACATATTATCAACACTTATTACCTGTATTAGGCAAGCCATTTATGGAAGTTCTCAAAATGAGGGAGATGATAGAGGATGGAATTAAGACTGATTGCATTGTGAGTTTTGCAACATTAAAAGCAACTACTCAGTCAATTCAAAAGGGTTCAGGAAATGCTATAGGGAAAAAGAATGAGGAAGATGTAGCTACAATTGTAGTTGGACAACAGGCATGATCAAGAATACCACGTCGTCGTTACCCTCAGGCTCAAACCTAAGTTCATACCCAAGCTCTACAGAATCACTCTCAACATCCATTATACTCTATTCCCCCATCTCCATATCTAATATACAATGCACAACCATATGTTTAATCCGCTTCTTACTCACAATGGCGTGCACCAACTCCTCAAAGTCATCCACAAACATACTAAAGCCCTTCTAGGCCAGATTTTCAGTGCAAGCCAAATAATGAAATGAGGCAAAAGTCGACAGATAGCTTCACACCAATTAGAGAGTCGTATGCCAGTTTATTCCAAAGATTGATACAGTAGGGCATGATCACTCCTCTCCCTGGGTATATTCCAATCCACATTCAAAATATTTTGATCCTAATATATGATATGCTTATCATTCTAATAAGCAAGATCACAGTACAAAAGATTGTCGTATTTTGAAAAGAGAAATAGAGAAAATGATTCAAGAAAAATTGATTGTGGTGCAAAACATTAGCACCTCAACCGTCCCTCAGATTTATTCAACAGCACGTGGTACTGCACGATATGTAGGAAGCAATGAGTTAAGCGTGGGGACCCAGAACTTATTTGTTGAAGGGAATGTGTCTGATCGTGGTTGAAGCTTTAGTCATGTTGATATACAAACCAGTAGCTAAGTTGTCAGGCTAAGCAATTGAGAAGTCACCCCTCTCCCTGCTAGGTAGAGGTCTGTTAGTTTGTTTTGTTTTCTTTTTTGTTTTCCAAATTATTTTAGGGTTGTAGTTCGGGATCTATCTTGTTTTGTCCCTTTGTCATTTATGTTCAAACCCTTTATTTTCTTTATACAGTACGTTTTATGTTGATTCTAGTGATATGGCATGCATGCGAAATTTTTAGCCGGATCTTAAAATCTAATTTAACCATGAAATATTGAATTAGAGGGATAAGGTTAGAAAAGCATCTGAGAAAATAGGTAGAGTGCTGAGACATTTGGGGATAAGTTGAAGCCTTCTTTGAAAATCAAGGTAATTATTTTGAGAATCACACGAATAACTCGATCATCAATCGAAAGGCATATCCTAATTTGGTCAAATAGTGGAAGCGTGATCCCTATATCAAGAGAAACAAGAAGATAATCAGCTCCACAAAAGTATGGATCATTCGATGTGAAAGATGTACAACAAATATGGATTTGCATATTTGACAAATATAAAAGAAGAAGTGGCACACATGCTCAGTTAAAGTTAGCGTTGTTAAAGTGTCACAAATGATCTTCATTTTTCATTTCATATTGCATGATATGTACTTGCATTTTCAAGGATTGATATGATGAAGGCATTTCATTCTGCTATCCAAACAGTGTGTCATCCTTTGTTTACCCCATTTGAGCCTTAGTTTTATTTTCTTTCATGCACCTCATTTAGAATCAAGATAGAGTCAGGAAAGTTCAAAAGAAAAGTATCGATCAAAAGAATAGAGTCAGAAAAGTTTTAAAAAAGAAAAGAGAAAAAATGTGTCCAAAGAGAAAGAAAAAAGAAAGAGCGTCAAAAAATTGAGTCAGAAAAAAATCCCAAAGAGAAAAAGAGTCAATAAAAGAAAAAGAAATCAAATTCAAGCAAAAGAACGAGTTGTTGGAACTATGTGTGACCTGATTCTTCTCTCTCAAGAGTGAGATACGTAGGTTTCCCTACTCTGGGCTCGGTCCAATCAAATAAACAACTAAGAATTACCCAGTCAAAACAAATTGGGGCATGAGTTAATCCTCATTATTTGAGTCGATTTCAAAAGTTGTAAGTCCTACCCCACTTAAAGTGTCGTTTAGGCCTCATGACATCTTTTCTTTCTAACCTTATCCAAAAGCCAAGTTACAACCAAAGAAAGACCTTCAGATCAATATTTGAGAATGTTAAGGCTAAGCATACATTGGATATGATGACGCATTTTGAAAACTACTTGTCTTCCTCAGCATAAGGAATTAGGAGAGAAATAAAAATGAGAGTCTTATTGGTGAAAACCCTCACGGGCACCGTAAGATAATGGTAAGTTAAGAGAGAAAAAATGAGAGAATCTTCTCGGTGAAAACCCTCACGGGCACCATAAGATGATGGTAAGTTGAGAGAAGTGAAAATAAGAGAGTCTCATTTGTGAAAAACCCTTACGGACACCATAAGGCAATGGTAAGCTGAGAAAAAAAAATGAGAGAGGCTTGTTGGCGAAAATCCTTTAAGGCGCCACTAGCCGAATGAGGTCTTAAATGCAATTGACCTAAGGAAGCAACTCGGTTTCACGGCCATTAACTCAACAACAATCGGTAGAAATTTTGGATGAAAAGATCAGACAGCTTACTCCAAAATGCATAGCATAATCATTAGAGTTGACTGTTATTTTCAGATAAATTTTTCGTTTCTTTGTTTCAAATGGGGACATTCATTATCTTTTATTTCTTCTCTTTATTTTTATTTTATTTTATTGAGTCAGTTAACCAAGTAAAAAAATTATTGTCATTTTTTCTCGTCTTTGAGTCAAGTCCATGTCAAAATAAGTGAGAAAACAATCCAAAACTGGCTACCAACTTCTTCAATTGTACAAAACAAGACAAAAAAGCCAACGCATAAAAGAGACATGATTGTGAGCCAAAATAAGACATGCAGAAAGTTTCATCAACAAACAAATCTGGGAACTCATGGAAATACCAAGGTTTAAAGAGTTTATCTGAGGAACATGGCAAAGCAGAGATGCTGTGTTTTATTTTAGAGTCGCTCTTAATAATCTGAGTTTGGTTCAATGATGCAGCAAGTCAATGGCATATGTTAATGGTTGGAAGCAAGATTGAATGTGAATAGCGTAAGAGCAATTGCCTCGAAAGCCAAAGCCACTAACCAGCCACCATGTTTTAAACTCACAAGTTTTCTTTGATGAAACAGATGTTACCTTCAAATCAAGAACTTCCAAGCCTAAACATCGAAGGTCGTAATTTTTCACATCTATAAATGCAAGGGGGAAATATTGCTGCACAGATTTGGTGATCAAAACCATGGTAAAACTCATAATCTAATATCTCAAGGAGACACACTTCCTTGTCCAGGAAATTCAAGTTCATTTATTAGGTGATGCACTTTCTAAATTGAACTTTCACTCCGAGAAGTCACACTTTCTAGTTGAGTCCTTCCACTTAACCCTTAGGAGACACACTTCCTTGTTAGGGTAGTTCAAGTTTTGGCATGCTAGGTGACATACTTTCTAACTTAAGTCTTTACTCCAAGAAGATGTACTTTCTGGTCGAGTCCTTCCATGCAACCCCTAGGAGATGCACCACCTCCTTATCTGAGTAATTCAGGTTTTATTTATTAGGTGATGCACATCCTAAATTGAACCTTCACTCCTATAAGTTGCACTTTCTATTTGAGTCCTTTTACTTAACCCTTAGGATACACACTTCCTTGGTGGATATTCAAGTTTCGCTTGTCAGGTAGTTCACTTCCTAACTTAAGTCCTTACTCCTAGAAAATGTACTTTCTAGTTGAGTAGTTAACCCCTAAGAGACACATTTTCTTGTGTGATTTAAGTAGCATTTGCAAGAAAACGCATTTCTTTGTTTAGGTAATTCAAGCGACATTTGCAAAGAGATGCATTTCCTTGTCGAATAATTTAAGTGGCATTTGCAAGGAGATGCATTTCATTGTCTGGGTAATTCAAGTGACATTTGTAAGGAGACGTATTTCCTTGTCTGTGTAATTTAAGTGACATTTGTAAGGAGACTCATTTCCTTGTCTATTAATTCCAGTGGTATTTATAAGGGACGCATTTCCATGTTTGGGTAATTCAAGAGACATTTGTAAGGAGACGCATTTCCTTGTTTGTGTAATTCAAGCAACATTTGTAAGGAGACGCACTTTCTTGTTTGGGTAATTAAAGCGGCATTGGTAAGGAGACGCACTTCCTTGTTTTGGTAATTCAAGTGGCATTGGTAAGGAGACACACTTCCTTGATTGGGTAATTCGAATTTTACTTGTTACGTGATGCACTTCCTAACTTAATAAGATTTGATTCCTAGAAGATGTACGTCCTAGTTGAGTCAGTCCGCTTGATTCCTAGAAGATTTACTTCCTAGTTGAGTTAGTCCCCTTGATTCCTAGAAGATGTACTTCCTGGTCGAGTCATTCCCCTTGATTCCTAGAAGATGTACTTCCTGGTCGAGTCAGTCCCCTTGATTCTTAGAAGATGTACTTTTTAGTCGAATCATTGCACTTAACCCTTAGGAGATGCACTTCCTTGTCAGTTTTTATTTGTCAGGTGGCACACTTCTTAATTTGAACCTTTATCTCTAGAAGACGCACTTTCTAGTAGAAATTCCTCACTTTAATTCTTAGGAGACACACTTCCAAGTCTTGGTCATTTAATTTTAGTCTCAAGAGATGCATTTCTTGATCAAAATCTTAATTCATCATTGCAACATGCAAGTAGTTATGACTGGATTTGACATTCATAAAAGTCCTCTAATGATAAACTGGGGAAAAAATTTAATTTCTATTTTTGGAACTTTACTTTTCTGGCAAATGGAATCTCTCTTTATAATAATCTTTGTTTGAAATAATTTTCTTTCTAGTTTTGATGTGATTTCAAGAGCCCGCCTGAAGAACAGGGTGAAGAAATTGAAAACCAAGAAACCAGTAGAAGAAATTGCAAGTCAAGAGCCCACCTGGAGAACAGGGTGAAGAAATTGCAAGTCAGGAGCCCACCTAGAGAACAGGGTGAAGAAATTGCAAGTCAGGAGCCCGCCTAAAGAATAAGGTGATGAAATAGTAAGTCAAGAGTCAAGAAAATCTCCATATATAGGACTTTTGTAATTTTATCTATCTTTTTAACTTGTAATTTTCATTTTTGATGTAATGACAGATCCATGAATCGGAACCTCAACAAGACCTCACTCGTATGTCCAACTTGGTATAGTCCCTCTCCTTCCAACCCTTTGAGATACTTGTGACTTGATTCTCTCATGACTTGTGTAGGTAGGATGTCCAAAGTCAAGACCCGGTTGCCCTTCTTCCTACTATTTCTTTCTTTGAATAATGGTCGGGTCAAAATTTGGTTTCGTTGTCTACTTTTTTGTCTAAAAACACTTTGTGTTTACACCCAAAAAGGAGCATGATGTAGAAACCTAATTTTGTCCCTCCCGAAGTTCAATTTTATTCATTTTTAGCTCACCTTACCACGTACCCTCACTCATTCTACACTTTCCCCACAAGGAAACAAATAATAACCAACTCTAAACTAATTTTATTCGTAAATTCCCACATAATCCCAATTTGAATAAACTAAAAACCCCTCCCTATCAAATTTTGGCACATCACCCCCCCCCCCCACACACACACCCCACCTTCCTAATCCGCATACCTCCTAAACTACCCCCTTTTCACATTTTACATACGCACACCACAACAATATATAGAGGGAATTTTCCATTCAATGGGGGGAGGAGAAGGTATATACTCCTATTTTTTCTTCATTCACAAAAAACTCACCTCAATTCCACTCACATATTACACACATATACGCACAACCATATACACACAATACTCATTCTCACGTTGTACACACTTACACACCATGAAATACACAAATAGTGAGAACGCACACACATCACAAATGGAGTAGAGAGAGAATGAAAAACAGAGGAGAATTGATTGAGAAAGACAGAGAGTAATTGGAAAACTGAGAGGAGAGAGGAAACAGATATTGAATCATACTATTTTGGCGAGAATTCATGGGAAAATGTTGAAAACTCGGTTGATTCTCCCATTTCCATCGCTACTAGAGCTCGCCGGAGCTCCAAGGAGATCCAGTGGAAGTTGTCGAAAAACAAACGTAGCAGTAGCGGGGTGTGCGAATTCGGGTACAGGTATTTTGTTATTTTCTTGATTTTGATCTGGGTTGTCGAAAAACAGAGAAAAAGAGTATATCGAGGTCGGGTTTGTTGGTCGAGGTTCAAATTGAAGTTTTTGGGGGCAGACTCTTTTTATTCGAATAACATTGAGCTTGAAAGCTTCAAATTAAGGTCTATTTCTACTCTTTCACTCTTTTTATTTCATTGTTTATTATATTTGATGTGTTGGATTGAACATCTTGGTTGATTTCTTGATCTTTATTGGTGGTGAATAATTGCTTGGTTTTTGATTCATTGTTGATTTCGTTGCTTATGTACAACGCGGTGAAATGATATACATTTGAGATTTGAAATCGGTAATTTATGTATAGAATTGGGGGTGGAGATTAAAAGAATTGAATAAGGTGAATGTTAATTATTTTGATTTATTGATTATGTTGTTGAACTCGATAACGTCATGTTTTAGGCCGAAATCGATAGGCAAATTTTAGGTTTCGGGGTAGGAAACTCGTAGGATTCTATATCATTGAATGTGTGAATGTCTGTGTTGAATGATTTCTCCATTTATATTACATTTCATCAAAAGTATTCATTTGACAGGGAATGCCCCGAGGTCACATTGTACTTATTCACCTGGGAATGTCCGACGTATTATGTACGCAAAGGAGGTTTGTGAAGAAGGCCCGAGACATTGGATAAAACATTAGATCTTAGTCTAGGATTAGTTTAGAATAGGATTTACATTTTCGTATTTTCCTATTTTTTAGGACTGTATAACTCGGACTAGACATTATTTTGATTTTGAACTTTGTTTGATTTGTTTGTTGTTTGTTTTATGTGTTTTATATGGTTTATACATTCATAGTGTCAAATTAGCCGATATACTCTACAGAGCGACCATGGTCAAACCATGGGACCGATGGGTGCCTAACACCTTGTCCTCTATCAACAGAATTCCTTAGCCAAAATCTCTGTTCGTGGATCAGTTTTAGAGTTAAATCATTTTGAAAAAGAATTTCCAAAGATGGCTTGGCACACCCGATTTATGTCAAGTGGCGACTCGAAGTTTTGAATATAAAAAGTCCTTTTCGAAACAAATCTTCTTTTGTCACTTAATAATCAAAACCCTTTTGGAGCTTAAAATCAATTCTTTTTTTGGTTAAAAAGGGAGTGTGACAATGTAATCAATGATTTTGTAAGGATTTGACTTTAAATACAAGGAAAAATTTTAAATATAGGGAAAATAATAATTTTAACACAAATATAATTTAAATTAATGTGTCTCTTAGCCTCTGTCATCAAGGAAAAGAGTACTGCATGACAAACACAGAAGTGAGGATTCATCAACCACTTGAAGCTTATGATGGTAATATAATATATATATATATATATATATATATATATATATATATATATATATATATATATATATATATATATATATTACACTAAAATATATGTTTGTGTTTATATTACTATCTTAAAGTGGGAAAAATATTTGAAAAGTTGTTTAAATTCTTACACTTCATTAAAAATCTTTGCAATGGATAAAATTATTTAATTTTGAATTATCAAACGTTATACGTGTGATTAATCTAGTATATATATATATATATATATATATATATATATATATGTGTGTGTGTGTGTGTTTGTGTTTAGTGTTTACTATGAAATTGAGGATTCTGTAGTTTACTTTTTTCGGGTATTGTTCACACTTTATATACTAGTTGGATAATAGGCACAATACTGATGCTTAAAAATTCTAAGTTATATATAATTCTATCATTTAATTAAAACTTTCATTTGTTATTTAGGTAGGCATATATTGTTATATTTAGATTGATGAAATTTGTATAACAATATTTTTAAGTTGTTCAAACTTTTGTGAAATTGATAGTCAATTATATTTTTTAAATAATTTAAGTTTTTTAATTATTGTGATTTATAATATTTTTACTTCTATTCTACTAATTAGAAGTGACATAATAAAATTATTATAAAAAATACTTGTGAAATTTTTTTAAAGTGATCTCATATAAGATGTCAAGTTAATTTAAAACATCAAGAATTAATTTATCATTTTATATCTATTTTACTTTTTTATTAAATATTATTAATTTTGTAATACTTAAATATCTTATAATAATTAATTATGCGTGTATAATAAAATCATGGTTAAAGTAGCTGAAGTAGTCATGCCATAAATGTCTATTTTAATTTTTTATTAAATATTATTATTTAATACGTAAATAACTTATAATAATTAATTAGGGGTAATATAGTAAAATTACGATTGAAGCAGGTGAAGCATGTCGACCATGAGCAGCCTACTTCAGCTGCTTCTTTGCCACTTATTTTATCCTAACAAATACTTGTGAAATTTTTTTTAAGTGATCTCATATTAGACGTCAAGTTAATTTAAAACATGGTCGACATGCTTGCTTCAGCTGAATTAGGGGTAATATAGTAATATCACAGTTGAAGCAGCTGAAGCAAGCATGTCGACCATGAGCAGCCTATTTCAGTTGCTTCTTTGTCACTTATTATATAGGATAATTAATTATGGGTGATGTAATAAAATCACGGTTAAAGTAGCTGAATTAGTCATGTCATAAATGTCTATTTCAATTTTTTTATTAAATATTATTATTTAATATGTAAATAACTTATAATAATTAATTAGGAATAATATAGTAAAATCATGGTTGAAGCAGGTGAAGCAGACTTGTCGACCATGAGCAGCCTGCTTCAGCTGCTTCTTTGCCACTTATTTTATCCTAAAAAATACTTGTGAATTTTTTTTTAAGTAATCCCATATCAGAAGTCAAGTTAATTTAAAACATCAATAATTAATTTAGCATTTTATGTCTATTTTACCTTTTATTTATTAAATATTATTAATTTTCTAATACTTAAATGACTTATAATTATTAATTGTGGGTGATATAATAAAATCATGACTAAAGCAATTGAAGCAGTCATGTTATAAATGTCTATTTTAATTTTTTTATTAAATATTTTTATTTTTTTAATACGTAAATGACTTATAATAATTAATTAGGGATAATATAGTAAAATCACGATTGAAGCAATTGAAGCAGGCTGCTAAAGCCGGCATGTCGACCATGAGCAGCCTGCTTCAGCCGCTTCTTTCCCACTTATTATATAGGACAATATATATATATATATATATATATATATATATATATATATATATATATATATATATATATATACATATGAGTGTGTGTGTGTGTGTGTGTTTACTATGAAATTGAGAATTATGTAGTTTACTTTTTTCGATATATATATATATACACTACTAGAAATTACCCCTATGGTGACGGTTGCAAAATTGTTGCAATAGATAAAAAACCGTTGCCATAGCTCTACCAACGGTTCAGCAAGCGTCCCATAGGTGGGCGTTGCGATAGATCTATGGCAACAGTTTATGCGATGGTTGTTTGAATCGTCTCCATAGCTTGACCTATGGCGACGGTTTCAGACAAACGTCGCCATAAGCCTGACCTATGGCGACGGTTATTTTCTAACTTATTGAGACGCCTATTTTCATCTATTGCAATGGTTACTAACCATTGCAATAGAAGCTATTGCAACGGCTACTAATCGTTCCAATAGCATCTATTGCAACGCTTTTGTTATTCTGTTGCAACGCTTTTTAAGTACCTATTACAACTATTTCATTACTTATTGGAACGCCTATTTTCATCTATTTACTAACCGTTGCAATAGATTCTGCAACGACATTAAACCATTGCAATAGTATCTATTGCGACGCTTTTGTTATTCTGTTGCAACGTTTTTTGACTACCTATTGCAATGGCTTATTGATCTATTGCAAAAATGATTGCCACATATGATTAAATTGAAATGATTTATATAAATAGTCGTATTAATGTAAATTTTTATTTACATACATAATAAATTATAACACAATATATACACATCACAAAACAAAATCATTCATTAATAATCTCATTATTCAAAATATGCAACAAGCTAGTAATTTAAACCCAAAAGTAAATGTAATCAAGTCCAAATGATTAGTTAAGTTTTTACATACTAGCAAGTTCAAGTCGCGATAAGGTTCAAGAAATTCAACGCAAAACTATTTATATTAGAGCATTTATCCACAACCCAAAAATCTTCTCAAGTAAGGTTAATGTCTTCATCATTTTCTTCATCTCTTTCTTCATTTTGGAAACCTATAAAAAGAGAACAAATAATATAAATTCGCACTTAAATGACAACATAAAAAGGACTATTCCACAACAAAATAAGTATATAAACCACATATAAGTTAGCTAGTGAAGAGGCAAATCAACCAATCATGGTTAGAAAGAAATACAAACATCTAAATGTGAGATGATAAAACTTAAAGAACAATTGAAATTGAGCTAATGCCTTTTTGGTTTGGGTGAAAGGAAGATAAAAAGGTCAAGGTGATGTATCGGTAAGGATGGGAGAGGAATATCTAGTAGTCAACACCTCAGTCCCAAAATAATTGGAGATAGCTAGCAATGTATCCTTTGTATTCATTCCTATATTATAATTTGTCTCTACACAACTGCAAAAACTCAACTTTTCATGTTTCAAGTTTCAACTTCAAAAATTTATGGTCAAATGGGCGCTGATTTTCTGTTTTATCACTCAACCAAAGCTCCAATTATTCTAAGCACAATGGTCACCCTTTCTTCCAAGTAATCTTTCAAAATGAAGAAACAAAAAAGGTGACATGCTCACTCTAACCTCAAAGTTGAAGGGTAACAGACTTCAACCAAGTTATACTCACGTTCATATTAATAAATAAGAGAAAACTGCATCTTCACATTTATATAGGTCTAACATATGTGATCCAGTTAGCATCAGTTCAAAAGAGAAACACATTCCAAGTTTAGCACAAGAGTGTTCAGACAGTTCAAGATGAAAAAACTTGATTATTCTCTAGTCTAACAATTAGATGTCCTATAAAGTTGATGCAACAGCACTTCCAAAATCACATAATACTCTCTCCGTCCCAAATTATGTGTCATCGTTTCCTTTTTATTCCGTTCCAAAGTAAGTGTCGCCTTTCCTTATTTGGCAACTTTTTAAAGGCACAATTATCCTTATTGGTCCCACTTAATTAAAAAAAGAGATATTGGTAAATTTTTTGATAAAGGATGATTTGGTAAATTTTACCAAGTCTTCCCTTATTTCTTAAACTCCGTGCACGGTCAAATGGCGACACATAAAATAGGACGGAGGGAGTACTATTTTTGAGTTTCATTTGTCATAGCCCATACGTACCAGCATATTTACTTATTTAACATGTTTAACAGAAAAACCTTACACAAACCTTTCTTCTATCAAATCAAATCAAAATCAGATTTGTTTAGTGATTATTAGAGAACTCAATATACAACTGAAAGTTGAAGATGACCTGAAATAGTTACCTCCAGAGTTTCAAATGACTTTTTGAGGTAGTCAACTTCATAATCAAAATTTGATATGTACAACATAGCATCTACCCTTTTGAATGCAAAAGGTATATCAAGCATCACTTGGAGAAACTTCTTAGCTGGCCCAAGCTTAAAGGGGGGATCATCTTTATATTCTTTCAGGACATAATACCAAACTGATAATATCAGGCAACAATACCAAACTTTCACCAGCTAATCAGCAGCAGGTACACAAAAAAAGCAAGAGAAGTTCTACCAACAGATTGTTACTACCAACAAATCAAGAAATGGAAACTGACCTTACCATTTCTATCCAACCAATTTCTTTGGATCGATGATATTACTATTAGGAGAAAGCACAGCACAACCATGAAGTACATTGAAATTGTAGAAAATTATGTGGATTTATATGTCAGTTATTGATAATCAGTTCGAAAAGATACCTCTTCTTTCTTTTCGAATCATATTTTTCTATATAAGTTTCAGTTATTTCTTATGTTGCACAAACATTTTCAAAAACATGCATCATCACTCCCACAAAATTTTTATCTGCATTTTATGGAATTTGCTTTTCTCACATGGTTAGCACTATGTGCAGTTGTGATGTTTTCATTAAGAAGCGTCAACAAGGGTCTATTCAGTTGATTCCTCTCAACCGAATCCAACAGCTGCTCAAGAAAATGGAACAAGATCCAAATTCAGAAACAATATGAAGAAAATCTACAAACCACACACACACATACACAAAAAGCAGAATTTAAAACTATCGCGTACAGTTGCCTTGACATCCTTTGAAGTAAAAATCTTGATTAAGTTCTTCCTTGTTGCTACGAGATCTGCTTGCAATTTATCATAGGCTTCTGCAGGGAAAGATACAATAGTATGGCAAAATATCAGAAGTACTCTACAAGATAACTTCTTATTGTGACTTCATCCTCAACTGTATTTGGGACGTGGGACATGTATACCTATCTTACACATATGCTTGAATGGTTGAACCCAGGCCCTCCTCCTTACCCCATGTTAATCAAGTGATAATGTCCATGATTTCAGTGTGAGGCAGGATACACACCGGATTTGGTCAATTCACCTAGATATGTTAACTACAACTGTAGCGGAGTCTACTGCCAGGAAGCATAGGTTGCCTAAATTCACTTATACAGAATCCAACTTCTAGATCTTCTCATATACCCATACTCATTTCCATGTAAAATAGTTTGACTCCGGAAAACTTTAGCAAAAGTGCAAATTAGACAGTCAATTTATCAGACCTGTTGCTTCCTGCAGGGCCATTTGCAATGTTTCCAGTTCAATTAATCTGTCTTCCATGATTTGCAAAAATATTATGGTCAGTATCATTTCACTCACATATCGACTCTCACTAAATCGAGTAAATTATCAGTAAACACCTGAGTTTTGTTTACAGAAAAGCACAACTTTCCAAGTTTGACTTGAAGACGGTCAAAAAATTCTTTGTTCAATCTGCAAACTAAGATATGTTAGAAATTTTTGAGTAAAGATGGTAAAACTATAGAAGGGAGAGACGAGAAATCCATGCAATTTGATGTTATAAAGGTCTTGTCCCATCTTCTCTACAAAATGTTGGCAAAGTTTAAGTAGGTCAAGTACCAATACCTCCCAAATCTTGATAACATAAAGGTAAAGAAAATGGATGATGATAAAGAAATACTCCTCCTGTATCTTAAGAGGGATCAATTTGATCTTTATACTAAGTCTATAATTTATAGCTTTCTTTTTCTGCATAAGTTTACAGAAGACAGACTCGAAACACACGTGCATTTTCATGATCATAGAATGATCAAAAGCAAAAGGCCACAACTTTGAATACTCTACTGTCAAATAACCTAACAGATTTGAACCAGAACCAATGCAACAAAGACTCAAGCATATTATATCAGTTTCCAGTTTTGGCACAAGCAGTAAAATGCTAGCACCTGCATTGTGACATTGGAGAGTGGATAACTCACCCTGGTCTTAGTCTTGCAACCTCAAACTCAATCTCCTGCGCTTCAGTGTCAAGAAAAAACTCTACGAGCCCTTCCACTGTATCTGGAATCACTTGTCACTATGATCAGCACGAAATGAGCGGATTAGACAAAGATATACATTAATATTTGCATCCTTAAGTCATAACAAAACGAAAAGAGATTCAAAGATGTCTTATTGACTACTCCACAAATTGTTGCAAACCTAATTTATAGTAATAAATAAAATGTTCCCTCTGTTGCAGGTTAATATGAAGTGGTGTCATCAACTTCAACATGTTTTCAAGTAGTACGTCTTGTAATCAACTCTCTATCAACATAACATTTCCACGTACTTGGCATAAGAAAAAGAATGATTCCAAGCACATTAAGTGAGGTGTTGCTAAACTAATATAAATAGAAACAGGTTTGGATTGTTATTATCTGCAGTATCGTATTGTGTTATTGATTTAAATACGATTCGATTTGGTATGATTGTATCTTATTTTGTTTCTCATTTTGTCCTTAATAGTTAATAACCTATTTTATTCTTTACCTTACCTTTTTATTTTAGCTCTACTTTCGTTGTATGTTTATCCTTAAAATTATTGATATATGAGCTATGACATCATGTAAAGACGAAAAAATGATATAATTATTCAAATGTTATATTCATTAAAATAATACGACAATATACAATACAAATATACAATACACTATGAGACATCAACAATCTGAAGAACAAACAACTTCAATGCCAATAGCCAAATTTCTCAACAAACTGTTGTCATTTTTCTCTTATCATTGTACCCCAATAAAAAACAAAAAACAAAAAAAAGAACAGAACAAAAATGAAGCATTTTCCTCAATATTACAATCACTGGTATTCACAAACACCTGTTCTTTCTACTCGCTTACATATATAAAATTTGTCCATGTTGTAGATTGATGAGAATGTGGAAAGAGAAATAATAAATCACAGATCACTTAGGAATCCAAAGTAATGACAGAGTAAACTTGCTACAGAAGACAGAAAAAGGCACTGTATGTGTCATCCATTGTATCTAAGACATAAACTTGTATCTAAGACAAACTCATTTTCCAGTCAGTCAGCTAAAAACACACCTGATCAGTCATCTATCAATCATTTAGCTATATATCTAAATACACCTGATCTATGAATACCAGCAGGTTTAGATTCTGCCAACAGTCTGATTTCTCTCGACATTTGTAGAAAAAGCATCCTAATCAATCAACATAGAACTTGGTTCGAAAAATAAAAAGAATGTTCATCAGAGTCTACACTACAGAAGCTTTTAAATGTGGAATGTAGATTGATTGCTTTGAAGACAGGAAAAGAACAATATCACATTCATATTTTACAAGCTGATTTAGCTTAAGTATCATGGAAGCACTCAAAACAGGAGATTAAATGAAAATAAGAGTTGAGATTTCCATTGTACAAGACAATCAACTAAATAGTTGAGATTTTATGTTTTACTTTACCTATAAATAGTAGTTATGACTCTATCTGGAAGAAGAGAGGTAAATGAAAAGATCATAAAAGTCACAGAGAGAAAATTTAGACAGCCAAGTGACTCCTTACATGGTGCATACAGTGGAAAGATCCATCACATAACAGGACTTACAAATCAGAAGCAAGAGCATCACCTCTAGGACTATCAATTCGAAGAACAACACCTTTATACCTTTTCAACTCTGTACAGCATAGACACACACATGAAAAACAAATTAAAGAAGAAAAACTGACAACCAGAAGGGAAAAACCTAAATAATCACCTAGACCACCTAAACCTGTCAAAAGCATTTTCCTCCATTTATTTTTAAATCAACAGATAAAAGCATCCAAATCTGTTGTAATTTGAGAGTTTACCAATGCTTAGGCCCTCTCTTTTTGAAAAGTAGAAGGAAGGGATGAGATAAACATGGAAAACTTGCACTCTAATTTCTCCAAGTAAACAAAACATGCACGAGTCTTATTGAACTACTCATTGACTCCCACGAATTACCTGAAAAATTTAATAGTGTTCTTCTTCAAATGTAACTTCGGTAGCTAATAGACACTCCATGCATTAGACGACAAAAATAAAGCTGCAACTACCAACAAACAAGCTGGCCTTTTCATCTCTAAGGTTTACTATTAAAGTCTGAAAAAGAAAACATCAAATATGAAGTGTAGCACTCTGCTTACTCAAATAAATCTCTAGCAGCATAACAGTGGCATAGTCCTCACAAGAGTCTTCCTCCTTCATACTTAGCCAAAGCTTTTCAACAATACAAGTCTTTCCATAATAAGTTGCAAAAGATAGCAAAGAGAACTAAGCAAATAACAAAGTAGCCAGAACTGCACAGCACAGATAATGCCTTGTGTCTGAGAAGTGTCTTTCTGAGACAAAAACTTGGTATTCACAATTTATGGCTAATTAGGATTTGTAATAACAACAGTTCTCATATATTTTGACCACTTGATGACTTGTTCAGGAATTGTGCACACATAAGGAGTTCTATCCCTCAACTAACTTAAATAGAATGAGGTATTAAGCTCCACAAAAGGTAGTACAAAGAAAATCTTCACTAAGTGAACCAGATTCAGTGTTTGGCACTGGCGGTACAGCCCTAAACAAACAGAAGCAAAGTGGGGTATTAAGCTCAGTGAAAAGGTGGTAGAGTGGAAATTCTTCGTTAAACAGACTAAATTCAGGCTTCAGTGTTTCTTACGCTTTGAAAAACTACGAATATGAAGTAACTTTTATTGACTTAACGAACACATATGCATACCCATCTGACAGAAAATTACATGAGCTCCTTTTGTTTAATAAGGACCCATCTGCTAGAAAATTATCATATGTTTTCTATTATTGAACCAAAGTTCATCAAGAACAACAGAAACATTCCTGGTATCAATGAAATCAACCTTGCATATAACTCTCAAATACTGATCAACCAATAGGCTATGAATATTCACTAGTTTACAGCATAGCCCAAAATCAGCTTGGCTCTCGTTGCTATTATAGATATCAAAAATGAATTACCCATCTAAGTATTTTCTAAGTAACAGGTTAAAGATCATTCTTTCCACAGACATCATTTCCCATCATCATTTCTCATTAATCTGAAAACCCACATAAACAAGAATAACAATCTAAACATAGAAACTACATTATAGACAAATTAAATCAACAATTAAGACTACAACAATTAAAACTCTAATCAGTAACGCTCATCTTCCTCAACTTTTGGTTGTCAATATAATGCATTAAGACATCTTCTCCAACATAACATAACGACCGTAATCAGCAGAATTACAAAGACAAATCAAAAATTTCACGCAATCAAATGAACCCAAGAAAAAACCAAAATCCCAAAAAATTAGGTCAAAGTCATAGAATAATAGACTAACCTTAAAATTCCCAAATTGAAGCAATTGAAGTGCAAATTCGGTCTGACTTTCCAACACAAATCAATTTTTGAAATGGCACCAGTAAATCGCACAGAGCTCACCACTGGCAGCTCACAACCAGATCATCTCCACAAGATTGAATCGTTTGTAGCAATTGTAGTGATTGTCGTTAGCAATTTTAGCGAAGAGTACACCGACAGCCCTAATCATCATTGTAGCGATTCTATCAGCTAATGGAAGAGTACGCCGGCAGCCCTAATCATCGATTGTAGTGATTCTATCAGCTAATCGAAGAGTACACCGGCAGCCCTAATCATCGATTATAGCTATGAGAAGCTGTAGGTTTAAGCTAAGAGAGAAATAAGCGATTCTACAATGAAGGTTTAAGTTGTAGGTTTATTAAAATGTTTTTCTTTTTTTTTTGCGGACTGAATAAAAAGTTTTTGTGAAAATGAAGAAAATAAAATAAGCGTAGCTATAGCTTATTTTATTTAGCTATTGCAATGATCATGGTTAAAAGCAACGGTTATAATGTTAAATTATAGTTAATATAATAATAATTTTTTACAACGCTTGAAATCATTGTAATATACCATCTATTACAATGCTTTGTTGACCGTCGGCAAAAAGTTCGTTGTAATAGGGGTAATTTCTAGTAGTGATATATAGAGAGAGAAATTGAGGTTTAGGTCTATAATTTTTAGTGTAAGAATTTCTAAAGTGGGTATTGTTAGATTTGCATTCTTATGAAAAATATATATTTGAACAGATTTTGATCATTTAGAAACTTTACAAAATAATAAATTTGTAAATTAACGCTTGAGCTTTGATTTGAGGCAAACTGAGACTTTCTTACACTATTTTTCAAAGTGCTTATGTGTTAGATATGTGTAATAAAAGTAACGAGAAATGAGGGGTTCCGTATAGGTAAAAGTGACGAACATCTATGCGGGTACCGGAGCTATTTGAGGGGTTAAAATAAGTCATTTGTTTGTTTTAAATTATTTTTTCTATTTGCTAGTACATTGAGTTGATTCACTATTGTAAATGAATTGTTGAAAGTGCTAGCTAATAAGAATACTTTCACTTGATAAGTTGAGTTGATTTTAAAATTGATATATGATCTAACTTAAGAGATGAAATATTTTTCTTAATTTTATTGTTGATTTGGGATCGGAGTTGCACGCCTATACACATATATTGCATTTCATATGGGATTAGAGTGCATGCTTGCACGTGATTATTTATTATTGGAGTTGGAGTGCACACTTGCACATTATTATCTATTATTAGAGTCGGAGTACACACCTGCACAATATATGTTTATTGGGATCGGAGTGCATGCTTGTGCAGTACATGAACATTGTGAGTCCCCTATGGATCCAGACCTTGAATCCATTACTCGGTAGGTGTGTACATATCATATGAATTGCATTTATTTTTTATTCAGATTGAATAAGGTATATCTGCTAATTTTGTACCAATTATTGGGTACTTGAATATATGTTACTTAATTTCATTATATTGAGGATTTCTTGAACTGCGACAGATGATATTCTTATGTCTGTTAGACTTGATTATTCTGTTGGATTAGGCTGGTTCTCTTGATTTAAGGTTGTATATTTGTTTTAAAGGGTTGACATGGTGTTACTCATCACTATTTTGAATTAGTATCGGTCAACGATGCTTGTTGAGTACACGTGACTCCGTACTCATTCGTGGATTTTCTTTACCTTACGTGCAGGTACAAATTCGACGACCTCTGGGCATTGTTCTTGTGGTTTCTTTTGTCTTAGCATCTTTGAAGATTCGAGGTAGCTGCAATTGATTTCAGAGACTACTGAAATCTCCTCTACTATTATCTTTATGCATTTTTCACATTTTGAGATATCAGACTTTTCTTTTATTTATGTATGTAAAGGTTTGTATTAGTGACTACCAGATCTAAAATTATTCATATTTTGATTATATTAGTCTATTGATCTGCTTTGGAGAATATTCAGATTTTATATTGTTCGTATTTCCTTTTGGTTCTATACTTTTGAGTTATTGTGTTTGGGTTGGGGTTTTAGGCTTACCTGTTGTGGTGGGAGTGACAGGTGTCATCGCGATTTCGATTTTTGAATCGTGAAACTCCCATGGTTATTTTCCACAACACATAGCGTAATTTATTTATTTATTAACTATCCATCCCAGTCTAAAAAAAGTTAAGTCTTAACCTACCTCGAAATGATGAAATTTGAGTCTAAAGCTTTCAATACAGAGTCCCTCCCTTTTGAACGGCCTTAGAATGGGTTAAAACATACAAATATATCATAAACACGTTAAAAGGAAGCTAACGATACCCATATTGATCATACTTAAGATGGGTCCAAAATAAATTCAAAAAAATGAGTTCAAAAATAAAAAGAAAAAAATTAAAATTTTATTTTAGACGTGTTCCCTAAGATTATAAGAGTCTACAGTTAAAAACTCATGCGAAAATGAGTTAAAAATAAAGTTCAAATCAAAGAAAAATATTATTGTATTTTTAAGCTTTATTGAAAAAACTTCAAAAATTCACTTCAAAATCAAGATTAAAAGGTGCTTCCGAAGGTATAACAATAGGAAACAATGAAAACGGAAGTTTGAAGCATACCCAAGCTCAAATTATGAAGAAAATCCTCAAAATTGTACTATCTTGATGCTTCAAATCTTGAAATGAATGAATGAAATAAAATTAAAAAATTTGGATATATACCAACAAGTGCCACTTTAGCGGCTAAATGACCTCTACAACTACGGGTGATCGCTAAAGCGACCTTGCCTCCATGGTTAGGCGCTTTCCTAAAAAGGCCTATTGTTTCTAGAGCGGTAAAGTGTCCGCTTTAGTGACTAGTGCGAAAATTAGCTTATCGCTAAAGCACTGTCATGTCGTTAAAGTGGTCTTTGGCTGCTAAAGCGGCTACACCAGGTTCAACTGCATCAACAACTTTGCTAAGTTGTAAAGTTACCGATCGATCTCTCGAAATTCGTTCGGGACCCTGCATAAATAAATCATGTAACCTACTAGGCTATTTTTGATATTTCAAACTCAATAGCTACGTCGAATTTTTGAAAACGGAAGGTTTTCAATAATCCGAGACTCCTAAAAGCTTATTTAAACTAGTTTTCACAACAAGAGTGGACATGCAATTTAAAGGTCCCAAACTTGAACCTGCTATCAACCTAAAATCGATATTTCAGATCTAAAAAAACTATTCAAATCGCCATTTGGCACTCTAAACATGAAATGTTGACCGAAGTCAACTAAATGGCTTTTTAAAACCTCAAACTCACCCAAACCATTTTCGAAAGCATTAGGAATCCTGCCAGCCATCTTCACATCCCAAAATCAACATGTAAAACTACAAAGAAGGATAAAATGATCAAATCACATAAAAAGAAAAATTTTCACATATCAAATTGTTACACATATCTTTGAATTCGTTAAAGAAATTTATGCCTCTATCACTGATTTAAATTGATCTAATTTAGAGTAGTCAATCTGCTTCATTGCTCATCCATATAGAGAAAATGATCTTCTCTGATCAATTTTATACTCTCAGCCATATCATTTTATGATATTCTTTGTTTTAGTCCGTCTAAAAGTAAATATCAATTTACTATAATTATAAATAATATAATTTTTATTTATTTTACCTATAATGAAATAATTTATAATCATACAAATATCTAAAAATAACTTTAAATCACAAATTTCATAATTTTTCTCATATTAAGTAAAACAATATCACGTAAAATAAGACTGAGGGAGTAAATTAATTTTGAAAAAATGTGACGACAAACATGAGTCATACAAGACCAGATAGTTTGCTCATAAGTTGGCAGGCTCACTCTCTTTTCTCCACTGGGTTTTCAAGAAATCAAAGGTTAAAAAGAGTGTCAGGTAACACATACACACAGAAGACACTAAAGGGTATTTGAATTGGTTTATTTTAAGTGTTTTAAAGCTAAAATAGCTTTTAAATACTTTTGAAGTATTTGAATAAATAAAAAGTATTTTTGAATATTTATTTTTAATTAAAAAATAAAAATAAGTCAATAAAATTCTTAATTTATGACTTTTGACTTATACGCCAAAAGTTATAAGTCCACTCAAATACTCACTAAGTCTAACACTTAAAATTCTTAGAGGTCGTTTGGTAGAGTGTGTTAAAAAATTTAATACATGTATTATTCTTGTGTACAAGTAGTGCCTTGTTTGGTATATTTTTTTTAATCTATGTATAATGAGTGCTTGCATTAGTACACACTCTATTTTGCATTAAGCAATGTATTACTAATACCATCTTTTTTATGTATTAGTAATACAAAAGATTTTAATACATGCATCAACTTATTAAATAACAAAACTGCCTCTCAAATCTCTACTAGAATATTTTCCCAAGTAATTTTTCATCGTACTTAACATTTCTTCTCTCCATTTTGCCTCTCTCTTTTCATATTAGCCATAGTGATGAACACAGAATTTGCGTCCAAGAAATTCAAAAAAAAGTAAGCAGATTTATATTGCTGGCAAATTAACAAATCGAAATTTATATAATCGGATCGGATCATATATGAGCGACCTAAAATTCAATAATTTTAATCTAAAATATATAATTTTTACTAAAGAGTTTATTAAATGTATAATATTCTTATTTTTAAATCATTTTCTTGATTGAATTACTACTATATATAAATTTAATATTTTATAGAAACCCATAAATTAGTAGGTAATATCAATATGGGGTAACATTAGTAGACAACACACAGTTTGCCTGAATCAAAATAGATAAAATAAATAAATCCATCCATGAAGATTTGATCTTGGATCTCCTTTAACTGTTGCACTACTCATTGTTGTTGTGTTGAGGGGGTTCAATATTTAATATGTCATATATTTCTCTCTATATATACACACACATATATACACACGTAAACTGCAAATTCAATCCTATATACGCAGTATATATATAGTTTTTCGAGTGAGGGGCGAACCCCCTTGGCTCCATGTATGTCCACCCTTAATTATCCATGAAAAAGCAAGGTAATTTTCATTGCATCTTAGTCTTCCTTCTCGTTAATCAGATATTACTCTTCACCACTAGAATTGAATGTTTTGTTATTGAGTATGAATTTGAAAGTGAATTCTTTGTTTTTAGAGGTTATGAATCTGGGAAAAGAGGGTTTGGATTTGAGGTTTTGAATTTGTTTGAGGAATTGATGGAGGAGTTGAATGTTGAGGGTCCTAATTCGTTGATCTGAGCTTTAATAAAAGAACAGACAAAGAAATGCAAAGGATAGTTTCATTAACAAATATTTTTTTTATGAAATTTATACAATATATATTATTTCTAATACATCAAACCAAACAGTTTGTAAGAAATAATGTCAACACAACTAGTGTAAGCACAACTAATACCAACATTACTAATGCAAGCATTACCAATACACCTTATTCAACATTGTTCTCATACACTCTTCCAAACGACCCTTTAGTAATGAGGTCGTCTTATTTAGGTCTTATTTTCCAATTTACCATCTTTATTTCAATTTATGTGACATTTCTTTCTTCACTTCATGAAGAATGACAAATTCTTATATTTAACAATAACTATTTGAAATTTTCAATTTATCTTTAATGAGATGATTATAGTCATATAAAAATTTATGACTTATTAGTCAGTTCAAGAAAAATGCCGCATTCTTATATTTAACAATTATCATTTTGAAACTTCTCATTATATCTTTAATGAGATGATATATAGTCATATAAATATTTATAACTTATTTTAGACTATAAATTTTATAAGTCTTGACATATTTTTATATTTAATAATAATTTATTTGAAACTTTGCATTTTACATTTATTGTAATATACCTACTCCATCCGTTCCAAATTATCTGTCTAAAATTTTTTAATTTGATTTCTCATTTTACTTATCTTTTTTCTTTAATCAAGAAGAGGCAAATTTCTTTTCCATGTTTTACCCTTTGCATTAATTATTTTTTCTTCAAATTAAAATGTAAACATCATTTAATAGGGATATTATGATAAACTAGCCATGTTATTAATTATTTTTCTTAATAAAAATGTCATCTCAATTTGGGACGAATAATTTAGAACAGAGGAAGTATTATATAAATATCTATAACTTATTGGACTATAAATTTTAATTTGCAAGTTTTTTTTTTCATTCGTAAACTATGTATCTCGTAAATATTTTCACATAAATTGAGATAAATGAAATAGTTAATTTATTATAAGGCAAAATTTTCCCTCATAAGGAAATTTTCCCTCATTATAATATGTAGAGTACTTCCTAGTTCAAAATTTAATATTGTACCAAGATAATATTATTCGAGGAAGTGGTATTAAATTATTGATCACCGAGTAATATACAGAGGCGGACCTACCTGTTAGCGGGGGGGGGGGGGGGGGGCACTTGCACCCGTTAAGTTTGAAAAAAGCTCTATATATGTACATATATATACCTTAGGACAACAACAACAACAACAACAACAACAACAACAATATACCCAGTGTATTCCCACCTAGTGGGGTCTGGGGAGGGTAGAGTGTACGCAGACCATACCACTACCTCAAGAGAAGTAGGAGGCTGTTTTCGATAGACCCCCGACTTAGGACCAATAACAGTATAACAAATACAAAAAGTAAGAGAATACAAACTAGTATGGTACACAAAACAAACTAACAGTATAACAAACACAAAAGATAAGTGCATAATAAACTCGTACGGGATGCAAAAAAGTCAACACCATTAACCTCAAAAACTACAACCCCAACACTACGAACCAGAAACTCCAGACCCAAAGGAGCACACTCCAATTACTACCGCCGCGCTCCCACCCCCTAACCCTCTACCCTAATCCGCATCCTCCATACCTTCCTATCAAGGGTCATGTCCTCTGTAAGCTGTAATTGCTCCATATCATGCTTAATCACCTCCCTCTAATATTTTGTCGGTCTACCTCTAGACCGCCTAAAACCATCTATAGACAGAGTCTCACACCTCCGCACTGGAGCATCAGGTCCCCTCCTCATCACATGCCCGAACCAACGTAACCTCACTTCTCGCAACTTATACTCCACCGAGGCAACTCCCACCTTCTCCCGAATAATCTCATTCCTCACCCTATCTTTCCTGGTATGGCCACACATCCATCGTAACATTCGCATCTTCACCACCATCACCTTTTGGATGTGGGAGTTCTTAACTGGCCAATACTCCGCTCCATACAACATAGTCGTCCGGACTATCACTCTGTAGAACTTACCTTTAAGCTTCGGGGGCACCTTCTTATCACATAGGGCTCCCAAAGCGAGCCTTCACTTCAACCACCCTGCCCTAATATGATGTGTGACATCCTCGTCAATCTCACCATTACCCTGAATTATAGACCCCAGATACTTGAAACTCTTCCTCTTCTGAATGACCTGAGAGCTAGCTTCACAACCACTCAATCTTCTTGCGATATATCACTGAACTTACACTCCAAGTACTTCATCTTGGTTCTACTTAATCGAAAACCTTTAGATTCAAGCGTTTGTCTCCAAATTTCCAACTTATCATTAACACCACCCCAAGTCTCGTCGATCAGAACCACATCATCTGCAAATAACATACACCATGGCACCTTCCCTTGAATATGTCGCGTCAAAACATCAATCACCAAAGCAAATAGAAACAGGCCAAGAGTCGATCCCTGGTATAACCCTATCAAAACCGTGAAGTGCTCCGAATCTCCACCTATTGTCCTCACACGAGTCCTTGCACCTTCATACATATCCTGAATCGACCTAATGTACGCCATGGGCACCCCTCTAGCCTCCAAGAACCTCCACAGAATCTCCCTGAGAACTCTGCCATATGTCTTCTCTAGATCAATAAACACCATGTGCAAGTCCTTCCCCCTCTCTTAAAACTGCTCCACTAATCTCTTCACAAGGTGAATGGCCTAAGTGGTCGAGCGTCCAGGGATGAAACCGAAATGATTCTCAGAGATCGTCACGATCCTTCTCATTCTCAACTCTACCACCCTTTCCCAAACCTTCATAGTATGACTCAACAAATTAATACCTCTATAGTTGTTACAACTTTGAATGTCTCTCTTGTTCTTATACACTGGAATCATCGTGCTCCATTTCCATGATTCAGGCATCTTAGCAGCTCTAAAAATAATGTTAAACAACCTTGTCAACCACTCCAGACCTGCCCCACTAGTGCTCTTCCAAAAGTCTACTGAAATCTCATCTGGCCCTATCGCCCTACCCCGCCGCATCCTGCGAATATCTTCCTTGACCTCCTTAACCTCGATACGCCTACAATAACTATAATCGCGACCCTTCTCAGATATCTCTAAGTATCCCAACACAGAACCTTTGTCCCCCTCGTCGTTCAAAAGTTTATGAAAATAGGACTGCCACCTCTCCTTAATGAGGGCATCCTCAACCAATACTATACCATCCTCTCCTTTAATGTACTTCACTTGGTCAAGGTCACGAGCCCTCTGCTCCCTGGCCTTGGCCATCCTATACAACTTCTTATCTCCGTTTTTCTCCTCTAAAGCCGCATGCAAACTCTCAAAAGTTGTTGTCTTAGCCGCCGTAACCACTAACTTTGCCTCTCTTTTAGCAACCTTATACTCATCCTTATTCTTCTGTCTTTCCTCATCATCTTTGCTCCCAACCAACTTAGAGTCACCTTCTTAGACTCCACCTTTCTCTTGACCTCTTCATTCCACCACCTGTTTCCTCGATGTTTGCCAGATCGACCTCTCGAGACACCCAACACCTCTCTAGCGGTCTCTCTAATGCAACTGAATATACCTTAGGACACTTATATATAATTATACGTACACCCCATAGAACACCAGTGCACTTTAGACGTGTTGGTTCTTGTTGAGTTTCTCATATAAGTTACCCAGGTTCGATTCTAGTTTTCACGTTAACTTTTGCTATTTTTTATTTTGTTATTCTTTTAACAACAAAAATGGGCAGTAGGGAGTTAAACCCCCGACATGTTGTTTAGAGAATAAATCGTTTTCCACTAGGCTACTACAGTGATATGCTGATATTGAGTTAAAAGGTTTATTTATTATCATAAAACCCATATTTAGCCTATCTATTTGTATTTTTGTCATTGCTTAAGTCTCTATTGACTAACCAGTGGATTATGTAAAGATAATAGTGCACCCGCATTTTTCGAATCCTGGGTTCGCCTCTGGTAATATATACTCAATGAGAATAAGATACTTTTAGATGCTCCGCAACCAACAATAAATATTGTAATCAAGTTGAACACTAATTTAAAGTATTTTGCAAGCATCCAGATGCAATAATTAACTTTGACACCTTCAAATTTGCATGAACTGAAATTTCAAACATTAATGCAATTCTGAACACGTAAATGCTCTTTAATTTTCTCGACCCCTTATTGTACTCACTCCATTTCACCTTTCTAAAAATATTTGTTTCAATTTATTTGTCTCATTGATAAAATCAAGAAGATTTTAATATGTTGTTTCAATAATACCCTTATCATTAAATGACTAAACAAGTGGTATATATTCAAATTTATATTTTTAAAATATAATTAATAAGGCTAATTTGGTAAAATAGACCCTAATAAATATTTTTTTACTAGGTGTGTCAAGTCTATAGAGACCAACTAATATGAAACGGAGGAAGTAATTGTAGCGTGACCTCAAAACTTTAAAAAGTCCTATTTTTTTGGCCCAATCATGTGCAACTTAAAACATGAACAACCGATATACTTTTAATTATGCCTGTCAAGTGGGCCGGGTCAGGCCAACCCAGAACCGGCCCTATAAAATTAACCGGATTGTGGGCTGGGCTGGGTCCGGGTTGAGGGTTAAGTGGGTCGGGCTCAATAGTAAAAATTTTAAAAACCACCCTAACCCGGACCACTTTATCCAACCCGGTCAAATCCACCTAAACACGATCAAACCTGGTTAAAAATCCGGTCAAAAATTAAAAAACAAATTAATATACACAATATATACCCACCTATATACATTTTAAATACGTTAAACAATATATATACACTATATTTATAGTATATACTACATTAGAATTTAAAAAATATATAGACATATACACTATTACACATATATACGCACCATTCAATATATACAACTTTACGTACTACTTTAAATAAAACATATAATACAATATATATAAGTGTATATATATTATAGAGTTATATACTAATTTATAAAACATATACACGTGTATACATTAAATATACACGTCTATAGAAGATATATACACAAATATACGAATCATTCAATATATATGTACTACTTTAAGTAAAACATATACTACACTATATGTATATACTACAATATATATATAGTTATATACTAATTTACAAAACATATACACATGTATACATTAAATATACACGTACCATTCAATATATATGTACTATTTTAAGTAAAACATATACTACAATATATGTATATACTACAATATATATATAGTTATATACTAATTTATATAACATATACACATGTATACATTAAATATATACGTCTATAGAAGATATATACACATATATACTACAATATATATAGTTATATACTAATTTATAAAGCATACGCACATGTATACATTAAATATACACGTCTTCTATATATACACAAATATATGCACCATTCAATATATATGTACTAGTTTAAGTAATCTATATACTATAATATATGTATATACTACAATATATATATAGTTATATACTAATTTATAAAATACATACACATGTATATGTTAAATATACATGTCAATAGAAGATATATACACAAATATACGCACCATTCAATATATACATACTAGTTTAAGTAATACATATACTACAATATATATATAGTTATATACTAATTTATAAAATATATACACATGTATACGTTAAATATACACGTCAATATAAGATATATACACAAATATACGCATCATTCAATATATATGTACTACTTTAAGTAAAACATATACTACAATATATGTATATACTACAATATAGAGAGAGTGATATACTAATTTAAAAATTATATACACATGTATAAATTAAATATACACATCTATAAAAGATATATACACAAATATACAAAACATATGCTACTTAATATAATAAATTATTAATAATACTTGATAGTAAATTAATAATATATTAGAAGTAAGTTTTAAATTTAAACTAGAAATTCAATTTAAATCATTAAATGAAAAAAAATATAAAGTAAGGACTAAGGAGGAGTGAATGAATGTCGAATTTTATTGATTGCGATTTGCGAAATGATCCCAAATTTATAATTTACATGAATGAAAAATCTACAAATTATGCATCATTTTTTCCAACTCATTCATGTTAATATTAACGGGAGCTTGCATAGGATAGTCAAAGTCAACGGGGGTAAAACCATGCATTGGACTTGATTCTGCTGAGTTCTCTCGTGAAGACATAATTTCTTTAAGTTTCAGCTCGTCCCTCGGCTCCGGTTCCATTCCTTGATTTCTTCTTTCCGCTCCGATCCAATCTCTGAGGCAAACTAGAACATTCATTGCATTGCTTCCCAGTGAGCGTCGGTTGTCTCCAAGCTGTTGTCGTCCCTGACTAAAGGCGCTCTCTGATGCAACGGTTGACATTGGAATATTCAAGATGTCTCTAGCTAACCTTGAAAGCACGAGATATTGTGTTTCATTACTCCTCCACTAATCCAACGTGTTGATCCATCGTCTGTGATCCTCTGACGGTGACCAAAGATAATATTTCAGCTTTTCCCGATAAGTTGAGGTGTAAGTTCTCTCATCAACACTATTCCAACAAGGTAAATCATAAAAGGAATTAGGAAAACCACTATGTGCTGGCCTTTTAGAAGATGATGGATACTCGGGAGGATGAGGAGTGACAGTTGGAGTGATATTTGTAGGTACGGCTAGGTCAAATAAATCAGCATAGTGATTATATAATTTTTTTTATGTATTCATTCGCGTCACTCATAGTCGTCCATAAATCAGGTTCTACTTTTTCAGATTCAGAATCATTGTTAATATTTATTTCTAAGTTAGCATAAATAATAGTACTAAAGTGGCACATAGTATTATATTTAATGCACGGATTTAACATAGCACCAACCAAGTAAATAGGGGGAATCGAGAAAAATATTTTTTTAATTTAGTAAACATGGCATCAACAACTTCTTTATAACCATCTTTATTTTTATATTCTTTAAGCAAACAAGAAATACCGGTAATATATCCCAAAATATTACAAACAGTAGGATAATACGCACCAAAAAATTCAACCGTAGCTGCATAAAATTTTTCTAAAACCTTAACAAGATCATTAATTATAACCCAATCAGAATCATGTAGCATGCAATCAGCAGAATCAATAAATGAACCACAATATTGGTTAAAAGCTAGTGTAATGGTAACTCTATACTTTTAAAATTATCCCTCCCCCTCTCTGCCCCCCCAATCCACCCACCCTTTCTTCTTCAACTTAATTCACTATTAAAGCTCCTCCATTGAAGTTTGTTTTTTTTAAAAAAATAAAATCATTCATTAAAACTCCATTTTACAATTAAATCATATCATTTAACTAACCATCATTTGTTCTTCAACGCAATGTCTTCTTTAACACCATTAAACCTCTTCAACACAATGTCACCATTAAAGTTTCTCTATTGAAGCTTTTTTTTTTTAAAAAAAAATCATATCATTAAAGCTCCATTTTCAGTTAAATCATATCATTTAACTATCTTTAAAACTCAATTCAATCATAAAACTATTTTTTGAAGTGATTTGAAGAAAAAAAAATGGATGAAAATGCTGACGAAGTGGGGGGGGGGGGGGGGTTAGGGGGAGATACTGATGGGGTGGGGGTGTTGTACGGGGGGTGGGGGTGCTGAATGGGGGTAGGAGTAGAGGGGAGCTGTTGGACGCGGGGGGAGGGGGCAGTTGCTGGATGGGTGTAGGGTGGGGTGGGATATTAAATTAAATAAAAAGGAAAATTTTATTTAAAAAATAAAAAAAATATGAAATTAAACGTATTTAACACGTGGCAACACCTGATTGGTGTGTGTGTTTACTATCTTTGTTGTGACTGAGATTCAACGAAAAATGGTGTGTTTGCAACGAAATAAAGAAGAATCGTGGGGTAATATGTCGAATTCAAAGTTTAGGTGTCTTTTTGAAAATTTCAGCCAACATCAGGGGATAATTATGTATTTACTCTAATAGTTATGATAGAAAACTTGTACTCTTAATAATTGAGGTATGAAACTAAAAAGTTGTGATAGTTTAAATATTTCTTTTCCCTGAACTCTTTTATTCAAATGTATTGTATGAATGCATCTCCAGCTAACCAGAAAGTATGTACAATTTATGTGGTCACTACAGAAGTACACCAAAGATTGTACATATTTTCTTGTTAGCTGGATATGCATGCATTCAATACATATCTAAATTGTTAGTACAGTCAGTTTCACATGTAAGATAAACTGATACAGACAAACATGAAGTAATTAGAAGAACACAATAACCTCTAACGAACATTATATTTGAGAAGCTTGATTAGGTAGGCTGACAAAACTTTTTCTAGGTTATTTCGATTAAGATAAATAATTGATTAATTGTATTTCTGATATTTCGATTAAGCTAAATAATTGATAAATAGTATATCTGAGATTGTCAGAAGAACTCTTCTTGAAAAATTGACTAATCAGACAAAAGATAATTAATTTGTTTTACAAAGACTATTCTTTGGATAAGTTGTTGGAGTTAAAAGATGCACATGTGAATGGAAAATGAATAAATAAAATAATTAAAATTTAGGGACAATATTCACAAAAATACCTAAATTTTGATCGGATTTTCAGTCAAGCATATTGAATTTTGTGGGGGTCCTGTTACACCCTTAGATTTTTTAAAGTGAATTTAATTCCCCCGAAACTCTATACTCAATTTCGATGGTTAGCGGTGTAATACACATGTCAATCTCGTTTTTACACGTGTATTAATGTGTGTAATACACGCGTCAACCTCATGTTTACAAGTATCCATGTGGGCAGATATATGTCATTAAAATATAGAAAAAAAGTCTAGGGGGTAATAGGACCCCCGTAAAGTTCAGTATGCTCAATTGAAAATTCAATTAAAGTTCTATGTATTTTTGTGAGTATTATCCCTAAAATTTAGTAAGAGTTGAGTGGATTAGATTATGATTCATATTTGGGATATTTCAGAAATAGCGGCACTTTGCTATAAAACCAATTCCTTTCATAGCCATATTTACATAATTACCATTTATAGCCGTTGTATTTGATTTTCAGCCGTTGTATTCACTTTTACTCAGTGATCTATATTCATAAAAAATATAAATAAACTACATATTTAGTCTCGCCAAAAATACTATCATTATTTTTTTTCATTTTTTTGCGTATTTCCCCCTTTTTTCTTCTTCTTTTTTCTATTTTTTTTTTGTTTCTTTCTTTTTGTTTTTTTCTTTTTTTTTTCTCTTTTTAATCTCTTACTTCTATTTCTTTTCTTTTTTTCTTGTTTGATTTTTTTTTTGTTTTCTTTTTTTTTTTACTTATTTTCTTTACCATTTTTTTTGTTCTATTTTATATTATTTGTATTTTCAAAATATATGACTAGTCAAGCACAAGTCATGAATGATAACGCAAATACCACAATTATTTATCGTATTTATAGTCGCACTGTCATTTATATTTTTGTATATACAACTGTATTTGTATTTGTATTTTAAAGTTCGCGCTTGTATTTATATTTTATAATTCACATTTGTATTTGTATTTTATAGTTCATACTTGTATTTGTATTTGTTAGTTTGCACCATTATTTATATTTTATATAATTCGCACTTGTATTTTAAAGAACTATTTTGTATTTGTATTTTATAATTGACTGCATATTATATTGAATTATATTTATAGTAAGGTTTTATTGTGTTTGTAAATTTAGATTATATTTGGATTATACTTGTATTTGTATTCTATTTTCGTCGATACCTTTTTATTTTTAAAGAATTATTTTGTATTTGTATTTGTAAGTTGATTGCATATTGTATTTAGCCATGACTATATACAATTTATCATTTGTATTTGTATACAAACAAGTAAATGTATTAATTGTATTTTTTTAATTCTAAAATATATAAATATGTAATGTATCATTTGATACAAATGTACCGTTTTGTATTTGTATATCAAAATTATCATTCATATTTGGAAATAAAGAAATATCACTTGATACAAATACAATTACAAATAAAAAAAATAAATGATTTTACAAATACAAATGCAATGTGTATTTGTATAAAAATTTGAATTGTATTTATTTGTATAAAAAATATAACTCGTATCAATAAATACAAACAAGTATTCGTAGAAAGAAAATCTATCGTTCCTTTTCAATAATTAAAAAATATAAATGATAGTTCGCACTTGTATTTGAATGTTATAGTTCACATTTGTATTTTATAATTCACACTTGTTTTGTATGTTATAGTTTGCATTTGTGTTTGCATTTTATAGTTCACACTTGTATTTGTATGTTATAGTTCACATTTGTACTTGTATTTTATAATTCACACTTGTATTTATGTTTACTAGTTCACACAAATGAAAAGAAGGAGAAAAAATAAGAGAAAAAATATTAAAAAAATGGTGAGTAATAGAAAATAGAGAAAAAATACAAAAAAATAAGAAAAAAACAAGGAGAAAAAATGAAAAGGAAAAAAAATGAAAAAAAAAGAGAAAAAAGAAAAAAGTGAAAAAGAAAAAAAAAGAAAGAGAAAACAACAAAAAAGGAAAAGAAAAAATGAAGAAAAAAACTAGAGTCTTTATTTGCTAAGATACGTAGTTATCCCTTCATATTTCAGGCCATTTCGACTTGGGCGGGTCAATAACCCATACATTTACTAACTCAATTTATCTTGATTCGTTCAGATTCAGCTCAATTCCCATTTGTGTTTTGATTTGTTTGTCTTACTCTTTTTTTTTTTAAAAAAAAAAAATCATTTTAAAAAGAATGTGTATTTTATTTTTAACTATCCTTTTTTTAAAAAAAAAAAAAATCCCATAATATGTTTAAAATTATAAGATTAAAAATATTTTAATGTAGATATTTTATACATTTTTAGTTAAGACTATAAAATATATAAATCTCTTTATTTACTTAAATTCAAATCAAAATCAAACTAATAAATTAAAATCTGTGGAGTCCATTGTATAGTGTTATCCACACAACAAAAACACGAGGGATTTTACTTGAAGTGACATACGACGTTGTCATCCACACAAGAAGTAAACATTAGGGATCTTACTTGAAGTGACAATACAACGTTTTCTACGAACAAAGGACAATACGTCTGGGGAATTTAATGCAATGAATGAAACGACCCCATAAGGACGTTATCTTGGTATAACTAATTATAATGAGCTTTTATGACTATACAGAAGCTAAAAAAATTAATTTTTGGATAACTACACTAATATCCCTCTATACTCACTTTGTCTATTTTAATTTATTCATATTAGTAAAAATAAATGTCCAGAAAAACTTATTTAGTTTAAAAAGCTAATGAATAATTTACTCATTTGTGATCATTTTACCGTTGGTAATACTACAATATTCAGTGCATTTTCTGTAATAACCTAATTCATGTGATTTTTTTTATGTGATTTGACCATTTTTTTCTTTTTTCATAGTTGTTACACGTTGATTTTGGAGTATGGGATGGTTGATACGGTCTCCAGTGCGTTCAAAAATATTTTGAAAAAATTTAACTCTTTGAGGTTTTAAAAGTCATTAGTGTGACTTCAGTCAACTTTGATGTTTAGAATCTTGAATGATGATTTAGACAGTTTCGTTAGATTTGAAATATCGAATTTGAATTAGTAGCGTGGTTGGTTCTGGTTCGAAACCTTTAGTTGAAATTTCGACCCTCCATTTGAAAATTAATAAATTTTGCTAAAGAAGGATCTCGGTGGTTAATTTGTTGAAACGATTCTTTTTTAAAAATGTGATGTTGTCATTAAGTCCAAAACATCAAAAATAGCCTAGTAGCATGTATGATTAATTTTTCGTGAGTCGAATGACAACTTTGCAACTTAGTAAAGTTGTTGATGCAGTTGGACCTGGTACAGAGGTAGCCACTTTAGCATCCAGTCATCGCTTTAGCGGCTCTGGACCATTTAAGCAAAGACCGATCATACGTGGTTTGGCCGCTTTAGAGAATTAAGCGGTGGTCGCTTAAGCGATCAATTAGTCACTTAAGTGTCCATCATTGTATATATACCTTTGTTGTGATTTTTCACCATTTTTGGATCTTTGAGCATCGGGTTTGAATGATTTGTAGGGTTTTCATCACCATTTGATCTTGGGAAAGCTCCAAAACCCTATTGATATTACTTTACATTGGTCATATCATCGAAAAGACTCATTAATCTTGATTTCAAAATGAAATTTTGAGGATTTTGCTGGTAAAGCTTAAAAATAAATTTTCTTCGATTTGGACTTTATTTTAAACTCGTTTTCATGTGAGTCTCCTATAAACTTGGGAAATGTGTTTCCCAAATAAAATTTGTTTTACCCCTTTTGTTTTCAAACTCATTTTTCGAACCCGTTTTGAACTCATCTTAAAAATAGTCAATATGGGCATCACTAACTTTCCTTTAACGCATAAATATTATATTTTGTATGTTTTAATTGGTTTTGATACCATTTGAAAGGGAAAGCTCCATGTTGAAGGACTTTAAGCTTGAATTTCGACGATTCGGGATAGGTTACGACTTAACTTTCTTCAAACTAGGTTGACCAGTTAATAAATAAGTAAAACATGCTATGGGTTTGAGAATATATCTATGGTTATTGCATTTCGAGATTATTATTACTATTATACATTCGTGTAGGGGCTTATATTCTTGTCGTTGTTGACTTGCGATATTATATATTGTGTGTTGCCTGTGTGGGTTTTATTTGACATCATTGGGCTTATTTGTGCATGAAGTGACTTTATTTTTAATGTGATGCCCGTGCGGGGGCTTGAATAGATATTATAGGTCTCACTGAGCATTGTTTATCTTTATCATGATTGAAATGCTTGAGTTATGGGTTGATATGATATTAATGATGTCTTACATGCATGTTTTCCAATGATGCCAAAGTAGAACTGATATCATGAAGCGTTGTCATATTAGTTGATTTCTGGATTCACTTATACACATATTAAATGGATTTGTTATCTTCATACTGATTCTATTCTGAGCATTATGTCCCCATTTCATACACATTTATGAGATATCAATGCCAATGAGGAACACTATTTTGAAAGAAAATAAGACATTTTCATAAAAATCTTGATCCATGAACACAATCTGAAGAGGTGGGTTAAGATTCTAAGATAGTATACGAGTTGTGAACCTCGCATGAATCCTATTTTGAGAGCATTGAGACTCGATAGGTGTATAAAGAAAGTTATGCAATTGTCGTGCCCCATTTCGAACCGGCTGAAACAGTCCGCAACGTATTGGCAATCCTAGTGAATCTTTTTATTTTTTTGAAATATTATTTGTTTTTAGTTTACGAGTCGCCACCTAACTTTTGGGAAAAATTAGAAAAATCATTTTGTCGTAGAAAACTCTATTTTAGTCTACGAAAATTAGTGAGATTTTAAGTAAGAGTTTTGATTACTCGAGGGGAAGGTATTAAGCACCCCTCAGAGTCTATCCTAAGATAGTCCTTAAACTTAGTTTTAGGAAAACATTTGGGAAATATTTGTTTCGTTATTAGCTAAAAAGTGATAAAAAGACCTTTATTATTTTGAAAAAGAAAACTCAAAATATATAAGACGTGACACCACTATATATAAGGAAGCAATGTGGTTATTGTAAAATGTGTATATTTTAAAATATGAAGAAAAAAAGTGTTGCGATAAAATATTTGTTATGGAGTACAAGATCTTGTGAGTTTGTAAGAAAATATATATGAAGTTGAAATTACATAAAGTAAAGGAAAGGTAATTTAAAAGTATGTAAAAACTTATTCGTAAGAAAATAAATATAAATACATGTATTGAAAGTATATGAAAAAGATGTGAAAAATTATTATTGAAAGAAATAAAAAATGTAATAGTGAAACGCATATGGATAACTAAGTCGATATAACATGTAAAAGATAACATAATAATAGTACAATAATAAAAATAGGAATAGTAATAGTAAAAGTATACCTTATGTATGATAGTGTAAAGACGCATGTATACCTTGTGCTTCTCGAGACCTTTTAAAATTTTTTGCAAACTTGAAATAAAGTTAGGAACAAATATGAAATATAACAAGTACTTAAATTATGTTGAGTTAATTGAAAAATCGAATTTGATAAATGAGTTGTTTGCAAACATAAACGGATTAACTAATCGAAACTTATATAGCGATTTATTTGAGATTAACATTAAAAGTGATAAACCTTGTTACTTAATATTTTGCAAATGGAGACCATAACTAACCAATTTATTCAATTCCAAAAGAATGTATTTTTATTTGAGATTGCACTTTAAAAATAAAGTTTGATATTTATTCTAAAAGGGGTGATTCATAGGTATAAAAATATAAAATAAGTGGTTACACCATGTCCCGTTATTATGTCTATGGATGTCAAATGAATAAGATATTAGCCGACAGAAAGGTTTGAACGAAACTAAACCAAGTAAAGTTAATCGATTTCAATCAAAGCCACGCAAAGTACATACTCAAGCAAAAAAAGTTAGTGAAACAAATGAGAATAATAAAGTAACGAGGAAAGTAGAAAACTCGATACTATAGCTCTTCTATCGAAGCAACAAACTTCTAGCAATTTAGACCTTGAGCTTTGTGATCCTATAACCGTCGACCCAATAGTTGGGTCAAGATGAGTTCCGCTGCAGAATTTCAACTCCCGAGTTACATGTAAAAAGTAAAGAGAGAAAAGGATTAGAAAACCAATCTTGTGTTATAAAATAAGAAAGAATAAAGAAGAAGAGTAGAGAGAATAGAGAGAGTGATTCTTATATCTTTTCTTGAGGGATGAGAGATCATAAGATTGTCAATACAATGAACAAAACCTCTCTATTTACAGGAAAAATTTACTCCTAGTCTGAGTAAAAGACAGATGCTTCAAATCCTAATAGATATCAAAGTAGATCTTGATAGACATTCACTATAATGTAAATACATTTATAACACTCCCCCTTGAATGTCTAATTGGTAGATAATGTGCCTCGTTAAAATCTTACTATAAAAAATCCAGTAGGAAAAAAATCTAGTGAAGGAAAAAGAGTACACATCTCTAATAATATGCATTTTGGTTGCCTTATTAAAAACCTTACAAGGAAAACCCAGTGGGACAAAACCTCATAAGGAAAAAAGAGTACAACGTGTATTAACTCCCCCTAATGAGAACATCATTGAACTTTGCATCTCGATCTTGTGCAGCATCTACTTAAAAGTTGTAATTGGAGAAGATTTGGTGAATAAATTAGTCACATTGTCAGTTGAACGAATCTGTTGCACGTTAATATCATCATTCTTTGGCAAAATGTGCTTCGTTCTATCTCCATTTATGAATCCTCCCTTAAGATGTGCTATCTATGCTGAATTATCTCTGTATAAAATTGTGGGTAGATTGTCATATTTTATACCATATTTTTCTTGAATGAGATGTATCATGGACCTCAACCATACACATTCTCGGCTTGCTTCATGAATAGCTATTATATCAGCATGATTTGATGAAGTGGCTATGATAGCCTGCTTTGTATATCTCTAAGATATAACAGTACCGCCACATATGAACACATAGCCTATTTGAGACCGATCTTTATACGGGTCAGATAAGTACCCAACATTAACATGACCAATAAGATCAGGACTACAATCTTTAGAATAAAACAAGCTCATATGTTTTATCCCATTTTGATGTCTCATAGTAGGAGCAGAAATATATCTTGCTAACAAATTGACTGAAAAGGCTATAGGCCTTGTAGTATTTGCAAGATACATGAGTGCATCAATTGTACTAAGATATGATACCTCATAACCAATCCAATTCGATATATTTTGAATTTCAGCAAATAATCTATTGCTTTGAAAATTCTCCAAGAGTTCCAATGATGTTCAGGCAATAAGTTTATACAATATAAGGATTATAAATAAGTTTCCTAGAAACTTTTATATGCTTCAAGTAGTTTGAATCCTTAAAAGTTTTCACATAAGTTTTTTCAATATTCAACATTTCATGAGTGACATCTTTAAGTGTATGGACTGCAAATCAAATAATTTTTACGCTTACCAAAATGCATCTTTTCATGTTACTTGATAAATGTTTCTACGCCAGCATGCTTAAATAAATGTAGAATTTAGATCCTTGTAATCTTTCAAAATATTGCACCAATATTGTGTCAAATATATTGATGATATATCATTTAGTATCGGTTCACAATGCAGCATAACATTTTGAGATCTCATCACTTCATTATTTTCAGGTACCTGAACCTCTCATAAAGTTTCATGAAGTGTTATGTCATAGGCTCTTCAAGCGCATATTACCTTCTTATTATGATTATTTGCTCCTTATTCTATACAAGTACTATTTCATTTGGAATCAATTGGTCTATCACGCTTCACGCATGCATATACTTTTCCTTTAGAGACATAAAATAGAAGCACTTGCAGCTTAAATATGAGATGCGTTCGGCATTTAACTTGAATTATCTTTTGAATGAGGATCTGATGATAATTCCTAACATACTTCATAGCTGCTTATAATCTCCCCCTTATGTTAGGAAAGCTAACATACATCCTCCATTTTCTTTGATGGATCCATCTTTCTGCATCATGGTACATTCATTAATCGTATACCGTACATCAAAATTATTAGATGGAATAGTTGGTTCATGACCTTGAATCAATTAAGGGGAAGAAATAATCATAATTTATTGGTCTAATGTATACAAGTGTTATTGTATGCAATATATCATATTTCAGATCAACACATGAAGTTTTGTTCTCATTAGCGATGGTTTAGCTATTTATCGAAGGCATTCAATGCCAAACCATCATCATCAAGATAACTTTCTTGATTGCACAATCTGAAAATTATGCTCAATTATATTGAACAAGTAACTTTATGAATGTCAAACGTAGGTTGATCATGAATGTACATATGATCATCTTATTGATTCATCTTTTATATTTTTCAGATTTAAGGAATTCAATCCCAACATTAGTTGGTCCAACCAACTTATCATGAGAACAAGCGACATAAACAATTCTCGAAGAACCTTCTAGTTCTTTAATACATGTCTAATATTCAATATGCACATCTTTGAGATGTCACAATCGTTCATATCAATTTATGAACTTTTATTCTAGTAAACTCCAAGTTTACCATGACATGTACTTTTTCCTTTAGTAAATTTCAGATTTACTATTACATGAATAAATTTCAGACTTACTACTTTAGAAGTAGATTTCGAAATAACTCTTCTCAGTTATTCTGCCTCGTTCGGAGGTGAGTTGTGATACCATCACAATCAAGTGCACATTTGCATTAATAAGCTTCTCATTCCCCAAGAATGAAATATAATCGTACCTTAAGCCTATCAAATTTTGATAGCTTATAACCTCATTCATGATATTGCTACTTCGGGAGCACATCGAGGCATACATATCTTTCAAAGCATATCATATATTGCTACCACATTCACTTCAAGAATGGGGCAAATTGTCATCTTTTAGACTTATCATATATTGCTACCAAATTCACTTCATGGAATGGAGCATATTCAATGAACAAGTTTCATGACTTTTCATCAAAAACACATTATTTTGCCTTAGCCATCATAATATCATCAATATGGTGCATTGAGATTTAAACTCAACGTCTCATCCATATAAAGGCGTATTAGGCATAAATTCATATTGAGGCTTGAACCTAATATCTTATCATCGTGATGCATCGGGACTATAACCGGACGTCTTACCCTTTCATGCAATGGATTGAACCCACATCTCATTCTCAATCCTTTGAAAACATAATCCTATTATTGTTAATAGTTTAAAGTACCGTATAGAAATAACAGTGGACTGGAAGATAATATTTAAGGTGCCCATAATTATTCACACGAATGATCAAGAAATTAAAGATCTGCTTTAGCCCTCAAACACAACTAACTAAATGCAAAGTTTATGTTTTAATCACTGCTGCTTAAGGGCTATATCATGATGGGTTAAAATTTAAAATAACCAAATGAATCACAAAAGATAACATCTATAACCATTAGCAGTTAACCTACTCTCTTTCCCTCTTAGTTTAGACAGTACCCTAAGGTAAAAGTAATAGAGATATACTACCTTTATAGATAATATCAAAATAGACATTCATGTTGAACTTTTACTTTTACTTCTTTAATAGATGATGACCGAAGCTCACATAATGACGTAAACTTTGTTGATCTAGAACAACCGTAATGTTTATGGCTAGAGACTCGTGCTGATAACGTGTTATAAAATAAGAAAGAATAAAGAAGAAGAGTAGAGAGAATAAAGAGAGTGATTCTTATATTTTCTCTTGAGGGATGAGAGATCATAAGATTGTCAATATAATGAACAAAACTCCTCTATGTATAGGAAAAATTTACTCTAGTCTGAGTAAAAGACAGAAGCTTCAAATCCTAATAGATATCAAAATAGATCTTGATAGACATTCACTATAATGTAAATACATTTATAACATCTTGAACGAAATAAGTAATTAAGGTAGTGAGATCTGCGACCAAGTAAACTTAAATTTGAACATGCTGAATTACTAGTCTAGTGAACTAACGACTGCATGCTTGAACGGACAGCCATATATTTTAATAAAATTGACCTCACCAACGTACCAAATTAAAGCTTTATGAAAAACGGGGAGCATGACTTAACCCCACTAGAGAAACTTGCAATCTAATGTAATTCAAATCCTCTTTATTTGCCTTATCACTATCCTTCAACACACACTTATAATTTAAAGTAACAACAAAGCAGCAATAGCAAGTTAAACAATATCAACAAAATATGACAACTGGTAAAATGCCCAAGCCAACTAAGATCTCATGAGTATATGGACAGACAAATCTGCAAGGCTTTAACTGTACTACAAACAACCTTCAGAGAAATAACAGGAAAATCTAGTGTGTAGTCCATGATTATCAGGGAATTAACTTTGGGACACCTAACTAATGAGAACTCGGAACAAAAATAGGCCACAGAATTAAAAAAGTGATCAAAATAGATCATTTATTTAAAAATTTATCAAAATAGACTAAACGTAATAATTTATTATATTTTCTACTTTTTTTCTTAACGGTCAACTAACGGAGTTGACTTTTACAAAAATATAAGAATTTCTTACGTTTTACACGATGACCGAGGAAAAAAATACAGTGAATTGTCAAATCAATTAAAAAGGTACTAAAAAAGAATTGTTCAACGTAACAAAAAGTTAAATTCTTAACTTTCTTATAGCAGTGGTCCCCCACCCACAATTTCTTTTTCCACAAATGTCCCATCACTTCTACTTTTTCCTCTTTTAATATGAGAATTATGAATTTTTTGATTAGTTAAATTTATTTATATTTTACATGTAGTTTAAATAGTTTATTTTTCCTCTATGTAATAAATATTTACGTTTTACATAAAAAAATTTAAAAAAGAAGAAGTATCAATTACCTCATTAACTTAACAATTTTCTTATATTTATTCTATATAAAAAAAATAACCACTTCTATCCTTAATTATCCAATTTCTCTCTTTAAAAATTATACTTTTGAGTTTTTTTCTCTACTTCAAAATAGTGAAATGTCGAATCATCGTCGATCAAATATGCTACTATATACAAAAATTATATTTTTTTAGGAGTATTCCTAAAAAAATATATTTTCTTATATTAATTTAGGAGTGTTTCCAAATTGAATTGTAATTTTTTACTCCTTTAATTATAATATGAAACGTATTTATGCATGTGAGTCTCCTTAATATCCTAATCAAAACACTAATCGAAAACTACGATGAATCACTAACCGAAAAAAATAATTTCATATTTTTAACACACCAAAAAAATATAATTCTTATATATAGTAGCATATTTAATCGACGATAATTCAACATTTCACTATTTTGGAGTAGAGGAAAACTCAAAAGTATAATTTTTTTTAGAAAGAAATCGAATAATTAAGGATAAAAGTGATTATTTTTTGATATAGAATAAATATAAGAAAATTGTTAAGTTAATGAGGTAATTGATACTTTCTTTTTAAAATTATTTAATGTAAAACGTAAAAATTTATTACATAGATGAAAAATAAATTATTTGAACTACATGTAAAATATAAATAAATTTAACTAATTAAAAAATTCATAATTATCATATGTAAAAAGAGGAAAAAGTAGAAGTGATGGGACATTAGTGGAAAAAGAAATTGTGGGTGGGGGACCACTGCTACAGAAAAATTAAGAACGTAACTTTTCGTTACGTTGAATAACTCATTTTTTTAGTACCTTTTTAATTGATTTGACAATTCACTGCATTTTTTCCTCGATCATCGTATAAAACGTAAGAAATTCTTAGGTTTTACATTTTTTTTATAAAACGTAAGAATTTCTTACGTTTTACGAAAAAAAAATATAAAACGTAAGAAATTCTTACGTTTTTTGTAAAAGTCAACTCCGTTAATTGACCGTTAAGAAAAAAGTAGAAAACGTAATAAATTATTACGTTTAGCCTATTTTGATAACTTTTTAAATAGGTAGTCTATTTTGATCACTTTTTTAATTCTGTGACTCATTTTGATATCGAGTTCAAAACTCTTGATGAGAAATATGTGATCGGACGTTTATATAAATAAGGAAAAATGCATTATTATTTTTTGAAAATGTGTGTCTGGTGACTACACCCAAAGCAAATAAGACTCTTAATAGGTACGGCGAAAATATACCCACAGATGTAAAGAAAATGTGTAGACAACTTTGAAGGCGACCATATTGGACAAATTCAAACATCCTTAAAGTTGTTCGTATTGAGACGAACCAAAAAATGAGACAGCAACAATTTGGACTTGATTTGTGAAGAATAGACAACTTAAGCTACCAAACAATCACAAAAAATAAAAATCAGAATTTCTTCACGGCTTTCATACTCGAGCATGACACCACAAAATACCTAAAGGAAAAGGGAAATGAAACAGAATTACTTGCTTGAATTCAACTCGTAAGAAAATAGGCAGCAACATCCAATTAGTCTTATACCATATTTTAACGGACTCATGTCTATGCGAAGGCCATGTATATCCCACGATTTCATATAAACAATCGCAAATATAGCATACTCGCAAGTTTGATTCGAAGACAAGGAACATCAATTTCATACCCAAACATGGACCTCACATTGACATACTTACAAACTTAGAGACACGCCAAACAATCTAAAAAAATTATCATCGCACACTTATTTATAACACCAAGACAGCAGCAACAATACCAATTTACGATCAAACTGGTCCCATATTCGCGAAATCAAAATATACTAAGGAAAGTAGTCACACTCTCATCTGTAACACCCAAAAAGTGGCAACAATATCATAACCAAAATTAAAGATCATGTCATGTACTTCATACCCATGGCCTTATAAACGCGGACATAATATCAACTATAGACACAAATACTTGTTCACAAATCCAAGCACGACAACAACAACATTACTTTACAATCAGTATTAATCCCGTATTCATGAAATTTAGAGTAGATGAAGAAAAAAATAAGCATAATAGAACGAAAGGGGACAAGTCCGCACGCCTTACATCAAAACAACCAGGTATCAAACAGATGAACAACTTTAAAATCCTATCCTAACCTTACTTTGCAGGGAGCAAACAAAGCATTTGTACAGATTCGAATCCAAAGCAGCCCAACCGTTTACGCATCTATTGGCTCTACATTCAAGAAGACTGGTTTCATACCCAAAGGCAGTTTCAACAAAAAAATATAATTATTCTATTCATGAAATCGATGACAGCAACGACAACAAAATAAAACAGCATATCCCAAATAATTGAATCAAATGAGATGAGAAAAATGAAGTAGAAAAGAGGAACTCACACTTTTTACTTAATTTCACAGAGAAGAAACATATCATATATACCGAACACCGAGACATCAACACTTTGAAAGAAAATAGGATTAAGATAAAGCCAATTCGTGAATTCAGCCCGCAGAACAACACAACACAACACAACCAAAACATTTTTTTCTTAAAATCAAAGTAAACTTTTATCCACCAAGTTAAAGAAAAGTAACAAAAATCACATGTTTCCGGTACCAAAATAGACGAAGGAGTAGAAATATGAAAGTATCACGAGGACGGATTCGCACCTTTTGTTGGCAAGCAAACCGGAGCATTCTGTCTAGATTCCGTCCACGAATTTTCTCTTCAAACTCAACTCCGATAGATTCGCCAATAAAAAAAGTGGTATTATGATGAAGGGAATTGATATCTCTTGGGAAGGCTATCTCTTGGGAAGTGCCACCTAGTCTCAAATGTTCCACCTTAACTTGTTGACAATTCAAATACTTAGACATAAAGTTAGCAACATCTCTCTTCATGTTATTCCACCAATAAATATCCTTAAGATCATGATACATTTTAGTAGAGTTAGGGTGAACAACATACCTGGAAGTGTGAGCTTCCTCAAGAATTCTTTATCGCAACCCATCCACATCCAGCGCACATAAACGACCTTGATATCTCAAAATATCATCACCTCCAATTTCAAATGCAATTACTTTTTGTTGACCAACATCTTCCTTAATCTGCATCAAAATAGGATCCCTGAATTGGTTTTCCTTAACCTTAGTGTATAAGGATGATTTAGCTACCTCTTGTACGAAGACTTCCCTATTTTCGGAATCTAGGAGTCGAACTCCCAAATTAGCAAGATGATGAATATCCCTTACCATATTCCTCTTTCCTTTCTCCACATGAGAAAGACTACCCATGGACAACCTGCTAAGGGAATCAACCTCCATATTGGCCTTACCCAGGTGATAATGTAGGCTCATGTCATAATCCTTCAATAATTCCAACCACCGCCTTTGCCTGAGGTTTAGCTCTTTCTGCATGAAAATATACTGCAAACTTTTGTGATCAATAAATATATTAACATGCACCCCATAAAGATAATGACGCCAAATTTTTAGTGCAAATACCACAGCCGCCAACTCTAAATCATGGGTGGGATAGTTATTTTTATGCACCTTTAACTTTCTATATGCATAAGCCACTACCTTACCATGCTGCATAAGTGCACACCCAAGTCCCACCCGAGATGCATCTTAGTGAACCAAAAACCCTTCTGTACCCTCAGGAAGATTAAAACTGATCCAGCAGTCAATTTGTCTTTCAATTTCTCAAAACTATTCTCACAAGAGTAAGACCACAAGAATTTCACCTTTTTTCTGAGTCATTCTAGTAAGTGGAGCAACATGGATGAAAACTCTCTACAAATCTTTTGTAATACCATGCCAAACCAAAGAAGCTCCGAATGTCGGTTGGAGTCGTAGGTCTGGGCTATTTTCTTACCGCCTCAACCTTTTGGGGGTCAACTTTAATTCCCTCACTAGAAATAATATGCCCAGAAAAGCAATAGCACTAAGCCAGAATTCACACTTGGACAAGTTAGCATACAACTAATGATCCTTAAGAGTATGAAGGACAATTCGAAGGTGATTGGCATGCTCCTCTTCACTCTTAGAGTAAATCCAAATTTCATCAATAAAAACTATGATGAACAGATCTAGAAACTGCCCAAGCACCCTATTCATTAGGTCCATAAACATTGCGGGGGCATTAGTTAGCCCGAAGGACATAACCAAGAATTCATAATGACTGTATCAGGTTTGGAAGGCTATTTTGGGGATGTCAACCTCCCTAACCTTCAAATAATGGTACCCTAAATGAAGATCTATTTTGGAGAAATATTTAGCACCTTGGAGTTGGTTAAAGAGGTTATCAATTCTGGGAAGAGGGTACTTATTCTTAGTTGTAACTTTGTTTGGCTGACAGTAATCTATACATATGTGGAGGGAACCATTTTTCTTATGCACAAAATATAATGGAGCACCCAGGGGGAGACACTAGGACGAATAAAGCCTTTGTCAAGAAGGTCTTTTAACTGTTCTTTCAACTCTTTTAATTCTACAGGAGCCATTCTATATGGCAGAATAGAAAGAGATTGGGTGTCAGGCAATAGGTTAATGCCAAAATCTATCTCCCTATCTGGTGGTATCCAAGGGAGATCATCAAGAAAAACTTTTAAAAATTTATTAACTACAGGAATGGACTGGGGGAAAGGAATTTCAGTGCTAGAATCTTTAACCCAAACAAGATGATATAAACAACCTTTTGATATCAGCTTGCGGGCTCTAAGATAAGATATGAATTTCCCCTAGGTGCTAGAGAATATCCCTCCTACTCTATCACTGGATCATTAGGAAAATAGAAGGTGACCTTTCTGGTTTTACAGTCTAGGGTAGCATAACATGAATGGAGCTAATTTATTCCTAAAATAGCATCAAAATCAATCGTGTCCAGTTTTACAAGACCAGCCACAGTGTCACGATAAAAAATAGACACCACACAATTTTGATAAACTCTCCTAGCCACAATGAAATCACCAATAAGAATGGAAACAGAAAAGGGTTCTAGAATATTTTCAAGATCAAAACCAAAACTCACTGCTACATAAAGGGTCACATAAGACAAAGTATACCCCAGATCAAGCAACATATAGACATCATGAGAAAAGATCTGTAATGTACCAGTAACCATCTCTCGTGAAGCCTCTAAGTCCTGATGAGTAGACAGAGCATACAATCTATTACGACCACTTCCAACAACTGAAGTAGTACCCTTAGGTGAAGGGGCTGCAAAATTTGTTTAAGACCTAGTGCCTCAAGTATTCCCAATGGCTGAGGGGCGGTATCTATGAATATGGCCTACCTAGACACACTTGTAGCACATGTTACTTCCTAAATAGCATCTTCCCGAATATCTTTTCCACAAAAACTATAGCGAGGGTATAACCTAGCGGGCTAAGCCACACCCCTCTGGATTTAGTACCCCGCATCTTTGTCTCACTGTTAGGCTGGAAGTTATAAAACCACTGATCAAGTGGAGGTCTAGGCGTTGGGTCACTAGTTAAAGACTGAGCATTGCTCCAAAAATTCTTCTTAGATCATTTCTTACCATAATTACCACCTTACTACTGACTAACATTCTGATCTGCAGATCTAGCCCTCTTAGCCTGTCTTTTTCTTTCCCTTACCTCCGGCTGCCTCTTTTTTTCCTCTTCTACCTACTACATATGCACTGATAACCTAGAGAAATCTATTTCCTTATTCAGCATTGCTCTCTTATATTCTAACACCAAATTGTTCGAGAGACCAGATGCAAACTTCCTAATGCAATCCCTCATATTGCCCACTAACTCTGGAGCATAACGAGATAGCTCGGTGAACTTTAATGCATATTCTTTCACACTCATTTTTCCTTATTTTATATTTGTGAATTCTTCAGATTTTTCTTCCCTCAGTTCCTGGGAAACAAATAATCTAAGAAGGCCTCTACAAACTCACCCCACACAGAAGGTTCAACATCCCCACCCCTCAAATCTTCCTATTTATTATACCACTGGTTAGCTACTTTCTTCAATTGATAGGCTTCCAGCTCAGCCCTTTCAACCTCATTAGCATGCATAAATCAAAAAATTTTCTCTATTTCATCAATAAACCCTTGGGGGTCCTCCTCAACCTTTGTGCCAGTAAAGGTAGGTGGGTTCAGCCTTATGAATTGAACAACCCGAGTAATTTCAGATGAACCAGACATAGAACTCACATCTTCAGACAAATGGGACCGAGAGGCCACAAGCTAAGCAATCATATGAATAGGCTGTCAGAACTCAGCATTTGAGACTTCTCTTTGAGGAGGCTGGGTACGGTTAACACCAAAACGAGGAGCTCAAAGTAAACTAGTTTTGACCGGAGGAACTCCCAAAGTAGCAACAAATTAAGAAGTATGAGCTCTATTATGGATCTGTATTCCATGAGTAGGGCGAACATCATCAACATAGGTGTTTCGCTTGTTGGATCTATAGGGAGGCATGATAAATTTTGAAATATAGGAAATCATGAGTTAGGATACATTCAGACTCTATAACACAAACTAAAACATGAAGAAAGTGAAATATTCCTAAATGCCTAATAGCTTCACCCTTATAAGTGTGGCACGCTACACACCCATAAAAAGGACTCTACCCGACGAGACTTCATAGACACCTTGGGACCATGAACTATGCTCTGATACCAAGCTTGTCATGACCCAAGTAGAGTCCTTAGCCTCGATAAGCATCTCAAACCATAAAGGCTCGAGAGACCCCTAGCTTATCTTCATAAGCGAAACCCATCTATTATAATAATGTGGAAGTAAACTGGTAATAAGGTAATTCATTTAGTTCAACTTAACAATGCAGGACAAAAGTCCATAACAAAATCCATAACCATCTATAATAAGTCTACGAAGTCTCTAGTAAACTAAAAATAATAATCTTCCTGAATTCATAACAAGAACCCCGGTTGGACCCTGAACTAAAATCAAATAAAATCAACACATATGAAAAAGACCTTCTAAAATAAGGGAGGCTCACCAAATCCAAATGTCTGATAACCGCCTACTGATTAGCGAGATCATGGGACTGGGCATCAAAACCTAAAATGTAGGGGGTCAATACATAAAGTACTGGTATGTAGAATAAATCCAAAATAACATATTTTTATACAACATAGGTGAGAGCATTTCAAAAAATATTTAGCATAAGATAATTGATATCACATGGGTATAATTTAAAAGCTTCAAAACAATTTCTTGTAATCATAAATCAGTTCTTTATTTTACTTCTGAGCTAGATGGTACACCTTACAAATATACTCATCCGCGGGCTATATGGACTTCGCCCTTGACTCAGCTGCCAAGCCCCTAATTTGAGTTTGCCTCAAGGATTGGGGTCTGTCATTCGTACTACACCATAAGACCATCGCCAGCATATAATCCCTATTATAGGATATCATAAACCAGTATCGACAAAACACGGTTTCAGGCTAAGAGCTTTCTGAACTCAAGCCTTCTTTGGGTAACCAATTAGCTCTCTTAAAGCCCAATTTTAGTCCTTTAAACCAGGCTTCATGCTCTTAAAATATTTATTTGTTTCATGTTAAGGTCACTCCATAGTAGGTATCATCATACCTAGACTTGCAAGTCGAATCATGTTATAACATATTCATTGCCCCTTTTGATTTAAGAAATCAAATGAATGGCTACCAAAAAGTTTTAAACAATGAATAATAACTCTCATTCCAGTAGTGCATAAAAATTTACACAAAACATCATGTTTTAAGTTTCAACATACAGGGGCCAACTTTTTCATAAATCAGATGTAATTCTTTCATTTAACACAAAGAGTACTTGTATAACATGGTATTTCCCTCTCTTCATTTCAAAATCAACATCAAGTCCATGAATGCTGGTAGAACACTTTACTTACACTATAAAACATGCAATTTAACAATCCATAACATGCTAAATCAAATAATTCAATATGGAGAGGGAAATCTCATGACTCATGCTCTCATATTAGTTCTCAAAATCATATATCACGTAAATATAATTCAAAACTATGGCAAAAATTCATGATTATCATATCAAAGGGTTCAAAATGCATTTCTTCAAAGTATTTTCAAAACCCTTATTGTATTAATATTTTTCAAGTCCTAGAAACTTAGTAAAGTTTTCAAGTCTTGGACCCCTTAAACATATAACTGAGAGCTAAAACGAGCTAAAACTTTTACGGGGTATTACACGTTAAGTCACCTTATGCATCTTAATAAAACTCGTAGGGATAATAGTGGGCAAAATAAATTTCCAAAATTGAAGTCATAGAAGTCTACGAGTCGTAAGGTCAGACTATGACTCATGGTGTGAAATTGTATTGGGAACAATGTATGAAGTTTCGAAGGATTGACACTCTAGTTGTTAAGATTGAATACCACGATTCGTAAGGACTAATTACGACTCGTGGTGATGAATGATAAGGATAGTAGATTCAAAATCCTTGAAGATCAATATTCACTGGAGTGCCAACGACTAGAAATATACTACTCGTAAGGAGATCTAGGACTCGTAACAACAGAAGACTGAAGGTAGATATGACAACAGACAACGATTCATAACCAAACATAACGACTAGTCGCCAGAGGCGTAACCACTGCTAACAAAGTTTTCCTATTTTGTTTTTATTAGGTTTACTTTATTATTTCTAGATACTATAAATTCCCCAGGGTTAATCCTTTATTATGTTTTGCACTTTTTACTATTTTCTGGGTGCTTTCACATACTTTAATGATTGATACAATTGTTCTTGAATTTTTGATTTTCTATTTAAGTAGAGATTTTGGATTTTACTCTTTCATCATTGTACAATTAATTACATGTCTTCTTTATTGACTTTCATAGATTATTGTATGAGCATGAGCGACTAATTTCCTTGACTAGGATTGTGGAAACCCTGGTGGATTAACTAAGTGAGAGAAGTGAGAGATTAACCTATTATAATGTAGTTGCATGTATTGCGATCTTCTTTATATTAATCGCACTCCAAGCTATTGCAGAGGCTTGGGTAGTGCCTGTATTTGAGAACATTCTCACAAGGGAGTTTGAGATTGGTAAAAGGAGGTTAAGATAGTGATTTGGTGCTACCAACCCTCGTATAATCAATTTGAGACTCAAAAGAAGGGAGTTGTACTGAGGTTATGGACAAGGGACAGTAAGAAGACTCTCTGATACTCATAAGGTAAAGGGTGAGATTTATCAACACGTCCATAAGATGGTTAATAATACATAACTTGTCAACTTTGCATGCAGAGCGTTGGGTTAGGTGAACTAAATACAAGAAACTTACGGAGTTGAGAAACCAGGAGAACATAGTCTTAGTGTTTGTCTTCTATTATTTACAACCTCACGTACTTAAGTTCGGCTACGTGTTACTATTGACTTTCAAATCCCCCTATTTACTTTTCCGCACTACTCGTGGATTTTGTCAATTTTGTGAGACTATTTCACGTATTCCTTATGGGTTTTATCCCAACCTAGTTTGGGTTATTATATTTGACATCGGCCGCAACATACTTCTTTGGAGGTTAGTTTTTGGGCGACATCAAATTTTTGCACCATAGCTGGGGAATATAATGTGAGTTGACTGAAGTTGGTAAATCTTGTGCATTTTTATTTTTCTATTTTTGGCTGGGTATACGCCGGTGTATGTCTAGCACTCAGAGTCAAGGTAATCCTTTACTCTCTAGTGATCCAGAGCTCGAAAGAATTTTGCAAACAGTAAGAAAGATGACAGAGCACATTCGTAATGATGTTCCAGAGGGGGTTTGCGATGACTCTCTTTTTATGCCTCTTTCTTCTCCAGGTGATGCATAGAATATGGCTAATAGACAGATAGAGTTAATGTTAGCAGAGGCAACTGAATAATAGAGAAGAGCGACTAAGGAATTTCGGTTGGCTTAACAGGCAGAGCTAGCATAGGGAAGACCAGTAACTAGTCGTTGAGCACCACTTGATGGTGATCCTGATAGAGTGCGAGGTGGTAGAGCTCGAGTGATTCCAACCTATCAGTATTTACCGCCATATGATAAAGATATAGGGTATGTTGAGCCTGCTAAGACATGAGCCATTATTCCTCATGCTCTACCCTCTAATGTTAAGTTTGATATTACTAGTGCAATGATCCAACTGTTGAATCTAAAAGGTATGTTTTCAGGTTTGTCCACAGTTGATAGGAACATGTATCTTGCTAATTTTATCGGGATCTACACTTGGTATACCATCCAGGGATTATTCAAGAAGCATTGAGATTGAGGTTATTCCCATTCTCCTTGATAAGAGAGGCATCATTGTGGTTGGGGAAACTTCTTATAGGCTCAATCATGACTTGGAATGAGCTGGGTAGATAGTTTTTGAATTGGTTCTTCTCTCCGGCTAGAATGCTATAGCTAAAAGATGAAATTTATAATTTTCAATAGTTGCCTGCAGATTCTATGTATGAGGCATGATTTCGGTTCAAAAAGAAGTTAATCATGGTACTTAACCACCTAATTCCAAGATCTAATTTGCTGGAGATATTCTATAGATCCCTTGTCACGACCCGAGGCTGCCCCTAGTCATAACATGGTGATTAGAACCACAAGTGATCCCAAGCTAACCCATGTACTAGCCTACTATTTGAGCAACTGATTTATAATGTAAATAAAAGTTAAATTTTCTAAGCGGAAGCATACTCATGAGATAATCTGAATGAATATAATACTGATAATGTTTACAACCCAATAAATCTAAAGAAAGTACTTAAATTACATATCATGACTCTGACGGACTATCTATGAAGCCTCTACTATACTGAATGTAGGTGGCTAGGACATGCCTCCAACTACCATAAATCAACACATAAGAATCATAATAATACAGTACATGAAGTACAACTGACTAGAGTCCTTAAAACAAGAGAACTCATCACCTGCTGACTGAAAGTTGAAAAATGCCTAACTCTGGTGTGTGGACTACATGTGGTACCTACATCATGAAGGAATGCATCCACAAACGCATATACGTGGTCAGTACTTAGGAATGTACTGAGTATATAGGGATATGCACTAAATCATGAAAATATTTTAAATATGATTTACAATTGAGGATATAAGCTATTTGCTGAAATATGTATTTAAAACATGGTTGTACGTGAAAATGGTATGTCATAGTGAAATTTATAAGTTCATGAGTTTAAAATAATATATTTTGTAAGTTGGGAAGCGGTAGAAACATGAATGCTATATGTAAAGCTGGATATGCTGCTGTACTGAGGATCTTGTATGAATACTGAGCATGAAAATATGACTATGAAGAATGAATGCAAGACCAAGTAAAGCCTGTATTGACATGATCTGAATAACTGAATAATCTGTAAAGACGACTGATTAAATAACTGAAAATTTGATTACTTGATCAAACAAACCTGAGCTGATATAGAATGAGTACTGACTAAAACTGTGGGAGATATCATGTAATCGACATGCCCCAATATGCAAATCATGGTCCAGCCTATAACCCCAGTTGGAAGAGTGTCAGTACTTTGCCACGGGTACTAACACATAGCTGGCGATGTGGATCCACAAGGCTATTATCCCGAAGGACTAGGGAGTCATTCCTAAACTGGTGGGTGACTCCTAAGAGAGTGTCAGTCCTAAAATGGCGAATGACATCTCATAATCCTATGCTGTCTACTTCGTTCTAGAACTTAGGGACTGCTACTAAGGACTCAGTCCTAAATGTCAAGCGAGCCCCCATACCTTGGTTCAATAGGTGCAAAATACTATTCCAAACTGAATGACACTGATATTATTATTATGGGTCTAACATGATGTGGTTCTATATTGATGAGTGCTCAGCATGAACATAATATTCTAAATGTAGTAATAAAATCATGGTCTGACTAACTTGTAACTTGAGAATAAAGATGTATAAACATATGGGTATCGGGTGTTCATAACCTTCTAGTACAAAATAATTAAAAAGATACGATAATGTAATGTCCCAAGACTACCCCCTAGACGTCAGACGGTGCTTAGGACCATAAGTGATCCTAAGCTAACCCTTGTACTGGCATAACTCGTGAGCAACTAAATAAGATACATAAATCTTGAAGAAATGAATGAAAGAAAAGTCTTTAGCTGAACATCTTCAAAACAAAACTATTAAAACAATTACAACTCTGGTTATACAAAACAAAACTTAAATCAAATACATCAATTCTACTAACTGTCGATGAAGCCTCTACTAGTATTGACTATAGGTAGTTGGGACATAATCCCCAGCTATCCCAAATCAACATGACTGAATAAAGAAAACAAGACCTACTCGAACAATGATTGACTCGAGCCCTCGAATCAAAAGGACTATCACCTGCTGACTGGAAGCTGCAAACTATCTGATTATGATGTGTGCGCTACAACTTGTACCTATATTATGAGACAATGTATCACATAGACATATATGTGGATCAGTACTTCTGGAATGTACTGAGTATGTGTGGGTGAATGCATAAGTAAAAAAAATAACTTATCGTACATATAAATCTTTAAACAATGTATGCCAAGTATAAATGACTCACCTTGGGCTTGAATAAAACAAAAGCTATAAAATCATAAACATGAGTAATAAGTCATAAAGACAATACTTGTGAGCCATAACACTTAGTTTCTAAAAAATTTACTTTATTATTTCTTAGGGAGGTTCTTCTAACCGACATACACTATGTGAGCTATAATGGAGTCCAATGTATTACCCACGGTGGGAGTCCTACCCTTTCCATCAGAATAGGACCTTAACTTAAGTGATCACTAAACTTAACCCATATTGGGCTCATGTTGGGGAAAGATGTCCTACCCTTGCTACCCATATTGGGACTTTAAACCTACAATGGCTCGTTATTATAGGGCATGCGACCTTGGACTCATACCAAACTTGGTGCTAAATACTACTCCCTTATTACTTATATGCTCATACTTTAGGAAATCTACCTTAAAATAATATAAGGGTTTATGTAATGAAAACTAATTATGCTTTTCTTTCTTTAAATCGTAATTAAGATGAAAAAATGTGGATTCCAATCTTAGCTTAGGATCAAAAGATCAATTCTTGCTTTAAATCTTGATATAAACTCATCAAGGAAAACATAAGAACATAATCTTCTTGAAATCTTAACACTTAGACTTAGGGCTTAAAGTTCATGCTTTAAACTCATGACAATTCACAACAAAACTTCATGCTCAATGTAAATCTTGAAATACTTCAATAATATCAAGTCATGATAGTGCAATATCATCCATAATGTAAATCATATAAGTTAAAACATAAACATAAGAACTTATTGATATACTTAAAGCTTTAAATCTCATGATAATCACATACTTTAAGAATATAGAAACTTAGGTATGAACCCTACTTCAAAACAAGTAAGTTAAATCTTAAAATCATACAATTTAGACATAAAGGTTAAATGATACCCTTGTTTATAACCCCACTTACCTTAATAGGCTTGATTTGATAGAGAAAGCTTGATCGTAAAAATCTTGGAGATGATCTTGAAAGTTTTTCTTGTAATTATTGGACTAGAGAACTGAAATTCTTATTTATCTTGAAGAGAATGTAACTTAAAGTTGAAGTTCTTGGGAGGAGGTTAGGGTTTGTTCTTGGAGAGGAAGGCTTTCTTGGAGAGAATTTATGAATATAGGGGGCAATAATGCTCCCTGGAGGGCTTTAATTATGTGTTATAATCGAATTTGGGTATGGTAAAATGACCCATTTGCCGTTAAAAATAAGGAACCAAAAGTTATAAAATAGGGGCAGGCGATGGAGCGTGTGCAGCGGGCTAATCGCGCGCCCTCACTGCCTCTCTCACGAAAATGGCTATAACTTTTCACTCGGGTATCGAATTAAGGAGAAATTGGTATCGTTGGAAAGATGACTCAAGTATCTACAATTTGTTCAAAAGTTATATATGTTCAAAGTATACCGTTGTAGAATCGAATACCAAACTTTGGACGAATCAAAGGCTCTTAGCTCAACTTTGTTCTAAGTAATTCTTATGAACATTTTTCACCTCGAAATTACTTTACACACTAGGATAAAAATCATGACACGTATATTCAAAATAAATTGATGGGATTAGAGTTTACACTTGTAAGAATGACGCTTCAAAGTCTAGCTCGAAAATGTGGGGTGTTACAGCTCCTTACACCCCTGAACATGAATTAACTCAAAAACTTATGTATCGAGGTTGGGAAGGCTAATTTAAAAATCCTCGAAGTTAAGAGGCTAAAAATATGACTAAGTCTCCAACACTTAGTGAAATTTTCAGGTGCTAAGCCTCTTATGCATGCACTAGGTGCTGAACTGAACTAAGGATAATATAGGGTGTTACACTATGTCTCTCTTGGGAACATTCGTCCTCGAATGATACTAGTTAGACTGGGAGTACTGTACTAAGGTAAATGAGATCATATACTGAACATGCATGACTTGGAACATGATTGCCTAACTGAGTCTGAATCATGATGCATGAACTGAATATCATGACTGAACTGATTTCTTGAATACATGTAATGACATGAGAATGGTTATAAGGCTGAGATAGAAATAAGAGAGTCAAATAATGAGTAACATTACCTCAGGCTGGATCTGGTTTCGTGAAGAAAAGTTGAGAGGTTCGGGACGTGAAAACTCAAGGTGTTACCGCACCTCCCCTTTAGGATAGTTTGTCCCCAGAATGATACTAACTTGGATGAAATACTAAGGAAAGACTGAGATGATGCACGAAACACTCACGAGCTGAATCATGACTTAATATCTTAATTTTAAACTGATGCATGATGCATGAACTGATCTAAATTCATAATTTTCATGAATACGAACATTTTACCTCATGGAATGGACTTACTCGTGGAAGGTAGTAAGACTAAATGGAAAGTTAGAAATCTATATGAGCTTATCTGCTTGATTGCTAAACTGGATCGCAAGCTCTATTAACTGGACCATACGGACAACCCATACTCAAATTGAGTATTTCTCCAACACTCTTCTAAGAAATTCTAATAATACTATAGAGCAAAGAATTTTGGGCATGATCTGAACAAGACATCTGACTAAGGGATCACAACATTGATCCAACTTTATAGCATGAAGCATAGACATATAAATCATAAGCTAGGATAGAATTACTAGGCCTTAGGAAATGAACCTTCTTACTTTCAAGCTTAGAAACACTTCTCAAATACTCCCTTAACTATACTATTCCCCTTAAATACCATACTTATTTGATTCAACTTAAAATTTTCACTTGGGCATTGATAAATCCATCCACTAATGTCTAAACTGAACTAAATTCTCTCACCATGATCAAGCCTAACTCAAAATCATAAGATACAACACCCTGTACCATAATACTAGTCTAAACCACATGATTCAATCATCTATGTCTCTTCCAGAGCTCACACCCTAAGCATAACATGCCTTACTGCTTCAATCACTAGCTCTGAACTCTTACTATGGATTCACTAGCATATATTTCATTCCTCCACTTACATCCCAACTTGACATTCAAGCCTATTATTATAACCACATATGAACTTCAAGACAAACACGCATAAAGTCATTTTTCTCATATTCTCTAATCCTCTATCAACAACAATTTTCTTGCACTATGCTTAAGATGCATACCCAAAATTCTCACCTAACTATGATATATACCAAATATTTACCTCAATATTCCTTCATCCTTTAGACTTAGATAGAAAATCATAAATAATCTTTCTTAATAAGGGTTATCAACTCTCTCTTATCTAAACCATTACTTATCCATTATCATCACCACTATCTTAACATAGGAAGAAGTCACCGAAGGGCTGACCCATAAGGACCTGAAGCACGAAAAAAATACTATACATAACTTTGACACTTAATTGAGGCCTGAGGAATAGACTGTCAAAGATATTGATTATTTAAAGAGATATAAACTTAGGACGTACATGATATAATGCGAATTTCACTAGTATAATGAGTTCTGAGAACTGATCATACTCTGAAACATGAGTTCATACTTATCATAAGATATTCAACATTAGATTGGAGTTTCATAGATTTATGAGAGGTGACTTGAATCACAGAGTGAAGTTGTTACTTACTTGAAGTCAAAAATGGACTCGAATACGCATGAAGTGTATAAGAATTGGCCTTTGACATGGATCTATTACGCAAGACATGAATTTGGTTGATAATGACTGAAATCCAAGGAACACTCTTGAGTAAGAAGGATCACTATCTCATCACAACTTTTATTGACATGTATCACAATATAATTCTCAAAACTTTATTTTGTTCTTCACTCTACCATCTCCTTCTTAGATCAAAGCTGACATTCTAATCTTATGGGTTTACTCCATATCCTCGAGACTGAACCATATTTCTTTGATCTAACGGTCTACACATAAATGTTCACTCACCTGAATAAACTATATCTAAACAATACTAACTGACTCTTGGTCACTCTCTTAGTATATACCACCCTTAAATTCCTTTAGCTTCAATAGTCATCATCATAGACTTACACTCTATTAACTCGACAAACATACCTGCCTAACTAAATGCATAAACTGTCTCACTAACTCAAATCATACCAAAAGGCTCAGCGTCCTCTATTCCTAGATCCTTAACATAGCCATCAAGAATACCATATTCTATATGACTAGCCTTATTCATACTTAGAAGCTCACAGGCATTATCTAAACACACATGATACTTAATAATCTTAGAAAATAATTCAATCCCCATATCACCTTAGGCTAACCTCTATATCATACCTACAACATCATACTTAATTATGAATAAATAAACTTAAAATCTTGCATACATAGTTCAAGCCTGCTAGATCACTTCCATATAACTAGCATCACTAACTAAGCAATTATTATTTCCACTTTTATGATCATCCATTGTTTAAACTTAGTGTCTAGTGCTAGCCATGATTAACCACAACTTCACACACCATTCTTACATGTCAAAACATCAGGAAACACTAGTCCACTAGGACCTTATAATAATGATATTTGATCATAATCTTACAGTCTATCAAATTACAGTCCATAAGCACATCCCTTTTTCACACATCTCTAGTACTTATCCATCCATATATTTAATTATACCCCTAGCTCTACAAACCTCAACCAATTTCCTTTTCACAACCACACGGAGAACCCTACATTAACAATCCTTAATAACCTAATACCTTAATTAATGACTTATAATTTTCTAACACTATAACATACCATCAAGATCTCTTTTCCTACTTTAAGTAGACCATAATTCACTTTAAATAATAGCTCTTTCTGTACCTTTCACTAGGAAAATAGTACTACATTCATTACCCCTAAGCTGACACACACGGACGTATTACCTTAAAACAAACTCGATAGCATGCATAAATTTATCTATATACTTTTGATCAATCACCATTACCACCTTTCTTGTAACTGTACTTCTAAACCTACACTTCCAAATATAATAAGGTTCTACTACTTATAAATCATAACACTCTAGGTTGAAATATCCCTCGAATGCAAAATCTATTTAACAATCTAGGTTCACACTATCTTTTCTCATGAGTACTATCTGTATTGAAGGGTTAACAAGGAATTTGAATACATATCTTAATCTATCTTAACTAAACAAGTCATAAGGATGGGGAGATAACTTTCAACTTGAGGAACTTATAACACACTAGCGAGCTCCTCTCAAGACCCTTGTGTGACTTCTGTGGTTACTGACAGTACATTTAAGAGCATCATCATAGGAGGAATTGGAACTTGCTAATTAGGTTATCTCAAGAATAATTCATAGATGAAAGATTATGGAGTAACACATGAATTTATAGAAGTTTTTGAGAGAACAACTTTACAGCACGACCTAGATCATGAACAAGCTAAACATTTCTTAAATGCCCTGTAACCTCTAGAACAAAAGTACAGATGTCTCCATACGATTTCACAAGACTCTACTAAACTCGAGTTCACAGACACCCTAGGACTCCTGAACTTTGTGCTCTGATACCAAGTTTGTAACACCCCAAGACTACCCCCTGGACGTCACATGGTGCTTAGGATCCCAAGTGATCCCAAGCTAACCCTTGTACTGGCATAACTCATGAGAAACTGAATAAGATACATAAATCTTGAAGAAATGAGTGAAAGAAAAGTCTTTAGCCGTACATCTTCAAAAATTAACTATTAAAATAATTACAACTCTGGTTATACAAAATAAAACTGAAATCAAATACATCAACTCTACTAACTGTCTATGAAGCCTTTACTAGTGTTGACTATAGGTAGCCGGGACATGACCCCCAGCAATCCCAAATAAATACGACTGAATAAAGAAAACAAGATACTACTTGAACTGTGATTAACTCGAGCCCTACAATCCGAAGGTCTCATCACCTGTTGACTGAAAGCTGCAAACTGTCTGATTATGATGTGCGTGCTACAACTTGGACCTATATTATGAGATAATGTAACCCATAGACATATATATGAATAAGTACTTCTGGAATGTATTGAGTATATGGGGGTGAATGCATAAGTAAGAATAATAACTTATCGTACATATAAACCTTTAAACAATGTATGCTAAGTATAGATGACTCACCTTGGGCTTGAATAAAACAAAAATTGTAAAATCATAAACATGAGTAATAAATCATAAAGACAATCTTTGTGAGCCATAGCACTTAGTTTCTAAAATATTTACTTTATTCTTTCTTAGGGAGGTTCTTCTAACCGACATACACCATATAAGCTATCATAGAGTCCAACGTCTTACCCACGGTAGGGAAAGCTAATATTGGGGAAAGCTGTCTTACCCTCGCCATCGGAAGAGGACCTTAACTTAAGTGATCGATATACTTAACCCATATTGGGAATTTAAAACTACAATGGATCGTTGTTCTGGGGCATACGACCTTGGACTCATACCCAACTCGGTACTAAATACTACTCCTTTATTACTTATATGCTCATACTTTAGGAAATCTACCTCAAAATAGCATAAGGGGTTATGTAATGAATCCAGTTATGCTTTTCTTTCTTTAAATCATAATTAAGATAAACAAATGTGGATTCCAATCTTAGCTTAGGATCAAAAGATCAATTCTTGCTTTAAATCTTGATATAAAGTTATCAAGGAAAACTTATGAACATAACTTCTTGAAATCTCAACACTTAGACTTAGGGCTTAAAATTCATACTTTAAACTCATGACAATTCACAACAAAACTTCATGATCAATATAAATCTTGAAATACTTTAACAATATCAAGTTAAGATAGTGAAATCTCATTGATAATGTAAATCTTATAAGTTAAATCATAAACATAAGCACTTCTTGATATACTTAAAGCTTTAAATCTCACGATAATCACATTCTTCAAGAATATGGAAACTTGGCTATGAACCCTACTTCAAAACAAGTAAGTTAAATCTTAAAATTATATAATTTAGGCACTAGGGTGAAAGGATACCCTTTTTCATAACCCCACATACCTTAATAGGCTTGATTTGATAGAGAAAGCTTGTGAAAGCCTTGGATATGATCTTGAAAGCTTTTCTTAGAATTCTTGGACTAGAGAACATAAATTCTTGTTTCATAAATTCTTGTTTATATTGAAGAGAATGTAACTTGAAGTTGAAGTTCTTAGGAGGAGGTTAGGATTTGTTCTTGGAGAGAAAGACTTTCTTGGGGAGAAATTATGAATAAAAGGGCCAATAATGCTCCTTGGGGGCTTTAATTATGTGTCATGGTTGAATTTGGTGGATAAAAATCCCATTTGCCCATAAAAATGCGGAACCAAAAGCTATAAAATAGGGGTGGATGATGGATCATGAGCGGTGTGCTAATCGCTTGCCCTCACTGCCTCTCTCACAAAAATGGCTATAACTTTTCACTCGGGTATCGGATTAAGGGAAGTATCGTTGGAAAGATGAATCAATTATATACAATTTGGTGGGCCTTGAGCTGCAAAATGCTATGTATATCAAAATTTATATTCGTTGAAAGTAGGCCCTTGTAGAATGTAATATCAAACTTTGGATGAATCAAAAGATCTTAGCTCAACTTTGTTCTAAGTGATTATTATGAACATTTTTTACCTCAAAATCACTTCACAACTAGGATAAAGATCATGAAATGTATATTCAAAAGAAATTCATGGGATTAGAGTTTACACTCGTAAGAACGGCTCTTCAAAGTCTAGCCTAAAAATACAGGGCGTTACAGCTCCTTACATCCCTAAACTAGAATTAACTCAAAAACTTATGTCTCAAGGTTAGGAAGGCCAATTTAAAAGTCCTCAAACTTAAGAGGCCAAAAATATGACTAAGTTTCCAACACTTAGTAAAATTTTCAGGTTCTAAACCTCTTATGCATGCACTAGGAGCTAAACTAAACTAAGGATAATATGGGGCATTACAGATAACAATATTTAAAACAATGATATAATGTTATAATTCAAAGACCCAAAGCATAAGACATTTCAATGAATGATTGAGAAACATGAATTTGATCATGGGAATGTGTTAAATTTGAGAGGATAATATATTTACATGGTTAAATTCATAACTTGATGATTTAGCATGAAATCAATTGAACATAACATGGGTAATTGAAATTTAAAACATGAAGTAACCTAATTTATAAGGGAAGACATATTGACATAGATTAAATTCAAATTTCTAAGAAGGCATGGATTAAATTCATGATTTACATGGATAAATTCTCAAAAGAAGGTTAAAATCCATATTTGAACAAAAAAGGTATTTTTAGGACTCAATGAGTGAAAGGAACCCATTGATGAATACCCCACATACCTGAATGTTGAAGGCTTTGATAAATTTTTTAGTATTGAACTTGAATTTGATGAACCCTAGTTGGTTTTGGGGAGAAAGAAATCACCCTTTTTGCTCTAAGTTATGATAGGTTAGGGTAGTTTTTACACTTGATAAATGTTGTTTGGAGGGTGAAATGACGTAGTTTCAAGGTTAAAAGTGTGGAACAATACCAAAAAACCCCTTTAAAAATCATCTGAAAATATCTGAAAGTCGTCCCGATGAGTTTGGGTACGACTCGTAAGTTCTGGGTATGGTTCATACCTTGAGTCATCACCAGGAATCCAAATAACGACTCATATATCCTGCTTATGAGTCGTATCAGTGAGTCGTAACCATTAATAGCTTTGACAGTGCTTCAGTAATTTGTCCATAGCTTTTCACCTCGATATTGGATTAAGGAAAAATTGATATCATTGGAAAACTAATTCAATTATATATCTATTGGTAGGTCTTTAGATCATAAATTCTTCGTAGAACAAAAGTTATGCTCATTTGAAGATGACTATAGTTATATACATCTCAAGAATTTTATCGCTATGAGATGTTTCAACTTGTCTATAAGTTAAGAGATATTTAGGGTCTTAATATATGTCTAAGTCACTATTAAAACTACTAAAAAAGGAGGCTTGATTGTTGGATCCTTTACTGGTTAGGCTATGAGTCTTCATAATGACTAGTACTGTTTGGATATGAGTCGTATTCTAGACTCGTAACCACTGGGATGGATTCTTGGATGAGAGCTATTGTGACTATGATTAGTCTTAACTACTTGTAAGATCTGATTATGGGTTGTCAAGTGAGTTATATGTATTGGAAGCTGATTGACAATTAAAGGGAAAATTGTATGAGTTCTTGCCACGATATCAGATCGAGTCGAGACTTGCGGCGTTGGAAAGCTAACTTCATGGGCTATATTTTGAGAGATTTCGAACATGAGAACTTAGGGTATTACATCCCTGAATATCAGCTCTAGGGCGATGGCAGACACTATATCTTGAGATGTATTTATGCATCTACATTGAGATATGACACAGGAAATGCTAGATGAGATATCTGTCACTAACCGAGGATGGAATACTAGAGAGGATAATAGAGGTACTGGTATGTATACAATTAGAGATGCTAGTGAATACAAATTTGGTGATGATTCGGTTACGCAGGAAGTTGCACAACTCAGAATAGATATTGTGATGATTACAAATTAATTTACAGCATTGACTGATGAAAAGGTCAATACAGTGGGGTCACAGGGATCTACTTATAGGACTTATGAGTTTGATGTTGATGAGGAAGCAAAGTATTTAAATTGAGAAGTGGCGAGTTTCTGAGCCAAAGGGCAAGGTCGGAACTATTATGGTGATAGGTATCGAGATAGATGTAGAGAGAGAGATAGTGATTGGAGGCGCAAAGATGACTATAAAGATAAGCGCGACAGATATGTTCCACCAGACAGTCAAGATACAGAGGCAAGAATGGAAGCAATATTGTCGAGGCTAGTAAAAGGCTAAGATAGTCAGGAGAGCTTCCTTAAATAGAATAAGGCAGACATGTCAGGGTTAAATCAGAAAGTTGAGTCACATGCTACAACGATCAAATAACTAGAGTAGCAGTTTGGCTAAATGTCGGCCACATTGAACCAAAGGCATCCTGACACTCTACCAAGTAATACGGTGTAAAATTCAACGAATGATAGTCATTGTCATGCCATTACCATTTGGAGTAGTAAGACCACCATGAATCCCCATGTGCCCATTGTAGTTGATCCAACGAATGATGATGTTAATGCTGATATTGAGAAAACACCTAAAGTTGAAACTAAAAAATCATCAGATGTTGAGAATAGTAATAAGAAGGATAAAGATAAGGGTAAGGTTGATGAGACTATTTTAAAGACTATACCAAGACCTCCCCTTCTTTTACCTTAGAGGCTAAAAAATAAGTAGGAAGAAGTTAAGTGTCAAATGTTCCTGGCAATGTTGAAAGAGCTATCTTTAAAAATTCCACTTTAGAGTCATTGAAGCAGATGCTTGGTTATGAGAAATTCATGAAAGAACTGGTCACTAGAGAGAGGATAGTGAGCTATGATCTCACTAAGAATATGCATCATTGCAGTGTTGTTGCCTTTAGATCGTTAGTAGAGAAAAAGGAGGACCCTGGATCCTTCACCATTTCATGTACCACTGGGTTCTTCAACTTTGTTCGGGCTTTATGTGATCTAGGGTCCAGTATTAATCTTATGCCACTGGTTGCATTTAAGTAGTTGGGCTTAGGAGCACCCAAACCATCTTTGATGAGATTGTTGATGGCTGATCTAATCGTGAAAAAGTTGACCTCCTTGCGACGTGTTGGTAAATATGGCATCTTTCATCTTTCTAATAAATTTTTTGATACTTGATTATGAGGTGGACTTCTATGTCCCTATCATCTTAGGTAGGCCCTTCCTAGCTATGGGTAGGGTAAAGATTGATATGGAGTTTAGACAGATGAGGTTCAGACTCAATAATGAATAGGTAATCTTCAATGTATGCCAGTCAATGTTGTAGCCATACAACATAATAGTTGTGTTGGTAATAGACACAATTGATGACGAGGTTGATCTAGTGACTGTTCCTATAGAAGAAAGGCTGGGTGTTGAAGCCTTAGCAATAATGATTATGAACTTTGACAACGATGGTATATATGACTATGATTAGATAGTGTGTGCATTGTATGGGAGTGGTACGTATAGTTATGCTCCAAAAAAGCTTGATCTGTACCTAAAGAATAGAACTACTCCTTCTGCTCGCTCATCTATTGAGGATCCACTAGTTTTAGAGTTAAAAGCCCCCTCTCTCATTTGCGATATGCATTCTTGAGGGATGACAATACCTTATCGGTAACTATTATAGATGACTTAGTTGAGACAGAAATAGAGGCATTGTTATCAGTGCTACAATATTTAAGAGGGCCATTGGATGGTTTATTATAGATATTATGGGTATTCTGTCGGGTTTTTGTTCTCATAAGATTCAACTTAAATTAGATTGTGCTCTGAGTATGGAGCATCAACATCAGCTTAATCCTACTATGTAGGAGGCGGTAAAAAAAGAAATAATCAAGTGGTTGGATGCTGGTGTAGTATACCCCATTATTGACAGTAAGTGGGTCGTTTGATCCAGTGTGTGCCCAAAAAGAATGGTATTACTGGTTTACCTGATGAAAAGAATAAGCTCATGCCAATGAGGCCAGTCACAGGGTGGAAAGTGTTCATGGATTACAGAAAACTGAATACATGGACCCAGAAAAACCATTTCCCTATGCCTTTCATGGACCAGATGCTTGATAGGATTATAGACAAGGGGTGGTATTTCTTTCTGGATGGTTATTCATTTTACAACCAAATTACTATTGCACCTAAAAATCAGGAGAAGGCAACCTTCACTTGTCCTTATGGGACCTTTACATTCAGATGTCGTTCAAGTATTATCTAACATGGTAAAAGACAGCATCGAGGTATTTATGGACATTTTTTCTATAGTTGGTGATTTCTTTTATGAGTACTTGGTCCACCTGGCCAACACTTTCTGTAGATGTGAGGAATGCAACTTGGTGCTCAACTAGGAGAAGTGCCATTTCATGGTAAAAGAAGGCGTTGTCCTTGGGCACAAGATTTCAAAAAGAGGTATAGAGGTAGATAAAGTAAAAATTAAAGTGATTAAAAAGTTACCTCCACTAATTTCTGTGAAGCCTATTTGGAGTTTTCTAGGTCAGGTGGATTTTTACAGGCGATTCATCAAGGATTTCTTAAAGATTACTCATCCTCTTTGCAAGCTTCTTGGGAAGGAGGTCAATTTTGACTTTGATGATGCATGCTTAAAGGCCTTGAGTGCCTAAAGGAGAGGTTGGTGATGGCTCCTATCATTGTGTTCCCTGATTAGTCCTTGCCTATAGAGATGATTTGTGTTGTAAGCAGTGTGGCCATATGTGCTATCCTAGGCCAAAGAAGAGAAAAAATACTTCATCTCATATACTGTGCTAGCAAAGCATTAAACCCTGCACAAATGAACTACATAGTTACTAAGCAAGAGTTACGTGCAATGGTTCTTTGCCTTTGAGAAGTTTCGGTCTTATTTGAGTGGGAAAAAGGTTATAGTGCACACTGATCATGTAGCGTTGAGGTACTTGATGTCGAAAAAGGATTCAAAACCAAGATTGATTTATTGGGTTCTCTAGCTACAAGAGTTTGATTTTGATGTGAGTGACATAAAAGGCACAAAGATCCAAGTTGCAAATCATTTGTCCAGACTTAAGGAGGAAACAATGCATAAAGTAAGTGATAGGCTTAAAATTGATGATAGCTTTCCTGAAAATCAGGTTTTGATTGCTTCACAAGATCTAATTCCATGGTTTACTGACTTTGCAAATTATCTGGCAAGTGGTCTTGCCTCAAAAGATTTGACCTTTTAACAACGAAAAAGATTTATGCATGAGGTGAGGAATTTTTTAGGATGATCCTTACTTATTCAGAATTTGTGTGGATGGTGTGATTTGTAGATACATCCCCGAGGTAGAGATGATGAGCATACTTGAGGCTTATCATGCTTCACCAATTGGGGTCCACCATGGAGGAACCCATAAAACCCACAAGAGCTTGCAATGTCAGTACTGTTGGCCTACAATTTACAAGGATGCTCATGACTTTGCCTCCTCCAGTGACCAATGTCAGCATCAAGGCAACATTTCTTGATGCTATGAATTCCCCATGACACCTATTTTGGAGTTGGAGCTATTTGATATATGGGGGGTTGACTTCATGGGTCCATTTATGTGCTTCTTTGGTATGAAATACAATTTGGCGGCGGTGGACTATGTATCTTAATTGGTGGAAGCAGTTGTGCTCCCCAATAATGAAGGTAGAAGTATCACTGGCTTCCTGAAGAAATATATTTTTTCTTAATTTGGAACTCCGCATGCAATCATTAGTGATGATGGGTCATATTTCTGCAATCGCCTGTTCAAAGGTCTACTTGAGATGTACGGTGTAAAGCATAAGGTGGAAACACCTTATCTTTCTCATACTAGTGGACAGGTTGAGGTGTCTAACAGGGAGATAAAGTCTATTTTGGCAAAGAATGTGAGTGCCAACAGGATTGATTAGATACGAAAGCTAGATGATGCGTTATGGGACTATCGAATAACTTTTAAGACCTATAGGTGCTTCTCCATCTCCATTGGTTTATGGTAAGGCATGTCACTGGCTTGTTGAACTTGAACAAAAAGCACTGTCGGTGTTGAAAAAGCTAAATTATGAGTGGCATGATGTAGCAAAGATGAGGATGACCAAAGTGAATAAGTTCAATGAATTCAGACTCTGGGCTTATGAAAGTTATGTAATATTAAATGAGAAGATGAAGTTGCATCATGATTTAATAATCGAGAAAAAAGTATTTGAACCTAGTGATCTGGTGTTCTTGTATAATTCGAGAGTTTTCTTGTTTCCAGGCAAGTTGAAGTCTAGGTTGTATGGGTTATTCACTGTGGTTAGTGTGTTCCCATATGGTGCTATAGATTTGAAGCGTGATGGTAAAGACTCATTCAAAGTGAATGGGCAAAAGGTGAAGCACTACATTGGAAGCACTGAGGAAGTAAAAATGGTTATTGCTATGGACCTTGGTAATGTCTGAGTAACCAAGGCAATTGAGTCGTGTCATGATGTTAAATCAGGCGTTTCATGGAAGGAAACCCATGGGGATAGTTGGTGAAATCTGAGTGTCCAACCTAGCCACGTCATGCCGCGATGTTAAATCAAAAGCTATGTGGAAGACAACCTGTGTGTTTTACTTATTTAATTATAGGGTAACTTGTGTGTTCAATGTACAAGGCTAGAGATTGCAGTAATAAACCAGAATTTTTTTCGGTGCTAGGACATACAACCCACTTTATGAGTCATTGTCGGACTTTAAAACTCGTCATCTGAGTCATAGGGACTTGAGTCATTGTCATTATAACTCTCAGAACGAGTTGTAGTCACTGACTATGACTCTTAGCCTTGAATTGTAATGACTGGAGACCCAGGTAAGGTTTCAGGCATTATGGAGGAAGAATACAACCAGTACTTTGTGGGTAAGAGTCATACTCAAGACTCGTAACCAAGCCCGATATCACAGGTCTAGATGGTCAACCCGAGTGGATTTAATTAGTAAATGAAAGGGTAAGTCAACACCAATGATTGAACTTTCCATTTTTTAAACAAATTGACCCCCTCCTCTCTAGCCCAACAATCGACCAAACCACCAAAGGCACACACCATCTGCATCCTATCTTAAAAATCAACTAAAGCTCCAAAAAGTCAGGAGTCTCTAAAGTTAGGGCTCCAAAACCGTATAAGCTAAGTCCAAATAAATCTAGAGCAAGTAATCAAGTAGTCTTCCATGCTTAAATTATTAGATCTTGAGATGATACTGCATTGGGTAGAAACTTGTTTTGGTTCCTTGATTGATGTATTTTACATAAGAACATAATGTATCGATCCCTAATCTTAAGGAAAATTGTAATGTAATGTGTCAATGAGAGTAAGTACATACTATTTGTTATAGTTGAAGATTAGGAATGAAGGGGTGATATGTGAAATGCTAAATATGACGTGCTTTTTTGTGTTGGGAATGAGAAGTGGAACAAACTATTCTAATCATCCACGTTAGAAGAATGTAGGTTCTTTTAACATTGCGACTCATCTTAATGATTCATAGTCATACTATACGACTTGTTGTCAGGAGTCATAATGACTGGGAAGGGTATTGCATCAGGAAAGTAATTCATGTCAGACAACGAGTTTTGGTAATGAGTCGTAGCCTAACATTATAAATTATTAGGATGACTCTTTGCATGACGAGTGATTACTGATTAGGTATCCTTCCACCTTATGAGTCTCACTACTCCTTGTAACCACAGGTAAGGACTAGTACTAATGAGTTGTAGGTGCCCGGATCCTGCCATCCTGACACCTTATTTTCTTGTTTTTCTTTCCTGGTCTTAGGACTAACTAATGGATCTAACTAATGGGTCTTACTTAATAGGTAATAATATCCCCAAAAGGTAATTCATCAAAGAAGCTAACACCGAAGAAAACCACTCAAAAGAAGCCCGCCCCAAAGTCAACTCGTTACCTCAGAAATGAGGACACCGGTGAGTCAAACAGTGACCTTGAAGAATATCCAAAATGGAGTAGGTGGATCCAAGAAAAAAATGATATAGGGGTAATAAAGCAACTACTGTGGAGGAGGACACACGCCATAGGTCTAGACCAAAGATGAAGAACCATAACATCTCACCACCCTATTCACCATTATCCTGTGATGAGGAAAATGATGATGAAAAAGAAAATAGTGAAGATGCCGGTGAAGAAGAATCAAGGTCCAAAAAAGATGAAAATTGGGGTTATAATGAAGATTAGAATGAAGATGACGATGGATCTACATCTGGAGAACATAGCAGTGAAGAGCATGACAGTCCAGTTAGAGAAGTAACACCACCACAAGTACCACCCACTCCACTTTCCATTATGGCTGCTTTAGTGCCCATCTTTGAAAGGTAGAGGTACCATAGAATGTAAGCCCTATATGAAAAACACAGTGCCATAAATCCTGAAAACAGAAATCCCCTGAGAAGTTTTTATCTTAAGAGAAGGTTGATCACAAAAGTCATGTCGGAGATGCCTACATTTGACACTCGATTCAAGCAATATAAGTTTGAGTGAATGACTAGAACACAGGATCAGTACAACAAGGCATTGGTATATGAGTTTTATGCTGCATATCAGATGGAGTTGAAAAGGCAAATTCGTAAGGAAATTTGTGGGGAAGGGGGCGGGGGCGCAAACCTAATATCAAATTTTGTAATTTGAGGTGTTCGGGGTGAATATCTCTTCTTAGACCATTACCCAAATTCTTCATGGACCAGAGTTTGTACTACCGACCAACACCGTACAGATAGAATTTTGAGTAGAAAAGATAAAGTAAGTAAAGGTTAAACAAATAGGTTTGGAAGAAAACCTTGTTTAGTTTAGGTGGATGGCCGAGATTATTGCTACGGATTGAGTAAAGGCCCTATGGGTAGTTGGTGGTGTTGAGGATCATCATCAATCAAGAAAGGCAACCTAAACTTCCAAGCAAAAGCTTGGTGCACCCTGGTTAGACACAAATCGAGTCCTAATTTATTGAATAATGTTGTGGGTTCGTACAAAGCAGTATGATTGCAGGTATAATGTTAGGTTATGAGATCGATATGGCCAATTGGATCACCCAAGAAATTGGGGATATGACAACTAGCACAAATACAGTGTTGGCTTTCCCTTGCCAATTGACCCAAATTTTCTTGGAGATGATAGTGTTAGATCTCCTAAATATTGATCAATTCTTTAGGTTGAGAGATATGACATATTTGGGGTTAACCAGAGTTGTAACCAACCCTACTCGAAGATAGCAAAGTTAGGCGCGTCGATAATAAGTGAAGCATATGGATCCGGAGGAGATGATACTACAAGTTTCACTGATATGGGTGATACCCCAACCAAGAATGGCTAGTCTAAACCCCAGGCTTCTGATGTAGTAGGTACATCCAGTACTCCTACTTCACCACCTACTGAGGCACTACGACCATCCATATTAAGGTCGATTCTAATCGGCTATGTATTAGTATCGCAGTTGTTCCTCTCTGAGGTTATGATGAAGTTGAGAACAATGGAAATGAAGGTGTGAAATATGGAGGGAGGAGTAAAACCATGGGTTGAGAAGAGTCTTAGTGATGAAATAAGGAAAATGCAAGTAAGGTTTGATAGGTTCGAGCAGAAGGTTACTCAACAACTTAATGGTATCTAGTCCCCAGACCTTGTAGGTATACAAGTTGAGCTAGCCGCATTGCAGAAGTTAATTAATGACCTGCATGATAGGCCTATCCTTTTGATGCCTATATCAAGAAGACCCACAGAGAGGACGTGGTCAAGAATATTTGGGTTGTTGATGATTTAACCCTTATAGGAAATATTGAAGTTGATGTAGGAGGTAGGAAGAGAAAGAAGAACATAAAGAGAAAGAGACAAAGAACCGAAGAGGAAGAGGTAGAGATTGAAAAAAGAGTTTGTAGAGTAAGAAGGACTGAGAGATTAGGGTCCAAGAGATAGTAGGAAGGGATGGTAGTTTAACGCCTACTAACGCTGCTGGGAAAAAATTAGTAGTACAACCCCGCTGCCTGAGCCATCTTTGAGTACATCAGTCACCACTGGTGCCACTATTGTTGAGAGTATACCGATAATTTCTGGGACAACTGATGTTGAGGATGGGACCCAATCTGAGGTCACACATATTGATCAGGCTTGATCTGGCACCTAGGTTGTTGAGGTATGTCTTCGGCCCTTGTTTTGTATTTCAAGATGCAATGGGGATAGTGCATAGGTATTTAGTTGGGGGTGGGGGTGTACCACATAGCCACCATAGATTATTGTTACCATGTTTCTTTTCCCATCGACTGCGGTTTGAATGTGGAATCGACATGTCTACTTTAAATGTATGCCTTGTTTTGTTTTATTTTGTATTCTATGTGATTTTTAAATTAGGAGGAAACTCTGTACCAAAGGCAGTAGATTTGTTTTGAATGATTGTGCTGAATTTTTTAAAGCTGTTTGAAAAATTGGTACCCCGCCTAAATTTTGATAACTGTGTGATGTGTGCATTTGTGTGACTGATGTGAATCTTGTAATGGCTTAGAATTAGGAACGTAATAGTTGTGGCAAACAATTGTATGAACTGGATAGGAAGCAATTAGCAATGTGATCCTGTATAATGAGTATGTGCGGCGTTACCTAGTTTTTTTGTGTGCAGAATTCAGAACTTGCCCAATTAGTATTGGCTAAGTCATAGGATCGTCATTTAAGAAAGTATCATAGGCCATTTTTGAATGCAGTCCACTTTTGCCTAAATAACCAACCAAAAGTGAATAATAATCCCTTAATCTCGAGTTTGAGCCTTAATGGACCTAAATTTTTTTGTTTTCACCGATTCAACCTCCCATTTTTAATTGTAATGAACCTGTTTTGGCCATGATCCTCCTTAGACACTGTGCACCTCAACTCAGAAAAATTGCCTAAGTTGAGGGTGGCTATTATAGGGATGCACAAAGAGAAATGGGTATGAAAAATGGGTGTGAATAGAAAAGAAAGTAGGGTTGGCTATGGTATAAAAAGGAAAATGAGAAAATTGTGAAAAACAGAAAAAGAAATTTGTGAAAAAAAGAGCAAAAAAAAAGAATAAGAAACCTACCCAGTCTAAACAAGTAGAAAAGGAATAAAAAGGGAGAAATAATGGTGGAGTGAAATTAAAGTTGGAAAATAAGTGGATCCCAAAGTAATCGTAGTGTCAAGGAGGCTTAGTCAATGAAAAATTTTGAAAAGTATCATACCAGCCCCAAATCTACGGTACAAGTTAAATAAAACCCTATAGTGATTCTAACCCGACAGTCTGAAAACAGAGACAAAAAAAATAAGGGCAAGCATATGGCATTCTACGTACACTGTGAAACTTCTTTGTGAGAGAGAGAATATCTTGACCGTCTTAGTATTATAATGTTCAATCTATGTGAGTAAATATGACTTCTTTGATTGTAAGGGTACATGGGTTACATTGTTAGAATACTTATCTGTTCAGATAGTATAATTTGTGTATATTCCGAGTTGTTCATTGCTAGTGTAATGCCATCACTTGATTCCATTGTGTCATGTCTTGTACTACATTTGAATACACAGTTGGGTTTTGAAAATCTAAAAATAGGGAGGGGGGAGGGTGAATGCGTTGTGAATCAAATTGAAAAATTGACTGCCAAAGGTATCTTAGGATCTTCCTGTTTAAGCATCATGTTTTTTTTTTTTGTAATTTTTCCTGAGGACATTCAAACGTTTTAAGTTGAGGGTATTGATTTTTTCGTGAAAACATGGCACAGTTGATTCTTAAAATGATGAAATTATGTATTGACTTGGGTCATTTCGTCAGATACGATGGATACTTTATGTGTTTTGCAGGGAAATTAGGTCGGAAGTGGTGTTAAACCAAAAAAGAGAAAAAAATATGCTGAAAATTAAAGTACTAGTCAAGGTACAAATCGTTAAGTCACCTTACGACTCATAGTGAGACTCATAGGGATAATAGTAGGCAAAATAAATTTCTAGAATTGAAGTCATAGAAGACTACGAGTTGTAAGGTCAGACTACGACTTTTAGTGTGAAACCGTACTGAGATTAGTGTATGACTTTCAAATCCCCCCATTTATATTTCCGCACTGCTCATGAATTTTGTCAATTTTGTGAGACTATTTCATGTATTCCCTTTGGGTTTGACCCCAACCTTGTTTGGGTTACTATATTTGACATCGCCGCAACATAATTTGTTGGGGGTTAGTTTTCGGGCAACATCAGTTGGCAAGGACACCTTTGAGTTTTTGATTGATTGTCATGAGAGGTTACATAATATTGAATCTTTTGAGTCTCATATAGTTACTTATACTACCTATTAGCTAACAGATGTGGCCAGGTATTGTCGAGATCACTAGTAGAAAATTGTGATTTTTCAATAGCTAATGCAGTCGAAATGTAGTCGGAAAATAAGATATTTCTGATAACCTTCTGACTATTTTAGGATAGTCAAAATAGATCTTGTCGGAAATATATTTTTGACTACGATAGTCGCAATATGTAAATTACAAAATTACCAAATAAAAAATAATATTCTTAGCAGTGTAGTTGAAAGATGAATAAAATAATTATTTAATAATTATAATTATTCCAACTACTGTAGTCAAAAGATTAATAAATAATTATTTAATAAATAAAATCTTTTTGACTACTCTGTTCGTAAGTTGATAAAATAATTAGCCCGACTATAATAGTTGGTATATTTAATTTATTCAATTTATATTCCGATAGGTGTCGTTGGAAATTTGAACTTTTTTTCAAAAAAAGTATTTACTATTTCACCATTGTAGTCAAAAATTTCTTTTGTTTTGCCAGCATTGCTGGTGTTTTATTAGATTTCACTGCTCTCATATTACAAACAATAACAACATACCTAATGTGTTTTTCACAGTAGGATCTGAAAATTACAAACACAACAAAAGTTGAAGAATTCAACCACTTAAAATAGAGTAAGTATTTGAAACATCCAAAACAAACATCGAGTCAAATAGTTTAAACATCCAAGAGAACTTTAAGTCTAAACTTCACAATCCAAAACAAACATCGAGTCAAATAGTTTAAATATTCCAAGAAAACTTTATGTCTGAACGTCATAATATAAAACATGAGCCAACAACTATAATTTAATCATCATTAGATTCTCTCTTTTTCTTATCATCAAATACTTGAGGCATGTGCTTCTTGACTAACTCCTCAAATTTAGCAAAATTGATATGCTTAGCATCATTAGCTGGACACTGCTGCGTCAACTCTACAATTTTCTTTCTCACCGCTTTCATTTCTTCCATATGTTGCAAAGTATTGAGGAGCTATTGCAAATCAGTTGTGTAACTAATGCAAGGACATACAACTAAGATTTATCAACCCTGACAATTATAACATTTAGGCTTTTCCATAATTTTAAAAATCTTAAAATAGTAGGTGGATGCAATATTGCTAAGTAGTACCAATTGAAGAAAATAGACAACATACATATACTATACAGATATTCGTAAGCAAACACAAGTAATTCTGCGAACCTTCCTTTTATCCGTACTTCTTCAAACATAAAGAAAGGTTAAAAATAAAATTTCAATAAATTAAATAATTACTCACTCTCGAGAAACTTATCTAATTCAATCCTATTGAGTTACGGCAAGTAGATCAAAAATATCCTTAGGCTTCCTTTTTTTATTCCTATTGATTGGGCTGTATCAATTTACAAAGGTTAACCACTTACAAAGGAGAAAATACTATTAAAAACAAGAAATTTCAGGGCTTAAATTTGAGTTTACAGATGTCAGATACCTAATGGTATGTTCTATAGTCGTAACTACAACCTTGAATATCAGGAAGCTGTACATGTTTAGAGACAATATCTAAGTCGTATAAAAGGGGATGGAGGGAGCAGTGGAAGACTGGAAGGTAGTAGCTCAACACAATGCAGCAAAAGATTTGAACAATACTAAACCCCACTAGCTAGAAATAAAAGTAGCAACATATTAGACATTTCTACCAGACACCTCAAATAGTCAAACAAAGATGATCGGTAGGCAACTTGTGGCGGAGCAACAATTACTCCAGCTGATCATTCACCTCATCTTTATAAACAAAAAAACTGGAAGCCACTTTGAGAACTCAGCCACATACATCCAGGTGTAGGTTTTTAGAGCTACTTAACTGATCAAGATTTAAAACATGCAGATCATTATAGTACCTGATTTGTATCATAGTTTAAATCATTCCATTACTTCTTATGTAATAATTTGGACGTTCCCATTCTTCACATCTATAAATATTAAAACTTACTTTTACAACATTGCAGATTTAAGCCTCAAATTGATGACCAAATTTTGACCAGGAGTTAGGACAAGAATACACCTAGTTTGTTTGGCCTCAATTTGAAGCACTTGATTCTAGTTTCCTTTTGATCTTATTTTTCATCCCTTATATGGAGGTTTTGAGAACTAGGTCCTTTTGGTAATTCCTAGGCCTATAATAAAGTAATCCTTTTGGTAGATGAGAGGGTAGTTGAACAAACTTGTTTGTTTGAAGTTGCCCTTTTGTCATTTTTTATTAAATGTAAAATGTGGTTAGATCTTTTAACTATAGATATAAATTATGACTAGATTTTGTTGCGTAATTAGCATCGTTCATGCAAACAAGTTGTTTAGAAAGTTGTAATGAATCAAGAAGACATTGAATAGTGCATTTATTTACTGTTACAGGACTACATTCTCCAAAATGTTTAGTGAAAATGAAGGGTAAAGCAACCTTAAGTTTAAAAGAGTAATGGAGATCAACATATTTCTTTTTATCCTTTGATAGAAAACATTTAAAGCTTAAAATTTAGAAATTGAGACAGAAAACACAACAAAGGATAGTATCAAATTCAGCAATTTCATAATTCCATATATTCAGGTCATGAAACTAAGCTGAACACACAATCACATGATTTCATAAATATTTTTACCTTCTATTAGACATGGTGTGTTCTTCACCTACATAGAGGCGTGTTCAGATTTAGTATACATCTAGTGATTTGGATCTTGTAGAATTAGGAATTTTATCAAGTAACACAAAGGAGCTTATTGTTGTCCTATGTAAAATGGATTTTGTTGATTCAACTAAACTCATTCCTTTGTTCTCGAACTTTATATACTATACAAAATAATTTTTATACTGAAATGTATATATGTAGACACAAGATCAGACACATTCTAAATTCAACTACTAGAGAGCACTAGTGTAGCCAACCCCGGTAGAGGATATTGATTCATATTATTACTATTTATAAAAGGACGGTACACACTATGGAATGATTCCAAAAAAGGATGGTTTCTTTGGTAAATACGGTATACTGTGCAAAGAGAAACAAATTTACTCATATGTATTTCTCAATAAATCCAACAGGAAGCATCAATTAAGCTATTGTTTCCACCCATAGTTACACGACGAGACTTCTTCAGTAAGAGTGTTAAAGATAATTCAACTCCAAAATATTATGAATTCACAATAAGTTTTGACTTCAATAAAACATCCACTATCTAACGGACAAATACATCACCTATTACAAAAATTAAAGGATTGGATCATAGTTTGATATCATTGTTTTGATAATAGCATTAGGACTTTCTAAGTTACCTACTGTTCATAGCTTTCTCTTCATTATTGATCAATTCCCAACATAATGGTTTACTTTCGTAAAATAATTATATGAAAAAGTAAAATTCACTAAATTTCTAGTCAATAGATCACTTCTGGAACTTGTCCATATAGAAAATTTCCAGCAAAATTTAATTGCTCTACACTTTCCAAACACCCTAATGAACATGTGTAACGCCCCGTAAAAAAAGTCATGCATGTATTAGACTGTAATTTCTGAACTTTAGACTTAAGTTTTAGTGGACGTTGTAAATTATGTCAGCTTCCATCGACCATAACTCTCTGTATATGTAGAATTAGAGAACCTACTAGGTGTCAAATGATAGGTCTTCGAGTTAACTTTCCAACGATACCAATTTTGCAAAAATCCAACACTCGAGCAAGAAGTTATGGCTTTGCAAAGAAGAGTGCGTCGCCTAACCAATCGCACATAGCCGTTGGATTGGTTGCGCGATACACAATGCGGCGCCTACCTTAGTCTAGGCGATACACAATGCGGTGCCTATCTTAATCTATGCAATGCAAAGGGCGGCGCACACTTATGGTTTCAGGTGACGAAAACACTCCGTTTTGAGTTATTTTAAGTGCAATTGAGTCCTTACAAAACCCAAAATCATCTTTACTCACTCCTAAACGGGTTTGGACCTATTAACAACATTGAAGCCTCCTATAAAATCCCAAAATCTAATCCTTCAAGAACTTAAGAGGAGAAGCAACTAGGGTTTGAGAAAATAAGCTTGAAGGTCCGATCATTCCGAAACTTCTTCGTGAAACAAATTACAGATTCGGAATCCTCTCGACGTAGGCTTCGATAGACACCCAAAATTCGTGTAGAAAAAAGGTACGCGGGGTTTTCCTAAAATCTCATGGGCATAGAAATCATGTTTTAAGAATCGGGTTTTCAAATTCATGTTCATACTCATGTTTTAGAAGCTTTAATGATATTATTTTGGCCTTTTGGCTTTCCCCCAAAGTGATTGAAATTTTTATGTATACGTATATATGTGTTTGTCCTGAAATATGAATTGAGAGTATGACTTTTATAAAACCCCTCTCTTAATGTAAAGTTTTTCATGATTTACGTAATATAAATTGTTTTGAAATACATCTCGAAAAGAAAAGGAAATCATGCTATGAAGTGCTTTGACTCTTGCTATGTTTGGAATATGATTTTGAACACGAAAGAGAGGGTTGTGAATGTTGAATATGCATGTAATGAAAGAATGCATGGTTTTGCCAAAATGCACATGACCACCATATGTTTGATGAAAGTTTTGCATGGATTTGACTTGAGTTTCGGAACATGACATCTTTAATGCAAATTACATACTTCGGTGGTTTGAAACTATATTTTTATGAAAGATCATGCTAAATGCATTATGGCTCAGAAATAGAACTTGCAAGTCTTGGTATGACGATACCAACTCAGACAAATGCCATAACAGACACAGACTAGTTCAGAAATCAGATTTTTATTAGACTTTCATGATTTAGAAATTTTAGAATGATACATGTACAGAAAAGGTTAAAAACGGGCATACAGAGACGTTAGGTGGTCCCCCGAAGAGGGCTTGAGTTCAAGCGACTCATTGCCTAAAACCGTGGTTTGCCGACCCGGGTATACTATTATGCGCTGACTTAAATGTCCTGTGGCGTATCAGACTCAGACACTCCAACCCTTGCGGCACACTTGGGTTGGGGGCTTCCCCGCCGAGTCAATGGCGGATTCCATACAGCCCGTGGAATATCAGACTTGTAAGGGAATACCACCTAACTCAGAAGTAAAACACAGATCTTGATTTGAAATGAACAGCTAGGTTTCATGTTTTCAGAAAGTGCCCATGTATTTTTCAGAAACAGTTTTATACATGATGTCTTGATGAAAAGAATTTCTTTCACTTAATATATATATATATATATATATATATATGTATGTTCCATTATACTATTTTTGGAGTGCTTCGCGTGGCAGTACTTTTGTGCTGACCCCCCTCCTTCCAGGTTCTGAGGCACAGTCTAGGGGCCCAGCTACTCAGTAGACATTTTTGGGTTTGCAGACTTGATTTACAGTTGTGAGCCTTCTATCATTCGGAAGGCCTAATTATGTCAGGCATTATCTTATTTATTATGTTTTTGGTTTACTGGGGGCCTTGTCCCAGTTTCTTTTCAGACAGATGTTTATGTTCTTAGTAGAGATTTTGCAGACTGATGTCAGATAGTATTATTCAGAAATGTTGCAGAACTTGACCATGTTTTCCGTACTCAGTTTCAATTCCGCATTCTATTATGATTACGAAAGTTGTGCATGATAACCCGATAGAGAATGGGTGTTCTGGGCCATCATGGTTCGGGATGCTCTCACGGCTAGGGCCTAGGCTCGGGTCGTGACAAACTTGGTATCAGAGCACGGTTCATGGTCCTAGGGTGTCTGCGAAATCGCGTCGAGTAGAGTTCTGTTTATGGGTGTGTAGCGCGCCACACTTATAAACAGGAGGCTACTAGGCGTTTAGGAATGTTTCCCTTCTTTGTGACTTAGTTCGTGCTTCAGAGTCTAAACTGTCCCCTAATCAATGATCTCTTGTATTAAAGTGAAACACGACTATGCCTCCCTATCACAACATCGATCAGAGTGCTCAGGCAGATGTGGTCCGTCCCACCCATGGGATGCGGACCCATAATATAGCTTCCATTCCAGAACCTTTCCCTACTTCGGGAGCCCCTCCAGTTCTAGCCAGTCCACCTCGGGTTCCGCGGACTAATGTCAACCGTCCACCAACTGCTCAGAGAGATATCTCAAATGCAGAGTTCAGACGGTCTATCCATAAGCTGACACTGCTGGTATCTAACCAGGCTCAATGATCGGAAGATGTTGGGTCTGCACCCGTTATGTCTGAGGCTACTAGAGTCGGGCATTTCATGAAAATGAATCCACCTAAGTTCACTGGTACAAAGGTGGAGGAAAATCCACAGGAGTTCGTGGATGATATGGAGAAGATCTTTAAGGTAATGTATGTAGATGAGATTTAAGGAGTGGAATTGGCAACTTATCAGCTTAAGGATGTTGCAAATCAGTGGTATGCAGACTGGGAAGATGTAAAAGGTGAGAGTGCTGAGCCTACAGTTTGGGGTGAGTTTGTAGAAGCTTTCCTTGACAGATTCTTTCCTCTGGAGTTGAGGGAGGCCAAAGCAGAAGAGTTCATGAATCTGAAGCAGGGCAGTATGAGTGTACAGGAGTACACTTTGAAGTTTAATCAACTAGCCCGCTATGCACCAGAATTGACTAGCAATATGAGAGCCCGGATGAGGAAATTTGCATCCGGCCTTGCTGATAACCTGGTACTTGAGTGCTAGAGGGCAATGTTGAATAGGGAGTTAGACTTTGCTAGACTGACAGTCCACATGCAGCAGGTGGAAGAGAAGAAGAGAAAGATCACTGAATCTAGAGAGATGGATAGACAGGCCAAGAGAGTCAAATCTGCGGATCGGCACCAGAGTCAGCCGAAGAGTGGTAACTGGGGAAGTAGGTGGTCGAAGAAGATGAGGTTTCGGAATAATACACAGTCAGCAGCCAGCGCCCCAGCACCCAAACCCCCTTCAGACAGACAGACTCAGAGCTTTCAGACTCCTCATGGATCTAGAGCAGCAGATACTCAGTCGTAGGGTAGTGTGGCTCAGCAGCATCACACTTACTCGCGATGTGAAAATTATGGTAAGAATATTTCGAGGAAATGTCAGTTGGGCACACTTGTATGTTATTCATGTGTTCAGTTAGGCCACTTTCAGAGGGACGGTCCATCTGCTAGGAGGAGTGCTGGTGGTGCGAAGTTTCAGGGCAATTCCACAGCGCCACCCCCGTCTCAGAAGGGCGCCAGATCAGCTGTAGGGAACAGTCGTTACCGGTTATATACCTTGACCAACCACCAGAAGGCGAAAGCTTCCCCAGATGTTGTTACCGGTACGTTACAAATCTTTTCCCGTGATGTCTGTGTGTTACTAGATCCCGGATCTACCTTATCCTATGTGACCCCTTATGTGGATGTTGGTTTCAGGTTTGAGCCCAGTGTGATTTCTGAACCCTTTTCTGTTTCTACCCCGGTGGGGGATTCTGTTATTGCTAGAAGGGTATATAGGGGTTGTGTGGTGACTGTTGGTAGTCGGGATATGGTGGCAGACCTTATAGAGTTGGACATGGTTGTATTTGATGCTATCTTAGGGATATATTGGCTCTATTCATGCTATGCCATATTGGATTGTAGGACCCGTAGAGTTACCTTTTCTTTCCCAAATGAACCAATGATAGAATGGGAGGGACATTCTTTAGCACCCAAAGGGCACTTTATATCATATCTCAGAGCCCGAAAACTCATTTCTAAGGGTTGCTTGTATCACCTTATTCGAGTCAAGGACTCTAAAGTTGAAAATCCTCCTCTTCAGTCTGTACCTGTGGTGAATGAATTTCTAGAAGCCTTTCCCGAAGATCTCCCAGGGATACGCCCTGATAGGGAGATAGAGTTTGGTATTAATGTGTTGCCAGATACTCATCCCATTTCTATTCCTCCATATAGAATGGCTCCCGCAGAGCTAAAAGAGTTGAAAGAGCAGCTAGCAGACCTCCTAGATAAGGGATTTATACGCCCCAGTGTATCTCCTTGGGGTGCACCTGCACTTTTTGTGCGTAAGAAAGACGGTTCCCTTCGTATGTGCATAGATTACCGTCAGTTGAATAAGGTCACAATTAAAAACAAATATCTTCTTCCTAGGATTGATGATCTTTTTGACCAGCTTCAGGATGCTAGATATTTTTCAAAAATAGACCTTCGTTCGGGCTATCATCAGTTGAAAGTTAGGGAGTCAGACATTCCCAAAACAGCTTTCCAAACCAGATATGGTCACTATGAGTTTCTTGTCATGTCCTTCGGGTTAACTAATGCCCCTGCAGCCTTCATGGATCTTATGAACAGAGTTTTCCGTCAGTTTCTTGACTCGTTTGTCATTGTATTTATTGATGATATTTTGATTTATTCTAAGAGTAAGGAGGATCATGTCGATCACCTTCGAATCATTCTTCAGACCCTTAAGGATCATCGGTTGTATGGCAAATTTTCCAAGTGTGAGTTCTGGTTAGATTCTATTGACTTCTTAGGGCATATTGTGTCCAGTGATGGGATTAGAGTGGACCCCCAGAAAGTTGAGGCAGTGAGGAAATGGCCTAGACCCACGACTCCAACCGATATTCGAAGCTTCTTGGGTTTGGCAGGTTATTACAGAAGGTTCGTAGAGAGTTTTTCTGCCATAGCGGCCCCACTCACTAAACTGACTCAGAAAAAGGTAAAGTTTGTGTGGTCTGATTTATGTGAAAATAGTTTTGAGAAATTGAAAGACAGACTGACCACTGCACCCATTTTGACTCTTCCCGAGGGTATTGACGATTTTGTGGTTTACTGTGATGCGTCCCGTGTGGGACTTGGCTGCATTTTGATGCAACATGGTAAGGTGGTAGCTTATGCATCTAGGTAGTTGAAGGTGCACAAGCGGAACTACCCTACTCATGATTTGGAGTTAGCGGCTGTGGTGTTTGCCCTTAAGATTTGGCAGCACTACTTGTACGGTGTTCATGTTGATATCTTTACTGATCACAAGAGTCTGCAGTATGTTTTCTCGCAGAAAGAATTAAATCTCAGGCAGAGGCGGTGGTTGGAACTTCTGAAAGACTATGATATGAGCCTGCATTACCATCCGGGCAAGGCAAATGTTGTAGCCGACGCCCTCAGCAGGTTGTCTATGGGCAGCCTTTCTCATGTAGAAGAAGAAAAGAAAGAGATGGTGAAGGATATTCACCGCCTTGCGAATATAGGAGTGCGACTGTTAGATTCCGAAGATGGATGGGTGGCTGTTCATGAGTTAGCTAAGTCATCCCTTTGTGCTGAAGTGAAGGAGAAGCAGGTTGAAGATTCCATCTTGATGCAAATCAAGAAAGATGTGGGTCAACAGAAGGTGATGTCTTTTGAAGTTGGTGGTGATGGGATTCTGAGGTTTCAGGGTAGATTATGTGTTCCGAATGTCGATGGGATTCGATAAAGAATTCATGATGAAGCTCACACCTCGAGGTATGTTGTTCATCCTGGTTCTACTAAGATGTACCATGATTTGAAATCTATATTTTGGTGGAATAATATGAAGCGAGATGTGGCTAACTTTGTTTCCAAGTTCTTGAATTGCCAACAAGTGAAAGTAGAACATTTGAGGCCAGGAGGTACTTCCCAAGAAATAGCGTTGCACTTGTGGAAGTGGGAAATGATCAATATGGACTTTATTATAGGACTTCCGAAGTCCCGAAATCAGTATGACTCTATATGGGTGATTGTAGATAGGCTGACCAAGTCAGCTCACTTTCTGCCTGTCAAGACTAATTATTTGGGGGAAGATTATGCTAAGCTGTTGATGATAGGCGTATTTACACGCCTAAAGTGCTTTAATTTACCCATATTTTAGCTCAGTTTTGAGGACAAATTATATAATTCATGCACTTTTAGTCCTTTTTCCTGTAAGTGAGCTAACGAACATGATTAGCAAGTTTTCAGGAATAAATGATGCAGAATTAAGCATTTTATGGATAACTTGACGCCAAAGAAAGCTTTACGAAAGGAGGAAAGCAAAGCTTGGACGCCAAGGACCAAAAGTGGCGCATGGAAAATCTGTCCCAGGCAAAAACAACAATTCTAAAGACTTTGGTGACTAGCAGTAACTTATTAGGATTAGGATAATGATGCAGTAACCCAGTAGGAATGGGTTAAGTAATGCAGTAGCTTAGTAGGAATAGGATATGGGTGTTATAAATACCCTATTTTGCTAGAGATTTTTAATCATTCACTACTTTTAATTCTTCCATTAGTTACAATTCTAATTCTCATATTCCACAACTTACAATTCACCACTACTTCTAATTCTTCCATTAATTCTACTTTTTATTCTTCTTCTATTCATCTATTCAATTCTTAATTTCCACAACAAGGGCAACTGTAGAGCTCCAACAGTTGGATTATGACTATCCAATGAATGAGCATGCAAGGGCGATATGCGGAGTAGGGGTATACTTTAAGGAACCTCTTGAGGACGATGTGCCAACCGATGATGATCGCAGAATGCCAGACTCCGACATAGAGGAGAATTCTGATGACGACGACTCCAATGATAATTCCGACGAAGGGGGTATGACCCAAGACATAGAGGAGGAGTCCGACTAACCAGGTTCTTTTTATTTATTTTCCACTGAGGGCAGTGTGTCCCATCTCAGTGTGGGGTGTGTTGGTATTTGCATGCTATACTTCCTTATCTGCATTTGCTTATTTATGTGTGTTTTGCTTATTTATGTTTGTTTGTTTTAATTTTTTTTAGGAGTTTTTTTTTTTACAAACTTTGCATAAAATTGTTCTGATAGGCAACATGGTATTATGACAAGAGTCTGTGATAAAATCATTACTATTGAGATGTTTAGGCTCTAAGTGTGACTAATTATGTGATAAGTGTGTGGTTTAATTCCTTCATCTGTTAGGTCAAGAGTCTATACTGCTTCCAATAAAGTCGACCATGTGTCTTGTGTGTGTGAGATGATAGTATATTCTATGTTTGTGGCTGATACTAGAACTTGCCTGGTGTGTATGTAAAGCGAAATAAAGAGTGTGAGTTAGGAGATGATTTAGACATTTCTTTGGCAACCTGTGATTGCTTACCTTCGTTTTATCTACCCATGGACATCATCCTAGATAACCCCCTTTGAGACTTTAGCCTATTTTCTTTGACAGCCTCATATGTAAGCCTAATCCATTTTTTTTCAAGACCATAATTTGTTCCAAATTCCTAAGTGCTTTAAATTGTAAAGTCATGTGACAAAATAAGAGGAAATTGGGTAAGAGTAGTGCCTTAAAGTGAATTGGTACTTGAATTAGTTATGAAAAAGAATGGTTATCATAGAGGCGTGTTATAAAAAAAGAGAGAAAAATGAAAAGGAAAATAAAAAGTTAATTCTGTTCAAAATTGAATAACAAAAGAGGTGAGAAGGGGTGGTAGATTAAAAGAAAGTAGAAAGGTTGTTTGAAAGAAAGTGTTAATGACATAATGTGATGTATTAAAGCGCTTAGGAACATAGTCATTATTTCTGGCCAAAATAGTCCTACCCGTCCCTTAGCCAACATTACAACCTGTAAAAGACCTATTTGATCCTAAGCTTAGCATTCTGATATTTAGTGGAGCATTACACTAAGGGCAAGCCTATGGTTATCAGTTGCAACATATGAATTCTTTGTGAGAGTGAGAGCAAGGATAATCTTATACCCATGTTCAAAATATATACAATACTTGTGAGTGATTATGGGTTATATTTTGTGAGACACACATGGTTGATGAGTTTTGGGTGGTTGTGTATGATTCTCCAGGCCTTAACTTTTGAATACGAATTAACCATCATCATGAGTCTATATTAGAGGTTGAATTGTTTCTAGAAGTGATCAGAAAACTACTCTTTGTAATAAGTGTCGTGCCTGTCATGATGAATATTTTGTGTTGTTACTGTGAAACCCTACGTGGATGTTTAGAAGGACATGATATTTTGTTCGAGGACGAACAAAGCTTTAAGTGTGGGGTGTTGATGATAGGCGTATTTACACACCTAAAGTGCTTTAATTTACCAATATTTTAGCTCAATTTTGAGGACAAATTATATAATTCATGCATTTTTAGTCCTTTTTCCTGTAAGTGAGCTAATGAACATGATTAGCAAGTTTTCAGGAATAAATGATGCAGAATTCAGCATTTTATGGATAACTTGATGCCAAATAAAGCTTCACGAAAGGAGGAAAGCAAAGCTTGGACGCCAAGGACCAAAAGTGGCGCATGGAAAATCTGTCCCAGGCAAAAACAACAATTCTAAAAACTTTAGGGACTAGCAGTAACTTATTAGGATTAGGATAATGATGCAGTAACCCAGTAGGAATGGGTTAAGTAATGCAGTAGCTTAGTAGGAATAGGATATAGGTGTTATAAATACCCTATTTTGCTAGAGATTTTTAATCATTCACTACTTTTAATTCTTCCATTAGTTACAATTCTAATTCTCATATTCCACAACTTACAATTCACCACTACTTCTAGTTCTTCCATTAATTCTACTTTTTATTCTTCTTCTATTCATCTATTCAATTCTTAATTTCCACAATAAGAGAAAAGCTATTCTAAAAGGAATTCACGCCTAAAGCCATACCACACCATACTACACGTGAGATCTTTATTGTGGTATAATGACAATGTCTATTGTGATTTCCATCGCACTCATGAGTAGATAAACTTCTCTGTTGGAGTTATGGAAGCCGTATGAGATAATATCTATTGCTATGAGTTTGTGAATTCGCGACACGTATGTTGCTTATATCATTATTCTCTTCATCTTAATGCAAATTCTTGTGGTTGCAAACGCATAGAATACGCCAGTATAGCATTAACTTGTTCGAAAGAAAAGTTATATGTCGGGAAAAGAGATAATGTCAAGGTAATAGGGCACCAAACCCTGTTAAAAAGTTAGTGTCGTAACTGGATTAACCTCTTGGAGAATTTGTACCGTTAGATACGCTTTAAGCTTGAAAGTGTTAAAGTAAAATAGTCCTTGTTAGGTCGAAAGACGCTTAGATTTACCATAGAATACAATTCTCTATAAGCACATGCATGTCTGAATTCCGCATAACTCATAGCCAATAGAGACGTATAACTCATAAGGTGGACATAACCCCAACTCTCAATTCTCATTGTTTAACATCTTACTAAAACATTCTTTCTTTTTTCTTTGCTATTTTCTGTTTTCATTCTATTATTTTGTTTACATCAATTGCACGTTACAATCCCCCCTTTTTACGAGACTTTCACCAAAAGTCTAATAATCTTTGCTTACTTATTGACCGGCTATTCCCTGTGGGATCGATACCCAACCCCCCTTTTGGGTTATATATTTGACAACGACCGCTTTAAACTCTTACAAGAGCTGTAGATTGAGCGTTATCAAAAATTAGCGCCGTTGCCGGGGAATACGGTTGTCAACTAAGTTTGTGATAATTACTAGACCCTTTGGTCAAAGATTCTCGTACTTTTACTTTTAGTTTTTGTTTTTGTTCTCTGCAGGTTTTTATTCAGTGCATGCCCCATACTTGAAGTTCTGGTCAACCGTTATTACCTATCAATCCTGAACCACAACGTATTGGCATAATGGAGGTACAACACGAAATTGAAAGGATGGCTGCTCAACAGGAATAGGCGAGACTAGTTGCTCTAGCAGCCGCTCAAGTGCATCAACAGAATATTGATAACCCTGGGCGAGCGACAAATCCTGACGATGAGGACCTAGGTGATGATGAGTTACTAAATCCAAGGCGTGATGCTGAGATAGCAACACCTGCTAACAGAAGAGATCATCAAGCTAGGTTTAGGCATGAACGCCGACATGTACAACCAGCTTTCGACGATGATGATGATGATCTTGATGGAGCCGGAGCCACAGAAGCCATTATTACTCCACCATTGGCACCCGGAGCCAAGTTCAACATCACAAGCACCATGATTCAGTTATTGCAACTCAAGGGATTATTTGGTGGACTAGCAAGCGATGATCCGAATATGCATCTGATCAACTTTATTTCTACATGCAAGTCATTCGACAATCCTGGCATTGGACAGAATGCAATTCGGTTGCTCCTATTTCCATTGTCTCGATCTAGGGAGGCAACTCTATGGTTGAATGGGCTGACTCATGATTCTATTACAAATTGGAGGCAATTGAAAGATGCTTTCCTAGAAAGATTCTTTTCACCATCCAAAAGAGCACAATTGAGAGATGAAATCAGCAACTTTCGGCAGCTTCCAACCGAAGCTCTCCACGAAACATGGGAGAGGTTCAAGACGAAGCTTATGAGGTGCCCAAACCATCACATGATCAATGTCCACTTAATGAAAATACTATACAAATCTTTGAATTCGGCGACTAAGCCAGTGGTGGATAATGCGGCTGGAGGATCTTTTATGGACCTCACCTTCGGTCAGGCAAGCAATATGCTAGACCGGATGACAAAGCAAAGTAGAGCTTGGCATACCAGGGAATCTGAGGTAGCAAGCCCCACTTTATCTATTGGCATGACTGCAGACCAAAGGAGAATAGAAGAAGAACGCGATCAAGATATGGCGCACATGAAAACACAAGTGGATCTTCTTACAAAGCATCTCTTATCAGGGAAGACCGAAAAAGTCAAAGCTGTTGCGTCAAAAGGAAAAGACGAATCTGATTCGAAACAAGAGGCCAACTACTTAAACAATCAAGGGGGTTTCCGAGGCAATACCCAAGGAAACCAAGGTCGGAACTATTATGATAAATCTGGAAACAAGGACCAAGGTAGTTGGAAGAACAAGAATTACAAGAGTGGTTTGTATGTTCCCCTAGGGAGACGTGATGCCACTGCATCTAGTTCTGCAAATATGGAAGACATAATGGCTAAACTGTTAAAAGGAGTAGAGGCAACCAACGCGGGAGTAACTGAGGTAATAAATGATTTATCCTCGATGAAGCAATTGTTTGACTCACATTCCACTTCAATAAAACAAATAGAGCAGCAGTTGAGCCAACTTTCGGCAATACTCAATCAAAGAAAGGCTGGCACCTTACCTAGCGACACCGTGCAAAATCCAAGGAATGATGGATCATGCATGGCTATTACTACTCGAAGTGGTAAGGTGCTGGAAACTTTATCCAAAGGCAAGCAAGTGGTCGACGATGTAGCAGACAACGATGATAAGGCTAATGGAGAAAACGCAGTAGAAGCCAACCACGACGTCCATGACGTCACACAGAGGATATTGCAGCCTGAAAAGACTGAAATACAGAAGCAAGAGGAGAAGAAAGCCGTGGAGAAAACAATCCCACTTTCACCACCATCTTTTCCTCAAAGATTGAAGAAGATTGCGGATGATACAAGATTCAGCAAATTCATGACGATGTTAAAGCAACTGACCATTAATGTTCCCTTGGTGGAGGCACTAGAACAAATGCCTGGGTATGCGAAATTTATGAAAGATCTTTTGACAAATAAGCGGGCAGCAAGCTATGAGTTGAAAGATATTGTGCATCATTTCAGTGCAATTGCTACCCGATCACTAGTTCAGAAGAAGGCCGACCCCGGTGCTTTCACTATTCCATGCACAGTTGGTTCTTTTAATTTTGCCAAGGCATTATGCGATTTAGGAGCCAACATCAATTTGATGCCACTATCTATTTACAGAAAGTTGGGGTTGGGTGATCCTACTCCAACCAATATGAGGCTCGTAATGGCGGATAGGTCGGTAAAATGACTTGTCAGTATTCTATGTGATGTATTGGTAAAGCTTTCTTCATTCATCTTTCCGGCAGACTTTGATATTTTGGATTGTGAGGCAGATTCAGAAGTTCCCATAATCTTGGGGCACCCTTTCCTTGCAACAGGAAGTGTGCTTATTGATTTAATAGCTAATGAACTTTTATTTCGGATAAATGACGAAGTAGTTCGCTTTGATGTGTGTAAATCAATGAAGTAACCCAAAGAGCTGAGCGTATTCTTGGTGGATGATGTTTACTTTGATGATGAGAAAGAATTACTTGAAGAGGAGCAAATTATTGATGACCCATTGGCGGTTGTGCTCATGAATGTTGAGCATTAGGATGCTGAAAATTATGAAGAGACTATTGATGCTCTAATAGGATTTGGATAATATCCTCATGCTCCCAAAAAGCTGGACCTTGATCTTAAAAATCGACCCACACCACTAGCTAAACCATCTATTGAGGAGCCACCCATGTTAGAATTGAAAGAGCTGCCTAGCCATTTAAAGTATGCATTCTTAGGAAGCGGAAACACACTTCCAGTCATTGTGGCGGCAGATTTGGGTGAGCAGCAAGTTGCAGCTCTCATTGCTATTCTACGGAAGTATATAAGAGCCATTGGTTGGACCATTGCTGATATTATTGGTATTCCACCTGGGATTTATAGACACAAGATTTAGCTTGAAGAAAATTGCACACCTACTATTGAGCATCAAAGGCGTCTAAATCCACCTATGCAAGAAGTGGTGAAGAAAAAAATTATTAAGTGGTTTGATGCGGGGGTAGTGTATCCAATCTCTGACAGTACATGGGTAAGCCCGGTACAATGTGTTCCCAAGAAAGGAGGCATGACGGTAGTAGCGAATGAGAAGAATGAGCTTATTCCACTCAGACCCATCATTGGATGGAGAGTATGCTTGGACTACCGAAAGCTGAATTCATGGACGCTCAAAGATCACTTTCCAATGCCATTCATGGACCAAATGCTCGATCGATTAGCGGGAAAAGGCTGGTTTTGTTTCTTAGACGGTTTTTCTGGCTATAATCAAATTTGTATTGCCCCCGAAGACCAAGATAAGACAACGTTCATATGCCCATATGGTATGTTTGCCTTTAAACGTATGCCATTCGGGCTATGTAACGTACCAACCACCTTTTAGCGTTGCATGATATTCATCTTTTCTGATATGGTTGAAGATACTTTGGAGGTATTCATGGATGATTTTTCAGTTGTGGGCGAGTCATTTTAATCGTGTTTGGTAAACCTGAGTATGGCGTTGCAAAGATGTGTAGAATTCAACCTAGTGCTGAATTGGGAGAAGTGCCACTTTATGGTTAAGGAAGGCATCGTTCTTGGGCAAAAAATCTCCGAAAAAGGAATTGAGGTTGATCGAGCTAAAATTGAAGTCATCGAGAAGCTACCACCTCCAATTTCCGTAAAGGGAGTTCGTAGTTTCCTCGGGCACGCAGGTTTCTATCGGCGGATCATGAAAGACTTCTCCAAAGTGGCTAGTCCATTATGCAAACTTCTGGAGAAAGATGCAAAGTTGGACTTCAATAAATATTATTTGAAGGCATTCGAATGCCTCAAAGGGAAGCTAATTGAAGCTCCTATCATGGTAGCTCCAGATTGGTCCCTACCGTTTGAAGTCATGTGTGACGCCAGTGGGGTAGCTTTGGGCGTTGTACTTGGCCAGAGAAGGGAAAAGTTATTCCATCCTATCTATTATGCGAGCAAGGTCCTGAACGAAGCCCAAAAGAACTATACTGTCACAGAACAAGAGCTCTTAGCGGTTCTGTATGCTTTTGAGAAGTTTCGTGCTTACTTGTTGGGCACCAAAGTGATCGTTCATACAGACCATGTAGCTCTGAGATACCTAATGATGAAGAAGGACGCAAAGCCGAGGCTAATTCGATGGGTATTGTTGCTGAAAGAATTTGATTTCGAGGTAAAAGATAGAAGGGGTTGCGAGAACCAAGTGGCTGACCATCTATCTAGACTTGAGAACGAGCATATGGCGCATCCTGAAATAGAGATTGATGATGCATTCCCTGACGAAGAGATCTTAGCCACAATAATGAAAGAGTTACCATGGTATGCCGACTTTGCTAATTTTGTGGTGAGTAATGTCATACCAGCAAATTTATCTTTCCATCAAAAGAGGAAGTTCATGCATGATGTGAAACACTACTTTTGGGATGAGCCATATTTGTTTCGACGATGCGCGGATGGTGTTATCCGGCGATGCATATCCCATGTAGAGGTGCCTAATATATTGGAAGCATATCACACTTCCCAAGTTGGAGGACATCACGCAGGTAATCGGACAGCAAGAAAGGTATTGCAAAGTGGATATTATTGGCCGTCAATATTTAGAGATGCCTACGAATTTGTGAGAAGATGTGACCAATGTCAGAGACAAGGTGAGATTTCAAAACACCATGAGATGCCCATGTCGAAAATTCTTGAAGTCGAGCTCTTTGATGTATGTGGTATTGATTTCATGGGTTCATTCATAAATTTGTTCGGAATGAAATACATCCTAGTCGCTGCAGATTATGCGTCAAAATGGGTTGAAGCAGTAGCGTTGGCCGACAATGAGGGAAAGTGTGTTGTATCATTTTTGAAGAAGAGTATCTCCTCCCGCTTTGGAGTACCACATACTATCATAAGCGACGGAGGATCTCACTTTTGCAACAAGCTATTCAAATCCGCGTTGGCAAAATATGGTGTCAAGCAACATAAGGTAGCTACACCTTATCACCCACAAACTAGTGGGCAGGTAGAGGTTTCCAATCAAGAGATCAAGAAAATCCTTGCAAAGAAGGTAAATGCTAATAGGAAAGATTGGTCTCGGAAGCTGGACGATGCACTATGGGCTTATAGGACTGCATTCAAAACACCAATTGGCATTTAACCGTTCCAACTAGTTTATGGGAAGGCTTGTCACTTACCCATTGAGCTCGAGCATAAAGCATTATGGGCGTTGAAGCGATTGAATTTGAATTGGGATGATGCAATGAATCTGAGATTGGAGCAGCTGAACGAGATGGATGAATTCCGTCTACATGCTTATGAAAGATCAGACCTATACAAGGAGTGGATGAAAAAGTATCATGATCAGTGGATTGTTCAACGAAACTTTCAAAAAGATGATATGGTACTCCTTTTCAATTCCAGATTGAAGCTATTTCCAGGTAAGTTGAAGTCCAAGTGGTCTGGTCCGTACAAAGTTAACCAAGTCTACTCGTCTGGAGTAGTTGAGTTGAAAGTCAATAATGGTGTTGTCTTCAAGGTGAATGGCCAACGAGTAAAATCTTATATCGGTCCTCTCAACTCAAAAAATTATATGGCCATCACTTATCTCGATGAAGTCTAGGTACTCGAGGTAACTATGTCGTACCACGATAATAAATCAAGTGCTAGATGGGAGGCAACCCATCGTTTTACATTTTTTTTCTTTCCTTTCTTTCGTTCTATTTCGTATTTGCCTTTGATAAATAAAAATCCAAAAAGAAGAGTCGTGCCACGACCAAAACTAAGGCGCTTGATGGGAGGCAACCCATCGTTCTAATCGTTGTTGTTTTTGAGTAAATATAGGTACAAGAGGTGTAAAGGAGGAGATTGGTTTTAAATTTTGATTTGGAAGTGTTGCCTGTTGAAGGTGGTAAGTTAAGAATGTAGAAGCAAAAGGCTATGGGTGAGGCATTGCTTATGAAAATATAGGCAACGAACAAGGCTAGGCCTATGTAAAACTAGGCCACGAACAAGGCATGACCTATTCTATGGCCTAAGCTCTCGGAATCTAGTGTGCCATAGCATAGGCGCCGCCCATGCCCAAGTATGCCATAGCATAGGCGCCGCCTATGCCAATGCCTTTTGTCTCTGAATCTCATATGCTATGCAAAAGGCGCCACCTATGCCTAACAATGCCATGGCATAGGCACCGCCTATGCTCAACAATGCTTTGCAAAAGACGCCGCCTATGCCAAGCATAGGCAAAGCTTTAGGCGCCGCCTATGGTCACTTCTTATCTCCAAATCCAATTTTAAATGGGTCAAAACGCGACCCAAGCCTCTCCTATAAATAAGAGACTTAGTCTTTGACCAAAAACACATTGCAAACCTAGCATAAGCGCCGCCTATAGTCTCCAAATCCTCTCAAAAATTTTCCTTTAGCTCTTTCAACTTTGAAAGAACATCATCCAAAGGAATCAACCAAGTAAGTACTTCTTTGTTCTTCATTTATATTCCATAAGTACTACACTACTACGCATATTATGAATCGCTAAATCTTGAAGTAGTATTGGTGATTTGAATGTGGTTGATGTGTTGTGATATAACTAAGTGAGTGAAAGAATACGTAAGAATGATCTTAACATGTTTCCAACTTGAATTTGATTTTGATGCACTGTCATACTTTTGCGGAATTAACATGGTCAAGAAAATTGCATAATCTTGTCAATAGAAATCTTACATGTTGGAATGACTTGTTCATCGAGATAAGAATTATGGTTGACTACCAACATATGAGGTTGTGATTATGTCTAGATGCTATACCTTGATTCAATCACTATGTAGTAAGTCTTGATATATCAAACATGAAAGTATTGCCAAGGTCACAAGAAGTATGACTGCACTGATTTTATTGTTGGACTATAGCGCCTAAAACGTATATCGATGAAGTCCGAGTAATCGCCAACTTTCACTTCACTAGTCTGTACTAACAAACTAAGTGTGGGGTGGTGCCACTACTGCTTGTTTGTTGATTGTATCCACCGAGATGATGATAACATGACTATTGTTTTAATCTCAGGTACAATGGCACCCAAAGCAAGACAAGGCAAAGATAAAGCAACCACTTCACAAAAAGGCAAGAAAAGAGGACGAAAAGAGCAAGGAGAATCCTCCTTGCAGCAAATACCTCGCCGTATGTTCGGAATAAAATGGGTCCTCGAGGAGGAAGGAAAGGAATGGTATAGGAACAATAAAGAGAAAAAATATGTTCATGTGGAGTTGATAAACAAGGAGAGCCTAGCAAAGAAAGAACCTCGTATGTTGGCCAAGATAATGGCGTTACATCTTGATTTCATATTCTGAGATATGGGAGAGTGCAATCTTGATTTAACATGAGAATTCTATGCCAACTGGTCACCAAAAACTACAGGGAATGAAGTAAAGATTCGGGGCCAAGTTCTGCAACTAAATGCGGAGTTTTTCAACTCCTTTCTAGGTTTGCCATCTGTTGACCCATCACCATTCAAGGAGCTGTATAACAGACCTCCGTACAGGGCTATTAGACACACATTATGCGGACCACGATCCATGGCACGATGGAGTAGACACAAGGACACCAGTCGGCACAACACCTTTCCCGATGCTCCTTTGAATAGGGAAGCTAGGATATGGCTGCATAGTCAAATCTTGCTTGATTCCAGGGACCCAGTACATAAAGATAACACGATATAGAGTGTTCTTGGTGTACGCATTGATGACGAATGTCCCTATCAACATTAAAACAATTATTCGATCTACAATGCGTAAGGCCAGGTTACACAAGAGGTCCCACTTCAGCTTTGGCAATCTGTTGACTGCAATATTGAGGAAGGAGGCCATCGAAGAGGAAACTGCTGATCATAAACTCCCACACAACCCGAAGAAGGTTGACCTCACAAAGGTTAATGATGTTGAAACCACGCATGACGTCAACCTTACCACTGCAGAAAGGCATGCTTGGGATGAAAGTTTCTTTCGCCATCTTTATGGCATGACTCGGTTTACAATGATGAGCGGAGGTCGTGTTCTAACTGCTGTAGAGCTCCAACAGTTGGATTATGACTATCCAATGAATGAGCATGCAAGGGCGATGTGCGGAGTAGGAGTATACTTTGAGGAACCTCTTGAGGACGATGTGCCAACTGATGATGATCGCAGAATGCCAGACTCCGACATAGAGGAGAATTCTGATGACGACGACTCCAATGATAATTCCGACGAAGGGGGTATGACCCAAGACATAGAGGAGGAGTCCGACTAACCAGGTTCTTCTTATTTATTTTCCACTGAGGGCAGTGTGTCCCATCTAAGTGTGGGGTGTGTTGGTATTTGCATGCTATACTTCCTTATCTGCATTTGCTTATTTATGTGTGTTTTGCTTATTTATGTTTGTTTGTTTAAATTTTTTTTAGGAATTTTTTTTTACAAACTTTGCATAAAATTGTTCTGATAGGCAACATGGTATTATGACAAGAGTCTGTGATAAAATCATTACTATTGAGATGTTTAGGCTCTAAGTGTGACTCATTATGTGATAAGTGTGTGGTTTAATTCCTTCATCTGTTAGGTCAAGAGTCTATATTGCTTCCAATAAAGTCGACCATGTGTCTTGTGTGTGTGAGATGATAGTATATTCTATGTTTGTGGCTGATACTAGAACTTGCCTGGTGTGTATGTAAAGCGAAATAAAGAGTGTGAGTTAGGAGATGATTTAGACATTTCTTTGGCAACCTGTGATTGCTTACCTTCGTTTTATCTACCCATGGACATCATCCTAGATAACCCCCTTTGAGACTTTAGCCTATTTTCTTTGACAGCCTCATATGTAAGCCTAATCCATTTTTTTTCAAGACCATAATTTGTTCCAAATTCCTAAGTGCTTTAAATTGTAAAGTCATGTGACATAATAAGAGGAAATTGGGTAAGAGTAGTGCCTTAAAGTGAATTGGTACTTGAATTAGTTATGAAAAAGAATGGTTATCATAGAGGCGTGTTATAAAAAAAGAGAGAAAAATGAAAAGGAAAATAAAAAGTTAATTCTGTTCAAAATTGAATAACAAAAGAGGTGAGAAGGGGTGGTAGATTAAAAGAAAGTAGAAAGGTTGTTTGAAAGAAAGTGTTAATGGCATAATGTGATGTATTAAAGCGCTTAGGAACATAGTCATTATTTCTGGCCAAAATAGTCCTACCCGTCCCTTAGCCAACATTACAACCTGTAAAAGACCTATTTGATCCTAAGCTTAGCATTCTGGTATTTAGTGGAGCATTACACTAAGGGCAAGCCTATGGTTATCAGTTGCAACATATGAATTCTTTGTGAGAGTGAGAGCAAGGATAATCTTATACCCATGTTCAAAATATATACAATACATGTGAGTGATTATGGGTTATATTTTGTGAGACACACATGGTTGATGAGTTTTGGGTGGTTGTGTATGATTCTCCAGGCCTTAAATTTTGAATACGAATTAACCATCATCATGAGTCTATATTAGAGGTTGAATTGTTTCTAGAAGTGATGAGAAAACTACTCTTTGTAATAAGTGTCGTGCCTGTCTTGATGAATATTTTGTGTTGTTACTGTGAAACCCTAAGTGGATGTTTAGAAGGACATGATATTTTGTTCGAGGAAGAACAAAGCTTTAAGTGTGGGGTGTTGATGATAGGCGTATTTACACGCCTAAAGTGCTTTAATTTACCAATATTTTAGCTCAATTTTGAGGACAAATTATATAATTCATGCACTTTTAGTCCTTTTTCCTGTAAGTGAGCTAACGAACATGATTAGCAAGTTTTCAGGAATAAATGATGTAGAATTCAGCATTTTATGGATAACTTGATGCCAAATAAAGCTTCACAAAAGGAGGAAAGCAAAGCTTGGACGCCAAGGACCAAAAGTGGCACATGGAAAATCTGTCCCAGGCAAAAACAACAATTCTAAAGACTTTGGGGACTAGCAGTAACTTATTAGGATTAGGATAATGATGCAGTAACCCAGTAGGAATGGGTTAAGTAATGCAGTAGCTTAGTAGGAATAGGATATGGGTGTTATAAATACCCTATTTTGCTAGAGATTTTTAATCATTCACTACTTTTAATTCTTCCATTAGTTACAATTCTAATTCTCATATTCCACAACTTACAATTCACCACTACTTCTAGTTCTTTCATTAATTCTACTTTTTATTCTTCTTCTATTCATCTATTCAATTCTTAATTTCCACAACGAGAGAAAAGCTATTCTAAAAGGAATTCACGCCTAAAGCCATACCACACCATACTACACGTGAGATCTTTATTGTGGTATAATGACAATGTCTATTGTGATTTCCATCGCACTCATGAGTAGATAAACTTCTCTGTTGGAGTTATGGAAGTCGTATGAGATAATATCTATTGCTATGAGTTTGTGAATTCGCGACACGTATGTTGCTTATATCATTATTCTCTTCATCTTAATGCAAATTCTTGTGGTTGCAAACGCATAGAATACGCCAGTATAGCATTAACTTGTTCGAAAGAAAAGTTATATGTCTGGAAAAGAGATAATGTCAAGGTAATAGGGCACCAAACCCTGTTAAAAAGTTAGTGCCATAACTGGATTAACCTCTTGGAGAATTTGTACCGTTAGATACGCTTTAAGCTTGAAAGAGTTAAAGTGAAATAGTCCTTGTTAGGTCGAAAGACGCTTGGATTTACCATAGAATACAATTCTCTATAAGCACATGCATGTCTGAATTCCACATAACTCATAGCCAATAGAGACGTATAACTCATAAGGTGGACATAACCCCAACTCTCAATTCTCATTGTTTAACATCTTACTAAAACATTCTTTCTTTTTACTTTGCTATTTTTTGTTTTCATTCTATTATTTTGTTTACATCAATTGCATGTTACAATCCCCCCTTTTTACGAGACTTTCACCAAAAGTCTAATAATCTTTGCTTACTTATTGACCGGTTATTCCCTGTGGGATCGATACCCAACCCAGTTGGGTTATATATTTGACAACGACCGCTTTACACTCTTACAAGAGCTGTAGATTGAGCGTTATCAGCTGTTCATTGCAGAAATTGTCCGTTTGCATGGAGCGCCTGTCTCTATTATATCCGACCGAGGTACATAGTTTTCTTCTCAGTTTTGGAGATCGTTTCAGAAAGGTTTAGGTACCAGGTGAACTTAAGTACAACATTCCACCCTCAGACTGATGGGCAAGCTGAACGCACCATCCAGACCCTGGAGGACATGTTGAGGGCCTGTGTGATAGACTTTAAAGGTTGTTGGGTTGATCACTTGCCACTGATAGAGTTTGCCTATAACAACAGCTTCCACTCTAGTATTAAGATGGCACCTTTCGAGGCATTATATGGTAGGAGATGCAGGTCTCCAATACGCTGGTATGAAGAGAGTTAGAGTTTGAGATTGGAGATTGGGTTTTCCTCAAAGTTTCTCCCATGAAGGGAGTTATGCGTTTCGGGAAGAGGGGTAAGCTAAGTCCTCGCTATATAGGCCCGTATCAGATTGTAAGAAGAATAGGTGGAGTTGCGTATGAATTAGAATTGCCTGCAAGTTTGGGTTCTGTTCATCTAGTATTCCACATATCCATGTTGAAGAAGTGCATCGGAGATCACTCTTTGGTGGTGCCCATTGATGAGATCAAGGTGAGCGATTCCTTGTCTTACGAGGAAGAGCCCATGGAAATCCTAGATCATCACGTGAGAAAATTGAGAAGTAAGGAGATAGCCTCAGTGAAAGTGTTATGGTGAAATCAGAAAGTTGAAGAAGCAACTTGGGAGTCGTAGCATGACATAAAAGTGAGATACCCAAGCCTATTTGAACCAGCAAATAACGAATCGGAAGGTACAATTCT